>JBBAXF010000012.1:1230100-3630100 GCA_037837765.1 Delichon dasypus | reverse complement strand
CTAAAATTGGTCTTATTAAGTTTTCATGTACTAGGCTTTTTCCCTGTGTGTTTATTAATCCCCTTTCTTCACAAATTTTTCCAAACGTGTGTACTACTCCAAAAGCATACTTTGAATCTGTGTAAATGGTCCCTGCTCTTCCCTTTAGCCCTTTTAGAGCCTGCAGGACTGCATATAGTTCACATGCTTGTGCTGACCAGGATGCACTTAAGGGGCCAGATTTGATTACTTTTCCTGTTTTTCCATCTATGATGGCATAACCTGACTTTCTTTTCCCTTCCAAAACTCGGGCTGACCCATCCACAAACCATTTTTCCCCCTCCTCTAGTTCCTCATCTTCTAAATCTGCCCTAACCTTTGTTTGGAGTTCTATTAGTTCAGAGCAATTATGGGTAGGCCCTTCTGATGCTTCCCCAAAAAGGAACTCGGCTGGGTTTTTGGCTGTGGTTGTTCTTAGTTCTAATTCAGGTGCATGAATGAGTATGGCCTCGTATTTTAAAAGCCTAGCATCAGTAAGCCACTTATCCACTTTTTGCTGTAGGATAGTTCTCACATTGTGGGGAGTGTAAACTACTAGCGGGGCCCCAAAGGTAATTTTCTTAGCCTCTTCCACTAGCAGGGCTACCGCCACAATTTCCTGTAGGCATGTGGGCCATCCCCTGCTTACTGGATCTAGTAATTTTGAGATATAGCCTACGGGTTTCCTGTCCCCCGCCCAATCCTGGGTTAAGACTCCATGGGCTGTGTGGTTGTTCACATCGATGAATAACTGGAAGTTCTTTCTCACATCGGGGAGGCTTAGGACAGGGGCTGCAATTAAGGCTTCTTTTAAATGCTTTAATTCTCTTTCATCTTGCTCAGTCCATTTCAACTTATCTGTGGTTAATTTCTCATGCAAAAACTTAACCTTCTCGCTATAACCCTCTATCCACTGATGGCAATACCCGAAGAGCCCCAGCAGCTGTCTCACCTGCCTCTTGTTTCTTGGGGGAGGTAATTCTATTATGCCAGCCACCCTCTCTGGGTCTAATCTTTTCTTTCCTTTTGTAATCCAATGTCCTAGGTACTTTACCTCAGGCTCTGTAAACTGAAGTTTAGACTTTGAGACCTTCAATCCTTTTTCTCCCAGAAAGTTTAATAAAGATATGGTGCAAGCTTTTACTTTCCCCTCCTCTTGTCCTGCAATTAACAGGTCATCTACATATTGCAGGATCTTGGTCCCCTCCCTGGGGAAAACTTGCTCAGTAGTTGTTCCAGGGCTTGTCCAAACAAATTAGGTGAGTCGACAAACCCCTGGGGAAGAGAAGCCCATCTCAGCTGTTGTTTTCTATTAGTGTCTGGGTCTTCCCATTGAAAAGTGAAATAATCTCGACTCCCTTCTGCTAATGGGCATGTCCAGAAGGCATCATTTAAATCTATTATGCTATACCATATATCCTCTGAGGAGACCCGGTTCAAAACAGTTTATGGGTTTGCTGCTATGGGGAACCGTGTTTTTGTTCTCTCATTAACCGCCCTCAAATCCTGAACTAATCGATATCTCCCATCTGTTTTCCTTATTGCTAGGATAGGAGTGTTATGTTGGGACATGCAGGGTACTAAGATCCCTTTTGTTATTAGATTCTCTATTATAGGTTTAAATCCCCGTCTCCCTTCCAGGGAGATAGGGTATTGTTTCACCCTTATGGGGTCCTCCGGTCTCTCAATTTCAATTAAAATTGGTTCCATGTCCAGTTTCCCCGCTTCCCTTCCCGTGTGCCATACCTCCTGATTAATTTTCCTCTCATCCTCGAGGGTCAGTTTATATAAACTTACTATTAATCTAGAGTCTTTTACTATTAAATTAATACCCAATGCCACCATCAGATCTCGGCCCAATAGGTTATAATCAGCCTCTTCAACTAATAACATATCCCCTAAGCAAATCTTATTTTCAGATTAATTTTCTACATTCCTGACTACAGGGACTTTAAAAGGCTCCCCTTTTGCTCCTATGACCACCATAGAATCCTTACTGATTTTGCACCCTGGGGGTAGTTGTTTAAAAGTACTTTTTGCAGCCCCAGAGTCCACTAGGAATTCCATCTCCTTCCCTTTGGGTCCTATTTTAAGTTTTACCACGGGCTCTTTAGATGTTATGGACCCCAAAATAAAAAGCCCTCGACATCCCTAGTCTTCCTGGAACGTTTTTTCATCCCTCATTCTCTTCTTACAGTCCCTTTTCAGGTGGCCCCTCTTCTTACAATAGAAACATTCAGGTCCCTCATCTTGGTTAGTAGGGGTCCTTTTTGGAGGGAGGACTGGCTTTTTCTGGGGGGCCCTTTTCAATGTTTTCCCTAGATCTTGGGGACGTTCCTGTTTTTGGGCTTCCCTTACTGCTGCTACTAATACCTTTGCCTGCATTTTCTGTTTCTCCTCATCTCTCCTCATATATACTTTCTGAGCTTCCCTCAGCAACTCCTGCAAACCCTTTTCCTGCCAACCCTCAATTTTTTCTAATTTCCTCCGGATATCCTCCCATGATTTAGCCACAAATTGGGTTTTTAACAAAACTTCCCCCACAGGGGAATCAGGGTCTGTTCCGGAGTATACCTGCAGGCTTTTTCTCAGTCTTTCTAACCATTCAGTAGGGGTTTCCTCCTTCCCTTGGCATTCCCCAAATACCTTGCTTAGGTTTTGTCCCCTGGGTACCGCCTCCCTGATGCCTTGAATTATTATATTCCTCATGTCGATCATACTTCTCCTACCTTCTTCTGTTTGAGCATTCCACCAGGGATCCTCCTTGGCCATTTTTGATTCCCTGGGGTGCTTTGGGGGTTTCGGCGTTCCCACTCCCTCATTCCTGCTTGCCTTATCATTTCCCTTTCTTCGGTATTAAACAACGACCTTAGAATCGCAGTAAGGTCCTCATACAAATATATGCTAGTTCCTAGAAACTCATCTAACCTTTCTGATACTCCTAAAGGGTCATCCATAAGCTTTCCCATTTCCTTTTTGAAGGCTCTCACATCACTAGTATTGATCGGTATGTTTACATATCCAATGATTCCGAGGGCAGTGGGCACTTCCCTTAGAGGGAAGAGGTTACCTCTTTCGCCCTCGTTCTCACTTTCCGCTTCATTTAACCTTTTTAATTGTCTCCTGGTTCTCATAGTGTGTGGAGTGTGCCTAGCTTCTACTGAATTCTGCGGAGCCTGGACAGCGGGGCTGAGGAACGGGGCCAAATCTAATTCGAGTGGTGGGGAATCAAGGAGCAGGGCTTGGGGCTTGGGAAGCTGGGCACCCTTCCAGGACGGCTGGGGAACCGGCATGGGTTCTAGCGGGGGAGGGAGCCCAGAGGGCGGGGGTTGAGCTACTGCCTGCGGGAGCTGTAGTCCCGGAGGCAGCGCTGATGCGATCAGTGAAGGGGCAGGAATTTCTTGCATATGGGGAAGCCCCGACCCTGGGGGTTCCTGATGGACACCTAAGTTTGGTGCAGGTGGTGGTGGGGGCATGAGGTATGGTGGAGGCAAATTATCTAAAGATTCCCATTTATCGCTTGAGGTTCCCATGGGACCCTTAAGTCTCACCGGTAAAAGTTTAGTATCTGTTTTCTCCCAAATTCGAGCATACTCGTATTCTTCCTTGTTCTTTCCCCTTTTCACGTGGCTGACTAAAGCATTACAAATCCACTCCTCAAATGTCCCGAAGATGGGCCATATTACATGGTCCCGTACTTCAACTCCTCCCCAAATTTCTATGCAATAGTGTATCATTTTTTCTTTAGATTTCTTTTTCCGTGCAGGGCATTCCTCCCAATGTTCTAACATCCATCCCAAAGGAATTTCAAGTGGAATTTCTGGAATGTCCCTAACTATTCCCTTTGTGGATTTCCCTGCAGCTTTTTCCTGCATTTTACTTTTCTTTTGTCCCATTGTATAGTGTTACCAGCTACTAACCCTAAGGGTGATCGATCCCTCCCGGGGTTTCCCCTGATGATTATGAGCTATCTTTCTCCTGCTTTTCTCTCCCCGGACCCTTCCCTGGTCCTAGGCTGAAAGGTTTACCAGTCCCCGGAATGCCTGAGGACGTACCCTTCCCTTCCAGCCTTCCTGTGACCGACCCCCGAACTCCCCGAGTTTTGGGTTTTACGTGTGAGGTGCGTTTGTTACTCCCGTAACTTTCGCTTCCCCCGCGACCGACCACACCCCTCGTGGGGAAGTGGAACTGCGATCTTGGGGTCTCACTCACTTCGTGATAAAATCACGTCTCACTCACACGCTTGGTCACTCCCACTCAACCACGCAATACTTACAATCCTTTTCCTGCGTGGATTCTTCGTGCACGTAGAGTTTTACTAGTTGTGTCTTCGCCGCGGCAGTGGAAGCCCTGTATCTTGGACTTCCCCGAGTTCCCCGAGAGCTCTGATCTCGCCTATCCCCCTTTTAAGTGTGGCTTTTTGCTTAAGTTCACCGTGTGGTTTGATCGGTTCCACAAGGTCTCCCAGCTCTGCGAGGCCGCTGAACTCAGCAGGGCGCCTCCTGGCCAGAGACAGGGTTCCGAGGGTCCCACTATCAGACCATCACGTCGGGGTCACCAAATTGTAATAAATCACCAAACCAAATTCAGTAAATCAAAATTTAGAATTTTATTTTGAAACTTAAATCACAGTCTCCGGTAGCCACAATTAAAAGGGACAGCATCGAATCCCGGGGTTTCGGCACTGGGTGAACGCGGTAACAGACTCTGTCAGCCTGTTACCCCCTCTGTTCACAAATTGGGTCCAATACTGCTGGTTTTTATACAGTCTTCCGCTGAGAGTGGACCGAGACCGTAAGACTCCCCCTCCGTGGTAGCTTCATTAGATATTCATGTTCAGGTCCGGGGTCCGTTGAATGGATTCTCAAGGTGGAACAATGCCGTGATTGCCGTGTCCGGAGGAGGTTTGGAAATGTTAAATCGGGCCGGAACAGATAAGATATTGTCTTGGTTTGGGGCAAATTTGGGAGAAAACTCTTGTATAGGATCTCTCCAAGGAAGCAAACTCAGGTGGCCCCTCTCTCTAACTAGTCTGGAAAAAAAACAAACTTCTTTGGAGAAAAGTGGAAAAAACTATTTTACTAAACAAATGTGCATACAAGTATAAAGAATGAATAATATGAAACAATAAAACCTCTCCTTCTGAAGTGAGATGGCAAATTGAGAAAGTTCTTGTCGTGGGTGGAGCTCGGCTCTCTCTCTCTTTTACCAGTCTCAGTCCCTCTGGCGCTGCTGGAAAATGCCGAAGTCCAGGCCTCGGTGGGCCGCAGGTGCAGCCCCCAGTGCTCTTCTGGGTTTTCAGTCTAGAGCAGGTTTAAACAGTTCTAGGAAAAAAAGGAAAAAAAAAACAGTCCAGGGAACTTCTCTGCCCTAGCTAGCTGAAACTAACTAAAAGCAAAAAAAATCTCTGTCCTGCAGTCTCCAAGCTTCCGCCGAACACACTGTCCGGAGAAGAATGTGGAGGAGTCAGGCAGTTTTCTCAAAACAAGCTCCGCGCTTCTCCTTGCTCTTAGAACCAGTCTTAAAGGCACAGGACTCAATATACAGCACAAACAGAACAGACGATTGGGGATATAAGCATCATAAAGTTACCCTAGGACATTCCACCCCTTATCCCCATATCGTCAATTTACTAAAACTAATATATACTCTAGCTCTAAACACACATATACATCTATATAAAAACAATATGCAATATACAGTTACATACTATTCAGCACATAACAATAATCACACACGGTTCTCACCCAACAATCAAATTTCTCTGGGGTACACATCGTGTGGTTCCATCTTTCTGCATTACCCACTATGTGCAGCCTGGTCTCTGAGCAAAGACAACTCCACGAATGGGTTTGTCTGTACTTGAAGCAGAATTGATCCAAACTGTCTTCCCTAACAAACCTCGTACATGTACTACTGGGACCTTCTCTCCATCTACTGTATGTAGGGGCTCAGATTGGGCAGGGCCTGCTCTGTTGGTGGAACCTCGGGTGTTAACTAACCAGGTGGCTTTTGCTAGATGCTGCTCCTAGTTTTTGAATGATCCCCCACTCAGTGTTTTCAGGGTGGTTTTTAGCAGTTCATTGTATCTTTCTACTTTCCCTGAAGCTGGTGCATGATAGGGGATATGATACACTCACTCAATGCCATGTTCTCTAGCCCAGTTGTTGATGAGGCTGTTTTTGAAATGAGTTCCATTGTCTGACTCAATCCTTTCAGGGGTACCATGCCTCCAAAGAACTTGTTTTTCAAGGCTTAGAATGGTGTTACGGGCAGTAGCATGGGGCACAGGGTAGGTCTCTAGCCATCCTGTGGTGGCCTCTACTATTGTGAGCACATAGCGCTTGCCTTGGCGGGTTTGGGGAAGGGTGATGTAGTCAATCTGCCAGGCTTCCCCGTACTTATACTTGGACCATCGCCCGCCATACCATAGGGGCTTCACTCGCTTGGCCTGCTTGATTGCAGCACATGTCTCACAGTCATGGATAACTTGAGAAATACTGTCTATAGTTAGATCCACCCCTCGGTCTCGTGCCCACTTATAGGTGGCATCTCTGCCCTGATGGCCTGAGGCATCATGGGCCTATCGAGCTAGGAACAACTCTCTCTTGTGTTGCCAATTTAAGTCTATCTTTGACACCTCTATCTTTGCAGCTTGATCTACTTGCTCGTTGTTTCGGTGCTCCTCATTAGCCCGACTCTTGGGGACATGGGCATCTACATGACGGACTTTGACAGGTAGTTTCTCTACCCGAGTGGCAATGTCCTTCTACTCATCTGCAGCCCAGATTGGCTTTCCCCTACGCTTCCAGTTGGCCTTTTTCCACTTCTCCAGCCATCCCCACAGAGCATTGGCTACCATCCACGAATCAGTGTAGAGGTAGAGCTTTGGCCACTTCTCTCTTTCAGCAATGTCCAGGGCTAGTTGAACAGCTTTGAGTTCAGCAAGTTGGCTTGACCCACCTTCTCCTTCAGTGGCTTGTGCAACCTGTCGTGTGGGGCTCTATACAGCTGCTTTCCACTTTCGTTTCATCCTAACGATGCGGCAGGAACCGTTAGTGAAAAGAGCATAGCGTGTTTCTTCTGCTGGCAGTTGGTTGTATGGTGGAGCTTCTTCAGCACGTGTCACTTGTTCTTGCTCCTTTTCATCCATGAGACCAAAGTTTTCACCTTCCGGCCAGTTTGTAATTATTTCCAAAATTCCGGGGCGATTTGGGTTTCCAATGCGGGCGCGCTGAGTGATGAGGGCAATCCATTTGCTCTATATGGCATTGGTGGCATGGTGAGTAGAGGGAACTTCTGCTTTGAACATCTATCCCAGCACTGGTAGTCGAGGTGCCAGCAGGAGCTGTGTTTCGGTGCCTACTACTTCTGAGGCGGCTTGAACTCCTTCATAGGCGGCCAAGATTTCCTTCTCTGTTGGAGTATAGTTGGCTTCAGACCCTCTGTAGCTTCGACTCCAGAATCCCAGTGGTCGGCCCCGAGTCTCCCCAGGCACTTTTTGCCAAAGGCTCCAGGACAGGCCATGGCTCTCGGCTGCTGAGTAGAGCACGTTCTTCACATCTGGTCCTGTCCTGACTGGGCCAAGGGCCACTGCATGAGCGATCTCCTGCTTGATCTGGGCAAAGGCTTGTTGCTGTTCAGGGCCCCAGTGGAAATTGTTCTTCTTGCGGGTAACCAGGTAGAGAGGGCTCACAATCTGGCTGTACTCAGGAATGTGCATCTTCCAGAAACCTATGGCGCCTAGGAAAGCTTGTGTTTCTTTTTTGTTGGTTGGTGGACACATTGCTGTGATCTTGTTGATGACTTCAGTGGGAATCTGACGCCTTCCATCGTGCCACTTTACTCCCAGAAACTGGATCTTACGAGCTGGTCCTTTAACTTTGCTCTTCTTGATAGCGAAACCGGCCTCTAGGAGGATCTGGATGATCTTCTCTCTTTTTTCAAACACTTCCATTGCTGTGTTTCCCCACACAATGATGTCATCAATGTACTGTAGATGTTCTGGAGCTTCACTCTTTTCCAGTGCAGCCTGGATCAGTCCATGGCAGATGGTGGGGCTGTGTTTCCACCCCTGGGGCAGTCGGTTCCAGGTGTACTGCACGCTCCTCCAGGTGAAAGCAAACTGATGCCTGCATTCTGCAGCCAGAGGAATGGAGAAAAATGCATTAGCAATGTCAATTGTGGCATACCATTTTGCTGCCTTGGACTCCAGCTCGTACTGGAGTTCCAGCATGTCCGGCACAGCAGCGCTCAATGGTGGAGTCACTTCGTTCAAGGCACGATAGTCTACAGTCAATCTCCATTCTCCATCAGACTTGCGCACAGGCCAGATGGGGCTGTTGAAGGGTGAGTGGGTTTTGCTGACCACCCCTTGGCTCTCTAGCTCACGGATCATCTTGTGGATGGGGATCACAGCATCTCGAGTTGTTCTGTACTGTCGGCGATGCACTGTTGAAGTGGCAATTGGCACTTGTTGCTCTTCCACTTTCAGAAGACTTACAGCAGATGGGTTCTCTGATAGTCCAGGCAAGGTATTCAACTGCTTAACACTCTCTGTCTCTACAGCTGCTATTCCGAATGCTCACCTAAATCCCTTTGGGTCTTTGAAATATCCATTTCGGAGGAAGTCTATGCCCAAAATGCATGGGGCTTCTGGGCCAGTCACAATAGGGTGTTTCTTCCACTTATTTCCAGTCAAGCTCACATCAGCTACTACCAAAGTAAAATCTTGTGAACCCCCTGTCACCCCAGCAATGGAAACAGATTCTTCCCCCACATGTCTTGATGGGAGTATTGTGCACTGTGCTCCAGTGTCAACTAAGGCTTCATATTTTTGTGGTTCTGATGTGCCAGGCCAACGAATCCACACAGTCCAAAAAACGCGGTTTTCCCTAGCCTCTACCTGGCTAGAGGCAGGGCCCCTCTAAGCCTGATTATCTTTTTTTCCCTGGGTAACCGGAGCTGCTTCCTTCTTGCTGGAACTTCCTCTCACAGTCTTGCTATCTAACAATTCATGCAGCCGTTGTGTCATAGCATCAGTAGATTCTCCATCCCATCTTTTTATGTTTTCTCCACAATCACGCAGGAAGGACCACAGCTTAGCCCGTGGGATGCCTTTTCCTTCTCTATCTAGGGAACGTTTGCGTGTGGTGCCAGAGCCTCTAACCTGTACTGCAGAGATCTGGAGAATGTTCTCTTTGATTTCTTTGAGATTCTCTTCCATTTTGTCTGCTAATCCCCGCACCTGTGTTTCCAGAGCTGCAATTCTTGCATGGGTTGGGCCATGCACGGCATCTGCATATGTTCGGAGCTTCTTCGCCATATTAAGCACGGTTTCCGCTGTCTCATCCCGCTTCATTATTGCTAAAGCAGAGGAGTATTCTTGTGGCCCAAGTCATACAAGTTTTCGCCACATCACAGGTGTACATGGTACCAGGTCGGGGTTCCTAGTGTTTATGTCATCTGAGAAGACAATTTCCGCCACTGCCATTTCCCTCAAGCGCTGGATCTCTTGTTCAATGGTTTTCCACTGGGTTTGCTGCATATAGAGATCGTCAGCACACAGATATCTTTGTGCCACACTTCTTAGGACTCGTTCCTAGAGACTGCAAGGACTAGCCTTCCTCATCATTTCTTGGTCAATAACTGGATCATGTGATAGGGATCCCAGATGTCTTGCTTCAGTGCCATCCAGTATTGTAGCCTCGCCTGCAGCATCCCAAAGACGGACTAGCCAACTAATTATAGATTCATCAGATCGTCAAGTATAATCCTTTCTTAGGCCACGAAGGTCCTTCAGGGAAAAGGACTCAATAGTATCTCCTGCTTTTGCAGCAGTTGGTCGGGCCCCTGATCTTGTAGCAGTTGGTTGGGCTCCTGATGTTGTAGCAGCTGGTTGGGCTCTTGATGTTGTAGCAGCTGGTTGGGCTCCCGATTGTGTGCCAGTTGGTTGGGCTTGCAATTTTGTATCAGTTGGTTCGGCTTCTGATTGTGTATCATCAGTTGCTTCACCTTCTGATTGTGTGTCAGGTGGTTTGACTACTGGCTGGGTGTCAGGAGGCATTGAGGATCCTTCACCTGAATCATCGTCTACTGGTCGATCGGTTTTGTCCGTGTGCTTCTTTCCCTTCTTTACTGCAGCAACTGCCGGTGTCTTAGCCTCACTGTCTGGTTTAGCTGCAGCCTGAATAGTTGTGGGATTGGCTGCAGCCTGAGTGACTGATTTATCTCCCTGCTCCCCTGCTTCTATCTGCTGCCCTACAGTGTTTAGCAGTGTGTGACTCATTCTAGAAAAGGTATAAACCATATAGAGGATGGTCACCAGGTGAAGTACCAGGAAGGTGGTGTCTTTAACATTCAGGAGACTCTGAACTTTCTCCAAAAGCGATGTAACTGACTCAAAAGAGAAGAAGGAAAGAAGAGGCTGAAGAGCTTCATCCTTTACTCCTCCTCTAACAAAGTGGGTGCAATTGTTGATAAATCCCCAAAACATGCTGCTGGAACTAGGACGCAGGGCAGGACGAAAAAACCATAAACCGAACATACCCAGAACAAACTCCAATATCTTTATAAGCTTCTTGTAAGCCATAATTACTGAACCTAGCAAAATAACTATTTTAAATAGTGCATCTCTAGTGTAAAAGCTGTATGTTAGGGACAATATTGGAGCTATTTCTGGGTAAGAAAACAAACCTAGGGACTAGAAAGGTATTAAGATCTCAAAAAACCCTAGGGAACAGACATGCAGAAAAGACTCTATTCTAAGAGACATTAGGAATTCAAGAAGCAACATGGCCACTGTTTAATCCCCACCCAAGGGACAAACAAACAAACAAACAAAAAAAAGCAGTTAATAATAATCAATACAAGTTTTTTCTACTCTCTCGGGCCCCGCAGTGGGCGCCAATAAGAAGTATGTCCTGGTTTGGGGCAAATTTGGGAGAAAACCCTTGTATAGGATCCCTCCAAGGAAGCAAACTCAGGTGGCCCCTCTCTCTAACCAGTCTGGAAAAAAAACAAACCTCTTTGGAGAAAAGTGGAAAAAACTATTTTACTAAACAAATGTGCATACAAGTATAAAGAATGAATAATATGAAACAATAAAACCTCTCCTTCTGAAGTGAGATGGCAAATTGAGAAAGTCCTTGCCGTGGGTGGAGCTCGGCTCTCTCTCTCTCTCACCAGTCCCAGTCCCTCCGGCGCTGCTGGAAAATGCCGAAGTCCAGGCCCCGGTGGGCCGCAGGTGCAGCCCCCAGTGCTCCCCTGGGTTTTCAGTCTAGAGCAGGTTTAAACAGTTCTAGGAAAAAAAGGAAAAAAAAACAGTCCAGGGAACTTCTCTGCCCTAGCTAGCTGAAACTAACTAAAAGCAAAAAAAATCTCTGTCCTGCAGTCTCCAAGCTTCCGCCGAACACACCGTCCGGAGAAGAATGTGGAGGAGTCAGGCAGTTTTCTCAAAACAAGCTCCGCGCTTCTCCTTGCTCTTAGAACCAGTCTTAAAGGCACAGGACTCAATATACAGCACAAACAGAACAGACGATTGGGGATACAAGCATCATAAAGTTACCCTAGGACAGATATCAATCTGATCTAATCATTCGATCATTAGCGCGCCCATCTCCCATTTTCCGCTAGTGGTGCCTTTCTGTAGGTTTGTCCCAAAGCAATTCCCGGCAGAAATTCCTTATTTCTCTTGACCCTCGTGTCCCTCCGTGCTGTTTTAGTCTTAATTAACCCTAAACATACCTTTAGGTTTACTGATCTCAACTTAGACTGAAAGCAGGTCAATTTTACATTGCATATTATTACATTTCATCGTAATTACACTTCACAACACGAATTAACTTTAGGTCATATATCACACTTCCCAACCGCTGTTTGGATTGGCTCTCCCCTGCCGAGGAGGGAATGACTCTGCCACTTCCCTGTGGCTGACCCCGTCCCCTCTGTTTCGGGGGACCCCTTGGACCCTGTGGTTTATTTTTCCATAGCTGCAAAATCTCTGACATCGTCTTCGCCTTAGCTTTTACCTTTTCCTCATCCTTCCTTACATATACCTGCTGAGTTTGTCTAATTCCTCCAGAGGCTTGTTCTGCCACTCTTCATTTTTCTGTACCCCTTTCCTTATATCAGGCCAGGCTTTAGTAACAAATTGTTCCTTCAGCAATGTGTCAAAGGCTGGCCCCTCCGGATCCATCCCCCTGTGCTTCCACAAGGCCTCTCCTGTTCTAATGACATAGCCTTAGCTATGTTGTTAGTTCTGGGAGCTGCTGATTTGATTGCTTTAATTAAATAAGCACGGTAATTGCTGGCCTCGATATTTGGGTTCTACTGAGGGTCCACCTGGGAGATGGCATCATCCACTGTAGGTACATTAGATCCAGTCCCCCCTGCTGCTTGTGGATGTTCATCCTCCCACAGCTGCTAAGCTTTCTGCAGAATTATTCGTTTCTCTGATGACCCAAATAAAATCCCCAGGAGAAAATCCCAATCCTTCCATGTATAATCCGCGTTTTCAAAATATTCCTCTATATTTTCCTCCACCCCTATGGGATCATCCAAATATGGGGGTAATTCTTTTTTCAACCCCCTTATATCCTGGGTAGTAAGTGGTACAATTACAAACCCAAACCCTCCCCCTTGACCCCCCCCAAAGGAACTTGACGGAGTGGCATCTGGTGTACCCGTCTCTTGGGTCCAGGGGGCTTCTAATTGTTGGAAAGGAGTCACGGGAGAAAAGCCTCATGATATCATGATCAGCAAATCTCAGTTTATTGAAATTGATTACAGGTTTTTTATACATGCATTAATTAGCTCATACATATTGCAAAAGCCGAGCTCATGATTGGGTTGTCTAATATTGTTACAACTACACAACTACTTCTTTGTAGTTAGCCTTGTAGTTAGCACATTATCTACGCTTCTCTATCTTTCTGCATACCAGGCAATTTGGAAAACAACAGCTGCAAGGGCATACTGACCCTGCCTTTATTCACGTATCTCTCAGATTTTAATTAATCTCATAGTGTCATGTCCTTTGCTGCGCAGCCATTCTTCTGATAAACTCTCCACATCTAATGTCCTAAATTGAGTTTCTCTTCTAGTTTGTCCTAGGTTACAATGTAAGATGTGCCCAAAGTAGGTATTCTATCGCCATCTACATGAGCTGTTGAAACTAGGTTGGGCAGTGTTTCCCTTGCCCCCTCCCTCCAGGCTATCTTCTGTTGGTGGGCCATCAATGCCTTGCTACATGATTCATGGGTAACGCCCTCCAGGAGTTATCTCTGTTTAATGGGCAATGAAGGACCCATTGCAAGGCACATAGAATGATATCAGCCCATTGTGAGATGCTCTGCCCAGGGGGAGGAGCCAAGCATTCCCACCTGGATATAATCTGGGTTTTGGGACAGCACAGGTAGCCTTACCTACTGGATTCCCAGAGGACAAGAGCTACCAGAACTTTCTATAGGATCATTGCTTCAACAAGACCACTTCATCTGGACTGCTACCACCACCACAGGGTATCAGGTTGTATTCTGACTTTGTCAGTGATCTTTTGTACTATTGCATTTATTTTATTTTATTCTACCTTTTTTCCCCCCTCATATTAAATTGGTTTTTTTCTGACCTGCAGTCTCTTGCTGGTTTTGCTTTCAAGCCAGCACATAATTCTATGTGGTGATATGATATGCTGCTCCCCTCCCCCTACACCATTGTTATTCTCAGGTGGGGCCATAGGAACAGCATTTCCCTGATTCCTTTGCTCCGGAAGTTGAGGATACAGGAGACCTGCAGCTGGTCCTGGTTCAGCTGGATACACTGGTGGACAAGACAGGGGAAGGTGCTGAAGAACATCCCAATTCTCACCGATTTCCTCTCCCTCCCTTTTTTTTTCTTCTCCCTTTTTTCTTAACACATAGAATTCTCTTGTTGCTTGTCTAAACCATATTAATCCACATTCCTTTTCAATCCATCCTTTCCAATTCTCCTCTAAATACTTCAACAAAATTCAACACAAATGAATTCTATGTGTTCCATAAGGTGGCCATATAAGCCCCTTTGGCAACTTATACTCTGGCCACACAAAATAACAATATTTTACCATAATCTCCATAGTTACCTCTGGGTGAATGCATAATCTGTCCCAAGACCTCAGCATTCTCTGCAAGGGACTCTCCGGGGGTATTATGGGATCGTCACCCCTTTTGCCGGGGCCCCTTCCCAGCTTTACCCTTGCCAGCTTTACCCTTGCATCTCTCCATGGGTGCTTTGTTTTACCTGTTCTGCCCTCCATGGGTGCCCTCTCAGGTTTGCTCCCCAAAGATCCCATTTTACTCACCAGTGAGAGTTTCAATGGTCCTTTCCTGCAGACTCTTCACAGGCCCCCCTGGTGTGCCACTTGTCTGTCTCCTGTACAGTCTCGGGAACCTAATCGATTGCCAGGTGTTGGCCGGCACTAAGGGGAGCTGATCACCGAAACTGGGTGAGGTGTGCCTTCAGCTCCACTCACTGCCCGCCACCCTGGATGGTGGAAATATCCTGGACACGAGCCCCCAAATTGTTAGGAAAATTAATCCACAAATGCCAGAAGTTCATGTCCAAAAAGGAGACAGAGGAGTCCTTTTACTTTATTCAAATAAAGGGAGAGGCCATGGGGCATTTCCCCTGGGGTCTTTCTCAAATTTTGGAGGATGCTGCCTCCTATTTATCCTAATTTCCTGGATGCATTTCCCTCTCTTTCCCCATTGGCTGAGGTACTTGAGAGGTACAGACTTCCTGGAGGGCTTAATATCTAAAATTCCCCTTTAATGTATAACCCCCCTTTTAATTTTTAATTCTTATGGAATTTATGGGTTTTCTCCATTGTTTCTTTCATCGTTCAATATCCAATTTCATTTATCAGCAATCCTACAGTTTGTAAAGGCAAATACCTTCTTTTCCATTCATCAATCAGTAGAATCCTTCCTATTGTTTCTTTTATCTCTCAGTGCTAGTTTTATCAACCAGCAGACCCACTACTTGTTTGTAAAGACAAGTCTGTCATTCCTCTCACCTCCATCTGGTCTTCTTGGTGGCGAGGGTCCCCCACTGCCCCATGCCAAAAAGTAGAGAATCTAGTGGATTGATACATGTTTGGACCAGGTAGGAATGTTCATATGCCTCCCCTGGGGAGGGCAAGTTTGATACTGTCCCTTGCAACACTGTGGCTCTGTTGCATCATGTTGCAGGGCTCTGGTACAGGGTCTGGGGACCCCTTTGGGGAGGGGCCTTTGATAGGCCATGACGCTCCCTCTGCTGCCCAGCATATGGATGCAGCCTTTCCTGGGGTGAAGCGGCCTCACAGCTGAGCTGGTCTGTAAGGTGGAGGATGGGTGTTAACTGCCTCGGACCAGAGGCTTTTTCCCCACACACACAAAATCTCTCCACCCCCCCCCCCCCCCCTTTGGTGTGAGAGTCTCTTCAAATCTGGCAGCTGATAGCCCTCAGGCTGTGGTCTCCACCTTGAAGGTGCTAAACTTTATCCCTCTGTGAATGTATTCTTCTCTCCCTAGCCCAGATCTGTCACTTTGTCTTCATCAATGTGCGTGTTACAAAGGGGGCAAGGGAAGAGCTTAGACACATCCCTGACTTTTCCAGGTTTCTGGCAGTAGACAGCAGCTTTATTGAGGCAGCCAGCAGCCCAAACCCCACTCTAGTTCACAAGTTCTTAATAATGACTGATCAGGCCTATTACAATATGAATTATTTATTGATTAGGTCAAGGAAAACAGACATAGGACTTTAAACAGATATACTTACTACAGAGGATAACATAAAAAAACTACTAGTAGATAAAATACAGTGCACAATAGTAAAGGTACCTATGCTACAGCTAGCAAAGAAATAGTATAGATTAGGAGTCAATGTCACTTATCAACAAAAAATTAGTGGTGTGCAGAGAATCTCCTAATTCCTCTCAATCCCCAGGGAAGTACCTTGATGCCAACATCTTAGCATCTAGAACTCTCCGCACACTCAGAAAGTGTATAAGAGATTTCTGATTTCATGAAAATCATAGTGGTCTTTTATAGTTGTAAAAGTGCTTGTGTTCTGTCAGTCACTTATTTTTGGTTCATCCTTTCTCACCATTCATGACAAGATATTTATTGCTGGCTAAGGAGTTTTTCAGATGAGATAATTCATCACACGACAAACCATTCTGGCCTGACTTTAGCCATATGTGAGGGGAGATAATGTTTTGCTGTATCAGGGGGTGAAAGGTCCTGCCACAGTGCAGTCCAGGGTCTTAAGGTTTTGATGGTTTTCTCTGCAGCTTTTATACAGTTTTGCTGTAACAGGCAAAAGTCCTTCATGTCTTTCAGTCTCTGACAACATGTGACATGGTTAAATGTGATACAAATAGCTCTGCAGTCTCTATGCTCTTCCACCTTTGACCTAAGGAGCATCATGAAAAAAACAGTGTTGTTTCTATGGCTAATGCTGTAGCCTTGATCTACATCTAACATCCAAGTAGCTGCATCTGAGCACAAACCACTTATGGGCCAGTCTGTGGTTAGATAATCCACAAGGTTAAAAGCCATGGTAGATCCTCAGCACTGACTTCTCATACCAGTGTTCACAGGGCAGAGCTTGGCCAGGTCCCCTACATCTCTTCTTCCTTGATAAAAGTTTATGCTTAATTGCCCATCCTGCTGCCTTTCTGTAGCCACTGTTCAGTCCCTGGGGTTGCCTGCCTGCAGGTTTCTCATTTTGATTATTTATTTGCATTACCACAGAGTCTGGCACCTCTGCTCACAGTTTCAACCTCCAATAGTTGACAACCTGCTTTTCAGACAGGACACAGAGACAGAAAAAAGGTAGAAGCAAGATATCCCCAACCAGCACACCAGAAATAGTTTCATCACATCCATAGCCAGATGATTACCAAGTTTTTCTTTTACAGCCTCTACAACAAGACAAGAAAAATGTTTATATTTGGTTTGTGTGGCATGGTTTTAGTAGCAGAGGGGGACTACAGGGATGGTGTCCTGGTTTAGGGCAAATTTGGGAGGAAACCACTGAATGGGGTCCTATTGTAGTGCATTCATTGGGTTTATATTGTGTTTCATTTTTATATTGGATTTGTAATGTTTTCTTCCCTGTTCCCCTTGGAAACTGTATCACGTGGTTTGTCCCTGCTCAGCCCCACACTGGAATGTAACCAAACTCTGTTCCACTCCCACCTTGTCCCTGATTGGGTAGTGGCTTGTCCCTGCCTCTGGGCCTGTCCCCCCTGGGAAAAAGCCCTGGGATGGGCGGGGCCTCAGTCTCTCTGGCACCAGCAGGGACGGGGAAGGAGGTAAAGGAGCTCTGGACCAAATAAAGCTATAATTTCCCCCCCCGGACAAAGAGCAGGCTCTTGCCTTTTGCCATTGACGGTCGTCTGAGTCTCTCTTAAGAACCACCACATTTGGCGCCTAAACGTGCAGCTCGAAGCCACAAGGGGCTTCCAGAAAGCTGGAAGAACTACGCGTGGAGCATGTGGCTGAGGAATCTCACGCAGGCATGTGAATCCTGAAACGCAGCCCATTCATGCAGAGAGACAGACCCGTCAGGCTTGGCGTTCACTGTGGAGTCTCAGAAACACAGGATTCCACAGGCCAGGGCTGTAGTTTTTTCCTTTGGACCTAAAAAACCCATCGGAGTGCTGTGAAGAAGCCCCACGAACGGCAAGCTGCTCCCAGAGAAGGTGACCACATCTTTGTGGAAAGCCAACCCTGGGAACCGAGACTGGAAGCTCTTTTTGCACCAAAAGGGTCAGTCTCAGGCAAAAGTAGTGATTGGGAAAGAAAGGAAAGATTCGTCTGAACGCTGGATTTTTGGTAAGTATTATCACTTTGGGATCTAAGGAAAAATTTAATTCAGAGGCAGTGTTCCTCAGGGAAAAGGGTTTTTTTCCTTTGGGGGAAGGTTTTTGCTTTCAGAGTAAACCTTCAGGGTGCTTTAATAGCACATTTTGTTTAGGCTGTGTGGGGGGCGGTGTGGCGAAGGTAATGTTTCCCCTTTGGGTTTTGGGTTTTTTTTCCCCTCTCCAGCGAGGGTTTTTTAACATTTGGTTTCCCAGTCACAGTTAAAGGGGACACAGAAACTTAAAATCTGAGCCAAAAATGGGTGCTAGGCTGTCTGTGTCTCAAAAAAGAGTCTATTATCAAATTTTAAGTGCCTTGGATGATGGGGGGACCCATTGTTCAAAGAAACAGCTGAAAAAATTAATTTGGTATTTGTTTTCTCAGTTTCCACATGTATCATTAGAGCAAATAAGCTCCCCAGAATTTTGGGAGGCTGTTGCAAATAAAATAGCTGAATCTGGCTCCCCTAATAATAAAGAAAATGCAAATTTTGCTTATTATACCTTAAAAATTAAGTTTGCATTGCAAAAGCAAAATGAAAAGGGAAAAAAGCCAGTTCTTTGTGGATTTTCCCCAGTTTGTACTTTTGCAGACAGTTTGAGTGCTCAAAAGCCCCATCTTAGTGCTCCCCAGACTGGTCTCAGTTCTGTGGGGGGATCACAAGATGGAGGGGACTCCTTTGTTACCCAAAATAGCCGAATCCATGTGCTCTTGAGCCATGAGGAGCCTCTCTCTTTGTCTGTCCCTCCTTCCCACAATCCCTTTCACAATCCCTTCCTCTCCCCAGACCCCTCCTTCCCTTCAGTGCCGCCCCTGGCACTGCCCTCTCCTCTGACTCTGCCCCCTACCCTCAAACCTCTGCCCTCCGACTCCGCCCCATGTGACTCAAGCCTCCAGCCCCACCATCCACAGGGTCCCTCTAGAAAGTAAATTCAAGCAGCTCCTACCCCCAACTGGTCTGGGAAAAAAATTCCTTAGAGAAAAGTGGAAAAAACTTTTTATTCAACACGCCAAGTATTCACAAGCATAAAAATGCATAATATTAAACAATAAAACCTCTTCCCATCCTGAAGAGTGATGGCAAAATTGAGAGTCCTTGCTGTGGGTTGTAGCTCAGCTTGCCCAGTCTCTTATCAGTTCCTCTGGCATGGGAAAATGCCATCCTGGGCCCCAGTGGGTTGCAGGTGTGAGCTCCTGGTGCTTTTTTTGGGGGTTTTCAGTCCAGAATCGGTTTAAACAGTTCCAAGAAAAAAACAGTCCAGGGAAATTCTCTGCCTCAGCTAGTTAAAAACTAACTAAAAAGCAAAGGAGAGCTCTGTCTCGCTGTCTGTCCGTAGACAACACAGTCCAGGAGCAGAATGCAGAGGAGTGAGTGCAGTTTCTGCGAACAAACTGAGCACTTCTTTCCCCCCCTTCACTCTCGGAACCAGTTTTAAAGGTGTAGAACTTAATATCCAACATAACCAGAACAAACAGTTGGGGATACAAGTATCCGTCTTGGTTTGAAAGACAGGTATCTGCTAGGGAGGGGCGAGGCCTCTCTAGGAATGGGGAATTCCAATCCCTTCCCTCCAAGTTATTATAATTTAGAAAATTAATGGGGCTTTTCAGGCAGAGGTATGGAGAAAGGAATAACAGTTCTTTACTAGTAAGTATAACAAGGCAAACAAACAGCAACAACTACAGCATTAATAATAAACAGAACCAGGAACCTCGAGAGGCTTTGTTTTACAAAGCCCGGGGCAGTCTGATCTCTTGGGACTCCGAGAGCACCAAGCTGGAACGGTGGAAACTCCCAGGCTGGTGGCTGGAATGGCAGGATGTCCCTGGCAGGCAGGGGGTGCAGGGCTGCAGCGTAGCAAAAAGAGCAGTGCTGGAGAAGCCACGACGGCTGGACAGGGCTGGCCCAGCTCCAGCAGGGCAGGCGAAGGAGCTCAGAATTCCTGGGCACATGAGCAGATGATTGTAGATTTCCCAGGATCGGACTTTCTGTTGACAGTGGACTTCTCCCGCAGCAAGCAGCAGCTTGGTCGTCCTCTCTGATGCCCAGAGCAAGAAGAGCCCCCAGCTCCCCCAGCTCTGTCCTTTTCCTGCCCCAAAACTCAAGTGATCTTCCCCCTCCTGACTTCTGGCACCCTCTAAGCACCAGTACTTAGTCTCTCAGCAATTTATGGGAAAATTTCTATAAGGAAAAAAAAGGAACAAACCTAACCCCCAACAGTATCATAAAGTCACCCCAGGAGAGGTGGCTTCCATGAGAAGCAGTAAAGCCAGCACCAGCCAGCTCCAAGATGGACCCCCAGTTGGCTAAGGCCAAGCCACTCAGTGATGGTGGTAGCAGGTCTGTGATAATATTTTTAAGAAGGGGGAAGATTTGCATCCCAACATCAGCCAGGAAATAGCAGTAAGGCTATGCAAGAGAAACAACTCTGCAGACACCAAGGGCAGTGAAGAAGGAGGGGAAGGTGGTGCTCCAGGTGTCGGAGCTGAGATTCTCCCGGTGAAGCAGGTTGTCCCCCTGCAGGCCATGGAGATTAATAGTGGAAAAGATATCAGCTCTGCAGCCCATGGAGGATCCCACTCTGGAGAAGGTGGATATACCCTGAGGGAAGCTGTGACCCCATGGGGGACTCACCCTGGAGCAGTCTATTCCTGAAGGACTGCATTCCCATGAAAAGGACCCACACTAGAGCAATCCATGAAGAAATTGCCTTAGTTTAAAAGGCAAATGTCTACCAAGGAAGGCAGGAACCTTCCTGGAATGGAAAGAAGACCCCTCCCTCCAAATTATTATAACTTAAAAAAATTGCAGGGCTTTCAAGCAAAAATATAAGAAAAAGAATAACAGTTCTTTACTAGAATATATATATCAGGACCGAACAAACAACAAAACAGTAACAGACATTTCCAACCCGCCAAACACTAGTTTTCCCTTTGGTGTAGTTCTTACTGCAGCCAGCAGGGAGGCACTAGTGGGATCCGACAAGGCAGGAACAGTGCAATGATCCCCACACAGCTGGCTCTGGGAAGGAAGGAAAACTGCTCCTCCTGCAAACTCATGGGCAGGGACCAATCTTGGCACCACCACCACCACCAGCAGCAGGCAAAAGTGGGGAAAAGCAGGCAGATTCGATTGTAGTGCCAAGCTGCAGCACAGCCAAGTCCCAGAACCAAGCGTACAAAAACTACCACAGCACCACGCAAGTGACTCCACTGATCCCCCAGCAGAAGGAAGAGAAGGCAGGCAGGACACGCCCCCTGCAAAATCTCAGGCAGAGCCCACACCTCTTGTGCGATATGCCCAACCTCCCAATCTGCGAGGGGGGAAGAGGGACTGCCTAGGCAGCCTTTAAAAACGTGTGCGCTACAGGAAACCCTCCTCCCCGTCAAGATTTCCTGGCTGTGAAAACTTAAAAATACAATTACAACTTTTGGGCACAAATGATTGTGGGATACCTTATCATTATGAGTCCTCCCCAAGACAGACGTATAGCCCATTGGAAAGACTCACATTGGAGAAGTTTGTGGAGATCTGTCTCCCATGGGTGGAACCCCATTGAGACATGGGGTTGGGAATCAGAGGGGTATTGATTAGAAATAGATGTTTAGGTGATGAATATTGTTTAATATTTGCTGCATTTTACTGTGTTAACTGCCTGAAAAAGGAAGACAGGGTGTATGTGGGAAAACAGTGTATGAGGGAAAGCAATATGAAAAGAATGCAAGAATATGTGATAATGGGGAAGGATGATGTTCACCAAAACAGGACAAGTACCCTAAACTCACAAGGCTACCAGGATAACAAGGCTCTTCAGACTCCTGGAACTAGATTAGATCAGCCTCATGGTTTGGACTGTGACCAAAAGGATCAGTAAGCATGTGCAAGGAGATGGGGTGGGAAGGTCAACCTTTATTACTTCATCCCCTGCAACCCCCAAGACAACCACCAGAGAAAAGTATGCAGGTGCAAGAGACTGATAAGCTAATTAGCATACAAAGCGGGCAAGGAAATTAATATGCATAGATGTATTGCAAAACCTAATGTACATGTAATATTTTAGAGGATAAAAAAAGACGCTGAGAATGAGTAGGTGCACATGCCTTTGAGGAACAATCCCACTTGTGCCTGGCCAAATAAACTACATACCTACTTTATAACTCTAACTCACTTTGTCTTTGAGTTTTAGAGTCTTTCTGCATATCACCATGCTAGGGCAGGGAAAGAGTATGAGGAGGAAGGAAGAGCAGAGATGATGTGTGATGAACTGACTGCAACCTTCATTCCCCATCCCCCATCCCCCTGCACCACTCAGGAGGAAGTAGAAAAATTGGGAGTGAAGTTGAGCCTGGGAAGAAGGGAGGAGTCGGGGGAAAGGTGTTTTAAGATTTGGTTTTATTTCTCATTAATCCTGCTCTGATTTGACTGGCAATAAATTCAGTTAATTCCCCCAAATCAAGTCTGTTTGTCCATGACAGTAACTGTGTCTGGTTCCGTCCCGCACCGGGCAGGAGGTGACCTCTGGCTAGCTCAGGTCAACCCAGGCACAGAATGGTCCCAGTTCGTTTCGGCTTCTCGGCTCAGCAGCTGAACCCCCAAAAGTGTGACAGCAAAGCAGCAGAATAGAAAAGGCTGGCTCTCAGCTTAGCAGATTAAAAGATGTTTACTAGCTCCAGAGTTGAGGAGCAGAGAGGTTGAGAGCGAGGTGCTGAGAGAGTTGCTGAGAGGCTGAGAGAGTTGCTGAGAGGCTTTTTTCCTCCCTCCTGCCCCCTATAAGCGAGGGAGGGGTTTTTGGGAGGATACTGCAAGACCACGAATCAGGGGTTTCAGGGAGTAACAGGGTGTGCCCACCCCCAAGCCTCGGACCACTAAAATCCAGAGCTAAAGGAATTCCCCCCAGGGGGCCTATCACCTGAAGCCCTCTCCCTGAGATTTCGCAATCTTGGGAGGGCTCCTGGAGAAACAGGCTGCCCCAGAGCAAGGGGGGTGGGAGGACACAAAACACCTTATTATACAGACAACACAAAAGGGATACAGAATTGGGGATACAGTGAAATGAACCATAACATAAACTTCTTATAAAAACCTAATAAAACAGTTCTGCACCACCACAAGTAACTACTGAGTGATCTCCCTGTCCTTATCTCAACCCAGCAGGCTTTTGTCATATTTCTCTCCCCGTCCAACTGAGGAGGGGGAGTGATAGTGTGGCTTGGTGAGCATCTGGCATCCAGTCAAGATCGATCCACCACAATGTTGAAGGAAGAGAAATGGGTTTCAGTTGCCTGTGGGCAGCAAAAAACAGCATGGGGGTGCATGGTTTTTTTCTGAAGTCCTAGGGGAGGATGGCAGGGGAGGGTGCTGGATGGGCTGCACAGAGCCATGAGCAAAATATCCAGCTAATGAATGAAAGACATTAAAGTGCATGGCTTTGAGCTTGCAAGGGGCCAGAAAGGGGAGCCAAGTGCCTTATACTTGCCATGCATTTATATTCATGGTGCACAGAAGTGCAAGACCAGCTTCTAGCACAATCTACTGATTTGTTTATAAAAGTTACTTGTTGGATCAATTAACTATTATAAATCTCAGGTTTCTTGAATTTGACTCTATTTTTACACTTGAAAGGAATGAGAAGGAGGTGTATTTACAAACTGTGGGCCTGATGGTAGATAAGGCCAGATAGGAAAGGTGAAAGAAGCAATGGGTGGAACTATAAATTCCATAGCAATTCCACTAATTGACACAAACTGTTGCTCTCTCAGGACTGCTAAATCCCTGGATTTAGAGAAAAAGAACAGAGGCACAAGGAAAAAGAAAATCAGGGGGTACGCATTGGAAGGGGGTCTGTATTAGGTGGTTAAGAAGTCTGTACCTCTCAAGTACCTTAGCCAATGGGAAAAGAGAGAGGGAAGTGCAGTAGGGAAATTAGGATAAAAAGGAGGCTGCATCCTCTAACAATTTGAGATACCCCTGGGGAAATGCCCCATGGCCTCTCCCTTTATCTGAATAAAGTTATAGGACTCCTCTGTCTCCTTTCTGGACATAAACTGCTGGTGTTTGTGGATTAATTTTCCTGACACACTTATTTAAATATTACTTCTGTATTTAATCTGCATTGTATTACTTTCAAAGACATTTAATGCTGTTAAGATTAAATGGTGCAAACTTTTATTGGTTGTAGAAGTACAAAATCTCAGTTTTGTGTTGTATAATTTTATGCCAACCTAATCCAATGAAGCAACAATTTTTCCCTGTCAACAGTTTGCTGTGGTGGTGGGTTTTGTTAAGCTGTTTTGGAGTTATGTTTCCCAAAGGTTCATCCCTGATTCCCGCCCCCCCCCCCCCCCCCCCCCCGCCCCCGGTAAATCAGGTACCATCAAAAGTATCGCCTCCCCTGTCCCGTTGTCCATCTTCCCCCTGACCCTGCCCTATATTATAGAAAAATACCTGTCTAGCCTGAGGCCAATCACCTACCTGCTCCACGCTCTCGACCCCCCCGGTTTAAAAGTGGGCACGTGGGCTTTGTTCAACCTCTTTTTCACAGAATCACAGAATCACAGAATCACAGAATCACAGAATCACAGAATCACAGAATCACAGAATGTGTAGGTCGGAAGAGACCTTCAAGATCATCGAGTCCAACACATGCCCTAACACCTCAACTAGATCAGGGCATGGAGTGCCACATCCAGTCTTTTTTTAAACACATCCAGGGATGGTGACTCTACCACCTCCCCGGGCAGAATATTCCAGTACCTTATCACTCTTTCTGTGAAAAACCTTTTCCTAATATCCAATCTATATTTTCCTTGACGCCACTTGAGCCTGTGTCCTCTCATTCTGTCAATTGCTGCCTGGAGAAAGAGACCAACCCCCAGCTGTCTACAACCACCCTTCAGGAAATTGTAGAGTGTGATAAGGTCACCTCTGAGTCTCCTTTTCTCCAGGCTAAGCAACCATGGCCACCTCAGTCATTCTCCATATGGCTTATGTTCCAAGTCCTTCACTAGCCTCGTTGCCCTCCTCTGGACACGCTCAAGCATCTCAACGTCCTTCCTAAACTGAGGGGCCCAGAACTGGACACAATATTCAAGGTGTGGCCTCATCAGTGCCGAGTACAGGGGAAGAATGACCTCCCTGCTCCTGCTGGCCACACTACTCCTGATACAGGCCAAGATGCCATTGGCCTTCTTGGCCATCAGGGTACACTGCTGGCTCATGTTCAGCTGGATGTCACCCAGTACCCTGTCCTAGGGTAACTTTATGATGTTTGTATCCCCAATCGTCTGTTCTGTTTGTGCTGTATATTGAGTCCTGTGCCTTTAAGACTGGTTCTAAGAGCAAGGAGAAGCGCGGAGTTTGTTTTGAGAAAACTGCCTGACTCCTCCACATTCTTCTGCGGACGTGGTGTTCGGCGGAGGCTTGGAGAGACTGCAGGACAGAGATTTCTTTTGCTTTTAGTTAGTTTCAGCTAGCTAGGGCAGAGAAGTTCCCTGGACTGTTTTTTTTTTTTCCTTTTTCTTGGAACTGTTTAAACCTGCTCTGGACTGAAAACCCAGGGGAGCACTGGGGGCTGCACCTGCGGCCCACCGGGGCCTGGACCTCGGCATTTTCCAGCAGCGTCGGAGGGACTGGGACTGGTGAGCCACTGAGAGAGAGCCGAGCTCCACCCACGGCAAGGACTTTCTCAATTTGCCATCTCACTTCAGAAGGAGAGGTTTTATTGTTTCATATTATTCATTCTTTATACTTGTATGCACTTCATTTGTTTAGTAAAATAGCTTTTTCCACTTTTCTCCAAAGAGGTTTTTTTCTGGACCGGTTGGAGGGAGGGGCCACTTGGGTTTGCTTCCTTAGAGGGATCCTATACAGGGGTTTTCTCCCAAATTTGTCCCAAACCAGGACACAATATTCAAGGTGTGGCCTCATCAGTGCCGAGTACAGGGGAAGAATGACCTCCCTGCTCCTGCTGGCCACACTACTCCTGATACAGGCCAGGATGCCATTGGCCTTCTTGGCCACCAGGGTACACTGCTGGCTCATGTTCAGCTGGATGTCACCCAGTACCCCCAGGTCCTTTTCCTCCTGGGCACTGTTCAGCCACACTATCCTCAGCCTATAATGTTGCAGGGGGTTATTGTGGCCAAAATGCAGGACTCGGCACTTGGACTTATTAAAGTTCATCTTGTTAGACTCTGCCCATCCATCCAACCATTCTAGATCTCTATGCAGAGCCCTCCTACTTTCCAACAGATCTAGACACACTCCCAGCTTAGTGTCATCGGCAAAATTACTAATCAAAGATTCAATACCCTCATCCGTGTCATCAATAAAAATATTGAACAAAACTGGTCCCAGCACAGACCCCTGAGGAACACCACTGGTGACAGGCTGCCAGCTGGATGCAGCACTGTTCACCACCACTCTCTGGGCCTGGCCTTCCAGCCAGTTCTTAACTCAGCAAAGAGTGGTCCTGTCGAAGCTATGGGCTACCAACTTATCCAGGAGTATGCTGTGGGAGACAGTGTCAAAGGCCTTGCTGAAATCCAAATAGACAATATCCACAGCCCTTCCTGCATCCACCAGGCGGGTCACCTGGTCATAAAAGAAGATCAAGTTGGTCAAACATGACCTACCTCTCCTAAACCCGTGCTGGCTGGGCCTGAGACCCTGGCCATCCTGTAAATTCTGTGTGATGACAGTATAAACTGTTCCATTATCTTGCCAGGTACTGAGGTCAGGCTGACTGGTCTATAATTACTAAGATCTTCCCTCCCACCCTTTTTGTGAATGGGTGTCACATTGGCCAGTTTCCAGTCATCTGGAACCTCGCCAGTGAGCCAGGACTGTTGGTAAATGATGCAGAGTGGCTTTGCAAGCTCATCTGCCAGCTCCCTCATCACCCTGGGATGGATCCCATCTGGGCCCATAGATTTATGAACATCCAAGCATCTCAGCAGTTCTCTGACTGCTTCCTCTTGGATAATGGGGGAACCATTCTGTTCCCTGACACTCTCAAACAACCCAAGAGAACAGTTGTCTTGAAGGCAAGTTGTCTTCCCACCGAAAACTGAGGCAAAGAAGGCATTAAGCATTTCTCCCTTCTCCTCATCTGTAGTTGCTAAGTTCCCTCCCTCATCCAATAGAGAACAAAGGTTGGCCTTACCTTTCCTTTTACCATTAATATATTTGTACAAACATTTTTTATTATCCTTTACAGAAGTCACCATTTTAAGTTCAAACTGAGCTTTGGCCTCCCTAATTTTTTTTCCTACATGCTCTAGCAGCCCCCTTAAATACTTCCAGAGAGAACTGACCCTCCTTCCAAAGATAATGCATCCTCTTTTTATTCCTAAGTTCCTCCAAAACCTCCTTGCCCATCCAGACTGGATGTTTGCCCTGTAGACTCATCCTGTGCCCTCAAGATCTCTGCTTTGAAGCACATCCAGCTTTCCTGAACTTCTTTGTTTTTAAGGGCTGCTTCCCAAGGAACTCTCTGAATAAGTCTCATAAATAGGCCAAAGTCTGCCCTCTGGAAATCCAATGTAAGAGTCTTATTGGTGTTCCTCCTGATTTCACCAAATATTGAGAACTCTATAACTTCATAATCACTCTGCCCCAATTGGCCTCCAACCACCACAGCTCCCACCAGCCCATCTCTATTTGCAAATAACAGATCTAACATAGTCCCTCCCCTGGTGGGCTCACCCACCAGCTGCAGCAAAAGGTTGCAAAAGGTCCATGCACTCTAAAAATTTCCTGGACTGCCTCTTTTCTGCTGTATTAAGTTCCCAGCAGATGTCTGGCAGGTTGAAGTCACCCACAAGAACAAGGGCTGATGATCCTGAAATATTCCCCAGCTGCTTATAGAATAAATTTTGCACCTCTTCCTCCTGGTTGGGTGGACGATAACAGACTCCCAATAGGATGTCAGCCTTGTTGGCTTTCCCCTTAATTCTTACCCATAGGCATTCAACTCCATCTGCATTAATTTCAATACCTATGGCATCAAAAGCCTTCTTAATGTAAAGGGCCACCCCTCCACCTCTTCTCCCTTTCCTGTCTCTTCTGAAGAGCTTGTAGCCATCCAGTGCAGTGCTCCAGCTATGTGACTCATCCCACCACGTTTCTGTGATGGCAAGTGCATCATAGCTTTGCTGTTGCACCATGGCCTCCAGCTCTTCCTGTTTGTTACCCATGCTGCGTGCATTGGTATACGGGCACTTTAGCTGGGCTACTGATTTCACCCCTGACTCAGGCTTACCACCCTTGGGCCTGCTTCCAGGCAGCCCAGCTGCATCCTCTTCCCCCTTCAAACCTAGTTTAAAGCCCTCTCAATGAGGTCTGCCAGTTCATGAGCTAGGAACCTTCTACCCTTAACAGAGAGATGTATCCCATCTGGTTCCAACAGAGCAGGTGCCATAAAAGTTGCCCCATGATCAAAGAATCCAAAATTTTGTCATTGACGCCAACCCTTAAGCCACTTGTTAATGATGTGAGTTCTCCTATTTCTTTCATCATTTTTCTCTGCCACCAATGGGACTGAGCAGAACACTACCTGGGTCCGTCTTAACCACTTGACCCAGTGCTCTAAAGTCTCTTTTAATCGCTTTGACACTCCTTTCAATCTCATGACTGCCAGCCTGGAGTATGAACAGTGGGTAATAATCAGGGGGCTGAATCAGCCCAGGGAGTCTCTCAGTGATATTTCATACCTAGGCCCCAGGGAGGCAGCAGATTTCCCTCTGGGATGGGTCTGGGCAACATATGGGACCTTCTGTTCCTCTCAAAAGGGAGTCACCTACTACGATTGCCCTTTTCTTCTTGATGTTAGAGGTGGAGATCCGTCTTACAGATGAATCGTAATTGGGAGCCTCACTGGGCCGATAATTTCCCTCTAAATCATCTGGCTGGGTCTCTGGATCCAGGGCCTCATACCTATGCTGAAGTGGCACCTAGCTAGGGGATGGGGGTCGGGAGGAGTTTTTATTATTACCTCCCCGAGCAGGGACCCAATTCCACTCCCCTTCATCTACCAGGTGCCCTTCTATTGCCTGGGAGGGGGATGCATATGAGTCCTCTGAATCTTGATGGGCCTCCACAACACCCCCCAAAACAACCGATAAGCTCAAACACTCCGGGCGGGAATGGGTCTGTACCGACGTATCCCTTTTGGAGGGCTCCACTTGGTCACATACACTTGTACCAACCACAGTTTTCGACCATGTTGAAACCATTATTAACAGAAACCCCAAGACCAACCAGCCAGCAGAAACACCTCAGACAACACACAGCACACCTTACTAGCAAGAGAACTTGCAACCCTGCCTGCTTGCCCTGCCTGTGTGAACTGCCGCACAAACTGCCTTGGTCATGCCCCAGAGACGTGCCATGCCCCTGTTTGCCTGCTCCTGTTCACCGCCCTCCCTCCGCTTTTGTTTGTTTCTGTACATGTTCTTGAGATGATGATGTTGAGGATAGTTTTTTAAATCTAAGACCAAATAAACATTTGTGTCCTTACATAATACTGCTGAAAGTGTTTCAAGTTGAAGAGTTTAGATTTTTTTTCAGATTAGTTTTAGAATTTTTTCAGCTGGTTTGTGCTGTTTTTCCTTAATTCAGTTTTACACATTGCTCAAATATTTACCTTCTTGCTTAAAAAAACCCAAATCACCCAACTAAATCTTGGGGCTTTTTTTTGATACTACTTTTACTTGTGTGATTCACTTGCTGTAGGGCAACCGTTCTTGATTTACAGAACTCATGCTAAGATTAGGAGGGGGAAAACTTGCCAAGGTAAAGAAACAACAAGAAGAAAAGCTGTGATATTTTCAGTTAGACTTATCAAAATATTCAAAATGCCTTTAATAAAAATGATCTTTGTATCCCATCTCTGAAGAGCATTAGATATGGGTACAAAAATGCTGTTTTTTCTGGATATGAATGCTGAGTTTTAAATAGTTTATAGACTTTGGAGAAACATATGCAGGAGAAAGGGGATGACAGAAACTCCTGCTGAGGGATGGCATCTGCTCTGGCTTTGTGTGCATGTTCTCATAATATGGTGTGTCAACACCATCTGTTGAGCAGGGACTGAGTGAGTCTGGCCTGTGCTGGCTCCACATAAAACTCAAATTTTTGCCTCCACAAACCAAACTTGTTTCCAGCAGTGTTGGAAGGATGAATATTGACAATTGATAGAGAGACAGGAAGATTGATTTGGTGATCAGAATTCAATTTTACTCAGGTTTCCCAAAAGCTTATACACTATTTCAGGAAGGTTAATAATTTTCCACTACAATAATCAGGGTAAAAGATCATACAGACAACTCATGCATTCACAAGATGTTTTGCTTGCTGAGGGTTGATTGAATGTCTTCTCTTCCCATAAACAGATTTAATCCCATCTCCTGTAATCTTCAAGGCTCTGTTTGTTCCTGCCATGGCATCTTGGTTATCAAAACAGCCATGCTAATTAAGTCTGTTTTACTCTCTGTCTTGTGTATTCCCACATCTCCCCCTCCTGTATTAACCCAAAACACTCCTTTAATGGCCTTATCAATTAAGTTCTGCACACATTGAAGCAAGCAAGGTAACATAACTAATATAATTATTATTAAAATCATCACATGCATTCCTATCCCAAAAAAAATCCTTTAGCCAAGCTGTCAAACCCCAGCCACTAAACAGGTTATCTAGCCAAGATCCAGATTCTACCTTTAGTTTAAACACACTATCTTTTAGCTGCTGTATGCTTTTATGAATAGATTCTGAGTGATCAGAAAAATTCATACAACACATTCCATCGAAATCTTCACATCCATGGCCTTGAGCCAGGAGGAGGAAATCGATGGCAGCCCAATTTTGCAAAGTAGCATGCCTTACACTGTCAACATCTGTTAATAAATTTGATAAAGTGGAGCTGGTAGCATTCGTGTGTATTGCCAGCCAGCAGGCTGCCTTATTCAGTTGACTTAAGGCCTTTTTTTGCAGCCAGTCCTTGCAAAAGCAAAAAGGCCAAATTCATCTGGGTCACAGACCACAAAGATAATTCATCATTGCAGTATTCATCAAATGCATGCAAACTGCGCCTTGTTCTGCAGGGATATTTGTGCTGTTAGGTGTTAGCATAGTCAGTCGTCCCAGACTACAGGGACCACACTTTATGTGCAAAGGGATGGCAGCCCAGGCCCGATCTCCACAAACCAGAAACATTCCCGGTGGCAGCCACAGGGGGGCGTTACTGGATTTAGAAGGGCTGCCAGAAGTGTAATTGCACCAAAAGGTTTGATTCTTATACACGGGATGATAGGGAGAAACATCCCAAGCTTTAGACTGATTTTCTCCTGTGTAATTAAAATTAACACAAAAATCCATTTTTACAGAACCCAGGAGTTCTAATTCTTGTGGCTCCAAGAGCGTTATAGGAAGGTAAGGAGTCCACAGATTCCATGTATCAATGGGATTTGAGCTCTGTACAATGCTTTTGGTAGTTTCTGGTATTGGCCAGCCATCTAATGGCAAACCGACTAGACAGGTTGAAAATGGATTTCCTGGGGATGTGGTAGCTAAGCATAAGGTATCTTGTTTGGTTGCATTAGCCAGAGTTATCCAAACATTTGTTTTGGGTTGATCAACAGGCCAGGCTGTGCTACAAAAGGCAAGCAATGCTAATAAGCATAGCATCCAATTCAACCCCATGGTGTTATGTTTGTTTTGAACTATGTTGTGGCGAGAAAAAAAGGAACTCCTTTTAGCTTATCCTCTTTTTGTCCTTTCTTAAGATTGTTCAAGGACCAGCCAAATATAAGGCACTCAGTTGTTTTGCTTGCACTCTACAAATATGGCTATTTTCAGACTTCCTCAAAACTTCCGTCCTGAGAATAGGGAGGTGAGGACTATCCTTTTCTTGTGGCCTGCTAGAATTAAAAATTCAGTGTCTTTATACCTGATTTACACTATGCTTTTGCCAAAAGGGTTCTGGGATATCACCAATTTTCACACCCTTTATACTAACATAAAACCCAAAGATCACAATTTCCTTTACAGGTAGGATGAAAGATGTCATCAGCTGCAGTATGAGTGGGGTTCCTCCTCTTCCTCCTCTCCCGTGGGCTTGGTGGCATCAGTTGCTGGTAGGGGTTCTTGGAATGGCTTTACATTCTTTGCAGGAATCCATCAAGGTCCTCTTTCTGAGGAAATACAAGCAAAGCCCCTCCCCCAAGTGATCAAAGGGTAAGGGCCAAGGATTTTACCAGATTCTGGGTCACGGATTAGTACTGGTGGTTTTTCCTTGCAGGAAAGCAATGTGGATGATGCAAAATGCCTAGTTATAGGGCGATTCAAGTTTGTCATTGAACAGTTCAAGAAATTAAAAACATACAGGGCCTTGCATAACCTTTCAGCGGCTGTGTCTCCAGGTCCCCCCGTTCTGTTGAGCCAGAAGATGTATGAGGGAGCCATGAGCACGCTTTATAATGGATTGTCCTGTGGGTGAGTGTGGTATGCCTTTTTTGTGGGTGATACCCCATAAGGAGAAAAAATCTGCAACTCTATGGGAAATATATGCTGGTCCATTGTCTGTCTTAATCTGTAGTGGAATTCCTAATGTGGCAAAGGCAGCAGCAAAATGCTGGCAAGCGTCCGTCCTTCATCCTTCGCTGTCTCTCCTGTGTGAGCTGAGGCAAACAGAACACCTGAATATGTATCAATAGAAGCATGCACAAATTTCAAGAGGCCAAATTCAGGAAAGTGTGTTACATCTGTTTGCCAAATTTGTAGGCTCTGTAAACCTCTCGGGTTGACTCCTGTGTTCACATTAGGAAGGGAGCAACACTGACAATCCAGACATGTAGTAATGATATTAGAGGCTTGTGCTGGAGTTAATTCAAAAGTCTCACTAAAGCCCCAGTGTTCTGATGAAAAAAGGAGTGGCTCAGCCTAGCTTGTTCTATTTTGTTAGGCAAGACATGCTGCACTGATAAGGTTAACAAGTCTGCCTGGGCATTACCTTCAGTGAGAAAGCCTGTAGATTGGAATGTGACCTAATATGCATCACAAAGTAAGGAGCCATCCTTTTGTCTAACAAACCAGCAGTTTTAAACAGGAAAAAAGAATGTAATTTTTAACATTTTTCAAGACAGAATTCTCTGCTCTTTGCACAACACCTGAAACATGTGGAGTCAGTAACCAGATTAAAAGGTGTGTTGAATTTCTGAAACATTCTGACCACAGCAGTTAATTCTACTATTTGTGGAGACCCTTTTACAACAGCAATATCAGATTGCCAGGTTCCAGTTTCAGAATCCTTCCATACAATCACTGATTTATGGGTTTTTCCAGAGCCATCTGTGAATATTGTCATAGCTCGCAAAGGAGTCTCACTTCTCTTTGGCTTGGGGAGTAAATTAAAAGAAGAGCTTAACAATTTGTGTTTAGGTGGATGAATAGATATCTGCCCTGGGTAATCTGCTAAAGCAATTTGCAATTTTTTGGACAGCTGTAGCAACCAATTGTTATGGATGATAAATAGCCAATTTGATATAAAGTAATTTTATTCTGCCATTTTTAAAAACAATCTGAAACAGCCACAATAAAAGAGACAACCTCCATCCCGGGTTATCGAAGTTGGGTGAACGCAGAGATGGCCACAACTGAACCAGTCCTCCCTGTTCATGATCCCTTAAATTCAGTGAGTAAGTTTCATACAGTTTTTCTTCCCTGAAGCAGTTTTATTGTTAGTTTGTGTCTGCTGCGCATATTCATGTGTTTTCTTTCTCTTGCCGCTTGGCTTCAAATGCTTCTTCCCAGCAGAATCGAGCGCTTGAATGGGGTTCCAAGAAATCGGCATTGGAATGCTGATAGCAACATCTCAGGGTTTTCCACTTCTAGATTTGTATCATGTGTTAATCACCAGAGAAGGCAGTGGACCCTCCCTTGATGGATGAGACATCTCCTGTTTGGCCATTCCCTTTCAGTTGTTAATTTGGACTTCTCCCTGGCATTGTCTGGAATCTCTACAATTGCAAATTAGTTTCCGCAGCCAGAAATGTACCCACAGTTTTTGGAAACCTCAGCTTGTAATACAGTTTATAGGTTATAACATATAACACACTTAAAACATGAATTTATCTCAAAACATATATCACAAATTCAAATAAAACATTGTGAGAGGTAGATAGATACGATCAAAATCTTTCCCAGCCAAGGAGGTCAGTCTTTGATGAGACTTGACAATCAACATGGCCATAAGTTCATCTTGCATGGAAATAGTCTTGGGCATATTATTAGACAAAAAGACATTAGATAATTAGCAGAGGGTCTGTTTTTTCTGAGTCCCACTAAAATATTAAGGCATGAGGTTGCCTACTGGGGTTTAAAATGATTAGCCAAAGTGGCAGTTCTGGAGCCCACCTGTAAGAGTCAGTCTGAAGTTCCCCTCATTTGCCTCACGATCATCGCGAGGACCCCGAGGACCCCACTGCAGTTCTGGCCTGCTTGAGGTGGATGCTTGCCAATTGTCCACAGATGCATTTTCCTGTGTCACCACGCCACGGGTACACTGGCTTTGAGCAGTGTAATGGCAGTTCTGTACCTGAAGATTACACCTGCTTCACGGTCCCTGCTTCATGACAATAGCCTATGAATTTCCCCACCTCTTGGCCAAGTGGACTTTCTGGGGTAACTTTGGTGGTCCCCCATGGAAAATCCCTCATCTGCTTCACAGCCACCGTGACAGACAGAGACTGAAGCCCCCTCCCAAGGACTGAGATTGATAACTCCATACAAAGCCCCTCTCAAGGACTGATACATGAGACCCCTATAACCCTAATACTGGGGGGTGTGGGCTGACTTAACTGAAGCAAGATGTTTGCCTGCAGCTGTGATCGTTGGACCAAGAGGACAACGGCTCTCGCTTACTGCTGAGAACATGGACTACCTGTTCCCCCTCGGTGGCTTCAACAGACTTATTCTTATTACCTGTTCCCCCCGCGATTGAGGACTATAATAAAAACCCCTGAGTTAACCAGAGATTTTGAGAGACTCTCCCCGACGTGACAGGTGGATCCATCGACCGGACCACGAGGACTCTGTCTCCATATTTGGTAGCTATACCTCCTCTTTCCTCTTTCTCTAGCTCTTTCTCTCACTCTTAATCCCTCTATCACATTTGCTGTGGTCAATCAATAAAAGGTGCATTTGTTTTAATGCTGAAATCCCCTCTGTGTTGTGTTTTGCACTCTGAGATCGGTAAACGAACCATCACGACCCCTGCTTGTGCACTTGTATGAGCAGATGGTGACACCACCAAGCTGATTGCCTCTGAGAGATAGCATCAACCACTTTCTGAAGCACAATCTGTGCTTCCTTGTTTAAGTCTCTAGGTGATAAAAGGTCGGGCTCTCCCTCCAGGAGAGCAAACAATGGCCTCAGATCTGCATTTGAAATCCCAAGCAAGGAATGAACACAATTTATTGTTCCCAGCAATTTCTGTGCATCGTGTACAGTTTTGATTTCAGTTGAAATTTGCAAGGGTTGTGCTGAAATAGAATGCATGCCTATTCACGAGCCCAAATATTTCCAGGGAGATGTCTTTTGAACCTTTTCAGAAGCAATGGTCAGGCCCACTGATGTAACAGCCTGGCAGACAACCTGCACTGCTTCTTCTATTCGAACCACAGTTTCTGCAGAGATAAGAATATCATCCATATAATGATACAGTGGAACATCAGGCATTCTTTCTTGGACTGGACTCAGAGTTTTTGCCATGTACCACTGGCATATGGTGGCGCTGTCCCGCATTCCTTGAGGCAATACTAACCAATGGTATCAGTTTAGTGGTGCCTGCATATTAATGCTCGGCACAGAAAAGCTAAATTTGGGTGCATCATCTGGATGCAGTGGAATATCAAAAAAACAATTCTTTAAATCAATTACTGTTAGATGCCAATTTCTAGGGATCATGGAAGGGGAAGGGAGCCCCGGTTGAAGCGGTCCCATTCCCTCAATTGCCTCGTTTATTTTCCTCAAGTCATGCAACAGCCTCCATCCCCCAGACCACTTTTTAATTACAAACACGGGTGAATTCCAAAGGGTATTAGATGGGATTATATGTCCTTTTTTCAGCTGTTCTTGCACAAGTTCTTGTAATACGCACAGTTTTTCTAATGACATGGGCCATTTGCCCCCCCAAACTGGATCAGAGGTTTTCCAAGTCAGTTTGGGGGTGTCACACACCCCAATGACCCTTATAAAATTTTGACTGCATGAAAATTCCCCACTGAGATAGAACATCTCTCTCCCACAAAATCAGCTGCACAGACAGCACAAAAGGCCTGACAGTAGCTACCCTTTCCTCAGGCCCTGTAATTTGCACCAGGTGTTGGCTCTGATAATTTTGACTGCTCCCGCCCACCCCTGAAAGGACCTGGGGGACAGGCATTAATGGCCAATTATTAGGCCATTGATTTCGGGAGATAAGACTAATATCTGTGTAGGTATCAATGAGTCTGGTTAAAATTAACTCCTTGCCTTTCAGAGACACTTTGTACTGGCATGTGGGACGCTGAAATGTAATAGGTTGCGTCCAGAAGATTTGTGGAATCCCTGTTGAACCAAACTCGCCTCCTCTCTGTGTAGCTATCAGGGGTGCAAATAAGGGGGCTGAGTCCTTGAAAACTGATATAATCATGGACAAAGACCCTCTAACTACTTAAAGTTAGAAAATGGTATGTTAATTCACCAGCAGGTGGCACGGGAGTCATCTCCGAAAGGCGTGGCCGCCCCGAACAAGGCTCTTTGCTCTCTATTTATTTTCCAAGGTCTTACATACAATACATATGCATAACCCCAGCACCTCCCACCCCCGCTCTGTATTAAAATGAGGCTATTAGTCCTTCACGCATGCGCAATTCTTCTCTTGAATTGGGTCGGTGGTCTCGAATTGGGTCAGTGGTCTCAAAGGATGAAGTCAGGAGAGTCTTCATCAGGTCTCTGTGACCCTCTGACATGATCCAAGGTCCCCTGCTTCAAGATTGATTGATATGAAGTCCAGGTGCTGGCCATTGTTCTTACTGGTTTCAATCTGTCCTTATGACAGTTCACTTTCTTCTATAAACATACTCAAAATATAACAATTAGCTCTAGCTTAGGCATCTAATAATCATTAACCTACCATTTACTAATAAATTGCTTCTAGCCCTTAGCTAAAATCTTATCTCTTTAAAATCATGATTCAGGGCTGCCAGGAAAAGTACAAGCTGAGCAATTTTGCTGCCTGCCAGGACCACGCAGGGAGGCTGTGGAGTCCAAGCCATGATTTTTATTTCCCCAGCCGTGTCAGAGTCAATAACTCCTGGTAAAACAAACAATCCTGTTATTGAGGTAGAAGATCTACCTAGAAGCAAAGCATGGTAATCTGGTGGCAAAGGTCCACAAATCCCTGTGGGGAGACAAAATACTGAGCTATTGGTCAACGTTACTGTGTTACTGGTTGATACATCCAATCTGGCGCTTCCTGGAGTGGCTACACGTAGGTCAGAGATGGTCCGGTGGGTGGGGGCTGGGCCAGTTGGAAGCTGAGAGCTGATCCTGGTTGCTGCATCAGTTGCTGTGTTGGCTGTGGGATTTGTGTGTTGCTGCCATGTGCTGCGAGATGAGTTTCCATGTAAAGCTGGACATTCTGGTGAAACCTGAAGCGGCATTGATTAGCGAAATAAAGGCAAAGTCTCTGTCCTTAAGGGCTTTCTTTTTTATCCGTAACCAATTGTTATGTGAAGGAATAAGTCCAGATATTTTTGGGAGCTGGGGTCGAAAGGCTATCTGTCACTAATACAGTCAGTGTCCACATAAGCAATTAACCTTCAACAGCTCTGGGGTCACTGGTGGGATAGCGGTAAGGCCATAAGTGGCAACTGGGCTCTATCCCTGGCATTCGTTGGGGAGGGGGTGCGGATGGGGGATGGGGAGCGGGACCTGGGCAGATCTTGGTTTAGCATGGCCACGAGGGCCGTCTCTGTGTTATCCTCACAGGTTGCCTCACTCCTCCCTGCTCTTTTTTAATCGCGTCCATGACCGCCCTCGAAGCAGGGAGTAAACGTAGCTCTGGCTCGTGGCCAGGCAGCATAGCCAGGTCATAGAGTTTTACGCCAACTTTGTCCCAGTAGCGGAGAGTAAAAATAGAGGAAGGGGTGGTATCGGGGAACATGCGTGACACCCATTGTAGGAGCAACTTAAGGTTCCGCTTAAGGATGGTGGATCCATGCTTGCTCAGGAGGTGTAGCATGGTTTCATTAATGTCTTTTGTCAGACTTGTCCTGTCCCATACTTTTAGTTCCCCTAACTCACCTGTCACGTCACAGCATACAGGCGATTTTGGGCCCAAACGCAGTTCTCTCACCATCACGATCAGTTCCAGAGGCGTAGTCAACTGCCGCCAGCTAGACGGTCGTTCTCCAATCACAATCTGAGTGAGTCTGGCCTGTGCTGGCTCCACATAAAACTCAAATTTTTGCCTCCACATCAAACCAAACTTGTTTCCAGCAGTGTTGGAAGGATGAATATTGACAATTGATAGAGAGATGGGAAGACTGATTTGGTGATCAGAATTCAATTTTACTCAGGTTTCCCAAAAGCTTATATACTATTTCAGGAAGGTTAATAATTTTCCACTACAATAATCAGGGTAAAAGATCATACAGACAACTCATGCATTCACAAGATGTTTTGCTTGCTGAGGGTTGATTGAATTTCTTCTCTTCCCATAAACAGGTTTAATCCCATCTCCTGTAATCTTCAAGGCTCTGTTTGTTCCTGCCATGGCATCTTGGTTATCAAACTAACCATGCTAATTAAGTCTGTTTTACTCTCTGTCTTGTGTATTCCCACAGATGAGAGCTTGGCCAGTGTCCCAGGCAGCTCAGCTCAGGTGCATTCCCAGGGGAGTGGGAAGGGTCCTAGGTCTTCACATTCCCCTGCATACACGAGTTCTTGGGGGAATGGACTGGCTGCAATTATTTCTGTTGATGGTTTATTAATTAAAGCTTAATATATCACACCTTCATATATAAGCCAGGTTGGGTCAACCCCAGATTTTAAGAATTACAGCTTTTAGAAAAATTCTATTTATTCTGTACATGTGTTCTGTGTCTATAATACACAAACAATGCACCTATTGCTTGCTAGTTTTTGGACCATTTACAAATTTGTCATTTCTAGCTTAGTGACATATTTCTTCTTTTTGTGGCTCAGGCTACCTGGAGCTTGTGAAGTATTCTTCATATTAACATTGATCTGAATTATTCTTGAAAGGATATTTTCATTGTGAATAAGATTATAGTGTTTACTAAAATATAATATTTCCTGTGTCATTTTCACTTTTTCCAAAGATTGCTTTGCCTGGTGAAATTAAAAAATTACTTTTATCTGTCAAAGCCTTTTCCCTGGGGACATATATGTTCTGAACAGAATAAAAGGCAAGGTGAAGAGTTAAACAATAAAATAATACAGATTGCAGGTATGATGTTATTTATATGTACTTTAAACCAGGTTGATATGAAATCTTCAGTGTCAAACTGTGCTGGCTTGAAGGCAAAACCAGCGAAAGACTCCGAGTCAGAAAAAACAGTTTAATAGGAGAGAGAAAAAAAAAAAAAGGTAAAATAAAATAAAATAAAACATATGCAATAGTGCAAAAGATCACTGACAGTCAGAATACAACCTGAAACTGTGGTGGTAGCAGTCCAGATGAAGTGGGCTTGTTGAAGCAGTGTTCTTGCAGAAAGGTCTGGTAGCTCTTGTCCTCTGGGAGTCCAGTGGGTAAGGCTGCCTGTGCTGTCCCAAATCCCAGATTATATCCAGGTGGGAATGCTTGGCTCCTCCCCCTGGGCGGAGCATCTCACAATGGGTTGATATCATTCTATGAGTCATGCAATGGGTCCTTGATTGCCCATTAAACAGAGATAGCTCCTGGAGGGAGTTACCTATGAGTCATGCAGGAAGGCATTGATGGCCCATTAACAGAAGATAGTCTGGAGGGAGGAGGCAAGGGAAACACTGCCCAACCTAGTTTCAACAGCTCATGTAGATGGTGATAGAATACATACTTTGGGCACATCTTACATTGTAACGTAGGACACAAACCTTCACGAGAGTCTATAAAATAAAAACTGTTCCTTTGAAAGCACCATGCCTTCCTAATGCATTTCTTATTTAAATATTTATATAAAAATATATTTTATATAAATAAATAAAAATAAATATTTATAAATATTTATATATTATAATTTCACAATCGCTGAAGATATAACAATGTTTCAAAATGTGGAAAGATGACCTTCAGTTCCCTCAAAAGAAAGGAATATTTTTACAAGGTTCTGTCAGGTGTATAACCTTATGAATACTTAAAATACTGTGGAGGTTTGGACACTATTTAAGTAAAGGAGATGATCTGGTAGTTTGTATGAGCCTTGACAATTATTAAGTGTAAATAATCATGGGATAAGAGAAAGTCCTTTCATTACTGTTATCTAATTTATTTAACACACACTGAACTGCATCTTTTTTTGCTAGATCTAATGATATGATGTTTTGCTTTTGAAAGCCACTAATAGTGGCAAAGATAAATATTTTTTGAACAGTAGTTGGCAGCTTGGAAGATGGGTATCTTTAATTTACTGCTATTTGTGGTGAATGTTCTTGCATTCCAGTTGAGTAGCTCACATGTCAGTCTGTCTAACTTGTCCATCTCGAACTTGAGCATTTCCCAGGAGGGTTTCACAAACACTTTATTTTTGCTTATTTCTGGATGAACAGGGATTCTTGCTAATAGCTTCCCCTGTTAGAGCTGTTCTGCTCCTCATAAATGATTAAACACTTTTTTTAGCCCTGACTTAGGAACAGAAGACTGCTTAAACTGTTCAGGATGTTGAACTTTGTGCATTGCCAATGTGCATGTGTCTGATTCATGGCACACCTGGAATTTGCAATAGAAAAATGTAATGAATCAAGTCAGCAATGATATTTGTCATTTCACTGCTGTTGGACTTTTAGTGCATGTGTTCTATGCATTTGTGACTGTATTTCCTTTTAAATTATGACACAATAAGCATCCTAATAGAAATTTGCAGCACCTACCTGACAATTATCATGGGTTGGCACAATTTTGTTTTCTGGTTTTAGAGAAATGTGAAATGTTTTTCCCTGCCCTGACCGTAGAGTGGTTTGCGGGGGGAGGACAGGGACCTATCAAAAAGCTGGCCGGGATGTTGGCAGCTAGAATGACCAATGGGAAATGTTGAAGCAACTTTGGAAGGGACATTTAAAACTAATCTGCTGCTGATCGGACTTTCTCTCGCTTTGGAATCAGCCATGAGGTAACATCGTGGGTGGTGGGCTGGCTCAGCTAGGGCCCTGCTGCCCCTCTGGGTGGATGGGCCGGGCCCGGCTGGGCCTCCAAGGGCTTCTGCCCGCACAGAGGGAGCCTTGGCTGGTTGAGCCACTTTCCTCTGCTTGCTGGCAGGGAAGAGAAGCGGCTACAGTTCGGCAGTGCTGGCCACGTGCTTGGACCGCAGCAGAAGGAGCCAGGACGTGGCCCAGCTTAATCGCCACTGGCAGCAATGAAAGAAAGCCTGCAGCTCCATAACAACTTTAAGCCGAGCCACCCTGGATGAGACCGACAGGTGGAAAAAAGGACATCTACCAGCTTCTTCTATCAGCACAGCTTGGCAGTTTCTTCAGCCTCATGCAGCCTCAGCGCTTGCACTTGGCCCTTGCAGGCGTAGCCAGATTTAACCCTTTCCTAGCAACATGGAACTTTTAAAGCACAACTCTTCCTTGAGAGAACGAAAACAGAGGGTAGGTAGAACAGACACCAAATTAAGTCAGTTACATTAGAAGTGAAAGAACTAATAATATTGGAATAGGATTGAAGAAGTGGACATTTTTAACCAGACTTCTCTAAGGTAAACTATGGAGAAATGGACTGTTCTTTGCAGCATCATAGTGTTGTTGGGTAGAATATTATTCTAATCAAAATTGAGGACTGATGTAATTGAGATTTATTTGGGAACTTTAAAGCCCCCGCTCCTGGGTTAAAAGGAGGTCTCAGCCTTTGAGACAAAGATGAGTTTAGACTAGAAGAAGTATTCGTAAATTGTACCTCGGATATACTGAGAAGCTTTGCTGATAGAACATCACAGTCTGTGTAAAACTCCGGGCGGCAGCAGATGTGTGACATTGGGAGCACTGGACTATTTAGTCTTGTGGCAAACGTCTTCATAAAAAGATCTTAGAAAGATTCTTCTCCTAAAGTAATGAGTGGTTATGTCTAAATAGTGAAACTGACTGAAAATCTCAAGATGTGTCTTTCGATGTTGTTTAATAAGAAAGTTAATAGTTTGTAAGAAGAGAGAAGCATGTTTTAAAGTGTCATTCTATTTTAGTTTGTTTTCTTTTTTTTTCTCAATTTTTTTCATTCATTTAGTGTGTGTTAATAAAACTATTTTTTGTTCATTTTTAAGCTTAAGGCTGCCTTGTTTTTTTCTCCTGATCTCTCTCCCTCCCACAAAAAGAGAATAAATACTAAAACCCCTACATTAATTGGTGTTTCTGCCCGGTTTTATTAAATTATACCCTCACACAATAAAAAGCCACATGGTCCATGCTCTCCATAGGCACAAGTGTTCCAAAGGAGCATAGCTGCAAACTTAGCTTCCAAAAGAGCATAAAACTGCAATAGCTGAACAGCTGGAACTCATCTGAGTGTGCCTGTACCCTGACCATCAGTTAAGGTTTATTCTTATTTTCTGTGTTGTTTGCCATCTGGATTAAAATTGATATTAATTATTTGGATGTAGTCTCAAATCCTTTTACATTTTATAACCACCATATTACAAGACGTATTAATGCCACCACTGAATACAATTACACTTAGATTCAGACAATCTCATTGGCTTTATTTACCTGTTGCAAGTGCAGTCAGTATTTGGCCTTTTGGCTGCTGACTTTATAAATGTGTCAATTTAGAACTTAGACTCCAGTCAGGATTGAAAAAAGGGGGACAAGTTTCTGAATTTATATCTTTTCTTGCCACTCAGACACAGAGTCCTAGAAAAGTAAAATATTTTGTAAATGATAATGTGCTGGCTACAGTGGCTTGTCACCTCTGCCTGACTGACACTGTTTATATCTAGTAAGTTTGTCAGGAAAACAGTAATTTCTGTGGGGTTTAGAGTTAAATGCAGCAGGATTCCTGCCTTGCTTGTCTCTTAGCTTGTCTCTCTCTCTTAACATTGTAACAGGTTAATGCTTTGTTCATTGAACCTGCAAACTCAGGATGACGCAGGACTTTTAAGAGAAGCTTTAAACTTGCAAACTCAGGATGACGCAGGACTTTTAAGAGAAGCTTTAAACTTGCAAACTCAGAATGACTCAGGACTTTTAAGACACCTATGCTATTGCTTAACAAGACTTTTTGAGCTTCAGGAAGGGGAACTGTGGCTGTTTTCGGAAGATAGAAGACGGTCTCCTAGCAATGAGATAACACCGACATGATAACAGAAGAAAAGAACTGTATAAAATGGAACTGGAAGACCGTAACCGCGCGGCAGTTGGTGGGGTGCAGACCCCTGTCGCCCAGCGCTGTATTTGCTTATGCCCCGCTTGCTGTAATTAATAAAAATTCTAATTGGGACTAAATCTTGAGTCGTGCAATTTATAACAATTTGGTACCGTGACTCGGATGAGAATGTTCTGGTAGAATAGGAATACTGGGGAGGCGCCCCACCTCAGGTGGCCCCAGGATTTCTGTAACCTACCCCGCTCTCACCGACGAACCTAAAACTCGGGACATAAGCAAAGGAGACCGGTCGACCCTATAAACTTTGTGCACAAAAGGTCCGGACGAAGACGCAGGACGCGTAAGTATTGCGTGGAATTACACGTGGGGAGCCGTTCGGTCGGGGTCGGGTATCCTGGAGTGTGCTGAGTGTGCTGTGTGAGAGGGAAGCCGGCAGCCGGACATCCCAAGTGAGTGTGGACCCTCAGTAGTGCGGTTCCCATTGCCCGCGAGGGCGTGGGCCACGAACAAGGGGAAGCGACTGGTTGCACACGTGTGATAGAAGGCACTCCAGAAGATGGGACAGGGGAAGAGCAAGCCCCCTCCACCCATGTAATCTCCCACCTAAAGACAGTCCGTTAGGATTCATGCCAGCTGAATGGAAGCAGTATCCTGGGACTAGAGACAAGGATAAGGCCAAAATGATACGCTATTGCATAGAAGTATGAGGTGGGAAAGAAATATCTAGGAATGGGGTTTTTTTTTTTTTGGCCTGTATTTGACAATGATTGGGTTAGACAGAAACTCAACTTATGGGTAAGCACTAAGACTCCTTTAGTCAGGAGGAAAGCGACTAGGCAAGTATATGGGTTGAGACCCCGGGAGTGTTTTTATTAAGCCTAAAAGAAAAACCTGACTCTCGTGAAGATAAGAAAAGAGAGAAACGAGAGAAAGAAGTACCCTTAGTTCTGCCACCGTATGTACCACCACAAGCCCCTCCACTCCCAGATAATGAAAATGCACAAGAACAAGCTGAGGCCCCACCTAGAGGTCCGATGACTAGACAAAGGGCGAGACAACAGAATTTATACCCTTTAAGGGAAATGGCCATGGGGGGACCTCAGGCTGGGATAGGGTTTATCTCTGTCCCACTAAGCTCAGGGGACGTACGGGACTTCAAAAAGGAAATGGGGAACTTGTTAGAGGATTCACTAGGAGTATCAGAGAGAGTGGACCAATTCCTAGGTCCCAATATTTATACTTGGGATGAATTACAATCCATATTGGGCATCCTTTTCACATCTGAAGAGAAAAACATGATTAGACGTGCAGGAATGTGCATTTGGGATGCCCAGCAGGTCAGGGGCTTTATTTGCTGGGGACCAGGACACACCAGGAGCCCTTGATAAAATTAAAGATAGGTCCCCAGCGCCAGGAATTCGAGTTCTGGTAGACATAGGGGCTGAAAGATCAACCATTCAAAAACCGCCCCTTGGGTGCACTTTTGCCCAAGAAACTGCCCTGGTAGTTGGGGCAAAGGGGGAGCCTTTTTGAAGTAAAATCAGTAAAGGATGGCCTACTTGCTTACAAGCAGTTGTAGTCTGTGCGCTCCTGACGAAAGAAGCAGACAAAATAACATTTAACAGCGAATTAAAGGTGTTATCTCCTCATAATATTAGGAGAATTTTACAACAAAAAGCAGATAAGTGGATTACAGACTCCAGACTTTTAAAATATGAAGGCATCCTTTTAGACTCCCCTAAATTGACCCTATAAGTGACGGGTTTGCAAAATCGAGTCCAATTTTTATATAGGGAGCCAGATGAAAAGGAATTAGCTCATAACTGCATGACAACTATTGAGGAGCAAACTAAAATAAGACCAGACTTAGAGGAGGAAGAATTAGAAACAGGGGAAAGGCTATTTGTAGATGGATCATCACAGGTTATAGAAGGAAAAAGAGTGTCAGGCTACGCAAATATAGGGGGACCAGAACTAGACGTTATAGAATCAGGCCCCCTGAATAAAACTTGGTCTGCACAAGCCTGTGAATTGTATGCTGTATTAAGGGCATTAGAAAGATTAAAAGATAAAGAAGGGACAATTTATACAGACTCTAAATATGCATTTGGGGTAGTGCACACCTTTGGGAAAAATATGGGAAGAAAGGGGATTAATGAACTCCCAGGGAAAGGATTTAATACATCAGGAATTAATCAAAAAGGTACTAATAGCATTGAGAAAATCTAAGAAAATTGCGGTGGTACATTTGAGAGGACATCAGAGAGGAATAGATTTTAGAAGTAGAAGAAACAACGCAGAAGATCAGGAGGCCAAGAAAGCCGCTCTAATACGAAAAAAAAAAAGAAAAAGGGGGGCCCGGGATAGAGTCATTGGATGAGGAGAAAGCAGAATACAGATTTACTAAAACAAAAGAGCAGAGGTTATCTCAAATGGGAATATGTAAAGACCATGATAGAAAATGGAAACTCTCTGACAGACGAGAAGTATTACCAAAAGCAATAGCGCTGGAAATTTTGCATAGAATACACGAGAAAACTCACTGGGGAACCCAAGCTATAGTAGATCAGTTTGGAATTGAATGTATAACAGTTTGCCTTCTAAAACATCAGAAACATGGGCATACGTTTATCGAGAAATCAAAAGAGTGCTTTTAAACAACTTAAAAATATTTCAACAGATCTAAAAAAAAAAATTCCTAGTAAGCTCTTAATCAAATTTATTTCCTGGCTGTCAGCTGAGATTCCAGACAGTACTCTACAAGATATAAATTCTGTTTCATTTTGGGATGATGTGGGAAAATTAATAACTTTAAAAGTTGAAAATGGGGAAAACAAAATTTCTTTATTTATTCCAATATTCTTACAAGTACGCAAGAAGCTGTTAGAAGCAGAAGACAGCAGACAGCCATGAAAAACCTCTCAGCAATTCCCTGTTCCCAAGAAGCAGGGATTCCCTGATTGCATACTGCATTCTGCTCCTCAAACCCACCCATCGTCCTTATACCCTCCTCTCCCACCTGTTTTCCCTCAGCAAGATGCACTTTTTTCCTCTCGGAGCTCTGGCCGCGTGGATGGGACCCTGGGGGGCTCACACCATGTGGTCAGCCCTGATGGCAGACAGCATTGCATTCCTTCTTCTCACTCTCCCTTCTTCCCCCCCACTTCCCGTCTCGACCCCGTATCTCTCACCCAATCCCCCACGCCACCCTTCTCCCCAGTGCCTCCCCCTCTCTCCCAGCGGCCGCACGAAGGGGGAGAGGGGAGAGGGGAGGGTGCCTTACAACCACTACTCCCAGCGTGGATGGGGAGATAGATAAAGCAGCCTGCAGCAGCGGAGTCGGGGGGGGGGGGTGGCCCCCCTGCTGCAAGGGCTAAGGGGCAGCCTAGCCTGGGGCCCCAGGGGAGGAGGGAAGAGCTGCCTGTTGCTGGATCCCAGGGAGGGGGTGGGACAACACCCTCGAGCTGCCTGGGCAATGGAGAAGCAGCAGGATTTTTAGCAACTCAGAATAATGATCAAGAGAGCATACCATCTGTGGCTCCTGTAGTATATGTAGGAAAAAGACATGTGCGTAGAGAGCATTTGCCTTTTTCATACCAAAATAAAAAAAAAGAAGAGCTGTGTAAAATGCAGAAACAATTTGGGAGATCCAGTGAAATATTTAAGGGCATAATGAAAGCTACCTTCAATTCAAATGAGATGGTACCCAGTGACATTAAAAGATTTATTCAGATGCCTATTAACTCCCTCAGAGTATGACCTATGGGAAGGATTATGGAAAAAAAGCGTTGAAAATAGTATTGCAGGACAATTGACTATTTACCCAATCCATATTTAGTAATGATGATGTTAGAATAAGATAAAGCAAACTGTAACTGTTACCCATTTATATGTTATAACTGTAAAGTGTGCGGAGAAGGGTAATGGACTCACTGCTATAGGGGAAGACCCCTAAAGGGGTTTGCACCCCTTGTTGGAAATTACAAAGAAATATTACTGATTGGCTACTAAACCTAAAAGTATCTCTTGGAGAATTAACTGTAGAATCCAGCGAATGGTGGGAGATATTTGCCAAAGGAGCAAATCCAGACTCGTATTGTCTAAACGTGCCCAGCCCATTCATAGCAGAAATAACTGAAGGGCATTGCCGAAAGGAGCTACAGGAGCTCAGGTACAACTCTCCACAAGTTAAAAGAGCGAACTGGTGTTCTTATGTTGTCCGAAGTCGTAGAGCAGGGCAATCCCTCCTGAAGAATTCCCCTGCTGCCGAGAAGATGGTACCCCTCGTGGCTCGACGCACCCGAGTCGACGAGCGAGGCAGAGGGAGAAAAAGTGGTGGAGGAAAGAGCCTCGCTTATGGGACAACAAGGCGATGTTCGCTGAACTGCCAAAAGAATGGGACTGATAGTGTTACTGAGTTATGGCATTGTCACCACCAAAGGGAGCTTTCAGAAGAGAAAGAATACAAAATAGCCAGTGAAACCAAACACCCGAATCTGCACACCGTAATATGGATGCTATCATTATTAGTATGTTGTACTACCGCAGAGCACGATAACCCCCATCAACCCTTTAAGTGGTCCTTGATCCGATGGGAAGACCATAAAGTATTGTCCTCCATGATTACCCCAGGGAATCCCTCTTTTCAGTGTGAATTGAAAGATCTTTTCCCAGTTTGGCCACCTGTATTCCTTGGGGCCTTTTATTTTTGTCCTGCCTCAAATCCAGGAAAACCATATTGTAACTATCCTGGACATTATTATTGTGTGTACTGGGGATGTGAAACAGTATCCTTTGGATTCCCTCCTGGAGGAGGAAAAGATCAGTTCATATCTGTAAAATGGTATCCCTATGGATGTAAAGAACCCCAAATATGGCGAGACGGAGGGCTAGGACAGCGGGGGAATTGTAAAGGAATTTGGATAAATGTTACTAAAGGAGAGGATCAAGCGTGGGTAACAGGAAAACTGTGGGGGGCACGATTATGGGAACCTGGTACAGACAGAGGGGGACACTTTTTAATCAAAAAGGAACCAGCGCCACAAGACTCAGAACTTATTGGGCCAAATTCTGTGCTGCAGAAAGAACAGGAATTAGAACAACAATATAAAGGTCAAAGAGACGAGATAAAGAATAGTAATGTAGCCCCTACTGTTAAAGGAGTTGTAAAAACAGGACTAGAGTATAGTGCATTGTGGAAAATAATGCAAGCTAGTTACCAATTATTAAATATAACACATCCGAATTTGACCCAAGAATGCTGGCTATGTTATAGCATTAGGTCTCCCTTTTATGAAGGTATAGGTAGTACACAAAAAGTACGACGTATCAATGGAACCAATCCAGCGCAATGCCTTTGGAAACAGAATAAAACCGAAACACAAGGGGTAACCTTATCCCAAGTAACAGGTAAAGGGAGGTGTATAGGAAAAATACCACCAGAAAAAGAATACTTATGTGGAGTAATTATGACACAAAGAGAAGAGGATAAACCTGCAGGATGGCTCCTCCCTGCAGCAAATACAAAGTGGGTATGCAACAATATAGGCATCACCCCCTGTTTATCATTAAAGGTTTTAATTATGCTCGAGATTACTGTATCCAAGTAACCATTGTCCCCAGAATAATTTACCACTCAACTGATTATATTTTCCAGCAACATACTACTGCAGAGCATCATCTAGTAAAAAGGGAACCCTTAACGGCCCTGACCATTGCAACCCTGATGCCTATAGGAGGAGTAGGAGCGGGGACAGGAGTAGCCTCCTTGATAAATCAGCAGAAAGAAATGAAGACATTGCGAATGTCAGTAGATGAGGATCTAGGAAGAATCGAGCAAGCCATCGATGGGTTAGTAAAGTCAGTAAGATCTTTATCTGAAGTAGTGTTACAAAATCGCAGGGGTCTAGATCTTTTGTTCTTGCAACAAGGTGGCCTGTGTGTAGCCCTAAAAGAAGAATGTTGCGCATATGCTGACCACATGGGAGTAGTAATAGATACCATGGCAGAATTAAGAAACCGACTAGACCAAAGGAAGCGAGAAAGAGAGGCAAACCAAAACTGGTATGAATCTTGGTTTGATTATTCCCCTTGGCTGACTACCCTGCTATCCACGATTGCGGGACCACTGATTTTATTAATACTTGGATTAACCTTTGGACCATGTATTTTTAATAAATTGATAACAATTGTGAAGGGACGCTTAGAAGTAGCACATTTAATGCTTATTAGAGCAAAATATGAATCGGTACCTAAAGACTCAGAAGATGAGAAATTAGAATGGGCCAGACAGGAATTAAAAAGGTTCAATGAACAAATTTAGGCTGAAAGAAAAAGGGGGGATTGTAACAGGTTAATGCTTTGTTCATTGAACCTGCAAACTCAGGATGACGCAGGACTTTTAAGAGAAGCTTTAAACTTGCAAACTCAGGATGACGCAGGACTTTTAAGAGAAGCTTTAAACTTGCAAACTCAGAATGACTCAGGACTTTTAAGACACCTATGCTATTGCTTAACAAGACTTTTTGAGCTTCAGGAAGGGGAACTGTGGCTGTTTTCGGAAGATAGAAGACGGTCTCCTAGCAATGAGATAACACCGACATGATAACAGAAGAAAAGAACTGTATAAAATGGAACTGGAAGACCGTAACCGCGCGGCAGTTGGTGGGGTGCAGACCCCTGTCGCCCAGCGCTGTATTTGCTTATGCCCCGCTTGCTGTAATTAATAAAAATTCTAATTGGGACTAAATCTTGAGTCGTGCAATTTATAACAACATCATCACCATAAAGCAGAGCTGAAGAGCAGTGGAAGTATAGAAGCCAAAGGGAAGAAAGCTGTGAATGTATTATTTGCACAGCAGTGTTGTCTATGCTTGCAGCTAAAAAGGCTTCAGGTTTGGTTGGTGTGACCCAGAAACATGGGAACAGTGATGAAATTGTTCTTAGGAGGGGGAAAGACTGAAAAAAAGGGAAGAAACAGCACCCTTGGGTGGGGTTTGGAGCAACTTGGTCAAGTGGAAGTGGAAGGTGTCCCTGCCCATGGCAGGGGGTTGAAACAAGATGATCTTAACGTCCCTTCTAATCCAAACCATTATGTGATTCTGGGAAACTGCCCTTTAACAATTATCAGGTAGTTATTAAAATAAAAAGTGTAATTTCCTTAAAACTGTTCTACCAGTCATGTATATTGATCTTTTACATGCAACAGAAATGCAATGTGAGTTTGAAGTAAGTAGAAATTAGGATGTTAATGCCGTAATCTTGCTGCAACCTGTGATATTGAAGTCTGGTCAATTTTGAACTCAGTTCAGTGTCTGACAGAGTGGGATATGCTGGTATCGTCAATACCCTACAGTTTGATCCTGGTTTGAAGTACTTTCAGAGATGCACCAGGGTTTATTAATAAAGATTCACTTGTTCTTTTATTGATCAGTTGTAGATATTGCTCCGCTGGACCGGTTTGGATGAAATGTGGACAAGAGATCTCTGAAGGTAGGTTTTAGAAGATGAGGTTTATTATAAAGGATGTGAGGCCTTGCTTAGAGTTGCCAGGCGCTGTCTCAGTGTCCGAATCGCGTGTTAATCACGCTGCAATAGCTAGCTCAGTCCACTAGATGTCACTGCAGCAGCGTGGTAAAGCGAAGTGGCTAGGGCAGCAAACCTGCTTTCCTGCCCTGAGGGCTCCAATTCTTCGCCGGCGACGGCACGGTGATGAAGCAGCAACTTAGGCAGTTGAAAGAAAGCCGGACTCTTTGAGCAGGGTAAAAATGAGGTTTATTGGAGAGGAGAGAGCCGGGAGCTCTGCCCCTGTGACCTGCTGCCCAGAAGAGACCCCGGGCCAGGGGTGCACAAGCTTTTTAAAGTGGGGTGGAAACAGGGGTGGCTGACAACCGGTTCAGCCAGTCACGACAACGGGGGGTGTAACTGGCGGTGTAAACTTTACAACAGGGGGCCAACCACACAAGATGGGAGGGAATTCCAAGGGCCCCAGCCTATCACTCAACCCCCTCCCTGGAGTTTTCCAGAAGCCAGGGAAGGTGTCCAAAGTGACAGACAGGTCGACCACGAGGAGTGGGGGAAGGGAGTGACAAAGACAGGTGCAGGGGAGGATTGATTGACAGAAAACGTCTGTTTAAGCAACCTAACTCATAAGGGGAAAACCAGTACAGAACACAGGGGTATACAGTGAACTAAATCATTACAAAAGTAACTCAAAAATCTTACAAAAATAACTTAATAACTTAATAAAACAATTCTCACACCACTACAAGGCGCAACTCATGGCAAGGCCTAGGGAGTGGGGGAAGGGAGATGTAGGGAGAGGAAATTCCAAGAGGAAGATCCTAGGGGCAGGGTGCCAGGCAAAAAGAGAGAGAGGTAAGAGGCCAACCCACTCTCTCAACCCCCTTATCAGGGGGTTCAAGGTGGGCTGGAACAAGACTTGGGCCAACGGGGTTACAGATACCTGATACTTCAGGGGAGTGTTACAGGTGTGGGATGAACCATACATTGGGGGGTGAGACAGAACATTCCATTTGACCTTTGGACCTATCTGCAGGTAACCTTCAGCTGGCCATACTGTTTTCCCAGACATCCAGTAGCTAGGGCATCTCAGACATCAAAACTTGCTTTCAATTCTATCTCACTTATAGGTTTCACATTCTCAGAATCTAAGCAGTCATATTTATAGGGCTTTCTAGCTTCATCCTCCCCAACAATCAGTGGTACAGATCACACCACCACCATGAATTTACTTGTTAAGCACTAAGCCACCTACATCTTAGCACTGCTTAATGAAAGGACTCTCCTGAGCACAGATCTGGAGGAAAAAAATAAAAGATTAAAAGCGTGAGGGACCAAGGATACAGATAAAACTGGTTGTACCTTCTACAACTAGGAGTACTTGGATACTGAAATCCTGAGATTCAGTGTCTGAAGTGAGGGAAGAATCAAGGGGGGACCATGGTTTAGGGGAAAAAGGTTTGGCTGACCATGTGCTGTACTTTGGACGCCATGTTAGCACAATGATGTAAAACTGGGATGCACAGATTGTAATGCAGGTGTCTCTCTGAACGCCTTCCTTGACCCCATGTACATCTCTGACATTAAAATAATCTCTGTGACCTTGGTACTTGTGCAGGAATTACATCATCTGAGAGAATATCTATGGTGGGGAAGTGATAAAAATTGCTTTACAGTCAGAGGTGAAGCCAAACTCCTCAGTCTATGCCCAGCAGCCCTTCAGGGTGTGAGAGGCTCCCAAGGAGTGGAAAGCAAGGCAGAAGTTCTTTTTCTAACCTGTACAGCTGCAGCTATTTGCTGTGGTTCTCTTTACTTGCAGAATAAATGATTTTTTTTTTTTTTTCTCTTGGAGGAGATGAATGTCAGAATTGAGCTGTTTGAGTCCTGAGTGCTGTTTATTGTGGGCTCCAGATCCCAGCTTGCCCACAGGCCATGGCTGCTGCTGGTGCCTCAGCACAACTCTGATGTTTTGGAACTTGTACAGCACTCCTGAGCAATTGTAGTTAAAACAGAAAAATGTCCTGAGTTTGAACACAAAAAGATAAACCAAGAGGTGTTGCCTCACTGAGATTTTCGCACATCACAGCTAAAAATTTTACTCACTGGCCAATATTGAGGAGACTGCACTGGAGTCTTATATTTAAGAGACTTACATCTCTTATATTTAGCACAGCAAGTGCCATTACTACTGAAAATACAACCAACCAGTGTAAGGAGAGTGTCAGGAATGGCAGCTTGTGTTTTGCTCACATAAGTTTAGGAATAAAAATCAAACTTTGTCAATAATTTTACATCTCCTACTACATCCCAGTGCCATGACTAGGGCAGTGGAGGGGGGAAGCTACAGTTAGTGACTTTAATTTCTGTTTTTATATTAAATGTTGTATCCTGATTTTTCCTGATGTTATAAAAATAAGTAGGCTTTGGAGCAGAATTGAAATTTAAGTTGTGAATTTGTGTGGTGGTGGGTTTTTGATAAGTTGTGGTTTACTCCTGTTATCCCCCCCCCCCCCCCCCCCCCCCCCCCAGTGTCTGGGTTATTTTGGTTTTTACCCCAGGTTTTCCCCTCCCCTGTCCCTTTGTCCCTTCTCATGACCCTGCCCTGCCCCACCTCCTCTGCCCTCAGGTTTAAATGTTAAGCGCACAGGACCCCGCACTCTCTCTTGTACCATCTGGAAGAATAAACACTTTAGAAGGAGCCTTCTTTGACTCTTGCTTCATACCTAGACGTCGAGGAAACCAGGACCAGGAGAGCAGAAAACAGCTCTGCTCTCTACCGTTACTTGAACTGCTTGCAGTCCAGGAACAGGCCCTCCTGACCAGCATGGCTGGGATGAAGGCTAGCTGGAGCCCCCTGGCGCCCAACTTTTGGGACTCGGAGACCCCAAACAGAAGGATTGTGCCTTTGCTGTTGTGAGGAGAGCTGCCCCGCCGGAAGGGACCGAGTGCAGGCCGGGGCCGCTCCACTGCATGCCAAGCACATGCTGAGCGTGTGCCACACTGCTGCCGCAGCCCGCACCGCTGCCACTGAAGCAGCACCCGTCAAAACCGCCACCGCACTGCTGCGGTTCAGGAGCTGCCGGCTGCCCGTGCGAACCCCACATAACCCAGCTGCAGAGTGCTGCCGCCCTGGAGGAGCCTGCCACGTGTATGCGTGGCACCGGAGCACCATGTGCTGCTTGCCACCAGGGTGTTAAGGATTTTACAGTCTGTGGTGCGGTCAGTACCCCTGCTCTGTCTGGCAGGGGAGGGATAGACAGCCTTTCCATGCCCAGAAAGGTCTTTCTCAGGTATCGAAGACCTTCTTTGCAGCTTTTATTTCCAGAACCGTCAGTTTGGTAAGTGCCCGACCGTGTGCTAGCCCCAAAGAGAGGGGGAGCACGTGGTGACACATGGCGGTTGAGCCATGCAGTGCCAGGGGAGCTGTTGAGACAGCTGTGTACCCTCAGATGGATTGCTGGATTTCTTTTGATTTTTTTTCCTCCTTTTTACTGCAAGGAAGGGCGGGTTAGTTGTTGTGCAGGCAAATATGGGTGTCTGCCTGAGTTCAAAACACAAAGAAGCATATCTCCAACTGGGAGAAATCCTAGTGGGAGGAAAAATGGGGTTTTCAAAAGGTATGTTTGTTACCCTGGTTTTTCTGAGTTTTTTAAAGCCTTTTGAATTTTCATAAAATGGAGGCAGACCTTTTAGCTACTGTACAATATTAGAAGCAGTTTCTACCTTTTTCTCACAGATGTAACATAAACAAATCCTTTGTTTTTCATTCTCTGTCCTTTGCATATTTCTAACCTGAAAACAATTGTAACTGACAGTTGGTCTGGCCACTGAGGCTGAGGGGTGGAAAACCCAAGAAGCCAGTCTTCAGCCAGACCCACAAATGTATAAAAAGTAAGAAATAAACAAGGAAGCTCTCTCTCCGCCCTGACTCAGCTTGAGCGGGATCGGAGAAAGTCTCTGCCCTGCGAAACTTCTCGTCTCTCGTGTGATTGCTTTGCGTATCACGATAACATATGTTAAAGAGATTTGTCTGATGGTTGCTTCTCCATTTCCCACAGATGGATTTGAAAGATATTAGAACTGGGGAATTTTGGAATGCAGTAGGGACTGTTTTGACTGAGCTGACCACAACCAAGGGAGATTCTTCTGTAGATAAATTCTATTCTTTGTTTGTAAAAATTCAATTGGTGGTCAGAAAACAGGAAAGAGAAAAAGAGAAAGGGAAACTGGAAAAACAGCCATTGCGGCCATCCACAGCTATGCCCCAAGCCTCTGTTCCCCAAACCTCTTACCCTGGTCCCTCTTCCCCTACCCTGGGCAGATTGCAGGGGACAACCTGTGGAAATATAATAGCGCAGGACAGCTACTGTCTTCCTGGCCCTCTGCAATCCTCTCAGGACCCGACCTCTGCCAGCATGGTGCCAGCTGTCGGAGACCTCTCCCTAAACCCTGGTTCCAATCCCTTTTCCCCCGTGGAAAATCCTCAGTTTCTCCCTCATGGTCCTTTGTTCTTGACCCTACAAAATGGCCCCCAAGTGGGACATCATGGCCGAGGTCGTGTGGCTTGGTCTCAACCATGTGTTCCTTCTTCCCACAATCCCTTTCTCCCTGTCTCCTCCCTTCCTACCAACCCCTTCCTGTCACCTAACCCCTCCCATCCCCTGGGTACCGCCCCTTCCTCTGTGTCAGCCCCTTCAGCTCCTCCCCCGGTGTCAGTCAAACTGACCCTGCTCCTGGATCCACCCATGGCTCCTCCCATTGTTCCACCCCAATGATGTCATCGGGAAGTGCCATCCCCTTTGGTAACTCCACCCAGGTTTCCGCCCCTTGGCTGTGTAGCTCTGCCTCCCCTTCTGATTTCCAGTTGCCACAGTCCCCCATCCGGTTCCCACAGTCCAGAACCCGGAAGTGACTGGCTTGGGACCTGAACTCGGAAGTGGATGCCATTACTTTTGCTGCTCCTGTTACATACAATCACAGGTCATACCATCCTAAATGGGAATATTTTTCATATCAAAATAAAAAGGAACTTTGCAGAGCTCAGAAAGATTTTGCAAGGAAAAGTGAATTTTTTAAAAGCTTATTAAAGGCCACTTTCTCTTCAAATTTGCTGGTCCCTCGTGACCTAAAGGACTTGTTTTCATGTTTACTTACCCCCACAGAATATATATTTTGTGGGAAAGAACATGGAAAAGGTTACTTAACAATTTACTTCCTGAGTTTCTGCATAACCCCAACTGCACGGTTGATGCACTGAATAATCCTATTACAATAGAACATATGAGCGGCGAAGGTGAATGGTCTGAGGCACGCAAGCAGGCAGGGGGGATCCCTTGGCCTGTGCTTGATTGGGTGAAGCATGCTGCTGAAAAGGCTTTTCAATTACGCCTACTAAAGATCCTAGGCAAAGTTATATTACTATTAAACAATCCCCTTCTGAGCCTTTCCTAGAGTTTATTGACAGGCTCCGTGGAGTGGTGGAGAATCAGACAGAGGACCAGGAATTGCAACAAAGGTTGATCCTAGAAGTGGCACAAAGCAATGCTAATGATGTCTTCAAGAGGATCATCTTGGGGCTTCCTGTTTCTCCACCTCCAACCCTGGATCTCCTCATTGAGACCTGCGCAAAGCGAGTCATAATGGACCCAGATGAACAGTGGAAATGGCCTGGGCCCAGAGGCCAGATTGCAGCATGAGCCACCATTCCACCTTGACCACCGGTTGTGGGATGTGGGGTTTCTTTGTGAGACCAGACGACTGCCGATGGCAAAAGGAAAGAGCCTGCTCTCTCTCACCGGGGGAATATTTGCTTTATTCTGGAGTCTTGCCCTGCCTGGCTAGACCTCTTTCCCAGTGGCTCACCGGTGCCAGAGAGAGCTAGGCTCCGCCTGTCTCAGGGCTTTTTCCCCGAGGGGGACGGGCCTAGAGGCAGGGACAAGCCACTGCCCAATCAGGGACAAGGTGGGAGTGGAACAGAGTTGGGTTACATTCCAGTGTGGGGGATGAGCGCAGCCGATCAGGGACAAACCACGTGATACAGAGAAAAAACATTACAAATCCGATGAAACACAATATAAACCCAATTAATGCATTACAACAACCGGTAGCTGGGAGGGTCAGAGATTTCCAGTGTGGGCAAGTGGGACATGTGATGCGCTTTTGTCCCTTTAAGGATAAAACTTCACAAACACCCGTGGGAGCAGTGGGAAAGGAGGAGAAAGGGAATGTTCCAGTTCCAAAAAACTGAGGGGGGAGCACGAACCTGTTACCCTGGTTTTTCTGAGTTTTTTAAAGCCTTTTGATTGTTCATAAAATGGAGTCAGACTTTTTAGCTACTGTACAATATTAGGAACAGTTTCTGCCTTTCTCACACATGTTACATAAACAAATCCTTTGTTTTTCATTCTCTGTCCTTTGTTTGCATATTTCTAACCTGAAAACAATTGTAACTGACAGTTGGTCTGGCCATTTTGCTGGAAGGTGAAAACTCCAGAAGCCAATCCACAGCCAGACCCACAAATGCATAAAAAGTAAGAAATAAACAGGCAGAGGGGCTCTGGGCCTTGGCTCAGCCTTGAGCTCTCGGAGGAACTCTCTGCCCTGCAAAATCTCTCGTCTCCATGTGATTGCTTTGCGTATCCTGATCACACGAACCTGTCCCACATGAAGAGAAAAATGGGACAGGTTGCTGGGTTGTGAAGAGTTGTGGGTCAACCCAATTCTGGGAAAGTATGGGACCCCAAGGGACCCTCAGAGTTGGTGACAACTATGAGTACATGTGAGCCATTTAGACTTGAATTAACAACAGGTTCGCTTTTCAACACACCAGACTGGTAAGTGGTCACTGTGGATCCTGGACAGGTGACCAACCTACAGCAGCCTGACAGTAAGTACCTTGTTATCGGGGATTCTAAGCACACTCCCTCTGAGATCGAGATTGCTCCAGGACCTTTGCCATCAGGTCCAGAGCAACTTGCTCTCCTGGCACATTGTATCCATCCTCCCCTCTTCCTACCAAAAGGCCAAGTCATCGCCCGGGCCATACCACTGCCCAAACTGCCCTATGATGATCTGGACCTTTCAGTCTATTGGGTAGAAATGGTGGAAGAGAACAAACCCATAATTTGGTGTGGGCTCAAGAGGGAGCGGGATTTCATCCAGCTCCAGGGGATGATGGACACAGGATCATACGTGATGGTCATACCACCACACAAGTGGCCGTCACATTGGGAGTTGCAACCTGTGGCTGGTAAGGTTACAGGTATAGGGGGCACACAATTAGCAAAACAATCCAAGAGCATTGTGCAAATTGAGAGACCAGATGAGCAATTGGCTTCTTTGCACCCATTTGTTTTAGATTCCAAATTTACCCTATGGGGAAGAGACACCATGTTCCAATGGGGAGTTAAACTGGAGATCTCAAAAAACCCTAGGGAATTTTTAATTGTGGCCACTGAGGAGCGCCCCTTCCAAAAACTAAATTGGCTGACTGATATCCCAATTTGGATGGACCAGTGGCCGCTGAACAAACAGAAATTGAAGGAGCTCAATGGACTTGTGGAGGAGCAATTAGCTAAAGGTCACATTGTGGAAACTAATAGTCCCTGGAATTCTCTGGTGTTTGTCATCAAAAAGCCAGGGAAGGACAAGTGGTGTCTCCTCCACGACCTTCGCAAGATTAATGAGGTGATCAAGGGCATGGGGTCTCTTCAACCGGGTATGCCATCCCTTTCCATGCTCCCCGAAAATTGGAATTTGGCTGTCATTGATATCAAAGATTGTTCTTTCCAGATTCCCCTAGACCCAGCCAATATCCCACGGTTCGCATTCTCCATGCCTTCCATCAACAGGGAGGCACCCATGAAGCTCTAGCACTGGAGAGTATTGCCTCCAGGGTTAAAATGCAGCCCAAGTATTTGCCAGTGGTATGTGGCAAAAATACTGTCCCTGGTGCATGCCAAGGCGAGGGAGGCCATCATCCTTCATTATATGTATGACGTGCTTGTGTATGCCCTGATGACAATGTACTTACACAAATTCTGGATGAGACTATCACTGCTTTGACCACTGCGGGATTTGAGTTGCAGCAGGAAAAAGTACAGAGACTTCCACTTGGAAATACCTGGGGCTTGAGATTGCTAACCGGACCATAACACCTCAGAAGTTGGTAATCAGTGATAGACCTGAGACTTTGAAGGATCTCCAGCAGCTGTGTGGATCTTTGAATTGGGTCAGTCCCCGGCTCGGGCTTACCACGGAGGACCTAGCCCCTCTCTTCAATTTGTTAAAGGGGGGAGAGGAGCTGGATTCTCCAAGGGCTCTGACTCAGGAGGCTGAGCAGGCTTTGGAGAGGGTTCAATCGGCAATGTCCAGCTGGCAGGCCCATTGCTGCCAGCCAGAACTTCCTTTTAGTTTCATCATTTTGGGAAAATTGCCACACTTGCATGGGCCAATTTTTCAGTGGGACAAGGACCAGAAGGACCCCCTCTTGATCATAGAGTGGGTGTTCCTAGGTCATCAGTTGTCCAAAAGTATCACCAAGCCACAGGAGTTGATGGCCCAGCTGATCAGCAAAGCTAGGGTCAGGATGCGATTGCTGGCAGGGTGTGAGTTTGCATGCATTCATGTACCAATCAAATTGTCAACTGGAAGGTTAACACAAAGGAGGCTTTGGAGCAGTTGCTCCGTGAGAACGAGATGTTGCAGTTTGCTCTGGATAGATACCCAGGGAAGATCTTAATCTATTGCCCTAGCCACAAATTGTTTAATTCTGAATTCAATTTGATTCCAAAAGAGAAACAGAGCCACAGACCTCTCAAAGCATTGACAGTTTTTACTGATGCGTCCAGAGGGTCACACAAGTCAGTAGTGACTTGGAAGGACCCTCAGACTCAGCAGTGGGAGGCTGACATCAAGGTAGTTGAAGGTTCACCTCAAGTGGCTGAGTTGGCTGCAGTCATCAAGGCTTTTGAGAAGTTTTCAGAACCTATACATTTGATCACTGATTCAGCATATGTAGCAGGGGTAGTGTCCGGAGCAGAGAATGTAGTTCTCAAAGAAGTCTCAAATCCGGCCATTTTCAACTTGCTCTCAAAGCTGATATACCTAGTATCCCACAGAGAACATCCGTACTATGTTGTGCATGTGAGGTCACACACTGACCTTCCTGATTTCATCGTGGAAGGTAACTGCAAAGCAGATTCCCTAGCCACTCCTGTGCAGCTGGGTGGCCTACCTAACATCTTCCAGCAGGCCAAACTGAGCCATAAGCAATTCCATCAGAATGTCCCAGGCCTAATCTGCCAATTCCACCTAAGGCGGGACCAGGTCAAGGCAGTAATAGACACATGCCAAACTGTCAAAAGCTTTCCTTACCCTCTCTGGGATCGGGGGTCAACCCTGGCGGGCTTGGCAGTTGTAAGAGGTGGCAAACAGATATCACACACATCCCTGAGTTTGGGAGGTTCAAATATGTTCGTGTGTCTGTAGATACCTTCTCTGGTGCTGTTTATGCCTCAGCCCACACAGGGGAGAAGACCACTGATGCACAGAAACACCCTGTGCAGGCCTTCTCCACGTTGGGGATCCCCAAAGAGTTAAAAACTGATAATGGTCCAGCTAATGCTTCCAAGGAATTTGATCATTTCCTGCAAGAGTGAGGGGGTAGAACATAATAAGGGAATCCTGTACTCCCCCACTGGCCAGGCAGTGATAGAAAGGACTCACCAAACATTGAAGAAGACCTTAGGACAACAGAAAGGGGATGTCAGGATCAACAGTCTACAACAATGACTTTGGAAGGCTCTGCTTACCATGAACTTGCTTAACTGTTCATTTGAGTACCTCAATCCATCTGTTGTTAGGCACTTCAACCAGAATCATCGGTTGAAATTTGAGGAGAAACTGCCAGTCCTGGTGAAGGACCCTGAGACTTGGAAGGTCCAGGGGGCTTTTGATTTAGTCACTTGGGGGCAAGGATACACTTGTGTATCCACCCCGACAGGTTTGAAACGGGTTCCACAGAAATGGGTCAAACCCTATATTCCACACAGTGTTGCGGTGCCTTATGCGTGGTCTCCACACACACCCAGGCTAGCTCAGGCACTGCGGTGTGGAAAGGTATGGACAGCTGACCGCGCCAGCTAATCCAGTCCTGAGGGGCCTTGGCTCTCACGAGACCTCAGCAGCAAGCACAGGTGGTGCAGGGCAATGACGGCGGAGATAGAAAGGCAGACTCTGCTGAGCGAGTCACAAGAGTTTATTGGGACCCTGGTGCGGGACCTCCTGACCTCCAGGTAACTGCCCAGGCAGAAATCCCCAGGCTGCTTACCAGCAGCTTTTATTTGGGGGTGGAACAAGGAGAAGAGGCAGTGGGTGAGCAAATCAGGGATCACCAGGGAGGGGTCACACAGATGAATGATATTTTCATAAACCAAACATAACTGATGGGGAGGGACCCTCCTCTGGATCTGACCTATCACTCGATGCCCTTGGAAGAACTTTCTAGCTCCAGGGGAAGGCCCCGAGATGACAGGCAGACCCCAGAGGAGGAGGGGAATGGGGGATTGACATATAACAGTTGGAGGGGAGAAAAGCAGGGAAAGACCATTAGGGGGAATAAACCGGGGTCCATAGAACGAACCATAAATTAACAGCACATAACAATAAAACCAAAAACAAATCCCACACCACTACAACCCAGGGAAAAGAAAGCCCAGAATGCAGCCCCAGTTTCACCTTCCCAACCCAATGATGTGGCAATTGCTTCTTCTAGGCTACAATGCAAAGGAAGTGGGAAACCCAAACCTGTTGTAATGTATTAATACTGTGTTTTATCAGATTTGTAATCACGTGGTTTGTCCTTGCTCAGCTGTAACCCAACTCTGTTCCCCGCCCACTTTATCCCTGATTGGGTAGTGGTTTGTCCCTGCCTCTGGGCCCTGTCCCCTGGGGAAAAAGCCCCGATATGGGCGGGGCCGAGGTCTCTCTGGCACTAGCGAGCTATTGGGAAGATCTACATCCAAGCAGGGCAGGACTGGGGAATAAAGCAATATTTTTCCTCCCAGACAAAGAGCAGGCTCTTTCTTTTTGCCATTGGCTGTCGTCTAGTCTCATGAAGAAATACCACACAAACCCCAGGTTATCCTTAACCCAGTGCTTTAAACAGATTGTTTTAAACTGTATTCGTTTTTTACCCGTGTATGTTATTGTAGTGGTTTTACGTTCACTAAATTTTGGTCTTGGTACTTACTCCTTTTGTGAGAGAGAGACTAGGAGAAAAACAAAGCAGGTTCAACCTTAAAATTAACAAATAGTTTATTAACACACACTAAAAGAAGAGAAAAACAGAAAGTTGGAAAAAAACTAAAATGCAATGAAGCTTCAAAAACACTCTTCCCTCCCCTTACAAACTGTTCACTTTCTTACAAAACAACATAAAGAGACAAAACTTGTAATTTTCAGTCAGTTTCACTATCTGACAATAGTCTTTCATTAATTCTTTAGGGGAAGAGTCTCTTAGAGTCATGGATCCCACTGACAACTTAGAACAGTTTTCTTGTGGGTTTTAAACTGTCACAAAAACAACCGCCCGGAGAAACCTGCTTATATGACCCTCCCAGGAGTAGTTTCCCAAGCTGCTTATGGGTCATGGGTCTTAGACTTTTGCATATTGGGGTGTCACTTTTTAAAGATTAATAACTCCAAAGCAAAGGATTCTTCACTTCAAGGTACAGATATATTTTCTCACTTCTTCACTGGCGCAGGGGGCTTCTCGTCTTTATCTCTGTTCAAGCATCTTATAGGATATTACTTAGTTCATCACAAACACCTTTGCTTAAATCTACACACAAATTAAGACAATCATCTCCCCAAATGCATATCTTTCCCATGATTTAAAGGAATGACCTAAATATAGAGTTCATTTCCATGGCTCATGTAAGAATGGAACAACCAACTCTTCAACCCTCTGTCCCAATAGTCTTTTCACTCTTGCTTTACTGACTTCATCCTGCTGTTCTTTATGTTCACTCTGTCCTTTCTTACTCTCTCAGAGAAGGGCTGAGCTCTGGAAGCTTCATGCTGCTAAGAAAGAGTTAAATCTACTTGGAGTCTTTGTTTCTCCCTCTGTGGCTTGTGGTGTTAGATGTTCAAGGCCGAGCTGATGCGGGAGGAAGAACTCACAGAAACATCAGAGATCGGAGCACCTGGGCAGTCCAGAATCACAAAAAAACAGGCAGGATCATAAATGCCTTCTCAGCCCACCCCTCTGTGTAAATTGGGGTGGCCTCAGCCCGAATGGTGCTCATAGCTCTTATCAGGAGCCCAGCAGAGATCTCGCCCTGTTCTAAAGAAGTCTGAAGAAAGTAGCTGTTAAAAACCAGCAACTTCTCCTTCCCATCCCCCTTCACCCGGGAGCCGATGGAATCCGGCCAGGCCTCAGGCCAGCTCCCCCATCGATGTTACCTGTCTCTCTCTGGCCAAAGGAAGAAGAAAAAAAGGACTCACCTACAGGAAATCAAGGGGCTTTATATGGTACTTCCCAAAGTTGCAGCCAACAATTTCAGTAGTCAGAATAGATGTCAATATTCTAACTCTCTGATAGGTCTCTGTCTCTTCTAAAGCAATTCCCAGGTCTTGACCTGCAGAATTATTTTACATTCTTTTATAACTAAAAAACTAAACTGTACTAACCCATGACAGTTATTTTTAGTTTTCTTTTAAGGACATCCTCACAACCCCCAAGATGAGGCCAGAACTCCTGTGTTTTCTGTTGCTTCTGACTCTGTCAGTAGTGCAGGGACATGAATGTGAGGACTTTAAAGTGATGCACTGCTCCAATCTATCCATCAGAATCCAGAATGTCCATGACTCCATCCAGGAAATGAAAACCATAATGGAAGAGATCAAGCAAGGAGCAGGAGACTGGCTGGAGAACATCTTTAAAGACCGGGGGTTGCCAGGGGGAATGTAATAATTTGTAAAAGATGTCTTACTGGCTGTTCTAGTTGTAATTTTAATTTATATGGCCTTTAGAACTCTAAAAAGAGTCATCACTAAGTGTACTAAAAAGAAACCGGCCCCTTCCAAGGTTACTGTGGCCACTGTCAAAAGATGGTGGAAGAGGCCAGAGACAGCAGTTTAAGGAGTTAGTCTCCTCCCTCCTTTTGTTCAAAATTAAATAGTTAAGGGGGAGATGTGGTGGTGTGTTTTTGATAAGTTGTGGTTTACTCCTGTTATCCCCCCCCGTCTGGGTTATTTTGGTTTTTACCCCAGGTTTTCCCCTCCCCTGTCCCTTTGTCCCCTCTCATGACCCTGCCCTGTGTTAACCTGGGGCAAATCACCTGCCCTGCCCCACCTCCTCCACCCTCCAGTTTAAATGTTAAGCGTGTGAGACCCCGCGCTCTCTTCTGTACTATCAGGAAGAATAAACACTTTAGAGGGAGCCTTCTTTGACTCTTGCTTCATACCTAGATGCCGAGGAAACCAGGACCAGGAGAGCAGGAAACAGCTCTGCTCTCTACCGTTACTTGAACTGCTTGCAGTCCAGGAACGGCCTCTCCTGACCAGTGTGGCTGGGATGAAAGCTAGCTGGAGCCCCCTGGCCCTCTGATGTCAAATTTGCAAATACTATTACGAGTATTTTGTCATTGGTATTGAACCACCTTGGCTGAAGGACAAGGCAGGAATTAATGTCTCTTGAAGGGCAGGCAGCATTTCCACCTGTTGCTCTTGTCTGCTTTAAGCCATATCTGTTAATAGAAAATTCTAATAATTTGGGATTTCTAGAAGTGTTGCTCATTTTTAGGTATTATCTTTGTGGAGCACTAGAAAACTTGCCTCACAATGCTAAAAATCCAATCTTTGACCATTACAGGCCAGGAGGCAGTAAGTACATTAACTTCTGAATTTGCACAGAGCTACCAAAGCAGGCTGAGGAATCCTTGTGACTCTGTGCTGTTTTACAGACACCAGATTTAGCACCTTTGCAAATTTAGGTTACAGCAGTAGCTATTTTCATAGTGATTTCATGACAATGTCCTGAGAAAACCTAATCAAGTTGCAAACAAGTGTTGTATTTCTTTATGAGACTAGATGACCACCGATGGCAAAAGGAAAAGAATCTGCTCTCTTTCACCAGGTGGGATAAAACAGCTTTTATTCTTGGGTCCTGCCCTTCCTTGGCTGGAACTCTTCCCGATAGCTCACCGGTGCCAGAGAGGCATAGGCCCCTCCCATGACGGGACTTTTTCCCCAGGGGGCAGGGCCCAGAGGCAGGCACAAACCACTATCCAAGCAGGGATAAAGTGGGAGGGGAACAGAGTTAGGTTACATTGCAGTGTGGGGGATGGGCACTGCTGGGCAAGAACAGACCACGTGATACATAGAAAAAACATAATGCATTACAACATTTCCCGTTTTCTTGTTAAATTACGTAGGAGGAAGGCTCGGTTCATGGGAGATCGGACCTTGAGTACCTTTAAAGTTGCAAAAGAAAAATGACCTTTAGTGCAAACAAACTGTTTAGAAAAACACTGTTAAGGAATAATGATAATTAGAAGGAGAAGGTTCGGCACTTTCTCCTCCTCCAGGCAGCACTGGCCACTTGTGGGGTCTCTGCAGGTGGCTTTGCAGTTTTAGGGATGAAAGGTTTCACCCACTTGGCTGGCACTCACTTGAGACCTGGGGGAGTGGACACGCAGGCATACCCACGACCCCAGGTGACCTGATCATGAGGACTTTTTGTTTCTCTGGTCGCTGGATCCTTTACTATCATATCCGGTGACTTTTGCTGAAAGGTAGAACTGGTTAAAGCAGGATTATTTAGTTTAACATTTACATTTTCTATTTTTTTTTTTTTTAAATTCCCTTTGGACCTTTGAGACCCCCGGCCCCCACTGTCCCAAAAGTCCAGAAATGGCGTCTTTAAAGGACATTGAGATACCCAATGTCCAGCCTGATTGCACAGGAGACACGTTGTTCCTCTCTTGGGCGGTGGCCGTGGCACAGGTACAGGAGGCACGGCATCTGCAGCAGCAGCTTTTTGTGGCGGCTTGACTCTGGAACTGTGGTTTTGATGAGCTTTTATGAAGGGAATTTTCCTGGCACACACCTGGAGCATGTCATGTACAGTTGAAGCTGTGGCGGTGCGAGAATTGTTTTATTAGGTTTTTATGAGAAGTTTTATGTTATGGTTCAGTTCACTGTATCCCCAGTTTTGTAAGTTCTGTAACCCCTTTTGTGTTTTCTGTATAATAAGGTGTTGTATGTCAACCATCCCCTCTGACCCCCCTGCTCTGGGGCAGCCTGCCTATCACTTTGGGACCACTCCCCAAGGTTGCGAAACCATTCGGAGAGAGCTTCAGGTGATAGGTCCCCTGGGGGGAATTCCTTTCTTTTGGGTGTGAGTGGTCAAAGGTTTGGGGGTAGGCACACCTTGTTACCCCCTGAATCCCCTGATTTGTTGCCTTGTTGTAACCCCCCCTGAACCCCTCCCCCAGATATAAAGTGGAGGAGGGAGATTCAAGCTCTCTCTGCTTCTGCTCTCTCTGCTCTGGCCTCTCTGGCCTGCGGTTTGGACCAGCTGCAGACTTCCCGCAGCTGGGCCTGAATAAACATCTTTTAACCTGCTAAGCTGAGAGCCATCCTTTTCTGCTACCGCTGCTGTCATGACACTACTTAGTCCAACTGCTGCTGAGAAGCTGAGCCAGCAGGTAAAGATAACCTGCGTGCCTATCCGAACTGGGAACATCTTGTAGCTGTGCAAATCTGAGCTAGCCGGAGGCCAGCGTCCACCCGGTGCGGGGACAGACACAGCACCAAGATGAAGCCGGTTCTATGGACAGGCTGAGGATGGCTGCCTTGCACTGTTCGTTTGCATCGGCCAGAGCCATCTCCTCCAGGACCTGTTCTTGGGCTCCTTCATTCTTAACCTGTAACTCGATAGCTCGGGTTAATCGCTCCACAAATGTTACCAAAGGTTCTGATGGAAGCTGCTTTATTTTACTGTAAGGTTGGAAAGACCCATCAGGCTGGATTGTTAATCGAATTGGCAAATTCTTATTATCAACAGCCGTTTCAGGATTTTGCCAAAGCTCCGGAAGTAAATCTTTTTGGAGGTCAAAGGGAACTCTGTAGTATTCCTTGCTAAGTTTGCTTTTAAACGTTTGCAAAAGTATTCTCTTTCATATCTAAATTTGGCCTGAGCTTTGCAAAAACTCTGAATCGCTTGTTGGGGGAAGGGATCCCAATTACTGTGAACAGCACCCCATCTTTTTGACTGTTGATATGTGAAAGGGGTGGCAGAAAAGTCAGGATCGCTTCCTGCTTCTGGGTTCCCAGCTCCCCCCCCCCCCCCCCCCCCCCGCTCCGGGGCATGGGAACTGGGACTGCGGGCAGAGAAACCATGGGAATCAGGGGCAGGGAGGGGCTGGAGGCTTGAGTCACACGGGGAGGAGTCGGAGGGCGGAGGTTTGAGGGTAGGGGGCAGAGTCAGAGGAGAGGGCAGTGCCGGGGCGGCACTGAAGGGAAGGAGGGGTCTGGGGAGAAGGGATTGCGGGAAGGAGGGACAGACAAAGGGAGAGACTCCTCATGGCTCGGGAGCACATGGCTTCGGCCATTTTGGACAAAGGAATCCCCTCCATCTTGTGACCCCCCGACCTGGGACCACTAAGATGGGAGGTTTGAGCACTCAGACTGCCTGCAAAGGTCCAAGCTGGGGAAAATTCACTAAGAACTGGCTTTTTTTCCTTTTTATTTTGCTTTTGCAATGCAAACTTAATTTTTAAGCTATAAAAAGCAAAATTTGCATCTTCTTTATTATTAGAGGAGCCATATTCAACTATTTTTTTTGTTATAGCCTCCCAGAATTCTGGGGAGCTTATTTACTCTAATGATACATGTGGAAACTGAGAAAACAACCAGTTAATTTTTTCAACTGTTTCTTTGAACAATGGGTTCCCCCATCATCCAAGGCACTTAAAATTTGGTAATAGACAATTTTTTGACACACAGACAGCCTAGCACCCATTTTTGGCTCAGATTTTAAGTTTCTGTGTCCCGTTTAACTGTGACTGGGATACCGAAAGAAAAAAAAAAACCTCGCTGGAGAGAAAAAAAAAAAAGTCAAAAAGGGGAAACAGTTTCCTTTTCCACACACCCCCCCCCCCCCCCCCCCCCCCCCCGTCCTGGTTTGGGGCAAATTTGGGAGAAAACCCCTGTATAGGATCCCTCCAAGGAAGCAAACCCAGGTGGCCCCTCCCTCCAACCAGTCCGGTAAAAAAAAAAACCTCTTTGGAGAAAAGTGGAAAAAACTATTTTACTAAACAAATGTGCATACAAGTATAAAGAATGAATAATATGAAACAATAAAACCTCTCCTTCTGAAGTGAGATGGCAAATTGAGAAAGTCCTTGCCGTGGGTGGAGCTCGGCTCTCTCTCTCTCAGTCTCTCAGTCTCTCCTCAGTCCCAGTCCCTCCGGCGCTGCTGGAAAATGCCGAGGTCCAGGCCCCGGTGGGCCGCAGGTGCAGCCCCCAGTGCTCCCCTGGGTTTTCAGTCCAGAGTAGGTTTAAACAGTTCCAAGAAAAAGGAAAAAAAAAAAAACAGTCCAGGGAACTTCTCTGCCCTAGCTAGCTGAAACTAACTAAAAGCAAAAAAAATCTCTGTCCTGCAGTCTCCAAGCCTCCGCCGAACACACCGTCCGGAGAAGAATGTGGAGGAGTCAGGCAGTTTTCTCAAAACAAACTCCGCGCTTCTCCTTGCTCTTAGAACCAGTCTTAAAGGCACAGGACTGAATATACAGCACAAACAGAACAGACGATTGGGGATACAAGCATCATAAGGTTACCCTAGGACACCCCCCCAGCCTGTCGAAAGAAGTGTGCTATTAAAGCACTTTGAAGGTTTACTCTGAAAGCAAAAACCTTCCCCGAAAGAGATAAAACCCTTTTCCCTGAGGTTCAATGCCTCTTAAAAAGATTTTCCCTTAAAAAACCGAAAGTGGTACTCACCGAAATTCCAGCATTCCTTTCCTTCCCAATCACGCCTTTTACCTGAGACTGACCCTTTTTGGTGCAAAAAGAGCTTCCAGTCCCAGATCCCAGGGTCATCTTTCCACGAACATGTGGTCACCTTCCCTGGGAGCAGCCTGCCATTCAGGGGGCTTCTTTGCAGCATTCCGATGGGTTCTTTAAGTCCAAAGGAGAAAACTACAGCCTTGCCTGTGGAATCCTGTGTTTTGGAGGCTCCACAGCGAAAGCCAAGCCTGTCGGGTCTGTCTCTGCGTGGGTGGGCTACGTTTCGTGACTCACGTTCCTGCGTGAGATTCCTCGGCCACGTGCTCCCCGAGTGGTTCTTCCAGCTTTTTGGGAACCTTTTGTGGCTTCAAGCCGCACGTAAGGTGCCAGATGTTGTATTTCTTTATGAGACTAGACGACTGCCGATGGCAAAAGGAAAAGAGTCTGCTCTCTTTCACCGGGTGGGATAGAACAGCTTTATTCTTGAGTCCTGCTCTGCTTGGCTGGAGCCCTTCCCAATGGCTCCCCAGTGCCAGAGAGACCTAGGCCCCTCCCATGTCGGGGCTTTTTCCCCAGGGGGCAGGGCCCAGAGGCAGGGACAAACCACTACCCAATCAGGGATAAAGTGGGAGGGGAACAGAGTTAGGTTACATTGCAGTGTGGGAGGATGGGCACTGCTGAGCAAGAACAGACCACGTGATACAGAGAAAAAACATAATGCATTACAACAAACAAGAATCCAACACTACTTGTGGGAGCTGGCAAAGCATCCATCTAGAGATTTTTGGATCCAGTGAGCGCACTGAGGCATAATAAAGGAATTGATTATTTTTTTGTAGTGTAGTCTCTGATCAAAGAACCCCCATGATAGAACAGATCCAGCAATTTTTCATCCCCAGTGTCAATGCTTTGATCTCCAATGAGTAAATGCAAAAGAGAATCTGATGACACATCAAAAGTGCAGCTGCTTGGTATCTTGGGCTGCAGGGCTGTGTGGCAGACATCTGTCAGCCCCTGCTCTGAGGCTCTTTGGCACTTAAGAAGAGAACAGAACAGAATCACCAGGTTGGAAGAGACCTTCAAGATCAAGTCCACTCCATGCGCCAACACCTCAACTAAACCATGGCACCGAGTCCCACATCCAGTCTTTTTTTAAACACATCCAGGGATGGTGACTCCACCACCTCCCCAGGCAGATGATTCCAGTACTTTATCACTCTTTCAGTAAAAACCTCTCTGATGCTTCCTTGCAATTACCCCTGCTGGCCATCCTCCCTCCTGGGAGCAGCACAGCCCCTGCCAGCTGGACCTTGCCTTCCATCACCCCTGGAACCAGTTATTCTGGCTAATTCTGCATTGCTGTTCTACTTCCCCTCGTAAAAACAGTGTGTATGTGGAATTTATGACTGGCTATTTCCTTAGTGTGCCCTCCCAGCTTGAGGACATGTGGGTGTTGTGCTCTGTAAGTAAATATTTGAGAAGTGGAGCAGCCAAAGGAGGCCATATTTAAACATACACATGCTTTCACTGAGCTTTCAGTCAGTTTCTGTGGTGAAAATAAAGGCAGAATTTTCTCAGGATCTAGTTCTCCATGGCATAACAGACTAAAACCAGACATTCTCACATCTTTATGAACCAAAGTAGTACTTAAATGGTTGGATATTCAGACCATGGTCTCTAGATCAGTCACTGATGTGTAATTCATTTAGATTTCCTCTCCAGTCACTATAGAGAGGACAATTTAACAATCATACATTATTCATATAATCTAATGTAGACATTTAAACTCCCTGAAAAGTTACAAAAGGCAATAGAATTTCTAAGAAATGTTAATATGCAGGAGCCAAGAGTTCTACACTGCTGTGGTTTGAAAGTAACTGTAGTTTCAGTCTTGTAATTGGTGCTTTCTATGGGAGAAACTTTCATTGAGACTGGATTTTAGTTAGCTAGTGAGTTGTCCTAGGTTACAATGTAAAATGTGCCCAAGGTATGTATTCTATCACCATCTACATGAAATGTTGAAACTAAGTTGTGCACCTCTGTTTCTCTTGCCCCCTCCCTCCAGACTGTCTTCTGTTAATGGCCCATCAATACCTTCCTGCATGACTCATAGATAACTCCCTCCAGGAGCTCTCTCTGTTTAATAGGCAATCAAGGACCCATTACAAAACTGATAAAATGATATCAGTCCATTGTGAGATGCTCCGCCCAGGGGGAGGAGCCAAACATTCCCACCTGGATATAATCTGGGCTTTGGGACAGCACAGGCAGCCTTACCCACTGGATTCCCAGAGGACAAGAGCTACCAGACCTTTCTGCAAGAACACTGCTTCAACAAGACCACTTCATCTAGACTGCTACCACCACGGTTTCAGGTTGTATTCTGACTGTCAGTGATCTTTTGCACTATTGCATATGTTTTATTTTATTTTATTTTACCTTTTTTTTTTCTCGCCTATTAAATTGTTTTTTCTGACTCGGAGTCTTTCGCTGGTTTTGCCTTCAAGCCAGCACATGAGTAAAAATAACTTATAAGGTTCCATGTCTTCTTTTATCTCTTTTTTATCTTTTCCCTCCAAGGAAATTTTGCCTAAGAGTGCTCATTCTTCAGTAGTTACATTTAAGACAGTAAAAACTAATACAGATTAAGTCTCTGAATGCATCTTCCCTTTATTTTACCCTTATTATATTCTGTTTCTGGGTGTAAAAATATCAGTTCACAAAATTATAGCTGTGGTTGAACAGGGCTGGGACTTTAATTTCACTGGAGGTTTGCCTTCCACTACCTCTCACCACCTCACATTTCCAGAGACCACCAGTTTTACTTTGCTTTGGACTTTAATTTTTGGGCAGAGAAATCAGATATTTATTTCCTCATGAGACTGTTTAGAGGTAAATTTTCCAGTGTTTTTGAGCCTATTTTCTCTTCAGTTCTGAAGGCAGAAAGATTGCTGCAGAAATGGATGGAGGATGTCAAAATCTTTTTAAAGAAAAAGAAAATTCTGGGTTTATTTTATTTACCTTAGCAGTATTTCTCTGATTCATCTTGCATATTGGGAAATACATAATCCACAGGCATGACAGGCTGCAAATTCCTACAAAGTACAGGAAAATAATGATGTTCAAGAAAGCACTCTTTGATAATTGTATTTTAAAATTCAAGACAGACTGATTCTGATATTTTTGGTCATTAGTGGAGTAGATTAAAAACAAAACAAAAGCATGCATCTGGGAAAAGTAATGAAATATTCTGTTTGATCTGACATTTTCCTGTTTAACACTTCCAGTTTGTGGTATTGATTTCTGGACATCACTGCCTGGATAATAATGTTGTTGAATAAAACAATCCTAACAAAAGTATCAAACCAGTATTTGATGTTTCTATGGATGTTTAAATGTTAACACCTCTCAAAAAAAAAAAAAAAAAAAAAGTCATATCATTGATAAGAAAGGTTAAAATCTAGTTTGATGTGTGCTCTGGGCTTTCCAGCACATTCTGTTTTTCATATTGAAAAGTAGTAGAACTCAGGAAAAAAGATTATTTTTATAGAGTTTTACATTTCACCAAAATTGCTGAGCCAAAAAGTCTCTCTAAACTCCCAACCCCAACTCCTACTTTTACAGCATGTAGTCCTGCTTACATAAAGAGGCACCACAATTAAAACAAAGCACAGGAAGTCAATGTTGCTGCTGTCTTTTGGATCTTCCAGTGTTTCCATGGGGTTGTGGTGGTTTTAGGCAGATTTTGGGAGAAATCCTCCCACGGGGCCCCCCTCCCCCAACCGGTTCGGGAAAAGACTTCCTCAGAGAGAAGTGGAAAAAACCTGTTTATTAAACAGGCAAAGCACTCCCAGAACAATATCCAATGACAAGAGCTTCGTGCCACTTACGGAGGGATAACAAACTTAAAGAAAGAAAGTCTCCTCTTGAAGATAGTCACTGTGCTCCACCGCTCCGTCTCCGCTGGCGTTGGGAGAAAAGGAGATGTGCAGGGCTGGTGTTGGTGGGGTGGATCCCCCGTGGAGGCCCCTGGTGCTTCCCCAGGTCCTTAGTCCGGAGAGGTTGAAACAGTTCTGAGGAGAGGGCAAAAAAGAAAAAAAGGAAAAAAAAAGAAAAAAAAAGGCAAAAATCTTCAGCTATTCTACAGCGTCTAACTACGCTAGCACTAAACTAACTAACTGCTGGGGAAAAAAAGAAAAAAAAAACAACAACAGAGCTTCTTTTGTTGTGCTGTGTTCCAACTTCCCCGCTTCAAGGTCACTCCGATGAGCAGAGTTTTCCTGGGGAAAAACAAACGGCGCTTCCCTCCCCCCTGCACCCAACAGATAACTGGGGGATACACAGTAACCCCAGGACAGTAGCTGAAAATGAAATTGCTGGAATGCATGCCTTCCTTACTTTTGTGTTAATCACAGGGGGAAAATATGTGCTTTCAATAAGACAGTCTTTTAATATTTTCAGAGAATAAAGGAAGATATTGTGTGAAGGGGGCACTCACTCCTTGATCTTCCTCATGCAGTCTCTATTCCAGTGGTGAATTCTCTGCTTAGGTTACATTTATCCATATGCTGTTTCTTGGGTTTCCCGTATTAAGGGGTTTTTTCATCATAAAGAAGGACTATTTTGTCTTCTATGTCCCTTTCCTAACATGTGCTTTGCTTCTCTGGATTTTCTCCTAGAATTCCTTGCCATTCAGGCAGATCAAAGCTGACTTTATCACTGTGAGTTTGGTGATGAGGTGATAAAGATCAACTTTAATTTTTTTTTTTTTTCTTTTTCTTTCTTGCTGGAGGTCACTCAAAGATCATGGGTTTTACTGGGAACTCTCCTCTCCCAGCTGTGAATGTTTTCTCTGTTGATCAGTAGTATAAAGGGAAAAATTCACCTTTGAGGCATGGCCATACTGTGTGTAGCTAAGATAAACTCTTTTTAACCGAACAGCAATAAGGGTCATCATTATCATTAATCTACCTACAAGTAACAGAATTATTTACCAAATCCTAAGGTGCTGAAGCCATTAAATATTAATACAAATTATGCAGTAGGAATCTGGAGGTGGCACTATGGGTAGTGGTTTTGTTACCGGTCCTGGCCCTGTCTTGGACTGCAATTTTTCCCAATACTTGAGGTCTGATTTTTATATTTTTTTTTAATTTTTCCCAATACCCATTTTTTTAAAAAAAATTTCCCAATACTTGAGGTCTGTCACAGGTTGTTTGCATGAAAACCTTCCCTGTTACAGGGACAAGGCTCCAAAATGCAACTTCAGACTTCTATATATGCATAAGATACACTTAGTAAGAATTAATATGTTACTGAAGCAAATAATTACTAAATATAACAGTTTTAAACCTGTATTTTAAAACAAAAATGCATTTTAACAGCATCATATATTCTGGTATTGTATTGTGTCCTTTCAATGACTTCATGAAAGGGGACACAAGGTCTTAAGGATTTTGCTCTCCAGGCTTCTTTCTTGAACCAGAATTTGCTGCTTCTTGTTGGGGAGGAGGAAGCCAAGAAACCCTATAAATATGATTGCCTGTATTCTGAGAATGAGAAACCTGTATGTGAGATAGAATTGAAAGTAAGTTTTGATGTTTGAGATGTGTTAAGATACTGGATGTCTGGGAAAACAGTTGGGTGACCATCTGAAGGTTACCTGCAACCAGACCCAGAGGTCAAATGGAATGTTCTGTCTCACCCCTCAATGTATGGTTCATCCCACACTTGTACCCCTCCCCTGAAGTATCAGGTATCTGTAACCCCATTGGCACAAGTCCTGTTCCAGCCCACCTCGAGACCCCTTATCAGGGGGCTGCGAGGGTGGCTCGGCCTCTTTTGCTCTTGGCTCTTGCCTCTTGGCTCTTGCCTCTTTTGCTCTTGGCTCTTTTGCTCTTTGCTCTTCACTCTTTGCTCTTTGCCTCTCTTCGCTTGCACCCTTTCCCGAGGACTTTCCTCTCTTGGAATTTCCTCTCCCTACCTCTCCCTTCCCCCACCTTCCTAGGCCTTGCCACGAGCTGCAGCCTGGCAGCTCAGAGCAAGGCCCCCACATCCCTTACAATAAACCTCATCTTCTAAAACCCAGCCTCAGAGATCTCTCGTCTACATTTATGCACACCGTCCAGAAGTCAGCAACAGTGAAAGAAGCAATTTCTACAGCTTCTCTTGCCAGAACACCTGCTGTGGCTGCAAGGTCTGGTTTGCTCAAAGAAAACCATCACCTTTTGGGAAGATTCATCCTTTGTTTAGTCTTGCTCTGCTATAAATTCAGCTGTAGCCAAATTTACTGCTGATCCAAGGACTGTGAGATACTAAAATATCTTGGTGATAATCAGAAGGGGATTTTTTTTTTTTTTTTTTGTAGTTTAAGTCTTAGAAGAAAGCAAACAAGTGAAGATGTGACTTGTACTAGAGGATATTTGCATATTATGGGACTGGTCTAATCTCTCAAGAACAACAAAATAATGCAACTTTTCTTGTTTGCCTAGACCACAGACTGTTCTTAATTTTTTTTTTTCCTTGGTTAATGGAGTTGAGTATTTAAAATTAGCACTCTGTAACCTCATGCTGAGTAAATGAGGATGTTTCAGAGAAGCAGAGCTCCCCACTGCATTGGTGTCAATGTAAGGAGGAAACAGACCTGAAAAGAGCATTTGTTTTTGTCTCTCACATGCACACACTTTCTGCTTGAAACTGGGTTATGAGCTAAAGATAGCAGTTTTAATTACTGAAATTGAATTTAGGCTTTGGGGTGAGCCAAGTCCAGCTTTCCAGGACCTGGAGGGAGTTACAAGAAAGATGGAGAGAGACTGTTTGCAAGGGCCTGGAGGGACAGAAAGGGGGAATGGCTTCAACCTGACAGAGAGCAGGTTTAGATTGGATATTAGGGAAAAATCCTTCACTGTGAGGGTGGGAGGCCCTGGCACAGGGTGCCCAGAGAAGCTGTGGCTGCCCCTGGATCCCTGGAAGTGTCCAAGGCCAGGCTGGATGGGGCTTGGAGCAGTTTGGGATGGTGGAAGGTGCCCCTGCCCATGGCAGGGGGTGGCACTGGATGATTTTTGAGGTCCCTTCTGACCCAGGCAACTCTATGATTCAACACTTCACAAATTAAGTAGAAAAGAGACAGACAAGAGGATGATTGTCACTTTTAATGTGTCAGTATCTTTATTCCAAAGAATAACTAGAAAGGCTTGAGATAAACCTCTTTTTTCTTGAGTTAGAAACAGCTGTGGCAGTCAGGAAAGGGATTAGCCCTGACACCCAGAGCCCTGTGTGATCTGGGGGCTCTGCTGGAGCTGAGCTTTGTTCAGCCCATGCACATGGAAAGGTCTGGCTGCCAGGTGAAGGTCTGTGGGATTCCTTAGGCATTGGAACACTCTGAATGGGGCTTCTGTGTTGTTTAACTTTACTCTGACAGGGCATTCATTTCTGAGATTAAAAAGGAATATTTTTTGTTGTAGTGCATTAATTTGGTTTATATTGTATTTCATTTTTATATTGGATTTTGTAATGTTTCTTCTGTTCCCTTGGAAAATGTATCACGAGGTTTGTCCCTGCTCCGCCCCACCCATCCTCCCACACTGCAATGTAACCCAACTCTGTTCCACTCCCACCTTGTCCCTGATTGGGTAGTGGCTTGTCCCTGCCTCTAGCCCCTTCCCCCTGGGTAAAAGCCCTGGGAGGAGGAGGGGGAGCCCTCTTTTGCACGGGGACAGGGACGGGGACTGGGACCGGACTGGGCTCTGGACTCTGCAGGGGCTGAACCCCAAAATAAAGCCCTGATCCCCCCCAGACAAAGAGCAGACTCTGCCTTTTGCCATCGACAGACACCTGTTCTCTCTAAAGAACCACTACAATTTTTAAGGAAAGGAAAAAAAAATTAAAGAAATATTTGTGGGGCACATGCACACACAAAAAGTGAAATCACATTTTGTCTTAGGTTCAGGAGCAGTCTCTGGTCCCTTTGGGGATCACAGGTGGTAGCACTAGGTCCAAGAGAGAGATCTTTCTTTTTCCAAGAATTAAAAAATAATCAGTGAATTTAAATCAGATTCCCAAAAATCTGCAAGAGAGAAAAGAGGAGCCAGACTTAGCAATACTTTCACTGTTCAGTCTTTTCCTTAGCAAATCAGTCAGCTTACATTAAATACTTATCAACAAACTGCTGAACTGAGTTAGCTGTAAAATACATTCTTATGGAGGTGATCCTTTCTGTTGCTTGTATGATATCAGAAACAGGGTTAAAAGAAAAAAAGGCAAATGTAGTGTTTCTGCCAGCTGGTTTGCTTCAGGTATTTTGCCTAGTTGAAGTTTTTGGTATAGAAGTAATAGAAGGACAGAATGCAAAATAAGGCTTGGAAAAAAAAGCACTGTAAAGAAATATGAATAAATCCTAAAAATCCTTTTAAAAAAAAAAAGTTTTCACCATTTTTATAAAAAAGCTGACTTGTTCACCTCTTATTAAAAAGGTTTAGAAAGATAAAGTGCAGCAGTCATTGTCCTTTAATGGTTGGGGACCAGGAAAATCCCCCTGTTCTTTAAATTTTTTTTATATATATTGGGCTGTTTAGTCCTCCTCTTCCAGCTGCTCAGTATTATGGACATTTCTGAATAGTGGAAATTTTAACACAATTCAGGCATGGAAACAAGTCTATAGAATCTTGGGCCAAGAGACAGGCAGAGATACTGATTGCTCAAACAAACAGCTCCAGAAAGTCTCAAAAATTTAGTGCTCAAGATATTCCTATCTTCCACAGGTTTTTATTGCTAATTCTGAAGATGGGATGAGGCAAAGTGAAGTAGGCAAATGAGGTGAATGGGACATAACTTCTGTTGTGCATGGCAAATTCTTAGATATTCCTCATCACCCAGAGGTAAAGGTACAAAGAATAATCAAAGCTGATTTTCCTGCTTGGTTCTTTCTACAGTCAGTGAGACTTTAAGGGGAATAGGATCATGGTTCTACATTTTGAAATATTGTAGCAGATACTGGATGCCTGTATTTTGAATTCCTTTGTTAAATGAAACAGTTTGTAATAGTGCTACAAAATTTGCAATAGAATTATAATAGAATCTAGCTAATTAAGATGTTTGTCTTGATATAATTTCTTATTATTCACTGTGTCTTTTTCCCATTAAATTGCAATAGAACAGCTCTGCAGCATTTCATCAATAGGATGCAATTCTTTATAATAGCTTAAGTGTTTCTAGATTTATCACTGAAATAAAAAACAAACACACTTCCAAACTGAAGACATTATAAATGGAAATGAATGGAGATCCTTTCTCCTGCATGTCCTTTTACAAAACTGCATTATCAATGTTATGCATTAATTCCACATGACTACATCTTTTCTTTGATGAGCATGAGATGTTAAAAAGTATTGTGGAGTGGCTCTATAACCAACATTTTCAATTTCCTCTGGTCTCTGTCCTCACTAAATAAATTTAATTGGTCCTCAGTAAATAAATTTAATTTCAAAGAAAGAATGCAGTAGTGCTTTAGTCTGTCTCTGTGCTATCAAGGTAGTGTTAGACACAGCAATTCTAAAATCAGTGTTCTAACATAGATATTGCATAGAACAACAGAGAAAAAAAAAATCTTTGAGTGCTTAGCATTGAACTGGATCACATTTTTGGAGAGTTTGCAGGTGCTCATGGCCATCATTAGAAACCAGTATAATGTGGAGGGAAAAGTTGCAATTTAGCCTTGTCCTCTGACTGTTGGGCCAATAATTCCATTGTGTGGGGTTTTAAAAGTCAGAGAAGGTGCTCAGTTCTTAACCAGACTAACTTGGAAACCCCTGTGATGTTTAGGCAACAGAAGGCACACAATTTGTGCTACTGATATGCCTCAAGGCAATCCATTTTGACCTCTTGTCTCTTCTTCACAGAATAAAAATCAGACTAAACCTTCACAAAGTGTTGCTCACTGCTACACCTCATCAGTAGCAGAACTCTTTTACCAATTCTACTGTCTTTGTGTTTCTTTTAAATTCATCTCAATAGGTGCAGAAAGCTTTAAATACCTTCATGAAATAAGCATTTATATATATATATATATATATATATATATACAGGAATAGTGCATTCTGTGAGTCCTGTGGTTACTTTAGAAACACAATCCCCACTCCCCTCCAAACATTGTAGTGCACTGGTACCTGCCCAGGAATCTTTTTCTTGGCTCTTCAGCTGTCAAACAGCTTGAACCTCAAATAATTTGGAGGATTACATCTCAGATAGTAAGAACAAGTCTCACTTGCCACTACTTTTCCAGTTTTCACAGAATCACAGAATGACTAGGTTGGAAGAGACTTTCAAGATGATCGAGTCCAACTCATGCCCGAACACCTCAACTAGATCATGGCATCAAGTGCTACATCCAGTCTTTTTTTAAACACGTCCAGGGATGGTGGCTCCACCACCTCCCCAGGAAGACTATTCCAGCACCTTCGCACTCTTTCCGTGAAAAACTTTTTCCTAATGTCCAACCTATATTTCCCTTGATGCAGCCTGAGACTGTGTCCTCTCGTTCTATCAGTTGCTGCCTGGAGAAAGAGACCAACCCCCACCTGACTACAACCACCTTCCAGGAAGTTGTAGAGAGTGATAAGGCTACCTCTGAGTCTCCTTTTCTCCAGGCTAAACAACCCCAGCTCCCTCAGTTGTTCTTCACATGGCTTGTGTTCCAAGTCCTTCACCAGCCTTGTTGCCCTCCTCTGGACATGCTTAAGCATCTCAACGTCCTTCCTAAACTGAGGGGGCCAGAACTGGACACAATACTCAAGGTGTGGCCTCATCAGTGCTGAGCACAGGGGAAGAATGACCACCCTGCTCCTGCTGACCACATAATTCCTGATACAGGCCAGGATGCCATTGGCCTTCTTGGCCACCAGGGCACACTGCTGGCTCATGTTCAGCCGGCTGCTGACCAGTACCCCCAGGTCCCTTTCCTCCTGGGCACTGTCCAGCCACACCATCCCCAGCCGATAACGCTGCAGGGGGTTATTGTGTTTTGCTGGACTATAGGCAAAAAGCACAGGTTTTACAAATTCCTTTGTGCATATTTTGTTGGGCTTTGCTTTTTCTTTAAATTTTAATTGTTTCTTTGTTTTGTTGGATATGATTTAAGCTCTATTTAGAGTTCCAGTCAAAACCCAAAATGCAGTGATTCTGCTTTAAAGGTTGCAATTGAGGTGATGTTCTGCTGAGAAGAGTCAGCGTTCATTACTGAAGGTACATAATTCCTCTGCTTTTGCAATCTTTTATCAGCATAAATGGAAAAAGAGGCTTATAATATGATCAAATATCAGAGTTAATGCTAAAATAATAGGAGAACAAGGCATGATTCTAAAAAGAAAAATGGCAAATATGGCAGCCCTACATAGTGAATGTGAAGGGAAAAAAGGGTGGGTTTGCCTCAAAATTACATTGAGCCAGAACCATTGAAAATTACCTTTCTTTTTTTTCCCATTGATCCATTTGAGCTAAAGAAGAATGGGTGATGCTTGGCCCATGATTTCAGTGCATTTTACCTCCAACAATGGGGTAAGGACTTCACTGTGCATTTGCTCTACAAAATGGCTTAAACTTGCTTGGTTTTCTTAAACCCACATCTGTCTTGTGATGGCTTACACTAAACAATGAAATTTTTAATTAATACCAAAGTGCAGTTGTTAGGAAAATTAATCCACGAACACCAGAGGTTTATGTCCAAAAAGGAGACAGAGGAGTCCTTTTACTTTATTCAAATAAAGGGAGAGGCCATGGGGCATTTCCCCTGGGGTCTCTCCATTTTTCAGAGGACGCAGCCTCCTTTTTACCCTAATTTCCCAGCCACATTTCCCTCTCTCTTTCCCCATTGGCTGAGATACTTGAGAGGTCCAGACTTCCCGAAATGCCTAAGACCTCAGATTCCCCTTTTAATGTATAACCCCCCCTAATTTTTAATTCTTATGGGATTTATGGTTTTTTCCCCAGTGTTGCTTTCATCTTTCAATATTCAATTTCATTTACAAACAAACCTATGGTTTGTTTGTAAAGGCAAGTATCTTCTTTTCCATTCATCAATCAGTAGAATCCTTCCCATTGTTTCTCTTATCTCCAGTGCTAGTTTTATCTACCAGCAGACCCAGGGCTTGTTTGTAAAGACAAATCTTGTCATTCCTCTCAACCCCTCCTCTGAGTCGTTGTGGGAGCAGCAGTGGTGTGCACCGGGCCCCCCGCTTCCCAGGCTGTTCTTTTAATAAGGGCTGTGTCCTAGGTTACAATGTAAAATGTGCCCAAGGTATGTATTCTATCACCATCTACATGAAATGTTGAAACTAAGTTGTGCACCACTGTTTCTCTTGCCCCCTCCCTCCAGACTATCTTCTGTTAATGGCCCATCAATGCCTTCCTGCATGACTCATAGGTAACTCCCTCCAGGAGCTATCTCTGTTTAATAGGCAATCAAGGACCCATTACAAGACTGATAAAATGATATCAGCCCATTGTGAGATGCTCCGCCCAGGGGGAGGAGCCAAACATTCCCACCTGGATATAATCTGGGCTTTGGGACAGCACAGGCAGCATTACCCACTGGACTCCCAGAGGACAAGAGCTACCAGACCTTTCTGCAAGAACACTGCTTAAACAAGACCACTTCATCTGGACTGCTACCACCACGGTTTCAGGTTGTATTCTGACTCTGTCAGTGATCTTTTGTACCATTGCATGTGTTTTATTTTATTTTACTTTTTTTTCCTCTCCTATTAAATTGTTTTTTTCTGACTTGGAGTCTCTCGCTGGTTTTGCCTTCAAGCCAGCACAGGCTGTTTATTTTTTTTTAATAAAGGCTGGAATCACTTTGGAGCTAGTCTCCTAGTCCATTCATAACAGCTGGAAACTCGTCCAGGACAAGGCCATGTGGTTGTTCTCCTTCCGCACCGGGCGGACGCTGGCCTCTGGCTGTCTCCGATCTGCACAGCGACCAGGACGTTTTCAGTCCAGATATGCAAGCAGGTTATCTTTACCTGCTGGGCTCGGCTTCTCAGCAGCAGCTTGACCAAGTAGTGTCATGACAGCAGCGGCAGTAAGAAAAGGATGGCTCTCGGCTAAGCAGGTTAAAAGATGGTTTTATTCAGGCCGGGCTGTGGGAAGTTCGCAACTGGTCCAAACTGCAGGCCAGAGAGAGTTTGAAATTCCCTCTCCCATCTTATAAGTAGGGAAGGGATCAGGGGAGGATACAACAAGACAACGAATCAGGGGATTCAGGGGGCAACAAGGAGTGTCCACCTCCAAGCCTCGGACCACTAAAACAAAAGGCAAAGGAATTCGCCCCGGGGCGACCTATCACTCGATGCTCTCCCTCTGAGATTTCCCAATCTTGGGAGGGGTCCCAAAGTGATAGACAAGATGCCCCAGAGCGGGGTGCGGGGAGAGGGGATGGACAAGGACAGGTGGGGGGTGGGATGATTGACATACAACACCTTGTTATACAGAAAACTCAAAAGAGGATGGACTGTTACAGAACTGGGGATAAAGTGAACTGAACCACAACATAAAACTTCTTATAAAAACTTAATAAAACAATTCTTGCACCGCCACAAGGCCACACCTGAAGAGGACCGCAGGGGATGAGATGGCCGCTCGCCCTAATGGGCCTTCGGGACAGCTGGCCCCATCTGGACAACAGCAGCAGCCTGGGGCGCGGAGGATGCAGAGGAGCGCCGGTAAGTAGAAGCTGGTGGCTGGAAGTAGGAGGCGAGCGAAAGGTGTGTGTGAGATAGAGGCTGGCAGCTTGGATCCCTGAAGCGAGTGAGGACCTCCTAGTGCCGCCATTCCGGACCTCGCGAGGGGGCCAGCGGGGAACGGAGGGAAGGGAATGAAACCTGAGTGAACAAGGCATCTCCTAGGGGGATAAGGTGGGCCCCCCCTCCAGGCGTGCAGAGGAGATTAGTGTTTGAGTGGCACGCTAAAAGGAGTAGCTCCCCCGCCCAATAAGGGCTAAGCGGCCTAGGTTGCTCTGGGTGCGTGGAGGGCCTAGGCGTGGTGTGAGTCACGCGTATTCCCTGGGGAGTGGGGGGAGACGGCCCCTACCAGGTTGCTATTGGAGGTCCCCAGGCCCTACCAGTACCAAGTGCCCACAAAGGGCCCTGCTTCCCAGGGTTGGGCCAGACATACTGAGAGGTAGTGATTGTTGCAGTCTGGTCCCAAGGAGGGAGACTGTAAACCTACTACCTAGGGCACAGGATCAGGGAGTCTGGGAGAGCAAGGCAATCATCATATAATTCATACACACATCCCTTTCACCAAAGCCATCTCACGGTGGGAGGGGTGGCTAAGAGGCAAGGGGGAGATAGTCCCGCCAACACACACGCACGCATCCCTTGAGCTAACACTATTTCCTCTGGGGAAGGGATAGCCAGGGAGCAGAGGGGCAGGAGGCTTGGCTGTGGGCCGACCTTGCTGAAAATCTTTTTGACAGTACTAAGACTAGGACAGGGGAAGGTCCTGAGAACATCTTAGTGCTAGGGACCTCGCCAACAGTACCAGGAGTGCCCATAGTCTCACTAAGGGGGCGAGGCGTGGGGGTATGTGAGGGGTACAGGGAAGGACTCCTCAAGGACTGACAGAGAGGTCAAGTCCAAAGTCTGGCATAAGGGCTAGGCTAATGGGTGTGAAAGGATTCCGATCAGAGAGTGTGTGGGACAGAGGAGAAAGGATTTCCTCATGTGGAGGCTAGCAAGTGTGACTGGTAAGAGTGCTGGCCAGAGAAAGTGTGTGGAAAGGAGTGTGTGAATCCCATCCTTCTCTCAATACCCTATCCACCGTGTGAAAGTAAGGGTGTGTGTTAATGTAGGACTGGTTAAGTGGAGAAAATTAGAGAAATTTGTGTAGAATTAAGAGTAAGCCATAAGTTGAAAAGGGCTGGATAAGTTTAAGTTGTTTAGCAGTTGTGTTGCCTGTCTGTAGTTTTCTGTTTGGGTAGGGGCACTGTGGTGGTGCAAGAATTGTTTTATTAAGTTTTTATAAGAAGTTTTATGTTATGATTCATTTCACTGTGTCCCCAGTTTTGTAACAGTCCATCCTCTTTTGAGTTTTCTGTATAACAAGGGGTTTTATGTCAATCATCCCACCCCCCACCTATCATTGTCAATCCCCTCTCCCCCCCCCCCCCCCCCCCCCCCCCCGCTCTGGGGCATCCTGCCTATCACTTTGGGACCCCTCCCCGGATTGGGATATTCCCAGGGAGGGCGTCAAGTGATAGGTCAGCCCCAGGGGGAATTCCTTTGCCCTTTTTGTCAGTGGTCAGAGGCTTAGAAGTGGACACACCCTGTTGCCCCCTGAATTCCCTGATTTGCTATCCTGTTGTAACCTCCCCTGAACCCTCCCCCGCTTATAAGATCAGAGAGGGAAATTCAAACTCCCTCTGGCCGGCAGTCTGGATGAGCTGTGGACCTCCTGCAGCTCGGCTTGAATAAACGATCTCTAAACCTGCTTAGCCAAGAGCCATCATTTTATCTACCGCCACAGTCACAACACTATTTGGACCAGCTGCTGCTGAGAAGCCGAGTCCAGCAGGTAAAGATAACCTGTTTGCATACCCAGACTGAAAACACTCTGGCCGCTGTGCAGATCTGAGCCAGCCAGGGGCCTGCGTCCACCCAGTGCGGAAAGGCACAGCCACAGGGCACGTTAAAATTTTAGTAGAGGCCCAATTGAGAAGTGAGCATGGGGAAGTGTGTCAGCAAGGGAGTAAGCTCCCAAAGAGGAGATAAGGAAAAGTTCAAGAATATTCCCCCTAACAGCCCCCTCGGGCAGATGCTAGATCAATGGGAGACTCGGGAGGCCACAAAAGGCCTAGACAAAATCAAGATGATTTATTATTGTATGGAAGTCTGGCCTAAGTTAGACTTACAGGGGGAGTGGGCGTGGTATGGGACACGGGATCTATGGATGCGTTCCTAACTAAATCAATACTTAAGGGCCTGAGAAAGTCCTGACTTAGAACAACTATCCTATGCAGCCTGTTGGGGGAAAGATGCCACAGGTGAAGAGACCGTAAAAATATGTAAATTACAAAAACAAATAGAAAAGAGTGAGAGAGAGGAAAGAGCTAGTAGTAGACGGGAGCCCCTCGATTACTTACCTCCTCCTCCTCCTGTTTATCCAGCAGTGCCCCAAGCCCCTTTCCCAGTTTCCCCAGCTCTGCCCTTAGTAACCTCAGCTCCCTCCTCAGCCCCTTCTGTTGAGCCCTCGGTTTCCTTCCTTTCAAAACCCTCAACCCTCCAATCCCCTTACCACCTCTTCCTAACACCCCTGTCCCAACCTCAAATCCCTTACCCGCTCCAGCTATTTCCCTCCCATCTTCCCCTAACTTAGCTATACCCTCAGTCTCTTCCTCAGCCCTTCCACCAATTCCCTCAACTCCATCCCCAGTGCCCCCCACTGCAAGTTCGGTTCCTTATCCCTCACGTACAGTCATCCCTTTACCTCTGCCTCACTAGGTGCATCCTCATTTAATGCCACCCCCCTTTCTATTAGCCAACAAACCTTTACACCTCCTGCTTTCTCCCAAGATGAGGACCTCACAGAAGGGCCTTACTGTAATATGAGATCCAGGACATCTAGGGTGAGACTCTTTCCCCTTAGGGAAGTCCCTATGGGCAGGATGGCTGGAGGGGTTGGATTTGTAAACACCCCGTTAACAGCCTCTGAAGTTTGGGATTCAAGAAGGAACTAGGAAGTTTAGTGGAGGAGCCGGTGGGCATATCAAATCAAGCGGACTGGTTCCTAGGCCCCAACATCTACACATGGGGAGAGCTGAACTCTATTCTTAAGATACTGTTTAGCCTGGAGGAGGTCAGAATGATTCGGACCGCAGGGATGCGAATATGGGAGAGAGAAAACAGGCTAGGACCTCCTAGTGATCAAAAGATGCCCCTGGTAGACCCTGGATGGGACCCAAACCAAGAGAAGGGAAGGAGGAGCATGGAGGACTACCAGTCCTTAATGGTTAGGGGAATAAAAGAATCTATCCCTCGAGGTAACAATACAAAACTAGCATTTGATGGCATGCAGGAGAAAGATGAAACCCCAGCAACCTGGCTCAACAGGTAAAAGAAAAACTTCCAACTATATTCAAATATAGATCCCAACAGTCCAGAAGGCCAAGTACTTCTAAAAGTATAGTTTGTCACAAAATCTTGGCCTGACATCAGGAGGAAGCTAGAGTAAATAGAGGACTGGCAGGAAAGAGGAATAAACGAGCTATTAAAGGAAGCTCTGAGGGTCTAGCTAAGAAGGGAAGAGGAAAAAACAAAAGCTAAGACAAGGGTCATGGTAGCCATAGCCAGGGAAAGCCTGGGAACAAATAGAAACCAATCAGGGCAGCCATCTAGGGCAAGTGAAGACAGATCAAGGTCCCCCTTTGAAAAACCAAAGGATAGATCTGTGTTACCTCCGTGGATGAATAAGGACAGGAAACCTGGGACGCCACTAGACAACAGAAAATGCTACTACTGTGGAGAGATAGGGCATCTAAAATAAAGTTGTAACAAGCTTTCATTTGATGAAGCAATTGCACAAGAACAAGAAGCCCTAGAGAAACTCCTTAAGGGTGATGATTAGGGGTGTCAGGGGCTTTATACATTAGGGGACCCAATGCACCATCAAGAAGAGCCCCTAGTAAATTTTGAAGTAGGTCCCCAGAACGAAGAATTTGAATTTCTAGTTGACACAGGAGCAGATTGGTCTAGCATAAGGGAACTCCCAACAGGGGTCACCATTGGGAAGAAAGTCTTCGAAGTAATGGGAGCAGAAGGGAAACCATTCAAAGCCTCATTAGTGGAAAATGTTGAGATAAGAGGAAATTTGAGACAATGCTTTGCTGACTTTATATATCTGCCCAATTTGGAAAGCAATTTATTAGGAAGAGACTTACAAGTTCAATTAGGGGTAGGGATTATCCCAAAAAATGGAAGGATGATAGTCCAAATTATGAGGCTAACAAAAGGAGATGTAGAGGAGATAAATCCAGAAGTCTGGGCAGAAGAAGGGAAAAGTGGCTATCTAGACATCCCACCAATAAAGGTAGAGATGCAAAAAGGAACCCCTCCCATTTGGGTTAAACAATACCCAATATCTCCAGAGGGTAGGGAAGGATTGGCACTAGTAATTGAACACTTATTAGTAGAAGGCATCTTGGAGCCATGCATGTCTCCCCATAACACCCCTATATTGGCAGTTAAAAAGGCAGAAGGCAAATACAGATTAGTTCAAGATCTGAGGGAAGTAAACAAGAGAACTATTACTAGGCATCCTGTGGTTTCTAACCCCTATACACTCCTAAGCCAAATCCCAAGAGAGCATGCCTGGTTTACAATTATAGACCTAAAGGATGCATTCTGGGCATGCCCTTTAGCAGAGGAATGCTGAGACTGGTTTGTGTTCAAATGGGAGCACCCTGATAGAAAGAGAAAACAACAGTTAAGGTGGACACACCTACCCTAAGGATTCACCGAATCTCTAAATCTCTTTGGGCAGGCATTAGAAGCACTACTAGAGCAATTTATCCCGAAGGTAAAGTACAAATTCTGCAGTATGTGGATGATTTATTAATATCTGGGGAAGAACAGAGCAAGGTCAGGGTAACCAGTATACAACTCTTAATTTTTTTAGGAGCAAAAGGCTTAAAAGTATCCAGAGACAAATTACAATATGTAGAATCAGAAGTTACTTATCTAGGCCACATAATTGGAGAAGGATATAAGAAACTAAGTCCTGAAAGAATCTCAGGTATATTATCTATACCACCACCAAAACCCAAAAGAGATATTAGAAAACTCCTGGGCCTATTTGGATATTGAAAACTCTGGCTAGATCAGAATACCCAAAGTGTAAAATTTCTCTATGATAAGTTGGTAGACCCTGAACCGGTAAGATGGACAACTGAAGATGAGAAGCAGCTAAAAGATCTAAAGGATAAACTATCCTCAGCACCTGTCCTGAGTTTTCCTGACCTTAAGAAAGAATTTGACCTGTTTATAAACACAGAAGGGGGAATTGCATACGGAGTAGTTACCCAGGAGTGGGGAGGGTGTAGGAAGCCAGTAGCATACCTTTCAAAGCTACTAGACCCAGTAGCTAGAGGGTGGCCCACTTGTCTCCAAGCCATTGCTGCAGCAGCTATATTAATAGAGGAAACCCAGAAACTAACCCTACAGAGGAAAATTAAAATCCACACACCATACGATCTTAAGACAATCCTAAGCCAAAGGGCCCAGCAGTGGCTGACAGATGCTAGGATATTGAAGTATGAGATTATCTTAATGAATGCTGAAGACAGAACTATTCACCTCCAGAAGTCTAAACCCAGCACAGTTTCCCTCTGGGGAACCTTCACCAGAGTTAGAACATGACTGTCTGGAACTTGTAGACTTCCAGACAAAAGTAAGGGAAGACCTAGAGAATGTACCATTGCCTTATGGAAAGCGATTATTCACTGATGGGTCCTCAAGAATAGTAGAGGGAAAAAGGATGTCAGGATATGCTATAATTGCAGTTACAGAAGGAAAAAACATGAAAATTGTGGAGAAAGGGAAATTGCCTTCCAGTTGGTCAGCCCAGTGCTGCGAAGTTTATGCCTTAAAGAGGGGATTAGATCTATTAGAAGGAGACCAAGGGACTATCTATACTGACTCACGGCATGCATTTGGGATTGTCCACACATTTGGAAGAATTTGGGAAGAGTGTGGGTACTTAAACTCAAAAGGAAAGAACTTAGTACATAAAGAACTAATAAGATCAGTATTAGAATCCCTACCTAAACCAACAGAGATAGCAGTGGTACACATAAGAGGACATCAGAAAGGGGATACCTTTGAGGGGGGAGGAAATCAACTAGCTGATCAGGTGGCTAAAGAAGCAGCTTTAGATCCAGGGGAGCCAGTAAAGATCCTCAAGCTAAATGAGACATTGAGTGAACATCATGGGTTGGCACAATTTTGTTTTCTAGATATAGAGAAATGTAAAATGTTTTTCCCTGCCCTAACCGTAGCGTGGGCTGGGGGGGGAGGACAAGGACCTATCAGAAAGCAGGCTGGGATATTGGCAGCTAAATTGACTAATGAGAACTGTCAGTGCGACTTTAGAAGGAACATTTAAAATTAATCTGCAGCTGACCGCCCACACTCTTGCTTCGGTGATCTGCCATGAGGTAATATGGTGGTCGGGGCCGGGTCCGGGCCCAGCCCGGGTTGGGCTCTGCTGCCCCTCTGGGCGGCCGGGCCGGGCCCGGCCAGGCTTTCAGAAGCTGCTGCCTGCATAGAGAGCAGGGGGGGAGCCCAGGTTGGGCCCCTCATTGCCAGCTGGGCAGCTGGGCTGGGCCCGGCCAGGCTTCTGAAAACTGCTGCCCGCATGCAGTGCAGGGGAGGCCCAGGTCAGGCCCTTCTGCCTCTGGGCAGCTGGGCCGGGCCTTGCCGAGCCCTCTGAGAACTATTGCTAGCATAAAAGCAGCTCGGGTGAAGTTTATTTTTTGCAGCTTAGTGATAGCTCTGAGCTGGACTGCCCTAGATAAGACCGAGGGGTGGAAAAAAGGACATTTGCCAGTTTCTTCTACCAGCTCAGCGTGTGCACGTGGCCTTTGCAAGCCCGGGCAAAAATTTAACCTTTTCTTAGCAACACGGAACTTTTAAAGTACAATTCTTCTTCGAGAGAAAGAAGAAAGAAGAAAACAGAAGGTACATGGAACAGGCAGTGCATGAAGTCAGTTAGATGAGAAGTGAAAGAATTAATAATATTGGAATAGGATTGAAGAAGTGGACATTTTTAACCGGACTTTTCTAAGGTAAATTATGAAGAAATGAACTCTTCTTTGCAGCATCTTAGTATTATTTGGGTAAAATGCTATTCTAATCAAAATTAAGGACTGGTGTAATAGAGATTTATTTGGGAACTTTGAAACCCCTACTCCTGGGTCAAAAAGGAGGTCTCAGCCCTTTGAGACAAAGATAATTTTAGATCAGAAGAAGTATTCGTAAATAATACCCCAGATACAGTGAGAAGCTCTGCGGATAGAACATCACAGTCTGCGAAAACTCCGGGCGGCAGCAGATGTGTGTGTGAGCAAATATCTTCATAAAAGATCTTAGAAGGACTCTTCTCCTAAAATAATGTGTAGTTATGTCTAAGTAGTGAAACTGACTGAAAATCCTAAGTTGTGTCTTTCTATGTTGTTCAATAAGAAAGTTAGTAGTTTGTAAGAGGAAAGAAGTGTTTTTGAAGTTTCATTCTGTTTTAGGTTTTTTTTTCAACTTTCTTTTTTTTTTCTATTCTTTTAGTGTGTGTTAATAAAACTATTTTTTGTTCATTTTTAAGCTTAAGCCTGCTTTGTTTATTTTTCTCCTGATCTCTCCCTCCCACAAAAATATTAACACTAAAACCCCTACATTAATTAGTGTTTCTGCCTGGTTTTATTAAATTAAAACCATTACAGTGAAAAAGAAGGGAAAGAAGAGCCAATATTTAGTGAAAAAGAATTAAAGGTAATAAGAGCATTAAGAATGCATCAAGGGAAGCAATGAGAGTGGTTAACACCTGATGGGCGCAAGTTTTTAAATAAAGCTCCAGCCCGAAGAATGCTAACAGAAATACACGAATTAACCCATTGGGGAATCCAAGGACTATGCAACCACTTTCTAAGGGAAAATCTGTGTATTGGGGCATATGATTTGGCAAAAGCAGTAACTAGAGGATGCATAATCTGTCAGAAGGTAGACCAAAAGGTAATGAGAAAGATTGCACCTGGAGGAAGGGGGATCCTGAGACCATTCCAAAACATTCAAATAGATTTCACCAACATGCCCCCTGTGCAAGGATACAAACATTTGCTAGTAATAGTAGATCACCTCACCCACTGGGTAGAAGCCTTCCCAACAAAAAAGGAAACAGCAGAAGTGGTTGCAAAAATATTTTTAGAACATATCATTCCCCAATACGGGCTAGTCAATAGTATCGATTCAGACAGATGACCACACTTTGTTGCCCAAGCTTTACACAAAGTAATTAAAGCCCTGGGGATGAAATGGTGGCTGAACACCCCATGGTATCCCCAAAGCTCTGGAAGGGTGGAAAGGATGAATAAACCCCTCAAAAATGTGCTAACAAAACTAATTGCTGAAACTCAAATTAACTGGCTCAGGTGTTTACCCCTCGCCCTCCTACAAATCAGAACAAGACCTCGGTCAGACATAGGGGTCTCCTCCTATGAAATGATGTTTTGGCTACCTTTCCTAATAACTCCATAGAGCACAGGGGATTACCTAGAAGGAGAGACAACCCGAAAATACTTAGAAACCATTGGGAAAACACTAGAGAGTCTTAAGAAGAAGGGATATCTCCCCGAAACCTCTCCCCTTGACACTGACGTGCACCAGATTAGCCCTGGGGATTGGATACTGATCAAATCATGGAATAACTCCCCGTTAACCCCCAAATTTGAAGGCCCCTTCCAGGTGTTACTCACAACACACACCGCAGTGCAAACACAAGAAAGAGGCTGGACCCATATCACACGAGTAAAAGGACCAGTGTCACCCCCTGACAACAGATTAGACCCAGCAGTACCACCTACAGATCCTCCCAAGTGGGTTGCAGTTCAAGGCTCAGGAGACCTTAAAGTGACTTAAGAGAAAGCCGAAAGCCAGCTAAAGATCACCACAGACCAACAAACAGGTTTCAGAATATGTCAGACTGATATACCAGTTAAAGTGTTCTAGTAATTGTTATTGTTTAATATTTATAATTATTGTTGTATACCAGTTAAAGGGTTCTAGTAATTGTTACCAGTTAAAGATTTCTAGTAACTACTATTGTTTGTTTTATAATTATCGTTGTAGGTTTATACCCATTTGATAAATATTTCTGGAGTTTTCAATTAATTGAAGTCGTACTATTCTATAGACCCCAACTACAATGTGGACTTCATCTCCTACAGAGCATTTCCTAAAGGCCAGTAAAGTAATAAAGAAGTGGGAATAAAGAAAAGACTCTGTTATCCCCCTCAGAGAATTCCCCAGTCCCAAGAGGCAAGACCGGGTGAGCGAGTGAAGTCTGCCACACCAGAAATGGCTCATACCGGACTCTTGGGAGGGCTGGTGTTAGCCCTACTTATGGGTAGCACTCTAGAGAATAAAGCAACCACATGTACTAAGTGCTATCACCCTCTCTTGTGATGGGGAAAATCTTGGGTCTTTAATAAGAGTCCATGCCAACATAAACCCCCACTGTTTTAATCACTCCCAGTTAGCCACCTGTCAAGAAGACGGGAACGTTTATTGGATTGCAAGAAATACAGCTTCATTTAGGCAGCGCTTGCTTGGGGAATGCCCTGTAGGAGGTACCTGGTTCTGCTTTGAACATGAAGCCAACCAAAAAGAATTAACAGACCTAGTAAAAGAAAAACAACTAACATTGGTAACCAAAGAGAAAAATTACTTAGAAATACCCCTGGGGAAAAATTTATTCATAGATTTAGTTGAGAGGATCAGTAAGGAAATAAATTTAACCAGCTGTTGGGTTTGCAGAAATACCCAAATGACAAAAATTTGGCCTTGGGAAGGGATTAGTCTAAGACCACTAGAGATTTTGAAATGGAAACAAGTAGAACAAGAACCTCAAATCACAGGGCAAAGAAGGAAAGAACAATGGGACTTAAAGTCAAAGCTCATTGGTGAAGAATGTATTATGAGGACAGGGAAGAGGTATAAGACCCTAGTAGGAAAGATGGCCTGTAAAAGATATCTAGTAACAAAAGATTTAAGCATTAGATGGATTCCCTAAGAGCCAAATTGATACTGGTCCATTGAGAAGAAAGAAAAAGGGTGCATTTACCATGAGGGGTATGGGCTGCATGAATGCGCCGAAAAAGGGATAAACCCCTTCTGGGGAACAAAAAAATTGTCCAAATACTGGGAATATCCCTCAGAAATGAGAGATGCATTTTGGAAAGCCCCTGAACACCTGTTTTGGATTTGTGGAAGCACAGCATACACCAAACTCCCAGGAGACTGGGCAGGGAGTTGCACCATAGGAATCATTAAACCCACCTTCTTCCTACTCCCAAAAGAATCAGGGTCAAATCTAGGAGTTCCACTATATGATGATTTAAGAAAAACTAACTGAAAAAGGAGAAATATAATTGACATGGGGAGTACCCAAAAATGGAAAGGCAAAATCTGGACACCAAAAGAGATAATTAAAACTTATGGGCCAGCCACCTGGGCCCAAGATGGGTCTTGGGGATACCATACCCCAATTTATATGCTCAATAGAATCATCCGACTCCAAGCAGTACTAGAAATTATTTCCAACAAAACAGTCCTCGCCCTTGACCACATCAGTAACCAATTAACCCAAACCAGAGCAGTGATCTATCAAATTCGGCTTGCTGTAGATTATTTATTAGCTGATGAAGGAGGAATATGTGGCAAATTTAATTCCTTGGAGTGCTGCTTAGAGATCAATGATAGAAGCGGAGTGATCAAAAACATCTCCAAAGAGACACAAGATAGCATATGTCAGTACACAAGAGTGGACTCCCCTAGCAGATACTAGTTGGTGGGACAACTTCTGGTCCTTCAGAGGAAAGTGGTGGAAAAAGGTGGCTTTTATTACAGCTTGTGCATTAACAAGTTTACTGTGTCTACCCTTGTCCTGGTTTGGGACAAATTTGGGAGAAAACCCCTGTACAGGATCCCTCTAAGGAAGCAAACCCAAGTGGCCCCTCCCTCCAACCGGTCCGGAAAAAAAAACCTCTTTGGAGAAAAGTGGAAAAAACTATTTTACTAAACCAATGAAGTGCATACAAGTATAAAGAATGAATAATATGAAACAATAAAACCTCTCCTTCTGTTTTCCCTAGCCTCTACCTGGCTAGAGGCAGGGCCCCTCTAAGCCTGATTATCCTTTTTTTCCCTGGGTAACCAGAGCTGCTTCCTTCTTGCTAGAACTTCCTCTCATAGTCTTGCCATCCAACAATTCACGCAGCCGTTGTGTCATAGCATCAGTAGATCCTCCATCCACTTTGTCTGCTAATCCCTGCATCCGTGTTTCCAGAGCTGCAATTCTTGCATGTGTTGGACCATGCACAGCATCTGCATATGTTCGGAGCTTCTTCGCCATATCAAGCACGGTCTCCTCTGTCTCATCCCGCTTCATTATTGCTAAAGCGGAGGAGTATTCTTGTGGCCCAAGTCGTACAAGTTTTCGCCACATCACAGGTGTACATGGTACCAAGTCGGGGTTCCTAGTGTTTATGTCATCTGAGAAGACAATCTCCGCCACTGCCATTTCCCTCAAGCGCTGGATCCCTTGTTCAATGGTTTTCCACTGGGTTTGCTGCATATAGAGATCGTCGGCACACAGATATCTTTGTGCCACACTTCTCAGGACCCGTTCCCAGAGACTGCAAGGACTAGCCTCCCTCATCATTTCTTGGTCAATAACTGGATCATGTGACAGGGATCCCAGATGTCTTGCTTCAGTGCCATCCAGCATGGTAGCCTCGCCTGCAGCATCCCAAAGACGAACTAACCAACTAATTATAGATTCATCAGGTCGTCGAGTATAATCCTTTCTTAGGCCACGAAGGTCCTTCAGGGAAAAGGACTCAATAATATCTCCTGATCTTGTAGCAGTTGGTTGGGCTCCTGATCTGGTAGCAGTTGGTTGGGCTCCTGATGTTGTAGCAGTTGGTTGAGCTTCTGATCTGGTAGCAGTTGGTTGGACTCCCGATCTTGTGCCAGTTGGTTGGGCTTCTGATTGTGTATCATCAGTTGCTTCACCTTCTGATTGTGTGTCAGGTGGTTTGACTCCTGACTGGGTGTCAGGAGGCATTGAGGATCCTTCACCTGAATCATCGTCTACTGGTCGATCGGTTTTGTCCGTGGGCTTCTTTCCCTTCTTTACTGCAGCAACCGCCGGTGTCTTAGCCTCACTGTCTGGTTTAGCTGCAGCCTGAATAGCTGTGGGATTGGCTGCAGCCTGAGTGACTGATTTATCTCCCTGCTCCCCTGCCTCTATCTGCTGCTCTACAGTGTTTAGCAGTGTGTGACTCATTCTAGAAAAGCTATAAACCATATAGAGGAAAGTCACTAGGTGAAATACCAGGAAGGTGGTGTCTTTAACGTTCAGGAGACCCTGAACATTCTCCAAAAGTGATGTAACTGACTCAAAAGAGAAGAAGGAAAGAAGAGGCTGAAGAGCCTCATCCCCTACTCCTCCTCTAACAAACTGGGTGCAATTGTTGGTAAATCCCCAAAACATGCTGCTGGAACTAGGACGCAGGGTAGGACGAAAAAACCATAAACCGAATATACCCAGAACAAACTCTAGTATCTTTATAAGCTTCTTGTAAACCATAATCACTGAACCCAGCAAAATAACTATTCTAATTTGTGCATTCCTAGTGTAAAAGCTGTATGTTAGGGATAATATTGGAGCTATTTCTGGGTAAGAAAACAAACCTAGGGACCAGAAAGGTATTAAGACCTCAAAAAAAACCTAGGGAACAGAAATGCAGAAAAGACTCCATTCTAAGAGACATTAGGAATTAAAGAAGCAACATGGCCACAGACTGTTTAATCCCCACCCAAAGGACAACCAAAAAATGCAGTTAATAATAATTAATACAAGTTTTTTCCACTCTCTCGAGCCCCGCAGTGGGCGCCAGTTAAAAGTATGTCCTGGTTTGGGACAAATTTGGGAGAAAACCCCTGTATAGTATCCCTCTAAGGAAGCAAACCCAAGTGGCCCCGCCCTCCAACCGGTCCGGAAAAAAAAACCTCTTTGGAGAAAAGTGGAAAAAACTATTTTACTAAACCAATGAAGTGCATACAAGTATAAAGAATGAATAATATGAAACAATAAAACCTCTCCTTCTGAAGTGAGATGGCAAATTGAGAAAGTCCTTGCCGTGGGTGTAGCTCGGCTCTCTCTCTCAGTCTCTCATCAGTCCCAGTCCCTCCGGCGCTGCTGGAAAATGCCAAGGTCCAGGCCCCGGTGGGCCGCAGGTGCAGCCCCCAGTGTTCCCCTGGGTTTTCAGTCCAGAGCAGGTTTAAACAGTTCCAAGAAAAAGGAAAAAAAACAGTCCAGGGAATTTCTCTGCCCTAGCTAGCTGAATCTAACTAAAAGCAAAAGAAATCTCTGTCCTGCAGTCTCTCCAAATCTCCTCCGAACACCCTGTCCGCCGAAGAATATGGAGTAGTCAGGTAATTTTCTCAAAACAAACTCTGCGCTTCTCCTTGCTCTTAGAACCAGTCTTAAAGGCACAGGACTCAATATACAGCACAAACAGAACAGACGATTGGGGATACAAGCATCATAAAGTTACCCTAGGACAACCCTGCTTACTCCCTGGCCTGGACCGAGTAGTGACTTCCACAATCCAAGTGAGTATACAAATCCCAGTAATGACCAATCAGAGACAAACTAGAATTATGATGGTAGAGAGCCAAGAACAAGAACACAAAAATGCCAAAAAGGTTTATGATCAGTACCAAAAATTGAGGAAACTCTATTTCCAAGAGTCAGAAACTGCAAATTGATGCGGGCTTAAGCCTGATCAAAAAGATAGAGGGGGGAATTGTAGGGAATAAAGTTTCTAAAGGTTAATTACCTGTTTCAATGTTAAATTATACAGTTGCTTGTTAGAATGCTTTGGCCACTGCGGGATTTGAGCTGCAGCAGGAAAAAGTACAGTTTGATAATTTCCTGCAGGAGTGGGGGGTGGAACATAATAAGGGGATCCCGTACTCCCCCAATGGCCAGGCAGTGATAGAAAGGACTCACCAAACATTGAAGAAGACCTTAGGACAACAGAAAGGGGATGTCAGGATCAACAGTCCACAACAAAGACATTGGAAGGCTCTGCTTACCATGAACTTTCTTAACTGTTCATTTGAAAACCTTAATCCATCTGTTGTCAGGCACTTCAATCAGAATCATCAGTTGAAGTTGGAGGGAAAACTGCCAGTCCTGGTAAAGGACCCTGAGACTTGGAAGGTCCAGGGGCCTTTTGACTTGGTCACTTGGGGATGAGGATACCCTTGTGTATCCACCCCCTTAAGTTTGAAATGGATTCCACAAAAATGGGACAAACCCTATGTTCCACCTAGGGAAAAGAAGGCCCAGAATGCGGCTCCACTAATACCTTCCTGACCCGATGATGTGGCAATTGCTTCTTCTGGGTGACAACGCAAAGGAAATGGGAAACCCAAACTGTGGCTGTGCCTTTCCGCGCCGGGTGGACCCGGGACCCTGGCTGGCTCAGATCTGCACAGCGGCCAAAGTGTTTTTGGTCCGGGTATGCAAGCAGATTATCTTTACCTGCTGGACTTGGCTTCTCAGCAGCGGATGGTCCAAATTGTGTTGTGACTGTGGCGGTAGATAAAAGGATGGCTCTTGGCTAAGCAGGTTTAAAGATGGTTTATTCAAGCTGAGCTGCGGGAGATCCGCAGCTCGTCCAAACTGCAGGCCAGAGAGAGTTTGAATTTCCCTCTCTGATCTTATAAGCCGGGGAGGGTTCAGGGGAGGTTACAACAGGATAGCAAATCAGGGAATTCAGGGGGCAACAGGGTGTGTCCGCTTCTAAGCCTCTGACCACTGACAAAAAGGGAAAAGGAATTCCCCTGGGCATCAACCTATCACTTGACGCCTCCCTGGGAATTTCCCAGGCTGGGGAGGGGTCTTGAAGTGATAGACAGGATGCCCCAGAGCAGGGGGGGGGGGGGGGAGAGGGGATTGACAAGGATAGGTGGGGGGTGGGATGATTGACATGAAACAACTCAAAGGGGATGGACTGTTACAAAACTGGGGGCACAGTGAACTGAACCATAACATAAAACTTCTTATAATAATTTAATAAAACAATCCTTGTACCGCCACACCAAACCCCAGGTTATCCCTAACTCAGAGCCTTAAACAGGTTGTTTTAAACAGTACTCTTTACTTACCTTTGTATGTTATTTTTAGTTTTCTTTTAAGGACATCTTCCCAACCCCCAAGATGAGGCCAGAACTCCTGTGTTTTCTGTTACTTCTGACTCTGTCAGTAGTGCAGGGACATGAGTGTGGGGACTCTCGAGGGATGCACTGCTTCAATCTATCCGGCAAAATCCAGAGCATCAACAACTCCATCCAGGAAATGAAAGGCATAAAGGAAGCAATCAAGCAAGGAGCAGGAGACTGGCTGGAGAACATCTTTAAAGACTGGGGGTTGCCAGGGGGAATGTAATAATTTGTAAAAGATGTCTTACTGGCTGTTCTAGTTGTAATTTTAATTTACATGGCCTTTAGAACTCTAAAAAGAGTCATCACTAAGTGTACTAAAAAGAAACCGGCCCCTTCCAAGGTTACTGTGGCCACTGTCAAAAGATGGTGGAAGAGGCCAGAGACAGCAGTTTAAGGAGTTAGTCTCCTCCCTCCTTTTGTTCAAAATTAAACAGTTAAGGGGGAGATGTGGTGGTGTGTTTTTGATAAGTTGTGGTTTACTCCTGTTATCCCCCCCAGTGTCTGGGTTATTTTGGTTTTACTCCAGGTTTTCCCCTCCCCTGTCCCTTTGTGTGGAGAGTCTCTGCGAGCAGTGGCTCGCTGAGAAAGGACACGATGATGTGCAGCTTGTGCTGCGAGGTCAAACTAACCTTGAGAGGGAACTTACGCAGTAGATAGAGTGTAGTCAGGATAAGAAACTAGCAAGAATGTACGCAGATGCTGAGCAAGTAATTAACCGCAAAGTACAAAGTGAGCTAAGATGAACTAACCAATTAGGAGCTTGACTTTTACAATATGTATGAACTGATTATGAAGGGTATAAAAATGTAACGCAACTCTCAATAAACGAGATCTGCTGACCATGATAGCATGAGGCTCTTCTCCCGCGGCTCCGGTTCATCCAACATCTCCTTTGTCCCTTCTGACCCTGCCCTGTGCTAACCTGGGGCCAATCACCTACCTGCCCTGCCCTGTCTGCCCCCCCAGTTTAAAATTTTGGCGTGGGACCCTGTTCGCCCTTTCTCGCACCACCTTTGGAGAAATAAAGATCTCTGAGAGTCCCTTCTGTGACTTGCTTCAAACCTAGACACTGAGGATATCCAGGACCAAGAGAGCAGAAAGCAGCTCTGCTCTCTACCGTTACTTGGACTGCTTGCAGTCTAAGGACGGCCACTCCTGAGGAGCATGGCCAGGGTGAGAGCTAGCAGGACCCACCCCCCCCCCCCCAGCCTCCTGATGTCAAACATCATTGTATTTTTATTGAATTCTAGATTTAAATGCATAAAATTGAATAGACTAGTTGTTAGAGTCCAGGGGATTCCTTTGGCTGCCCTGAAGGGTCAGAGACCTGGGCAGGGGGGTCTGGGACCCCAGCGCAGAGCTCAGAGAGACACTGGCTTTGATCTCAGTCCATGGGAAAGGCTTCCTGCACTGCGAGAGGGTTTGCAGGCCACAAGAGTGTGAAAGATTGTAGTTTAGCTTATCACAGGGTGAAAGAACAGTAAATTTAGATTTCTAGCATTGAAGTGAATGGGGGCAAGATGGAGAATCTGGGGCGTTGTCTCCTGCTTCTTCTTTCTTCTTCCCTCACTCCATTTCAGCAGTTACATTGGCACAAAGTAGTTTAATGGGGCTTGGGTCAAGGTAGAGATGACCTGTTTAGTATTAGTAATAGGCATCGGCAAGAAATGATAAATAAAGAATACGTAGCAATTAGTGTAAAAGATAAGGACAGCCCTGGGCGGGAGGAGTTGTCAGATGTCCGAGCAGCTGTGAACATCTTGTTGGGCACTGAGAAAATTGTAAGATAAGAGAAATAAACGAAGTATGCAACCTTCATCAGAACTTGAAGACTCCGTCTCTTTCATCCGTTTGGCACAGAGCTTTGCAGAGGGCAAAAAGACTCTAAAACCACCTGAATGTCAGGGAAAGCCCACGACAACTAGTGTTGGGGAGGATGAAGCCAGAAAGCCCTATAAATATGACTGCTTAGATTCTGAGAATGTGAAACCTGTAAGTGAGATAGAATTGAAAGCAAGTTTTGATGTCTGAGATGCCCTAGCTACTGGATGTCTTGGAAAACAGTTATATGGCCAGCCAAAGGTCAAATGGAATGTTCTGTCTCACCCTGCAATGTATGGTTCATCCCACACCTGTAGCCCTCCCCTGAAGCATCAGGTATCTGTAACCCCATTGGCCCAAGTCTTGTTCCAGCCCACCTTGAAGCCCCCTTATGAGGGGGCTGCGAGAGTGGGTTGGTCTCTTTCCTCTCTTTCCCCTCTTCCTCTTTTGCCTGGCACTTTTCCCTGAGGAGTTTCCTCTTGGAATTTCCTCTCCCTTCCCCCACTCCTTAGGCCTTGCCACGAGTTGCGCCTGGCAACTCAAAGCAAGGCCTCACATCCTTTACCATAAACCTCATCTTCTAAAACCCAACTTCAGAGATCTCTCATCCACATTTCATCTATACAGTCCTGGAGTCTGCAGCAAAGCGATATCTACAGACTACAATTATATCCTTTTGGTTATCATTGTATTTCTTAAGTATATAGCTGAATTAGAGTGAAGAAGGGGACAAATATAAAATATATAATTATTCAAAACAGCCCAAATCCTTTTGTCTCACCCAAATGCCCAACATTTTTTGATACCAGGCACTCTATTCTAGCTAAGTGTAAACTGTGTTTAATGCCTTAGGAAAAAAAAAAAAAAATTTAAATATTATGGTGGTAAAAATCTATCTAGATTATTATGAGAAATAAACCAGCTATACTTTGGGCAGTAATTTTATTTTAGGATTTCAGTAAAAATAAATGAGAATACAAAAATAATAAATGAGCAAGCAGCACTTAAATCACTGTGTTAGTTACTGGAATGGTCTTTGAATAAAGATAATTTCCCTAATCCAGCTGTCTCAGCTATTATAGGGAAATTGGTGCTGCTGATGGAGCATTTCTAGCAGCCCTCCCACTCCCTCTCCTGGAATGTGAAATCTTCCAAATGTCTTTATATTACCTGAAGAACCTTTTGGAAAAGTGGCACTATTCCTCTTGGTTTTCAACACTAAACAGTGCTGGACAGGCTGAAGCTATTCCATGATCACAAAAGGCACCCATGGTGCTGGGTTTGGGGAAGGATGAGGGATTGGGGCAGTCACAGCAAAGGGCTCATGGATAAGGCATGTGAGGAATGAGGAGCTCAAGTAGTGAAAATCCATCTTCAGAAAAACCTGAGCTTTGTTTTATGCCAGCCCGCTTCTGGAGCTTTGGGGGTGTCCTAGGGTAACTTTATGATGCTTGTATCCCCAATCGTCTGTTCTGTTTGTGCTGTATATTGAGTCCTGTGCCTTTAAGACTGGTTCTAAGAGCAAGGAGAAGCGCAGAGTTTGTTTTGAGAAAATTACCTGACTCCTCCACATTCTTCTGCAGATGGGGTGTTCGGCGGAGGCTTGGAGAGACTGCAGGACAGAGATTTTTTTTTGCTTTTAGTTAGTTTCAGCTAGCTAGGGCAGAGAAGTTCCCTGGACTAGTTTTTTTTTCCTTTTTCTTGGAACTGTTTAAACCTGCTCTGGACTGAAAACCCAGGGGAGCACTGGGGGCTGCACCTGCGCCCCATCGGGGCCTGGACCTCAGCATTTTCCAGCAGCGCCGGAGGGACTGGGACTGATGAGAGACTGAGAGAGAGAGCTGAGCTACACCCACGGCAAGAACGTTCTCAATTTGCCATCTTACTTCAGAAGAAGTTTTATTGTTTCATATTATTCATTCTTTATACTTGTATGCACTTCATTTGTTTAGTAAAATTGTTTTTTCCACTTTTCTCCAAAAGGTTTTTTTACCAGACCAGTTGGAAGGAGGGGCCACTTGGGTTTGCTTCCTTAGAGGGATCCTATACAAGGGTTTTCTCCCAAATTTGTCCCAAACCAGGACATACTTCTAACTGGTGCCCAACGTGGGGCACGAGAGAGTGGAAAAAACTTGTATTGATTATTATTAACTGCATTTTTTAGTTGTCCTTTGAGTGAAGATTAAAGTCAGTAGCCATGTTGCTTCTTAAATTCCTAATGTCTCTTAGAATAGTCTTTTCTGCATTTCTGTTCCCTAAGCTTTTTTGAAGTCGTAATACCTTTCTAGTCCCTAAGTTTGTTTTCTTACCCAGAAATAGCTCCAATATTGTCCCTAAAATACAGCTTTTACACTAAAGATGCACAAATTAAAATAGCTATTTTGCTAGGTTCAGTAATTATAGTTTACAAGAAGCTTATAAAAATACTAGAGTTTGTTCTAGATATGTTCAGTTTATAGTTTTTTCGTCCTACCCTGCGTCCTAGTTCCAGCAGCATGTTTTGAAGATTTATCAACAATTGCACCCAGTTTGTTAAAAGAAGAGTAAAATATGAGGCTCTTCAGCCTCTTCTTTCCTTCTTCTCTTTTAAGTCAGTTACATCACTTTTAGAGAATGTTCAAGGTCTCCTGAATGTTAAAGACACCACCTTCCTAATATTTCACCTAGTAAGCTTCCTCTATATAGTTTATAGCTTTTCTAAAATGAGTCACACACTGCTAAACACTGTAAAGCAGCAGATAAAAGCAAGGGAGCAGGGAGATAAATCAGTCACTCAAGCTGCAGCCAATCCTACAGCTATTCAGGCAACAGCTAAACCAGACAGTGAAGCTAAGACACCAGCAGTTGCTACAATAAAAAAAAAGAAAAAAGCACGCAGACAAAACTGAATTTTATCCCAAATTTATCCCAAACCAGGACAGGGGGAAAGCAAAAGAATGTATCCTGCAATTTTTCAAGGCTACATGAGCAATACTCTGCCACCTGGGAAATAAAGCAGGCCCACAAAACAGCAAGTGTGCCTGTGATGCCTTAAGCTTTAGCTTTCATATTTACAGATTCTGTGTTGCCTAGGGATGTATCTCTGATCCTCGTATTAAGTGCCAGTAAGCTCTCTTCACAGAGTAGGTAGACAAAACAAATCTTTTTCCTGCTGGAGAACAAGGATGACTTTCAGTCCAAAAGCACAAACAATGGTGGATTGAAGGGAGGAACAAGAAGGATGGGACCTCACAACCTGAAGCTGTAATTGGACAATTAAACCCCAACATGCAAATGGACTAAAACCTATAAAAATGTAAGATCTTGTGTCCCCGACACCATCTTTCTTTGGTGGCCACCCTGGGTGCAGCCTTAGGCTCCTGTCCTGCCCAAGGTGTATCCTGGAGGCCTTTTAATAAATATTTTATTTTCTAGCTCAGTCCCGTCTCTGTTTCAGGTCAGCCTTCCTAAGGCATCACCTGCAGGAAGTGGTCACACCGTCAGCAGCACTGGTGCAAAAAGCAAAGAGGGAAATGGGAAAAATCACATGCTTCCTCCTTTGAAAAGAGCCCTGATGGCAAATGTTTCTCCTCACAGTCCCCTGCATCTTTTCCATTCCCAGAGACATGAAAGGGTGGGTTTGTGGTGATTGGTGTTGACAAGAGGGATTTCTCTAATCTACAGAGTGGGGAACATGAGGGGGATGCTCCAGTGCCCTGGGGTGCAGGAGCTGAGTACTGGGAGTGATGCCTTTTTGGGGCTACCTAAAAACAGAGACCAGACAGAATTAAGGGAATAAAAAGTAGTTCCATTTATTGAAGGGCCTTAAGGTACATTTCAGGCAGACAAAGCCCCCCAGGAGCTACACCCAAATGTTTTGTCCCCCCTAAATCACTTTGGTTTACATCTCTTGGGGCCTGAGACAGTGAGGTGTCCTTGATTCCCAGAACTGGAGAGGAATTGTGTCTGACCAAAGTGGGAAAGCAGCAGCTGACACTGTATATGGAGTTTAGGGTTATGCACTAAAGAACTGCAGGATTGCAAATATATGAAAAATAGAAAAGCTAAAATCCTAAGGCATCAGGGGCAGGACCATGTCTGGAAGGGATGACACCAAGCTGGCCTGTCCCCAGGCCACGCTCACTTTGGGGTCAGGAGGGCACAAACTGCCCCAAGGTTGATGTTAGGTGGATATTTCTCAGTGAAGTTTGCTGCTGCTGCCCCCTAAGAAAGGTTTATTAGCTGGGTGAAATGCTGTAAATCATTCAGTGCAGCTCAACCCAGCCTGAACCTTTCCCAGGTGATGTTACAACTTCTTGTTGTAGACCAGATCTGTCTTTGTCAGGAACACAGTTCTATAAAACACACAGTTGAAAAAAACCCCAAACAACAAAACACCCTCCTAGGAAAACAAAGAAAAAACCCAACTCCCCTCCCTTCAGAAAAAAACAGGGAAAAGCTCAGGACAACTTGCAGGACAAGACTGAGACCAGAATGTCATGGGGAAGATCCTTTCCCCTGCCTCCAAATGGAATTGGGTTATATCCCATTTCTCCAGAGTAGTAATCTGGAGTTATTTGAGGAGAGCTTTTGTGATTGCGCCATGCAAAGCAATCACACGGAGAAAAGAGATTTGCAGGGCAGAGTTGCTCCTCAGAGAGAGCCCAAGGCCAAGACAAGCCTGAGAGCTTCTCTGCCTGTTTATTTCTTACTTTTTATACATTTGTGGGTCTGGTTGTGGATTGGCTTCTGGAGTTACCACCTCTCAGCCCGGTGGCCAGACCAGCTGTCAGTTACAATTATTTTCAGGCTAGAAATATGTAAACAAAGGACAGGGAATGAAAAACAAAAGGTTTGTTTATGTTCCCATGTGTGAGAAAAGCGAAAACGGCTCCTAATATTGTGCAGAAACTAAAGAAACTGACTCCATCTTATGAACAAGTAAAAGGCTTTAAAAAAACTCAGAAAAACCAGGGTGACAAGCTTTAAAACTACTTTTTCTTATTGATGCCTCATTGTTTTCATGAAAAATGAGGGCTGGATTGAAATATCCAGATAATCCATATAGATAATAGGATGGTTTGGGTTGGAAGAGACCTTAAAGCCCTTCCCATTTCACCCCCTGCCAGGGACACCTTCCACTATCCCAGGTTGTTCCAAGCCCCATCCAACCTGGCCTTGGACACTTCCAGGGATCCAGGGGCAGCCACAGCTTCTCTGGGCACCCTGTGCCAGGGCCTGCCCACCCTCACAGGGAAGAATTTCTTTCTAATATCTAATCTGAACTTATTCTCTTTCAGTTTGAATCCATTCCCCCTTGTCCTGTCACTACAGGCTCCTGTAAATATAGTATATAAATATATATATATATATATATATGGTTTTCCTACTTTTTGAGGAATTAATTTTCTTTTATTACAAGGAGTGTATGTTTTATTCATCTGTTGCTTTTCTCTGTAACACCAATATTATTAGAATAAGAATTCTATAAATCATAATTTTTTACCATGATCTCAAATAATATGTGATATGGATAAGCCATAGTTTGGGACTTGCTTCGTCTGGGCTTTTCATGACAACTTTTATAAAAGTTTGACAAAAGTTTTAGTTAAGAGAAAGAATTCTGAACTGCAGGGAGTCTTTCAGTTCAGTACTTAGTGTGAAGAGGAGTGCACGTTTTGTACTGGTTTTCACAGCAGAGATGTCAAAATGTCTTAAAATGCACAGTATTTAATTTTCAAGGTTGGTAGTGCACTAACAATAGCTTATTAAAAATTCACACTGTATTTTACAAAAATATTTTAATTATACTGAGAAAAGTGTTCTCTCATGAATTTGTCACTTGCACACCTTGGTAACATTGTGCATCCTCATTTTAAGAAAGACGATTATTAAACAAAAAAATATTCCTGTTTCTTAATAAGTGCTAATAACATGTGTTTCAATCACATTTTGGTTATTTTTAGTTTTGGAGGAAAATAATTGCATATTTATGCCTACATTTTGTGGAGTAATGAAGCAGATCAGTCCTCAGCAGATATTTTTGATTCACTGAAGGAAACAAATACTGAAAAAGAGATTTACACCTATCTTATCTGTATGAATAGAAGCAAAAGGCTACACATCAGAAATTCATAAGAAGGAATATGAAACAATTCCCTCTCCCTGCAATATTTTCCTATGTTTTGTCTCAGTAAATCCTTAATTCTTCATGTGACTGATGTAGATAAACATCCAGCCTATATGGAAGACGGAAATCTTGAGGGCACAGGAACAGACTGTCCCTGTGTGCCAAAAGACGAGTCGACGAGGCAAACGTCCAGTCTGGATGAGCAATGAGGTTTTGAAGGAACTTAGAAATAAAAAAAAGATGTATCATCTTTTTAAGGAGGGACTGATTTCTCAGGAAGTATTTAAGGGAGCTGCTAGGGCATGTAGAAAAAAAATCAGGGAGGCCAAAGCCCAGTTTGAACTTAACTTGGCAACTTCTGTTAAAAGCAATAAAAAAAGTTTTTACAAATATATCAATGATAAAAGGAAGGGTATAACCAACCTTGGTTCCTTATTGGATGAGGCAGGCAACTTAGTAACTAAAGATAAGGAAAAAGCGGAAATGCTTAATGCCTTCTTTGCCTCAGTCTTTATTGGTAGGACAGCTTATCCTCAAGACAACTGTCCTCAGGGGTTGGTAGGTGGTGCTAGGGATCAGAATGGTCCTCTTGTTATCCAAGAGGAGGCAGTCAGAGAACTGCTGGGACACTTGGATATTTATAAATCAATGGGACCAGATGGGATCCACCCTAGGGTGATGAGGGAGCTGGCAGATGAACTTGCGAAGCCGCTCTCCATCATTTATCAGGAGTCGTGGCTCACTGGCGAGGTTCCAGGCGACTGGAAACTGGCCAATATGACACCCGTTTACAAAAAAGGTAGGAAGGAGGATCCTGGTAATTACAGGCCAGTTAGCCTGACCTCAGTACCAGGTAAGATAATGGAGCAGTTCATACTGAGTGCTATCACACAGCACTTACAAGATGGCCAGGGTATCAGACCCAGTCAACATGGGTCTACAAAGGGTAGGTCATGTCTGACCAACCTGGTCTCCTTCTATGACCAGGTAACTCGTCTGGTAGATGCAGGAAAGGCTGTGGATGTTGTCTATTTAGACTTCAGCAAGGCCTTTGATACTGTCTCCCACAGCATACTCCTAGACAAGCTGGCAGCCCATGGCTTGGACAGGAGCACTCTTCGCTGGGTTAGGAACTGGCTGGATGGCCGGGCCCAGAGAGTGATGGTGAATGGTGCAGCATCCAGCTGGCGACCAGTCACCAGTGGTGTCCCTCAGGGGTCTGTATTGGGACCAGTTCTATTTAATATTTTTATAGACGACATGGATGAGGGCATTGAGTCCTTCATTAGTAAATTTGCAGACGACACTAAGCTGGGAGCTTGTGTTGATCTGTTGGAAGGGAGGAGGGCTCTGCAGAGAGACCTAGATCGGTTGGATGAATGGGCAGAGTCCAACAGTATGAAGTTTAATAAGTCTAAATGTCGAGTTCTACATTTTGGCCACAAAAATCCCCTACAGCATTACAGGCTGGGGACAGTGTGGCTGGACAGTGTTCAGGCGGAAAGGGACCTGGGGGTGCTGGTCGACAGCCGGTTGGATATGAGCCAGCAATGTGCCTTGGTGGCCAAGAAGGCCAAGGGCATCCTGGCCTGCATTAGGAATTGTGTGACCAGCAGGAGTAGGGAGGTCATTCTTCCCCTGTACTCGGCACTAGTGAGACCACATCTTGAGTACTGTGTTCAGTTCTGGGCCCCTCAGTTTAGGAAGGATATTGAGATGCTTGAGCGTGTCCAGAGGAGGGCAACGAGGCTGGTGAGGGGCTTGGAACACAAGCCCTATGAGGAACGTTTGAAGGAGCTGGGGTTGTTTAGTCTGGAGAAGAGGAGGCTTAGAGGTGACCTTATTACTCTCTACAACTTCTTGAAGGGAGGTTGTAGACAGGTGGGGGTCGGTCTCTTCCACCGGGCAGCAACTGACAGAACAAGGGGACACAGTCTCAAGCTACGTCAGGGAAGGTACAGGTTAGATATTAGGAAAAAATTTTTCACTGAAAGAATAATAAAGCACTGGAATTGTCTTCCCAGGGAGGTGGTGGAGTCACCATCTCTGGATGTGTTTAAAAAAAGACTGGACATGGCACTTAGTGCTATAGTCTAGTTGAGGTGTTAAGGCATAGGTTGGACTTGATGATCTTAGAGGTCTCTTCCAACCTCATTATTCTGTGATTCTGTGATTCTGTGATATGGCAATAACCATGTTAGACAGAAGGAAATCATGTCAGTGATTTCAGAGAGCTCAATTTTGTAACTGGTTCATGGTTTTTAGTCAATGGAATAGCATAAAATAATTTTATAGAGCATTTTAAAACTATGGTTCTGTAAATAATACCTTAATGGCCTCAGTTCATATGTAGCACCACATGAAAGGCCCTTTAGACTTCATGTAAAATACATGGCCTAGGAGAAAAACAATTTAGGTGTTCTATGAAGAATAAAATGGAAGAGGTTGAATGTGAAACTCTGCCCTCACAAGCACAAAAAAAGGAAAAAAAAACCCATTTTCCTTACCAAAGCTTAATTTTTGCAGGCCAATTTTGATTTTGTGCCACATCAAAACTGTTCCATCTAGGAAACATTGAGAGACAATAAAATGGCAGGTTAATGTTTGCAGTAAAATGTCATCCGTATAAAACAAAGCATACAAATAGGAACTATCACATCTGAGGCTTTAGTAAATCAAAATCATGAAAGGTCATATTGTAGAAATTCAGAATACATATCTGTATCTCATCAGATCCTCAGCATAAAATTAGGAGTGAACATGAAATAAGAGGTAACACTTCTGATATGGAGTTCACTGAAAAATCCACAGTATGGGCAATTTAGAAGCGCAGGTTTTTTTGCCAGTTGGGGAGGGGTCCAGAGTATAATTTCAAAAGTCAAACTTGTATAAACCAGGGTTATTCAAGACCAGTTAAGTTCTTAGTTTGCAAAGTTGGTACATGTGAATTCTTCTGTCTGCCTTTAAGATTTGGACTGCATTTTTTAGAAGCACAATCTCAACATATTAAATATTTGGACAGGAGAAATCCCTGTACCTTGGCAGGAGGTGGAGAAGAGAGACACTTGAGTTGGTTTATGGGAACTCCTTTAAAGCCCAAAGGGAGAAGCCTGAAAATCCAGGGCTTCAGAATTTTACTCACATACTGAAGGAACTTCTAAAATTGAGATTGTATTTGTCCTCATTTAAAACATTTCTTTCTACAGGAAAGGTTTTTTAGTTATTATTATGTTATTCACTGCCTTTATTTTTTAATCTACAGGAAATGAAAATTAGGAGGAGGAAAAATAAAGCAAGAATGAAAACATAAAAGCATTAACCATAAGCTGAAACAATGTAATTAATTCTTTACTTTCTCAATTAGAATAAATCCAGTAATGTAAAATACCAAAGTCATCATTTTTGTTAATTGTATAGCTGTAGAAAGACTTCACTTCCACATTTTTTCATTGTGAATTGGCAATCATTTAAGAAATAAGTGGCTCTTGACATGAACAGCTGGAGCTGTCACCACCTCTTTCCCCACTTTAGCTGTCAGCTGGTCAAAACCTTATTCCTGTTTTTACATTTTCTGTTTACACTGCACAGTGTTCACTAGTGCTATCCAGTGTACTGCTCAAAGAAACACAAATTATATATATTTATATATCAAAGCATGCCATTGCAAAAAGGTATTAGCGGATTTAGGACTTTGGAGTGGGTAAAGGGAATGTGTCCTCAATGTGGATGAATTATAAAATACTGGGGTCTTCAGGCCAGGGCTGTTCATTCCCATCTCCATGAAAAGGGTGCTGAATTTGCTATATTGCACCAGGTAGTATTACTGAGGGGATGATTGTGAATTTGTGAATTTGTCTCCTGCATATGAGTTACTCCTGCAGAACTTTGGTGGAGGTCAAAGGCTTTATCTGCTGAGGGTATTTTTTTCCCTTTTCCAGTTGTAATCAGATTTGTTTTCTGTGACTTGTGAGATTTTGTGTATTCTGTAGCTATGGAATTTCAATTTGAAATCTGCTGTGAATTAAACAAGACTTTTTCTTTTTCTTTTTCTTTCTTTTTTTTTTTTTTTTTTTTTTTTTTTTTTTTTTTTTTTTTTGCTAATTCAAAAAGTATTTATTGAACAAAAAGGGACCTCAGGAATAATAAGCTGACTGTTAGTGGGAGGAGAGCTTCCTGATACTGGTTGCAGGTTTTTGAAGTAAACCACAATGAAAATACAGTAGTGGAGCAGCTCTGTAATGCCAAGGTAAATAAACTGAGATGTAAGTGAATCTATTCAGTGTCAATTCTGAAAACTGCATTAAAATTCATTGTTAATCTTATTGCTTCTCCCAACCCTGGATCTGTTTATTGCTCAAAAAACCTCAGGGCACTGCAGAGCACCTGAGGGAATGGTGGGATTGGTTTTGTTGGATGTTGTGAGGACCTTTTCAAGCTCAAAATGATGGTGTATTTTGTTAATTGGTTTAATTATCATTAATCCATTCACATTCTTTCCATACCTTCTAAGCTGGTAATTTATTTCTTGATATAAAAGCTGAATGAGACAGTGCAAGCAGTAAGAGTTTTTGGGTGAACTTAAATGATGTTGAATGGACAAGAAAGAGGCAGAAAAGGGATCTGGGTTAATTCCTACACAATTCCTGTGAGCCCAGCTTGATGTTCGGGACCCACTGCCAAAATTTTGAGTGAGCTGGAAATCCCTGGCTGTACTATAGATGAGTCTATTCTATGTGTGTGTATACATATTTTTAAATGGATATTCACCTAGTAATCAGCTTAAGTGCAAACATGTTTGGATGGCAGTGGTATTGCTAAAATAGATCCACCAAAATTCCAACAGCTTTAACAACCTGCCATGTAAATGGGAAAAATAATGCTGTGGCTGAGACTCAGCAGTAAAATACTGTCCCAAGACAGTCCTTTAGATATTTCACATCTCTGTGAAGAACTCATCATGGTGTAGATCTCATCAACACGTAAAAGCAGCCTGCACATCAATGTGCTACACATGTGTGGCTTTAGGTTTATCTGCAGCCATCTCAGGAAGGATCCAGGGTAGGCTTAGTTTTCCACTTCCTCTGGAAAGGTTAGCTGCTTATTAAAGACCTCAGAATTACATCTTGAACATATTCTATGTAATTATCCTATTCATATTGCATCAGGATGCATAATCACAGAAACCACAGAGAAATGCAAAACATGCATTTTTCTGTACTACCTCAAGCTGTCTGGAGTTGCAGAAAAGGTGTTTAAAATGAAATCATTGTATTTTTAAACTTATAAAGAACTAGGGCTGTGATTTCCCTAGACACCCTGTAGTGGTTTCACGTTCACTAAATTCTGGTTGCCAAATTTAGTGTAGTGGTCTTAGTATTTATTTTCTTTTTGTGGGAGAAGATCAGGATAAAGCAAAGCAGGCTTAAGCTTAAAATTAAACAAATAGTTTTATTAACACACACTAAAAGAATGGAAAAGAAAAGTTGAAAAAAAACAAAATGAAACAAAATGAAACTTCAAAACTCTTCCCTCCCCCTACAAACTGTTAACTTTCCTACAAAACAACATAAAGAGACAAAACCTGCGATTTTTAGACAGTTATACCATTTAGACAATCTTTCATCACTTTGGGAGAGGAGTCTCTCTCGAGTCTTATGGAGACATTCACCACAAGACCACAACAGTCTAGTGGCTCCCAATGTCACAAATCTGCAACTGCCTGGAATTTTTGCAGATTGTGTAGTTTTACTTATTAGTAGCTTTTTTCCTGGCTACTCATGGGCCTCTTAGTGTATTAGGGGTACTGTTTAAGAATGCTTCTTCTAGTACAAAACAAGGATTTTCTTCTATCTCTAAAATCATCTCTATCTCAAAAGAAATAGAGACCTCCTTTTACCCCAGGAGCCAAGGGCTTCAAATCACTTTCTCTCTAAAATCATCTTTGTCTCAAAGGCTGAGACCTCCTTTTACCCCAGGAGCAAGGGGCTTTGAGATTCTCACTTAAATCTCAATCATATCAATCCCTAATTTAATTAGAACCAGCATTCCCCCAAACAACATTAACATTTTACAAGAAACAATTCATTTCTCCATAGTTTACCCCAGAGGAGTCCTGTTAAAAATGTCCACATCCTCAATCCCTCTTCTAATAATCTTTATCAGTTCTTTCACTCTTGCTCCACTGACTTCATGCTGTGTCTTTTCTATGTCCACTCTGTGTCTTCTCTCTCTCAGGGAAGGGTTAGGCCTTGGAAGCTTCATTTTGCCAGGAAAGGGTTAAATCTGCCCAGGCCTGCAGTGGTCATGTGATTTCAGCCCTGGGCTGCAGTCTCTCAGCTGCTGCTGCACTTCAGATCAACAGGTTTCCTCCCTCTACTATTTTCTTTCTCCATCTGGAATCACCGGGGGGGGGGGGTGGGGTGGGGTGGGGGGGTGGGGGGGTGAGAGCTCTGCACACCCCTCAGTGACAATCAGGATGGCCTCGGCCCAAATGCCCAAATGGGCCCATAGCTGTTATCAGGGGCCTGGCAGAGATCCCTCCCTGTTCCAGGGGCTCTGGGGCTCCGGGGAAGTTAAAAATTTTGTTCCGGTGTCCACTGTGTGTGTGGAAGCGCTGGCCCATGAGCTAGCTCAGTCCCACACCGCGGCACACACACTTTTGGGTCGGATTTGCTAGTTCGACTAGCTCTCTCCTCCCTGTGGGATCTTGGTTCCCCATACCCTGCGACAGACTTGTTGGTAGTCACGACCACGGTGACGGATAGAAAGGCGACTCTCTGAGCAGGATTAACAGGGTTTTACTGAGGGGGAGACCAAACGGAAGCTCCACACCTGACCACTGCTACTCAAGAGAGACCCCGTACAATAGTCGGGCAGTAACTTTTAAACGGGGGAGGAACAAGAGGTGGTAACAACAGATTAACCAACCAGGATAACTCAGGGTGGAACTAGGGATGTAAACATTCAACAGGAGAACCACTCTGGGATGGGGGAAAGGGGATTCCCTGGGCACCAGTCTATCACTTGACACCCTCCCTGGAACTTTCCAGAATTCGGGGAAGGGTCCCGAGGTGACAGACAGGGCACCCAAGGAGAGAGAGAGGGGATTGACAGCAATATAAGGGGTAAGAACCATTGGGAAGAATGGGGGTACAGGGAACAAACCATTTTACAAAACTTCTCATAAAAAACTGTAAATTAATTATATAAAACACTTAAAAACCTAATAAAATAACTTTTGCACCACCACAAAAAGTAGTTGATGTTAAGCTGCAACTTCTCTTCCCCTGCTGGGAACCGATGGAGCCTGGCTAGGCCTTGGGCCAGCTACCCCCCCAAAGAGGAGGGGAAGCAGCAGGCCCCAACTCGATGTTATCTGTCCAGCTGACCAGGAGGAAAAAGTCTGACCTGCACAAATCAGGGTTTATATGGGTACTTCCCAAAGTCACATTTAACATTCTCAGTGGTCAAAACAGATGCCAATATCCCAAACTAACCCTCTGATAGGTCCCTGTTCTTTCTAAAACAATTCCAAGGTCCTGACAGGGAAAAACACTCCACATTCCTCCTTAACTAAAACCCAAACTGTGCCAACCCATGACATACCCATAAACTACATAGATTTCCATTACTTTTTTTTAACCTTCCTTTGGGCCTTTTGTACTACTCCACTTTCAGTTTGTTGATGCTCAGCTCCTTAAAAAGGCTATATCCAAAAAAATATAAGTTAACAAAGTATAGAGGGTGTCACCGAGACACACAAAGCAGCCACACGCAGACGAGGTTTTTCAGAGCAGAGGTTTCTCCGTCCAGCTCAAAAGCTGAATCCAGGTGGAGAGAGAGCCTCTTTGTTTTATTTCTTACTTTTTATACATTTGTGAGTCTAGCAGAAGATTGGCTTCTGGGGTTTTTCACCCCTCAGCCAAATGGCCAGACCAACTGTCAGTTACAATTGTTTTCAGGTTAGAAATATGCAAACAAAGGACAGAGAATGAAAAACAAAGGATTTGTTTATGTTAGATCTGTGGGAAAAAGGTAGAACTGCTCTTAATATTCTACAGTAATTAAAAAGATCTGACTCCATTTATGAAAATCAAAAAGGCAATAAAAAACTCAGAAAAAACAGGGTAACATCGAGGGTGCAATGGGACTTGTTGGGTCATAGAACTCACTTCCCTGCAATTGAGGCAGCCAGCTCACAGAAATACATTCATAAATTGTGCTTGTTTTCAAGTATTTGTCTGTTATTTTTGCCACTGCTACTTGTGTTATGAAGCTGTTAACATTCTTATGATTTTTACTGCTTGGAACTGTTTAGCAATTTCCATTAAGAGCCAGCCAGTTTCTGTACATGAGTCTTTCTTTTTCCACTTAGTTGAAGTTAAGCTAAAAGTCAAGTCAACCTATTAAGTTTCCAGCATTTTTTTGGAGAGGGGGAAGAAGATGCACTTCATTAAAAAAAAAATTATTTGCTCAGATAATACATCTGGAAACTGAGCAAATAACCACTGAATTAATTTTTTTTTATTGCTTCTTTGAAAAATGGGTTTTCCCATCATCTGAGACACTTAAAATCTGATAATAGGCTCTTTTCTGAGACAGAGATAGCCCAGCACCCATTTTTGGCCCAGATTTTAAGTTTCTATGTCCCCTTTTAACTGTGACTGAGAAACCAAAAGGAAAAAAAAACCTCGCTGGAGAGAAAAAAAAAAAAAAAAACAAAAAGGGGAAACAGTTTCCTTTTCCACCCTCCCCCAGGCTGCCAAAAGAAAGCACTTTGAAGGTTTTTTACTCTGAAAGCAAAAACCTTCCACGAAAGGAGAAACTCTTTTCCATGAGGTTTAATGCCCCTTAAAAAGATTTTCCCTTAAAGAATCAAAAGTGGTACTTACCAAAAATCCAGCATTCCTTTCCCTTCTTTCCCAATCACTCCTTTTGCCTGAGACTGACCCTTTTTGGTGCAAAAAGAGCTTCCAGTCTCGGTTCCCAGGGTCAGCTTTCCACGAACATGTGGTCACCTTCTCTGGGAGCAGCCTGCTGTTCGGGGGGCTTCTTTGCAGCACTCCGATAGGTTTTTTGAGTCCAAAGGAGAAAACTACAGCCCTGCCCGTGGAATCCTGTGTTTCGGAGACTCCACAGCGAACGCCAAACCTGACGGGTCTTTCTCTGCATGGGATTCCTCAGCCACGTGCTCCCCGAGTGGTTCCTCCGGCTTTTTGGGAACCTTTTGTGGCTTCGAGCCGCACGTAAAGCGCCAGTTGTGGTATTTCTCCACGAGACTAGATGACCGCCGATGGCAAAAAGAAAGAGCCTGTTCTTTGTCCGGAGGGAAAATATTGCTTTATTTTCCAGTCCTGCCCTGCTTAGCTGGAGATCTTCCCAATAGCTTGCCAGTGCCAGAGAGAGCTCCCCCCTCCCGTGTCAGGGCTTTTTCCCCAGGGGGCAGGGCCTAGAGGCAGGGCCAACACACTACCCAATCAGGGAGAAGTGGGAGTGGAAGAGAGTTGGGTTACAGCTGAGTAAGGACAAACCACGTGATACAGATTACAAATCCAATGAAACACAATATAAATCCAATAATTGCATTACAACACCCAGTCATGGCCTTAAGCCAGTCATACAACACAAGGTGGTGTGATCTAATAAAACAATATTTAATGGCCAAAGTGCATTTGAAATTAATTTGGAAACTCTGTAAGCCTTGTTACATTTACAGAAAAGACAGAAGCCGAACTGTAATAATTTAGATAAAGTACCTTGATACTGAATGAGCTCAGTGGCAATGCAGCACATGTCCATGAGAGGGGGAACAATTATGAGTGAAGTGGGCTGGAAATTTCAAAGCCATCTTTATCTTTTTTGCTTTTCCAGTTTTCCTCTTCATGCTTTGTTCCACTTCGCCATGGTGCTTGTCATCTCTCCTGTCTGTGGAAGAGCTCAGTATTGGATTGTACCCTGCTTTTTTCGTGTATTTTGCTGCAAAAATTCCCTGAGTTTGAAGAAATGTAGTATATAACCAAGATTAGGCTTGATACTGTTATTAGGAGAGAAATTATTTACAGATCCAGGTTTTTCTCCAAAGGGCAGTGACAGGGAAAGTGCTGGGGTTACTGCAGTGCTCTGGGATGCAGCAAGTGCTCTGGTGTCATCGAGATGGCCACAGCACTCAAGAGTGCTTCTTTAAAAGCTTCAGGAGATCTCAAGCATCAGTACCTTGTTATCTAAATGTCATTCATGCCCTTTCTACATTGCAGTCCCATGAGCAACCCCACACAGCTCTGATTCTTTCTTTCTACTGCAGTTTCAGCTTACTGTCCCTGGCACAGCTGCCTAACCCTGTCTAGCCCTTGTACGATGTCTTACCCTTTCTGCCCCTCACATGACCTCCTGTCCCTTCCACTTCACAACACAGCCAGCAAACTCTAACTCACTCTTTTATCACCCATAGCTGTGAGGGCAAGGCTGTTCCCACTCTTTGATAATTAACACAGCTGCAACACATCAGGGGCAAGAGTGCCCCCAGCACCATCTCTGCCTGTTCTCCCACACTCTGGGATGCAGGATGTAGGCTGCAGCTCTGGCTCTGGGCTGGGGGGATGGTGTCACTTCTGCTGCCACCAAACCTCAGCATCAGCTGGAGGGGCAGCTGAGTCTCAGAGAGTGACACACTTATCTATACTTACACCTGACTTATAAAAAATGCCTGCATAACTGAAAATAACCAGCTTAATAAACAGGAAAAAAAGTTGAGATATATTGTTGAGTTCAAATAATAGTAGCTTAAAGGTGTATAGTCATTTAGTGAGATGTGAACATTTGATTAAAAAGAAATTATAATGTACTTTTACTTCAAAAAATGTGTTCTTTACTCAAACAGTGCACCTTATTTCAGCAAAAATCTGACTTTTGTTGTCTGCTGTCTGTGACGACATTTCAGCCACAGCTTTTCTCAGTAAAAGCCACACCAATGTAGTTTTGCACGAGTGTTTAAATTCAAATTTCCTATACCAAATTTGATTAGTTAATGAATGTCTACATGCAGTAGTGGGGTTGAGCTCAGCTGTGATGCCTGAAACAGAATCTGTCACTGTGGGAAGACATAGAGATAGTGCTAAAGGCAATCTTGCACCCCATACATTGCAGCTGTGTTAATTATCAAAGAGGGGGAACAGCCTTGTCCTCACAGCTATGGTTGTGATAAAAGAGTGAATTTGCTGGAAGAAGAGTCAGTTGGAGTTTGCTGGCTGTGCTGTGAGGAGGAAGGGACAGAAAGGGTAAGACTTCTTATGAGGGCCAGGAAGCATTGAGCTGGAAATGCAGAAGGAAAGTAGAAGAAGGAGAGAAAGAGTCAGAGCTGTTTGGAGCTACTCATGGGACTGCAACATAGAAAAGGTATGAAAGACTTTTGGATAACAAGGTACTGATACTTGGAGCACTCTGAAGTTTTTAAAGGAGCACTCTTGAGTGCCATGGCTATCTCAATGATGACATGTCTCTAGGTATTAAACTTTTCCATGCAATTTCCCTCACTTTGGAAGGGAAAACAAAAATGTGCTGTGCATGTAATGTAGGAAAAAGGCTGTTACCTGGTGCAGTAATGCTGAGGACTTGAGTGATTGCGCAGTTAAAGTGAAATTCACCTCTTGCAGACACCTTTCAGGAAGTATTGATGTGGTTGGAGAATTTCTTTCAAAGGAAGCTCTTTCTGCATGCTTCTTGATATTTCTCTCACTCCCACCTCTGTGTTTTTAAAATATTGGTAATATTGTGATGGTGTACTGCACATGTTTATCTTCTGATGAGAGTAGATACTTTTTCCTTGAGAAAAAAGTCTGTATGTGTTACAGTGTATTAATTTGGTTAACATTGTGTTTCATTTGATTTGTAATGTTTCCCTTGGAAACTGTATCACGTGGTTTGTCCGTGCTCAGCCGTGCCCATCCCCCACACTGGAATGTAACCCAACTCTGTTCCACTCCCACTTTATCCCTGATTGGGCAGTGGCTTGGCCCTGCCCCCCGGGGAAAAAGCCCTGAGATGGGCAGGGCCTCTGGCACCGGCGTCCACGGGGAAAGAACTGCAGCCAGCAGGAGCAGGACTCCAGAATAAAGCAGTGATATCCCCCCGGTGAGAGAGCAGGCTCTTTCCTTTTGCCATCAGCGGTCGTCTGGGTCTCACTAAAGAAATACCACATGTATGTTTCAAAATTTATGTATCAAAATATCAATATTATTCTTATATTTTTTTATAACTGTTGTTATTATATGTTTCCTGGTGAAGTTTCTAAATTACCTGTAAACATCACTGTGTTTCCTCTCTTTTCTTCTCTTCTCCCACCTTCAAATTAGGTAGTAAATTTTTAATTAAACTTGCATTGACATTTTAAGGACACTGAATATCTTTGTCATTTACACAACAGATAAAGTAATCCAATTTTATGGCCTCCCACAAATTATCCCTTCAAAGAATACAGCTCTTGCTTCCAGTGTTTAAAATAAGCATTACCCTTAGCCTGGAAACCACTGTTGATTACTAATCTTTTATTGCTGGCTCCAGTGAAGATGAAAGGAAAAGCTGAAGCATAGCTGACAGTTTGGTTATTGTATCTGGAGTAAATGAAAAGCATGGCCTGAATCCATCAGGGGAGATTAGGAAAATGGTGAGAAAATTACTGACGTCCTTTTACATGTGGAAATTCAAACTCATTCAGAAATTGAGGTCTCTAACTTTTGTCAGATCTCTGCCATTGCTGCTTTTGCTGAGGGGTGATGCAGTGGATGGCAGAGATAAAGAGGAAATGTGTTCTTGTGGAGCACATGCAGCAGGGTTGCTTTGCTGAGTGTCCCAGGAGAGAGGGGAATGTGCCAACAGCACAGAAACCATCCCAATTCCCACCATACCTGACAGCAGGAATGGTTTGGGGGAATGCTTTTTCTCTGTCCTTAACAAAACTGATTAATCAAATATTCATTCTTAGCAGTAAGAGAAAATCGTAAGCCATTTGCTTATAGAATCTTGATAAAAGTGATCAGCTGTCTACAAAGATTTCATAGAATGGCAAAGCTTATTTTTAATAAGTGAAATAAAACTGTCTCTGAATATGCTGAGCTCAAATTGACTTTCTATAAGTTAAATGGTAATTTTTTTCAGGTTTTGGCAAAGATACTATCTGATTCTGTGCCTGCATAACCTCTAAAGTGATGGGATGCTACTCTTGACCTGAATTTGGGTGCAGCTGCAGCACTGGAATAATCCTTTGGGAGGAATTGTTGCTCTGTAGAATGGATAGCATCTGCTCAGATGCAACAGTAGATGGAAAGCTAAATGCTTTCTTTTGGACTTCAGATTTTCTCCTGTCTTATCAAATGGATCTCTCACTCTTTAGTGGCTTGAACTGTAGGTTTACCTCCTGCAATCTGTATCTAAAACCTCACACTGCTTTTGAATGAACAAAGCATTTACAGTGGATGTTCTGGGTGAGGTGGGCACAACCCAAACCACTCAAGGAACACAGATAAATTCAGAAAGAAGAAATTAGCTCTTCTGTAGCATATAGATTTTATGGGTAGTAGAACAGAAAAGCTTTATTTCAAATCTGATGTGATTTAGGTAATAATCTTAGGCTAACTCCCTATTTAATATAATTTAAGAGTTTAAATGTCATTTTAGTCATGCTTGCACAGGGGCATACTAGTTTGTTTGGTTTTTTTAAAAAAAAATTATTTATTTTTAAGTGTGCAATTCATGTTTCTGAAATATTTCAGAAATATCTTCATCTCCAGGGGAGATAATAAACCCTTAAACCAGCATTCTGCTGTCTTTGAAGTTTTCTAGTAGTCTGAATTTCACAGGAAACGAAAACTGCAAAGCTTGTCTTTATTGCCTGGAGGTCTCAGGAGGTCCTCATACAGGAATTCTCACTGTTGTTTCCATTTTCTTGATCCTGGCCCTAACATAAAGATACCAGATACAAGACTTTAAAAGAAGTCCCAGTGGTGAGCAGAAACTGATCAACTCTGATATTAAGAATTCCTTATTCCTGTGAGGAAACCTGTCAGACAAAAGGATTGAGTAAAAATAATGGGAATTAGACACCCTTCAATCCTTGCATTTTAAAAACGCAATAGATGTGTCTGGAATTCATTCCTGGCCAGGTTGCTGACAGGGGCTACCAAATTCCCAGAAAACCAGGAGTTTCCACACTAAGAGCAGTGTGCCCCTTTTACTTTACAAACTTAGATGTGCATATGAACTATAGATAACTTTCAAAGTTAATCCTTTTAAAATTTGAATTTCTATTTCTTTTTGCTATAGTATCACAGCCTAATCTAGATTTAGTTATAAAATTCATATTATTAAAGAGAAATCATAGTGTAATTAAGGGAATAACTTTAATATACATAGAAAAATCTTACAAATGTTATGATCCAATAGAAAAGACAATTGAAAATCTTGCAGATATTAAAATTTTCCCTCTGTTATCTTTGCTAACAAGACTTGGGAATTTTTTTTAATAAATTCACAGGAAGCTATATGTCTGTTTTCCTCACATAATTTCAGTATTTCAGTGGAAAAGGGATACACAGATTTATTTGGTTTCTATTTATAAGGATGTCTTTTCTCACTAGACATGGACCTCTCAGTCATCTTTTAGTAGAGTGAACCAATTTTTTCACACTTAAAAGTGTTCATTTGGAGCAGCCTCTGCTGTTGAATCTGTAAAACCCCAGTTTCTTCTGAATTCAAATTTTACTACATTTAACTACATTGATATAAATTTCAGAAACCTTCTGGGAAACTCTGCACTGTCTTTCTCTTAGATGTGTTGAAAGTCTGAAAGTTGCGAGAATAATGGTTTATTCACATCTCAGATGACTGATTCAAGGCAGTTCTTCAAGGGATGCAAACTAATCCCTGGCTGACTTTCATTGCAAGCACACGCATTTTGAATTGAGTTGGTAATTAGGCACTCAGATTTTATTTGCCAAATTTAAATAATCACCTATGATTTACTTCTGTTGAAGAAGACACTGGCATCTTAATTTATTAATTCTTTCCTTTAAAATGTTTTTGAATATTTTGCAATGTAAGATTATGAATACAGAAGTCACATCAGTTCTGCATATATCTTTCCATCTTTCTGAATGCTTCTCTTTCCTGTTCCTCTCTTCCTAATGGGTTGACTTCTTAGTAGTTTGTGTCTGAGGATTCCATCCTGAATGTTTCAGAGACCAGACCCCCCTATTTGTTCTGGCTCCCTGCAGCCTTCTCATACTGCCTGTTATTTCATGGTTAGGTTGATGTTAGAATGGTCTTTCACACCCTGTCCCAATGCTGGGGCCCTCACTGCATAAGAAATTCCAAATACACTATTACAGGAGCATCAGGCAACTTCCGTGGGATGTGGGACATGGGGCAAGTCTGATGAGGAACAGCTGAGGGAGCTGGGAAAGGGGTTCAGCCTGGAGAACAGGAGGCTCAGGGGGGACCTTGTGGCTCTGCACAACTCCCTGACAGGAGGGTACAGCTGGGGGGGGTCGGTCAGGATCTGCTCCCAGGGAACAGGGACAGGAAGAGAGGGAACGGCCTCAAGCTGGGTCTCAGGTTAGACATCAGCAGGAATTTCTCCATGGAAAGGGTGGTTAGGCCTTGGCAGGAGCTGCCCAGGGAGGTTGAGTCCCCATCCCTGGAGGTGTCCAAGGAAGAAGTGGATGTGGCACTCAGTGCTCTGGGCTGGGTGACAAGGTGGGCATTGGGCACAGCTGGGTCCTGGAGGGCTTTTCCAACCTCAGTGGTTCTACAAGAAGAGAAAATGAGTTCTGTGTGGAAGAATAAATGTCAACGCCTGAACCCTCCCCGGAGACACCACCAGGACTGGCTCCACTTCATGGTTCCCAATTTGGTTAGGTTTGCCTAGGCCAGAATTAAATGTAACACTTTCTTGGTTAATGGAGGCTGTGCTTTGCACTCTTAATCTGAACAGCAGCAATGGGGAAATTGCTGTGCTGGAAGCTTTACCCATCTGAGGAAGCTTTGCCTGTTGGGAAGCAGAAGGAATGTTTCTCGTGTCCTGCACCCCTCCTCTCAGCATTTTGTCAAAGAGATTCTGATAACCCTCTCTGAATCTCCGAGTTGTCCTCTGGGGTCATTTGTCATGAGAAGCTTGTCACCCAAACAGGAGCCACTTAGTAACTCTCACTCTCAGTGCCTTATATTCCCTGCGTGAAAGAGTTCCTTAAATACTCAAATTTCCTTTGGCTTGGCTGAAACATTATATGACAGCTTGCAAGCAGAATGCATGGTTTTCCTTCTCACAGAAGGAGAATAAAAGCTTCTGTTAAGAAATATTGGTTTAAGTGGCTTTGCCTATGAATAAATTATATTTCTCAAAAAAAAAAAAGGAAAATAAATATTTAATATTCTGCCTGAGGGCATCATGTTTCTGACTTCTACACTGCATATTTCTTCTCTGGGTCTGTGCTTGTGGTTTTTAAAGAGCTCTCCACTCTCCACAGCAGTAACATCAAAACAGAGGAGGTAGTGGCTGAACTGGGAGATGTTCAGAGAAATAAAAGAATGCTTATTTCATTACTTATTCACCTCTGGTTTTGCTTTGAATTAATTTCACATTTATCAAGGTTTGCATTTTGAAAACTAAAGATAAATAAGTAAATAATAGTCCATAGCCTTGAGGAGTGTGAAAAATGAGGTTCACTTTCTTGGTAAAATTTAAAAAAAATAATAAAAAGACAATTAGGAGACAGTAATAAAGCAAAATAATAATTATATGCCTGGGTGACTTGGCATTCAGCCAAGAGCACATCTGCTAACAAAAAGGCTCACTCCTTAAAAGTACCAGCCTGTTACATATTCATAAATTCACATGCATGATTGAAACATTCCTCTTGCGTTTGAATTTTCTCTGTTCAGTTTCAACTCCCCCCCCCAACCATTTTATCTTGTAGACCCATCTGCAAGTGGCTCCATTTTGTCGGATAGCATAGGTTCAATAAATTCCTCTTCTGGAGTCTTTGGCCATCTTCATCAGGATAAGATACTGATAACAGAGGTCCAATAAACTCCTCTCCTGAAGCTCTAGTCAGCGATCTTCATCTGGATAAGATAATTCGGGAATGCAGGGGATTTTCTCTGTCCTTCAGTTTAGCTGGTTTAGATGTTACAAAAAAAGTCTTTAATATCATGTTATAGCATAAGAAGTATATATATTCATCACACTGCTTATTTCTAAGTTTCATTAATAGCAGAAGTAAAAAATACACAAAAACCTTCCCATAGCATACATATAGCATTCATTTTAATATTTGCAAAAAGCCAACTTTATAATATGTATCTGTAACAAGGAGAGAAAGGCAAGATCAATTATAGCAAGATAGCTGGACAAGGAACTAGAAAATTCAAAAAAGGGTAAGCAAAGGGACATTAAAATACAAAGACAAATCTGAATATGCTACAGAATCACCACACTTTGTAATTGCTGTCCCAGAGCAATTACTCTGTGTTCTCTTTCCTATAAGAGTTATTGAAAAGGACAGTATTTTTTAACTCTGATTTCCCTGGACACGAATGGTGCCCGTTTCCTGAGCAGTGTTTGTGCTGCCATGGCTGCAGTGAGGATGTTATTTCACTTATTGTATGCACCTTGCACTCAGAGTAGGGATGGCAGCTGCTTTATGATCCGAGTCTCTGGGCTCCAATCACATTTTAATCTGTGAAAAGTGAGGGGTTCTGTCATGAGGCACTTCTGAGACAGAAATCTGGCAGAAAATCTGTTTCAGTCTTCGATTTCAAAATTATTTCAGCCCTGTGTCACCCATCCCCTTGCCAGACTGATCTGTGTGGATGGAGCCTCCCTGCCCTGGGGGATTCCTGTTTCCTGCAGGGATCCAGACCTTCACCCTTGCTAAAAACCTTTTATCTGACACATGGGTGGGGGAGTTGCTGCCAAGCTACCAGAGCTATCAACAACTCGATTTCTCTTTGTTCCTTTGCTCTGTGTGAAATGGTCTTTAGGAAGTTTGCAGGATGTCAGAAGAGCTTCGAGAATTCCACTCCAGGTGTTTTTTTTTTTGTTTGTTTGTTTGTTTTTTTTTCTGGTTGGTTTATTCCTGATAGAAGTTAGTGTCAAACACTCACATTCAGAGAATATGATCAGCTCACCTTGTTTCAGTGCCTTAATTTGGGTAAGCACAAGCCAACAGAGGTGTTTCCTGACATTAATCTCACCTAAGAAATTCCAGAGTCTCCAGGATTTATACTGTCCTGTATCTTTGGCAGAATAAGTGCTGGCTATGTGTCTGAAGTAGGGGCTTTGGGTGGTTTGTTTTGATTCTTTCTTTCAGAAAGCAATTTAATTTTTTTTTTTTTTTTTTTTTTGTGTTAATGGCCTGAGACCAGGCATGAAATTAACACTTTTTAACTGGGAAAAAGCAAAAACAAAGCATCTTTTTCTCATCTTTAATAACAAATAAAAGTGAACATGTATCTTAGAAATGAAAGGATGCATGTCCCATATCTATTACCCTTCTCAGCATGTTTCCTGCTAATTAATTGCTGTAACACTCTTGGGAACTCTGACTACATAAATAATCATAATTTTGGTTTAAACAAAACTTTTTCTCATCATATCTGTTATACCTGAAAAGTATTTGGAGACTCAGGATTTAGCTGAAAAAGTTTGACAGAGAGAAGGGCTGTCACGCATTCTATTTAAAGTTGTGATAAAACCAGCATAAAAATAAGGTATGTAGTAGCTGATGAAATATCTCATGGCCTAAAGTAAGGAAATTATAGAAATTGAAACTTCATTCTCCTTTATCTTACTGAGGTATGAATGTATCTATGAATAATACAACACAGTACTGATAAATAAGCTATGGGACATTGAGCTTTTTCTGCCATGTGAATATACCATATATATAATATATAGTCTGGGATGCAAACCACTGCTTATGCACACCTTAATTATCAGCTTTCAGCATCTCTTTAGGGTACCTTCTTTAGGTAAATAATATTAATGAGAGCGGCTTCTAACCTGGGGGATTTTTTTTTAGTTTTATACTTGTCTGTTGGAGTATGTTTTTATGTTAAATGGGTTGTTTTGCTGTCCCCTATATTAATAAAGTCCTAATTTTACCCCCTCCCTTCCCTGTACTGTTAGTACTGTCTAGATTGCATTCACCTATGTAGCTGTCAATCCTTCCCTAACCCTGCCTTTTCTTCCAGACTGTTCGCTATCAACCTCACAATTTTCAATGCCTTATGAGTTGTTTAGATTGTTCCCCTCCCTCTATGCTTCTTTATTGGTTTCAGTATTGCAATCCCCACCTTGTTCCCCTCTCCCTATTGGATCCTTACCCTGATCTCTGCCCCCAAAGCAGTCCTGACATGAGAGGGCCAGGGGGTCTGGCTAGCTCTCGCCCCAGCCACACTGGTCAGGAGTGGCTATCCTTAGGCTGCAAGCAGTCCAAGTAATGGTAGAGAGCAGAGCTGCTTTCTGCTCTCTTGGTCCTGAATATCCTCGACGTCTAGGTTCAAAGCAAGGGTCAGAGAAGGCTCTCTCTTACAGACGTCTTTATTCTTCAAGGTGGTACAGGAGAGAGCAAGTGGGCAGGGTCGTGTGCTAACATTTAAACCGGGGGTGCAGAGGGGGTGGGGCATGTCCTAGGGTAACCTTATGATGCTTGTATCCCCAATCGTCTGTTCTGTTTGTGCTGTATATTGAGTCCTGTGCCTTTAAGACTGGTTCTAAGAGCAAGGAGAAGCGCGGAGTTTGTTTTGAGAAAACTGCCTGACTCCTCCACATTCTTCTCCGGACGGTGTGTTCGGCGGAGGCTTGGAGACTGCAGGACAGAGATTTTTTTTGCTTTTAGTTAGTTTCAGCTAGCTAGGGCAGAGAAGTTCCCTGGACTGTTTTTTTTTTTCCTTTTTCTTGGAACTGTTTAAACCTACTCTGGACTGAAAACCCAGGGGAGCACTGGGGGCTGCACCTGCGGCCCACCGGGGCCTGGACCTCGGCATTTTCCAGCAGCGCCGGAGGGACTGGGACTGAGGAGAGACTGAGAGACTGAGAGAGAGAGAGCCGAGCTCCACCCACGGCAAGGACTTTCTCAATTTGCCATCTCACTTCAGAAGGAGAGGTTTTATTGTTTCATATTATTCATTCTTTATACTTGTATGCACATTTGTTTAGTAAAATAGTTTTTTCCACTTTTCTCCAAAAGAGGTTTTTTTTTTTTTTTAACCGGACCGGTTGGAGGGAGGGGCCACCTGGGTTTGCTTCCTTGGAGGGATCCTATACAGGGGTTTTCTCCCAAATTTGCCCCAAACCAGGACAGGCAGATAGGTGATTGGCCCCAGGTTAACACAGGGCAGGGTCAGGAGAGGGGACAAAGGGACACGGGACGAGATACCTTTGGACGTTACCTGAGTTATTGGAGGTGGGGGGGAAAGCAGGGATGAACCATTGGGATAAACAACTCCAAAACACCTTAAAACCCACCACCACACAGTCCCTTAAAACCCACTGTCCTGCCCTGAGAGAGGTGACTTTTGCTTTCATTTTTCTTTTAGTTAGACCTTTTGCTTTCACTTTTCATTTAGAGATTTTTAGGTCCTAGCCTCTGCTCTGTCTTTGAATTAGGTTGCGTTTTATGTTATGCTTTTATAATAAATGAATCTCAGAGCTGAAAACTAGGCCTATCCCACATTCTTTATGCTGATCCACCAGTGACTGCCTGGGACACACAGGGCCCTGGGGGAACGTGTCGCACCCCCGTAGAAGAGCAGTAATATCGAAGAGTGTCACGACACTTGTCTTATTATTTAATAGAATTGAATAAATGAGAGAGGTTTCATAGAAAACATTAATAAAAATTCCACTGGGTAGTCAAATTAATATTTATGTCTTGCTGATGTAAATACAAAGGGTTGTTTAATTTATTTATAATTTGAGGATAGCAATAGTAGTGAACATTATTCAGGAAGGAAAAATAACATCCTTTTGACTAGTTAGCTTGAAATTTAATGCTGCTTCAGTTATAAAACATTATCACAAAGACAAAAAAGAATCACCAAAAAATAACAAAGCAAAATGTGACTCCTGTGCTTTATGAGAATATTGCAATTACAAAAGGAATATCATCTATCTTTTGCTGGACCGTACTCAGACCTACCAGTGTAATGCTGCTGCAGAATTTTTGTTCAGGAGAGATGCAGAAATTTCAAAATTAGCTCCATGTGAGGGTTTTGGATCTAAAGAGCAGAAACTCTGATCTATTTTCCAAAGGAACTTTGTTCCTCCTTTAACTCAAGCAGGCCCATACCTTGTAAACCTTTGAAAGCCTTTAATGAGAGGATTGTACAGACAGGTGTGCACAGCAGTGGGGATAATCTCTCCAGTAATGCTTTTTTTATGGAGAAGGAGACCTGGGAAGCATCAAAGTAGGAAGAGCAGCTCTGCACATGATTTGCCTTGATGTTTTAGAAACAAAAATTGATTTTCATACCTTTTCAAACTATGCTTGTAAGAAGTCAGTGCATTTCTATCTTTCCTGTATAAAAGGGGACTGAAAAAAAAAAAACATCTGAAGGAGGCAGCTATTTTTTTGTCTTTGCAAAATTGACATATTAACTTTGAATTAGATTTTTATGAAATGGGAATAGCTGTAACTTAATTCACTGCAAGATAACAGGTGTAGCCAATGAAAAGCTGTGCTGGTGGATTTATTTCATGTTTGCAATTTGCATTGCTGCTTATAACAGTGGACCAAAGGTAGAGCTTTCAGAGCAGGTTTGTATTCAGAGCTTTCACCAAAATCAGATCTATTTTCCGAGTTAGCAGTTATGTTCTGATATTATCTGAGAGTTTTCTGTGTTTGTTCATTTCTCTCCAGCATGACTGACAGATTTCTGACATTACCAATAGATAAATTAGATACCAGAAAAACACTGCTAAAAAGTAGGCTATGAAAAAATCCAAGGGACTTTTCACACTGATAAAAAAAAATCCTTTATAATAAATTTTATAAAAGTAAAGGCAGGAAGATTTTTGTTTTCCTTCAGTCTTTTGCCCTTTATTTTCTAGTTGTATCTTTACATACTCATAAAAATAAATTGCTGATATTTTGTCTCTGTTCCCCCCCTCCCCCCCAAAAAATCCTCAATATTCACATTGGGGTCTCTTGGGTCACACCTGGACTTGGTCTAAGATGGGGATGATCTGTTCTGCCATGGGCAGGGACATCATTTAGAGGTGACCTGAAAAGCTTGTACTTTAAATACCTGTGAAGTGACAGAATTTGGTTCTTTAATATCCAGTCTTTTCATAATTATCTCAAATGGAGGGGACAAGATGGGGGACAGCCAGCAGTTCTTTCTGCTGGAGAAAGTGTGTCCTTAATTGCCCTAAGGAAATGTAAGAGACTTAAAGATGATGGCATGTTAAGTATTAACTTCTACCTTTTAAAAAATATTTGGAAGCACAGACAGGCCTGTGCAGATAGTTTCATTGTCCCTGAGATAGCATCTCATTTTTACTCTTGACACTCTGAATTGCTGCCAACAATTTGAGCTAAGAAATTACTGCAAGGAAAACCTTTTGAAAATTTATCTTCCCATCCTTTTGTTTTCTACAATAAGAAAAGTTAAAGCATAAAGGTATGGCTTCAGATTTTCTCAGAAAATCAGTCTTTTAAAAGATGTGGGGAAAAAAAAATATGTTTTTCAGCCAATAACTAGATTTGCTTTAGTCTGTCCAAGAAATGACTTTAAAGAATGTGTTACTTCATGTTGTATTACCATATGGGGTCACGTAATATTAATGATCCTTAATAAAGAAAAGGGAAAAATTTAAATTTTGCAGTTGTTTTTATGCTTTCAGAAGCTCAATGCCAGTTAACAAGGGAGAAAAAGTCACAAGATTCAAAGTTTATCTCAAACAATGTGACATTGTTTGAGATAAGCATTTACATTTATGAAAGTTGTTAAGCTGCTGTTTCCCATATGTCCTGTTGTATTCTGAAAACTATTATGCATCAAATTAGCATATAAAATTCTTTCTAAACAAAATTAAACTTGCTAGGAAGGTAAAAAGTAATTTCGTGGATTACAAAGGAACCTTGGCTGCCAAGCAAAATTCCTTAGCTGAACTGAGGATCTGGAGGTACATCCTATGTTTTTCTGATGTAGATTCAGAGCATTTCCTCTGGCAGAAAATCAGGGTTTATGCCCAGGGTCTGAGCTGGACACAGCATGAAATGGGTCTTGTAATCTTTGGCTGGATCAGCTTTTTTCCTGAGGAGAGCAAAAACACAAGAAATGCTTGATGCATGTCTGTGAACTTTGTTTATGGTCCCTAAAGAGGCAAAGACATTTCACTTATGGAGAAATAAGAGAATATTGGCATCTATAAAGACACATGAACTAATTATGTAGCAGATATATACACAGATGTAGGTTTCAAATAAATTACTTCTGCAAATCTTATTTACTGTTAATGGCAGTTGGGGCTTGCCTATATTTTCTGCTCTTGGTGCTCTCTCATTGAGGGAACTGAAATTATGGATCTGTAATTGCTCTTTAGGTAAGGATTATTCATTGTCTTATTGGAGAACACAATATGGAATAGAGCACTGGCATACCAAAAACGATTCTCCAGCAGAAAAACTGCATTGAGCATTCCTAAAGATGCTGCCCATGATTAATGGACCTCAGAACAGTAATATCCTTCCTCTGCAGTATGGTGTTGTAATGGTTTTCATTTAATGAAACCAGGCGGAAACATTAATTAGTGTAGGGGTTTTAGCATTTATTATCTTTTTGTGGGAGGGAGAGATTAGGAGAAAAAAAAAACTAAAGCAGGCTTAAGCTTAAAAATGAACAAAAATAGTTTTATTAACATACATTAAAAGAATGAAAGAAAAAAATAGTTGAGAAAAAAAGAAAACAAACTAAAACAGAATGACTTTAAAACACGCTTCTCTTACAAACCATTAACTTTCTTATTGAACAACATAGAAAGACACAACTTGAGATTTTCAGTCAGTTTCACTATTTAGATATAATCACTCTACTTTTTAGAAGAGTCTTTCTAAGATCTTTTATGAAGACGTTTGCCACAAGACAAAATAGTCCAGTGCTCCCAAAGTCATACATCTGCTGCTGTCCGGAGTTTTCGCAGACTGTGATGTTCTATCAGCAAAGCTTCTCAGTGTATCTGGGGTACTATTTACGAATACTTCTTCTAGTCTAAAATCATCTTTGTCTCAAAGGCTGAGACCTCCTTTTAACCCAGGAGCGGGGGCTTTAACATTCCTAAATAAATCTCAATTACATCAGTCCTTAAATTTGATTAGAATAGCATTCTACCCAATGACACTAAGATGCTACAAAGAACAGTTCATTTCTCCATAATTTACCTTAGAGAAGTCTGGTTAAAAATGTCCACTTCTTCAATCCTATTCCAATATTATTAGTTCTTTCACTTCTAATCTGACTGACTTCATTCGGTGTCTGTTCTACGTACCCTTATGTTTTCTCTCTTCTTTCTCTCAAGGAAGAATTGTGCTTTAAAAGTTCCATGTTGCTAGGAAAGGGTTAAATCTGGCTACACCTGCACGGGCCATGTGCAAGCGCTGAGGCTGCATGCGGCTGAAGAAACTGCCAAGCTGTGCTGATAGAAGAAGCTGGTAGATGTCCTTTTTTCCACCCGTCGGTCTCATCCAGGGTGGCTCGGCTTAAAGTTGTTATGGAGCTGCAGGCTTTCTTTCTCTGCTGCCAGCGGCGATTAAGCTGGGCAGTGGCTTGGCTCCTTCTGCCGCAGCCCTGAGCACGTGGTCAGCACGGCCGAACTGTAGCCGCTTCTCTTTCCTGCCAGCAAGCAGGGGAAAGGGGCTCAGCTGGCCTATGCCCTCTCTATGAGGGCAGTGGCCCTCAGAGGCCCAGCTGGGCCAGGCCCGGCCGCCCAGAAGGGCAGCGGGACCCGACCTGGGCCAGTCTGCCACCCACGATGTTACCTCATGGCTGATTCCAAAGCGAGAGAAAGTCCGATCAGCAGCAGATTAGTTTTAAATGTCCCTTCCAAAGTCGCATCAAAATTTCCCATTAGTCAATTTAGCTGCTAATCTCCTGGCCAACTTTTTGATAGGTCCCTGTCCTCCCCCCCCCAAAACCACTCCATGGTCATGGCAGGGGAAAACATTTCACATTTCTCTATAACCAGAAAAGAAAATTGTGCCAACCCATGATAGCTGCTTAAAACATCTGTAGCACATTTTGCTTCAAAGAAGGTGAAGGATCATGTGAAAAGTTTGACTGGTAGACATTGGCTGAATACGAGCCCAAGTGGGCAAGAGGCCAGTGGCACCTAGCTTGGATCAGGAATGGTGTCCAGCAGGATCAGGGCAGTGCTGTCCCCTGCGCTGGCACTGCTGGGGCACCTCCAGTGCTGGGGGGAGGCTTGGGACCCTCATGACAAGAGGGACATTGAGGGGCTGGAGCACCAGGAGCGGCTGAGGGAGCTGGGAAAGGGACTCAGCCTGGAGAAAAGGAGGCTCAGGGGGGACCTTGTGGCTCTGCACAACTCCCTGACAGGAGAGGACAGCTGTGGGGGAGTCAGGATCTGCTCCCAGGGAACAGGGACAGGAGGAGAGGGAACAGCCTCAGGCTGTGCCTGCAGAGGTGTAGATTGGATATTAAGGAAAATTCCTTAATGGAAATGTTGTCAAACATTGGCACAGTGTGTCTGGTTCCGTCCCGCACCGGGCGGGAGATGACCTCTGGCTAGCTCGGGTCAACCCAGGCACAGAATGGTCCCAGTTCGTTCGCTTCTCGGCTCGGCAGCTGAACCCCCAAAAGTGTGACAGCAAAGCAGCAGAATAGAAAAGGCTGGCTCTCAGCTTAGCAGATCAAAAGATGTTTATTAGCTCCAGAGTTGAGGAGCAGAGAGGTTGAGAGCGAGGTGCTGAGATGTCTGGCTGAGCGGCTGAGAGAGTTGCTAAGAGCTTTTTTTCCTCCCTCCTACCCCCTATAAGCGGGGGAGGGGTTTCAGGGAGGATACTACAAAACCACGAATCAGGGGTTTCAGGGGGTAACAAGGTGTGCCCACCCCCAAGCCTCGGACCACTCAAATCCAAAGCTAAAGGAATTCCCCCCCGGGGGGCCTATCACCTGAAGTCCTCTCCCTGAGATTTCGCAATCTTGGGAGGACTCCTGGAGAAACAGGCTGTCCCAGAGCAAGGGGGGTGGGAGGACACAAACCACCTTATTATACAGACAACACAAAAGGGGTTACAACATTGGGGATACAGTGAAATGAACCATAACATAAACTTCTTATAAAAACCTAATAAAACAGTTCTGCACCACCACATCTCCCCCTTTTTTGTTTTAATAACAGGAGGAGGGCTGGAATGGAGGAGGATGATATTCAAAGTCCGGGTAACTCTCGGCAAGCCACTCTGGCTGAGTGGGCCACTCCATCTGAGGTTCCTCCTCTGGGTGTCTCCTGTCTTCTGGGTCTTCCTCCAGTTCCACCTTCTCCTCCCATCCAGGCGTGGAAGATACAGCAACTTGGTTCACAGAGGGGGCATGTGTGGTGCTAGAAATTAATCTACCTAACTTTTTTTTGATGATACCAAATCCAATTAAAATTAACAGAATAACAAACAAAAATAACAAAACTGATTACAAAATTGAACCCACCCAGCCCGAAATTCCCCAGTCCCCAAACAATCCATTCAGCCAGTCACCAGTCTCTCTTTTGATGTCATTCACCATGTCTCGGATGTTCTGGCTGGCTTTGTGGTCTGCCCCATTGCCCTGGTGGCTTTGGGCTGGGGCATCAACCATCTGGAGACAGGTGCAGCGAGACTGGCAAGCAGAAGGATGCTGAGGAGCAGGTGGAACTTCCTCAGCCTGGGGACTGGTGCTGGACAGGCTCTGACAGGACTAAAAGAACTAAAACAAACAATTAACATTCAAGCAGGGGTCATTCAGGAAAGCAAAACCGTCATGGGAAAAATCTTCCCTCCTTTTCCTCCTAAAAGCTGCCTGAGTAACCTGTGGCAGTTTCTTTTTCTCCCCCGAGACCTTCGGGACATAGGGCCTCACCCATTTGGATGGTAAGCATCTCGGCCCCGTGGGGGTGGACACGCAAGCGTACCCACGACCCCACGTGACTAAATCATGAGGTCCCTCTGTCCTTCCAGTTTCAGGGTCCCGGACCATGACTGGCGGCCTCTCCTTGATGTTTAGTTGAGGGTTTGCCCCAAAATGACGAACGATCGGTGGGTTTAAAAACTCAAAGGTGCTGTTTAAAAAATTCAATGTGAATAGAGCCCTGGCCAATCGGGTCTGCGGTGTTTCTGTTTTCAACACCGGTTGTTGTTGGTTGAGAACCCTTTTGATTTCTCTGTGGGTCCTCTCCACTACAGCTTGGCCTGTTGGGGAATGAGGGATGTCGGTTTTATGTCCCACTCCCCATTGTTGCAGGAAGCTGCAGAATTCCTTGGAACGGTACGCTGGGCCATTATCAGTTTTTAATTCTTTTGGGATGCCCATGAAGGAGAAAGCCTGGATGAGGTGTTTAATTGCATCTGAGGTTTTCTCCCCTGCGTGGGCGGAAGCAAAAACTGCACCGGACTAGGTGTCCACCGACACATATACATATTTAGATCGGCCGAATTGGGGGATATGTGTTACATCAGTCTGCCACAGCTCACAGCTGTTCAGACCTCTGGGGTTCACTCCCGCACTTAAGTTGGGGAGTGCGTGCTGATTACATGAGGGACACGTAGCCACAATTGCCTTAGCCTGTTCCCGAGTGATGTGAAACCGGCGAACAAGGCCAGGTGCGTTCTGATGGTGAAGCTGATGGCTGAGCTTTGCCTGCTCAAAAATGCTTGGCAATGGGGCCATCACTGCAGGAGCAGCAAGAGCATCAGCCCTTCTGTTCCCCTCAGCCATGAAACCCGGCAAATCGGTGTGATCTCGTATGCATCACAAAGAATGGCTGCTCTCTGTGGGAGACAAGCTTAACAAGCTTAGAAAGCAGCTCAAACAGTGTGTCCTAGGGTAACTTTATGATGCTTGTATCCCCAATCGTCTGTTCTGTTTGTGCTGTATATTGAGTCCTGTGCCTTTAAGACTGGTTCTAAGAGCAAGGAGAAGCGCGGAGTTTGTTTTGAGAAAACTGCCTGACTCCTCCACATTCTTCTGCGGACAGGGTGTTCGGCGGAGGCTTGGAGAGACTGCAGGACAGAGATTTTTTTGCTTTTAGTTAGTTTCAGCTAGCTAGGGCAGAGAAGTTCCCTGGACTGTTTTTTTTCCCTTTTCTCTTGGAACTGTTTAAACCTACTCTGGACTGAAAACCCAGGGGAGCACTGGGGGCTGCACCTGCGGCCCACCGGGGCCTGGACTTCGGCATTTTCCAGCAGCGCCGGAGGGACTGAGACTGGTGAGAGAGAGAGAGAGCCGAGCTCCACCCACGGCAAGGACTTTCTCAATTTGCCATCTCACTTCAGAAGGAGAGGTTTTATTGTTTCATATTATTCATTCTTTATACTTGTATGCACATTTGTTTAGTAAAATAGTTTTTTCCACTTTTCTCCAAAGAGGTTTGTTTTTTATCAGACTGGTTGGAGGGAGGGGCCACCTGGGTTTGCTTCCTTGGAGGGATCCTATACAGGGGTTTTCTCCCAAATTTGCCCCAAACCAAGACATACTTCTTATTGGCGCCCAACGTGGGGCTCGAGAGAGTGGAAAAAACTTGTATTGATTATTATTAACTGCTTTTTTTTGTTTGTTTGTTTGTTTGTCCCTTGGGTGGGGATTAAACAGTGGCCATGTTGCTTCTTGAATTCCTAATGTCTCTTAGAATGGAGTCTTTTCTGCATTTCTGTTCCCTGGGCTTTTTTGAGATCTTAATACCTTTCTGGTCCCTAGGTTTGTTTTCTTACCCAGAAATAGCTCCAATATTGTCCCTAACATACAGCTTTTACACTAGGGATGCACTATTTAAAATAGTTATTTTGCTGGGTTCGGTGATTATGGCTTACAAGAAGCTTATAAAGATATTGGAGTTTGTTCTGGGTATGTTCGGTTTATGGTTTTTTCGTCCTGCCCTGCGTCCTAGTTCCAGCAGCATGTTTTGGGGATTTATCAACAATTGCACCCACTTTGTTAGAGGAGGAGTAGGAGATGAAGCTCTTCAGCCTCTTCTTTCCTTCTTCTCTTTTGAGTCAGTTACATCGCTTTTGGAGAAGGTTCAGGGTCTCCTGAATGTTAAAGACACCACCCTCCTGGTATTTCACCTGGTGACCTTCCTCTATATGGTTTATAGCTTTTCTAGAATGAGTCACACATTGCTAAACACTGTAGGGCAGCAGATAGAGGCAGGGGAGCAGGGAGATAAATCAGTCACTCAGGCTGCAGCCAATCCCACAGCTATTCAGGCTGCAGCTAAACCAGACAGTGAGGCTAAGACACCGGCAGTTGCTGCAGTAAAGAAGGGAAAGAAGCACACGGACAAAACCGATCGACCAGTAGACGATGATTCAGGTGAAGGATCCTCAATGCCTCCTGACACCCAGCCAGTAGTCAAACCACCTGACACACAATCAGAAGGTGAAGCAACTGATGATACACAATCAGAAGCCGAACCAACTGATACAAAATTGCAAGCCCAACCAACAAAAAGAAGACACAAGCTTTCCTAGGCGCCATAGGTTTCTGGAGGATGCACATTCCTGAGTACAGCCAGATTGTGAGCCCTCTCTACCTGGTCACCCGCAAGAAGAACAATTTCCACTGGGGCCCTGAACAGCAACAAGCCTTTGCCCAGATCAAGCAGGAGATCGCTCATGCAGTGGCCCTTGGCCCAGTCAGGACAGGACCAGATGTGAAGAACGTGCTCTACTCCGCAGCCGGAAGCCATGGTCTGTCCTGGAGCCTTTGGCAAAAGGTGCCTGGGGAGACTCGGGGCCGACCACTGGGATTCTGGAGTCGAAGCTACAGAGGGTCTGAAGCCAACTACACTCCAACAGAGAAGGAAATCTTGGCCGCCTATGAAGGAGTTCAAGCCGCCTCAGAAGTAGTAGGCACCGAAACACAGCTCCTGCTGGCACCTCGACTACCAGTGCTGGGATGGATGTTCAAAGCAGAAGTTCCCTCTACCCACCATGCCACCAATGCCACATGGAGCAAATGGATTGCCCTCATCACTCAGCGCGCCCGCATTGGAAACCCAAATCGCCCTGGGATTTTGGAAATAATTACAAACTGGCCAGAAGGTGAAAACTTTGGTCTCATGGATGAAGAGGAGCAGGAACAAGTGACACGTGCTGAAGAAGCTCCACCATACAACCAACTGCCAGCAGAAGAAACACGCTATGCTCTTTTCACTGACGGTTCCTGCCGCATCGTAGGGATGAAACGAAAGTGGAAAGCAGCTGTATGGAGCCCCACACGACAGGTTGCCCAAGCCACTGAAAGAGAAGGTGGGTCAAGCCAACTTGCTGAACTCAAAGCTGTTCAACTGGCCCTGGACATTGCTGAAAGAGAGAAGTGGCCAAAGCTCTACCTCTACACTGATTCGTGGATGGTAGCCAATGCTCTGTGGGGATGGCTGGAGAAGTGGAAAAAGGCCAACTGGCAGCGTAGGGGAAAGCCAATCTGAGCTGCAGATGAGTGGAAGGACATTGCCACTCGGGTAGAGAAGCTACCTGTCAAAGTCCGTCATGTAGATGCCCATGTCCCTAAGAGTCGGGCTAATGAGGAGCACCGAAACAACGAGCAGGTAGATCAGGCTGCAAAGATAGAGGTGTCAAAGATAGACTTAGATTGGCAACACAAGGGAGAGTTGTTCCTAGCTCGATGGGCCCATGATGCCTCAGGCCATCAGGGCAGAGATGCCACCTATAAGTGGGCACGAGACCGAGGGGTGGATCTAACCATGGACAGTATTTCTCAGGTTATCCATGACTGTGAGACGTGTGCTGCCATCAAGCAGGCCAAGCGGGTGAAGCCCCTATGGTATGGCGGGCGATGGTCCAAGTATAAGTACGGGGAAGCCTGGCAGGTTGACTACATCACCCTTCCCCAAACCCGCCAAGGCAAGCGCTATGTGCTCACAATGGTAGAGGCCACCACAGGATGGCTGGAGACCTACCCTGTGCCCCACGCTACTGCCCGTAACACCATTCTAGGCCTTGAAAAACAAGTTCTTTGGAGGCATGGTACCCCTGAGAGGATTGAGTCAGACAACGGAACTCATTTCAAGAACAGCCTCATCAACAACTGGGCTAGGGAACATGGCATTGAGTGGGTGTACCATATTCCTTATCATGCACCAGCTTCTGGGAAAGTAGAAAGATACAATGGACTGCTAAAAACCACCCTGAAAGCACTGGGTGGGGGATCATTCAAAAACTGGGAGCAGCATCTAGCAAAGGCCACCTGGTTAGTTAACACCCGAGGTTCCACCAACAGAGCAGGCCCTGCCCAATCTGAGTCCCTACATACAGTAGATGGAGAGAAGGTCCCAGTAGTACATGTAAGAGGTTTGTTAGGGAAGACAGTTTGGATCACTTCTGCTTCAAGTACAGAGGATCCCATCCGTGGGATTGTCTTTGCTCAGGGACCAGGCTGCACATGGTGAGTAATGCAAAAAGATGGAACCACACGATGTGTACCCCAGGGAGATTTGATTGTTGGGTGAGAACCGTGTGTGATTATCGTTGTGTGCTGAATAGTACTGCCACTGTATATAACTGTATATTGCATATTGTTTTTATATAGATGTATATGTGTGTGTAGAGCTAGAGTATATATTAGTTTTAGTAAATTGACGATATGGGGATAAGGGGTGGAATGTCCTAGGGTAACTTTATGATGCTTGTATCCCCAATCGTCTGTTCTGTTTGTGCTGTATATTGAGTCCTGTGCCTTTAAGACTGGTTCTAAGAGCAAGGAGAAGCGTGGAGTTTGTTTTGAGAAAACTGCCTGACTCCTCCACATTCTTCTGCGGACGGGGTGTTCGGCGGAGGCTTGGAGAGACTGCAGGACAGAGATTTCTTTTGCTTTTAGTTAGTTTCAGCTAGCTAGGGCAGAGAAGTTCCCTGGACTGTTTTTTTTCCCTTTTCTCTTGGAACTGTTTAAACCTACTCTGGACTGAAAACCCAGGGGAGCACTGGGGGCTGCACCTGCGGCCCACCGGGGCCTGGACTTCGGCATTTTCCAGCAGCGCCGGAGGGACTGAGACTGGTGAGAGAGAGAGAGAGCCGAGCTCCACCCACGGCAAGGACTTTCTCAATTTGCCATCTCACTTCAGAAGGAGAGGTTTTATTGTTTCATATTATTCATTCTTTATACTTGTATGCACATTTGTTTAGTAAAATAGTTTTTTCCACTTTTCTCCAAAGAGGTTTGTTTTTTATCAGACTAGTTGGAGGGAGGGACCACCTGAGTTTGCTTCCTTGGAGGGATCCTATACAGAGGTTTTCTCCCAAATTTGCCCCAAACCAAGACACAGTGCTGTGTTAGACACTTACTGCAGTATTGCTTGATCTGCCCTCGATACCACCCCCGCTACATAAGCGGAGTCCATTACTAAATTGAAGGGTTCGGGGAACCTTTCGAAAGCCCTGACCACAGTGGCCAACTCAGCAACCTGAGGTGATCCCTCCACCTCGGCAACATCTGCCTCCCACTGCTGAGTCTGAGGGTCCTTCCAAGTCATAACTGACTTGTGGGACCTTCCGGACGCGTCCGTGAAAACTGTCAGGGCCTCTAAAGGCCTCCTGCTCCGAACATCTTTCAAATTCAGTGTGAATTTGGCATCCTGATTAAAAATTTTGTGGGCTGGCCGATGAATTGAGATTTGCCCAGTAAAGGAATCCAGAGCAAACTGCAGTGCTTAATTTTCCTGAAGCAGGTGTTCTAACATTGCCTTTGTAATTTGGCCCGATCTTAATCCAATTGGAATGTGAATGCATTCAAAATCACACCCTGCCAATTCCCTGATCCGGACTCTGGCTTTTCGGATCAGTTCAGCCACCAGTTCCTGTGGACGTGTCATTCTCTTGGACCTTTGATGGCTGAGAAAGACCCATTCTATGATTAGAAGTGGGTCCTCTCTGCCCTGGTCCTTTTTGATGTTATTTTTCCACTGGAAAATGACTCCATGGAGGTGTGGCAATTTCCCCATAATTATGAATTTGAAAGGCAGGTCTGGATCACACCGGTGGGCCTGCCGAGTGGACATGAGATGCTGTACCTTTTCCAGCGCCTCCTTTGCTTCCAGGGTTAGTTCCCTGGGAGAAGTCAGCTCCTCTCCCCCTTTCAATAAATTGAAAAGAGGGGCTAGGTCCTCGGTTGTGAGGCCTAGCCAGGGTCTCACCCAGTTCAATGCCCCGCACAGCTGATGGACATCTGCGAGGGTCTGAATTTTGGGCCTGATTTCCAATTTCTGCGGCACAATGGTTTGCTTGCCAATCTCCAGCCCAAGGTACCTCCAAGGTGGCATCCTTTGAACCTTGTCTTCCTGCAGCTCGAACCCTGCAACAACCAATGCATTAATTGTCAGGTCAAGCGCGTGTGACAAGACATCATCGGTGGGGGCACACACAAGCACATCATCCATATAATGATGGATGATTGCTTTCTCTGCGGCTACGCGGACCGGGGACAGCAAGGAAGCCACATACCACTGGCAGATGACAGGCGAAACTTTCATTCCTTGGGGAAGAACTCGCCAATGGTAGCGTTTCCTTGGGGCCTCTCGGTTAATGGTGGGAACCGAGAATGCAAAACGTGGTGCATCGTCCGGATGTAGGGGAATATGGAAGAAACAATCTTTTATATCTATAACAGCCAATTTCCAACTTTGTGGGAGCATGGTCGGGGTAGGCATCCCGGGTTGAAGAGAGCCCATATCTTCTATCACGTTGTTAATTTGTCTGAGATCCTGGAGGAGCCTCCACTTTTCCTTCCCTGGCTTCCGGATAACGAAAACCGGCGAATTCCAAGGGCTGGTGGTCTCTACAATGTGACCCTTAGCTAACTGCTCCTCCACGAGCTCTTCGAGCGCCTTCAATTTCTGTTTTGAAAGTGGCCACTGCTCCACCCACACCGGTGTATCTGTTTTCCAATTCAGCTTGTGGGTAGGGCGCTCCTCAGCGACTGCTGCCCAAAAATCCTGTGGGGGGTCTGGGATGTCAATTGTGACTCCCCACTGGGCCATCAGGTCTCTCCCCAACAAGGGTTCCCTATAATCCAAAACAAAAGGGCGTAAACTGGCCAACTGCCCTTTTGGCCCCTTAATTTGAACCACACTCTTTGATTGTTTGGCCAATTGCATTCCCCCTATTCCTTGCACGTGTCCTGCCACGTTTTCCAAGGCCCAACGTGACGGCCAGTGCTTGGCTGGGATCACAGTCACGTCCATGTCCGTGTGGAGCAGGCCTGTGATGTTAATGGCCTCATCACCCACCTGTAACTCACATCCCACCTGGGGTTTCACTTCTGTGATCTTGTGCACGGGACAAGCAGTTGGCATCTTGTCTTCTTCCGGGCATTCCCAGGTGGGTATGATCTGGGCAACTATCTGCCCTTTAGGTAGGAATGTTGGTGGGTGAGTGCAGCGTAGCCAGAGAACAAACCTTCCAGGATTGTTATCAAGTGTTCCTGGAAGAACTTCGATCTCTTTTGGGGTGTGTTTGCAGTCCCCCACAACGATGAGCTTACCTTTGACCCTTGGCCAGGTACCCTGCTCACTGTTGTCAACTGACACAAAATTCCAGTCGTTGTCTTTCAGGTGCAAACCCTCTGTGAGCTGCAACCTGTAGGGGGTATACTTAGAATTAGTTGTCAAAATCGGCTGCGCCATGTCATGATCTGTATAAGTAATTTCCAGTATGTTATTTTTGCTGCCACCCTGAATGGGGCAATGCAGCTTCTCCTTCTTTTTCCCTTGGCTCCCCTTCCCCTCCCCTCCTGCCTGGTCCACCCCATTTTTTTCTTCACGCAGGGTGGACCTGCGCTCTTTCACCAGTTTTTTTGTGAGGGTTTAAACCCTCTCCCTTTTTCCCCTTCCCCTCCCCCTTTTTTGTTTTTGAGGTTCTCTAATTCTTTCTTGAGGGGGCATTTGGAAACCCAGTGCCCCAAATTCCCGCACAAAAAACACTTCTGGGAGCTTTGAGCAGAAAGCTTCTTCCCGGTGTTCGGTGTTTTTTGGGAATCTTCAGCTTCCATGGCTGCAACTTGATGAGGTTTGTGCCGTGGACCTGTGGATGAACTCATAAAAGGCAGCTTTACCTGACATACCTGAAGCATGTCTGGTAAGGTTGGTTTGGGGTGTAGGGGTAAACTTAAAATCGCAGCACGACATAAATCATTTGCATTCAAAAACGCAATCTCTGTTAAAATGTGTTCCCGAGCCATTTCGTTTTTGACCTGAGCTTCAATAGCTCGGGACAGTCTCTCCACAAAATCTGTGAAAGACTCCCTTTGGTCCTGTCTGATTTTCGAATATGAAATCACAGGACTTTGTGTTTGCATGCTGAAGAATGCAGTCAGGGCTGTCTCTCTCACTACGTGGAGGCACTGGACAGGAATGACCACTTGGTCAGTGGCCTCTGCCCACTGCCCCTCACCAGCGAGGTGTTCTAGAGTGATGGGATTTCCCTGAGCATCCACTCTAGTGTTAACATGGCTGAGGAGTCCTGGTAAGGCATCCTGGAGCAGCTGTTTCCAAGCTGTGACCCATAGGATGTACTCTGTTGGGTTCAGCAAGCAAGAAAACAGGTACTTTAAATCAGCAGGCACCACTTCCTCTGCAGAGAGATCTGCTCTGAGGAGCCCTCTGAAATATGGCCCATCCCGGCCATATGTCCTGTGAGCTTTGCAGATTTCTTTGATGGTGGTAGTCTGCCCTGTTGTTACCACCGCGGGCATTGTGGTAGGTAACAGGAGCAAGAGTCGGAATGGAGCAGGAACCGGCAGCTGCATCTGCTCCAGTTCCCTGCTCGGTCACTTCCGGGTTTGAGGGAGCGAGGGAGCCCGTGCCCTGAGGCACTTGGTTGCTTGGCAACCACGTCCCTGCAGGGGGCGCGGTTTGCCCAGGGAGTGACGTCATCGAGAACTGGGAGAGTGGGGGGAATCCCTGAGAAGGGGGCTCCGGGGCGGGTGGCAGCGCCGCAGCTGCAGGGGGGGCAGCGGGCCACGGCCCGGCGGAGGCACCCCCTGCCAGCAGCACCGGGGGGGGCGCAGCGGGCCGCGGCCACGCTGCCACTGGGGCCCCCTCAGGCAGCGGCGCCGCGGGGGGGGAGGGGGGGTGCTGCAGCGCGCACGCGCAGGCACAGGGGGTTGGGGGGGGCAGCGCGGCCGCGGTGCGCGGGGCGGGGGCGGGGCCGCGGGGGTCGGGACCGGCACCACGTGGGGTGGGAGCGGAGCCTGGGCCACGCGGGGCGGGGGCGGGGCCGGGGCCGCGCGGGGCGGGGGAGGGGCCGGGGCCGCGCGGGGTGGGGGCAGGGCCGGGGCCGCGCGGGGTGGGGGCGGGGCCGCACCGTGCGGGCGCCACGTCACCGGGGTAGGGAGGGGTGGGCAGCGCCGAGGGGGCGGGGGAGTCCCCTGCCATGCGGTCGCCGCCATCTTGGGGTCCCCATGCCGGCCACGTGGCTTCCCCCCCCACAGAAAAACGAACTCGGCATTTTTCAGCCGGGGAAAACAGGGACGGAGTATTGTCTTGTGCTCGAGACCTCCCGGCCCCGCCTGGTGCGGGACGGAACCAGACACAGATTTTGGCGCGCCAACGTGGGGCAGACCACACCGGCAGAGACCCAGAGCGTGGAACTCCAACGTGGAGCAGACCACGCCGGCAGGAGCAGCTTGGACCACGTGGAGCACGGCTCCACGGTGACAGAGCGTCCGGCGCCCACGCAGGACCCCCCCGGAGACGAGGAGGACCCTGCGAACAGACTGGGGCTGATTTAGCCCGAAGCTCCCCTTCTTTTCCCTGGAATTGCCTTGTTTAAAAGTCAATTTCACAGGGGTGCGTGACGCCCAGAGACTGTTCTTCGGGCACCAGGCGGGAGATGACCTCTGGCTAGCTCGGGTCAACCCAGGCACAGAATGGTCCCAGTTGTTTCGGCTTCTCGGCTCGGCAGCTGAACCCCCAAAAGTGTGACAGCAAAGCAGCAGAATAGAAAAGGCTGGCTCTCGGTTTAGCAGATTAAAAGATGTTTATTAGCTCCAGAGTTGAGGAGCAGAGAGGTTGAGAGCGATGTGCTGAGAGATGTTGCTGAGAGGCTGAGAGAGGTCTGAGAGATTTTTTTCCTCCCTCCTGCCCCCTATAAGCGGGGGAGGGGTTTCAGGGAGGATACTACAAAACCACGAATCAGGGGTTTCGGGGGGTAACAAGGTGTGCCCACCCCCAAGCCTCGGACCACTCAAATCCAAAGCTAAAGGAATTCCCCCCGGGGGGCCTATCACCTGAAGCCTTCTCCCTGAGATTTCGCAATCTTGGGAGGGCTCCTGGAGAAACAGGCTGCCCCAGAGCAAGGGGGGTGGGAGGACACAAATCACCTTATTATACAGACAACACAAAAGGGGTACAGAATTGGGGATACAGTGAAATGAACCATAACATAAACTTCTTATAAAGACCTAATAAAACAGTTCTGCACCACTACAGGGATCTATTGGAACTATTAGAGGGAGAAAAAATAAATTAAAAATTGAGAGATTACTTTGGAGGTTGAGGACCAACAATATGTGGAATTGTTAAGCTTGATGTAGATAACTAATGAAGCTAAAGTTAAAAGTGAAGGTGAGATTTACAGGAAAATAATAGATCAGGTATTTTCTGGGGTTTGAGCTTCTAACATACCAGGAGAGCAAAGAATGCACCTCCAGTGCATGTTAAGTTTAAAAAAAAGAAAACAACTAGTTAGAGTTAAGCAATACCCCCTGAAGAAAAGTTAAGGGATTAGCCCAGTGATTGAATTTTTTTTTTACCTGTTAAAAAGCCTGATGGATCATAGCTGTTAATAGGATAACTGAGGATTTATACCCTGTGGTTGCCAACCCCTACACTTTGTTAACTTGTTTAACACCTGAACTAATATGGTTTATTGTTTTAGATTTAAAGGATGCTTTCTTTTGCCTTCCTCTCCATGAAGCCAGCCAGAAAATTTTTTCATTTGAATAAAAAAACTCAGCTCACATGGACAGTGCTTCTGCAGGAGTTCAAAAAAATTTTCCCACCTTGTCTGGAGAACAACTAGCAAAATATCTGGAATCCTGGGAAGCTCCATCAGGAGAAGGACAGCTGTTACAGTATGTGGACAACCTCCTGATAGCTACCAAAACTCAAGAGACATGTCTGGAGTGGATGGTAAGCCTCCTAAACTTTTTGGGCCTACAGGGGTATCACATATCCCAGAAGAAAGCCCAGATGGTGAAGCAAACAGTTATTTATTTAGGCTACGAGGTTAGTACTGGACCAAGAACCTTAGGACAGGATCACAAGGAAGCAATATGCCAGACCCCAAAGCTCCAGACAGTAAAAAAACTGAGAACTTTTCTAGGCATGACAGGGTGGTGCAGACTGTGGATTTCTAACTATGGGTTGCTTGTTAAACCTCTGTATGCCTTGATCATGGAAGGGAGCAGGGATCTCCAAAAGAAGCAACATGAGCCTTCGACCAGCTAAAGAAGGCCCTCATGTCAGCTCCAGCCCTGGGACTTCCAGACGTGAGTAAACCATTCTTTTTGTTTTCATACTAGAAGCAGGGGATTGCCTTGGGAATACTAGCACAAAACCTGGGCCCGTATCACAGGGCAGTCACCTAAGCAGCTGCATGCAGCAGCTAAGGGATGGCCAGGGTGCCTCAGAGCCATTGCAGCAGTGGCAGCGAACATCCAAGAAGCATGCAAATTCACCCTAGGCCAGAAGATGACCGTGCTAGTATCCCACACAGTGTCTGCAGTCCTAGAAGTGAAGGGGGGACATTAGCTCTTCCCACAGAGATTCATGAAGTACCAAGCCATAATGGTAGAACAAGATGATGATGTTGAGATTGTGGTAACTAACATTGTGAATTCAGCTTCCTTCCTTAGCAGGAGTATGGGAGAACCAGTGATCCATGACTGCCTGGAGGCCATCAAAGCCACCTACTCCAGTTGCCCGTATCTGAAGGATACCCTGCTTGAGAATACTGAGACCTGGTCCTGGCTTTGGAGCTGGCAAAAGGAAAGAAAGTTAATATCTACACAGACTTAAGGTATGCATTTGGGGTAGTTCATGCTCATGGAGCTGTCTGGAAAGAAAGAGGACTGTTGAATTGACAAGGAAAAAGTATTAAACATGCACAAGAGAGAATAAAACTGTTGGATGCAGTCCAGCTACCTAAAAAGGTATCCATCATGCATATCAAGGCACACCAAAAAGTGAGCTCTGAATTGGAGGAAGAAGACAAGCTGGCAGACAGAAAGGCAAAAGAAGCAGCTAAAGGTGAGATAGGCAGCCTTAATTCCAGATGAACAAATTTCCATTGAAGGTAAGCCAAAGCACAGTAAAAAGGACAAGAGGGGTGGGCTATTACAGATAAAAGGAAAGGAAGACTTATGTTCCCCTCTTACATGCTATAGTCATTAGTGAAAGAGGAATATGAAAAAACACATTGGGGAATAAATGATTTGTATAATTATTTGAAAGATAGAATCATAGCTAGAAATTTGTAAAATATAGTAATTTAGGTGACTTGCCAATGTAGCCTTTGCCTCCAAACTAATCCCAAAAATACTTTTAAACCAAAGCTTGGGAAAATTGGGAAAAGATATGTACCTGGGCAGCAATAGCAAATTGATTTTTCAGAACTACCCAGGTGTCCTAGGGTAACCTTATGATGCTTGTATCCCCAATCGTCTGTTCTGTTTGTGCTGTATATTGAGTCCTGTGCCTTTAAAACTAGTTCTAAGAGCAAGGAGAAGCGCGGAGTTTGTTTTGAGAAAACTGCCTGACTCCTCCACATTCTTCTCCAGACAGTGTGTTCGGCGGAGGCTTAGAGACTGCAGAACAGAGATTTTTTTTGCTTTTAGTTAGTTTCAGCTAGCTAGAGCAGAGAAGTTCCCTGGACTGTTTTTTTTCCTTTTTCTTGGAACTGTTTAAACCTACTCTAGACTAAAAACCCAGGGGAGCACTAGGGGCTGCACCTGCGGCCCACCGGGGCCTGGACCTCAGCATTTTACAGCAGCGCCGGAGGGACTGGGACTGAAGAGAGACTGAGAGACTAAAAGAGAGAGAGCCGAGCTCCACCCATGGCAAGGACTTTCTCAATTTGCCATCTCACTTCAGAAAGAGAAGTTTTATTGTTTCATATTATTCATTCTTTATACTTGTGTGCACATTTGTTTAGTAAAATAGTTTTTTCCACTTTTCTCCAAAGAGGTTTTTTTTTTACCAGACTAGTTGGAGAGAGGGGCCACCTAGGTTTGCTTCCTTAGAGAGATCCTATACAGAAGTTTTCTCCCAAATTTGCCCCAAACCAAGACATACTTCTGATTGGCGCCCACTGCGGGGCATGAGAGAGTGGAAAAAACTTGTATTAATTATTATTAACTGCTTTTTTTGTTTGTTTGTTTGTCCCTTAGGTAGAGATTAAACAGTAGCCATGTTGCTTCTTAAATTCCTAATGTCTCTTAAAATAAAGTCTTTTCTGCATTTCTATTCCCTAAGCTTTTTTAAAATCTTAATACCTTTCTAGTCCCTAAGTTTGTTTTCTTACCCAAAAATAGCTCCAATATTATCCCTAACATACAGCTTTTACACTAGAGATGCACAATTTAAAATAGTTATTTTGCTAAGTTCAGTAATTATAGCTTTCAAGAAGCTTATAAAGATACTAAAGTTTGTTCTGAGTATGTTCAGTTTATAGTTTTTTCGTCCTGCCCTGCGTCCTAATTCCAGCAGCATGTTTTAGAGATTTATCAACAATTACACCCAGTTTATTAGAAAAAGAATAGAGGATGAGGCTCTTCAGCCTCTTCTTTCCTTCTTCTCTTTTAAATCAGTTACATCGCTTTTAAAAAAAGTTCAGTCTCCTAAATGTTAAAACACCACCTTCCTAGTATTTCAGCTAATAAGCTTCCTCTATATAGTTTATAGCTTTTCTAAAATAAATCACACACTGCTAAACACTGTAAAGCAGCAAATAGAGGCAGGGGAGCAAAAAAATAAATCAGTCACTCAAGCTGCAGCCAATCCCACAGCTATTCAAGCTGCAGCTAAACCAGACAGTAAAGCTAAAACACCGGCAGTTGCTGCAGTAAAAAAAAAAAAAAAAGCACACAAACAAAACCAATCAACCAGTAAACAATAATTCAAGTAAAAGATCCTCAATGCCTCCTGACACCCAGTCAGTAGTCAAACCACCTAACACACAATCAAAAAGTAAAGCAACTAATAATACACAATCAAAAGCCGAACCAACTAATACAAAATTACAAGCCCAACCAACTAGCACACAATCAAGAGCCCAACCAGCTGCTACAACATCAAGAGCCCAACCAACTACTACAACATCAAGAGCCCAACCAACTGCTACAAAATCAAAAGCCCAACCAACTACTACAAAAGCAAGAAATACTATTAAGTCCTTTTCCCTAAAAAACCTTCGTAGCCTAAAAAAAAATTATACTCAACGATCTAATAAATCTATAATTAGTTAGTTAGTCCGTCTTTAAAATGCTGCAAGCAAAGCTACAATACTAAATAGCACTAAAACAAGACATCTAAAATCCCTGTCACATAATCCAATTATTAACCAAAAAATAATAAGAAAAGCTAGTCCTTGCAATCTCTAAAAACAAGTCCTAAAAAGTGTAGCACAGATATCTGTGTGCTAACAATCTCTATATACAGCAAACCCAGTAAAAAACCATTAAACAAGAAATCCAGCGCTTAAAAAAAATAGCAGTAGCAAAAATTGTCTTCTCAAATAACATAAACACTAAAACCCCCGACATAATACCATGTACACCTGTAATGTAGCAAAAACTTGTACGACTTAAGCCACAAGAATACTCCTCTGCTTTAGCAATAATAAAGCAGGATAAAACAGCAGAGACCGTGCTTAATATAGCAAAAAAGCTCCTAACATATGCAGATGCTGTGCATAGTCCAACACATGCAAAAATTGCAGCTCTAAAAACACGTATTACCCAAAGAAAAAAAGATAATCAGGCTTAGAGGGGCCCTGCCTCTAGCCAAGTAGAGGCTAAAGAAAACCGTGTTTTTTAGACTGTGTAGATTCGTTAGCCTAGCACATCAAAACCACAAAAATATAAAGCCTTAGTTGACACTAGAGCACAGTGCACAATACTCCCATCAATACATGTGGGGGAAGAATCTGTTTCCATTGCTAGAGTAACAAGAAGTTCACAAAATTTTACTTTAGTAGTAGCTGATATAAGCCTAACTAAAAATGAGTAAAAAAGACACCCTATTGTAACTAGCCCAGAAGCCCCATGCATTTTAAGCATAGACTTCCTCCGAAATACGTATTTCAAAAACCCAAAAAGATTTAGGTAAGCATTTAAGATAGCAGCTGTAAAAACAAAAAATGTTAAGCAGTTGAATACCTTGCCTAGACTATCAGAGAACCCATCTGCTGTAAGTCTTCTGAAGGTAGAAGAGCAACAAGTGCCAATTGCCACTTCAACAGTGCATCGCCAACAATACAAAACAATTCAAAATGCTGTAATCCCCATCCACAAAATAATCCGTGAGCTAGAGAGCCAAGGGGTAGTCAGCAAAACCCACTCACCCTTCAACAACCCCATCTAACCTGTGCGCAAGTCTAACAAAAAATAAAAATTAACTGTAGACTATCGTGCCTTAAACAAAGTAACTCCACCATTAAACGCTGCTGTACCAGACATGCTAGAACTCCAGTACAAGCTAGAGTCCAAAGCAGCAAAATAGTACGCCACAATTAACATTGCTAATGCATTTTTCTCCATTCCTCTAGCTACAAAATGCAAGCCTCAATTTGCCTTCACATAGAGAAGAGTGCAGTACACCTAAAACCAACTGCCCCAAGAGTAAAAACACAGCCCCACCATCTGCCATAAACTAATCCAAGCTGCACTAAAAAAGAGTAAAGCTCCAAAACATCTACAGTACATTAATGACATCATTGTGTAGAAAAACACAGCAATAAAAGTGTTAAAAAAAAAGATCATCCAAATCCTCCTAAAAGCCAGTTTCGCTATCAAAAAGAGCAAAGTTAAAAGACCAGCTCGTAAAATCCAGTTCCTAAGAGTAAAGTAGCACAATAGAAAGCGTCAAATTCCCACTAAAGTCATCAACAAGATCACAGCAATGTGTCCACCAACCAACAAAAAAAAACCACAAGCTTTCCTAAGCGCCATAAGTTTCTAAAAAATGCACATTCCTGAGTACAGCCAAATTGTAAGCCCTCTCTACCTAATCACCCGCAAAAAAAACAATTTCCACTAAAGCCCTGAACAGCAACAAGCCTTTGCCCAAATCAAGCAAAAAATCGCTCATGCAGTAGCCCTTAACCCAGTCAGGACAGGACCAGATATAAAAAACATGCTCTACTCCGCAGCCAAAAGCCATAGTCTGTCCTAGAACCTTTAGCAAAAAGTGCCTAAAGAGACTCAAAGCCAACCACTAAAATTCTAGAGTCAAAGCTACAAAAAGTCTAAAGCCAACTACACTCCAACAAAAAAAAAAATCTTAGCCACCTATAAAAAAGTTCAAGCCGCCTCAAAAGTAGTAAGCACCGAAACACAGCTCCTGCTAGCACCTCAACTACCAGTGCTGGGATGGATGTTCAAAGCAAAAGTTCCCTCTACTCACCATGCCACCAATGCCACATAGAGCAAATAGATTGCCCTCATCACTCAGCGCGCCCGCATTAAAAACCCAAATCGCCCTAAAATTTTAAAAATAATTACAAACTAGCCAAAAAGTAAAAACTTTAATCTCACAAATAAAAAAAAGCAAAAACAAGTAACACATGCTAAAGAAGCTCCACCATACAACCAACTACCAGCAAAAGAAACACGCTATGCTCTTTTCACTAACAGTTCCTGCCACATCATTAAGATAAAACAAAAGTAAAAAGCAGCTGTATAAAGCCCCACAAGACAAGTTGCCCAAACCACTAAAAAAAAAAGTAAGTCAATCCAACTCGCTGAGCTCAAAGCTGTTCAACTAGCCCTAAACATTACTAAAAAAAAAAGTAGCCAAAGCTCTACCTCTACACTAATTCGTAGATAGTAGCCAATGCTCTGTAAAAATAGCTAAAGAAATAAAAATAAGCCAATTGACAGAGTAAAAGAAAGCCAATCTAAGCTGCAAATAAGTAAAAAAACATTGCCACTCAAGTAAAAAAGCTACCTGTCAAAGTCCATCATGTAGATGCCCATGTCCCCAAAAGTCAAACTAATAAAGAGCACCAAAACAACGAGCAAGTAAATCAAGCTGCAAAAATAAAAGTGTCAAAGATAAACTTAAATTAGCAACACAAAAGAAAGTTGTTTCTAGCTCAATAGACCCATGATGCCTCAAGTCATCAAAGCAGAAATGCCACCTATAAGTGAGCACAAAACCAAAAAGTAAATCTAACCATAAACAGTATTTCTCAAGTTATCCATAACTGTAAAACGTGTGCTGCCATCAAGCAAGCCAAACAAGTAAAGCCCCTATAGTATAGCAAGCAATAGTCCAAGTATAAGTATAAAAAAACCTAGCAAATTAATTACATCACCCTTCCCCAAACCCGCCAAGGCAAGCGCTATGTGCTCACAATAGTAAAAGCCACCACAAAATAGCTAAAAACCTACCCTGTGCCTCATGCTACTGCCCGTAACACCATCCTAAGCCTTAAAAAACAAGTTCTTTAAAAGCATAGTACCCCTAAAAAAATTAAGTCAAACAATAGAACTCATTTCAAAAACAGCCTCATCAACAACTAAGCTAAAAAACATAGCATTAAGTAAGTGTACCATATCCCCTATCATGCACCAGCTTCAAAAAAAAAAAAAAAATACAATAAACTGCTAAAAACCACCCTAAAAGCACTAAGTAAAAAATCATTCAAAAACTAAGAGCAGCATCTAGCAAAAGCCACCTAGTTAGTTAACACTCAAAGCTCCACAAACAGAGCAAGCCCTGCCCAATCTAAGCCCCTACATACAATAAATAGAAAAAAAGTCCCAGTAGTACATGTAAAAAGTTTGTTAAAAAAGACAGTTTAAATCAATTCTGCTTCAAGTACAAAAAATCCCATCCGTAAAATTGTCTTTGCTCAGAGACCAAGCTGCACATAGTAAATAATGCAAAAAAATAAAACCACACAATGTGTACCCCAGAGAAATTTAATTTTTAAATAAAAACCGTGTGTAATTATCGTTATGTGCTAAATAGTATGTAACTGTATATTACATATTGTTTTTATATAGATGTATATGTGTGTTTAGAGCTAGAGTATATATTAGTTTTAGTAAATTGACAATATGAGGATAAAGAGTAGAATGTCCTAGGGTAACTTTATAATGCTTGTATCCCCAATCGTCTGTTCTGTTTGTGCTGTATATTGAGTCCTGTGCCTTTAAAACTAGTTCTAAGAGCAAGGAGAAGCGCGGAGTTTGTTTTAAGAAAACTGCCTGACTCCTCCACATTCTTCTCCAAACAGTGTGTTCAGCAGAGGCTTAGAGACTGCAGAACAAAAATTTTTTTTGCTTTTAGTTAGTTTCAGCTAGCTAGAGCAGAGAAGTTCCCTAGACTGTTTTTTTTCCTTTTTCTTAAAACTGTTTAAACCTACTCTAAACTAAAAACCCAAGAGAGCACTAAGAGCTGCACCTGCGGCCCACCGGGGCCTAGACCTCAGCATTTTACAGCAGCGTCGGAAAAACTAAGACTAAAAAGAGACTAAAAGACTAAAAAAAAAAAGAGCCGAGCTCCACCCACAGCAAAAACTTTCTCAATTTGCCATCTCACTTCAAAAAGAAAAGTTTTATTGTTTCATATTATTCATTCTTTATACTTGTGTGCACATTTGTTTAGTAAAATAGTTTTTTCCACTTTTCTCCAAAGAAGTTTTTTTTTTTACCAGACTAGTTAAAGAAAAGAGCCACCTAAGTTTGCTTCCTTAAAAAAATCCTCTACAAAAGTTTTCTCCCAAATTTGCCCCAAACCAAGACACCAGGAAAGGAGGGTACCGATACCTATTGGTATTAACAGACACCTTTTCAGGGTGGCCAGAAGCTTTCCCTACCAGAACTGCCAAAGTGCAAGAGGTAACCAAAGCAGTGTTATAAGAAATAATACCATGTTTTGGAGTCCCAGCCACAATATTTTTAGATAGGGGGCCATATTTTATTTCAAAATTGTGTAGCAAATTAAGCAGCAAATTATAAAACTGGGGCTCAAACCAGAGAACTAGGTGGACCAGTATATGATGTACAGACTGGGGGTTATGTATGCATTAAGTCTTTTGCAGAAAAACTTTGGAACCACGGTGGGAGGGACCATTCCAAGTGCTCCTCATCACCTTTACTGCAATCAAGATCAAGGAATAAAGCACCTGGATCCATCACTCCCGAGTGAAGAAAGCTCCTGAGGGACTCTGCAAAGTTATACTGGGTGAAAATGAACTAAAATTAAAACTTTCTTGGAAAAATAAATAGGGTGTGGGTAAAATGATAAGTATAATATAACAACTCTTTGAAAAATAGGAAAGCTTGTAATTGTAATAGATAATCAAGTAGGTATAGCCTGAAGAGTTGTGGCATTTATGACCATCGCTATAGCCACAGCAAATGCAGTACCACTGCATTATAATGTGACTGGTAAATATAAGTGCCGAGGGAAAACTTATGATTTTGTCTCCCATACGTCTCTGATTCAGATGCTTAAATGTTACAAATACAACTGTGCAGGAAGGTTGGGAAAACTTAATTTAACTTGTGCATTTGTAACTTTGTCAAAATTGAAAAATGTGATTTTCCTATTAGGCATATGTTGTATCCCACCAACATATAAAGGCAAACTTGACTACTGTTCAAGAAATATTTCCTGTGACTATAGAGATGAACTTAACTTGCCCAGTTATTGAAACACCATACATTAAAGAAAAGAAAAAAATTAGAAAGAAAGAGAACTTTGATTACAATGCATCATGACACAGAGACTATACAGAGAGTATTTAAAAGTTAGTAGAAGGCCCATCCCATCATTGGAGGGATGTGCTTTCTGGGTAGTCACCAGCTGCAACTGGTTTGCTCAATACTTTGGTTTATTTGATTATTGTTTTGTTTAATTTCGTTGGTATAAGTTTGATTTTGTTTGTTATAATATTTTTTTTTAATTGGAGAATGCTGAAGTGACTAGCAGCTTTAATATTAAGAGCATATAGTACAGTTTTAAAGGACCCCTACCACACCATTTTGCCAGATGAAGAAGAATTTACATATTAGTAAAAGAATTTACTAACTTTGAAGAAGGAGTGGGGAAATGAAACATGATTTTAAAGAGTTAAGATTTTAGCTAAGGGTTAGAAGCAATTTATATCGATCAAGATGTAAGTTAGATTAGTAAATGGTAGGTTAATGATTATTAGATGCCTAAGCTAGAGATAACTGTTATATTATGAGCTTGTTTATAGAAAAAGTGGAGTAAGTGAACCGTCATAAGAACAGATTGAAACCACTAAGAACAATGGCCAGCACCTGGATTTGGTATCAATCAATCACGAAGCAGGGGACCTTGGATCGTGCCAGAGGGTCACAGAGACCTGATGAAGACTCTCCTGACTTCATCCTTTGAGACCACTGACCTAATTCGAGACCACCAACCCAATTCAAGAGAAGAACTGCGTACGCGTTAAGGACTCATAGCCTCATTTTAATACAGAGCGGGGATGGGAGGTTGCTGGGCTTATGCATATGTATTGTATGTAAGATCTTGGAAAATAAATAGAGAGCAAAGAACCGTGTTTGGGGTGGCTACACCTTTCAGAGATGACTCCCGTGCCGCCCACCGGTGAATAAATATACTACTTTCTAACTTTAAAGGGTTAGAGGGTCTTTGTCTGTGACTATATCGGTTTTCAATTACTCACTCCCACAAGCATAAGGGCTGGCAGTTGTGAAATGTGAGCCAGACACTTATAAAATACTTCATCTGCTTTTTCATCCTGGTTGGGTGGTCTGTAACATACTCACACTAGGGTATCTGCCTTGTTAACACCACTCAAAAAATGATATTGAAGTTCTGGAGGGTGTCCTGAGAAGGACAACAAAATTGGTAAAGAGTTTAGAAATTATGTCTTTTGAGGAGTGGTTGAGGGAAGGGGAGTTGTTTAGTGTAGAAATTGCTTCTTTCTCCTGCTGCTGAGGACTCCAGGACGGTGTAGATAAATGTAGACAAGAGATCTCTGAGGCTGGGTTTTAGGAGATGAGGTTTATTGTAAGGGATGTGGGGGCCTTGCTCTGAGCTGCCAGGCTGCAGCTCGTGGCAAGGCCTAGGAAAGTGGGGGAAGGGAGAAGTAGGGAGAGGAAATTCCAAGAGAAGAAAGTCCTCGGGAAAGGGTGCAAGTGAAGAGAGGCAAAGAGCAAAGAGGCCGAGCCACCCTTGCAGCCCCCTGATAAGGGGTCTCGAGGTGGGCTGGAACAGGACTTGTGCCAATGGGGTCACAGATACCTGATACTTCAGGGGAGGGGTACAGGTGTGGGATGAACCATACATTGAGGGGTGAGACAGAACATTCCATTTGACCTCTGGGTCTGGTTGCAGGTAACCTTCAGATGGTCACCTAACTGTTTTCCCAGACATCCAGTATCTAACACATCTCAAACATCAAAACTTACTTTCAATTCTATCTCACATACAGGTTTCTCATTCTCAGAATACAGGCAATCATATTTATAGGGTTTCTTGGCTTCCTCCTCCCCAACAGTTTAGTCTGGAGAAAAGGAGTCTCAAGGGTACCTCATTGCCCTTTACAATTACCTGAAAGGAGGTTGTAGTGAGGTCAGGCTCTTTTGCCATGTTTCAAGTAAATGGGCGAGACGAAATGTCTCTAAATTGCATCGGAATGACAGAATCAATAAAGCTGGAAAAGACCTTTGAGATCATTGAGTCCAACCTATAACCTAACACCATCATGTCAACTAAACCATGGCATTAAGTGCATGTCCAGTCTTTCTTTAAACACCTTCAGGGATGGTGATTTGACCACCTGCCTGGGCAGCCCTTTCCAATGTCTAATCACCCTTTCTGTAACGAAGTTCCTCCTAATGTCCAACCTAAACCTCCCCTAGCACAGCTTAAGACTATATCCTCTTGTCCTGTCACTAGTTCCTGGGAGAAGAAGCCAACCTGCACCTGGCTACAAACTCCTATCAGGTAGTTGTAGACAGTGTTAAGTCTCCCCTGAGATTCTGCAGCAGGGCATCTCAGCCCCCCAACAAGAGCTTATCTGTTGTTTGCTAACTGGTCAGATAACTCAAACAGGACAAGCTGTCTTGTAGTGAGTTATTTTGATGCCATGGGGTTAACACTGGTCTGGCATCTCCCAGCTGACACATCTTACTGTTGAAGTGAGATCTGACATGATAAACCGTATTTTTGACTGTCAGACACCTTACTTTACAAACTCTAAAAGCCACATCAAACTTTCACAAAGCAGGAATTGTCTATACATTTTCTTGGAAATGTGTGGAGTTTCTCCCCTGAGTAGGGACACCTGTTTTGTGGTTACTCCCAAGGGGTGAAGTGAAGGAATCTGTGTACATTATCACCATTTTGGTGGTAAGTAACATTTGACTCCTGTCACCCTGGTTTTTCTGAGTTTTTAAAGCCTTTTGATTGTTCATAAAATGGAGTCAGACCTTTTAGCTACTGTACAATATTAGGAGCAGTTTCTGCTCTTTCTCACACATGTAATATAAACAAATCCTTTGTTTTTCATTCTCTGTCCTTTGTTTGCATATTTCTAACCTGAAAACAATTGTAACTGACAGTTGGTCTGGCCATTTGGCTAGGAGGTAAAAACTCCAGAAGCCAATCCACAGCCAGACCCACAAATGTATAAAAAGTAAGAAATAAACAGGCAGAGGGGCTTCTGGGCTTGGCTCAGCCTTGAGCTCTCTCGGAGGAACAACTCTGCCCTGCGAAATCTCTCATCTCCGTGTGATTGCTTTGCATATCCCGATCACAGACTTCTAATCAATACTATTTCTTTTCTAGCTTTAATATAGGTACCTTGATATAGTGCATTGTTTTATGCTGTAGTCTACTAGTTGTTCTTTTGTTTTATACTACTGTCGTAAGTAACTCGGATTAAGATATTTTGTCTGTTATCTCTTGTCTGTTTAATTAATAATTCATTTTTATAAATAGACCCGATTTTCTACTATTAGGACTTGCAGACCGGAGTGATTCCTTAAATTTAAACTATTGCCAAAATCTGAGGCTAAGGCAGGCCACTTGTCTGGAGACAGCCTCTTTTTCTCCAGACTAAAGCCTAGTTACCTCAGCCTCTCCTCATAGGACTTGTGCTCCAGACACTTCACCAGCTTTGTTGCCCTTCTCTGGACTCGCTCCAGCACCTCAAAGTCTTTCTTGGAGTGAGGGGTCCAGAACTGGACACAGTACATGAGGTGTGGCCTCACCAGTGCTGAATACAGAGGGACAATCACTTCCCTAGTCCTACTGGCCACACTATTTCCAGTATAAGCCTGGATGCCATTGGCCTTCTTGGCCACCCAGACACACTGCCATCTCATGTTCGGCCGGCTGTTGACCAGCACCCCCAGGTCCTTTTCTGCTGGGCAGCTGTCCATCCACTCTTCCTCCAGTCTGTAGTGCTGCATGGGGTTGTAGCCAAAGTGTACGACTTGGCACTTGGTCTTGTTGAACCTCATCCAGCCATTGGTCTCAGCCCATTGATCCAGCTGGTCCAGATCCCTCTGCAGAGCCTTCCAACCCTCCAGCAGATCAACATTCCCACTCAACTTGGTGTCATCTTCAGCCTTACTGAGGGTGCACTTGATCCCCTTGTCCAGATCATTGATAAAGATATTAAACAGGACTAGCCCCCATACTGAGCCCTGGGGAACACCACTAGTGACTGGCTGCCAACTGGATATAACACCATTCACCAGCACTCTGGGCCTGGCTACCAGTCAGTTTTTTACCCAACAAAGTGTATACCTGTCCAATGAATTGACTTTCAGCTTTTCCAGGAGAATGTCATGGGAGATGTTGTCAAACGCTTTTCTGAAGTCCAGGTAGACACATCCACAGCCTTTCCCTCATCCACTAGGTGGGTTACTTGGTCATAAAAGGAGATCAAGTTGGTCAGGCAAGACCTGCCTTTCCTAAACCCATGCTGGCTGGGTCTGATCCCTTGGTTGTCTTGTGTGTACCATGTGATGACACTCACAGTTTTCTGCTTCGTAACCTTATCAGGCACTGAAGTCAGGCTGACAGGCCTGTAGCTCCCCAGATCCCCCTCCTTCTGATCCTTCTTATAGGTGAGTGTCACACCGGCCAGCCTCCACTCATCTGGGACCTCCCTGGTTAGCTAGAACTGATGATAAATGATGGAAAGCAGCTTAGTGAGCTTTTCTGCCAGCTCCCTCATCACTCTAGGATGAATACTCTGCCAGGGGAGGTTCATATTAGATATTAGAAAAAGAATTTTCTCTGAAAGAGGGGTAAGGTATTGGAATAAGTTGCCCAGGGAGGTGGTCTCTGGAAGTGTTCAAGAGGCATCTGGATGTGACACTTGGGGATATAGTTTAGGGGTGATTATGATGGTGTTTGGTTGACAGTTAGACAAAATGATCTTAAAGGTCTCTTTCAACTTTGATGATTACATGATTCTGTGATTCTGTGAAAAAGATTTATTCTCAACTTCCCATCAGCAGGTTATGTCCAGCTATTTCCTGGGAAATAGGGCTTCAGTATGTGCAGTAGTTGCTCTGGAAGATAAACACCATAATAAGAAATGTCCCCTCCCATCCTTCTTTCTCTTAGATTTTACTGTCAAGTATGATTTCATATGGTATAGAATATATCCTTGGTCACCTTGGGTCAGCTGTCCTGGCTATGTCCCATCCCAACCTCTTGCCCACTCCCAGCCTACTGGCCTTTGGGTTCTGTGTAGCAGGATGTTAGGGAGACAGTCCTGATGCTGTGCCAGCATTGCTCAGCAGTAGCCAAAATACGGATGTGTAACCAACACCTTTCTACCTACCAATACGAAGCACAGGACTGGGAGGGCTGCTATGGGGAAAGTTGATTCCATCTCAGCCAAACCCAGTACAGATAGTTCCTCCAAGTCAAAAGAAACTGCTTTCATTGCTCAAAGTTTGTAGAAAATGTAGCTGACAGAGCATTCCCAATAAGGTGTATTACACACCAAAGACTCCAGACTGTTCAGGTCTCTCTGAATATCAGCCCTGTCTTTAAGAGCATAATCTAGAAACTTGACAAGAATGCACTCTGTTTTCACCTCCAGATCATTAACAAGGATGTTCAACAGAACAATTTTCAGGATAGATTTCTTCAGTACTCCACTTGTCACTGGCCTCCAGGTAGAATATGACCCATGAACTACTGTCCTTTGAGCTTGATCATCCAACTAGCTTTTCATCAATTTAGTTGCCCTCCCTTCCCCCCCATCCAGACCATAACATACTAACTTGAATATAAGAACAGGGTAGGAGACAGTGTCAAAAACATTGATAAAGTTGAGGTAAATATCCACAACCATAACTAGTTTAATCAAAGTGGGCAATCAGGTCAGTTAGGCATGATTTATCTTTGATAAATCCATGATTACTGTTTCCAGTAGCCTTCTCCTTCATGTTCCCAGTACTGTTTTCCAAGACGACTTGCTCTATGATTTTCACAGGTGAGAAAACCTGCTTGCGTCTCTGAGAAAAGACCTCACTCAATGACCCGACAAGTCTGTATTGAGCTGGTTGATCTGAGTCTGGGACACTGCAGGTGATGGTACAGTTTTGGATAGTACTGAAATAAGGCACTTGGGATCTTTGTCGCATGACGTGGGTATGGACCAGGGGATCGCAAGGAAGCCAGAACCCTTCAGCCTCTGGACACGACTCTTAGCAAGTGTGAAGGAGACATACCTTTGACAAGAAGACCGCAGCTGCAGCAGGGACCTTAGAAGACCACAGAGCAAGGAATCCAATGCTTGTGGGAAGTGGCTGCGATAGAGATACTTTTCTCAAATGACAACCACACCACTAAGAGTCCAGACCTGGTAAAGTGTACAGCACTGATGTAGCTCAAACTTGTTAGACTCAGGACCCAAGCGTATGCCCAATTCCTAGCATCACTGCAGTGGAATGAGGAAAATGAGACTGATTCAATGACAAGAAGGCTTGAGACATATGAAGATACTCTACACGCCCCAACACAAGCCCACATCTCGGCTGTGGAAACAGACTTGACTAAGCTGTCTTGGCTTTAAAGATAGATGTCTGCTAGATATGCAGAAAGACTCTACAACTCAAAGACAAAGTGAGTTATAAAGTAGGTATGTAGATTATTCAGCGCTGGGCGCATGGGGGATAGCTCCTCCAAAAGGCATGCACACTCACTTGCTCGCTGCATTCTCTTTTGTCCTCTAAAATGTTACATATGCATTAAGTTTTGCAATACATCTATGCATATTCATTTCCTAGCTCTGCCTAGCTCTGCCTAGCTCATGCCTTCGTATGATAAGATAATTATCAGTCTTTCTGTGCCTGCCTACTTATCTCTGATGGTCACTGGTGGTCTATGGGATGAAGTAAGTTGTCTTTATCAAGGTTGAACTTTTCACCTTGTCTCCTTGCACATGCTCTCTGATCCTTTGGTCACAGTCCAAACCATAAGGTCAGTCTAATCTGGTTCTAGGGGTCCGAGAAGCCTTGTTATCTTGGCAGCATTGCAAGCTTAGCATTCTCTGTCCTGTTCTGGTAAGCAGTCTTTCTTCATATCACACATCCTTGCATTCTTTCATGTTGCTTTTGAATGTACACCCTGTCTTTCCTTCACAAGCAGTCAGCACAGAACATCACAAATGCTGCAAATATTAAGCAATATACATAATCTAAATATCTATTTCTAATCAATCCCCCTCTAATTCCTAACTCTCGGATTTTTCTTCCGAGATTCAGGTGGTTTTAGAGTCTTTTTGCCTTCTGCAAAGCCTTGAACCGGATGCAAGAAAGAGACGGAGTCTTCAGGTTCTGATTTTCAAGGTTGCGCACTTTGTTTATTGTTTCTTATCTTACAATTTTCTCAGTGCCCAACTAAGATCTGTGCAGCTGCTTGAGCATCTGATGACTCCCCCCGCACTGGGCTGTCGCTGTCTCTTATACTAATTGTTAAGTACTCTTTATTTATCATTATTTGCTAATACCTATCACTTATACTAAACAGGTTATCTCTACTTTGACTCAGTCTCTTTAAACTACTTTGTGCCATCGTCACTACAGAAAATGGAAGTGAGGGAAGAAGAAAGAAGAAGCAAGAGACAACGCCCAAAATCCTCTATCTTGCTCTCATCTACTTCCATACTAAAAACCTAAAACTACTGTTTTTCACCCTGTGATAAGCTAAACTACTATCTTTCACACTCTTGTGGCCTGTAATTCATCTTGCAGTGTAGGAAGCCTTTCCCATGGACTGGGATCAAAGCCAGTGTCTTCCTGGGCTCTGTGCCAGGGTCCCAGACCGCCCTGTCCATGTCTCTGACCTTCCAGGGCAACCAAAGGAATGCCCTGGATTCCGACATCTCCCCCTCCTGTTTGAACTAAAAACACTTCTTTGGCAACCCTGTCCATGGCTTGCCATATGCATTGAGGCAAACACGGCCGAATCATGAAAAGAATTACAAGCTTTACTAAAATGTATATAAATGTTCTTAAAAATCTCTTCCATAATGGTGAAGGGTTAAACAAATTGAACATACTATTTATCTACGACTCAGTTACTTCTCTAAGTTTGTTTATACTCTCTTGCAATTGCTTGATGTTCTTATGAATGGATTTGGAATGATTTGACAAATTCATGCAGCTAATTCTCTTAAATTCTTCACACCTATGCCCATGTGTCAGCAATAGATAATCTATTGCTGCTCTGTTTTGGAGACTTGCTTGTCTTACACTGTCAACGTCCATTAACATGTCACTCAGTGCAAGAGAAGTGGCTTGGGCATGTTTGCTCAGCCAACAACCTAGTTGATCTAATTGTCTCAAGGCTACTCTTGATGCTGCCTGTGGTGAAAAAAGTGCAACTGCAGTTCTCTGAGCTTTGTTTCATGTGTGAACATTGTCATCACAATTTGGATCATACAGTTTGATAGATTTTTTTCTTTCTATATTTTTGTTCTCTTAGTAATGTCATGTTGGGTGTTAGCAATGAAAGCATTAGAACGCTGCATGGACTACTTTTGACATTTGCGGGGATTGCGGGCTAAATTCTGTCCCTACAAATGAAAAAGATTCTTCTCGGCAATTGCGCTGGAACATGGTTGGATGGTTTGTCCAGCATCTTAGTGTAATTACACTAAGATGATGAATTTCTGTAAAAATTGAGATTTGGAGTGACGTCTATCATTTTGTTTTGTGCCACTCCAGAAAGGCTGAATTTCACACAAAATTGTATTCGGACTGATCTAAGAATTTCTAGTTCCTGAGGTTCAAAAGGAGCTACAGGAAGGAACTTTGTTTAAACATCCCATTTGTCCACTGGGTTTACAATGGACTTTGAAATTGCTAGAGGGATATTCTCTGGAATCGGCTATTAACTCACTGGCAACCCCACTAAACATGTTGAAAAGGGCTTCCTTGGCCTTGAGTGTGTCAGACAGATGGTATCTAACTCTGATGTATTGGCTAGAGTTTCTTAAACATTCTCTTTTGGTTGGGCTACGGGCAAAACTTCCGCATTGCTCAAGGCAACTAAGGAGAGAATGAGGCACAAGTATAGTACTTTCATGTTTAATGGCCTTTTTCTTATGGGAATCTTTAAAAATGCAACACCACCCAAGTTCTAAAGAAAACCTAAACCCAAAAGAAAACTCAAGTCTTAGAGTCTCTTTTGCACGTAGAATGAAGGGATGTTTGCTGTCTTGATACCGGCTCACGTCTGCGTGCCCACTTCTCTTTCTCTGGTCTTGGGGTCCACGTCTGCTTGCGTTTGGACTCGGTACGGTTTCACATGCTTCGCTGCCACCCACTTCGGTCTGACTGCTGTGGAGACACAAGCATATCCTTTGCTCTAAGTTATTAATTTGAATGGTCCTTCAATCTGTCTTGTTTCTGTGTTTCTGACTAAAACTAAAGGATTTTCCTTTAGCTTCGCTCTTGTGCTGTTTGAAAAGTGTCTGACAATTGGTGGAGTTGGTTCTGCAAAAGAGCCATTTAGAAAATTCAGTACATACAAGGCTTTATTCAAGCGCATGTATGGTGTTGCATCCGCTTCTCCCCTTTTTTGTCTGTCTAAAAGGGATTTCAATGTGTGATGTGTTTTTTTAATGATTGCTTGACCTGTTGGAGAATGTGGGATACTAAAGGTATGATGGACACCCTACCTCTTTAGGAATTTGTCAAGTACTTTTCCTGTGTAAGTTGGTCTGTTATCTGTTTTGATTTCCTGCGGCATACCTAATGATGCAAATGCCTGCAAGAAATGTCGACAAGCGTGTTGTGCTGTCTCACCTGTGTGCAATGATGCAAAGACTGCACTTGAAAATGTGTTAACTGAAACATGAACATTTTTGAGTTTCCTAAAGGATGGATATTTTGTGACATCAGTTTGCCATAACTGCAAACTGTGCAATCCTCTTGGATTGACTGCTCCCATGGAAGCAGGAGGCTGTACAAGCTGACAATCTGGGCAAGTACTAATGATTTCCTTTGCCTGACTTTTGGAAATGTGAAAAGTTTCTATTAGTGCTTGAGCATTCTGATGGAAGAATGCATGACTCAGTTTTGCTTGCTCAAAAATGTTCGGTAAAGTCTTTGAAATTGGCATGGTCAATTTGTCTGCATGTGCACCACCTTCTACTAAAAATTTTAGAACAGATGAATGTGCCTTGATGTGAGAAACAAAGTACTTACATTTTCTGTGTTACAACAATGTTCTCATGCACAGCAAGTATGAATACAGCACTTTGGATAAACATCCAGTGAGCTTGCGATCTTTGCAAGTGTTGGACAGTCTTTTTTGAAGTGCCTTTGTTTGCTACAGTTGTAGCATTGTCTTTTTTGGAAATTTGCGAATGCATCTTTGATGACCTTCTCCACTCGATCTCTTAAAACAACTGTGACATGCTGTGGTATTTTCACCTTGCTGCATGTTTCTATCACTTCTGCCATAGTGGGTTGACTAGGTATCACACTGATGATACGTTTACATTCTGGGTTGGCATTCACAAATGCAAGACACCGAAGCAAATGTGGCTTCACCCCATTATCATTGATTTGCCTGTCCACTGCTTGTGTGAGATGATCAATGGATGAGGTGAAAGATTCTGAAGGACCTTGCTTTATGTCTGTATTTTCTGTAACTCTTGTCGGTGGAATTTGCACTATTGCCTTTTGCGCTGTATTCTTGATGTCTGCCAACACTTCCCATGGAAAAAGTCTGGCTTGACAAGCTGGATTGTCAAGTGGTGGATCACCGGCCAATTGTGCAACCGTGAAGCTTGCATTTGTTCTTATTTGATATTTGTTTCTCAGCTCATCAAGAGTTCTTTTCTATTTTGCATCTCAGATGATGAACTGCGAGTCAGTGAGGATCATTGAAGCAAGGGATTTGAGGTCAAACGGTGTTAAATCATATATATTAAATGTCCTTTTCAAAAGCTGTTTGAAGTATGGAGACTCTAATCTACTATTACAAATGGCTCTCATCAGATCTCTGATGACTTCATGATCTAATCACTTCCATCTTGGGTTCGCATCCTGTGCATCATAAGTCACTGGCATTGCTATGCTTCTTGAGCTCATTATTTTAAGGTTTTCCCCTTTTAATGCTTTCTTTCTTATTTCAGTCTAATCTGTTGCACTAAATACCTGTGCATTTGATATCTGCATCGTTAGACATCGGAAATGATTTCTGTGCTTGCAGCTTTGATGCTGCTTCATCCTTTTCAAGATCTACTTGTTTTTGTGGCTTTACCTCATCCTGTTTTGTTTCCTTTTCCTTTGCTTGAGGAACAGGAACCAGGGACTGTTGGCCATCACACAATTTCTCTGCAACACCTTGAAAAGAAAGAGTGGGCCTCCCAGGAAATTGTAGAACATATGAAGGAAGAAAGGATTCCTAAAGAACTTGGGTACCTTTTTCCAGAGGAAGAAGTTGAGGGAGAGAAGACAATGACTCTTGGTGGAATTCTGAATCTGCTTCTCTAAATTGCCGAAAAAACTGCTTCATAAAGTCTTTAGATAGCAAAAGTGATGGTGCTTGACATGAAAAATTAAATGCTTTTGTTGTCCGAACAGGAATGCCCTCTGAAGCAGTGATGTGGATGATGTCGTCATCAGTGATTGATATGTCTTGTTCTCGAGCAGCTCCATTGTCCCTCACAGTCGACAAAGGCTCACTCTGCTTTTGTTTGAATTGCTGTTCTGAAGCAGTTGTTTTTTTGTACGAAACTGGGAAAAAAGTGGTGCAACGTGTTTGTCCCGTTGCTGGGAGGTGCTCTACTTGGTGTGCCTGACGCTCGTTGTGATTGTTGTGGTTTCACAGTCCCGCCCCTAGGTGACGATGACATGTCGGCTGCTGGCATCTGCTGGCTCATGGTACTACATGGACCTGGTACTTTTTCTATTGCCCCTGACAAATTACGTTGAGTTTGCAAAAAGCCTTTAATTTCTGGGTGAATTTGCAAAACTTTGTATGATTTTGGACGTGCGTCCATTTGCAGAAACGCAGCAGCTGAGTTTGAACCTCCGCGTGCAGGCGGTACTGCAACCAGTGTGCCGCTGGTGGGCAGGGTCGAGCTCGGTGTTGTTTGCCGTGTGGGGGTGGCCCCCTGGAGAAGCTCTCTGCCTTGGCCACGCCCTGCCCCTGCCTGTCCCGCCTCCGCCTGCTCCGCCTCTGCCTGTCCCGGCCTGGCGGCGCCTGGCGAAGTGTCCCCGTCCCGCTCACGCCTAGAGGCCGCTCTATCTTGCTCGCCGTCAGAATTTGCCCCGCTCAGAGCAAGGACGCGCTTTCAGCCCCGTCCTGCCCCTTGCTCGCCTGTGCCTGGACCTGCCACTAGTGTTTCTGGGGTTTGCAGTACCCTGCTTGGCCCTGCCCTTCCTGACCCCCCTCCCACGCTTTGAGACGCAGATGTATCTTGAACGGTGCTCCTTCCTGTAGCTTGCGTCATTGCCACGCGTCGAGCTGCCGGCATGGACCCCGCCTCCCCCAATGCCTATGTCCTGCGGCCCACGAACTGTTCTCCCCCGCGATCCACCCCCTCCTGACCTGACACGCTTCCCAACCGCCCTCGGCCGCATTCCGCGCCCCGGCGAGATTGGTTAGGATTGTCCCCCCACGCATGCTCTGCAGTCCTGCCCTCCACTACCAACTCGATCGGGACTTGATGTTCTCTCGGCGCCCTCTACGCTCCCTCCTCCCCTCGCCCAAACTGTTCCTGCGTGGAAAGGAAAAGGAGCGGCGGAGTGCTGCTGCGCGGTGACTGTGGGGGGGTGAAGGGACTCCGAGGTGGACTTTGTGTCAAACCTGTCTCCCCCTCTTCTTGGAGTAAAAGTGTTGTGTCTGTGGGAGCTGCTTCAAAATAAAGCATGTCTAACTCCTGGTCACTGGGATGGATTAAAAGTTTTATCTTTCCTGGGACTGGCATTTAATCGGCTTTTGGGGCTTCTGACGAACTTATTTGTGGCGAACCCTGGGAGACCTGAGGACTCTCCCCTCCCCCATCTCCCAGAGGAGGTATTAAACTTGGGGAAAGTAGCTGTCTGTCCCCTCCTGCTGACTGGTCGACAGATGAAGCGCTACTTTCTCCCTCCCCACTACTTTGCAACTGCCCAATCTGGGGATTTCCATCGGCATTTCTCGAAATGGCTTTTAACATAATTCTAGCTGTGGGCAAGAGCTTTAAAGCTATCTTGTCCTTCTTTGTGGCTCTATCATATAACTCCCTATTTGCTTCCTGCCAAAACCCTGGCTCAAATAGGAGATGGGTCTCACAATGAGGATAATTACAACGGACTTAGAGCATCAATGCCTGAAGCTCTTTTTCCTTGAGAGCCACACTGTGTGTTGAAACCACCCCCCTTAGGGCAGCTAAAATAGAGATCTGTTCCTGGGAAGTGCCCCCCCCCCCCCCCCCCCCCCCCATGATCTAGATCCAACTGTTCTTACCAAAGCACAAAGGCTTGGGTGCAGCTGTTGTCGAATTTGCCTCAGAGGTGTCTTGATTGCTGACCAGCAGGTTTCAGGGTGATGGATTCCAGGGCCCTTGGAGATCTGTCGGTCTGGGACAAATTTGAGATTAGCTGCTCTGATCAGAAATGTTCCTTTTACCTTCTCCCAAGCTGACTGTCTGGCTTTTTATCTTCTGAGGGCTTTTGATGTTCACTGCGTGCAGAAGGCTCACTGTGACTCTTTTGGTGCTCCTTTTCCGGGGCCCACCCAGGGACGCCAGTTCTCGGATTTTTTTCCCAAGATTCAGGTGGTTTTAGAGTATTTTTGCCTTCTGCAAAGCCTTGAACCGGATGCAAGAAAGAGATGGAGTCTTCAGGTTCTGATTTTCAAGGTTGCGCACTTTGTTTATTGTTTCTTATCTTACAATTTTCTCAGCGCCCAACTAAGATCTGTGCAGCTGCTTGAGCATCTGATGACTCCCCCCGCACTGGGCTGTCACTGCCTCTTATACTAATTGTTAAGTACTCTTTATTTATCATTATTTGCTAATACCTATCACTTATACTAAACAGGTTATCTCTACTTTGACTCAGTCTCCTTAAACTACTTTGTGCCATCATCACTACAGAAAATGGAAGTGAGGGAAGAAGAAAGAAGAAGCAAGAGACAACGCCCAAAATCCTCTATCTTGCTCTCATCTACTTCCATACTAAAAACCTAAAACTACTGTTTTTCACCCTGTGAAAAGCTAAACTACTATCTTTCACACTCTTGTGGCCTGTAATTCATCTTGCAGTGTAAGAAGCCTCTCCCATAGACAGAGATCAATGCCAGTGTCTTCCTAAGCTCCCTGCCAGGGTCCCAGATCCCCCTGTCCAGGTCTCTGACCTTCCAGGGCAACCAAAGGAATGCTCTGGATTCCGACACCTAACCCCATGTCTCAATCCCCCTTTTCAAAAAGGTTAGTAATTTCTTTTACTTAATACAAAAATTCTTCTTCCCAACCTCTACGGTATGTCCCTCAACGCCTTGCCATGTGCTTTGTATAAAGAAGTTAATATCGCCATTCATTGCAACATTTTCCAGTTCCAAATAAGTATTACAAGAGACAGTGCTAAACTTATACCAACCAATATCAGTAAAACAATAATGGGGTGACATAATGTATTTAGAATCCCAGTTGCAGTGGGCAACCATCCAAAAAGTGCATCCCACTAGCTGTGACTTGCATCTTGTTTGACTCTCTGCAAAACCTTGTTTATTTCTTTTGTGTCATGATGGACAGTAATTAGAGTTTTCTCTCCAGTTTCTTGAATGTCTTTTAAAATTTTGACCAGGTCTTGGTGCTTAATTAATTGCCTCACTAAAGTGAGGTTCATTCCAATAGGTGTGGGTGATAACCTGTGATACATTGTGTTATTAGACTTAATTAGCTGGTGGGATACATCTGGTGTTAAATACAGAAAGTCACACCCTACAATCTTAACAAAATTACAAATACAAAAATTATAATGATTCTTACTAAGCAAAGTTACATTATCCTTGTCTATTTCTACAAAAGCACAAGCAGTTCTTAAACATACACAGCCTTGACCAATATATACAACTACAGTCCTTTGACTAGTATCCGTATGAATCTCAAAGTGACAAACGCCTTGTTCAGTGTCAAGACATACGTCTTGAGCATCAATTGTGTTGCTTTCACAGATAAACCCCTGTTGTTCCTGGGTAACATAAGATTCTAGATTTACAGTTTGCCATTTTTCATTCACTGTCTGTGCCCATGCTCTGTGTTCTGAAGGATAGAGCACCATTCTTTCATGATTTAATCCTAATGCTATAATGAGGTGAATAACATAAACTGTGGCATTACGTATAGTAAGCACAAAGGCAGTAGCCATGTCAGTAATAGGATCATAGGTAAAACTTACCAGGGTCCACCAAGATTGAAATTTTCTTTCAAAATCAGTATCATTGTCCCAGACAGCTTTTTGAATTTCAATTGGAAAAGCTCCTTCACTTCCTTCTCTTATAATTAAGGCAGCTGTTGATTGCAGCTGTAATTGTGCTTGTATACAGCTAAAAGCCAAAGACACACTACTCTGAGCCATACTAAGTGCATCTATGATTAGCCTGTGGTCTTGGTCTTCTACTTTTTCCCATCCTGATAGTACCTGGGAAACTTGCCATTGACTGGTTCCTAAAGCCAACAAAGATGACTGTAAGGGTTGGACTGTAAGGGTTGCTTTAGTTTTTTTACATCACTTGTTGTGGTGGCCAGCTTATTCATTAATATTTTTTAATCAATTCCATTTAGAACTCCTAGCACTGTTCCTAATATTCCAGTTAAATCTCTTTGCTTTCTGCCCCTGAAGTGTAATTGCTTCTGTAACCATGTTGTCCAGCCCTCAAAGGATGTCCTTAAAAAGGAGGTGCAAGCCAGTTGAATCGGAGATATTAATTTGCATTGTTAATTCAACACGCTTAAGAGACCATTCTGGGTTAAACAACAGTTGTTGTTGTCCTGTATTTCTTACTACATATGCACCTATCTCATAAATTTTGGGTTCAATTTTAGTTTGAGGTTGGGCTGGCTGGTTACTGGTGTGGGTTGTAAGAGACCCCACCATTGTAAAGGGTATGGTCTCTATATTGAAGTTTAGTATGAGGCTTTCATCCATTTTAAGCTCCTGACCCAACCCTGGATTGCTGGTCCAATAACACCTAACCGCAACAGTCTGCGTCAATATTAACTTATACCAGCAATCTAATTTTCCTGGGTGAATGCAACCAAAATCATGTTGACAATCTAGTTTATCTGGGGAAACACAATCTCCTTGATGGCCACTTTTGGAGATTGGCTTTATTAAAATCCCAGTCACCTTTTCATTTGTTGTTCCATTAATCATTTGACACCCTATTTTAATCTCGTCTCCTATGGTTCTTTGGAGTGCCCATTCCCTTTCCAACTTTTGCCATTTTAAAAATGCATGGGAATGGTCACCATTTGTTTGCCACAACTACAACTGCCGACTTTCCATTAATACTGCTATTTCCAGTTGTTAAGGCTTCAGACCAAGGCCACTCGCCATTCTCTAGTATCATAGAAACACTTTTGGCTCCTCTTAACTTTTGTGCTTCAATTATGATGACAAATAAAACAAGTCTCTTGATCAATTTTCTGTGAGCTAAATTGCTAAACATCCCCAACCCCAATGTACTCATTTTGCTCAAGTAAGTTTTAGTTTCAGTTCACTGTCACCTGGTGTTGCTTTCCAAGGGGCCTCTGGAGCTTTCTTCACTCGAGAGTGATGAATCCAAGCACTCTGTTCCTTGATTTTAATTGCAGTGAAAGTGGTGAGAAGCACTTGAAACGGTGCTTCCCACTGCGGCTCCAAGGTCTTTTCTGCAAAAGACTTGACATAGACATAATCCTCAGGCTGTTTGTCATGCACTGGTCCATCCAGCCCTCTGCTCTGAGTTCCAGCCACATGTTTTTCAATTTCTCTGAGTTGTTTACCTAAGGCCACCATATAGGCAGTCAGCCTCTCCTCCCCAATTTGGGTGGATATCCCTTTCTGCACACCATATGGTCTCCCATAAAGCATTTCAAAGGGGCTTAGTCCATATTTCTAGCAATGCTAGCAGGAGAGACTGGGGCCAGGGCAAATTAACCTCTTGTCCTGGCCTCACAATTTGTTGCTTGATCAAATGATTCATTTTCTCAACTTGACTGCTTGACTGGGGACGGTATGGCGTGTGAAGTTCCCAATTTATGTCCAGATGTTGACTGATCTGTTGAACTATTTTTGAAATAAAATGTGGTCCCCTATCTGAAGATATTGTGGCTGGAACTCCAAAGCGTGGTATTATTTCTTGCAACAACACCTTGGCTACCTCCTGGGCTTTGGCAGTCCTGGTGGGGAAAGCCTCTGGCCATCCTGAAAAGGTATCTGTTAGTACCAACAAATATCGATAACCCCCTTTTCTTGGTAATTCTGAAAAGTCAATTGGCCACTGCTGGCTGGGTCCATGGCCCTTTCCAATTTGGCCAAGTTTTGGGTTAGAGGTATTCTTGGGGTTTTGTCTGGAGGCAAAGTTCACACTGCCAGGCTACTTGCGTGACAGTGGCATATAAGTTCCTGGCAGTGATCTTTCCAATCAAATAATTATACAAGGCATCAATTCCCCAGTGTGTTTTCTGATGTTCCTCTCTTACTAATGCCCATGTGTCCTGGTTTAGGGCAAATTTGGGAGAAAACCTCCAAATGGGGTCCCTCTGGAAAGCAAACCCAAACAGTCCCTTCCCCAACTGGTCCGGGAAAGAATTTCCTTGGAGAAAAGTGTAAAAAGCTATTTATTTAACAAAGTGCCCACAAGCACAAAAAATGAATAATATGAAACAATAAAACCTCTCACCATTCTGAAGAGAGAATGCAAAATTGAGAAAGTCCTTGCTGCATGTGTAGCTTAGCTCGCTCAGTCTCTTATCAGTCTCTCTGGCACTGGAAAATGCGGAGGCCCAGGCCCCGGTGTGGAGTCCCTACAGGCCCTTGACATAATTCTTTGGGTCTGGCCTCGGCAGGACAGATCATAGAGTCACCTGCCCAGCCTGAAAGAGAGAACTTCTCAATGGTGCTCTGTGCACAATGGTTTGCCCCGGTTTCCCCCCTCCCTAATGCCCCTGGCCCTTTGGTTTCTCCTTTCCTCTGTGTCTCCATTGGGTTTGGGACCCCAGTGACTGGCCCCATTTTCCCTATAGGGCACTGACCCTACCTGCCCTTTGCTCTGCCCCTGTGCCTCAAGGTCATTGGCTACTGAAGCTCATACTTAACCTTGAGACCGACACACGTTCAGTCCTTTTTGCTCTGGATTCCCCTTCGGTTCCTGGAAATAAACCTGTCTGGAACTGATCTAGTGCAAGGGCCTTCTTGCCTCTCCTTGATGAGTTAGCCTTGTGGTGTGTGTGGATGTGTGAGCTTGACTGCTTTGCCTGAGTTTCCCGAAGCAGCCTTTCCACCGGAGAGGCTTATTGGGACTAGGCTTCAGCTCCACTCCTAAAAAGCACAGCACAACACCCCACTAGACTGTAGGTGTGAGCTTCTGGTGCTCTTCTGGGTTTTCAGTCCACAGCAGGTTCGAACAGTTCCAAGAAAAAGGAAAAAAAAAACAGTCCAGGGAACTTCTCTGCCTCATCTAGCTAAAAACTAACTAAAAGCAAAAGAGATCTCTGTCCTGCTCTCTTTCTCTGCTGCAGACAGCACAGTCCAGGAGCAGAATGTGGAGGAGTGAGTGCAGTTTCTGAAAACAAACCACGCGCTTCTCTTTCTCCTTGCTTCGCTCTCAGAACCAATCTTAAAAGATATAGAACATAATTGAAAATATTACTTCCCTCTAGCCACCCCCCGGCTCTCGCTAGCTCAGTTATTCAGGGGTTTTAGGGAAATATATTTTCAGAGAGACAGAATAGAGATTTCAAAAGAGTGGCTCTCACCCCCAGCTTCCGTCCAAGCTTTATTCTCGATGTGATGTTCCAGGAGGCCGAGGAGAGAGAGAGCGAACCAGGAAGGAACAGGGGTATATCTAGTTTTGGGCCAAGGAAAGATATTGGCCCTGAGCCAATAGGGTCAGGAGTAGGTATGATAGGGAAAAAGGGTTGAACTACATAGCACAGGTTTCAGGGGGACTCTGAGGGGAAAAACCATTCCTCAGAGGAACACAACATCTCCCCCTTTTTTGTTTAAGACATTAGAAGAAGAACATTAGGTTACACAGAATGTGGGTTTTCCCACCAATTACAATTGGTGGGGGAGTTAACCTGCTTTAGGTTTGCCAACTCTATGTGGTTGACTTCTGAGGTAGAAGGTACGAGACTATTGATAGCCTTGAAAATCAAACAGCGTAGGATCCCGAACGCTATTGTTACAAGGAAAAGAATAACAAGAAATAACAAAATTGTTTTAACTATAGAAGTCCACCACCCTGTAAGTCCCCAGCCTTTGAACAGTTCTTTGATCCAGTCCTCAGATTCTTGCTTCACTTGTCTGATCAAGCTGTTCATGCTTCGAAGGGCAGCATGGATATTTGGAGCCTTCGAGGTCAGGTTTAGGCAACACAGTCCTTCAAATTCCTGGCATTCATGTCCATGAAGTAACAAGAGATAATCTATAGCAGCACGGTTCTGGAGAGTGGCCTGTCTGGTAATTTCCTCATCTTCTAGGAGAGAGCTGATGGCGGTGGACGTTAAATTTGCCTGTTTGACTACCCAGCACTCTAGATGGCCCAATTCACCTAGAGCTTTGGCTGCTGCGACCCATGGAAGGAACAGGGACACAGCAACTCTTTTTGACTTGGCCCAATGAAAAATTTCTGAATTACAATTTGGATCCAATTGGTCCACTAATTAAAGTTTGGTTGGGTGTCAATACGGACAACCGCCCTATGGTACATGGCCCTCCTAAAAGCCGAGACAGAATTCCTGCCCATAATGGAATTCCTACCAGACAGGTGGACATAGGATTCTCTGTTGATGCAGTGGACAAACATATGCTTTCTTGCGGAAGTGTCTGTGCCAGGGTCACCCAGACATTTTGACGCAGCTGAGGGATGATCTATGCAGCTGCCAGACTGTTCAGCAACAACTTGTATGGGGTTCATCACAGGGTTGAGTGTGAGGTAGGCTTTCTCTAAAAGGAAAAAACAAACATTTTAAAAACATGTTAAAAGTTTCTGTTTCTGCCGGAAGGAGTCCACATCTAGGAAGATTCTTTTTCTTCCATCCGGCGGCGTCTTCTTTTGGATGCAACGGCTACTTGCCTCTTATCCCCTTCTGCTGGAGCTGGATTTTTAGGGACAAAAGGTTTCACCCACTTCTGGGGAATCCACCGAGGGCCTGAGGGAGTGGCCACACATGCATAGCCACGACCCCAGGTCACGAGCTCATAGGGACCTTTGGTTTCCCAAGTTTCTGGATCCCTAATCATGACCGGTGGACGCTCAGACAATTTGAACTGATTGCCACTGTTAAAATGGCGTACCACTGGAGGACTCATGTTTTCAAATGAACAGTTCAGAAAATTGATAGTAAACATGGCTTTGCAGAGTTTCTCATGTGGAGACATCCACACAGTCGTACTACTCTGTCTAGCCAGGACCTGTTTGAGCATCTGATGTGCTCGCTCAACCACAGCTTGACCTGTGGGGGAGTGAGGGATGCCAGTTTTATGTTCCACTCCCCACTGCTGGACAAACTCCAGGAACCCCTTGGACGTGTACGCTGGGCCGTTATCAGTTTTGATTTCTTTTGGAATCCCCAACACTGAAAAAGCTTGCACTAGGTGTTTCTTGGCATGTTCAGTCTTTTCCCCTGCATGGGCAGAGGCATACACAGCGCCTGAATGTGTGTCAATGCTTACATGAACATATTTGAGGTGTCCAAAACTAGGAATGTGCGTGATGTCTGTCTGCCATACCTCACAACTGCCAAGGCCCCGGGGGTTAACTCCCATGCCCATCGATGGCATCGCTTGGACCTGGCAGTTGGGACAGGTGGCCACAATGGCTCGAGCCTGGCTCCATGTTAGCTGGAACTGACGGATCAGGCCTGGTACATTCTGATGGTATTGTTGGTGACTCAGCTTTGCCTGTTGGAAGATATCAGGGAGACGTGCATTTTCAACAGGTGCAGCAAGGGAATCTGCCTGACGATTCCCCTCTGCAACTTCACCTGGCAAATCCATGTGTGATCTTACATGCATCACATAGAACGGATGTTCTCGATGAGAAATTAAATAAATTAGCTTTGAAAGCAATCTGAAGAGATGCTCATTGTCAATTTCTTTGAGCACAGCCTGCTCCGCTCTGGACACTACCCCTGCCACGTAAGCAGAGTCTGTTACCAAATTAATTGGTTCTGAGAACTTCTCAAAGGCTCTTACCACTGCAGCTAGTTCAGCCACTTGGGGGGATCCCTCCACAAACTCCACATCAGCTTCCCAACGCTGAGTCTGAGGATTTCTCCAAGTCATCACCGACTTGTGGGAAGCCCCGGATGCGTCTGTGAACACTGTGAGAGCCTTGAGTGGTCTCCGACTCCTCTTCTCTCGAGGAATGAGGTGGAATTCCTCTTTGAGCAACTTGTGAGACAGGGCATGGACTGATATTTGTCCCCTGTAGCTGTCCAGAGACAATTGGAGACTGGCATTGCTCTGGAGCAAATGCTCAAACATCTCTTTGGTCAGTCTCTTGGGAGAGTTCCTTCCCTCCTTAGAAAGTTTGACTGGAAGGTGAATACATGTAAAGTCACAACCAGCCAGCTCACACAATCTCACCCTTGCCTTCCGAATCAGTTGAGCTATCAACTCTTGTGGCTCAGTGATGGTCTTGGATCTTTGGTGAGAGAGGAAGACCCACTCTATGATCAAGAGTGAATCTCTCTGCCCTTCGATCCATTGAAAAATCAAACCATGCAAATGTGGCAGTTTTCCTAGAACAATGAATTGGAAAGGTATGTTTGGCTCACATCGATGAGCCTGCCTCTCTGATAAGGCCTTCTGTACCTTTTCGATTGCTGTCTTTGCCTCTGGGGTCAGTTCCCTGGGAGAAACTAGCTCCCTCTCCCCCTTCAATAAATTGAAGAGAGGGTCTAAATCTTCATTTGTGAGGCCTAGCCAAGGTCTTACCCAATTCAAAGACCCACACAAAGAATGGAGATCTGCTAAGGTTTTGGGATTACACTCAATTTCCAGTTTCTGCGGAACAATGGTCCTTGCAGCTATTTGTAGACCCAGGTATTTCCAAGGTGGCATCCTTTGAACTTTATCTTCCTGCAATTGAAATCCAGCAGAGGTTAAAACCTTAACCACTAGGTCAAGTGTGTGTTGGAGTATAGAATCATTGGGGGCACACACGAGTAGATCATCCATGTAGTGAAGGATGATGGCATCCTTTCTCTTGGCACGTACTGGTGACAGTAGTGAGGCTACGTACTGTTGGCATATGAAAGGACTAGATTTCAGACCTTGGGGAAGTACTTTCCAGTGATATCTCTTCATTGGGGCTTCTCGATTAATGGTAGGAACTGAGAATGCAAACTGTGGGGCATCTTCTGGGTGTAGAGGAATTTGGAAGAAACAATCTTTGATATCTAAAACAGCCAATTGCCAGTCTCGAGGGAGCATTGTTGGAGAAGGCATCCCTGGTTGGAGTGGTCCCATGTCCTGTATAATTTTGTTTATTTCTCGGAGGTCATGGAGCAACCTCCACTTGTCCTTTCCCGGTTTCTTTATTACAAAGACTGGGAAATTCCAGGGGCTTGTTGTCTCTTCTAGGTGACCTTGGGCCACCTGCTCCTCCACAAGCTCCTCAAGCGCCTTGAGCTTCTCTTTACTCAATGGCCACTGTGCTACCCATCTTGCGTTATTGTCCAACCACTTTAGTTTGTGGGTAGGGCGCTCCACAGTGGCTATTTCCAAAAATCCTGGGGTGTCTTAGGAATGACCAATTGGACTCCCCACTGTGACATGGTGTCTCTCCCCCATAAGGGAGCCTTATAATCAGCAACAAATGGACGGACATTTGCCAATTTCCCGTCAGGTCCCTCAATTTGCACTATGTTTTTTGAGATTTTTGCCATTGTGATTCCTCCTATGCCCTGAAGTTTGCCTGCCACAGGTTGCAACTCCCAGTGTGATGGCCACATGCTCTCAGGTATAATGATAATGTCCGCGCCGGAGTCGAGCACCCCCTCCACATGGAGGCGGTCTGACCCATGGGCTAAGTTACATGCCAGAGAAGGTTTGTTCTCCCCCACCACCTCTGCCCAGTAGACTTCCGGTGGTTTTCCATCTGCTAGGACTTCAGCCGGAACAGGAATGGCCTGGACAAGGACTTGCCCCTCTGTCAGGTAGAATGGTGGGTGCATGCAACGTGCCAACAGCGTGAGGCCTGTTATTTTTCCTTTAATGGTCATGGGAGCGACCTCAACCTCCAAGGGTGTGTGTGCTGTGTCCCCAATAACAAAATACTCACTGTTTGGTTCCATGTGGTTAACCTTCATGTCCTGTGAAATGTTTTGCAGGTCCACTGTAATTACTGTCCAATCAGTAGATCTGAAATGAAAACCTTTGGTAGTCACGAGCCTATATCGGCCTCGCGGCTGCCATACATTGTTAGTTGAACATTTGACATTTTTATTTTTCTGTACCCCCACACCCTGCGACCTGCCCTCCCCCTTTTTTGTTAAGAGAGAGACATTTGTCACAGTATGGCCTTGTAAATTTCTGTCTTGGCGCGTCAAGGAGATAAAATCTGGGCCGTGCTGTGAATTCAGTTTTTTTGATTTTTTGACTTGCATTTCTGGTTTTCTGGGCAGGCCTTGGCGAAGTGTCCTGGCCTTTTGCAGCGGTGGCAGATGATGTGCTGCAGCTGGTCTGATGACATCGGTTGCTTCCTTGCTCCTGGTGCTGCATCTGCCACAGGCTTTGGGTGTGTCAGTCCCGGATTCCTTTCAGGTGCACTGAAGAGGTCTGCTCTCTTGATACAGGCTTCTATCATCTGGGCGAGACTAGGTGATGGGTCAAGGGGAAGGCTAAGAATGATTCTACCACAGGTCTCATTAGCATTCCTCTGAGCCATCTCCTTAATCAACTCTGCCTGTACCACTGGGTCTTGCACTTGTCTTTCCACTTGACTTCTCAGACGGTCCACAAACTGCAAGAAATTCTCTGAAGGAAACTGTTTAATGTTAACATAACTGGTCTTTATCTCAGGTGATGGAATCTGATAAAAAGTCTTTTCTGCAGCATTACAGATCTTATCTGACTTGGATAACAACCGAGTTTGCTCATTCGCACTAGATAAATCACCTTCACCGCACAAATGATAATGTGTGATGTCATTGAAATTACTGTCTATCGCATCAGGAGTTTGCTGAATTTCCTGCAATACTGTTTTCAAAGCTTTTTTCCATAATCCTTCCCATAGGTCATACTCTGAGGGAGTTAATAGGCATCTGAATAAATCTTTAATGTCACTGGGTACCATCTCATTTGAATTGAAGGTAGCTTTCATCATGCCCTTAAATATTTCACTAGATCTCCCAAATTGTTTCTGCATTTTACACAGCTCTTTTTTATCTTGGTATGAAAAAGGCAGATACTCTCTACGCACGTGTCTTTTACCTACATGTACTACAGGAGCCACAGATGGTATGCTTTCTTGATCATTATTCTGAGTTGCTAAGAATCCTATTGCTTCTCTATTACCCAGGTAGCTCGAGGGTGTTGTCCCACCCCCTCCCTGGGGTCCAGCAACAGGATCCCCCCTCCCCTGGGGCCCCAGGCTAGGCTGCCCCTTAGCCCTTGCAGCAGGGGGGCCACCCCCCCCGACTCCGCTGCTGCGGGCTGCCTTATCTATCCCCCCATCCGCGCTGGGAGTAGTGGTTGTAAGGCACCCTCCCCCCTCCCCCTTCGCGCGGCCACTGGGAGGGAGGAGGCACTGGGGAGAAGGGTGGGGTGGGGGATTGGGTGAGAGATATGGGGTCGGGGCGGGAAGTGGGGAGAAGAAGGGATAGTGGGAAGGAGGTGGAATGCAATGCCGTCCGCCATCAGGGCTGACCGCGTGGTGCGAGCCCCCCAGGGTCTCATCCACGTGGCCAGAGCTCTGAGAGGAAAAAAGTGCATCTTGCTGAGGGAAAACAGGTGGGAGAGGAGGGTATAAGGACGATGGGTGGGTTTGAGGAGCAGAATGCAGTATGGAATCAAGGAATCCCTGCTTCTCGGGAACAGGGTATTGCTGAGAGGTTTTGCATGGCTGGCTGCTGTTTTCTGCTTCTAACAGCTTCTTGCGTACTTGTAAGAATATTGGAATAAATGAAGAAATTTTGTTTTCCCCATTTTCAACTTTTAAAGTTATTAATTTTCCCACATCATCCCAAAATGAAACAGAATTTATATCTTGTAGAGTACTGTCTGGAATCTCAGCTGACAGCCAGGAAATAAATTTGATTAAGAGCTTATTAGGAAATTTTAGATCTTTTGAAATATTTTTAAGTTGTTTAAAAGCACTCTTTTGATTTCTCGATAAACGTATGCCCATGTTTCTGATGTTTTAAAAGGCAAAATGTTTGAAAAATCTTCACCCCTGACGTGAAAACTAAAGACGCCGCGTCCCGCTCGCTCCCGAGATAAGAGACAAGGCGGGCAGCCCACGGCTCGGGGCGGCCGTCTCTGGCCGCTTCTCCCGACTGTGGGGACACGGGCAGGGGGGTGTCCCGGTGCCGGCTTCTGTCCCGGGGCCCTCCCGTAGCTAGCCCACCCCAAAACCGCGCGGTTTTCCCGAGTACACCGAACTCCAGCCGTTCGTCAGAGAAAAAAATCTCAAACCGCGTTACGCAAACACACTGCAGCGCAGGGTCCTAAAGCCCTCCACTATTAAACTATAGGGATCTTCTAGCGGACCCCGCAGCACGTGTTGCAACGTCAGGGTTTTCTGTCTAAGGTCGATTCACTTTTGTAGTAAAAGCGAACTCCCGACCTTGTCCTGCCACCCCGAGCTGCTCCAAAACAGCCGATAGGGGCCAGGTAGTTGTGCCTCCCAAAGAGATTATTAACCCCTTAAATAGGGAGTCCCTCTTCATGCGTGGGCTTATTAATATTTCATAACAAACCGACGTTGGGGGCCAACTGAAAATATTATTTCCCTCTAGCCATCCCCCGGCTCTCGCTAGCTCAGTTATTCAGGGGTTTTAGGGAAATATATTTTCAGAGAGATAGAATAGAGATTTCAAAAGAGTGGCTCTCACCCCCAGCTTCCGTCCAAGCTTTATTCTCGATGTGATGTTCCAGGAGGCCGAGGAGAGAGAGAGCGAACCAGGAAGGAACAGGGGTATATCTAGTTTTGGGCCAAGGAAAGATATTGGCCCTGAGCCAATAGGGTCAGGAGTAGGTATGATAGGGAAAAAGGGTTGAACTACATAGCACAGGTTTCAGGGGGACTCTGAGGGGAAAAACCATTCCTCAGAGGAACACAACACATAATATCTAACATAAATAGAACAGATGATTGGGGATATAAGCATCATAAAGGCACCCTAGGACATTCCACCCCGTATCCTTATATCGTCAACTTACTGCCAAAACTAATATATATTCTAACTCTACACACACATACATTATACATACATATATGTATATATATATACACAGTATACAACTATACACAGACAATGGCAGTGACATTCAGCAAACAATGATATTTACACATAGTTCTCACCCAACAATCATATCTCCCTGAGGTACACATCATGTTGTCAATCTAAGTCTATCTTTGACACCTCTATCTCTGCAGCCTGATCTACCTGCTCGTTGTTTTGGTGCTCTTCATTAGCTCTGCTCTTGGGGACATGGGCATCTACATGGTGGACTTTCACAGGTAGCTTTTCTACCCTAGTAGTGATGTCTTTCAACTCATCAGCAGCCCAGATTGGTTTTCCCCTATGTTGCCAATCAGCCTTTTTCCACTTCTCCATCCATCCCCACAGAGCATTGGCTACCATCCATGAATCAGTACAGAGGTAGAGCTTTGGCCACTTCTCTCTTTCAGTCATGTCCAGGGCCAATTGAATGGCTCTGAGTTCAGAAAATTGGCTTGACCCACCTTCTCCTTCAGTAGCTTGTGTGACCTGTCCTTTGGTGCTCCATAAGGCTGCTTTCCACTTTTGCTTCATCCCTACAATGCGACAAGAACCATCTGTAAAAAGAGCGTAATGTGTTTCTTCTGCTGGCAGTTGGTTGTACGGTGGAGCTTCTTCAACAGGTGTCAGTTGCTCTTGGTCTTCATCAGTGAGACTAAAGTTTTTACCTTCAGGCCAATTTGCAATTATCTCCAAAATCCCAGGGCAATTCAGTTTTCCAATACGGGCGCACTGTGTGATGAGAGTGATCCACTTACTCCATGTGGCATTGGTGGCATGATGGGTGGAGGGAACTTCTGCTTTGAACATCCATCCCAGCACCAGTAGTTGGGGTGCCAGCAGGAGTTGTGCTTCTGTGCCTACTACCTCTGAGGCAGCTTGAACTCCTTCATAGGCTGTTAAATTTTCCTTCTCTGTTGGAGTGTAGTTGGCTTCAGAACCTCTGTAGCTTCGACTCCAGAATCCCAGTGATTGGCCTCGAGTCTCCTGAGGCACCTTCTGCCAAAGGCTCCAAGACAGGCCATTGTTCCCGGCTGCAGAGTAGAGCACACTCTTCACATCTGGTCCTGCCCTGACTGGGCCAAGGAGTACTGCATGAGCGATCTCCTGCTTGATTTGGGTAAAAGTGTGTTGCTGTTCAGAGCCCCACTGGAAAGTGTTCTTGCAGGTGACCAGGTAGATGGCAGGGCTCACAATCTGGCTGTACTCAAGGAATAGGCCTTCTCCAAAAGCCTATGGCACCTAGGAAAGCTTGTGTTTCCTTCTTGCTGGTTGGTGGAGACATTGCTGTGATCTTGTTGATGACATTGGTGGGAGTCTGACACCATCCATCTTGCCACTTTATTCCCAGGAACTGGATCTAACCATGGACAGTATTTCTCAGGTTATCCAGGACTGAGACATGTGCTGCGATCAAGCAGGCCAAGCAAGTGAAGCCCCTATGTTATGTGGCCCTGTAATATCCAACATAAACAGCACAGACAATTGAGGATACAAGCATAATTAAGTCACCCTAGGACACCATAGTAAATAGGAGGGGATAATCAGCTTCCCTTCTGTGGTAGCAGCCCATCCCTCCTAGTTATATGTTCCCTTTTGGTCACTAATTAGCCTTTTGTCCTTTTTATTATATACTGGCTTACCTTCTAGGGAGATATGGCCATTAGGAATCAAGGCTCCCTGTACTGTCACCTCACCTTTCGCTGCTTCTTTTGCCTCTCTGTCTGCCAGCTCGTTTCCTTCCTCCAGTTCTGAGCTCACCTTCTGATGTGCCTTAATGTGCATGATTGCCACCTTCTCAGGCAGTTGGACTGCTTCCAGCAGTTGTATTATTTCTTGTGCATGTTTAATGTTCTTCCCTTGTGAGTTTAACAGTCCCCTTTCTTTCCACATGGTTCCATGAGCATGCACTACCCCAAAAGCATATCTTGAATCTGTATAAATGTTTATTCTCTTTCCTTTTGATAACTCTAATGCATGGGTTAGAGCAGTTATCTCAGCCTTTTGTGCAGAAGTACCTGCTGGTAAGGGTCCTGATTCGATTAGGTGTCTGGATGTGGTAACCGCATACCCAGCATGTTGATTTCCATTGATGATGTAGCTGCTTCCATCAGTGAACCATGTTTCTGCATCATCCAAAGGGGTATCCTTCAGATCTGAGTGGCTGGAGTAAGTGGCTTCAATAGTCTCCAGGCAGTTGTGATGTATTGGTTCCCCTTGATTTCCACTGAGGAAAGAAGCTGGGTTGACAGTGTTAGTTACCACTATCTCTACATCACCTTGCTCTACCATGATAGCTTGATATTTCAGGAACCATTGTGGGGAAACCAGTGGCCGCCCTTTGTTTCCAGTACTGTGGACAGTGTAAGAGACACTAGCACGGTCATTTTCTGGCCCAGGGTGAATTTGCGTGTTTCTTGGATCTTTAGCACAACAGCTGCGGCGGCTCTGAGGCAACCTGGCCATCCTTTAGCTGCTACATCCAGCTGCTTAGAAAAATAAGCAACTGCCTTTCTATATGGGCCCAGGTCCTGTGCTAGTATTCCCAGGGCAATCCCCTGTTTCTCATGGGAAAAGAGAAAGAATTGTTTATTCACATCTGGGAGTCCTAAAGCTGGAACGGACATAAGGGCCTTTTTCAGTTGATCAAAGGCTCGTGTGGCTTCCTTTGTCCACTGGAGGTCTCTGCTTCCATTTGCAATGATCGAATACCGAGGTTTCACAAATAGCCCATGATTGTAGATCCATAATCTGCACCATCTCATCATTCCCAAAAAGGTTCTCAGTTCTTTTATTGTCTAGGGTTTTGGGGTTTGGCATATTGTTTCTATGTGCTCTTTCCCCAAAGTCCGTTGTCCAGCACTGACCTCATAACCCAGGTAGATCACCTGCTTTACCACCTGAGCCTTTTTCTTTCATACTCTGTACCCCTGGAGCCCCAAAAAGTTTTAAAGGCTTACTGTCCAGGCCATGCACACTTCTTCTGTCAGGGTAGCTATTAGGATGTCATCTACATACTGCAACAATTTCCCTTCTCCTGGTAGAGCTTTCCAGGATTCCAAGTCCTTTGCAAGTTGTTCTCCAAATGGGGTGGGTGAATTTTTCAACCCCTGCGGAATCACCGTCCATGTGAGCTGAGTTTTGTGTCCACTTTTAGCGTTTTCCCATTCAAATGCAAAAATTTTCTGTCTGGCTTCATGGGGAGGGAGGCAAAAGAAGGCATCTTTCAGATCTAAAATGGTAAACCAAGTAAGCTCTTGTGTTAAACACATTAAAAAGGTGTACGGGTTAGCCACTACAGGGTAGAGATCCTCAGTTATCTTGTTAAGAGCTCACAGATCCTGTACAACCCAATATGATGCATCATGTTTTTGGACAGGTAGGATAGGAGTGTTGAAATTGGATTGACACTCCTTCAGCAACCCCAACTGTAGGAAATTTTTGGGCTAATTCCTTCCCTATCTTCCCTTCTTAAGGGATACTGTTTAATTCTAACTGGTTGTTTTCCTTCCTTAAGTTTAATTTGTGTTGAGGGTGCATTTTTCACCCTTCCTGGTACATTGGAGGCCCATACTCCCAGAAACACTTGGTTCAGTATCTCCTTGCTAATTTCCTCTTTAGCCTCGATAGCTGTTAATATTAAACTCAACACTTCTACATATTTTTGATCATTTACCTCCAGAGTAATTTCCCCATTTTTGAACGAAATAGTTGCGTGCAATTTTTCCAATAAGTATCTCCCTTGCAGTGACTCTGGAGAGTTAGGCATATATAAAAACTTATGGATGCCCCATTGTTTTCCATATTTATATTTTAATGGCTTACAAAAATATTCTATTTCAGGTTGGCCAGTTGCCCCCTTCACCATAACATAGTCATTCCCCACTAGTACCAAGGCTCTATTTAAAACTGAATATGTTGCTCCTGTGTCCACCATAAGTTTCACCTCCTTCCTCTCCTTCCCCGGCTTCATTTTTATAACCAGTGGATCTCCTGGAGTAAAATCCCCCAGTCCCCCTCAGTCATCTTTTGCATGTGCAATCACCACCTCCCTTCCCCGGTTCCCTTTCCCATTTCTTTTCTGTTCCAGGCATTCATTCTTCCAATGTCCAAATTTTCTTCAAATTGCACATTGCTCCTTGCCCAGTCGGGGCGGTCCCTGCCTAGGTGGTTCCTGTCCACATTTTCCTTTTCCTTCTGTGTCTGGTTCCGTCCCGCACCAGGCGGGAGATGACCTCTGGCTAGCTCGGGTCAACCCAGGCACAGAATGGTCCCAGTTTGTTTCAGCTTCTCGGCTCAGCAGCTGGACCCCCAAAAGTGTGACAGCAAAGCAGCAGAAGAGAAAAGGCTGGCTCTCAGCTTAGCAGATTAAAAGATGTTTACTAGCTCCAGAGTTGAGGAGCAGAGAGGTTGAGAGCGAGGTGCTGAGAGAGTTGCTGAGAGGCTGAGAGAGTTGCTGAGAGAGTTTTTTCCTCCCTCCTGCCCCCTATAAGCGGGGGAGGGGTTTCAGGGAGGATACTGCAAGACCACGAATCAGGGGTTTCAGGGGGTAACAAGGTGTGCCCACCCCCAAGCCTCGGACCACTAAAATCCAAAGCTAAAGGAATTCCCCCCAGGGGGCCTATCACCTGAAGCCCTCTCCCTGAGATTTCGCAATCTTGGGAGGGCTCCTGGAGAAACAGGCTGCCCCAGAGCAAGGGGGGTGGGAGGACACAAAACACCTTATTATACAGACAACACAAAAGGGATACAGAATTGGGGATACAGTGAAATGAACCATAACATAAACTTCTTATAAAAACCTAATAAAACAGTTCTGCACCACCACATCCTTACTCTTTTACTACTGCTACTAACTTTCTCATCCCTTACTTATACCCTTCTTCTCGGTTGCTAAAGACCCTTCATGACTCGTCTAATAAAGCATCCAAGTTCCTTCCATCTGGTCCCTGGAGCTTCTGAAGTTTCCTTTTGATGTCTCCTGTGGACTGCCCTAAAAATAAATTTACTAGCTGCTGTATCCCTACCTCAGATCCAGTATCTAGTGGTGTATGGTGGCGCATAGCATCTCTTAGGCGGTCTCGAAACTTGGATGGGGATTCAGAGGGCCTCTGCTTAACTGTATACAAAGCTGACCAATTTATAGTTTTGGGGTTGGCTTTTTCCATCCCCTTTGTTACCCATTCTTGATAGTTCTCTAATTTGTCCAAATACTCTGGTTCATTTGAATCCCAATGTAGATCCTGGAGAGGGAAAAATTCCTTGACATCATCTTGTGTTACTCTACAAACATTCTCTGCTACGTCCCCCACTGTTTTCAGAACTAACTGCTTTTCTGTCTCAGTTAACACATCCAGCAATAACTGGATATCGGACCAATCTGGATTATGCTGCTTAATCATATATCTTAACCTTTTAGCAGTTCCAGTCGGATCACTTCGATAGTTCTTGGCAACTCTTTCCCATGCCTCTAAATCAATCATAGAAAAAACTCTTTCCCATGCCTCTAAATCAATCATAGAAAAAGGGATTTTAACTAACATTCTCTTTCCCCCAAGTCCTACTGCCTCCTGTAAAGGTGCTTGTATTATTTCTCTTGTTTGTTTTCTAGTCCAGGATGCTATGGGACCACTTGGGGAAGGCTGCTCACACTCACTATCACTATTAGGCAATGGGGGATATAACGTTAATGGTTTCATTTGTTTATGTGATTCAGAAGTAAGTGGAGGACCAGATGGCTTAGCTTGTCTCTTTTCTAAGGGAGCTGAAGTAGGGGTTGGAGTTAATGAATCTACTTCTTCCCTTAGTCCCTCTTGCCTTTCAGGGTGTGGCCCAAACAAGTTCACTAACTCTTGCTTTTGTGTCTCTGTTTGATATACCTTATCATGACTGGTACAGCGCTGGTTTATTGAGCACATACTGCAGCATCACTCAGGTTTCCCTCTATTAGCTTTGTTTTCCTTTTTGAGGGCTTGTACCAAAGGATCAGAGGGGGCTCTAATTCCACAATCTCTCTGCCATTCAGGATGATTTCAGAGGGAGAAAAACATATCCGTGTATGAAACCTTGCTCCACTTCCCTTCGCATCTCAAAAACATCAGCTGCAACAAGGTGTTATATTCTAAAGTTCCAGTAGGCGGCCATTTCTCTCCATCCTCCAGTTGATACAAGGGCCACCACTGAGTGCAGTATTTCATGAGTGTAAGTTTGGTCTCTGTGCCCCCCATCCCTGCAATCTCTTTCCAGTTGGCCAAAATACAGCCCAACATACTAGCTTTAGGGATTTCTTTACTTTCCCCTGATCCCATTATCTTCTCTTCCTTGTCTTGTCTTGCTTCCACCCAAATCTTTTTTCACACTCTCACAATCTTTTCCCAATTCTCCCGCCTTATACTTCAAACCTCTGAGACTAAATGCGACTTCCCACAAAGATACTCCAAAATTTCTGGTTCAGGGTCTTCCCAGCCCTACAGCCAACACTGAGAATATGCACTCTGCCTCCTATCAGAGGAACATCAGAGGAACAGTACCAATGCCTTCTGCAAGTCCTACACTTTATTAATACCGATGCAAGATGTTGCCTTGCCTGCAGAAGCAAATTATTTCGCCTCTCCTACTTGTCCGGATGTTCAAATCTTTTGGTGCAGGCTGTTCCCAGTCTAGGGCTACCAATCTCCCTGCAGAGGTCCTATATAGTCCTCCTAAATAAAACCATTCATTTTCCCTTACTACCCAATTATTCACAGAATTTACAAATTCCCAGGGATTGAGTCCAAACCACTGGAAGACAGGGACTCCTTCCACCCGTCTCGCCATGGTTAGGATGACTTCCACCCCACAGCCCTTCTGGGGTTGCTACACCTCTGCTCCTTCCTCAAAACACTCATGGCAGAAAAAGGCACAAAACAAACCCTAAAAACTGCACACAGTATGTTGGAATGCTAGAAAATTAGATTTAAGATTTTAGCGTATAGCAATACATATGAGTCAAGATGGAGGATTTTGGGTGTTGTCTAAGTCCTTCGTCTTGTCCTTCTTCCTTCTTCTTCATGGGTTTGGGTGGTTTTCTGCAATTGGGTGAAAAAGGTCCACATTTCAGGCCTTGGGTGGTCATTATTGGGTCAAAAGTATAAATAATATAGGTGTCATATCGTTATTGGGGAATTATCTCTTAAATAACCTTGGAAAAAGTTAGAAGCACTCCATTTTACCTTGTTTCCCTAGCTTGCTAGTTAAACTCACAGCTTGTGAGCCTGTAAATACTGTAAATAGATAAGATATAATAAACATTCCAAGTCTGAACTCGAGCTTGGCATTTCCCGAGTATTATTCATCCTGACCTTGGCAGAGAAGAAAATAAGCCAAAACCTTTCCAACAGTAAAGGGGAATATTACCAAGCAAAAGCACAAAGGGCTCGCGACTCCTCCCATGCCGGTGCCCACAAGTTCCGGGGAAAGGGGCCACTTAAGCCCATGCGCCAAGTTGTATTACCACAAACGCTGTTCGGTCTCTGCAAATTCTGGAACCCATAAGTTCCATGTGGAACCCTAAATTGACCAGCGTCCAGTGTTTGGGAGCTCCTAGATGACAAGACCCACCCGTGTAGGCTAACCCTGTAGCCCCTGTGGTCTCTCAGAGAGTGAAAGCCAGCTGTCTCTTTGCTTACACTCACACTCGTGCTGCGCTTTTCAGCACACTTCATTCACTCCACTTGCTTTGCTTTTCCCTAGCTGTCCCAATCGGCCAGGAATGGAAACGTAGGTTGAGCTCCACACTTGCTTTGCGCCAGAGGTGTGTCTCAGGCACGCACGCAACCAAACGCAACACACGTCGGACTTTTTAACACTCACACACACAACCTTAAAATAGCAGCAATAAAACAGGGATTCACTCGATTCACCCCTAGAATCACTAGCGGCCGCCCCACTGGTCAGTAAACCCTTTCCCCACTGCGGTTCTTTTGGTCAATGGTCCCTTCCACTGGCTGCACATCTAACCAATGGTTGCTTGCAAGCCCAAAACCACCAGGACTCTACCTGTGCACCAGATATCTCTGAGCAACTTATCAGTAGTTCCTATGGGACCCCTTTTTAGAAGAGATACATACCATTTCTCCGCAGCTCCAGGAGGTCATTGTCTGAGTCCACTGCTGAGTCAATCCTGCGGCTAGGCAGAGAACGTCCCATCTGGGGTGTCAAAATGATACATGGAACTCAAAGACAAAGTGAGTTATAAAGTAGATATGTAGTTTATTCAGTGCCAGGCACATGGGGGATAGCTCCTCCAAAAGGCATGCACACTCACTTGCTCGCTGCATTCTCTTTTGTCCTCTAAAATGTTACATATGCATTAAGTTTTGCAATACATCTATGCATATTCATTTCCTAGCTCTGCCTAGCCCCACTTCGTATGATAATTATCTTATCAGTCTTTCTGTGCCTGCCTACTTATCTCTGATGGTCACTGGTGGTCTATGGGATGAAGTAAGTTATCTTTATCAAGGTTGAACTTTTCACCTTGTCTCCTTGCACATGCTCTCTGATCTTTTGGTCACAGTCCAAACCATAAGGTCAGTCTAATCTGGTTCTAGGGGTCCGTGGAGCCTTGTTATCTTGGCAGCCATACAAGCTTAGCATTCTCTGTCCTGTTCTGGTAAGCAGTCCTTCTCCTTATCATACATTATTGCATTCTTTCATGTTGCTTTTGTATGTACACCCTGTCTTTCCTTCACAAGCAGTCAGCATAGTACATCACAAATGCCGCAAATATTAAGCAATATACATAATCTAAATATCTATTTCTAATCAATCCCCCTCTAATTCCTTACCCCGTGTCTCATGTTAAGGAAACCGGGAGCCTCCCTTGGAATGGAAAACATGACCCCCTTTCCTCCAAATTGTTATAATTTTGAAATTAAGGGGTTTTCAGGCAAAGATATAAGAAAAGGAATAATAGTTCTTTACTAATATGTATAAAAGGCAAACAAATAGCAAGTGGCAGCAACAACAAACAAAACCAGAAACCCAATAGCAGCCTTCTCGACTACAGCCACTTTCCCCTTTGGTGTAATTATCGTCACAGCCAGCAGGGGCACTGGTGGCTCCCAGCTTGGCAGGGTGGGTGAGATGATTCCCCCCCGTGGCTGCAGGGGGTGCTGTGGCGCGAGTTTCAGCCGTCTCCCTCCACGTGGTAATGGTGGGTGCAGCCAGCAGAAATGGATTGAGAAAAGGCTTCCTTTATGAACTCCCAGGGGCAGGTGATCCTGGTGCTCCCTCTGGATAGCAAAAGGAGCTGTAGCAGGAACCTCAGAGTAGCAAGCTGGGAAGGCAGGGATGAGCAAAGTCCCGGCATGGTATGTTGGAGTCCAGGGCATTCCTTTGGCTTCCCTGGAGGGTCAGAGACCTGGACAGGGGGGTCTGGGACCCTGGCCCAGAGCCCAGAGGGACATTGGCTTTGATCTCAGTCCATGGGAAAGGCTTCCTGCGCTGCGGGAAGGATTGCAAGCCACAAGAGTGTGAAAGATAGTAGTTTAGCTTATCACAGGGTGAGAAAACAGTAGGTTTGGGTTTTTAGTATGGAAGTGAATGGGAGCAAGATGGAGGATTTGGGGCGTTGTCTCCTGCTTCTTCTTTCTTCTTCCCTCACTCCATTTTCTGCAGTGATGGTGGCACAAAGTAGTTTAAAGAGATTGGGTCAAAGTAGAGATGACCTGTTTAGTATAAGTGATAGGTATTGGCAAATAATGATAAATAAAGAATACGTAGCAATTAGTATAAAAGATAGTGACAGCCCAGTGCGAGGAGGAGTCACCAGATGCCCAGGCAGCTGCACAGATCTTTGTTGGGCACTGAGAAATTTGTAAGATAAGAAACAATAAACAAAGCATGCAACCTTGAGAAATCAGAACCTGAAGACTCCGTCTTTTTCTTGCGTTTGGCTCAGAGCTTTGCAGAGGGCGAAAAGACTCTAAAACCACCTGAATCTCGGAAATATAAACCGAGAATGGTAGATGAGATGTATCAGAAACTCAGTAGCTGTAGCTGGGACTGTGAGGCATCCCAGCAAGGCAGGAGGTGCAGAGGTACAATGTAGCAAAAACTTGGAGCAGTGGCAAAAAAAAAAAAAAAAAATCGGCAGGGGTAGGGCAGCGGCAGCCCAGCTTTCAAGCAGGGCAGAGAAAAGGCCCCCTGGATGGGGAAAGGACTTGGGATACCAGGGTTTTCCACAGAGGCACTCAAGCAGATGGTGGAAGTCCTTTTTTTTTTTTTTAGTGAGTGTCAGGAAAATCCACAAACACCAGAGGTTTATGTCCAAAAAGGAGACAGAGGAGTCCTTCAACTTTATTTGAATAAAGGGAGAGAGTCCACTGAGGCAGACGCCCACGGGGTTTTTCTCTCTCAAGGTTAGCCTCCTTTTATCCTAAACTCTCAGCCGCATGCTGCCCTCTTCCTTTTCCCATTGGCTGAGGTACTAGGAAGGTACAGCCTTCCTGAACCGCTCCCCTTGAACCTACTTTTTTACCCCAAAGTTCAGAAGTTCAGCCTTGGGCAGACCCTTGTCTATCTCAGGAGCCAAGGTCTCTGGGTCCCATAAGGAACCTGCTGCCTAAAGTCAGTAGAGACATTAACACCCATTTCAAATACATGAACACCCATCACATTATTTGTAAAGACATTAGCACAGAACTTTCCTCTCATGAGGTAGGGTGTTAATAAGGTCCCAGTTCAGTGGCTGCTCTCACGGGCAAAGGCTCACCCACAGCAGAAGAAGCAGGACCAGGCTGGCCTCCAGCAGTGAATTCCCTCCCCCAAGCAGCAGCTCCAGCCGTCCTCCAAAGCAGAGAGCAAGAGAGGGCTAGGAGCTGAACCCATCTCCTTTTCCCCAGCCAAATTCTTGTGGTATCTCTGCCCCTCCATGAGAAACCCCCCAGCTAAGAGGGCAGCCAGCCATACCCTTCCCAAGGAAACTTCTTTTGTCTCTCCTGAGTACCCGGTCATTATTGTCTCTAAGCAACAAAAAATGTGAGAAAATTCTCTAAGAGAAAGAAACAAAAGGAGAACTCCCTAACCCCAACACAAGTGCATGTGGAAATGGGAAGACAGGATTAAAGACATCAATCAGAAACTCAGCAAGGAGCTTAGAGGACCTTGTCCAAGTCTTGTCACCATAGACCAGAGCCTCTGTTATCAGAAGCAGATATCCCCCAGCTAGGGAGAGGCGATACACCCCAAGAGCTGACCTGTGATTCTTCCTGTCTCTTATGTGAAAAGTGCATATTATATGGCTCTACGCAAGATATTTACTATATGTATTATGTTGTATTGATTGTTAATGTTGTATTAATAGTTTGATAGTATGGTAAATGTAGTTTTGTAGTTAAAATGTAGTTTTTATGTACCAACCACAGGAAAACGTAAATCTTTCAGAGAAAAAAGAATTTACTACTTCCTTATCAGAAGAGACCAACTTCTCCTGCCTTGCTCAGCCCTGTGGACGCCATAGAGATTAAAGGAAAAAAGTGATACTAACCAGAGACAATTCTTTGTTTGAATGGAATTTATGCATCATGTATGAAATGTATGAATATTCAGCAGGCTATTGCTTTTAAGAGATAATCCTTTGTTAACAGGGGTCCTTCTCCAGAGCTTTTTTGCTCGGGGAGGCACCCAGACGTCTGTAACTTTGTTTTTATTGTCTTGTTTTGTCCTAACCCTAATTGTTCAATTTTTTACTCTAATTCTATTTTTTATAACCATCTTATTTACTATTAAACTTTCAAAATTTTAAAAACAAGTTATTGGCATTTTTCACAATTATGGTAGCAGAGGATGGTTAGAACACCTCACTGCCGGTGCCTCAGTGGAATCAGGGTGAGGATGGCGCACCCTGCCCAGTTGGCAGGCTCGCTCTGTGTTCCCCTGCTGTGACCGCCAGATGCAGGTTATGATCAATGGACAAAAGGAGGCAATAAAACAAAGAAAAGGGAAAAGATTCCCTAAAACAGCAGGAATTAGCCCCTAAGACTAAAGTGTACACGAAGACAAAGACCCAAAGACAAAAGACAGGTAAGTACTAGTTTGGACAGGGCGGCTAATGGGGGGATGAATGTTTGTGAATGAGAGGCAGCTGGTTATCCCAGAGCTGCTAAGCGAGTGCGGAGTCTCCTACGCTGCGTTTCCGTTCTTTCGCAAGAAAAAGGGCCAGTAAAGAGATGAAGTGGGTGATAAGAAGAGTGAGAGAATCCCCCAAGGGAAATTGGGACTGAGTTTTAAAGAAGGGGTGAGACCCCTAGGAAGCAAAAAGTCCACTGGATTAAGGGGCAATTGCCCACAAGTATCCAGGACTAAAACTTTTGCTGGGTTGAGGGATTAATATCCCAAGAGCACCCAGGGTTAAGCAAAAAGTCTGCTGGATTGAGGGGTAAGTGCCCAAGAGCATCCAGGACTGAAACCTGCTGGGTTGAGGGATTAATATCCCAAGGGCACCCAAAGTTCTGCCGGATTGAGGTTATGCCCAAAAACATCTAGGGTTGGACAACGCAGCTGGATTGAGGGATAAAATGCCCAAGAACATCTAGGGTTGGACAACACAGCTGGATTGAGGAGATATCCAAGAGCACTGGGACTGGCCAGTAACACCTAAAATTGTAATAGGTGATTTGAAAGTAAAAGGTACCTTATTGTTGTTTTGTTGTGTGAGAGTGAGTCACACACAAAATCTGCCTCAGCTTCCTGGGCAAGTGGGACTGTGGCAAGAGGTGTAAATGACCCGCAAACAGGCCATTGTTCCCCTGGGTGGGTGGGGGCTATGGCAGAAAGTGTATGTGACCTGCAATTCAGCCCTTTTTCTCCGGGTGTGTAGAGGAGGGGCTGTGGTAAAAGTATAAGTGACACGCCATTCAGCCCTTTTCCTCTAGGCGTGTGGAGAGGGGGCCGTGGTAAAAGTATAAGTGACACGCAATTCAGCCCTTTTCCTCTGGGCGTGTGGAGAGGGGGCCGTGGTAAAAGTATAAGTGACACGCCATTCAGCCCTTTTCCTCCGGGCGTGTGGAGGGGGGTTTTGTAGTAAAAGTGAAGGAGAAATGAAGTAAGAGTAGATGAATGAAAACACATGTAATGTTGATTGTTATATCTCCTTGGAGGGAGGTGTATAGTATTGAATAGTTGTGTGGGATAGAAGGGATTTTTTTGTGTGTGTGCATAGATAGAAGTAAGTGGTCTTTAGGTTGTAAGAGAAAGTGAAAAACAGAGGTGGGGGACAAATAGATAAAATCTTGAAAAATGGGACAGAAAAACAGTAAGTTGGATACAAGGAAGAAAAAAAGGTGTAAAAAATCACCAACGGAAATACCTCAAGATAGCCCTCTCGGCATTATGTTAGCTAACTAGGATAAAAACCCTTGTACGAGAAGAAAGGAAAAGGTAAAGATGATGCAATTTTGCATGATAGAATGGGCAGAGAAGGAAATAAGATCTGACCATGTTTATTGGCCCAGATACGGCTCTTTTGAGAACTGGATTTGTCAGGCTCTAAATGTATTTGTAAATTCAAAAGAACCGTTTAATCCCAAAGAAAGAGAATATACTACATGTTGGACAGGAGATTTTAGGAGAATAAAAATCTTTAATGTATCAGAAACCCCCGAGACAAAACAAGAAAAGAAAAAGGGGGAAGAAAAGGGAGGGGAACAAGAAGAAAAGAAGGAAAAAGAGGGGGATCCTTTGCAGGCTTTGCCCCCTCCGTTCCCGCTCACGCTCCCGCCGTTCGCGGCTGATACCCCTGTCCTAGGTCCCGCTTCAGCTCCGTCTGCCCCGGTTCCTGTCCCGAGTGCCAGCTCGCAGCCCGCAGCAGCTGCGCCGGTCCCCGCATACACCCCATCCCCGGCCCCGACGGTGAATTTGTCTGCCCCGGCCACCTGGTCCGCGGCAGCCCTAAAGGCCGTGTCGGGGGTCCCTCCTGATGCGTGGTCTAAGACCACCGCCCCGACCGTGCCAGGGGTCCCGTCGGCCCCAGCCGTCCTATCTCCAATTGCTTCCCCCACTGCCCGATCCCCGGCTGCCCTGCCCGTGCCGGCTGCACTGGGCGCTGCCGCTGCTGCTTTGTCTCTGCCGGGAGCCGCTGACTCAACTGCCATTAGCCCCATGCAGGCTGTCCGCGCTCCCCTCTGGTATCCCCTGAAACTGCCCCCTCCTCTGCCAGTCCCAGCAGCAAACCCTGCCTACGCTCCGCCCTTGGAGGACCAAGCCTCGGCACTATGCCCTCCCCTCACCGCCCTTCCTGCCCTGAGCTCTGTTCCCTCAGTAACCACAGCTACAGCTCAGAGAAACGAATTCTCCCTAGAAATGCCTTATTGAAACACTAGAAGTTCACTTAAAAGACAGCCCTCTCCTGGTTCTTTCTCAAAACACGGAAAAAAGATGACAGAGGGTAAAAACCAAAAATGGGATAAAGAAATTAGTCTATTTCCACTAAGAGAAGTCCCAATGGGAGGGGGTGGAACAGGGTTTGTAAATGCCCCTTTGACTTCTTCTGAGGTCAGAAATTTTTAAAAAGAAATCAAAGGAATTTTAGAAAATCCCATAGGCACAGCTGAACAATTAAACCAATTTTTAGGTCTGAATATTTATACTTGGGAAGAGATGCAGTCTATAATGAAAATAATATTTTCTCAGGAAGAAAGGCAATTAATCAGAGCAGCTGGAATAAAAGTTTAAGAAAAAGAGAACCGACAGGGGCCCCCCGGAGAAGACAAAATGCCAACTGTGCCTCCTGAGTGGGGTCAAAATAATGAGGAGGGGAGGAAACACATGAATGAATATCGTAATTTAATAATCAAAGGAATAAAAGAGGCAGCACCCCGAGGGCATAACGCTAAAAAAGCTTTTGAGGCACAGCAAGAAAAAAAAAAGAATCTCCAACTGAACAGTTGAACAGACTTAGGAGAAATATGAAACAATATTCCGGAATAGATCCTGAAACTGATGTGGGAAAAGCTTTGTTAAGGATTAACTTTGTTGCTAATGCCTGGACAGATATTAGAAAAAAAATAGAAAAAATTGAGGATTGGCATAATAAATCATTAGATGTCTTATTAAAGGAGGCTCAGAAGGTTTATGTCCGAAGAGATGAAGAGAAAGCTAAACTGAAAGCAAAACTTATGGCAGTCACCATGCGATAAAACAATTTCCAGAAAAATCAAAAACACACAGGCACTATTTCGAAATATGAAGGTCGTAGAGACAGGACAAAGGAAAAGAATAGAACCCCAATACAAGCCAAGTCTCAGCAGCTCTCGGTTTCTCTTCTGAGATTCAGGTGGTTTTAGAGTATTTTTGCCTTCTGCAAAGCCCTGAGCCAGACACAAGAAAGAGACAGAGTCTTCAGGTTCTGATTTTCAAGGTTGCATGCTCTGTTTATTGTTACTTATCTTACAATTTTCTCAGTGCCCACCTAAGATCTGTGCAGCTGCTCGGGCATCTGACGACTCCTCCCCACTGTGCTGTCGCTATCTTTTATACTAATTGTTACGTGTCCTTTATTTATCATTATTTGCCAATACTTATCACTTATACTAAACAGGTCATCCCTACTTTGATCCAATCTCCTTAAACTACTTTGTGCCACTGTCACTGCAGAAAATGGAGTGAAGGAAGAAGAAAGAAGAACACAAGACAACGCTCAAAATCCTCCATCTTGCTCCCATTCACTTCCATACTAAAAACTCAAACCTACTGTTTTCTCACCCTGTGATAAGCTAAACTACTATCTTTCACACTCTTGTGGCTTGCAATCCTTCCCGCAGTACAGGAAGCCCTTCCCATAGACTGAGATCAAAGCCAACTTCCCCCTGGGCTCTGTGCCAAGGTCCCAGACCCCCCCCCCCCCCCCCCCCCCCGTCCAGATCTCTGACCCTCCAGGGCAGCCAAAGGAATGCCCTGGACTCCAACAAGCAGCATTCCAGGAATGTCTGTTTTTACTGTGGGGGTGAGGGACATTATAGGAGAAATTGTCCTAAGCAGGTAATAGATCTGAAAATCTTCAAAGAGATGAGCAAAGAAGAGGAATAGAGAGGTCAAAGGCTCTATTTTTTAGGGGACAAATACCATCTAGAGCCTGTGATAACTCTAAAAGTGGGTCCCCAAGGAGAAGAATTAGAATTTGTGGTAGATACAGGGGCAGAAAGAACCTGCCTGCTAAATGTACCAAAAGGTTATAGTGTGAGTCAAGATACTGCAAAAGTAACAGGGGCAAAAGGAGAAACTTTTACAGTTCCAGTCATTAAAGATGTAGAAATTGAAGGGGAAACTAAAATTTGGATGGGAGATGTCTTATTGGTCCCAAGGGCAGGTAGCAACTTACTGGGAAGAGACTTACAAGTGAAATTAGGAATTGGGGTTATACCAGAAGATGGGAAAATGACAGCTAAAGTTTTAAAATTAGGCCAAGAGGATGAAAAAAAAATTAACAAGGAAGTTTGGGCTGGGGAAGGAAATAGGGGAGGATTAAATATTGACCCTATAAGTGTTACAATAGAGAGAGAAGATTGTCCCATACGTGTACGTCAACACCCCATATCTTTAGAAGGACGGGAAGGTTTGAAGCCAGTAATAGAAGGACTAATAAAGGACGGGACATTAGAACCTTGCATGTCTCCCCATAATACCCCTATTCTCCCAGTAAAGAGGCCTGATGGGAGTTATAGACTAGTACAAGATTTAAGGGAGGTTAACAAAAGAACTCGGTCTCCTTACCCAGTGGTACCCAATCCCTATACACTTCTAAGTAAAGTTCCACCCCAGCATCAGTGGTTTAGTGTAGTGGATCTTAAAGATGCTTTTTGGGCCTGTCCACTAGCCAAGGAGAGCCGAGATATCTTTGCCTTTGAATGGGAGGATCCAAAAACTGGAAGAAAGCAGCAATTAAGATGGATGAAATTACCGCAGGGGTTCACAGTCTCTGAACTTATTTGGGCAAGCTTTAGAAAAAATACTACAAGCTTTCTCCACTCCTCCTGGAATACAAATTATCCAATATGTGGATGATCTTTTACTATCTGGGGAAGATGAAGTTGAAGTTAGAGAAGCTACAATAAAGCTTTTGAATTTTCTTGGAGAAAAAGGATTAAGGGTATCAAAAGGGAAGCTGCAATTTGTAGAACGAGAAGTAAAATATCTTGGACACTTGATAAGTAAGGGTAGTCGAAGGCACAATCCAGAGAGAATTGCAGGAATTTTATCCCTTCCACCACCCTCTTCAAAGAGGGAAATCAGAAAACTACTCGGATTATTGGGATATTGTAGATTATGGATTGAGGGGTACACACAGGCAGTAAAATTTTTGTATGAAAAGTTGACAGAAGGAGATAATATAAAATGGACCAAGGAAGATGATGATAAATTGGAAAAATTAAAGTTAAAACTGGCCTGAATGCCAGCTTTAAGCTTACCCTCACTAGAAAAACCCTTTCATCTGTATGTGAATGTAGAAAAGGGGATAGCTCATGGAGTTTGGGTCCAGGAGTGGGGAGGAGTAAAGAGACCAGTAGCTTATTTATCAAAGATTGTCGCAGTGTCCCTCACGCCTGGCAGGCATTGACCACAGGCTAGCTCAGTTCGGCACTGCGGCTAACGCGGATTGGTCAGGGTTGCAGGCAGGGCAAGCAACCTCCTCCCTGTGGGGTCTTGGTTCCCCACACCGGCGACTGGACCTGATGGTGTCATGACTGCAGCAACGGACCAAGGGTCGACTCTCTCCTGAGTAGGGTTAAAGGTGGTTTATTAAAGGGGAGTCCGGCAAGGAGCTCCGCCTCTGACCATTGCTGCCCAGAGAGAACCCGTAGAACCGGGCTGCACGAACTTATAAACGGGGGAGGATCAAGGGGTGGCGACAACAGGTCATCTAATCAGGGAATATGGGGGTGTAACAGGGGGTGTCAACTTTTTAACATGGGATCAATCACAAGACGGGAGAAAGGGATTTTCCAGGTGCCAGCCTATCACTCAACACCTCCCCTGGATCTTTCCAGAAGCCAGGGAAGGGCCCCGAAGTGACAGACAGGGCGCCCAAGAGGAGAGAGAGGGGATTGACAAGGACAGGTGGGGGAGTGGGATGACTGACATAAAACAACTTGTTATATAGCAAACTCATAGGGGAGGAACCATTACAGAAAACGAGGGCACAGTGGAATGAACCATTACAAAAGACTTCTTTATAAAACTTACAAAAATTACTTAAGAACTTAATCAAGGCAGATGGAATCAAACACTTGTTAAGCTCACTAATGGTAGCTGGGTAAGGTATTCCTTCCATAATTGCCAAAGGGATTTTGAAGGCTGTAAAGCAGTGAGGAAGGATAAGGGTTTTTTGACCCTTTATTTTTAAGCTGCCCCCGAGATAATTCCGCAAGTAGGACACATGTTGTCCATAACTATCAGTGGAAGTGGCAGCACCGGAATGGAACTTGGACCCTTTTTAATAGGTTCTGGTCCAGATCCAACAAAACAGATCTGGGATGTAACTGCAAGTAGAAACCTCATGTGGGAGCTTAGAAATGCAAATACTGTGATTCTTATGGCAAGGCAACTATTGTTGGGGGACCACTAGACCCAGGAAGCAAGCTTTACTTTGACCCACAAAATGATGATGAAAATTGGAAAGGTCCCTTTGACAATGGGACCTGGGCTTTAAGAGGGCATTACTGGATTTGTGGCCAATATGCTTACTGCAGGTTGTCCCCAGACTGGTCAGGGATATGTTATGTAGGGTATATTAGACCATAGTTGTTTCTGCTACAAGTTCAGGGAAATCAGTTAGGAATTAAAGTATATGATGATCTAAGCAGTCAACTGATACAGCCCTGGTGGGAGGGAGCACCCAAAAGTGGGGAAAGGATGAATGGTCACCTGAACGAATCATACAACACTATAGACCAGCCACATGGAATCCTAATGAATTAATATCAGGTGCCAGAGAAACCATTTATAATTTAAATCGGATAATTCGGTTACAAGCTGTCTTTGAAGTAGTAATAAACCAGACAGCTACAGCTCTTGACCTTCTTGCTGACCAATCTATTCAGATGAGAAATGCAATATTCCAACATTTGATAGTATTAGATTATTTAATAGCAGAAGAAGGAGGAGTGTGTGTGTGGTGGTTTCAGGCAGATTTTGGGAGAAACCCTCCCACGGGGCCCCCCTCCCCTCCTCTAACCGGTTCGGGAAAAAAGACTTCCTCAGAGAGAAGTGGAAAAAACCTGTTTATTAAACAGGCAAAGCACTCCCAGCACAATACCCGATGACAAGAGCTTCGTGCCGCTTACGGAGGGATAACAAACTTAAAGAAAGTCTTCTCTTGAGGGTCGTCACTGTGCTCCACCACTCCGTCTCCGCTGGTGCTGAGAGAAAAGGAGATGTGCAGGGCTGGACTTGGTGGGGTGGGTCCCCTGTGGAGGCCCCCGGTGCTTCCCCAGGTCCTTAGTCCGGAGAGGTTGGAACAGTTCTGAGGAGAGGGCAAAAAAAGCAAAAAGGAAGAAAAAAAGGGAAAAAAGGGAAAAAAAAGCAAAAAGCAAAAAGCAAAAAAAGCAAAAAGCTTCAGCTATTCTACAGCGTCTAACTATGCTAGCACTAACTAACTAACTGCCGGGGAAAAAAAACAACAGAGCTTCTTTCGTCTTGCCATGTTCCAACTCCCCCGCTTCAAGGTCACTCCGATGAGCAGTTTTCCTGGGGAAAAACAAACCGCACTTGCCCTCCCCCCTGCACTCAACAGACGATTGGGGATACACAGTCACCCCAGGACATCTTCCACCCCTTATCCCCATATTGTCGACTTACAGACATAACCAATGTATATTCCACATAAAACTTCCATCCATTCTCCCCACAAAAAACAAACAAGCAATACCCATCATGCTCCTGTCACGTTCCACACTGAGCCACTGAATCCAGGCCCCAGACTGCAGGGCAGAAGGATTCCTCTCTCACTTACTTATACCTTCAACACTTGCTCATACCTTCAACACTTAACACATACCCTCTCACTTACACATTTCCTTCTATTTCATTCTGCATGGTTTAATGTACAGACAATAGCAATAGCATTCAGCAGACAGTGATGTTTGTAAATGATTCTCACCCAACAATCAGATCTCCCTGAGGTACACATCGTGTTGTTCCATCTTTCTGCATTATCCACCATGTGCAACCTGGTCCCTGAGCAAAGACAACCCCACAAATGGGTTTGTCTGTACTTGAGGCAGATTTGATCCACACTGTCTTCCCTAACAGACCTCTGGCATGCACCACTGGGACTTTATCTCCATCTATTGTAAGCGGAGGCTCAGCCTGGGCGGGGCCTGCTCGGTTGGTGGAGCCTCGGGTGTTGACCAACCAGGTGGCTTTTGCCAAATGCTGCTCCCAATTCTTGAAAGATCCCCCACCCAATGCTTTCAACTGGGTTTTTAACAATGCATTGTGCCTCTCCACTTTGCCTGCAGCGGGTGCATGGTAGGGAATATGGTACACCCACTCAATGCCATGTTCCCTAGCCCAGGTGTTAATAAGGCTGTTCTTGAAATGAGTCCCGTTGTCTGACTCAATCCTCTCAGGGGTACCATGCCTCCACAGGACTTGCTTTTCAAGGCCCAGGATGGTGTTCCGGGCAGTAGCATGGGGCACAGCATAGGTCTCCAGCCACCCCGTGGTGGCTTCAACCATTGTGAGCACGTAGCGCTTGCCTTGGCGGGTTTGGGGAAGGGTGATGTAGTCAATCTGCCAGGCTTCCCCATACTTATACTTCGACCATCGCCTGCCATACCATAGGGGCTTCACCCGCTTGGCCTGCTTGATGGCAGCACACGTCTCACAGTCGTGGATAACCTGAGAAATACTGTCCAAGGTTAGATCCACCCCTCGGTCTCGGGCCCACTTATAGGTGGCATCTCTACTCTGATGGCCTGAGGCATCATGGGCCCATCGAGCTAGAAACAACTCTCCCTTGTGTTCCCAATCTAAATCAATCTTTGACACTTCTATTTTTGCTGCCCGATCTACCTGCTCGTTGTTTCGATGCTCCTCATTAGCTCTACTCTTGGGGATGTGGGCATCTACGTGGCGGACTTTCACAGGTAGTCTCCCTACCCTTGTAGCAATGTCTTTCCACTCCTTAGCAGCCCAAATTGGTTTCCCTCCACGCTGCCAATTAGCCTCTTTCCACCTCTTCAGCCATCCCCACAGAGCATTGGCTACCATCCATGAATCAGTATAGAGGTAGAGCCTTGGCCACCCCTCTCTTTCAGCAATATCCAAAGCCAATTGAACAGCCTTGAGTTCTGCAAGTTGACTTGATCCACCCTCTCCTTCAGTGGCCTCAGCAACCTGTCGTGTGGGGCTCCACACAGCTGCTTTCCACTTCCGGTTCATCCCTACAATACGACAGGAACCGTCAGTGAAAAGGGCATAATGTGTCTCCTCTGCTGGCAATTGGTTGTATGGTGGAGCCTCTTCAGCCCGTGTCACTTGCTCTTGTTCTTCATCTGTGAGGCCAAAATTTTCACCCTCAGGCCAATTGGTAATTATTTCCAAAATCCCAGGGCGATTCATTTTACCCATACGGGCGCGCTGCGTAATAAGAGCAATCCACTTGCTCCATGTGGCATCAGTGGCATGATGGGTGGAGGGAATCTTCCCTTTGAACATCCACCCTAGCACAGGCAGTCGGGGTGCCAGGAGGAGTTGTGCCTCTGTACCAATCACCTCTGAGGCGGCTTGAACTCCTTCATAGGCTGCTAAGATTTCCTTCTCCGTTGGGGTGTAATTGGCTTCGGACCCCCTGTAGCTTCGACTCCAAAATCCTAGTGGCCGGCCCCGAGTCTCCCCAGGCACCTTCTGCCAAAGGCTCCAGGACAGGCCATTGTTCCCGGCTGCTGAGTAGAGCACGTTATTCACATCTGATCCTGTCCTGACTGGGCCAAGGGCTACCGCATGAGCGATCTCCTGCTTGATCTGGGCAAAAGCTTGCTGCTGCTCAGGGCCCCAGTGGAAATCATTCTTTTTGCGGGTGACCAGGTAAAGAGGGCTCACAATCTGACTATACTCGGGAATATGCATCCTCCAGAAACCTATAGCACCTAGGAAAGCTTGTGTCTCCTTCTTATTGGTTGGTGGAGACATTGCTGTAATCTTGTTGATGACCTCAGTGGGAATCTGCCGCCGTCCATCTTGCCACTTTACTCCCAGGAACTGGATCTCACGAGCTGGTCCCTTAACTTTACTCTTCTTGATAGCGAAACCGGCTTCCAGGAGGATCTGGATGATTTTCTTTCCCTTCTCAAACACTTCTGCTGCTGTGTTCCCCCACACAATGATGTCATCAATATACTGTAGATGTTCTGGAGCCTCACCCTTTTCTAGCGCAGTCTGGATCAGTCCATGGCAGATGGTGGGGCTGTGCTTCCACCCCTGGGGCAGTCGGTTCCAGGTGTACTGCACGCCCCTCCAGGTGAAGGCAAACTGAGGCCTGCATTCTGCTGCCAAAGGAATGGAGAAAAATACATTGGCAATATCAATCGTGGCATACCATTTTGCTGCCTTGGACTCCAGCTCGTACTGGAGCTCCAACATGTCTGGCACAGCAGCGCTCAGTGGCGGTGTCACCTCATTCAATGCACGGTAATCCACAGTCAATCTCCATTCTCCTTCAGATTTGCACACAGGCCAAATGGGGCTGTTGAAGGGTGAGTGGGTTTTACTAACCACCCCTTGGCTCTCCAGCTCTTGAATCATCTTATGGATGGGAATCACAGCATCTCGAGTTGTCCTATACTGTCGGAGGTGCACTATAGAAGTGGCAATTGGAACCCGTTGCTCTTGTACTTTCAGGAGTCCTACTGCAGATGGATTCTCAGACAGTCCAGGCAAGGTGTTCAATTGCTGGATGCCCTCTGTCACTACAGCCGCTATCCCGAATGCCCACCTGAGTCCTTTTGGGTCTTTGAAATACCCACTTCTGAGGTAATCTATGCCCAAAATGCATGGGGCCTCTGGGCCAGTCACAATAGGGTGTTTCTCCCACTCATTTCCAGTCAGGCTTACATCTGCTTCCACCAAAGTAAAATCCTGTGATCCCCCGTCACGCCAGCAATAGAGACAGATTCTGCCCCTACATGTCTTGATGGCATTAATGTGCACTGCGCACCAGTATCGACCAAGGCCTCATATTTTTGTGGTTCCGATGTGCCAGGCCAACGAATCCACACAGTCCAAAATACACGGTTTTCCCTAGCCTCTACCTGGCTAGAGGCAGGGCCCCTCTAAGCCTGGTTATCCTTCTTTCCTTGAGCATATGTCTTAGAGGTTCCTTCAAGGGGGTCGGACATGTCATCATCGTCATACCTGGCAGTTCGGCTACGGGCAACTGGAGCCGCTTCCCTTTTGGTGGAACTCCCTCTTTGAGTCTTGACTTCCTTCAATTCACGCACCCGTTGTGCCAGGGCAGCCGTAGATTTTCCATCCCATCTGCTCATGTTTTCTCCGCAATCCCGCAGGAAGAACCACAGCTCAGCACGTGGAGTGTATCCTCTCTCCCTAGTCGGGGAGCGTCTACGTTGGGTACCAGAACCTTTGATCAGTACTGCTGAGATTTGGAGAAGGTCCTCTCTAATCTCCTCCCTGAGTTTCTTATGATTCTCATCTATCTTATCCTCTAGTTTCTGTAGTCGTGTTTCTACAGCTGCGATTCTGGCGTGTGTTGGGCCATGCACAGCAACTGCATATGCTCGGAGCTTTTTTGCCATATCAAGCACCGTCTCCTCCATGTCCTCTCACTTCATTACTGCCAAAGCAGAAGCGTATTCTAATGGCCCGAGTCGTATAAGTTTTCGCCACATCACAGATGTACATGATACCAAGTCTGGGTTCCTAGTGTTTAGGTCATCTGAGAAAACCATCTCTGCCACTGCCATTTCTCTCAAGCGCTGAATCCCTTGTTCTATGGTCTTCCATGGGGTTTGCTGCATATAGAGATCATCTGCACACAAGTATCTTTCTGCCATACTTCCTAGGACCCGTATCCAGAGACTGCAAGGACTAGCCTCTCTCATCATCTCCTGGTCGATGACTGGATCATGTGACAGGGATCCCAGATGCCTCGCTTCAGTGCCGTCCAGAATTGTAGCCTCGCCTGCAGCATCCCAAAGACGGACTAACCAACTAATTATAGACTCATCAGGTTGTCGCCGGTAATCTTTTCTTAGGCCCCGAAGGTCCTTCAGGGAAAAGGAATCAATATTTGCTTCTGATCCTGTGCTAGAAGCTTTGGCTTCTGATTTTGGTGAAGGTCCTTCTCTTGGGTCATCATCGTCCACTGGTCGATCGGTTTTGACTGTGTGCTTCTTTGCCGGAGCAACTGCCAGGGGCTTAGGCTTACTGTCTGGTTTAGCTGCCGACTCAGGCTCAGGTTCTAGTTTAGCTGCTGGCTTCATAACTGGGGTGTTGGCCGCAGCCTGAGTGACTGGGGTAGCTGTTGATTTGTATCCCTTCCCCCCTGCCTCTGTCTGCTGCCCTACAGTCTCTAGCAATGTGCGATAAGCATATGCCAGGGCCCAGCTTACTGCAGCCACCTTTTCCCCCTTAGAGCCATCATGGCACCTCTCTTTCAGGTATTTCCCCAGCTCCACTGGATTCTGAATTTGTTCCCGTGGAAAATCCCAGGCTACAGGGTCAGAGAATTCCTTGAGGAGTTGGCCTATATCCTCCATTCTCCACACCACTCAGGATTTCCTCTGCCTGGGTCAGGAGTTTCATCAGCCCCTCTAGAAATCTCCACCCATATTCCAGAGAAGCTGCAGACTGTATAGAGAAGGCTTACCAGATGACATACCAGAAAGATGGTCTCTTTAACACTCAGGGGAAACTCAACATTCTCCAGCAATGATTTAACCGATTCAGAGGAGAAGAAGGAAACAAAAGACTGCAATGTTTCATCCTCTGCTCCTCCTCCCACAAACAGGGTGAATAACCATAACCATGACCCATACATAGTAGGAAAAGATCTCAGGACCTTTATAAACTTCCTACAAATTATTATGATTAAACCAAGGCCAATAGCTACTCTAATCCGTGTCCCTCTACTGTAAAAACTGCGTATTAATGACAATATTGGGGCTATCTCTGGATATGCAAATAAACCTAATGACCACAAAGGTATTAAGACCTCAAAGAAGCCTAAGGATCCAAAACACATCAAGGCCCCCACCCCAAGAGACATGAGTTCACGCAGCATAGTTACTGACTGCTGAATACTAATCAGTACAGGATTTTTCCACTCTCTCACAGCCCCACGTATGGGCACCAATAAGTTTGTGGTGGTTTCAGGCAGATTTTGGGAGAAACCCTCCCACGGGGCCCCCCTCCCCTCCTCCAACCGGTTCGGGAAAAAGAATTCCTCAGAGAGAAGTGGAAAAAACCTGTTTATTAAACAGGCAAAGCACTCCCAGCACAATACCCGATGACAAGAGCTTTGTGCCGCTTACGGAGGGATAACAAACTTAAAGAAAGTCTCCTCTTGAGGGTCGTCACTGTGCTCCACCGCTCCGTCTGCGCTGATGTTGGGAGAAAAGGAGATGCGCAGGGCTGGGATTGGTGGGGTGGGTCCCCTGTGAAGGACTCCGGTGCTTCCCCAGGTCCTTAGTCCGGAGAGGTTGGAACAGTTCCGAGGAGAGGGCAAAAAAAAGCAAAAAGGAAGAAAAAAGGGAAAAAAGGGAAAAAAAAAAGAAAAAGAAAAAAAAAGCAAAAAGCTTCAGCTATTCTACAGCGTCTAACTATGCTAGCACTAACTAACTAACTGCCGGGGAAAAAAAACAAGAGAGCTTCTTTCGTCTTGCCGTGTTCCAACTCCCCCACTTCAAGGTCACTCCGATGAGCAGAGTTTTCCTGGGGAAAAACAAACCGCGCTTGCCCTCCCCCCGGCACCCAACAGACGATTGGGGATACACAGTCACCCCAGGACACATTAAGAGGATTAACACCTTGGTTATTATATTTTTATCACTATACTTTAAATATAGCTTTGAGGTTTTGAAAAAACTAGTTTTTGGTCAAATTCTCCACTTCAGAGATTGATATGTTTTCTACATATCCTTACCTAAAGGTTGTTTAATTTTCTTTTCTCCTTACAGCAGTCAGAAGTGACCAATTTTTAATATAGCAAGAAAATGCACACCAATAAACCTTCAGTCAGAAAATGCAGATACTTTATTAAGAAGACAGGAGGTAGCAATTGGATGAAAATGAATGTTTCAAGGTACTATACTTAAGCATACAAATATCCCAATTGTAAAAAAATAGTTGAATTTACACATACACTACAGAACTGAAATGTTCTTCCAAATGCTGATTCTAAGACAAGAGGAAAAAAGAGACATGCTCCAGCTATCAGAGAAGTTTTTCTTGGCAGCAACGAGTTCAGACTATCCAGGTGAATGTATGTATGCACATATATATGTGTGCATGTATCTATTTTAACAGCTTAGCACTGTAGTGTAACATTTCAATAATCTGAATACTATTCTGGAGTTATCTTCAACGTTAACTTACCTAACATCTTATAGTCCAAGATATTTTACCTTTACCAGATTTCTCTCAAATACCTTGGTTGAAAGTATGTCCTGAATTTGAACATTCTGAAGTCATCACTAAGACACGCTACAGAAATAATATTGTAATCCTTCTAATCCAAAAGCTACAGTGCAACCTCATTTATAATGTCCCTACTATTAATGACCTTTTCCATAGTTGTGAAATTACCTAGCTCTATGCTTCAGGCAAACATGAGCAAGTTTATATTTTAGATCTTCACGATCATACACAGAGACAGAATCACACACACAGAATCACTAGGTTGGAAGAGACCTTCAAGATCATCAAGTCCAACCCAGCCCTAACACCTCAACTAAACCATGGCACCAAGTGCCACAACCAATCTTTTTGTAAACACATCCAGGGATGGTGACTCCACCACCTCCCCAGGCAGACCACTCCAGTATTTTATCACCCTTTCTGTAAAAAAATTTTTCCTAATATCCAACCTATATTTCCCTTGGTGCAGCCTGAGACTGTGTCCTTTCGTTCTGTCCGTTGCTGCCTGGAGAAAGAGACCAACCCCCACCTGACTACAACCACCTTTCAGGAAGTTGTAGAGTGATAAGGTCACTTCTGAGTCTCCTTTTCTCCAGGCTAAACAACCCCAACTCCCTCAGGCATTCCTCATAGGGCTTGTGTTCCAAGCCCCTAACCAGCCTTGTTGCCTTCCTCTGGATGTGCTCAAGTGTCTTAAAATCCTTCCTAAACTGAGGGGCCCAGAACTGGACACAGCACTCAAGGTGCCAAGTACAGGGGAAGTATGACCTCCCTGCTCCTGCTGGCCACAATATTCCTGATACAGGCCAGGATGCCATTGGCCCTCTTGGCCACCAGGGCACACTGCTGGCTCATGTTCAGCTGTTGACCAGTACACCCAGGTCCCTTTCTGCCTAGCCACTGTCCAACCACACTGTTCCCAGCCTAATATGTTGCAGGGGGTTATTGTGGCCAAAATGCAGGACTTGGCACTTGGACTTATAAAACTTCATCTTGTTAGACTCTGCCCATCCATCCAACCATTCCAGGTCTCTTTGCAGAGCCCTCCTACCTTTCAACAGATCAACATATGCTCCCAGCTTAGTGTCATTGGCAAATTTACTAATCAAAGACTCAATTCCCTCATCCATGTCATCAATAAAAATATTGAACAGAACTGGCCCCAGCACAGAGCTCTGAGGGACACCACTGGTGACTGGCCGCCAGCTGGATGCAGCACCGTTCACCACCATTCTCTGGGCCCAGCCATCCAGTCAATTCTTAACTCAGAGAAGAGTGCTCCTGTCCAAGCCACGGGCTGCCAGCTTTTCCAGGAGTATGCTGTGGGAGACAGTATCAAAGGCCTTGCTGAAATCCAAATAGACAACATCCACAGCCCTTCCTACATCCACCAGGCGGGTCACCTGGTCATAAAAGGAGATCAGGTTGGTCAAACACAACCTACCCCTCCTAAAACCATGCTGTCTGGGTCTGATACCCTGGCCATCCTGTAAGTGCTGCATGATGGCACTCAGTATAAACAGCTCAATTACCTTACTGGGTACCGAGGTCAAACTAACTGGCCTATAATTACCAGGATCCTCCTTCCCACCCTTTTTGTGAATGGGTGTTACATTGGCCAGCTTCCAGTCATCTGGAACCTCGCCAGTGAGCCAGGACTGTTGGCAAATGATGGAGAGTGGCTTCGCAAGCTCATCTGCCAGCTCCCCCATCACCCTGGGATGGATCCCATCTGGGCCCATAGATTTATGAGTATCCAAGCGTCTCAGCAATTCTCTGACTGCCTCCTCCTAGGTAACAGGGGACCATTCTTCTCCCTGACACCATCGACCAATCCAGGAGGAGTTGTCCTGAGGACAAGCCACCTTCACACTAAACACTGAATCAAAGAAAGTGTTAAGCACCTCCTCCTTCTTCTCATCTGCAGTTACTACGTTCCCTCCTGTATCCAATAGGGAACAAAGGTTGGCCTTACCCTTCCTTTTACCATTAATATATTTGTAAAAACATATTTTATTATCCTTTACAGAAGTTGACAACCTAAGTTCGAACTGAGCTTTGGCCTCCCTATTTTTTTCCTACGTGCCCTACAAACCCCCTTAAATACTTCCTGAGAGACTTGACCCTCCTTCCAAAGATGATACATCCTCTTTTTATTCCTAAATTCCTTCAAAACCTTGTGTTGGGGGTTAGGTTTGTTCCTTTTTTTTCTTATAGAATTTTCCCCATAAGTTGCTAGGAGATCAAGTACTGGTGCTTAGATGGTGCTTGACCAACACAAAGGAGGTGGCTGAAAGTTGGGAGAAGATCACAAGAGTTTTGGGGCAGGAAAAAGACTGAGCTGGAGGTAGCTTGGCTCTTCTGGCTCTCAGCATTGGAGAGAGGACGACCAAGCTGCTGCTTGCTGTGGAAAAGTCCACTGTCAACACAAAGTCCGGTCCTGGGAAAACTACCATCATCTGCTCATGTGCCCAGGAATTCTGAGCTCCTTCGCCTGCCCTGCTGGAGCTGGGCCAGCCCTGTCCGGCCATTGCTGCTTCTTCAGTACTGCTCTTTTTTGCTACACTGTAGCCCTGCACCCCCCTGCCTGCTGGGACGTCCCACCCTGCCTGCCGGGGACATCCTGCCATTCCAGCCACCGGCCCAGGAGTTTACATCATTCCAGCTTAGTGCTCTCAGAGTCCCAAGAGATCAGACTGCCCTAGGCTTTGTGAAACAAAGCCCCTCGAGGTTCTTGGTTCTGTTTATTATTAATGCTGTAGTTTTTGTTGTTTGTTTGCCTTGTTATACTTACTAGTAAAGAACCGTTATTCCTTTCCCCATAGCTCTGACTGAAAAGCCTCTTTAATTTTCTAAATTATAATAATTTGGAGGGAGAGGATTTGAATTCTTCACTCCTAGAGAGGCCCTGCCCCTCCCTAGCATATACCTGTCTTTCAAACTGAGACACCTCGTTGCTCATCCAGGCTGGACGTTTACCTCATCAACTCATCTTTCATCACACAGGGACAGTCTGTTCCTGTGCCCTCAAAATCTATGTTTTGAAGCACTCCCACCTTTCCTGAACTCCTTTGTTTTTAAGGACTGCTTCCCAAGGAACTCTCTGAATAAGCATCCTAAATAGGCCAAAGTCTGCCCTCCGGAAGTCCAGTGTAAGAGTCTTATTGGTGTTCCTCCTGATTTCACCAAATATTGAGAACTCTATAATTTCATGATCACTATGTCCCAAGTGGCCTCCAACCACCACATCTCCCACCAGCCCATCTCTATTTTCAAACAGCAGGTCTAACATAGTCCTTCCCCTGGTGGGCTCACTCACCAGCTGCGACAAAAAGTTGTCCTCCGCACACTCTAAAAACTTCCTGGACTGCCTCTTTTCTGCTGTATTATGTTCCCAGCAGATGTCTGGCAGGTTGAAGTCACCCACAAGAACAAGGGCTGATGATCCTGAAACATTCTCCAGCTGCTTATAGAATAATTTGCCCACCTCTTCTTCCTGGTTGAATGGATGATAACAGACTCCCAGTAGGATGTTAACCTTGTTGGCCTTCCCTTTAATTCTTACCCACAGGCATTCAACTTCATCGCCATTAGTTTCAATACCTGTAGCATCAAAAGCCTCCCTAATATAAAGAGCCACCCCTCTACCTCTTCTCCCTTTCCTATCTCTTCTAAAGAGCTTGTAGCCATCCAGTGCAGCATTCCAGCTATGTGAGTTTTCCCACCACATTTCTGTGATGGCGACTACATCATCGCTTTGCTGTTGCACCATGGCCTCCAGCTCTTCCTGTTTGTTACCCTCAGCTGGGCTACTGATTTCACCCCTAACTCAGGCTTACCACCCTTGGGCCTGCTTCCAGAGAGCCCAGCTACATCCCCTCCCCCCTTCAAACCTAATTTAAAGCCCTTTCAATGAGTTCTGCCAGCTCATGAGCTAAAATCCTTCTGCCCTTAACAGAGAGATGGAGCCCATCCAGTTAGAGCAGGCCAGATGTCAAAAAAGTTGCCCCATGATCAAAGAACCCAAAATTTTGCTGATGATACCAACCCTTGAGCCACTTGTTAATAATGTGGACTCTCCTATTGCTTTCATTGTTTTTCTCCGCCACCAAAGGAACTGAGCAGAACACTACCTGTGCTCCTGTACTATCAACCAGTTGACCCAGTGCCCTAAAGTCCCTTTTTATTGCCCTGACACTCCTCATTTTCCATCCTCGAGATAGTGAGATAGTGAACAGTGCTGGAAGATAAACCTCATAGCATCACTGAAAAGAATGAGCCCTTCTGCACCTCACATTTTCAGCCTCTTGGAAGATTCGATAATGCTTCTCTATAGTAAGTTCATTTTGCTAGTTATGGAAAAAGATGTGAAATAGTTACATACCTAAAAGTAACGTTATGAAACCACACAGCATAGATGACCAGAATGCACAGAGGCAATTTACATAGGAAAACAAGATGTATTCTATTGCTAGAGGTCAAAAAACACAAAAGGAGATGCTCCAAAAGTTTTTATTTAAAGCATGGTGTAAAAAGAAAATCTTAGTGAGGCAGCTTTGCAACTGTATATATTGGTAAAGCATTGTATGAAAAATTTTAATAAAGCATGATGTTCCAAATTAGACATTGTCTAATTTCTAATATTCAGCTGAAATAATCTCATTACCTTTATGCCAAGTATCTTGAGCTGCAACCTAGTGTTGCGGATAGGTAAAACCTTACAAAATGAAGGCCTTGTAAAATCATGGCCCACTCCTTTTACTTTGGCTAACTAGAAAAGGACTATGTGAGTGACTCAGCTGAATTAGAGGTAGAAAAACAAGTTATATAACCATCACATGTTCACATTGTGGTGTAGGTGGTTGGTTGGATTATGTTTGTTGTATTTTAAAAGTATGTAACTGATAAAAGCTCAAATGCCAAAAAAGGCCTGTTTTTGCAATAAAGGAGCTCTCTTTTGCACCTGCCTGGGGAGTCTGCATCACTGTGCTTTGTAACAACCTAGCAGTTCCCTAATACAGCTAATAGCACAAGCAGCATGATCCAAACTCACCAGCAAGGCTATCTACACAACACCATCAGTTATATCTCACACGCGATTTACATCCAGGCTAATAACCCTTCTGTTTTGGAAATGCAGGGTAACCAGCTGAAAAGCTTGGGACCCATCAATTTTTCCATCATCTCCTTTGTCTTGTCCTTTCTCTCAACATGCAGAAGAGAAAATTCTCCCCATAATACCCCAAGAAAGAAATTGCAACCTGAAACCTGTGAAGATGACTTAAAAGTTCAGCAGCACCAGAAGTACACATTCCTGTTCCAGCCCAAATATCTCAATTGGTACACTTACAGTTCCTATTTTGTTTTAGCTACAATTATGTACTTTGGACTCATTCATGATTTCTAACTGGCAGCACTAGCAGCTCTGCATCCAAACTAATCAGCTCAGTAGTCTTCTGAAAACTGACCCACTGAAGAAGTCAGTGTGATCTGACACAATCAAATTTAGCTCCAGTATAAGTGCTCTTGCCAAATGAGTGTATAGGGATAGCAAATATCAGTGAAAGCATGATCTAAAGAAAAGACTTTGCCAATTCTCTTAGATTATGTGACCTAAAAATGTGTATTCTATTTCATATGTTGAAAGCTGTTTTTTGGGAGATGTTTTATCCTTCTAACTCCAGGGAGGAGAGGGGCGGATGCCTTCTGATAATGGCCCAGCCATTAAAACCAGGTGGGGCAGTGTTTCTTATCTCTTTCACCACCCTTCCATCCTCCTGGGTGACATCTTCTAATAATACACCATTAAGGCCCACAAATGACATGACACATTACATCATCCCGTTGTGAGATGCTCCACACAGTGGGGGGGGGGGAGGCAGCTGTTCCTAGCTAGATAAAAACTGGGACTGAAGACCACTAGGTATCTGGTTTTTTCCACTGGACTCCTGGAGAAAAGACCGGATTGATCTCGTCACCACTAGACTTTCTACAGGACCATCTCTACTCCACAGAACCACATCTGTTACACCAGGAGGACTCATTTGGACTGCTTCCAACGCCCTGGCCACCAGGGTGCCAGGTTGTATCCCTGACTCTGTCAGGCTTGTTCCAGGATTTTTGTTTGCTTCCTTGCTTGTTTTTTTGTACTACTACGTTTGTATTTTCCTTCTTTTTAATATTTCTAGTAAAGAACTGTTACTCCTATTCCCATATCTTTGCCTGAAAGCCCCTAATTGCAAAATTATAATAATTTGGAGGGAAGGGGGTTTACATTCTCCATTCCAAGGGAGGCTCTAGCTTTCCTTAGCAGACAACTGCCTTTCAAAACCAAGACACCAATAAAGAAAACCTTACCTCCAACACCAAAATTAACAGTGAAAGTCACCCACATTCTAAATTTGCCCTGCTAGATGTACAGGTTGACTTTATAGGAAAAATAAATAAGTCAATAGTATTTATAACTTATTTCCTCAGACCAGATACAAGGTGTCTACTCCAGGACATAACTGTACTCCGAACTCTGTGGATGAGCTATTGATCAAACAAATGTAAACAGGCACACTGTAAATATGACATTTATTTAGTTAAGTGGTAACAGCTCTATTGAAGAACTCTGAAATATGAGATCACATTTAACAGACTGCTCATCTTTCAAAAAAATCTTATATAGCATCATCTATATAGGAAAATACAGGGCACTGATCAACACAACCCAAAAAAAAATTTTTTGAATAAAGAAAACACAACAAATTTACTCTAGAAGTACCCTTTACAATCTTGTTCTGAACTCAGTTTCCAAGCAGAAACAAAGCCCAAACATAACCAGAAAAAAGAAAAAGAAGCTAAAAAACTGAGATGAATCCTGATTTTAAAGAGTTAAGATTTTAGCTAAGGGTTAGAAGCAATTTGTATTGATCAAAATGTAAGTTAGATTAGTAAATGGTGAGTTAATGATTATTAGAAGCCTAAGCTAGAGCTAGCTGTTATATTATGAGCTGGTTTATAGAAGAAGTGAAGTAAGCAAACCATGATAAGAACAGATTGAAACCAGTAAGAACAATGGCCAGCACCTGGACTTCATATCAATCAATCATGAAGCAGGGGACCTTGGATCGTGCCAGAGGGTCACAGAGACCTGATGAAGACTCTCCTGACTTCATCCTTTGAGACCACTGACCCAATTCGAGACCACCGACCCAATTCAAGAGAATTGCGCACACATCAAGGACTCATTTTAATAGAGAGCGGGGATGGGAGGTGCTGGGGTTATGCATATGTATTGTATGTAATATCTTGGAAAATAAATAGAGAGCAAAGAGCCTTGTTTGGGGCAGCCACGCCTTTCAGAGATGACTCCCGTGCCACCTGCTGCTGAATACACATACCATTTTCTAACTTTAAGTAGTTAGAGGGTCTTTGTCCATGATTATATCGGTTTTTAATGACTCCGTTGGTGAACCAGGCAGGAGAAGTTTCTTCTCGGCTGTGAGACCAGCTCAGGTGGAGGACCCCCTCGGGGCACCCCCAGGATATTCCTGGAAGAGTGGGCTCCGCTGCCCGACCTGTTCATGCAGCAGCAGACAAGAACTCCTGACTACTAAAACTCCGGACAAAAGGGTATGTTTAGAAAAAACTGAAACAGTTTGAACAGTGACCTGTAAGGCATACGTGTGGTCAGGAAGGCTGTTGGTAAGTCATGGGAGACGTCCCACGCACAACTTTTGCCTCTGTAGTGTGCTTGCAAGCTTGATTTTTATCTGGTCAGTTGTACTTGGTTGCCAGCAGAGAAAGCTGTTAAGCTGTTGTGCCAGGCTGTGGAGGGCTAGGGCTGTTGTTGCTGGTAGAAGGGGATTTTGCCATTTGTTGTGCCATAGAGGGCTCAGCTGCTAGCAATCTGGAGGTAGCAATTGTAAGGGCAAATCCTGGTTTGTGGTTGTTAAAGGGGGTTTTGCCATTTGCTGTGCCATAGAGGGCTCAGTTTGCTAGCAGTCTGGGGCTACCAATTGTAAGGGCAAATCCTGGCTTGTGGTTGTTACGCTGTGTGAATGTGTCCTGACTGTGAGAACGATTGTGAAAGTTTGTTGAGACGTGCTACCAGCACAAAGTGATTGAGGAGTTTGGACCCGCGGTTCCGTTTTCAGGAGACTGAAATGGCCAGAGAAAAACAAAGCGAGTGGGGTGTATGAAAACCCTTAAAGCCCCCTCCCTGCTGTGACTGTGGTGTGTGTGTTTTGGTTACTGGGACGGTATTCACTGTAACTGTATTTTTGAGGCAACATCCATCTTGTGTTAAAAGTTATAAGTGCAGCACATGCTGAGTTGTAGGGATCCTTAGAAACATTAGTAACTCATATACGAGAGTATAAACAAGAAGACTCGAGTGGCCGGGACAAAAGCGAACTTAGGACAAGAACAAGGAAGTTGGAAGAAGAACAAGATGCCTCAAAAATGTAAACAAGATGTGCTAGACAAAACAATATGACATGGAGATGAAACAAATTGTTAGATGACGCGAAATCATAAACCAATTATATTTAGAATAAAATGCATGAGTGCCGCGTGAACAGATACTATTAACCAATCAACTAGTAACATGTAACACGTGATTGCATGAACAGCCCTGCTGTTTGTATAAAAGACGGCTTGTTAAGCATAATAAACTGAGCTTTTTGCAATCGCATTATGTGTGGTTGTTTCTCCCCTTCACCTGGCCGCGGCACTGAGTGAAAGAGCTGATTAGCCTCTGAAAGCTGAGGTGTGAATGCTTTTGAAGTAGATTGAGGACAGACAAAGGACAGGACCAGTTTGGCAAGAAGGAATAGAAGCCCTTGACAAGAGTTTAGTTGTGATTTTAGGTACGGAGGCTGTGTTTGTAGGTTTTTGGAATTAAAATAAGGGTAACTTTGGTCTGAGAACTCAATCTGGCCAGATGAATAAAAGGAATTCCTTTACCTCAGTGGTTTGGGCTTGACTCGTGGGAGTTTGTGAATGCAGTAAACAGGTGGATAGACAGAGGAAATGAGAGAATATATTTACAAGGCTTATATCAGACATCTGCTGGGGGACTAGTGGCTCTGGATTGGGAACAACAGGCTGTGGAGAATTTAGAAAGTCAAGAAGGCGTGAATGGAATAGCTTGTATTTGTGGGAATTATCCTACAGCTTTTGGTGTATCTAGAGGTTAGCACTGTGCCTGGGTGCTATTGCAGTGCAAAATTTGTGCAGGATGTTACTACTGTCCTTTTGCTAACTGGTACAGAGAATGTGCCCAGTGTAAACAACAGTTCCTTGACAGAGCTGATTTAGAGCCAAAGATTTCTATTTCAAGTTCAGCTTCACCTTCTATTTTATCCCCAAATCCGACTACTCTACTTACTCCTAAATCTCTCCCACTGCCCAGAAATCTCTCCCACTGCCCAGGAGTGATAGTGGGGAAGAGGAGCCCTCTCCAAAGGGTCCTACAGCATCCCGGACTCAGAAACAAACCAAAGAAGAGGACATCGAAAAGGGGAGGCAGTGGATGCTCATGTTAAGGAGAACTGAGGTGGACTGGAGGATCTTACCCTAGGAGACCCTCAAGTTATAATGAAACAAGAAAAAGAAATGAAGTTTTTGATAGACACAGGGGTAACATATTCAGTGTTAAATAAAGCTTTAATACCAATGTGATATATGTTTTAAAGTTAATTCGTGTTATCAAAATAAAGGGGTAATGTCGACCGTATAAATGTGTGTTTTGTATAACACAGTCCATGTAAGTTCTGTATAATTTGATCTGTTATAAGTTTAAGTTTGGTTCATGAGATAAAATAAAAGGCAAAATAAAAAAGACTTCCCCAGCCTGGGAAAAGCACATGGGGGACACAAAGAAAATATGATTGGAATTACCAGAAAGGGGGGACAAGAAACTGCCACTGCCGGGAATCCCTGAAAGGACACAAAAGACGACGGAAACCAGAGATAGAAGTCCGGAGACCAAGATGATTGCTTCAGATGAATATCTCTACGAGTCTCCGTTGAAAATTAACATCTCCACGACACACCCGGGTCCGACCATCAGCAGAATTGTCCTCCTCTGCCGGTCTATTCAAACTCCCGATACCGGGACTTGCATGATTAATGAAGATGCCCCAGAGGGAAGACCGTCCACATCGCGAGCCTCTCTCTGCGATCCAGTGTATAAAAAGAGACTGCTGCAAACCAAAAATGTGAACTTGGGGGGATAGCAGGCTGACAGAGTTTGTTATCCATGTTCACCCAGCAGCGACCCCGGGCTCGACGCTGTCCTTTTAATTGTGGCTGACCGAGGCTGTCATTTTGTCTCTCAATAAAAATTCTAAATTTTTGATAACTGAATTTGGTCGATTTCATTTATAACAATTCTGGTGACCCCGACGTGATTGGAGTGATACCGGGACCCCCGTGGGACCCCTGTCTCTGACCAGGAGGCGCCCTGCTGAATTCAGCGGCCTAGCGGAGCTGGGGTGGCCGGGTGGAACCGATCAACCACACGACGAACTAAAACAGCAAAAGCCACACTTAAAAGGGAGATAGGCGAGGTCAGAGCTCTCGGGGAACTCGGGGAGGTTTTTCTTTGGAAGCAGAACCTCCGGAGCCGCGGCGAAAATCTACTCGTAAAAGTCTACGTGCACGAAGAACCCACGTAGGAAAAGGATCGTAAGTATTGCGTGGTTGAGTGGGGGTGACCGAGCGTGTGAAGTGAGACCTTATTTTATCACGAAGCGAGTGGGGACCCCAAAACCGCAGTTCCACTTCCCCACGAGGGGTGTGGTCGGTTGCGGGGGAAGCGAAAGTTTCGGGGTAAACGCACCTCACACGTCAAACCTGGAAAACTCGGGGAGTTTTCGGAAAGAGGAATCGGTCACAGGAAGGTTGAAAGGGAAGGATACGTCCTTAAAGAGTTCCGAGGACTGGTAAACCTTTCAACCTTGGACCAGGAACGGTCCAGGGGAGGGAGTGAGGAGAAAAAGAGAGCTCGCAAACACCAGAGAAAACCCCGAGAAGGAGCGATCACCCACGAAGGGCTAGTATCTGGTAGACCCACACCATGGGGCAAACAAAAAGCAAAACTGGTAAAAAGACTTCAAGGAAAGCAAAACGGGGAACAGGTAAAGGAATCCCTGAAATCCCGATCGAGAGCCCGTTGGGGTGGATGTTAGAACACTGGGAAGAGTGTCCTATAAGGGAAAGGAAATCCAAGAAACTAATGATACATTATTACATGGAAGTTTGGGGAGGGGTGGAGATACGGGACCATGTAACTTGGCCCATTTTTGGAACATTTGAGGAATGGATGTGTAAAGCACTAATGCTTTATGTCCGGGAAAAGAGGAATATGGTAGAACAAGAATACGCGGGTATTTGGGGAAGGGTCGATGTTAGGCTGCTACCCGTGAAGTTAAAGGACCCTACCCCTGTCTCAGGGGATAAATGGGAACCTTTGGATAACCTTCCCCCACCTTATATTGTACCCTTGCCCCCTCCTCTTCCAAGTCAGAATAACCCGCAAAACCCCGGGAGATTGGGACCTCCCTTGGGACAAGGGATCTCTGGACTCCCGGCTCTCCCATCTGCCCCTCCACTGGAATCACAATCAGGGGCCCCGTTCCCACTGGTTGGGCTCCCACCCCCGCTGGAGCCTGTGCCAGCTCCTCGGCCCTCGGGAGGGAGGACACAAGATCCACACACCCCCGCACCGCTGCTTGATGACCAACTGCAGGATTTAGATCTGGCAGCTTTCTTTAGCCCTAACACACAGACAGCTTCGGTAGAAGCTAGGCACACTCCTCCTGCTACGAGGACTAGAAGACAGCTAAAGAAAATGAATGAGGTGGAGGGCGAAGGGGAAGGCGAAAGAACTAATCTTCTCCCTTTAAGAGAAATCCCCACCGCCCCAGGAATTATCGGGTACATAAATGTCCCGATTAATACCAGTGACGTAAGGGCATTCAAAAAGGAGATGGGGAAACTTATGGATGATCCTCTAGGAGTCTCCGAACGGCTGGATGAGTTTTTGGGAACTAGTATATATTCATATGAAGATCTCACAGCCATTTTAAGATCTTTGTTTAACACGGAAGAAAGAGAAATGATTAGGCAGGCAGGGATACGAGAATGGGAACGGCGAAACCCCCAGAGCACCCCCGGAGATCAGAAATGGCCAAGCCAAGATCCCCGATGGAATGCTCAGACTGAGGAGGGTAGGAGGAATATGATTGATATGAGGAACATCATCATACAGGGAATCAGGGAGGCTGTGCCCCGAGGACAAAATCTAAGTAAGGTTTTTGGGGAATGCCAAGGAAAAGAGGAGACCACCACGGAATGGTTAGAAAGGTTGAGAAAGAGCCTCCAGATATATTCAGGAACGGATCCCGATTCTCCCGTGGGAGAGGTGTTGTTAAAAACACAGTTCGTAGCAAAATCATGGGAGGATATAAGGAAGAAACTGGAGAAAATCGAGGGTTGGCAGGAGAAAGGATTACAGGAGTTGTTAAGGGAGGCCCAGAAAATTTATATGAGAAGGGATGAGGAAAAACAGAAAATACAGGCTAGGGTTTTAGTAGCTGCCGTGAGGGAAGCCCAGAAACAGGAACGTCCTCCAACTTCGGAAAATCCCGTAAGGAAAGCACCCCCAAAGGGGCCAATATGCCCACAGAAAGGAAACCCAGGGAATTGAATAGAGGGGTTTGAATGTTTTTACTGTAAGAGAAAAGGACACATGAAAAGGGACTGCCCAAAAAGGAGGAGGGATGAAAAAATGTTTCATGAAGACTAGGGGCGTCAGGGGCTCTACATTTTAGGGTCCGTAACACCAGGGGAGCCCTTGATAACATTAAAAATAGGACCCAAGGGAACGAAGATGGATTTTTTAGTGGATTCTGGGGCAGAGAAAAGTACATTTAAGCAATTACCCCCAGGGTGTAAGGTAAGCAAAGAATCTATGGTGGTTATAAGAGCAAACGGGGAACCATTCAAGGTTCCCATAGTAAAGAATGTAGACATAGAATCAGATAATAAAATTTGTCTAGGGGACATGTTACTAGTCGAAGAAGCCGACTACAACTTACTGGGCAGAGACCTGATAGTCGCACTGGGTATTAACCTCATCGTAAGGAATTCACAAATAATGGTTAGCATATATAAACTAACCTGTGAAGATGAGAATAAAATTAATCCCAAGGTATGGCATACAGGGAAAGAAGCCGGGAGACTAGACATGGAACCCATTTCAATTGAAATTGAAAGGCCCGAGGACCCCATAAGAGTCAGACAGTACCCTATCCCTTTAGAAGGGAGGCGAGGATTAAAACCTATAATAGAGGATTTAATACATAAAGGTATTTTGGAACCTTGTATGTCAAGGCATAATACCCCAATTTTGGCTATTAAGAAAACAGATGGAAATTATAGGTTAGTGCAGGATTTGAGAGCAATAAATGAAAGGACAAAAACACGGTTCCCAGTAGTTGCTAATCCTTACACCCTTCTGAATAGAATGTCCCCAAAAGATATATGGTATAGCGTCATAGATCTAAAGGATGCATTCTGGACCTGCCCTTTAGCCGAAGACTGCAGCGATTTCTTTGCATTTCAATGGGAAGACCCTGACACAAATAGGAAGCAGCAGTTAAGATGGGCCTTCCTCCCCCAAAGGTTTGTGGACTCACCCAACTTATTTGGGCAAGCCTTGGAGCAATTATTAAGTCAATTTGCCCCCAGGAAGGGGACAAAGGTCTTGCAGTATGTAGATGACCTATTGGTGGCTGGTGAAACAGAAGAAGATGTAAGAGAATGTACTATTGATTTACTTAACTTCCTGGGAGAAAAAGGTTTGAAAGTATCAAAGCAAAAATTACAGTTTACTGAATCAGGAGTGAAATATCTAGGACACTGGCTAGTAGAGGGGAAAAAGAAATTAGACCCTGAGAGGGTAGCCGGGATTTTAGAATTGCCTCCCCCTCGGAATAAAAGACAGGTGTGTTGGGATTGTTGGGCTATTGCAGGCAGTGGATCGAAGGATATAGTGAAAAAGCTAAGTTTTTGTATGAGAAGTTAACCACAGAGAAGGTAAAATGGACTGAACAAGATGACAGGGAGTTGGAAAAACTAAAGGGAATTTTGGCAACAGCCACGGTTTTAAGTCTCCCAGACATAAATAAAACGTTTCAATTATTTGTGGATGTAAGTAATCACACAGCATATGGAGTTTTAACACAAGAATGGGCTGGAGACAGAAAGCCTGTAGGTTACCTCTCAAAATTATTGGACCCTGTAAGCAGGGGATGGCCTACATGTTTGCAGGCAATAGTGGGTGTGGCTTTATTAGTAGAAGAAGCCAAAAAGATTACATTTGGGGCTCCTGTTACAGTTTATACCCCACATAATGTAAGGAATATACTACAACAAAAAGCAGAAAAATGGCTCACAGATGCAAGGCTGTTAAAATATGAAGCCATTCTTCTCCATGCTCCAGAATTAGAGTTAAAAACAACACAAGCAAGTAACCCTGCAGGATTTCTATTTGGAGAAGCACACACAAAGCCCATGCATAATTGTGCAGACTTAATAGAATTGCAGACAAAAATTAGGGAAGACCTAGAGGATGAAGAACTCTGTGTCTGGTTCCGTCCCGCACCGGGCGGGAGATGACCTCTGGCTAGCTCGGGTCAGCCCAGGCACAGAATGGTTCCAGTTCGTTTGCTTCTCGGCTCGGCAGCTGAACCCCCAAATGTGTGACAGCAAAGCAGCAGAATAGAAAAGGCTGGCTCTCAGTTTCGCAGATTAAAAGATGTTTATTAGCTCCAGAGTTGAGGAGCAGAGAGGTTGAGAGCGAGGTGCTGAGAGATCTTGCTGAGAGGCTGAGACAGGTCTGAGAGAGTTTTTTCCTCCCTCCTGCCCCCTATAAGCGGGGGAGGGGTTTCAGGGAGGATACTACAAGACCACGAATCAGGGGTTTCAGGGGGTAACAAGGTGTGCCCACCCCCAAGCCTCGGACTACTCAAATCCAAAGCTAAAGGAATTCCCCCCGGGGGGCCTATCACCTGAAGCCTTCTCCCTGAGATTTCGCAATCTTGGGAGGGCTCCTGGAGAAACAGGCTGCCCCAGAGCAAGGGGGGTGGGAGGACACAAAACACCTTATTATACAGACAACACAAAAGGGATACAGAATTGGGGATACAGTGAATTGAACCATAACATAAACTTCTTATAAAAACTTAATAAAACAGTCCTGCACCACCACATCTCCCCCTTTTTTGTTTTAATAACAGGAGGAGGGCTGGAAGGGAGGAGGATGACATTCAAAGTCCGGGTAACTCTCGGCGAGCCACTCTGGCTGAGTGGGCCACTCCATCTGAGGTTCCTCTTCTGGGTGTCTCCTGTCTTCTGGGTCTTCCTCCAGTTCCACGTTCTCCTCCCATCCAAGCACGGATGATACAGCAACTTGATTCACAGAGGGGGCATGTGTGGTGCTAGAAATTAATCTACCTAACATTTTTTTGATGATACCAAATCTAATTAAAATTAACAGAATAACAAACAAAAATAACAAACCTGATTTCAAAATTGAACCCACCCAGCCCGAAAGTCCCCAGTCCCCAATCCATTCAGCCAGTCACCAGTCTCTCTCTTGATGTCATTCACCATGTCTCTGATGTTCTGGCTGGCTCTGGCTGGCTTTGTGGTCTGCCCCATTGCCCTGGTGGCTTTGGGCTGGGGCACCAACCATCCGGAGACAGGTGCAGTGAGACTGGCAAGCAGGAGGATGCTGAGGAGCAGGTGGAACTTCCTCAGCCCAGGGACTGGTGCTGGACAGGCTCTGACAGGACTAAAAGAACTAAAACAAACAATTAACATTCAAGCAGGGGTCATTCAGGAAAGCGAAACCGACCTGGGAAAAATCTTCCCTCCTTTTCCTCCTAAAAGCTGCCTGAGTAACCTGTGGCAGTTTCTTTTTCTCCCCTGAGACCTTCGGGACATAGGGCCTCACCCATTTGGATGGTAACCATCTCGGCCCCGTGGGGGTGGACACGCAAGCGTACCCACGACCCCACGTGACCAAATCATGAGGTCCCCCTGTCCTTCCAGTTTCAGGGTCCCGGACCATGACTGGTGGCCTCTCCTTGATGTTTAGTTGAGGGTTTGCCCCGAAATGACGAACGATCGGTGAGTTTAAAAACTCAAAGGTGCTGTTTAAAAAATTCAGTGTGAATAGAGCCCTGGCCAATCGGGTCTGCGGTGTTTCTGTTTTCAACACCGGTTGTTGTTGGTTGAGGACCCTTTTGATTTCTCTGTGGGTCCTCTCCACTACAGCTTGGCCTGTTGGGGAATGAGGGATGCCGGTTTTATGTCCCACTCCCCATTGTTGCAGGAAGCTGCAGAATTCCTTGGAATGGTACGCTGGGCCATTATCAGTTTTTAATTCTTTTGGGATGCCCATGAAAGAGAAGGCCTGGATGAGGTGTTTAATCGCATCCGAGGTTTTCTCCCCTGCGTGGGCGGAAGCAAAAACTGCACCGGAGTAGGTGTCCACCGACACGTGCACATATTTAGATCGGCCGAATTGGGGGATATGTGTTACATCAGTCTGCCACAGCTCACAGCTGTTCAAACCTCTGGGGTTCACTCCCGCACTTAAGGTGGGGAGTGCATGCTGATTGCATGAGGGACACGTAGCCACAATTGCCTTAGCCTGTTCCCGAGTGATGTGAAACCGGCGAACAAGGCCAGGCGCGTTCTGATGGTGAAGCTGATGGCTGAGCTTTGCCTGCTCAAAAATGCTTAGCAATGGGGCCATGACTGCAGGAGCAGCAAGAGCATCAGCCCTTCTGTTCCCCTCAGCTACAAAACCTGGCAGATCGGTGTGTGATCTCGTATGCATCACAAAGAATGGCTGCTCTCTGTGGGAGACAAGCTTAACAAGCTTAGAAAGCAGCTCAAACAGTGCTGTGTTAGACACTTCCTGCAGTATTGCCTGATCTGCCCTCGATACCACCCCCGCTACATAAGCGGAGTCCGTTACTAAATTGAGGGGTTCGGGGAACCTTTCGAAAGCCCTGACAACAGCGGCCAACTCAGCAACCTGAGGTGATCCCTCCACCTCGGCAACATCTGCCTCCCACTGCTGAGTCTGAGGGTCCTTCCAAGTCATAACTGACTTGTGGGACCTTCCGGACGCGTCCGTGAAAACTGTCAGGGCCTCTAAAGGCCTCCTGCTCCGAACATCTTTCAAATTCAGTGTGAATTTGGCATCCTGATTAAAAATTTTGTGGGCTGGCCGATGAATTGAGATTTGCCCAGTGAAGGAATCCAGAGCAAACTGCAGTGCTTCATTTTCTTGAAGCAGGTGTTCTAACATTGCCTTTGTAATTTGACCCGATCTTAATCCAATTGGAATGTGAATGCATTCAAAATCACACCCTGCCAATTCCCTGATCCGGACTCTGGCTTTTCGGATCAGTTCAGCCACCAGTTCCTGTGGACGTGTCATTCTCTTGGACCTTTGATGGCTGAGAAAGACCCATTCTATGATTAGAAGCGGGTCCTCTCTGCCCTGGTCCTTTTTGATGTTATTTCTCCACTGGAAAATGACTCCATGGAGGTGTGGCAATTTCCCCATAATTATGAATTTGAAAGGCAGGTCTGGATCACACCGGTGGGCCTGCCGAGTGGACATGAGATGCTGTACCTTTTCCAGTGCCTCCTTTGCTTCCAGGGTTAGTTCCCTGGGAGAACTCAGCTCCTCTCCCCCTTTCAATAAATTGAAAAGAGGGGCTAGGTCCTAAGTTGTGAGGCCTAGCCAGGGTCTCACCCAGTTCAATGCCCCACACAGCTGATGGACATCTGCGAGGGTCTGAATTTTGGGCCTGATTTCCAATTTCTGCGGCACAATGGTCCGCTTGCCAATCTCCAGCCCAAGGTACCTCCAAGGTGGCATCCTTTGAACCTTGTCTTCCTGCAGCTCGAACCCTGCAACAACCAATGCATTAATTGTCAGGTCAAGCGCGTGTGACAAGACATCATCGGTGGGGGCACACACAAGCACATCATCCATATAATGATGGATGATTGCTTTCTCTGCGGCTACGCGGACCGGGGACAGCAAGGAAGCCACATACCACTGGCAGATGATAGGTGACACCTTCATCCCTTGGGGTAAAACTCGCCAATGGTAGCGTTTCCTCGGGGCCTCTCGGTTAATGGTGGGAACCGAGAATGCAAAACGTGGTGCATCGTCAGGGTGTAGGGGAATATGGAAGAAACAATCTTTTATATCTATAACAGCCAATTTCCAATTTTGTGGGAGCATGGTCGGGGTAGGCATCCCGGGTTGAAGAGAGCCCATATCTTCTATCACATTGTTAATTTGTCTGAGATCCTGGAGGAGTCTCCACTTGTCCTTCCCTGGCTTCCGGATAACGAAAACCGGCAAATTCCAAGGGCTGGTGGTCTCTACAATGTGACCCTTGGCTAACTGCTCCTCCACGAGCTCTTCGAGCACCTTCAATTTCTGTTTTGAAAGCGGCCACTCTTCCACATACACTGGCGAATCTGTTTTCCAATTCAGCTTGTGGGTAGGGCGCTCCTCAGCGACTGCTGCCCAAAAATCCTGTGGGGGGTCTGGGATGTCAATTGTGACTCCCCACTGGGCCATCAGGTCTCTCCCCAACAAGGGTTCCCTATAATCCAAAACAAAGGGGCATAAACTGGCCAACTGCCCTTTTGGCCCCTTAATTTGAACCACACTCTTTGATTGTTTGGCCAATTGCATTCCCCCTATTCCTTGCACGTGTCCTGCCACGTTTTCCAAGGCCCAACGTGACGGCCAGTGCTTGGCTGGGATCACAGTCACGTTCGCGCCCGTGTGTAGGAGGCCTGTGATGTTAATGGCCTCATCACCCACCTGTAACTCACATCCCACCTGGGGTTTCACTTCTGTGATCTTGTGCACGGGACAAGCAGTTGACATCTTGTCTTCTTCCGGGCATTCCCAGGTGGGTATGATCTGGGCAACTATCTGCCCTTTAGGTAGGAATGTTGGTGGGTGAGTGCAGCGTAGCCAGAGAACGAACTTTCCAGGATTGTTATCAAGTGTTCCTGGAAGAATTTCGATCTCTTTTGGGGTGTGTTTGCAGTCCCCCACAACGATGAGCTTACCTTTGACCCTTGGCCAGGTACCCTGCTCACTGTTGTCAACTGACACAAAATTCCAGTCGCTGTCCTTCAGGTGCAAACCCTCTGTGAGCTGCAACCTGTAGGGGGTATGCTTAGAATTAGTTGTCAAAATCGGCTGTGCCATGTCATGGTCTGTATAAGTCATTTCCAGTGTGTTATTTTTGCTGCCGCCCTGAATGGGGCAATGCAGCTTCTCCTTCTTTTTCCCTTGGCTCCCCTTCCCCTCCCCTCCTGCCTGGTCCACCCCATTTTTATCTTCACGCAGGGTGGACCTGCGCTCTTTCACCAGTTTTTTTGTGAGGGTTTAAACCCTCTACCTTTTTCCCCTTCCCCTCCCCCTTTTTTGTTTTTGAGGTCCTCTAATTCTTTCTTCAGGGGGCATTTGGAAACCCAGTGCCCCAAATTCCCACACAAAAAACACTTCTGGGAGCTTTGAGCAGAAAGCTTCTTCCCGGTGTTCGGTGTTTTTTGGGAATCTTCAGCTTCCATGGCTGCAACTTGATGAGGTTTGTGCCGTGGACCTGTGGATGAACTCATAAAAGGCACCTTTACCTGACATACCTGAAGCATGTCTGGTAAGGTTGGTTTGGGGTTTAGAGGTAAACTCAAAATCGCAGCACGACATAAATCATTTGCATTCGAAAACGCAATCTCTGTTAAAATGTGTTCCCGAGCCATCTCGTTTTTGACCTGAGCTTCAATAGCTCGGGACAGTCTCTCCACAAAATCTGTGAAAGACTCCCTTTGGTCCTGTCTGATTTTCGAATATGAAATCACAGGACTTTGTGTTTGCATGCTGAAGAATGCAGTCAGGGCTATCTCTCTCACTACGTGGAGGCACTGGACAGGAATGACCACTTGGTCAGTGGCCTCTGCCCACTGCCCCTCACCAGCGAGGTGTTCTAGAGTGATGGGATTTCCCTGAGCATCCACTCTAGTGTTAACATGGCTGAGGAGCCCTGGTAAGGCATCCTGGAGCAGCTGTTTCCAAGCTGTGACCCATAGGATGTACTCTGTTGGGTTCAGCAAGCAAGAAAACAGGTACTTTAAATCAGCAGGCACCACTTCCTCTGCAGAGAGATCTGCTCTGAGGAGCCCTCTGAAATATGGCCCATCCCGGCCATATGTCCAGTGAGCTTTGCAGATTTCTTTGATGGTGGCTCGGGGAAATGGGTGGTACTCTGCCCTGTTGTTACCACCGCGGGCATTGCGGTAGGTGACAGGAGCAAGAGTCGGAATGGAGCAGGAACCGGCAGCTGCATCTGCTCCGGTTCCCGACTCGGCCATTTCCGGGTTTGAGGGAGCGAGGGAGCCCGTGCCCTGAGGCACTTGGTTGCTTGGCAACCACGTCCCTGCAGGGGGCGCGGTTTGCCCGGGGGGTGACGTCATCGAGGAGTGGGGGGGTGGGGGGAATCCCGGAGAAGGGGGCTCCGGGCCCGGCGGCAGCGCGGCAGCTGCGGGGGGGGGGCGGCGGGCCACAGCCCGGCGGAGGCACCCCCTGCCGGCAGCACCGGGGGGGGCGAGGGGGGGTGCTGCAGCGCGCACGTGCAGCCACAGGGGGTTGGGGGGGGCAGCGCCGCCGTGGCGCGCGGGGCGGGGGCGGGGCCGCGGGGGTCGGGACCGGCACCACGTGGGGTGGGAGCGGGGCCGGGGCCGCGCGGCAGACACCAGACGTCACAGGGGTAAGGCGGGGCGGGGGAGGGGGATGGGGCGGGGCCGCACCGTGCGGGCGCCACGTCACTGGGGTAGGGAGGGGTGGGCGGCGCCGAGGGGGCGGGGGAGTCCCCTGCCATGCGGTCGCCGCCATCTTGGGGACCCCATGCCGGCCACGTGGCTTCCCCCCCCACAGAAAAACGAACTCGGCATTTTTCAGCCAGGGAAAGCAGGGACGGAGTATTGTCTTTTGCAACGTGGCCAAGGCTGCCTGAGAGCTCCCTCCCGGCCCCACGGGGCCAGCACGGGCGGGGTGGCTGGGGCGTCCCGGAGGCTGAGCGGGCGGGCGGGAGCCCTGCTGCTCCATTCAGTACACTTTCCCGGGGACACGGGGACCGGGGAGAAGAAGGGGGGGAGGAGGGAGAGAACACGTTGGTCTGCCGGGCTCAAGCTGCTTTCCCTGTTGAGACTGAATCGCTGATTTAATGTTAGTTGCTACCATAAAATACTTTGTAGCCTTTTTGTCCCCTGTTTCAATCAGCCGAATTAATTGCCTTTCTACGGTGCCACAGAAATCGGCCCTGCAGGCTGTCTCAGGAGTTACTTGGGGGAATTGCAGACCAAGCCACCGAACAAAACTTTTTATCTCGCCTTTTGAGATTTTCAATTTCGCCTCTTTCAGAACCGAAAAATAATTATAAAACAACCTTTTCTGATCGAGCGTTAGCTTTCCGCCCATGTTTCGATACTAAGTTGCTTTTGAACCCGAACCCAGATGAAAAGCACTCCCCCGCAGACCCCGTCTGCTCGAACTCACAGGAGGTTTAACCCTTTAGCTGCGCAGCTATTTTTGGAGGATTTTTTTCCTCCCCAATAGATCCCCCTCCCTCGGGGGAACCCTAAAACCAGTAAATATCTCCCGTTGGGGGTATACTTACGTGTCCTGTGACCTGGGGGGTGCATGGGTCGGGTTGTTCTGCTGCAAGAAGGACTCCGGTCGCGGCCCAAAGCTCCCCTTCTTTCCTCTGGAATTGCCTTGTTTAAAAGTCAATTTCCCAGGGGTGCGTGACGCCCAGAGACTGTTCTTCAGGCTAAATCAGCCCCAGTCCGTTCGCAGGGTCCACCTCGTCTCCGGGGGGGTCCTGCGTGGGCGCCGGACGCTCTGTCACCGTGGAGCCATGCTCCACGTGGTCCAAGCTGCTCCTGCCGGCGTGGTGTGCTCCACGTTGGAGTTCCACGCTCTGGTCTCTGCCAGTGTGGTCTGCTCCACGTTGGCGCGCCAAAATCCGTGTCTGGTTCCGTCCCGCACCGGGCGGGAGATGACCTCTGGCTAGCTCGGGTCAGCCCAGGCACAGAATGGTTCCAGTTCGTTTGCTTCTCGGCTCGGCAGCTGAACCCCCAAATGTGTGACAGCAAAGCAGCAGAATAGAAAAGGCTGGCTCTCAATTTCGCAGATTAAAAGATGTTTATTAACTCCAGAGTTGAGGAGCAGAGAGGTTGAGAGCGAGGTGCTGAGAGATCTTGCTGAGAGGCTGAGAGAGGTCTGAGAGAGTTTTTTCCTCCCTCCTGCCCCCTATAAGCGGGGGAGGGGTTTCAGGGAGGATACTACAAGACTACGAATCAGGGGTTTCAGGGGGTAACAAGGTGTGCCCACCCCCAAGCCTCGGACTACTCAAATCCAAAGCTAAAGGAATTCCCCCCGGGGGGCCTATCACCTGAAGCCCTCTCCCTGAGATTTCGCAATCTTGGGAGGGCTCCTGGAGAAACAGGCTGCCCCAGAGCAAGGGGGGTGGGAGGACACAAAACACCTTATTATACAGACAACACAAAAGGGATACAGAATTGGGGATACAGTGAATTGAACCATAACATAAACTTCTTATAAAAACTTAATAAAACAGTTCTGCACCACCACAGAACTCGAGGAAGGAGAAAAATGGTTTGTGGATGGATCAGCCAGAGTCATAGAAGGGAAAAGAAAATCAGGATATGCCATCATAGATGGGAAAACTGGGAAAGTGGTCAAATCAGGCCCCTTGAGTGCTTCTTGGTCAGCCCAGGCATGTGAACTATATGCTGTACTACAAGCTCTAAAAGAGCTTAAAGGAAAAATAGGGACCATCTTCACTGATTCTAAATATGCTTTTGGGGTGGTGCATACTTTTGGTAAAATTTGGGAAGAAAGGGGACTAATAAATACCCGAGGAAAAAATTTAATACATGAGGATTTGATAAGGCAAATTCTCCAGGCAGTAAGAGAACCCAAGGCTATTGCAGTAGTATATGTAAAAAGTCATCAAGCTGGGTTGCAATTCAGGATACGTGGTAATAATTTAGCAGACCAGGAAGCCAGGGAAGCAGCTCTCCTCACTCTGAACATCCCTGAGAACAGAGCAGAAAACCTAAGAGAGTTTCCACCACAACCTACAGAAAGGGAAATTGAAGAATTCAAGAAGATAGGGGGTACTTTGGTCGATGGAAAGTGGAAATTAACAGATGGCCGGGAATTGGTCCCAAAAGCATATGCCCGAATGATATTAAAGAGATTGCATGCTCAAACACACTGGGGAACTCAGGCTTTAGCAGAACAATTCCTAAAGTTCTTTGGATTTAAAGGTATCTTTGAATTGGCAAAACAAGAAGTTCAAAATTGCTTAGTGTGCCAGAAAATTAATAAATCTAGAATGAGGCAAAACATACCAGGGGGACGCCCTTTAGCATACCGTCCCTTTGGGAGGATACAAGTAGACTTCACAGAATTACCCAAAATAGGAAGATACAGGTACTTGTTCGTAATAGTAGATCAATTGACACATTGGGTAGAGGCATTCCCTAGCCCCAGGGCAACAGCTCAAACTGTAGCACGCAGGTTACTGGAAGAAATCATACCCAGATATAGAATCCCTGATTCCATAGATTCAGATCAAGGAACCCACTTTACGTCCAAGATCATAAGGCATTTGGCGGAGGCCCTGGGAATCAGATGGGAATATCACACACCGTGGCATCCTCAGAGTTCAGGTCAGGTGGAAAGGATGAATCAAACTCTGAAAGCACAATTATCAAAACTCATGCTGGAGACCAAGATGTCATGGATTAAGTGTCTCCCTTTGGCTCTCCTAAATATTAGGACACAACCCCATTCAGGATCTGGTCTGTCCCCCTTCGAAATGCTATATGGAATGCCATATGAGCATGGGATGCCAATAGGACACCCCCGAGTAGAAGACTGCCAGGTCCAGTCTTATCTTGTCTTAATTAATAAAAATTTACAGGAACTCCGGAAGCGCGGATTAATAGCACAGAGCACCCCTCTGGGATTCGCCATCCACAAAATCCAACCAGGGGATCGAGTGCTGATAAAAGCTTGGAAAGAAGCCCCGCTGTCATCGCATTGGGAGGGAACCTTCCTCATCCTCCTCACTACTGACACTGCAATAAGGACAGCGGAAAAAGGCTGGACTCACTCATCGCGAGTGAAAAAGATTGAGCCACAAAGCAGCTCTCCACAGTGGAAAATCACCTCAACTCCGGGGGATTTGAAGCTGAGAATCCATCGAGAAACCTAATGACCAGCGCTTATCGGATAAGTTGTAACCAAGCAGGATGCCCCTGCTATCCATTTGTTCATTTTAAGTGCGGGTATTGTGAGCAGATTTGGGTGACTCATTGTTTTCGGGGAGCCAGGCCTTGGAGTTTGTGTGTACCTTGCTTTGAAGAGGAGACCAGACTTACTAATCTCTTCCTGTACGTTGCCACAGAATCGGGGTTGTTTGAATTGGATTCTCCGGAGTGGTTTCATTATTTTACTAACGGGATAAGGGGAGGATTAAATAAAAGGGCGGAGCCACTCGTAACTGAGTGCAGGAAGACAGTGAAAGTACCCTGTGGAGCAGACCAAGTGAAGATAGCCAGGTGGGAGCAGTACAAAAGGCGATACGCTCAAAGGAGCACCGGCAGGGACCCGGAAGAATATCCCTGCTGCCGAGAAGATGGTTTACCCCGCCGCTGGTGGCAACCCAACGGGCGAAGGGTTGGGCAGAGGGATACGCCTATGGGTAACCCTAGTGATCCTGAGTCTAGCCGTGTACCCCACGAGTGGCCTCCCCAACCTCAAGGAGAAAACAGGGAAGGGAACTAATTCCCCTGAAGCTCCTTCAGAATCTACCGGGAATAGAATCTTAGAACCCAGGGTACGAGTAAACTGGTCTACAGTGCAAAGGGGGGAAAATTACAAATTGAATAAGGGGATCAAATTGAATAAATCCAATCCCTCGATGGCAATGCCTAGGAAAAGAAGAGAGGTAAATGGTCTCCCTCTAATTCCCATCTGTAAAGAATGTAATAAGACTGTCTGGGTTGGAGGAAAAAGGGAAAGTACCTTCGTGGGATACTTACAGGTTAACCAATTATGTTATGACAAGAAGAAGTTAGAAATGTGCACCCTTAACGGGAAAACATATTGGGTGGGACAAAATGAGAAACTACAGACAGCGGCTTTAAATGGAGGACCCATATTGCTAGATATGTTAAGTGAAAATGATGAAAGGGTTTGTTTAAGATTAGACAAGGTATTCTGTTTCTCTAAAGATGAAGAAGGATTAGACCCAAAGAATAAGATACAGAAAGTAGCCTTAGAACTTAAACAACAGGAATTAGCTGCTAAGAAAAGAAAGATGGAACAAGAGAGAATGAGGACCCTAAGTGAACAATATGAGCAGTTGGAAAAACAATCTAGTGATTGGAGCTTATCTACCCCTAGTAAAAACCTCTTCCTAGATCTAGTGCAAGAAATTGCTACTGAATTAGGGTTAACTAATTGTTGGATTTGTGGAGGACTGAAATCAGCAGAAAGGTGGCCCTGGAAAGGTGAAAGTTTGACCCCTGAGCAGTTACTGAGGTGGGATAACAAAATCCTAAAAACAATGACTCGGCCAGGAGGATGGACACTAGATGAACGAGTAATAGGGACAATTTGTATAAGCAGAGAAGGAAACGTTTACAATGAGATAGTAGGATACACCCCATGTCTATCCACTCTAACTGTGAACTCCAACAATAAATCTAGGATATGGCAACCAGAACCTCCTAATAGATACTGGGGAAAGAAAAAAGAAGAAAAGTGTAATTAGATAGAGGAGATTGGGCCCTGCTGTCACAAGCAAGCGAATGCCAACCCTTACTACTCCTTGACTGAGCTAGTAGAATTTTGGGAAAAACCAGAGAGCATAAACATCAGATGGAAGGCACCCAGTGGAATCTATTGAATATGCGGGAAAAGGGCATATAGTGAGCTACCCCGAAAATGGAAGGGATCTTGTACTTTAGGAATGATTAGACCCTCCTTCTTCACACTCCCCAGAGCTGGTAGCAATTTGCTAGGAGCTCCTTTATATGAGAATCTCAGCAAGAGAAAACGAGAAATAAAGAAAGAACTCCCACAGGTAGGAGAAAATCAGAAATGGGGAGAAGAGGAATGGCCTGCAGAGCGTATCATAGAATACTATGGGCCCGCCACATGGGCCCAAGATGGAAGCTGGGGATACAGAACTCCAGTATACTTGTTAAACCGACTAATTAGGCTACAAGCTGTAGTAGAAATAGTTTTTAACCATACCTCAGATGCCCTAGAATTGTTAGCTAGACAGCACTCACAAATGAGAGCATTTGTGTATCAGAACAGGATTGCTTTAGACTATCTATTAGCAGAAGAAGGAGGCGTATGTGGAAAATTCAATGACTCAGAGTGCTGTATAGAAATAAATGACTATGGAGAAACCATCAGAGACTTGGCAGCTGAAATCAAGAAGGTCGCACACGTCCCGGTGCAGAGATGGAATTCAATACTCCAAGCTTCTTGGTGGGATCAAATATTTGGAACAGGAGATTGGTGGAAAAAGGTAGGATTCTTTATCTTATGCTCAGTAGCCGGATTAGTCTTCTTACCTTGCCTTGTACCCTGCCTAATAAGATTAATCCATACAGTAGTCCAAGGAATGCAAGTAGCTGCACTTCCTATGGACCCTGAAATGGCCTCAGGTGGGTTATCCAAAAACAAAGCCACCTCAAAGATCATGAAATTAAATGAGGAAAAGAGTACCGCTGCTCAAGTATTAGAAAACTTTGAATCTCGAATACAGGAACGTAACATAGAAAAAAACTATTGGTGTGAGGCAGCTGGAGAAATGTTGGCAGAATAGTGGGATTGGTTAAGAGGCTTTTTTATCTTGACAGAGAAAAAAGACTATAACCAGAACACGAATTAAATTGGTGAATTTGGAAGAGGGGGGATTGTGATATATGTTCTAAAGTTAATTCGTGTTATCAAATTAAAGGGGTAATGTCAACTGTATAAATGTGTGTTTTGTATAAGTTCTGTATGATTTGATCTGTTATAAGTTTAAGTTTGGTTCGTGGGATAAAATAAAAGGCAAAATAAAAAGAGACTTCCCCAGCCTGGGAAAGCACACAGGGGACACAAAGAAAATATGACTGGAATTTCCAGAAAGGGGGGACAAGAAACTGCCACTGCCGGGAATCCCTGAAAAGACACAAAAGACAACGGAAACCAGAGATAGAAGTCCAGAGACCAAGATGATTGCTTCAGATAGATATCTCTACGAGTCTCCGTTGAAAATTAACATCTCCACAACACACCCGGGCCCGACCATCAGCAGTATTGTCCTCCTCTGCCAGTCTATTCAAACTCCCGATACCGGGACTTGCATGATTAATGAAGATGCCCCGGAGGGAAGACCGTCCACCTCACGGACCTCTCTCCGCGATCCAGTGTATAAAAAGAGACTGCTGCAAACCAAAAATGTGAACTTGGGTGTGGGAAATTAGGGACAGGCGGTCGGAAGACATCGCGTTGTACAGGCAGACAGAACCCCTCCCTCCATTCTTAGTTGGTCAGTGTCCTTGATAAGCTAAGCAACACCTAACTCGTAACGTAAGCAGACGGATGTGATGTAGCAAACAGAGGTGTTATAGCCCCATGTAACCAGTTAATAAACGCCATTAGCCGTCCACCACACTGGTGTCTGTGAGCTAGTGGTCCGAGCAGCCTGGGTGTGGCTGCCGTGTCGTTCCCGAATCAGGTCACTACGCCTCAACGGAGGTAACAAGTGGTGCCGAAACCCGGGAGTTGCCCGGGAGAACGGGAGTCGCCTGGACGGGTGAACGACGGCCGAGCGGCTGGCCCAGCTCGGCGAGGGGGACACCCCAGGACCCGTGAGGAGGATGGAAGCCCTCATGAAGGTCGTATCTCAGATTCATAAGCAGTGGGAATTGATTGTAAAGCAAAAGATTTTATCCTCGCAGTGACGAGGCTTTTGCAACTTAGTATCATTGATAGTACGGTGGATATCCTCCACCCAGATGTTTGGGATCAATGTACTAAGGCTCTTGCCGAAGATGCAATGTCTTCCGGCTCGGGGAAAACTCTTAAGGCATGGGGACGGGTTGTAGATGCATTACAGAAGGCTTTGCATGAACAAGAGACCTGGAGAGCTGCTCAAAATTGTTTAAAAGTTTCCCCCCAATTGGGTATTGCAGCAGCGACGCAAACTTTCTCAGAGGAAACTGTTGTTGAGAATTTTCAGAGTGGTAAAGAATGCAGTCTGAATGCTAGTGAAAATATTCAGTGTGATGATAAAGCCAGTTCGGCCGACTGCATCGGCTCAGGCTCAGAAAATCAAGAGCTCGCTTCGGGGCCCTCAAACTCAAGGTCGCTCATTACAGAGATAACAGAGATGCGATCATTTTACAATGGTCTAGCCGAAGAAGCTAGGAATGCTGAAAAAGCGGGGGAGGGACCTCCACCTTATGTGCCTCAAGTTAGTGCTGATAGTGGGCTCGTTGCCAGCGAAAACAAAGAGAGCTCGTTTGCTAACGCGGGGGCGGGCGAGCAGAAAAAGGGAGGAGAGCGCAAAGAGAGAACTGAAGCCACTCTTTGCCAAAATGCGCGTTTTTCTAAGGTGAGAAGCTCCCACAGCAGGAGGCGGGGGGAGCGCAGGTGCAGGGGGCAGCTCAGCCCCGAGAGAAAGGGGCAGGGGCCCAAGGAGAAGGGACGGCCCAGCCCGGAGGGAAAGGGGAGGGGTCGGAGCCCGACAAAAAGGCTCCGGAGCCCGGAAACAGCGAGTCAGTCCACTTCCGTCTCTGAAACCGACTCCAGCTGGGACTGGGACAGCCAGTCCTCTGCTGCCGGCTCTGACTCTGGCTCCGGCTCCGACAAAGAAGAAGTAACAGTATATAAAATCAGTAACAACAATGTTTCTACTTGGGTTGAGGGGAAGTCAGAAAAAGAACGAACTCCCCTCACAGACTAGAAAAAGATAAAAATGGCATGCTTTAAGTGCAGCCAGGCATTTAAATTGGGCAAATGTACAAATTATTAGACTCCCACCTTCAGTGCCCCAGTCATTCAAACCCTTTCAGAGTCTCGCAGCACGCAGACACAAGAGGGAAGCCACACTTGGTACCTCCTCATCATCCAGACCTTTAGCCATTTACCAAAAACCTAAGTCAGCTCCTTACAATCTGTTTCTTAGTGTGTTAAATGCTACCTTTTTGTCATTGAACCAATCCAATCCAAACTTTACAAAATCATGCTGGTTATGCTATAATGCAGAACCTCCTTTTTATGAGGGTGTTGCCCTTGATGCTCCTTTCGAATATTCTGCAGCAAACAATCCACACAACTGTAAGTGGGACACCCCCCGGAGGGAAATTACCCTGAGTCAAGTCACAGGCCGAGGCAAATGCTTTGGCAGTGTAACTGCAGCAAAACAGAAGGGAAATATCTGTGCTGAGTTCATCCAACCTAGTCAAAAAACTGACAAGTGGGCAGTTCCGCTCCTGCCAGGAATGTGGGTCTGTCAACAAATTGGAATAACCCCCTGTGTGTACCTTGGTAAATTCAATAACCTTGCTGACTTTTGTGTCCAAGTTCTGATTGTTCCTAGAGTCCTGTATCACCAAGAAGAAGAAATGTATCACTTTTTAGAAGGAACCATCCAGCTCCGCAAAAGAGAAGTAATGACAGGTATAACCATTGCAATGCTCCTTGGCCTAGGAGCCACCGGCGCAGCCACAGGTGTTTCAGCTCTCGTGACCCAACATCAAAGACTTTCTCAGCTGCAAATGACAATCGACGAAGACTTACTGAGAATTGAAAAATCCATCTCCTCTCTGGAAAGATCTATCTCCTCGCTTTCAGAAGTCGTCCTGCAGAACAGGCGAGGACTGGACCTCCTGCTCATGCAGCAAGGAGGCCTGTGTGCTGCCTTGAGAGAAGAATGCTGTTTTTATGCAGACCATACCGGAGTCGTGCGAGACTCCATGGCCGAGCTGAGAGAAAGACTGGCCCAGAGAAAGAGAGAGAGAGAGGCCCAACGAGGATGGTTTGAGTCATGGTTCAATCAGTCCCCATGGCTGGCCACCCTTGTTTCCACCCTAATAGGCCCTCTCACCATGATACTCCTGACACTGATTTTTGGGCCTTGCATTTTGAACAAGTTAGTGTCGTTTGTTAGAAGCCGTTTAGAGAAAGTCGACATCCTACTTGTCGAACGCATGCAATTATCGTGAAGTGCGCTTATTACTAACATTTTATACCACTTTTGTATCCTATTATACTAACCTTAACAACTTTTATATTTTTATGACATTTATACTTTTATAACATTTATACTTTTATAACATTTATACTTTTATACTTTTTTACTTAGTCATGGGAGGGGGGGGGAAATGTGGGAGATTAGGGACAGGCGGTCGGAAGATATCGCGTTGTACGGGCAGACAGAACCCCTCCCTCCATTCTTAGTTGGTCAGTGTCCTTGATAAGCTAAGCAACACCTAACTTGCAACGTAAGCAGACGGATGTGATGTAGCAAACAGAGGTGTTATAGCCCCATGTAACCAGTTAATAAACGCCATTAGCCGTCCACCACACTGGTGTCTGTGAGCTAGTGGTCCGAGCAGCCTGGGTGTGGCTGCCGTGTCGTTCCCGAATCAGGTCGCTACGCCTCAGCGGAGGTAACACTTGGGGGGATAGCAGGCTGACAGAGTTTGTTATCCGTGTTCACCCAGCAGCGACCCCAGGCTCGACGCTGTCCTTTTAATTGTGGCTGACTGAGACTGTCATTTTGTCTCTCAATAAAAATTCTAAATTTTTGATAACTGAATTTGGTCAATTTTATTTATAACAGAAGTAAAGTCCAAGACTTAGTAAAAGAACAACTGGTAAGCAAAATTATAAAGTCAGCACAGTAACTTAACTTTGGGCCAATTTCACTTGGAGATTTATATAACTTATTGGGAATAAAATAGTAGAAAAAGCTAAGATTTCTTTTATGTGCTACCACTGGTCTAATATTTCTTCCTTGTTTGATCCCTTGTTTTATTCGGTTGATCACCAGCGTAGTTCAAGGCATGCAAGTAGTAACCATGCCTATAGACCCAAAATTGACTACATCTGGAACAGCACAAAAGATCATGGTACTAAAAAAACCAAAATAATATAGAAGACCCCTTTAAAGAAGTAAAATTGATCTGTAAAAGAATGAGCAAATAATGAAGGCTAGAAAACAAGGAAAATGGCTCAAGCCAAATGATTGTCAAAAAGAAAGAGGGGGGGATATTGTTATAAGTGCATATTATAAAGTTGGCTTTTCGCAAGATGTGTGCTATATGATTAGTAACTTTGTTGTAAGGATATAAGTTTTTATTTCCGCTATTAGTAAAAAATTAGGCATAGTGGTAGTAGTTGATATAGTATGCTTAAACAGTCTGGTCGGGATAACATCCAGTGAACATGTACAGAAGACCCTGCTATTGATATACCAACTATCATCATCTACCATCTGAAGAAAGTATGGACCAAGGCCCAAACTGGAGGTGATAATGAAGACACAGCCAAGAAACATGAATATGCAACAGACTGATGCAATAGAAAGTGTATTTAAAGAATATCTTTGAAATAGCAGGTTGCGAACTTGGCTAAATGCCAAGTACCCAGCCGGTCGTAATTTTGCTCAATCTGTCTCCTAATTGTTTTATTTTTATTTTATTAAAACTATTTCTTAAAATTTACCAGGAAAGTGAACCTCATTTTTCACAGTAAAGAACTAATGGAAACCCTCTGCCCCACAGAATAATCAGTTTTGTGAAAATGCATTACAAAGTACACCAAAAATGGTTACATAGTTGAAAACTGGTTACTTTTCTAAAAGTATACCACTAAGAGTAATGCCCTTTAGACATGTTTCAGACCAGTGAGAGCAAGGGACTACTGCTTAAATAGATATGATTATAGCAAGCAAAACTTACAGTTTAATTATATGAGGATGTCTGAAGAGTTTGAGGTTCTGGATCTCCCTGCGGATTTTTCCTACAACATCAAGGCTTCGAATCTTCTGTCGATTTAGGATCTTCACTGCGACTTTATGCCCAGTTAATTCATGTTTACCAACTGCAAGAAACAAGGCCAAGAAATATCACAGTTAAGATGTAAGCATTTGTTGGGTGTTAGGTTTGTTCCTTTTTTTTCTTATAGAATTTTTCCCCAAAAGTTGCTAAGAGACTGAGTACTGATGCTTAGATGGTGCTTGACCAACACAAAGGAGGTGGCTGAAAGTCGGGAGAAGATCACAAGAGTTTTGGGGCAGGAAAAAGACTGAGCTGGAGGTAGCTTGGCTCTTCTGGCTCTCAGCATTGGAGAGAGGACGACCAAGCTGTTGCTTGCTGTGGAAAAGTCCACTGTCAACAGAAAGTCCGGTCCTGGGAAATCTACCATCATCTGCTCATGTGCCCAGGAATTCAGTGTCCCTTTGCCTGCCCTGCTGGAGCTGGGCCAGCCCTGTCCAGCCGTCGCAGCTCCTTCAGCACTGCTCATTTTGTCGGGACATGCCCCCCCTCCCCGCCTGCCAGGGACATCCTGCCATCCCAGCCACCAGCCTGGGAGTTTCCACCGTTCCAGCTTGGTGCTCTCAGAGTCCCGAGATCAGACTGCCCCAGGCTTTGTGAAACAAAGCCCCTCGAGGTTCCTGGTTCTGTTTATTATTAATGCTGTAGTTGTTGTTTTTTTGTTAGCCTTGTTATGGACGATAAATAGCCAATTTGATATAAAGTAATTTTATTCTGCCATTTAAAAAATAATAATCTGGAACAGCCACAATAAAAGAGACAACCTCGATCCCGGGTTATCAAAGTTGGGTGAACGCAGAGATGGCCACAACTGAACCAGTCCTCCCTGTTCACAAGCACATAGATTCAGTGGGCAGGTTTTATACAGTTTTTCTTCTCTGAGGCAGTTTTATTGTTAGTTGGTGTCTGCCACACATATTCATGTATTTTCTTTCTCTGGTTGCTTGGCTTCTGAATGCTTCTTCCAGGCAGAATGGAGCGCTTGAATGGGGTTCCCAGAAGTCGGCATTGGGATGCTGATAGTGACATCTCTGGGACTTCCACTTCTAGATTGGTATCATGTGCTAATCACCGGAGAAGGCAGTGGACCCTCCCTTGATGGATGGGACATCTCCTGTTTGGCCATTCCTTTTGTTTGTTAATTTGGACTTCGCCCTGCCATTGTCTGGAATCTCTACAATTTCAAATTAGTCTCAGCAAGCAGAAAAGTTTCCACAGTTTTGTGGAAAACTTCTGCTTGTGATACAGTTTATAGGTTATAACATATAAAACACGAATTTATCACAACATATATCACAGCCTTGTTATACTTACTAGTAAAGAACTGTTTTTCCTTTCCCCATACCTCTGCCTGAAAAGCCCCTTTAATTTTCTAAATTATAATAACTTGGAGGAAGGGGATTGGAATTCCCCATTCCTAGAGAGGCCCCGCCCCTCTCTACCAGATACCTATCTTTCAAACCAAGACAGCATTCCACATTATCCCCATTGTCTTTGGGGAGGTTGAAAACCAGATGTGTATTTTTTCTACCGTAAAGCATCTTTGCAGCTTTGTTATTGTTTGTATGCTATCACATTAGAACAAAACTGCTAACCCCAAGGAGAAAACATACTGAAATGCTACTGTGCTTTTGAGTTAAACCTTTATCCACATGCCATAACAACTTATTTATTGTATGATGAAGCAGTTCAAAATATCTGGTATCAGCAAAACAACAGACACTAACTGGTAACAAACTGCTGACTACTTTTGAATTTTGCATAAAAACAACTGAAAGCAAGACCTCAGATAACATCATGTAGAAAAGAAGTCAGTGTTATATTTATGAAAGCTACTTTGTATTACCTCTTGACAGAAGTTACCTAAGAAGGCTCACAAATAAGAAGCAATCAAAATATATTTATATTAGTCACCCTAAGCCTCAATGAGCTATCAGTCCTTCAAAGAATCACTGCAAAAAGCTCCCTTTATAGACCTAACTTTTACTTCTATTTCTTTATGTAACATAGGGTCCCATGGGTGATAGACAAGCGCATGACACAGACCTCTTCCAAGCCCTGGGCAACAGCCGGTAACCCTTTTATTGTTCCAAGCTCCTTTTACAGCCAGTTTGAATTTCCCAGGCTTGGGAAGCCTATTGGTTGGGAATCTCTGCAACGCCCAAATCTCTGGCCAGTGGTGTGTCTGCATCCACGGCTTAGGTGGGGACACTGAGATCTTTTTTCCCCTAGGGACTTAGAACAAGCCAGGTCAGCTGAATTAGGTCTGTTATGATCAGACTTATTATATCCAGCTGTAAAACAGCTGGATATTGCTACATCTTTATTCTTTGATAATGCCAATTGCCTTCGTGCTTCACCATGGCTATGCATAACGTGAAGATTTCCAAGACAGTCTCAAAGCAGCAATGACTCGTTTGAACTGTTCAAGTGCAGGAGCAACAGAGTCTAAATTTAGTTCACCTGGCCTTCAACTGGAAAAGAAAACAGATCACGTGGTAATTTAGAGTAAATGCGACATTCTTCTGAAATGCAGGTACTAGTCATGAAGGCTGTAGAAAAAAGCTTGTGATATATGTCCTAAAGTTAATTCGTGTTACCTCATTTATATAGTATATTAAAGTAAATTCATGTTATCCCATTCAAAGAAGATATATATATGCTTAGTATAAGTTTTGTATGGTTTGCTCTGTTATATGTTTAAGTTTTACTTGCGGAATAAAACAAGAAACTGCATAAAAAGAGACTTCCCCAGCCTGGGGAAACACCCGGGAGATACAAAGAAAATGTGATTGGATTTACCAGAAAGGGGGACAGGAGATCGCTGCTGCTGGGAATCCCTGAAAGGATACAAAGAACGACGGAAACCAGAGATAGAAGTCTGGAGACCAAAATGATTGCTTCAGATAGATATCTCCACGAGTCTCCGCTGAAATTTACATCTCCACAAAACACCCAGGCCCAAACATCAGCAGTATTGTCTTCCTCTACCGGTCTATTCAAACCTCGATTCCAGCACCTGCATATGCCCTGAGGGGAAGACCGTCACACTCCCGGACCTCTCTCCGCGATCCAGTGTATAAAAAGAGACTGCTGCAGACCAAAAATGTGAACTTGGGGGGGATAATAGGCTGACAGAGTCTGCTATCCGAGTTCACCCAGCGGCGACCCCGGGCTCGATGCTGTCCTTTTAATTGTGGCTAACCGAGACTGTCATTTTTGTCTCTCAATAAATTCCAAATTTTTGATAAACCGAATTTGGTAGATTTTATTTATAACAATTCTGGTGACCCCGACGTGATTGGGGTGATATCGGGACCCCCGTGAGACCCCTGTCTCTGACCAGGAGGCGCCCTGCTGAATTCAGCAGCCTGGCGGAGCTGAGGTGGCTGGGTGGAACCGATCAACCACACGACGAACTAAAACAGCAAAAGCCACACTTAAAAGGGAGATAGGCGAGGTCAGAGCTCTCGGGGAACTCGGGGAGGTTTTTTTTTCTTGGGAAGCAGAAACCTCCGGAGCCGCGGCGAAAGGAAAACAACTCGTAAAAATCTACGTGCACGAAGAACCCACGCAGGAAAAGGATCGTAAGTATTGCGTGGTTGAGTGGGAGTGACCGAGCGTGTGAAGTGAGACGTGATTCTATCACGAAGCGAGTGGGGACCCCAAAGCCGCAGTTCCACTTCCCCGCGAGGGGTGTGGTCGGTTGCGGGGGAAGCGAAAGTTTCGGGATAAGCACACCTCACACGTAAAACCTAGAAAACTCAGGGAGTTTTTCGGGAAAGGGAATTGGTCACAGGAAGGTTGAAAGGGAAGGATACGTCCTCATTGAGTTCTGAGGGCTGGTAAACCTTTCAACCTTGGACCAGGAGTGGTCCAGGGGAGGAAGTAAGGAGAAACAGAGAGCTCATAAGCGCCAGGGAAAACCTTGAGAAGGAGCGATCACCTAAAAGGGGCTAGTACCTGGCAAACCCACACCATGGGGCAAACAAAAAGTAAAAATGGTAAAAAGACTTCAAGGAAAGCAAAACAGAGGACAGGTAAAGGAATCCCCGAAATCCCAATCGAGAGTCCATTAGGGTGGATGTTGGAACATTGGGAGGAATGTCCTGTGAGAGGAAAGAAATCCAAGCAGCTAATGGTGCATTATTGTGTGGAAATCTGGGGAGGGGTGGAAATACGGGACCATGTAACCTGGCCCATCTTTGGGACATTTGAAGAGTGGATGTGTAAAGCGCTACTGCTTTACGTCAAGGGAAAGGGGAAGATGGAAGAACTAGAATATGCGGGGATTTGGGGAAGGGTCGATGTTAGGTTGTTACCCATGAAGTTAAAAGACCCTACCCCTGTCTCAGGGGATAAATGGGAACCTTTGGATAACCTTCCCCCACCTTATGTCATACCCACACCCCCCTCCTCTTCCAAATAACCCGCAGAACCCTGGGAGAATAAATCCTCCCTTGGGACAGGGAATGCCTGGACTCCCGGCTCTCCCATCTGCCCCTCCACCAGAACTTCAACCGGGGGCCCCTTTCCCACCGGCTGGGCTCCTACCCCCGCTTGAGCCCCTACCGGCTCCTCGGCCCTCGGGAGGGTGAACACAGGATCTACACACCCCCGCACCACTGCTAGATGACCAATTTCAGGATTTGGACTTAGCAGCTTTCTTTAGCCCTAACCCACAGACGGTTCCAGTAGAGACTAGACATACTCCTCCCGCTAGGAGGACTAGAAGACAGTTAAAGAAAATGAATGAGGGGGAGGGCGAAGGGGAAAATGAAAGAACTAATCTTCTCCCTCTAAGAGAGATCCCCACAGCCCCAGGAATTATTGGGTACGTAAACGTCCCAATTAATACCAGTGACGTGAGGGCATTTATAAAGGAGATGGGGAAACTCATGGATGATCCTTTGGGAGTCTCCGAATGGCTGGATGAATTTCTGGGAACTAGCATATATTCATATGAGGATGTCACGGCCATTTTACGATCTCTGTTCAACACGGAGGAAAGGGAAATGATTAGACAGGCAGGGATACGTGAATGGGAGCGATGAAACCCCCAGAGCACCCCTGGAGATCAGAAATGGCCAAGCCAAGATCCCCGGTGGAACGCTCAGACTGAGGAAGGGAGGAGGAATATGATTGACATGAGAAATATCCTGATACAGGGAATCAGAGAGGCGGTACCTAGGGGACAAAATTTAAGTAAGGTTTTTGGGGAATACCAAGGGAAAGAGGAGACCCCCACGGAATGGTTGGAGAGATTGAGGAAAAGCCTCCAGATATATTCAGGAACGGACCCCGATTCTCCTGTGGGAGAGGTGTTGTTAAAAACACAATTCGTGGCAAAATCATGGGAGGACATACGTAAGAAACTGGAAAGGATTGAAGGATGGCAGGAAAAGGGATTGCAGGAATTGTTAAGGGAAGCCCAGAAAGTTTATATGAGGAGAGATGAGGAAAAACAGAAAATTCAGGCTAGGGTTTTGGTAGCTGCTGTGAGGGAAGCTCAGAAACAGGAATGTCCTGCAGCCTCGGAAAATCCCTTAAGGAAAGCACCACCGAAGGGGCCAGTACGCTCGCAGAAGGGAAATTCTGGAAACAGGATAGAGGGATTAGAATGTTTCTATTGTAAGAAAAAGGGACACATGAAAAGGGACTGCCCAAAGAGAAAGAGAGATGAGAAAATGTTCCATGAGGACTAGGGATGTCAGGGGCTATATATTTTAGGGTCCATAACATCAGGAGAGCCCTTGATAACATTAAAAATAGGACCCAAGGGAACAAAGATGGATTTTCTAGTGGATTCTGGGGCGGAGAGGAGTACATTTAAGCAATTACCCCCAGGGTGTAAGATAAGCAAGGAATCTATGATAGTTATAGGAGCTAAAGGGGAACCATTCAAAGTGCCCATAGTAAAGAATGTAGAAATAGAGTCAGATAATAAAATTTGTTTGGGGGACATGTTACTAGTCGAGGAAGCAGATTACAACTTACTGGGTAGGGATCTGATAATTGCACTGGGTATTAACCTCGTCGTAAGGAATTCACAGATAATGGTTAGCATATATAAACTGACCTGTGAAGATGAGGATAAAATTAATCCCAAGGTGTGGCATACAGGGAAAGAAGCTGGGAGACTGGACATGGAACCCATTTCAATTGAAATAGAAAGGCCTGAGGACCCCATAAGGGTCAGGCAATACCCCATCCCTCTGGAAGGGAGGCGAGGATTAAAACCTATAATTGAGGATTTGTTACATAAAGGTGTTTTGGAGCCTTGCATGTCGAGGCATAACACCCCAATATTGGCTATCAAGAAAACAGATGGAAATTATAGACTGGTACAAGATTTGAGAGCCATAAATGAGAGAACAAAGACACGGTTCCCAGTGGTTGCTAACCCATACACTCTCCTTAATAGAGTGTCCCCAAAGGATGTATGGTATAGTGTCATAGATCTGAAGGATGCCTTTTGGACCTGTCCTTTAGCCACGGACTGCAGGGACTTCTTTGCATTTCAATGGGAAGACCCTGACACAAATAGAAAGCAGCAATTAAGATGGGCCTTCCTTCCCCAAGGGTTTGTGGACTCACCCAATTTATTCGGTCAAGCCCTAGAACAATTGTTAAGTCAATTTACCCCCAGAAAAGGGACTAAAGTCTTACAGTATGTTGATGACCTATTGGTAGCTGGGGAAACAAAGGAAGATGTAAGGGAATGTACTATAGACTTACTTAATTTCTTGGGGGAAAAGGGTTTGAAAGTGTCTAAGCAAAAATTACAGTTCACAGAGTCAGAAGTGAAATATTTAGGGCATTGGCTAGTAGAAGGGAAAAAGAAATTAGACCCTGAAAGGGTAGCCGGGATTTTAGAATTACCTCCCCCTCGGAATAAAAGACAGGTGCGCCAGCTGTTGGGTTTGTTGGGTTATTGCAGGCAGTGGATCGAAGGTTATAGTGAGAAGGCAAAATTTTTGTATGAGAAACTAACAACAGAAAAGGTAAAATGGACTGAACAGGACTCCATAGAATTAGAAAAATTAAAGGGAATCTTGGCAACCGCCCCAGTTTTAAGCCTCCCGGACATAAATAAAACATTTCAGTTATTTGTGGATGTAAGCAGCCATACAGCATTCGGCGTACTTACACAGGTTTGGGCAGGGGACAGAAAACCCGTAGGCTATCTTTCCAAATTATTAGACCCTGTAAGCAGGGGATGGCCTACTTGTCTGCAGGCAATAGTGGCTGTAGCTTTGTTAGTGGAAGAAGCCAGAAAAATTACATTTGGGGCTCCTATTACAGTCTATACCCCACATAATGTAAGAAATATACTACAACAGAAAGCAGAAAAATGGCTCACCGATGCTAGGTTATTGAAATATGAAGCCATTCTTCTTCATGCCCCAGAATTAGAGTTAAAAACAACACAGGCTAGGAACCCTGCGGGATTTTTATTTGGGGAAGCACGCACAGAACCTTGGCACGATTGTGCAGAATTGATAGAATTACAAACCAAAATTAGGGAAGATCTAGAGGACGAAGAACTCGAGGAAGGGGAAAAATGGTTTGTAGATGGATCAGCCAGGGTGGTGGAAGGAAAAAGAAAGTCAGGGTATGCCATAGTAGATGGGAAAACTGGGGAAGTGGTCAAGGCAGGTCCCCTAAGCACTTCTTGGTCAGCTCAGGCCTGTGAATTATATGCTGTGCTCCAGGCTCTGAAAGAACTAAAAGGAAAAGTGGGAACTGTCTTCACTGATTCTAAATATGCTTTTGGGGTGGTGCATACTTTTGGAAAAATATGGGAAGAAAGGGGACTTATTAACACCCGAGGGAAGAGTTTAATACATGAGGATTTGATAAAACAAATCCTACAGGCAATCAGAGAACCCAAGGCTATTGCTGTAGTATATGTAAAAAGTCATCAAGTTGGGTTACAGTTCAGGATAAGGGGTAATAATTTAGCTGACCAGGAAGCCAGAAGAGCAGCCCTCCTCACTTTTAACACCCCCGAGAACAGGACAGAAAACCCAAGAGAATTTTCACCACAACCGACTGAAAGGGAAATCGAAGAATTTAAAAAGATAGGGGGTACTTTAGTCGATGGAAAGTGGAAACTGACAGATGGACGGGAGCTGGTCCAAAAGGCATATGCCCGAATGATATTAAAAAGATTACATGCTCAAACACACTGGGGAACGCAGGCTTTAGCAGAACAGTTCCTAAAGTTCTTTGGATGCAAAGGTATTTTTGAGTTAGCAAAACAAGAAGTTCAAAATTGTATAGTGTGCCAGAAGATTAATAAATCCAGAGTGAGACAAAACATATCGGGGGGACGCCCTCTAGCATACCGTCCCTTTGGGAGAATACAAGTAGACTTCACAGAATTGCCAAAAATAGGGAGACACAGGTACTTGTTGGTAATAGTGGACCAATTAACACATTGGGTTGAGGCATTCCCTAGCCCCAGGGCAACAGCTCAAACGGTAGCACGTAGGTTGTTAGAAGAAATCATACCCAGATATGGAATTCCTGATTCCATAGATTCAGATCAAGGAACCCACTTTACATCCAAAATTATAAAGCATTTAGCGGAAGCCCTGGGAATCAGATGGGAATATCACACACCTTGGCATCCTCAGAGTTCAGGTCAGGTAGAGAGGATGAATCAAACCCTGAAAGCACAATTATCAAAACTCATGCTAGAGACCAAAATGTCATGGATTAAGTGTCTCCCTTTGGCACTCCTCAATATCAGGACACAACCCCACTCTGGATCTGGTCTGTCCCCCTTTGAGATGCTATATGGGATGCCATATGAGCATGGGATGCCAATAGGACACCCCCGAATGGAAGACTGCCAGATCCAGTCTTATCTTGTTTTAATTAATAAAAATTTACAGGAACTTCGGAAATGCGGATTAATAGCACAGAGCACTCCTTTAGGCTTCGCCATCCACAAAATCCAACCAGGGGATCGAGTGCTGGTAAAAGCTTGGAAGGAAACCCCGCTGTCCGCGCACTGGGAAGGAACCTTCATTGTCCTCCTCACCACTGATACGGCGATAAGGACAGCAGAAAAAGGCTGGACTCACTCATCGCGAGTGAAAAAGATTGAACCTGAAAACAGCTCTCCACAGTGGAGAATCACCTCAACCCCAGGGGATTTGAAGCTGAGAATCCACCGAGAAACCTAATGACCAGCACTTATCAGATAAGTTGTAACCAAGCAGGATGCCCCTGCTACCCTTTTGTCCATTTTAAGTGCGGGTATTGTGAGCAGATTTGGGTTACTCATTGTGTTCGGGGAGCTAGGCCTTGGAATTTGTGTGTACCCTGCTTTGAGGAAGAGGCTCGAAATACCAATCTTTTCCTATACATTGCCACAGAATCGGGGCTGTTTGAATTGGACTCTCCTGAGTGGTTTCATTATTTTACTAACGGGATAAGGGGAGGATTAAATAAAAGGGCGGAACCACTCAAAATTGAGTGTAGAAAGACCTTGAAAGTACCCTGTGGAGCCCCAATAATTAAGATAACCAGGTGGGAACAGTACAAGAGGCGATATGCTCAAAGGAGTACTGGTAGGGACCCGGAAGAATATCCCTGCTGCCAAGAAGATGGTTTACCCCGCCGCTGGTGGCAACCCAACGGGCGAAGGGTCGGGCAGAGGGATATGCCTATGGGTAACCCTGATGATCCTGAGTCTAGCCGTGTACCCCACGAATGGCCTCCTCAACCTCAAGGAGAGGGCAGAGAAGGGAATTAATTCCCTTGAAACTCCTTCAGTAGATACCAGGAATAGAATTGTGGAACCCAGGGTACGAGTAAATTGGTCGACGGCGCAAAGTGGGGAAAATGACAAATTGAATAAGGGGATCAAATTGAATAAATCCAATCCCTCGATGGCAATGCTTAGGAAGAAAAGAGAGGTAAATGGACTCCCTCTAATTCCTATTTGTAAAGAATGCAATAAAACTGTCTGGGTTGGAGGGAAAAAGGAAAGCACCTTTGTGGGGTACCTGAAAGTTAACCAATTGTGTTATGATAAAAAGAAGTTAGGAATGTGCACCCTAAATGGGAAGACATACTGGGTAGGACAAAATAAGAAACTGCAAACTGCAACTTCAATTGGGGGGGCCCATTCTGTTGGATATGCTGAGTGAAAATGACGAAAGGGTATGTTTGGGGTTAGATAAGGTATTCTATTTTTCTAAAGATGAGGAAGGATTGGACCCAGAGAATAAAATACAGAAGGTGGCATTAGAACTCAAACAACAGGAATTGGCTGCTAAGAAAAGAAGGATGGAACAAGAAAGGATGAGATCTCTAAGTGAACAATATGAGCAACTAGAAAAACAATTTAACGATTGGAGCTTATCCACCCCTGGTAAAAACCTTTTCCTAGATCTAGTGCAAGAAATTGCTACTGAGTTAGGATTAACGAATTGTTGGATATGTGGGGGACCAAATATTTGGGGCAGGGGATTGGTGGAAGAAAATAGGATTCTTTACCTTGTGCTCAGTAGCTGGGTTAATTTTCTTGCCTTGTCTTGTACCCTGTCTAATAAGATTAATACACACCGTGGTCCAAGGAATGCAAGTAGCTGCGCTCCCTATGGACCCCGAAATGGCATCAGGAGGACTATCTAAAAACACTCAAAAAAATAATGAAATTAAAGGAAGAAAAAGTACAGCTGCACAAGTGTTAGAGAATTTTGAATCTCGAATACAGGAGGGTAACATAGGAAAAACCTATTGGTGTGAGGCAACTGGGGAAATGACCGAAGAATAATAGAAATGGTTAAGAGGCTTTTTATCTAAATTAAGAAAAAAGGCTATAACCAAAAACACGAATTAAATTGGTGAATTTGAAAGAGGGGGGATTGTGATATATGTCCTAAAGTTAATTCGTGTTACCTCATTTATATAGTATATTAAAGTAAATTCATGTTATCCCATTCAAAGAAGATATATATATGCTTAGTATAAGTTTTGTATGGTTTGCTCTGTTATATGTTTAAGTTTTACTTGCGGGATAAAACAAGAAACTGCATAAAAGGAGACTTCCCCAGCCTGGGGAAACACCCGGGAGATACAAAGAAAATGTGATTGGATTTACCAGAAAGGGGGACAGGAGATCGCTGCTGCCGGGAATCCCTGAAAGGATACAAAGAACGACGGAAACCAGAGATAGAAGTCTGGAGACCAAAATGATTGCTTCAGATAGATATCTCCACGAGTCTCCGCTGAAATTTACATCTCCACAACACACCCAGGCCCAAACATCAGCAGTATTGTCTTCCTCTACCGGTCTATTCAAACCTCGATTCCAGCACCTGCATATGCCCTGAGGGGAAGACCGTCACACTCCCGGACCTCTCTCCGCGATCCAGTGTATAAAAAGAGACTGCTGCAGACCAAAAATGTGAACTTGGGGGGGATAACAGGCTGACAGAGTCTGCTATCCGAGTTCACCCAGCGGCGACCCCGGGCTCGACGCTGTCCTTTTAATTGTGGCTAACCGAGACTGTCATTTTTGTCTCTCAATAAATTCCAAATTTTTGATAAACCGAATTTGGTAGATTTTATTTATAACAAGCTGAACAAGCATATGCTGTGTTTAATGAGGCATTTCTGTCATATGCCAAATAGCCAACCCAAGGCTTAGATGAAGGTAGTCATTAGAAATATGAGCTAAATGTTTTCATTAATATAAAAAGTTAATTCTGTGATCCTGTGCAAAGGAATATTGCTGCACAACATTAGATAGCAAATTGATCTTCATTGTCCATTCTCAGATCTCTTATCACTGTCTTAATCAGGAAGACCAATTTACATCAGTTTTGCAGGCAATCAGACCAGGGGTTTGAACCTACAGCCTCAAACAAATTGTGAATATTTACAAAGTTAATTTGTATCCTCATTTTCTCAGTACAAATCACTGAAAGTCTAACTATTAAAAAAAATGTGGAAGTTTGCAGTTGCTTGCAGCAGGAATCATCAGTTGTTTTTTTTAACACATAACTGATTTTGGTCCAGTACTCTTTTATGCCACAGCTTTTTACTTCTGTGGTGTTTTAGCTTTGCTTGGATATTGGCTAGAAACAGCTTTCTTCTCCATGACTGCCCATCTGAGGCACAGTCAAATGAGCTAAGCCTGTCAGTAGTTAACTCAGGCTAGTACAGCCAGATGAAAAGCTAAACTGGTACTGATGTGATGTTTTCCCAGTTATGTGGGAGGGTAAAAGGGCAAATAGCAGAGTGAATTCAACTGACAGCTATCATGACAGCAAGAGCCCTTTAAGAATTATTAGGCATTGGTTTTCCAACACATCTTTTGGGGCTGACACCACTGTTAAAACTAAAGACCCACTTTCAAGAAGCCATACGCTACAGTACATGAGCTCTCAAGAAAAATTCTAACTAAAAAAAAAAAAATTAAAATTGTTAGTTTATCCTTTTATTGTCTATTGATGAAACCATATCAATCACCAGAAAAGGAAGATGCAGATGATTAGAGGAAAACATTCACAGATATGGTATTAAATGACTGTGTGCTCAAGAAGAAAACTAGTACATCACAGATAAAATATGCCCTTTTTATGAAGTACAGCTAGAGCAAGAAGACAACATAGCACATTATTTATGGACAAGATAACACAATTTGTTTATGGAAATGACAGGAATGACAAGATTTGTCTTTACAAACAAGCCCTGGGTTTGCTGATAGATAAAACTAGCACTGAGAGATAAGTGAAACAATGGGAAGGATTCTACTGATTGATGAATGGAAAAGAAGATACTTGCCTTTACAAACAAACCATAAGTCTGTTTGTAAATGAAATTGAATATTGAGAGATGAAAGCAACAATGGGGAAAAACCCATAAATCCCATAAAAATTAAAAATTAGCAGGGGGTTATACATTAAAAGGGGAATCTTAGGCATTTCAGGAAGTCTGTACCTCTCAAGTACCTCAGCCAATGGGGAAAGAGAGGAAAATGCGGCCAGGAAATTAGGATAAAAAGGAGGCTGCGTCCTCCAAAAAACTGAGAGACCCCAGGGGAAATGCCCCATGGCCTCTCCCTTTATTTGAATAAAGAAAAAGGATTCCTCTGTCTCCTTTTTGGACATAAACCTCTGGTGTTCGTGGATTAATTTTCCTAACAATTTGGGGGTTCTTGCCCAGGATATTTCCACCGTCAGTGGCGGCAGGCAGCGAGCGGAGCTGAAGGCGCGCCTCACCCAGTTTCGGTGATCAGCTCCCCTTGGTGGCGGTCGGCACCGGGCGATCGATTGGGTTCCCGAGACTGTCCAGGAGACAGACAAGTCGCGGACCAGGGGGGTCCGTGAAGAGTCCGCAGGGAAGGACCACTGAAAATCTCACCGGTGAGTAAAATGGGATCTTCAGGGAGCAAACCTGAGAGGGCACCCATGGAGGGTAGCACAGGTGAAACACAGCACCCATGGAGGGTTGCTAGGGTAAAGCCGGGAAGGGGCCCCGGCAAAAGGGATGACAATCCCATAATACCCCCGGAGAGTCCCTTGGGGAGAATGCTGAGGTCTTGGGACAGACTATGCATTCACCCAGAGGTAACTATAAAAATGATGGTAATACATTGTTATTTTGTGTGGCCGGAGTATAAGTTGCCAAAGGGGCTTATGTGGCCACCTTATGGAACAGATAGGATTCGTTTGTGTAGAATTTTGTTGAAGTATTTAGAGGAGAATTGGAAAGGATGGATTGAAAGGGAATGTGGGTTGGTATGGTTTAGACAAGCAACAAAAGAAATCAACATGTTAAAGAAAAAGGGAGAAGAGGAAAAAAAGGGAGGAAGGGGGAACTGGTGAGAATTGGGATGTTCTTCAGTACCTTCCCGTCTTGTCCTCCAGTGTTGCCAGCTGAACCAGGACCAGGTGCACGTCCCCTGTATCCTCAACTCCCAGAGCAAAGGGATCAGGGGAATGTTGTTCCTACAGCCCCACCTGAGAATAATAATGGTGTGGGGGGAAGGGAGAAGCCTATCATACCACAATGTAGAACTAGAAGAGGAAATCAATTAAGCACATCAGAAGCCCCCTGGACCCAAGAGATAGGGGTACATCAGATGCCACTCTGCCAAGATCCTTTGGGGGGTCAGGGGGGAGGGTTTGAGTTTGTAATTGAACCACTTACTACCCAGGATATAAGGGGGCTGAAAAAAGAATTATCCCCATATTTAAATGATGCCATAGGGGTGGGGGAAAACACAGAAGAATATTTGGGAAATGCGGATTATACATGGAAGGATTGGGATTTTCTCCTGGGGATTTTATTTGGGTCATCAGAGAAACGAATAATTCTGCAGAAAGCTCGACAGCTGTGGGAGGATGAACATCCAGAAGCAGCAGGAGGGGCTGGACCTAATGTACCTACAGTGGATGATGCTGAGAGGAATGAGATTTGTCTTTACAAAGAAGCCCTGAGTCTGCTAGTAGATATAACTAGCACTGAGAGATAAGAGAAACAATAGGAAGGATTCTATTGATTGATGAATGGAAAAGAAGATACTTGCCTTTACAAACAAACCAAAGTTTGTTTGTAAATGAAATTGAATATTGAAAGATGAAAGCAACAATGGGGAAAACCCATAAATCCCATAAAAATTAAAAATTAGCAGGGGGTTGTACATTAAAAGGGGAATCTTAGGTCTTAGGCATTTCGGGAAGTCTGTACCTCTCAAGTACCTTAGCCAATGGGGAAAGAGAGAGGGAAATGCGGCCAGGAAATTAGGTTAAAAAGGAGGCTTCATCCTCCGAAAAACTGAGAGACCCCAGGGGAAATGCCCCATGGCCTCTCCCTTTATTCAAATAAAGTAAAAGGACTCCTCTGTCTCCTTTTTGGACATAAACCTCTGGTGTTCGTGGATTAACTTTCCTAACAGAAACAACATTATTAGTCCATGAACACTAACACTTGCTTTCAGTTCCTAAATAAATTCCCAGACTACTTATGGCAGGCAAGTCAGTATGAAGAACAATGCTGCATTTTACCACAAGGTGATTTCTCCCTCTACTCTTAAAAAGTGATGTTCATACATGTGTGTGTATACTCTTCACACGATCAACAACTACAAAGCATTCTAAAAGGAAACCAAACTAACCAAATAAAGTAGACAGAGGGGTACTATGGAAATAGAGCAATAATAAAACTGGTAAGTTTGGAGGTTTTTTTAATTGTCTCAATAAGGCAGATTATTAGCCCTTCAAGTTAATTATATTTGATGAAATATTAACAGAAGTGACATTCAAGAACACGTTAAAAGTATAACAGTAGCTCCACTACAACAGTCCTTTTTTGATATCCAATGTAGGGCATGAGGGGTTCAAGATAACAACAGGTTTGTTGGGCATGTGCTAGATCGAATGTGTAGCTGTTATTGCAGTTCAGCTTACAATGGGCAGGCTCCTGTGCTTGCTGTGAGGTTCACTTGCCTATTAGAGTCTAGTGCTTGTTAGTAACCACTTTTTGCTTTAATTGCTGCTGTAGTGCTGTGCTGCTCATCACCTTACTCTGCTGTGCCTGGGAACATTCTGATAACAGTTATGTCTTGTGCATTGATTAGAGGATTCAATCCAGACAGGGTGTAGAATCCCAGAAGATAAGGGGCTAATGTGTATGTCTCAAACACCAATAGACAGATGGTGGAGCCAACCAAGGACTGTTGGTAATCTGTGGGAAAGAACAGGATGTGGCTGGAGAAGGGGCCATGCAGAGGTAGGGCAGCACTTTTCTGGGACAAACATTCTTGTAGCTCCCGGAGATCAACACAACACAGCATATCACAAGCACAGAAATGAGGCTGAGTAGTGGGCATGGACTGTAGGGGGGGACAAAGACCACCCAAGACCCCTAAAGCCTCTGATCCATTTCCAGAAAGGTCTGAAAAAACAGACTCCATGTGAGAACTAATTTGCATAGAAAGCAACAAACCTGTCTTCAAGTCAGAAAAACCTGTCCATAAAAAGGTACCTCCAACAAGCCGAGACATAAAAGGAATTATGATGTGATATATGTTCTAAAGTTAATTTGTGTTATCAAAATATAAAGGGTAATGTCAATTGTACAAATGTAAGTTTTGTATAACTCAGTCCATGTAAGTTCTGTCTGTTACAAGTTAAAGTTTTGTTCGAACTAAGCATAGAGTAGAGTAAAATGGCTTTACAAAATAAAAGGATTTCCCCAGCCCGGAAAAAGCACAAGAGGGACACAAGAAAAATATGATTAGAATTAGCAGAAAAGGGACCAAGAAACTGCCACTGCCAGGAATCCCTGAAAGGACACAAAAGACAACGGAAAACAGAGATAGAAGTCCGGAGACCAAGATGATTGCTTCAGATGAATATCTCTATGAGCCTCCGTTGAAAATTAACATCTCCACGACACAACCGGGCCCGACCATCAGCAGTATTGTCCTCCTCTGCCGGTCTATTCAAACTCCCGATACCGGGACTTGCATGATTAATGAAGATGCCCCGGAGGGAAGACCGTCCACCTCACGGACCTCTCTCTGCGATCCAGTGTATAAAAAGAGACTGCTGCAAACCAAAAATTGTGAACTTGGGGGGATAGCAGGCTGACAGAGTTTGTTATCCGAGTTCACCCAGCGGCGACCCCGGGCTCGACGCTGTCCTTTTAATTGTGGCTAACCGAGACTGTCATTTTGTCTCTCAATAAAATTCTAAATTTTTGATAACCGAATTTAGTCAATTTTATTTATAACAATGACATCAGAAATATTCCACCAACAGCAAAAGTTAGCACCTATGCAAAAAAGCCAACCACTCCAGCCCCACCCCCAACTGCCATCTCAAGGCAAAGCACTACCTGGAAAATGCCCAAATGGCAGAAATTAAGGTTTGGCAGGTCCCCCAAAATTGCCACCACTGTAATCTCTTACTGTGAGGGGGAACCAATGCCCCTATGCTCCTTAAACTATAAAATGGTAGTCTGGGAAGATTTTACATGTGTTTGCTCTGGTGAATACTGTAGCTGAGGTTACTGTATTAGATAATGATATTGCTAATAAAGAAGCCGCATCATAGACCTGTGGATTTAAGGGAATTTAACCCCAGCCCTCTGAGCTAAGGTTACCTTAGTAGAAGAAGCCACTTCATTTACCACAACTGTGTTAACTGTCCCAGTTTAAAAAAAAAATCTATTGTGGGTATTAATATGTTGGCAGGAAAAACAGTTGAAACTTTAAACAGTTGGTTCTGCTTCAGGACTGTCCTGGTTTGGGGCAAATTTGGGAGAAAACCCCTGTATAGGATCTCTCCAAGGAAGCAAACCCAGGTGGCCCCTCCCTCCAACCAGTCTGGTAAAAAAAAAAAAATCTTTGGAGAAAAGTGGAAAAAACTATTTTACTAAACAAATGTGCATACAAGTATAAAGAATGAATAATATGAAACAATAAAACCTCTCTTTCTGAAGTGAGATGGCAAATTGAGAAAGTCCTTGCTGTGGGTGGAGCTCGGCTCTCTCTCTCTCAGTCTCTCCTCAGTCCCAGTCCCTCCGGCGCTGCTGGAAAATGCCGAGGTCCAGGCCCCGGTGGGCCGCCGGTGCAGCCCCCAGTGCTCCCCTGGGTTTTCAGTCCAGAGTAGGTTTAAACAGTTCCAAGAAAAGGGAAAAAAAAAAAAAAACAGTCCAGGGAACTTCTCTGCCCTAGCTAGCTGAAACTAACTAAAAGCAAAAAAAATCTCTGTCCTGCTGATTTATTAAAGAAATATGGGTATTGATCTAGTATCGATACCCAACTGTGACGGACAAAAACTCTCTAACAGTTTAAAGTTAGAAAGTGTATGTTTATTACGGCCGGGCAGCACGGCGGGATATTTCCCTAATTCGCACTGCGAAATTCACAGGTAATTACAAAGTCTTTTATTTACAAAAGTGTTGAATATCCAAAATACAAATGCATATTCATACCCCTATCACCTCCCATTCCTCGCTTCGTATGCTAATTGACAAAAAAAGGCTATTAAGCATGCGTACTTTGTTTCTTAAAATGAGTCGGGGGTCTATTTTGGGGAGGGGTCACTCAAAATGAGGAAGTAAGATGAGTCTTCATCGTCCTGACCTTTCTACCTTTTCAATGCTTTCGTGACAAATGATTCCTTGGTAGAACTTACAGTTTCCTGTGTTCAATGGGTCCTTTAAGCAGGAAATCTGCAGCTATCTTATGTCCTATTTACCACATTTTGTTTTTCATTACAAGCACAACTACATAAACATAAACCTGACAAGAAATGAGTTACAAGATCCGGGGTAGCTTATCTAAGATCCGGCTTCTGTTAACTGCGAACAAAGCTTACCTATCTACTTCAGCTAATTCAGCAACTTATTATCTTAACTTTCCTAAAAATCCTTAGTTCCTCAAAATTAACGTCTCATTCCCCACTTCTTCTTTGAAATGAGTAAATTCTTTTACTCAGTATACAGAGTCTTCCTCATCTATCCAAGCTGTACAGCTAGTGTCTCTCAAGACCAAGCCATATGCCTTTGATAGTGATGTTAAAGCTGCCACTCGTCGTAGCATCCTCCAATTCCAAACAAGTATTACAATGGATAACACTAAACTTATGCTGACCAAAATAAGCAACACAACTATAGGGTGGATTAAGGTATTCAATATTCCGGTTGCTGTTGGTGACCACCCAAAAAGCACATCCCACCAATGATGAGACAGATGTTCTTCAAGCCTTTTAAAAACCCCTTTGATGGTCTCTGTGTCATGGTGTATAGTAATTAATGTCTTTTTCCCTTCATCTCTAATTTCTTTTAAGATTTCTCTCAATTCATGATGCTTCAGCAACTGAGCAACTAAAGTCAAATTCATTCCTATGGGCACAGGCAGTATCTTCTGCACAGTGGCTAGGTTGGCCTTTATATATTGATGTGATATTACAGGTACTCGATAGGAAAAATCACATCCCTTAATTCTAACAAAATTGCAAACACACAAATTGAGTTGAGTCTCATTCACAATTTGGTTGTCTATCCTTATGATGGGGCATGCTGTCCTAAGACAGACGCAACCTTGTCCTATATACACAAGTGAAGTTGTCTGTTTGCCTGGATGTGTTTCAAAGTGACAAATACTTTGGTCTGTGTCTAAACAAGTGTCTTTGTCACCCTCTAACGTCCCTTCACATATGTATCCTAGTTGTCTCCTCACAGTACAGGGCTCTAGATTAATAGTTTGCCACTTTCCTTTAATTTCTCGTGCCCACATTCTGTGTTCAGAAGGGTACAATACAGTTCCCTCATGGTTTAATCCTAAGGGGACTATTGGGTGTATTAAGCCCACTGAGGCATCGTGTATAGTTAAAACAAAGGCTGTCACTACACTAGTCACAGGGTTATAGGTGAAATTGACCAACACCCACCAGGACTGAAGTTCCCTCTCCATATCAGAGGCATTATCCCAGACAATTTTGCGAATTTCAGCAGGGAATATTCCTTCTCCACCTTCCCTAATAACTGCAGCAGCCACTGATTGCATCCACAGTTGTGCCTGAGTACACCCTAGGGCCAATGAGATGTTTTCAGTAGCTGTGCCTAGTGCGTTAATTATTACTTCATGATCTCGCTCCTCTGTGTCTTCCCATTCTGGTAATATCTTGGTCAATTTCCAGTGATTGTTACCTAGTGCTAGTAGAGAGGATTGCAAAGGTTGTTGTAGTTTGACCAAATCGCTCCCTATTGTGGTTAATTTATTCAGTAACACTTCTGAATCTATTGTGTTCAGCACTCCCAGTCCTGTTCCTAGCAACCCAGTGAGATCCCTCTTGTTCCTAAAATTGGGAGGCATGCTTTTTTGAAGCCAAGTAGTCCAGTCCATAAAGGAGTTCCTGAGAAATGGGGCACATTCTGGCCGAACGTGTGAAGCATTTACCTGTACTCCCATTTCTACTCGTTTTAAAGACCACTTTGGGTTAACTATCAGCTTCTGAACTCCTGTCTTCTTAATAGCATATGGCCCAATTTTGGTAACTACAGGAGTTATTTGTTCCTCCACTTCTGGAATAGCTGGCATCTTGGTGATCACAGCCTTTCTTGGCACTGGTGGAGTAATTTTGGTCTGGTTCTTATGGTACTCAGTACATACCTGAGTGATGTTAAAGTCAATGTCATACCCTCTTATCGCACACCCTTCTATTTTGAGCCTAAACTCTAGACATGTACTCAAGCATTTATCACAGCATTCAGGACTAACCCTGATGAGTTTCATGGGTGGATGGTAAGCCTCGTGGAACCCATCCTGTACGAATGCATACTTACACCCCCAAACATTTCTTCCCTCCCACAAGCTTGCATTTGTGACTTTTAGTATCTTGTTTAAAGCCTTACGAGAGTAAGGATCATAGGCTCTTCCTTGGCACTGGTATATCCCAGTCACATTATACCTTCGTGGTATTGCGTTGACTCCTGTTATGATTAAGGTAATTACTACAATAGTTACAACTTTCCACATAATGTCCAAAATAACTCTTAGTCCATTTATTCGTTGTTCCGAGTGAGCTTCAGCTTCAGTTCGTTATTGCCTGGTGTGGCTTTCCAAATTCCTTCTGGGGTTTCTTCACTCGGGAGTGATGGATCCAGGCCTTCTGTTCTTTGATCTTGATTGCAGTGAAGGTAGTGAGGAGCATCTGGAATGGTCCTTCCCCCTGTGGTTCTAAGGTTTTTTCTGCAAAAGACTTAACATACACATAATCCCCAGGTTGTACATCATGTACTGGCCCATCTAGTTCTCTCTTTTGAGTTCCAGCCACATATTTCTCAATTTCTCTAAGTTGTTTATTTAGGGCCATCATATATCCACGTAGGGTTTCTTCCCCTACTTGAATGGATGCTGTTCCCCCTTGAACTGCATATGGCCTTCCATACAATATTTCAAAAGGGCTTAGTTTCTCTTTTGCCCTCGGTTTTGTCCGAATTCGCAACAAGGCCAATGGGAGAGCCTGAGGCCAGGGCAAATTTGCTTCTTGCCCCAATCTCACAATTTGTTGTTTAATCAAATGGTTCATCTTTTCCACCTGGCCACTAGATTGAGGGTGGTATGGGGTGTGCAATTCCCAGTCTATTCCCAGGTGGTGACTTATTTGCTGCACAATTTTCGAAATAAAATGTGGTCCTCTGTCTGAGGATATGGTGGCTGGAACTCCAAATCGTGGTATTATTTCTTGCAACAGCGCTTTGGTCACCTCTCGGGCCTTAGCTGTCCTGGCAGGAAAGGCTTCTGGCCATCCTGAAAAGGTATCAGTTAACACCAATAGGTAACGATACCCTCCCTTCCTGGGCAGTTCTGTAAAATCAATTTGCCATTGTTGCCCAGGTCCACAACCTTTCCCAATTTGTCCCACTTTAGGCTTTGGGGTATTTTTAGGGTTAGTCCGGAGGCAAAGACTACACTGACGAGTTACTTGTATCACTGTGCCCTGCAATTTCCTGGCCATGATTCTTTCTTTCAAATGGTTATACAGAGCATCTATTCCCCAGTGTGTTTTCTCATGTTCCCTCTGTACTAATGACCACAAGAAATAGGAGGGTACTACAAGTTTCCCTTCTTCTGTTACAGCCCATCCCTCCTGATTATAACTTGCCTTTTCTACCTTGATAAGTTTCTTATCTTTCTTATTGTACACTGGCTTACCTTCAATAGAAACTTTTCCATCTGGAATCAATGCTGCCTCAACAGCCTTATCAGGTACCTCACCTTTTGCTGCTTCTTTTGCCTCTCTGTCCACCAGCATATTCCCTTCTTCCAATTCAGAGCTCACTTTTTGGTGTGCCTTTATGTGCATTATGGCTACTCTCTCAGGTAGTTGTATGGCATCTAATAGCCTCAGTATCTCTTGTGCATGTTTAATACTCTTGCCTTGTGAATTCAGCAGTCCTCTTTCCTTCCAGATGGCTCTGTGAGCATGAACCACTCCGAATGCATACCTTGAGTCCGTGTAGATGTTGATCTCTTTTCCTTTCGCCAGCTCTAGGGCTCGGATTAAGGCAATTATTTCAGCCTTCTGTGCAGATGTATTAGTTGGTAATGGCCCAGACTCTATTACCTCTCTGCTTGTGGTAACTGCATACCCAGCGTGCCTTCTTCCACTGACGACATAGCTGCTTCCATCAGTAAACCAGGTCTCAGCATCCTCAAGCGGGGTGTCCTTCAGATCCTGGCGGCTGGAGTAGGTGGCTTCAATGGTCTCCAGGCAGTCATGGATCACTGGTTCTCCCATACTCCCACTGAGGAAGGAAGCTGGGTTCACAATGTTAGCTACCACAATTTCAACATCATCTTGTTCTACTAGTATGGCTTGGTACTTCAGAAATCTCTGTGGGGAGAGCCAATGTCCCCCTTTTGCCTCAAGGACTGCAGACATTGTGTGAGATACTAGCACAGTCATCTTCTGGCCTAGGGTGAATTTGCGTGCTTCTTGGATGTTTATTGCTGCTGCTGCAACTGCTCTGAGGCACCCTGGCCATCCTTTAGCTGCTGTGTCCAGTTGCATGGAAAGATAGGCCACTGCCCTCCGGTACGGGCCTAAGTTCTGTGCTAATATTCCTAAGGCAATCCCCTGCTTCTCATGAGAAAACAGGAAAAATGGTTTACTGATGTTTGGAAGTCCCAGGGCTGGAGCTGACATAAGGGCTTTCTTTAGTTGGTCAAAGGCTCGGGTTGCATCTTTTGTCCACTGAAGATCTCTGCTCCCTTCCGTGATCAAGGCATACAGAGGTTTAACAAGCAACCCATAGTTATAAATCCACAGTCTGCACCACCCTGTCATGCCTAAAAAGGTTCTTAGTTCTTTCACTGTCTGAGGTTTTGGGGGCTGGCATATTGCTTCCTTGTGATCCTGCCCCAGAGTCCTTTGTCCAGCACTTACTTCGTGACCCAGGTAAATGACTCTTTGCCTCACCATTTGGGCTTTCTTCTGGGATACTCGATACCCCTGCAGGCCTAGAAAGTTTAGGAGGCTTACCGTCCAGTCCACGCATGTCTCCTGGGTCCGGGTGGCTATTAAGAGATCATCCACATACTGGAGTAACTATCCTTCTCCTGGTGGAGGTTCCCAGGACTCTAAATCCTTGGCAAGCTGTTCCCCAAATATAGTGGGGGAGTTCTTGTACCCCTGCGGTAACACACACCATGTGAGCTGAGTTTTTCTTCCAGTTTTAGGGCTTTCCCACTCGAATGCAAAAATTTTCTGGCTGGCTTCATGGAGAGGGAGGCAAAAGAAAGCATCCTTTAGATCTAGAACAGTAAACCAAGTTAGTTCAGGTGTTAAACGGGTTAACAAGGTGTAGGGATTGGCAACCACTGGATACAAGTCTTCAGTTACCTTGTTAACAGCCCTTAAATCTTGTACTCATCTGTATGACCCATCAGGTTTCTTTACTGGCAGAATAGGAGTATTAAAATCAGATTGACACTCTCTCAGTAGACCTAGCTGCAGAAAGTTCTCAATAATTGGGCTAACCCCTTCTATATCTTCTTTCTTTAGGGGGTATTGTTTAACCCTTACTGGCTGTCCTCCTTCTTTAAGCCTGATTTGCACTGGGAGTGCATTCTTTGCTCTTCCTGGTATATTGGAGGCCCACACTCCTGGAAATACTTGATCCATTATTTTCCTAAAATTTTCCTTTTCACTTGCCACTTCAATTTCTTTGGTTATTAGCATTAAGCTTAATAGTTCTACATATTGTTGATCCTTTTCCTCCAAACTAATTTCCCCATTTTTGAATATTATTCTTGCTTCCAGCTGCTCTAGCAAATCTCTGCCCAAAAGTGCAGATGGAGCATTAGGCATGTATAAAAATCGGTGGATGCCCCACTGTTTTCCCAATTTATACTTCAATGGTTTGCAAAAATAAGCTCTTTCAGATTGGCCAGTTGCCCCCTTTACCATAACATAGTCATTGGTTACAGGCATTAGGGCCTTATTCAACACTGAAAATGTTGCCCCTGTATCTATCAAGAATTTCACTTCTGTTTCTTTGTTCCCCAGTTTAACTATAACCAGAGGGTCCCCTAGGCTAAGGCCCTCCGGTCCCCTTCAGTCCTCTTTTACATGAGCAACTACTTTTTCCCTTTTCTGATCACCTTTTCTATGTTCATTACCCTTTCTTAATTCTGGGCACTGGTTTTTCCAGTGACCAAATTTCTTACAAAATGCACATTGATCTTTTCCTAGTCGGGGTGGTCCTTGTTTTGGTGGACCTTGCCCATGTTTCCCTTTTTCTCCTTCTTTTACTACTGCTGCTAGTTTCTTCATCTCTTGTTTATACCCTTCTTCCCGGTTACTAAAAACTCTCCAGGCCTCATCTAATAAAGTTTCTAAATTCCGGCTGTTTGGGCCCCGGATCTTCTGGAGTTTCCGCCTGATATCTCCTGTGGATTGTCCTAAAAATAAATTTATTAATTGCTGCGTTCCTTCATCAGATCCAGGATCCAGGGTGGTGTGTCGGCGCATTGCGTCTCGCAGGTGATCTAGAAATTCAGAAGGTGTTTGAGAGGGGCCCTGTTTGATGGCATATAAGGCTGACCAGTTTATGGTTTTGGGGATTGCTCTTTCTAACCCTTTTACTATTAGTTCTTGGTATCTCTTTAACCGCCCTAACTCCTCATCATCATTAGGATCCCAACCTGGGTCTTGAAGGGGAAATACATCTTTAACATCCTCCTGTGCTGTCCTACAATCATCTTCAGCCAGATCCCCAGCTACTTTCAAAACTAATTGTTTCTCAGTTTCTGTTAAGGCATCAAGTAGCAGTTGCAGATCTGCCCAAACAGGTGAATGCTGCTTAATCATAAACTTCATTTTCTTAGCAACCCCTATAGGATCACTTCGATAGCCCTTAGCAATCCTTTCCCAAATTTCTAAATCAATTGAGGAAAAGGGAACTTTAATCAGTTTTGTTTCCCCATCAGAGGTTATTGCTTGTCTTAGAGGTGCTTGTATGACCTCTCTGGTTTGTTTTCGGGTCCTTGATGCTATGGGCCCTTGTGAGGGAATCTTAGGACCTGGTGGGAGGGGCTCAGGTTCATCCCACTCACTGTCACTGCTAGGCAGTGCTGGATCCCGGGGTTTAGGAGTGGGTGGAGAAACCCCTACCTCAATTGCTGTCCTCCCAAAGGAAGATGAAGCTAAAGATGAAGTGGGGGGGGGGTTGGAGTCAATGATGGTTCTGAATTTGCGTCCCCCACCACCCTCCTCCTTTCCTGCTTCCTAGGGGCTGGCTTAAGTATGTCTTCTGTCTCTTGTTCCAAAGCCTCTGCTTGGTATACTTTGTCAGGATGGGTGCGCCTCTGATTTATCGAGCAGGTACTACAACACCGTTTGGGCTTCCCTTTAGTAGCTTTATTATCCTTTTCAAGGGCTAATACTAAAGGATCAGATGGTGACTTCATTCCACAATCCCTTTGCCACTCGGGATGATTCCTGAGAGTGAAAAACATATCAGCATAAGCTACTTCTTGCCACTTTTGTTGACGCCGAAGGAAAAGCATCAATTGTAATAATGTCTCATAGTCCAGTGTACCGTTTACTGGCCACTTCACACCTTCATCAAGTTTATATAACGGCCACCATTGTGTACAAAGCTTAGCAAGCTCCCTCTTAGTTTCGGAACCACCACAGCCCACCAGTTCCTTCCAGTGTGTTAAGATACACCCTAAAGGGCTTCCTCTGGGAATCTCTTTGCTCTCATTTGCCCCCATGTTTAGAATCCCTTTTGGTCCAAGATGTTACAAAACACAAAATGGACTACTTCAATTGCACTTCTCAGCACCAAAAATTTCTCGGCTATTTCTGCTAGCTCTGGGCATAAGTTCTGGGCTCTCTGCTTTCTGCACACAATCAAAGCCTTTTCTTAGAGAGACAAACACCAAACACCAACCGTTTTAGGTTCACAAAGAAAATAGCCAGGGGTCCCTCACGACCCCAAACACACTCCACCAGAAGTTTCAACAAAGTCTCGCCGAAAAATCCTACGGATTTTGGCCGGGACACCACACACAAATCCCTCCGTGAGAAGGAGGTGGGGGGGTAACCCTGATCCCACGCTGCCTCTCCACTCCTCTGTGGTTAGGGACTACACCACCAGGACTTTAAAATATTGCCACACACTCTAGCAACTGCAAGCCTCACAAACAAGCAAAACCTTTTTCCCTTTAACTAAAACACTCACTCGCCAAAAGAACTTCTTCGGGTTTTACAGGGCGTTTAGAGACGCGGCCCAAGGCTGCAGAACCTGGATTCCCCCGCGGTTACCAGAGAAACAAACCACCTCCTCCCAATTGCTGGGGCTGGCTCAGGTTTCAAACCTCCTTACGCCGCTTGCTCCTTTTAGTTCAAAAATAAACAATTTAAACTTACACAAATGCCTTTTTTTTTTTTTTTTCACCTAACAAAACGTCAGCAAAATGCTGTTGCCAAAAGCACACGCTGTTCAAGCTCACACACAGTCTAATTCCCCTCCAGCACACAATCTGGATACAACACAAACACTTTAAATCCTTCCGCCTGCAAACAGAGGTATCCCTCCACTGATCAGGCGGGGAATTCAAAAGGCTTTTACAACTTCAAGCTTGCAAAACTCCTAAAAACACTTACACAGGTTACTAACACACTCCAAAATCACACAAATCAAAACGCTTACACAAACTCCCACAGATCACGATACATACGGTGCACCAATAATTCTTCCACAACCTGAACACAAAGACACAAAACTACAAGACCACAAAACACGGATCCGTTCACACCACACACACTCCGTGCACTCGGGGCCGCAATCGAGATTTTCTGCGACCCACAGCGGGACCCTTCGCGTCCCAGCACGGGCTTGCCACACGGATTACGGATTGTCAAGGTACCTTTGAACCACAAACTGAAACCGGAGCCACCACTGCTCCTAATACACAACAACAACACCGGTTATTTCACTGCCGCCGCTGCCCCTTCACGGGACACGGACTACCAAGTCATCTTTAAACTGCAAGATGACATAACAAAAAACCGGTTACCGCTGTCCCCACTACGGGACACGGACTACCAAGGCACCTTTAAGCTGCAAGCTGACACAACAAAACAGGTTACCGCTGTCCCCACTACGGGACACGGACTACCAAACCACTGATACCAAGCTCCGCAGAGCTGTCACAACTTTTACAAACAAACCCAAGAGGCGTATGTTGTGCACGAGACGTCTCTCAGTGTCTTACCAACCGCCTATACCAAGGTACCTATTTTCAAATATAAACATACCTTTTGTCCGTAGTTCCAGCAGGTTCTGGTCTTTCCCCGGGTGGTCAGCAGGACCGCAGGAGCCCTCTTCCCAGAAAATTCCGGGTGGGCGCCCAGAGGGGTCCTGGACCCCGCTGGCCCCATGGCCAGAGAGAGCAGTCTCCTACCTGGCTCGCCAAAATGATTTATTAAAGAAATATGGGTATTGATCTAGTATCGATACCCAACTGTGACGGACAAAAACTCTCTAACAGTTTAAAGTTAGAAAGTGTATGTTTATTACGGCCGGGCAGCAAGCGGGATATTTCCCTAATTCGCACTGCGAAATTCACAGGTAATTACAAAGTCTTTTATTTACAAAAGTGTTGAATATCCAAAATACAAATGCATATTCATACCCCTATCACCTCCCATTCCTCGCTTCGTATGCTAATTGACAAAAAAGGCTATTAAGCATGCCTACTTTGTTTCTTAAAATGAGTCGGGGGTCTATTTTGGGGAGGGGTCACTCAAAATGAGGAAGATGAGTCTTCATCGTCCTGACCTTTCTACCTTTTCAATGCTTTCGTGACAAATGATTCCTTGGTAGAACTTACAGTTTCCTGTGTTCAATGGGTCCTTTAAGCAGGAAATCTGCAGCTATCTTATGTCCTATTTACCACATTTTGTTTTTCATTACAAGCACAACTACATAAACATAAACCTGACAAGAAATGAGTTACAAGATCCGGGGTAGCTTATCTAAGATCCGGCTTCTGTTAACTGCGAACAAAGCTTACCTATCTACTTCAGCTAATTCAGCAACTTATTATCTTAACTTTCCTAAAAATCCTTAGTTCCTCAAAATTAACGTCTCACTGCAGTCTCCAAGCCTCCGCCAAACACCCTGTCCGCCGAAGAATGTGGAGGAGTCAGGAGTTTTCTCAAAACAAACTCCGCGCTTCTCCTTGCTCTTAGAACCAGTCTTAAAGGCACAGGACTCAATATACAGCACAAACAGAACAGACGATTGGGGATACAAGCATCATAAAGTTACCCTAGGACAAGGACTTTGCAACCAGAATTTATAAGAGTCTTGGGTGGATTGGCAAAGTGAGATTCTGTTGTGCTGCCTGTGCCTGACAAGGTTGTAACTGCAAAACAATATCATATTCCGGGAGAAAAGAGAAAATTACTCCAACCATTCAGGCACTTCGACAAGTGGGAATTGTTAAGCAAACCATAACTGCTTTTAACAATCCTATTTGGCAGCCTGTTAAAAAAACAGATGGCACTTGGAGAATGACTGTAGATTATAGAGAACTGAATAGTCACCCCCCCCCCCTCCCCTCGCAGTTCCACTGCCAGACAGGGTTACCCTCATAGAAAAAAAAAAGCAAAGCAAAAATTTACAACCCCGGAAGGCAGTAACAGATCTTGCTAATGCTTTCTGTTCCATTGCCATTACACATTTATAACCATGTGCATGTAATTGTACTGTTTGTACTCAGCTACATTTAAGGACATATAGGCCATGGGCAAAGATAAAATAGGGTTGGTAGGCCTTGAATACATGGCAGGTCAATTACATTGGCCCCCTGCCAAGAGAGTGGTGATATATGTATTCTCTGCTGTGGATATAGCATCAGGACAATTTTTTTGCTAAACCCACTAAATATGCTAATCAACATAACAGAATTAAAGCACTATAACAACTCGTTCTTCAGTATGGACCTCCTCACCAAATGCAAAGATTGACTGAAAGAACAAATGGAATGTTGAATAATTTTAAAAAGCTAACCAGTACTAAAACTTTACAACAGTGGTGTTCACATCTCACTAAAGCAGGCTTTCTTGTTAAACAGCTGGAGTATTCATAATCAAACATCCTATGATCATACAAACATGGCAAAGACTGAGTTTCTTTCAGATGGTATCTCTCCCAAATTATTACCTAGAGGGCAAAGGGAATTGTTTACACCAGTAGATTGCATGGTGGGACTGCAACCTATTAACCTAGACATGAAGATTCATAGAATAACCCCTCAGAATGCCATATGGTTCTGTACCCCAACTTCTCTTATTTTATATCCTCTGTTGATATCAGATTCTCAAGGTCTTGTATTTTGGGTATCTTTGATGAATAACTGTGCCTTATCTAGAGGAGACAGTATTTGAACAGTGTTATTGGTGTCACAAACCCAATATCAAATTGAAGCTCTTCAATATGTGTGGGCAATTACCACATATCAGGTTATCAAACTCAGAGCAATAGTAGCTGAAGGAGCTGGAGTAATGGCATATGTATTACTGGAAGAAAATTACATTCCTGTTTTACTCCCTTATCGCAGGTTGGCTCATTATGCTTTGTAGTCTTGTACTACAAGTACACGTCCTGGATATATTTCCATGAGATTAACATGTAAATACTTGGATTTGGTTGGCCTTTACTATAACTAACTTGTCTGCCTTTTGTACTGAGGGAGGATTAACAGCTGCAGATCTCTTGAAAATGTTTCATTGGCATGCCAATCCCAGTAACTGTATTACAGAATCATACTATGCAAGTGCTTTTGATATCCATGTTCCTCACTGTTATTCTTTCCAAGTAGATAACAGCTGTATGCCAGGGAACATTACAAAATCAGTTGGTGGTGGACTGTCTCCTTCTTTGACACCATAAACACTGCTCCAATTTTGAAGGCATATGTCACTTCAATGTAATTGATGAATCAGCCAGCGTAGAGGACAACATTCAATGTCTCGAGGACTTAATGCATCAAATGAAACAATCTACAGGTGGTGCCTGGCTAGGTGAGTGGTTTAACTCCCTGGCAGGATGAGTGGGACACCTGATTCAAAGCATCCTTGTGACCAACCTAGTGGCCTTCTCTGATGGCATAACTACACCAGTGGAAAAGGGAAGGATTCCAGATGTCATTTATCTGGACTTCTGTAAATCCTTTGACATGGTCCCCAACAACATCCTTCTCTCTAAATTGGAGAGAAATGGATTCAATGAGTGGACTGTTATATGGATAAGAAGGTGGTTGGATGGTCACATCCAGAGGGTAGCGGTCAACGGCTCAGAATCCTGATGGACATCAGTGACAAGTGGTGTCCCTCAGAGGTCCATATTGGAACCAGTGTTATTTAATACCTTCATGAATGACAAAGGGATCAAGTGCACCCTCAGCAAATATTCAGATGACACCAAGCTGAGTGGTGCAGGTGACATACCTGAAGGATAGAGCCATCCAGAGGGACCCGGACAAGCTCAAGAAATGGCCCATGGGAACCTCATGAGGTTTAATAAGACCAAATGCAAGGTGTGCACTAGCAAACCAAGAAAGCAAATCATGGCCTGAGCTGCATCCAAAGCAGCAGGGGCAGTAAGTCAGGGGAGGGAATTCTGCCCCTCTACTCTGCTCTGGTGAGATCCCACCTGCAGAGCTGTATCCAGCTCTGGGGTCCCCAGCACAGGAAGGACATGGATCTGTTGGAGCAAATCCAGAAGAGGCCACCAAGATGATTAGATGGATGGAACACCGCTCCTATAACAAAAGGCTGAGAGACTGGGATTGTTCAGCCTGGAAAAAAAAAAAAAAAAAAAAAAAGGCTTTGGGATGATCTAATTGCAGCCTTCCAGTACCTGAAGGGAACCTGCAAGAAAGAGAGGAACTTTTGACAAGGGCATGTAGTGACAGGACAAGGAAGAATGGCTTCAAACTGAAAGACAATAGGTTTAGATTAGGAAATATTAGGAAAAAAATCTTTACTATGAGGCTGGTTGTGGAGAGTTTATCAGAAGAATGGCTGCGCAGCAAAGGACATGACACTATGAGATTAATTAAAATCTGAGAGATACGTGAATAAAGGCAGGGTCAGTATGCCCTTGCAGCTGTTGTTTTCCAAATTGCTTGGTATGCAGAAAGATAGAGAAGCGTAGATAATGTGCTAACTGCAAGGCTAACTACAAAGGGGTAGTTGTGTAGTTGTAACAATATTAGACAACCCAATCATGAGCTCGGCTTTTGCAATATGTATGAGCTAATTAATGCATGTATAAAAAACCTGTAATCAATTTCAATAAACTGAGATTTGCTGATCATGATATCTTGAGGCTTTTCTCCCGCGACTCCTTTCCAACAGCTGGTGAGACAGTGACATGGGATGCCCAGAAAAGCTGTGGATGCGCCATCCCTGGAAGTGTTCAAGGCCAAGTTGGATGGGGCTTGGAGCAACCTGGTCTAGTGAAAGGTGTCTCTGTTCACAGCAAGGGGGCTGGAACTAGAGGATCTTTAAGGTCCCTTCCAACCCAGGCCATTCTATGATTCTATCATTGTAGAAATATATTTATTCCTTTTTCTATGTGTTTATTACATGCCCCTATAAATTACCCTGGCCTATACCCTGCAAGCCCAAATGGACATCTCCAGCTTTGCCAGCCCCATTGGAAATGGTCCCTTGAGTGAGAGTGGAATGTGGGAAAATAACAGATTGGTGATGAGGATTGCAAACATGCTTGAATGACCTGCAGCTGGAGAATAGAAAAATACATATATCACCTTAATAATTGTTTAGCCATGTGTGTTTGATAAGTAGAATATCTGTGTTTAGATAAAATAGGCCTGTGATAGATTTAGAGGCATCCTACCAAACATGCTCAAGATTCCTGGCCTGCTGTGGTGAAAGACCAAAGCACAGTGGTAAACTACACTTGATAAACAGGTGAAAACAACAGGTTCATTGATCCTCCAGCCTGGACTGAGATCTGTGGTGCCTTTGCCCCTGCTTGTTTGCCTCTGCTCAGGTGCTGCTTTGGGGATCTCCCAGTTAGTGAGGTAATGAAAATACACTCTTAGCATTTCAGCTGTGATTTTGTGGTTGTTCCTGTGTCCTGTCTGTGCTGGCTCACACACTGCTCCCCAGTGGCTGGGAGTGGTGGTATCACTTTATAAGCCAGCCTGGAAAAAAGCAGGAGTCAACAGGCTTTAGTCTCAAGATATTCTTCTACTGCTTTCCTAGATAGTCTTAGAGTCAAATATATCCCTATTTTCTATAGCATACCAGAAGTTAACAAGCAACTTCCAGGTAGAGTTTGGTTGTGCTATTATGCAGAGTGCTGTCCATGACATCACTTTCAATTTCTAGAGAGGATAATCTATGTTCTTCATCCACTTTTTTCAATCATACAAAAAGATGACCCTAATCTAATGCTACTTTTGAGATGAAGAATTTAAACTAAAAGGAGGCAAATTTGAAATGAGACATGGCAACACTGTTGAAACATCAGTAATTTCTTCAGAACATGCCAATAGTTGAAAGAGATTGTACAAAGATCATACAATAGAAACATCTACACTGAAAAAAAGCTATCATGTTAAAAGACAGCTAGCACATTAAATACAACAGTTTTTTTACTGTTTATGCTAGGTAGATGAGCAATCCATTAGGTTAACCATAAAAAAACCCACCATCTTATTTTAAGAATACAATCTGAATCTGGTCTAACTCATTTGTAAAACAATGTTTCTAATTTGCATACCCCAATATTTAAACAATTCTCACAAACAATACATCAGGAACAGTTTAAGATAATGCAATTTTTTCACCTGTAGTGAATGGCATCGAGGGAAAGTTTAATTTCTATGTTATTTCTACAAGGCTTCAAGCTTACTGCATGGCATCTGTACTCCTACTAGGAAAAGTTTACATCTGAGCTGAAAAAAAACCCCTTTGATAATCACTGGTCAACCGTTTTTAGCAGTCTTTCCAGGTCTGTGTCAGATGTGTTGCTAGTTAATCCAATAATCTCAGGACCATCTTTTAATGCTTATTTCTCCCCTTGTAGAGTGAAACAGCCTGTCTTCCTTATAAGGGCATCGAGTATGTGGTGGTTTCAGGCAGATTTTGGGAGAAACCCTCCCACGGGGCCCCCCTCCCCTCCTCCAACCGGTTCGGGAAAAAGAATTCCTCAGAGAGAAGTGGAAAAAACCTGTTTATTAAACAGGCAAAGCACTCCCAGCACAATACCCGATGACAAGAGCTTCGTGCCGCTTACGGAGGGATAACAAACTTAAAGAAAGTCTCCTCTTGAGGGTCGTCACTGTGCTCCACCGCTCTGTTTCCGCTGATGTTGGGAGAAAAGGAGATGCGCAGGGCTGGGCTTGGTGGGGTGGGTCCCCTGTGGAGGCCCCCGGTGCTCCCCCAGGTCCTTAGTCCGGAGAGGTTGGAACAGTTCCGAGGAGAGGGCAAAAAAAGCAAAAAGGAAGAAAAAAGGGAAAAAAGGAAAAAAAAAAAAAGAAAAAGAAAAAAAAAGCAAAAAGCTTCAGCTATTCTACAGCGTCTAACTATGCTAGCACTAACTAACTAACTGCCGGGGAAAAAAAACAACAGAGCTTCTTTCGTCTTGCCGTGTTCCAACTCCCCCGCTTCAAGGTCACTCCGATGAGCAGAGTTTTCCTGGGGAAAAACAAACCGCGCTTGCCCTCCCCCCGGCACCCAACAGACGATTGGGGATACACAGTCACCCCAGGACATCTTCCACCCCTTATCCCCATATCGTCGACTTACAGACATAACCAATGTATATTCCACATAAAACTTCCATCCATTCTCCCCACAAAAAAAAAAAAAAAACAAGCAATACCCATCATGCTCCTGTCACGTTTCACACTGAGCCACTGAATCCAGGCCCCAGACTGCAGGGCAGAAGGATTCCTCTCTCACTTACTTATACCTTCAACACTTGCTCATACCTTCAACACTTAACACATACCCTCTCACTTACACATTTCCTTCTATTTCATTCTGCATGGTTTAATGTACAGACAATAGCAATAGCATTCAGCAGACAGTGATGTTTGTAAATGATTCTCACCCAACAATCAGATCTCCCTGAGGTACGCATCGTGTTGTTCCATCTTTCTGCATTATCCACCATGTGCAACCTGGTCCCTGAGCAAAGACAACCCCACGAATGGGTTTGTCTGTACTTGAGGCAGATTTGATCCACACTGTTTTCCCTAACAGACCTCTGGCATGCACCACTGGGACTTTATCTCCATCTATTGTATGCAGAGGCTCAGCCTGGGCAGGGCCTGCTCAGTAGGCGGAGCCTCGGGTGTTGACCAACCAGGTGGCCTTTGCCAAATGCTGCTCCCAATTCTTGAAAGTTCCCCCACCCAATGCTTTCAACTGGGTTTTTAACAATGCATTGTGCCTCTCCACTTTGCCTGCAGTGGGTGCATGGTAGGGAATATGGTACACCCACTCAATGCCATGTTCCCTAGCCCAGGTGTTAATAAGGCTGTTCTTGAAATGAGACCCATTGTCTGACTCAATCCTCTCAGGGGTACCATGCCTCCACAGGACTTGTTTTTCAAGGCCCAGGATGGTGTTCTGGGCAGTAGCATGGGGCACAGCATAGGTCTCCAGCCACCCCGTGGTGGCTTCAACCATTGTGAGCATGTAGCGCTTGCCTTGGCGGGTTTGGGGAAGGGTGATGTAGTCAATCTGCCAGGCTTCCCCATACTTATACTTCGACCATCGCCCACCATACCATAGGGGCTTCACCCGCTTGGCCTGCTTGATGGCAGCACACGTCTCACAGTCGTGGATAACCTGAGAAATACTGTCCAAGGTTAGATCCACCCCTCGGTCTCGGGCCCACTTATAGGTGGCATCTCTGCCCTGATGGCCTGAGGCATCATGGGCCCATCGAGCTAAAAACAACTCTCCCTTGTGTTCCCAATCTAAATCAATCTTTGACACTTCTATTTTTGCTGCCCGATCTACCTGCTCGTTGTTTCGATGCTCTTCATTAGCTCTACTCTTGGGGATGTGGGCATCTAGGTGGCGGACTTTCACAGGTAGTCTCCCTACCCTGGTAGCAATGTCTTTCCACTCCTTAGCAGCCCAAATTGGTTTCCCTCCACGCTGCCAATTAGCCTCTTTCCACCTCTTCAGCCATCCCCACAGAGCATTGGCTACCATCCATGAATCAGTATAGAGGTAGAGCCTCGGCCACCCCTCTCTTTCAGCAATATCCAAAGCCAATTGAACAGCCTTGATTTCTGCAAGTTGACTTGATCCACCCTCTCCTTCAGTGGCCTCAGCAACCTGTCGTGTGGGGCTCCACACAGCTGCTTTCCACTTCCGGTTCATCCCTACAATACGACAGGAACCGTCAGTGAAAAGGGCATAATGCGTCTCCTCTGCTGACAATTGGTTGTATGGTGGAGCCTCTTCAGCCCGTGTCACTTGCTCTTGTTCTTCATCTGTGAGGCCAAAATTTTCACCCTCAGGCCAATTGGTAATTATTTCCAAAATCCCAGGGCGATTCAGTTTACCCATACGGGCACGCTGCGTAATAAGAGCAATCCACTTGCTCCATGTGGCATCAGTGGCATGATGGGTGGAGGGAATCTTCCCTTTGAACATCCACCCTAGCACAGGCAGTCGGAGTGCCAGGAGGAGTTGTGCCTCTCTACCAATCACCTCTGAGGCGGCTTGAACTCCTTTCACAGGCTGCTAAGATTTCCTTCTCCGTTGGGGTGTAGTTGGCTTCAGACCCCCTGTAGCTTCGACTCCAAAATCCTAGTGGCCGGCCCCGAGTCTCCCCAGGCACCTTCTGCCAAAGGCTCCAGGACAGGCCATTGTTCCCGGCTGCTGAGTAGAGCACGTTCTTCACATCTGATCCCATCCTGACTGGGCCAAGGGCTACTGCATGAGCGATCTGCTTGATCTGGGCAAAAGCTTGCTGCTGCTCAGGGCCCCAGTGGAAATCATTCTTTTTGCGGGTGACCAGGTAAAGAGGGCTCACAATCTGACTATACTCGGGAATATGCATCCTCCAGAAACCTATAGCACCTAGGAAAGCTTGTGTCTCCTTCTTATTGGTTGGTGGAGACATTGCTGTAATCTTGTTGATGACATCAGTAGGAATCTGCCGCCGTCCATCTTGCCACTTTACTCCCAGGAACTGGATCTCACGAGCTGGTCCCTTAACTTTACTCTTCTTGATAGCGAAACCGGCTTCCAGAAGGATCTGGATGATTTTCTTTCCCTTCTCAAACACTTCTGCTGCTGTGTTCCCCCACACAATGACGTCATCAATATACTGTAGATGTTCTGGAGCCTCACCCTTTTCTAGCGCAGTCTGGATCAGTCCATGGCAGATGGTGGGGCTGTGCTTCCACCCCTGGGGCAGTCGGTTCCAGGTGTACTGCACTCCCCTCCAGGTGAAGGCAAACTGAGGCCTGCATTCTGCTGCCAAAGGAATGGAGAAAAATGCATTGGCAATATCAATCGTGGCATACCATTTTGCTGCCTTGGACTCCAGCTCGTACTGGAGCTCCAACATGTCTGGCACAGCAGCGCTCAGTGGTGGTGTCACCTCATTCAATGCACGGTAATCCACAGTCAATCTCCATTCTCCTTCAGATTTACGCACAGGCCAAATGGGGCTGTTGAAGGGTGAGTGGGTTTTACTAACCACCCCTTGGCTCTCCAGCTCTTGAATCATCTTATGGATGGGAATCACAGCATCTCGAGTTGTCCTATACTGTCGGAGGTGCACTATAGAAGTGGCAATTGGAACCCGTTGCTCTTGTACTTTCAGGAGTCCTACTGCAGATGGATTCTCAGACAGTCCAGGCAAGGTGTTCAATTGCTGGATGCCCTCTGTCACTACAGCCGCTATCCCGAATGCCCACCTGAGTCCTTTTGGGTCTTTGAAATACCCACTTCTGAGGTAATCTATGCCCAAAATGCATGGGGCCTCTGGGCCAGTCACAATAGGGTGTTTCTCCCACTCATTTCCAGTCAGGCTTACATCTGCTTCCACCAAAGTAAAATCCTGTGATCCCCCTGTCACGCCAGCAATAGAGACAGATTCTGCCCCTACATGTCTTGATGGCATTAATGTGCACTGCGCACCAGTATCGACCAAGGCCTCATATTTTTGTGGTTCCGATGTGCCAGGCCAACGAATCCACACAGTCCAAAATACACGGTTTTCCCTAGCCTCTACCTGGCTAGAGGCAGGGCCCCTCTAAGCCTGGTTATCCTTCTTTCCTTGAGCATATGTCTTAGAGGTTCCTTCAAGGGGGTCGGACATGTCATCATCGTCATACCTGGCAGTTCGGCTACGGGCAACTGGAGCCGCTTCCCTTTTGGTGGAACTCCCTCTTTGAGTCTTGACTTCCTTCAATTCACGCACCCGTTGTGCCAGGGCAGCCGTAGATTTTCCATCCCATCTGCTCATGTTTTCCCCGCAATCCCGCAGGAAGAACCACAGCTCAGCACGTGGAGTGTATCCTCTCTCCCTAGCCGGGGAGCGTCTACGTTGGGTACCAGCACCTCTGATCTGTACTGCTGAGATTTGGAGAAGGTCCTCTCTAATCTCCTCCCTGAGTTTCTTATGATTCTCATCTATCTTATCCTCTAGTTTCTGTAGACGTGTTTCTACAGCTGCGATTCTGGCGTGTGTTGGGCCATGCACAGCATCTGCATATGCTCGGAGCTTTTTTGCCATATCAAGCACCGTCTCCTCCATGTCCTCTCACTTCATTACTGCTAAAGCAGAAGTGTATTCTAATGGCCCGAGTCGTATAAGTTTTCGCCACATCACAGATGTACATGATACCAAGTCTGGGTTTCTAGTGTTTATGTCATCTGAGAAAACCATCTCTGCCACTGCCATTTCTCTCAAGCGCTGAATCCCTTGTTCTATGGTCTTCCATGGGGTTTGCTGCATATAGAGATCATCTGCACACAAGTATCTTTCTGCCATACTTCCTAGGACCCGTATCCAGAGACTGCAAGGACTAGCCTCTCTCATCATCTCCTGGTCGATGACTGGATCATGTGACAGGGATCCCAGATGCCTCGCTTCAGTGCCGTCCAGAATTGTAGCCTCGCCTGCAGCATCCCAAAGACGGACTAACCAACTAATTATAGACTCATCAGGTTGTCGCCGGTAATCTTTTCTTAGGCCCCGAAGGTCCTTCAGGGAAAAGGAATCAATATTTGCTTCTGATCCTGTGCTAGAAGCTTTGGCTTCTGATTTTGGTGAAGGTCCTTCTCTTGGGTCATCATCGTCCACTGGTCGATCGGTTTTGACTGTGTGCTTCTTTGCCGGAGCAACTGCCAGGGGCTTAGGCTTACTGTCTGGTTTAGCTGCCGACTCAGGCTCAGGTTTTAGTTCAACTGCTGGCTTCATAACTGGGGTGTTGGCCGCAGCCTGAGTGACTGGGGTAGCTGTTGATTTGTATCCCTTCCCCCCTGCCTCTGTCTGCTGCCCTACAGTCTCTAGCAATGTGCGATAAGCATATGCCAGGGCCCAGCTTACTGCAGCCACCTTTTCCCCTTTAGAGCCATCATGGCACCTCTCTTTCAGGTATTTCCCCAGCTCCACTGGATTCTGAATTTGTTCCCGTGGAAAATCCCAGGCTACAGGGTCAGAGAATTCCTTGAGGAGTTGGCCTATATCCTCCCATTCTCCACACCACTCAGGATTTCCTCTGCCTGGGTCAGGAGTTTCATCAGCCCCTCTAGAAATCTCCGCCCATATTCTAGAGAAGCTGCAGACTGTATAGAGAAGGCTTACCAGATGACATACCAGAAAGATGGTCTCTTTAACACTCAGGGGAAACTCAACATTCTCCAGCAATGATTTAACCGATTCAGAGGAGAAGAAGGAAACAAAAGACTGCAATGTTTCATCCTCTGCTACTCCTCCCACAAACAGGGTGAATAACCATAACCATGACCCATACATAGTAGGAAAAGATCTCAGGACCTTTATAAACTTCCTACAAATTATTATGATTAAACCAAGGCCAATAGCTACTCTAATCCGTGTCCCTCTACTGTAAAAACTGTGTATTAATGACAATATTGGGGCTATCTCTGGATATGCAAATAAACCTAATGACCACAAAGGTATTAAGACCTCAAAGAAGCCTAAGGATCCAAAACACATCAAGGCCCCCACCCCAAGAGACATGAGTTCACACAGCATAGTTACTGACTGCTGAATACTAATCAGTACAGGATTTTTCCACTCTCTCACAGCCCCACGTATGGGCACCAATAAGTTTGTGGTGGTTTCAGGCAGATTTTGGGAGAAACCCTCCCACGGGGCCCCCCTCCCCTCCTCCAACCGGTTCGGGAAAAAGAATTCCTCAGAGAGAAGTGGAAAAAACCTGTTTATTAAACAGGCAAAGCACTCCCAGCACAATACCCGATGACAAGAGCTTTGTGCCGCTTACAGAGGGATAACAAACTTAAAGAAAGTCTCCTCTTGAGGGTCGTCACTGTGCTCCACCGCTCTGTCTCCGCTGATGTTGGGAGAAAAGGAGATGCGCAGGGCTGGGCTTGGTGGGGTGGGTCCCCTGTGGAGGCCCCCGGTGCTCCCCCAGGTCCTTAGTCCGGAGAGGTTGGAACAGTTCCGAGGAGAGGGCAAAAAAAGCAAAAAGGAAGAAAAAAGGGAAAAAAGGGAAAAAAAAAAAAGAAAAAGAAAAAAAAGCAAAAAGCTTCAGCTATTCTACAGCGTCTAACTATGCTAGCACTAAACTAACTAACTGCCCGGGAAAAAAACAACAGAGCTTCTTTCGTCTTGCCGTGTTCCAACTCCCCCGCTTCAAGGTCACTCTGATGAGCAGAGTTTTCCTGGGGAAAAACAAACCGCGCTTGCCCTCCCCCCTGCACCCAACAGACGATTGGGGATACACAGTCACCCCAGGACAGAGTATTAGTATTTGTGCAGCAATACAGACAGCTCAAGAATTAAGACTGACTTCTTTCATTACATATCCGATGATGTTTTATATAAATGCAGCATAAGCAGCTTCCAACAATTATTTCCATAAATACAGAAGTGAAAAATTTTGCTCTTCCTGCAATTACTTCCCATTAAAAGTCCCTACCCCTAAGAAGTTAGCTAATACAACTCCCCTTTCTTGAAAGATGTCCACAGCATACCAAATGATACTTCCACACCACCACACCCAGTCTACGTCATTCAGAGTGTAGCCCCTGGCCACCACCCTGTAGCCACCGCATCTGGGGGCGAGACTCCAGTTAACAGCCTGTGAAACGCCTTCTCGCGGTCGCCCCGAAAACACGTCAGCCCTCCATTGCTCTCCCCAACCCCTTTCCCACCACCCCCGTCGGGCCCTGGTGCTAGGGCAGCCACACCGCGGTAACCCACCCGGCTTGGCAGATACGGCCGGGCACCGCCCCCGACGAAACCCAGACCCACCCCCAACACTCTGAGCAGGAAACAGAGCGGGACCAAGCCCGAACTAAGGTGGCAGCCCAGCCCCAAAACGCCCCACAGCCCCGGTCAGGCCTCAACAGTCATCTGACTCCAGCCCCAGAGGACCGGCCCCCGTGAGGCGACCGAAGGCGGCCGTGTCCTTTAGCCGGCAACGGAGACTGCGTTGCTCAGCCCAACATACCCGCCCAGCGCGCTACCCCCCGCAGCCTGACTGGGCCGTGCCACTCCGTGGAGCAGGCGAGAGCCCCACTCCCTGCCACTCACCTTTGACTTTGCCGAAGGTACCGACGCCGAGCGTGTCGCCCAGGATATAGTGCCCAATCTTCACCCGTCCATGCTCATACTTCTGTTTATCCGTCGCTGCCATCTTGAGCCTAGGGCCGAGCCTGCTCATAGAGCGCACCCGTGCCGCAGTACTACCGGGGGAGGAGCAAATAAATAACACTCATCAACCTAATCTGGAAGTGAACTCAGCACCTATCACTTTCCTGCCCTCCCCAGGGGCAAACCCTTGCTGTTGGGTGGGGGAGGGCTGAGTAGGTTCAGTGGCACCCTGAGGGGTGAGGCTTCTGCTGATGTGCGGAGAGAAGACTCTATAACTCACAGAGTGGTTATGAGAGTAGGTATGAATTTATTCAGCGCTGAGGTGCATGGGGATAACTCCTCAAAGACATGCACACCTGGGAGCTTTGTTTCTCCCTTTTTATTTCTACAAACTCGGGTCATACGATACGCCTAATACATATTTATTTCCTAACCCCGCCTGTCCCCGCTTCGTATTGAAATTAGTTCCACGCCTATTTGAGGCTGCGCACTTCTCCTTATTGATCACTTCGGTGGTCGTCGGGGGTCTTTGGGGATGAAGCACATAGTCATCCTCTGAGTTGAACTTTTCAACTTGTCTCCTTGCGCATGCTCTTTTGTCCTTTTGGCCATCTCCTATATCATGTTTCCCAAAGAATGCGTAGATAATTAGTACCAGGTGGGCATAACGGTGACCAGAGCCCTAAAGGAGGAATTTAGAGGTCCACTGGGACCAGAGAGAAGATTGATCTGCTGGGGGGGGACTTGAAACTAATGTGTGACAGACTGATGCTTTTAAAGAAGAGTATAGTGTGCTCTTGCCAGGCACCCTTGCTTTATTTTCTCTGTCTCAGTCCCCCCTTTTCTAGAAAATCAGTAAATTCTTTTACTTAGCAATACTGATGCCTTTTCCTTTCCCAATCCACCTCCACAGCCTGCCCATCTCGATACGTATCCCTCATTGCATTACCATAGGCTGCTGCTAGGGAAGTCAGTACAACTATCCGTTTTAACATTCTCCAGTTCCAAACAAGCATTGCAATTGATAGCACCAGGCTTATACCTACTAATGTCAGTATGACAATGATGGGGTGGCAAAGTGTGTTCAAAATCCCAGTTGCAGTTGGCGACCATCCAAAGAGTGCATCCCACCAGTGGTGATTTGTGTCTCGGTTTACCCTTTGTAATACTTTGCTTATTTCTTTTACATCATAATAGACAGTAACTAGAGTCTTTTGCCCTTTTTCCTGAATCTCTTTCAGGATTTCTGTCAGATCTTGGTGGTTCATTAGTTGTCTCACTAATGTAAGGTTCATTCCAATGGGTGCTGGTGATAACTTATGGTACATTGTGTAATTGGATCTTATCAACTGGTGGGATGTAACCGGTGCTAAATATGAAAAATCACACCCTACAATTTTAACAAAATTACAAATACAAAAATTGGAATAGTTCTTAGTAGTCAAGGTTACATTGTTATCATCTATTTCTACAGAAACACATGCAGTCCTTAAACATACACAGCCTAGGCCAATATATACAAGCATAGTCTTTTGACTAGTATCTGGATGAATCTCAAAGTGGCAAATGTTTTGCTCGGTGTCTAGGCATATATCTTGTGCATCGATCATGTTAGTGTCACAGATGAACCCTTGTTGTTCCCGAGTAACGCACGATTCCAAATTCACAGTTTGCCACTTTTCATTCATTATCCGGGCCCATACTCTATGTTCTGAGGGGTAGAGCACTGTTTTTTCATGATTTAATCCTAATGCAATAATAGGGTGGATATTATAAATTGTGGCATTGCGTATAGTCAGTACAAAAGTAGTAGCTATTTCGGTGGTAGGGTCGTAGGTAAAATTTACCAGAGTCCACCAAGACTGAAGTTTTCTTTCTAGGTTGCTTGCATTGTCCCAGACAATTTTCCGAATTTCAATTGGAAAAGTACCTTCATTTCCCTCTCTTACTACTAGAGCAACGACTGATTGTATCCATAATTGTGCCTGTATGCAGCTGAGGGCTAACGACACATTGTTTTGGGCTATGTTTAGTGCGTTTATTATTAGCTTATGGTCCTGGTCCTCATCTTCTTTCCATTTTGGTAGTACTTTGGAAATTTCCCATTGGCTAGTTCCTAGTGCTAATAAAGAGGATTGCAGGGGTTGTCTTAGTTTTATCAAATCATTTGTGGCAGTGGCTAATTTGTTCATTAATATTTCTGAATCAATTCCATTTAAGACCCCCAATCCTGTTCCCAATATTCCAGTTAAATCTCTTCTCATTCTGCCTCTGAAGTGCACTTGTTTTTGTAACCATGTTGTCCAGCCCTCGGATGATGTCCTTAGAAAAGAGGAACAGGCTGGCTGAATCTCAGAAATGTTTGTTTGCATTAGTACTTCAATACGCTTAAGAGACCACTCTGGATTAAATAACAGTTGTTGTTGCCCCGTATTCCTTATTACATATGGGCCAATTTCATAAATTTTGTGTTCCATTTTAGGTGGTGTGGTCTGAGCTTGGGTTACAGTTGATTTGGTTGTTGCAATAGGTGTAGTTGTTATTTTAAATTTAAATGAGAGCCCTTTGTTACCACGACCCCAAAGGCAGATCACATTCACCGTCTGTACCAACGTAAAATTATACCAACAATCCGATTTACTTAGACGATCACAAATTTCCCGGTGATAATCTGCAGGAGAAGTCGAGACACTAATTTGAATAGCCTTCTCATAATTAGTCCCGTTAATCATTCGGCATCCCACTCTGACTACCTCCCCTGTAGTCCCTTGAAGGGTCCACAACTTCTGTTTCTGCCATTCTTGCTTTTCATATATCTGGTTTCCATGCATAACCACGGTTGATAGGTTTAAATCCTTTATGTCGGAATAATTTCCCATGGATCCAGTATACTGAATGAAAGCCTGGGACCAAGGCCATTCAGCATTTTTCTGGTTAGAGACACTTTCCAATTCTTGGGTTGCACGTATAGCTACAAGCAAAACAAACAAAACAATTCTACCGATTGGATTCCTGTGTGCTAAATTATGGAACATTCTCAACCACAATGTATTCATTATGCCCGAGTAAGTTTTAATTTCAGTTCATTGTCACCCGGGGTTACTTTCCAAGGAGTTTCTGGAGCCTTCTTCACTCGAGAATGGTGAATCCAGGCGCTCTGTTTCTTGATTTTAACTGCGGTGAAAGTGGTGAGAAGCACCTGGAACGGTCCTTCCCACTGTGGCTCTAAAGTTTTTTCTGTAAGAGACTTAACATACACATAATCTCCAGGCTGTATGTCATGCACTGGTCCATCCAGCCCTCTGCTCCGAGTTCCAGCCACATGCTTCTCAATTGCTTTGAGCTGTTTGCTTAAGGCTATCATATAGGCAGTCAGCCTCTCCTCCCCTACCTGGGTGGACAATCCCTTTTGCACGCCATACGGTCTCCCGTAAAGCATTTCAAAGGGACTTAATTTTTCCTTAGCTCTAGGCTTGGTTCGAATCCGCAGCAATGCTAGTGGGAGAGATTGAGGCCAGGGTAAATTAGCTTCTTGTCCCAACCTAACAATTTGCTGCTTTATTAAATGGTTCATTTTTTCCACTTGGCCACTTGATTGGGGGCGATAAGGGGTATGGAGCTCCCAGTCTATGCCCAGGTGACGACTGATTTGTTGTACTATTTTTGAAATAAAGTGTGGCCCCCTATCTGAAGATATTGTGGCTGGAACTCCAAAGCGTGGTATTACCTCTTGTAGTAATACTTTGGTTACCTCCCGGGCTTTGGCAGTCCTGGTGGGAAAAGCCTCTGGCCACCCTGAAAAGGTATCTGTTAAAACCAACAAGTATCGATACCCCCCTTTTCTTGGGAGTTCTGAAAAGTCAATTTGCCACTGTTGTCCAGGCCCGTGGCCTTTTCCAATTTGACCTAGTTTTGGTTTGGGAGTATTTTTGGGTTTGGTCTGGAGGCAAATATCACACTGCCGGGTTACCTGGATGACAGTAGAATATAAATTCCTGGCAGTAATCTTTTCAATTAGATAGTTATACAGGGCTTCTATTCCCCAGTGTGTTTTCTGATGCTCCTCTCTTACTAGAGACCATAACAAATGAGAAGGGATGACTATTATCCCACCTGCAGTAATAGCCCATCCCTCTTGGTTATACTTTCCTCCTTGATCCTGAATTAATTTTCTATCTTTTCTGGTATATACTGGCTTACCTTCCAGGGAGACCTGTCCATCAGGAATTAAAGCTCCCTCGATCGTTATCTCACCTTTTGCTGCTTCTTTTGCCTCTCTGTCCGCCAGCTCGTTTCCTTCCTCCAATTCAGAGCTCACCTTCTGGTGTGCCTTGATGTGCATAATTGCTACCTGCTCAGGTAGCTGGACTGCTTCCAGTAGCCGCAATATTTCTTGAGAATGTTTGATGTTTTTCCCTTGTGAGTTTAACAGTCCCCTTTCTTTCCAAATGGCTCCATGTGCGTGTACAACCCCAAATGCATATCTCGAGTCTGTATAAATGTTTACTTTCTTTCCTTTTGCGATCTCTAGAGCACGGGTTAGAGCGATTATCTCAGCCTTTTGTGCAGAGGTATCTGTTGGCAAGGGTCCAGATTCTATTACCTCTCTGCAGGTGGTTACTGCATACCCAGCATGTCGCTTTCCACTGACGACATAGCTGCTCCCATCAGTGAACCAGGTTTCTGCATCATCCAAAGGGGTGTCCTTCAGATCCGGGCGGCTGGAGTAGGAGGCTTCGATGGTCTCCAAGCAGTCGTGGTGTACTGGCTCCCCTTGATTCCCACTGAGGAAAGAAGCTGGGTTGATAATGTTAGTTACAACTATCTCTACATCATCTTGTTCCACCATGATGGCTTGATATTTCAGGAACCTTTGTGGGGAAAGCCAGTGCCCGCCCTTTACTTCCAGGACTGCAGACACTGTGTGAGACACAAATACAGTCATTTTCTGGCCCAGAGTGAATTTGCGTGCCTCTTGAATATTCAGTACCACAGCTGCAACAGCTCTGAGACATCCTGGCCATCCCTTGGCTGTTGTGTCTAGTTGCTTGGAGAAGTAAGCAACTGCTCTCCGGTATGGACCCAGGTCCTGGGCCAGTATCCCCAGGGCAATTCCCTGCTTTTCATGGGAGAACAGGAAAAACGGTTTACTTACATTCGGGAGTCCGAGAGCCGGGGCTGACATTAGAGCATTCTTCAGCTGATGAAAGGCTTGCGTGGCCTCTTTTGTCCACTGGAGGTTTCTGTTCCCGTTTGTAATGAGCGCATACAGAGGTTTCACGAGCAACCCATAGCTGTGTATCCAGAGCCTACACCATCCTGTCATTCCTAAGAACGTTCGCAGTTCCTTTACCGTTTGAGGCCTCGGGGTTTGGCATATTGCTTCTTTGCGATCTTGCCCCAGGGTCCGCTGTCCTGCACTGATTTCATAACCCAGGTAGATTACCTTTTGCTTCACAACCTGGGCCTTTTTCTTTGATACCCTATACCCCTGTAGTCCCAGGAAATTTAGAAGACTTACTGTCCAGGCTATACATGCCTCTTTCGTCCGGGTAGCTATGAGGATATCGTCCACGTACTGCAGTAACTTCCCTTCTTCTGGGGGAGCCTCCCAGGATTCCAGGTCTTTGGCAAGTTGCTCCCCAAACAGAGTGGGAGAGTTCTTGAAACCTTGAGGTAAAACTGACCATGTGAGCTGGGATTTGCGCCCGCTTTTGGGATTTTCCCATTCAAATGCAAAAATTTTCTGGCTGTCCTCATGGATAGGGAGGCAAAAGAAGGCATCTTTCAAGTCTAGAACAGTAAACCAAGTTAACTCAGGTGTTAGGCATGTTAACAGAGTGTATGGATTTGCTACCACAGGATAGAGATCTTCAGTTATTTTGTTAACAGCCCTTAAATCTTGTACTATCCGGTATGACCCATCATGTTTTCGGACTGGCAAAATGGGAGTGTTGAACTCAGACAGGCACTCTTTTAACAGCCCTAATTGCAAAAAGTTTTCAATTATGGGACTAATTCCTTCCCTGTCTTCCTTCTTCAGGGGGTACTGTTTAATTCTAACTGGTTGTTTCCCTTCCTTAAGTTTGATTAATATAGGAAGTGCATTTTTCGCTCTCCCTGGTACATTGGAGGCCCATACTCCAGGAAACACTTGATTTATTATTTCTTCGCTAATTTCCCCCTCTGTTTGAACGGCTGTCAACATTAAACTTAATGCCTCTATATATTGTTCATCATTTACCTCCAGAATGACCTCCCCATTTTTAAATTTAATGGTTACTTGTAATTGTTCTAGCAAGTCTCTCCCCAAAAGGTGTCTCGGGGAGCTGGGCAGATATAGGAATTTATGAATGCCCCATTGCTTTCCAAGCTTATACTTTAATGGTTTGCAGAAATAGGCTTTTTCAGGTTGGCCAGTTGCTCCTATCACTGTAACATAATTCTTCCCCACAGGTGCCAAAGTCTTATTTAAGGCTGAATATGTTGCTCCTGTGTCAACCAGGAATTCTACTTCTTTCCCTTTTTCCCCCAGTTCCAATTTTATAACCAGTGGATCTTCTGGGGTGAGATCTACCGGTCCTCTTCAGTCTTCTTCCACATATGCAGTCACCTTTCCTTTCTCTCGGTTTCCCTTGTCCTGAAAGCCACCCCGTCTTTGTTCTGGGCATTGATTTTTCCAGTGACCATATTTCTTACAGACCGCACACTGGTCTCTGCCCAGCCGGGACGGGCCTTGCCTAAGTGGTCTCTGCCCACGTTTTCCCTTCTCTCTCTCACTTACAACAGCTACAAGCTTCCTCATTCCTTGTTTATATCCTTCTTCCCGGTTACTAAAGACTCTCCACGCCTCATCTAACAAAGTCTCTAAGTTCCTCCCATCTGTTCCTCGAAGCTTTTGAAGTTTACGCCTTATGTCACCTGTAGACTGCCCTAGGAATAAATTAACTAGCTGCTGTATCCCTACTTCAGACCCAGGGTCCAGTGGTGTGTGACGACGCATAGCATCTCTTAATTTCTCAAGGAATTCAGATGGCGACTCAGAGGGCCCCTGTTTGATTGCATATAAGGCTGACCAATTTATTGTTTTGGGAATGGCTCTTTCCATCCCCTTTGCGATCCACTCCTGATAGCTTTCCAATTTTTTCAATTCTGCTGTTCTGTTTGGATCCCACTGTGGGTTTTGGAGTGGGAAATATTCTTTTACATCCAGCTGTTGGGTTTTATAATAATCCTCTGCCAGATCCTCTGCTGGTTTTATGATTAATTGTTTTTCTGTCTCAGTCAGTGCATCCAATAATAATTGCATATCACTCCAATCTGGATTGTGTTGTTTTATTATGTATCGCAGACGTTTGGCTGTGTTAACTGGATCACTGCGATAGTTTTTAGCGACCTTTTCCCATGCTTCCAAATCAATTGTGGAGAAGGGAACTTTAACTAATACCACTCCTCCTTCTGATCCCACTGCCTCACGCAGAGGTGCCTGTAATATGTGTGTCTGTTGTCTAGTCCAGTGTGCAATCGGGAAAGTGTCTGCACCCTCTGAGTCTACATCCTCCTCCTCATCCCTTTCTTGTCTTATGTGGGGGGGCTTAAGCAGATCATCTACCAGGTCCTGTTCCTGGGTCACAGTTTGGTAAACCTTATCTGATTTTGTACATCTTTGCCCTATGCTACATGCTGAACAACACCGTTTAAGCCTTCCTCTCTTAGTCTTATTCTCTTTCTCCAGGGCTAACACCAGAGGGTCAGATGGAGCCCTGATCCCACAATCCCTCTGCCACTCGGGGTGATTTCGAAGGGAGAAAAACATATCAGCATAGGACACCTCCGTCCACTTGCCTTCTCTCCTGAGAAATAGCATAAGTTGCAATAGCGTATTATAATCCAAAGTTCCGCTCGGTGGCCACCTCGCTCCATCATCCAATTTATACAGTGGCCACCAATCTCTGCAAAATCTGATAAGATCTCTCTTGTTCTCAGTTCCCCCACGTCCAGCAATATTTTTCCAATGTGCAATAATACAACCTAGCGGACTTGCTTTGGGGATCTCTTTGCTTTGTTCAATACCCATTATCTCCTTCTCCTTGTTCCGTCCTGTTTTCGCCCAAACTTTTCCTTGCACAATTTCAGAGTCACTTCCCAATTATCTTCCCACACACAGCCCCAATTTGCAGGCATACAATGTGACTTTCCACACAACTTTCAGAGTTTTAAGTTCAACATCAACCTGATTAGGATAATATTTCAATTTACACAGGGGGCATATGCCCTGCTGGTTATTAGAGTAACAATACCAACGTTTTTCACAATCTCTACACTGCAATAATACCCACGCCAGATGCCAACGTCTTGATTCTCTGACAGCTCTAAGTGTCCCACAAGAACGGGCTATCCCATTCACCTTCCCTGGAATACTTAGGGTCTGTACTGCAGGTTATTCCCAGTCCAAGGCCACCAATCTCCCTGCAGAAGTTCTGTATATTCTCTCTAGATAGACCCATTCATTCCCTCTCTCTAGCCAATGATTCACTGGATCAATCGACTCCCAAGGATCAAACCCAAACCACTGCTGAGAAGAGACTCCGTCAATTTGTCTGTCCACGGTTGGAACAAATGTTAACCACTTCACACTCAAACATAACGCCCCTCGTTCACACTTGGGCTTCCCCCACACTGACTCCAGTCGCTTTGCCTTTCTCCGGCCGCCTCAGTCGCCCGAGGTCGGAAACGCGGATAGAGCTCCACACTCGCTCCGCACCTCTGGTGCGTCTCACTCACTCACTCACTCACTGATCATAATGACTCAACGTGTCCGGACTTAGCATTCACACAGAATAGCAGCAAAACAAGGGTTCACTCGACTCACCCCCAGAGTCGCTAGCGGGCTGCTCTATCAGCTCAGTGAGACCCCTTCTCATCGGCCGCGCTATCGGCCGGGGATCGATCCCTCCCCCTCTGTGTCCGGCTTCTCCCTGGCCGGCTGCTTGCAAGCCCACCGGGACTGTGCTGTGCGTCAGACGTCTCTGCACGACTTATCAGCTGCCCCTTCCCCGATATTTAATTCATACCTTTATCCGCAAGGCCAGCAGGTCGTTGTCTGTCCCCGCGGTGAGCGAGCCGAGGTCCGGGGTCCCTCCCGGGAAGGTCCTGGGGGCGCGCCAGGGAATCCGCTCCTCGGCCGCTCCCACAGCCGGACAGAGATCCTCCTGGCTGGCTCGCCAAAATGATGTGCGGAGAGAAGACTCTATAACTCACAGAGTGGTTATGAGAGTAGGTATGAATTTATTCAGCGCTGAGGTGCATGGGGATAACTCCTCAAAGACATGCACACCTGGGAGCTTTGTTTCTCCCTTTTTATTTCTACAAACTCGGGTCATACGATACGCCTAATACATATTTATTTCCTAACCCCGCCTGTCCCCGCTTCGTATTGAAATTAGTTCCACGCCTATTTGAGGCTGCGCACTTCTCCTTATTGATCACTTCGGTGGTCGTCGGGGGTCTTTGGGGATGAAGCACATAGTCATCCTCTGAGTTGAACTTTTCAACTTGTCTCCTTGCGCATGCTCTTTTGTCCTTTTGGCCATCTCCTATATCATGTTTCCCAAAGAATGCGTAGATAATTAGTACCAGGTGGGCATAACGGTGACCAGAGCCCTAAAGGAGGAATTTAGAGGTCCACTGGGACCAGAGAGAAGATTGATCTGCTGGGGGGGGACTTGAAACTAATGTGTGACAGACTGATGCTTTTAAAGAAGAGTATAGTGTGCTCTTGCCAGGCACCCTTGCTTTATTTTCTCTGTCTCACTGCAGGTAGGCCCTGCCGGCAGGGCATAGCGGCGGGATGGGGGGAACAACCCTCGGAGACTGTGGGGCGGGAGTGAGGGGGCCGCGGTGTTTTTACCCCACCTTCCCTGGGAAATACTGGAAATTCGCACAGATTTCGGGCCCGGGAGGGAAGGCGGGCGCAGAACACTTCTCATCGGCAGTGGCGGTTCCCCTCAGCGCTGGCACGGTGCGAGGAGCTGACCTGGGCCTACTGTCGTCAGAAGTGACACTGCCTGGAAGCTTAAGCTCCCTCATGTTGCTGGCTAGCACCGCAATCACCCCTGAGGCCTGTCCCTGCAGCGGGAAGCCAGGGCTAAGGGCTCCCCACAATGCAGGTTGTCCTTCCAGATGCTGAAGTGAGATGTGTCGAACATAGGCATACTTTTCATCGAGAAATTATGATAGAACAATGAGATTGCTTGGCTGTCTGCATTTTCACAGCCATGGGGAGCTGTGCAATGTGCTGCTGCACACTGCAAGGCCTGCCTGTGGAGAGCATACAGCAGCTCTTGCTGGGGTGGTGAGACGTTAATTTTGAGGAACTAAGGATTTTTAGGAAAGTTAAGATAATAAGTTGCTGAACTAGCTGAAGTAGATAGGTGATCTTTGTTCGCAGTTAACAGAAGCCGGATCTTAGATAAGCTACCCCGGATCTTGTAACTCATTTCTTGTCAGGTTTATGTTTATGTAGTTGTGCTTGTAATGAAAAACAAAACGTAGTAAATAGGACATAAGATAGCTGCAGATTTCCTGCTTAAAGGACCCATTGAACACAGGAAACTAAGTTCTACCAAGAAATCATTTGTCATGCATGCATTGAAAAGGTAGAAAGGTCAGAACGAGGAAGACTCATCTTACTTCCTCATTTTGGGTGACCCCTCCCCAGAATAGACCCCCGACTCATTTTAAGAAACAAAGTACGCATGCTTAATAGCCTTTTTGCCAATTAGCATACCAAGCGAAGAATGGGAGGTGACAGGGGTATGAATATGCATTTGTATTTTGGATATTCAACACTTTTGTAAATAAAAGACTCTGTAATTACCTGTGAATTTCGCAGTGCGAATTAGGGAAATATCCCGCGGTGCTGCCCGGCCGTAATAAACATACACTTTCTAACTTTAAACTGTTAGAGAGTTTTTGTCCGTCACAGTTGGGTATCGATACTAGATCAATACCCATATTTCTTTAGTAAGTCATTTTGGCGAGCCAGCCAGGAGACTGCTCTCTCTGGCCATGGGGCCAGCGGGGTCCAGGACCTGTCTGGGCGTCCACCCAGAATTTTCTGGGAAGAGGGCTCCTGCGGTCCCACTGACTACACGGGGAAAGACCAGAACCTGCTGGAACTACGGACAAAAGGTGTGTTTATATTTGAAAAGAGGTACCTTGGTATAGGCGCTTGGTAAGACACTGAGAGACGTCTCGTGCACAACATACGCCTCTTGGGTTTGTTTGTAAAAGTTGTGACAGCTCTGCGGAGCTTGGTATCAGTGGTTTGGTAGTCCGTGTCCCGTAGTGGGGACAGCGGTAACCGGTTTTTTGTTATGTCATCTTACAGTTTAAAGATGACTTGGTAGCCCGTGTCCCGTGAGGGGACAGCGGCGGCAGTAAAATAACCGGTGTTGTTGTGTATTAGGAGCAGCGGTGGCTCCGGTTACAGTTTGTGGTTTAAAGGTACCTTGACAATCCGTAATCCGTGTGGCGAGCCCGTTCTGGGACGCGAAGGGTCCCGTTGTGGGTCCCAGAAAATCCCGATTGCGGCCCCGAGTGCACTGGGTGTGTGTGGTGTGAACGGATCCGTGTTTTGTGGTCTCGTGGTTTTGTGTGTTTGTGTCTTCAGGTGTGGAAGAATTATTGGTGCACCGTATGTATCGTGATCTGTGGGAGTTTGTGTAAGCGTTTTGATTTGTGTGATTTTGGAGTGTGTTAGTAACCTGTGTAAGTGTTTTTAGGAGTTTTGCAAGCTTGAAGTTGTAAAAACCTTTTGAATTCCCCGCCTGATCAGTGGAGGGATACCTCTGTTTGCAGGCGGAAGGATTTAAAGTGTTTGTATTGTATCCAGTTTGTGTGCTGGAGGGGAATTAGACTGTGTGTGAGCTTGAACAGCGTGTGCTTTTGGCAACAGCATTTTGCTGACGTTTTGTTAGGTGACAAAAAAAAAAAAAAAAGGCATTTGTGTAAGTTTAAATTGTTTATTTTTGAACTAAAAGGAGCAAGTGGCGTAAGGAGGTTTGAAACCTGAGCCAGCCCCAGCAATTGGGAGGGGTGATTTGTTTCTCTGGTAGCCGTGGGGGAATCCAGGCTCTGCAGCCTCAGGCCGCGTCTCTAAACTCCCTGTAAAACCCTAAGAAGTTCTTTTGGCGAGTGTTTTAGTTAAAGGGAAAAAGGTTTTTGCTTGTTTGTGAGGCTTGCAGTTGCTAGAGTGTGTGGTAATATTTTAAAGTCCTGGTGGTGTAGTCCCTAACCACAGAGGAGTGGAGAGGCAGCGTGGGATCAGGGTTACCCCCCTCCCCCACCTCCTTCTCACGGGGGGATTTGTGTGTGGTGTCCCGGCCAAAATCCGTAGGATTTTTTGGCGAGACCTTGTTGAAACTTCTGGTGGAGTGTGTTTGGGGTCGTGAGGGACCCCTGGCTATTTTCTTTGCGAACCTAAAACAGTTGGTGTTTGGAGTTGGGTCTCTCTAAGAAAAGGGTTTGATTGTGTGCAGAAAGCAGAGAGCCCAGAACTTATGCCCAGAGCTAGCAGAAATAGCCGAGAAATTTTTGGTGCTGAGAAGTGCAATTGAAGTAGTCTACTTTGTGTTTTGTAACATCTTGGACCAAAAGGGATTCTAAACATGGGGGCAAATGAGAGCAAAGAGATTCCCAGAGGAAGCCCTTTAGGGTGTATCTTAACACACTGGAAGGAACTGGTGGGCTGTGGTGGTACCGAATCTAAGAGGGAGCTTGCTGAGCATTGTACACAATGGTGGCCGTTATATAAACTTGATGAAGGTGTGAAGTGGCCAGTAAACGGTACACTGGACTATGAGACATTATTACAATTGATGCTTTTCCTTCGGCGTCAACAAAAGTGGCAAGAAGTAGCTTATGCTGATATGTTTTTCACTCTCAGGAATCATCCCGAGTGGCAAAGGGATTGTGGAATGAGGTCACCTTCTAATCCTTTAGTATTAGCCCTTGAAAAGGATAATAAAGCTACTAAAGGGAAGCCCAAACGGTGTTGTAGTACCTGCTCAGTAAATCAGAGGTGCACCCATCCTGACAAAGTATACCAAGCAGAGGCTTTGGAACAAGAGACAGAAGACATACCTAAGCCACCCCCTAGGAGGCAGGAAAGGAGGAGGGTGATGGGGGATGCAAATTCAGAACCATCATTGACTCCAACCTCCCCCACTTCATCTTTAGCTTCATCTTCCTTTGGGAGGACAGCAATTGAGGTAAGTGTTTCTCCACCCACTCCTAAACCCCGGGAACCACCCACATTTTATCCACCACTGCCTAGCAGTGACAGTGAGTGGGATGAACCTGAACCCCTCCCACCAGGTCCTAAGATTCCCTCACAAGGACCTATAGCATCAAGGACCCGAAAACAAACCAGAGAGGTCATACAAGCACCTCTAAGACAAGCAATAACCTCTGATGGGGAAACAAAACTTCAGCCCCGCCTGCCCCAGTTCCCGTCCTGAGTGCCGGCTCGCAGCCCACGGCAGCTGCGCCGGTCCCCGCATACACCCCATCCCCGGCCCCGCCGGTGAATTTGTCTACCCCGGCTGCCTGGTCTGCGGCCGCCCTAAAGGCGATGCCGAGGGTCCCTCCTGACGCGTGGTCTAAGACCACCGCCCCGACCGTTCCAGGGGTCCCGTCGGTCCCAGCCGTCCTATCTCCAATCGCTTCCCCCACTGCCCACTCCCCGGCTGCCCTGCCCATGCCGGCTGTGCTGGGCGCTGCCGCTGTTGCTTTGTCTCTGCCGGGAGCTGCTGACTCAGCTGCCATTAGCCCCATGCAGGCTGCCCACTCTCCCCTCTAGTATCCCCCAGAACTGCCCCCTCCTCTGCCAGTCCCGGCAGCAAACCCCGCCTACGCTCCGCCCTTGGAGGACCAAGCCTCGGCGCTATGCCCTCCCCTCACCGCCCTTCCTGCCCTGAGCTCCGTTCCCTCGGTTACCGCAGCTACTGCTCAGAGAAACGACTTCTCCCTAGAAATGCCTTATCGAATCACTAGAAGTTGACTTAAAAGACAGCCCTCTCTGGATTCTTTCTCAAAACACAGGAAAAAGACGACAGAGGATAAAAACCAAAAATGGGATAAAGAAATTAGTCTATTTCCACTAAGAGAAGCCCCAATGGGAGGGAGTTCGAATAAGGTTTGTAAATGCCCCTTTGACTTCTGAGGTCAGAAATTTAAAAAAAAAAAAAAAAAAAAAAAAAAAAAGAAATCAAAGGAAAATTACCTTCAAACTGGTCAGCTCAAACTTGTGAATTATATGCTCTAAAAAAGGCACTGGAATATTTAGCACACAAGAAAGGAACTATATATACTGATTCGAGGTATGCTTTTGGAGTAGTACATACTTTTGGAAAAATTTGGGAAGAAAGAGGATTACTTAACTCAAGAGGAAAAGGATTAGTACATGAGGGACTCATTTTAGAGATTTTAGAGGCATTAAAACTACCTGAAGAAATAGCTACAGTACACATTAAGGGACACCAAAGAGGAGTGACCCCAGAAATAAGAGGAAATAATTTAGCAGATCAGGAAGCTAAGGATGCAGCAGAAAATCGAGCTGAAAGAGTTAGGTTAATATTAACTCCAAATGAGGAAAAATTGGAAATCCCAAAGTTTAGTGAAGCAGAGAAAAAAGAATTAAACAAGATAGGAGGAGAACAGGCTGAATCAGAGAAAGGGAAACTTCCTGATGGAAGACAATTACTTAATAAAATACTGGCTAGAAAAATATTAGAAGACATGCATCAGAAAACCCACTGGGGTATTCAGGCTTTATGTGAACATTTTTTAAGGAACTATGGGTGCATTGGGATTTTTGGAGTAGCAAAGCAAGTAACTGAAAAATGTATAACTTGCCAAAGGATAAACAAAAAGGTGATGAGAAAAACAACATTAGGAGGTAGTGAGTTAGCTCTTCGACCATTTCAAAATATCCAAGTAGATTTTACTGAACTACCTCAAGTACAAAGATGGAAGTATTTATCCGTAATGACAGACCATCTAACTCATTGGGTAGAAGCAGTTCCCACTACCAAGGCCTCAGCCAACATAGTAAAACCCTTTTAGAGCAGATTATTCCCAGATACGGAATGGTTAGTAGAATGGACTCAGAGGAACGCATTTTATGTCACAAGTGTTACAACAAATAATTCTACCTGTAGGAATAAAATGGGAGCTGCATACCCCATGGCATCCACAGAGTTCTGGTCGTGTAGAAAGGATGAACCAGACTTTAAAGAGAACTTTGACCAAATTAATAGTTGAAACCCAAATGTCATGGGTACAATGCCTACCTTTAGCCTTATTGAGGATCCGAACACAACCCAGGTCAGACCTGGGAGTGTCACCCTATGAAATGACATTTAAGTTCCCTTTTTTGACCACCTAACATGAAAATGCTACCTATGCGGTGGGGGAAATGAGTGTTAAAAGATACGTTAACACCATTGCAAAAACTCTTCAAAACCTACGGCTGAAAGGAATAATCCCTCAAACCACACCCTTAGACTTTAAAATCCATAATGTTCATCCAGGGGAATGGGTACTAGTAAAAACCTGGGAAGAACAATCTTTAACTCCTCAATGGGAAGGTCCTTTTCGGGTATTGCTGATGACCGAGGCTTGTATCCGGACCAAGGAACGAGGGTAGATCCATGCCAGCGGAATGAAAAGACCTGTAGAAGAACCTAAGGTGTGGATGATTACATCTGAAACGGGTGATACAAAATTGACTCTTAAACGGGGACTGGGTGGTAATGAACTGGGAAGACCCAAATGATCCAAGAAACATACACAGGATCACACCTAATTGGGAGATAAGGCCAAGCTTATATCAGTGGTTTCAAGTACCGCCTGGACAAGCTTTGAGACACCTCTGATACCCTCCTCGGGAAGGAATACTTCCACTCCAAACAGGAGGATCAGGACTGTTTCAGACAGAGAACTCTTGTATTCACACCTTAGCCTGTGATTTATGCAAAGAGGAAGAGGAGTTGCAACTTCCATCAGTGCCAGACCAAATACCGTGTTTTATCCACCCAAATACCAGACATGCTAGCTGGAATAAATGTAAATGTTTAGATTGTGGGAAGAATTGGTATTGTAGTTCACACAATCGACGCTCTCGTTGCAGGAAGTGTCAAGGGCCAAATCGATCTCCTATCCAAGTAGAATTCGAAGAAACTGAAATAATAACTTTGTTTTGTGGATGGGAATTATTAGTTCCTGTTGAATGGGAGATACCTGAAGAACAGTGGGAAACTACAGTTAAGGAGTGTCAGAAACTATTTGTCTGGAAATTAGCTAAGAGGAAGTGACAAGGAAATAGAGGGCAAGACCAGATTGGCCTCTGTATTCGCCACCAAGAAGATCAAATACACCTGCTGTGGGTTGCAACCCCATAGGCATGGGAGGTGGGAGTATAAGCCATACTGGACCTCTGTTACTCCTTTTTCTGTCACTCAATTTTTGTCTTCTCCCTTTTGGGATATCGACAAGGCCATGCTATAGGTGTTACCAAAAGCTGTACATGGAAAGACACCGAGGTTCTTTATTCATTTCTCACACTCATGTCAACAGTCACTGTTATAACCCATGCAAATTAGGCAATTGCATACATAAAGGGAAGACGTACTGGATTGCAGAGAACTTAGGAACAAGTGGTAGCAGGATGGGAAGTCAGTGCTCAAAAGAGTGATGGATTTGTTTTACCTACATTATTGGGCACAAAGCACACGATTTAGTAAAAGAGCAGTTGATAAGCAAAAAGGCTGTCAGTACAACCACCTAAACCTGTGCCAATCTCAGTTGATGATTTGTATATAAAACTTGAACAGCAATTAGAAAAAGAAATAGATATCTCAAGGATGGGTAAAAATCAGTTTGTAGAATGGGGGAAAGAATAAGTAAGGAACTTAACATAACCAGTTGTTGGGTCTGTGGAAGAGCTTTGATGTCAGAAGAATGGCCATGGAAAGGCAGCAGCTTAGGCCCAATTGAGCTTCTAAAATGGAACCCAGCAAGTACAAGTGGAGAAAACAGACCAGAAGGGTGGATTTTAAGCTCAACAGTGATAGGGGAAGAATGTCTCTGGCGCAGTGGGAAAAGGTTCCTTCATGAAGTAGGAAAAACACCCTGTAAAAGATATAAGGTTAGTAATGGAACTTCTGTATGGTGGGTCCCAGAAGCACCAACCGTGTATTAGACCCAAGAAAAAGCAAAAAAAGTGAATTGTAAGTATGATAACAAAATAAAACTTTTCCAATGTAATGATACAGGTAAAAATCCTTACTATGGTGTAATAGACTTTGTACATGAAGAAAGTTCCAATAGGAATTTATTAAATTACAGCAAGCAAAGCAAAGGCAAATACAGCGCTGGACGACAGGGGAGTCTCGCTCCACCCACTGCCGTGAATGGCGGGTTTTTCAGTCTCGCTTTTATCCTGCTTCTTTCCTCCGATGATGTATGTGTGACGTGTTGCTAGGAGGGTCTCTTTCTGTCTCTCGGTGGTCGCAGAGATGAAGGCTGTAGTTGTCCTCTTCCTTATATGGTAACTAAGCTGGAATTCCTGAAACTTAAAGCTGATTAAGCAAGTAGGGATAGAGAAAAGAAATTGGGCAAAGGTATGTTAGCCTATAGGCTTAGATGGTAACATAGTAACTTCCTGTTATCTTGAGTTATTTGTTCTCCAGTGAACAAAAGATAGTTAATGTTTATCACAATTCCCCCATTTCTCTTGTTCTTACTTATTTTTGTTCACTGTATCTTTGCAGCTCCTGTCTAGCTAACTCTAAGGTTTCTAAATTTTCTTCTTCAGGTACCTGAACATCTATTTAGAATGCCATAACTAGCTTGCATTATTTTCCACAGAGTACTATATTTAGAGGCTTCTTCAGGGGCATCAGCCTGAGGCACTGTTAATTCTCTCAATCCACTGTTATTTGCAGTGTTTGTCTTACTCTGCCCTACTACTAGTACTGGGTTTGGTCCTACATCCCGCCCCCCTATCTCTGGCGATTGGGGAGCAGGTTCCTTTTTTATTTGGATTATATTCCCCCTATCTCTCCCGGGTTCCCTCTGTCTAACTCCCCAGTTTTTACCTAATAGCCATTCTTGTTTCTCTGGTTGGGTGACATTGAGATAAACAAACGAGCAGTCCCCTCTATAGATCATTTCTCCTGAAGGACCCCTCCATGGCTTTGTGCATCCTGCTGGTCTAAAGTCTGCTTGCAAATATTTATCATGCCCTCCTCCGGGTGTCCAGTCAGAGGCGATTGTTTCACAACCCCAATATCTACAAAAATATTCTCCAGGATAATTACAATATCCTTTACCGTGATTTGAGCTTGGGCACATGTAGAATCCCGTTAGGTTCAGTACTTCTCCACAATGATCTATGTTAGTCAGATCACACACTCCTACTCTGAAACTGGGTGCTCCTACAGTAGTTACAGTTTGCAAAATCTCATTGTCATCCCATCGCCATAGTGACCATTTAAAGGGTTGGTGTGGTAGATCGTCTAAGGCATTAATCCCTCTTAAGTATAACATCAGCAAAAGAAAAGTAATCGGCTGGGTCACGTGGTGAGCATCATTGGGGGCATAGGAATGGGAGTATATCTGAGGATTATTCCATTTCATAGACTGCAACCTGTCTCTCTGCCCAGGGTCTTTGCTCTTATTCCCATTTTTGAGGCAATTCTTCAAATATTGTTTTGTTGTCCCACCCTGGGGTTTCTTTCCTCCACAGCTTTTTACCCCTCTGCCTTTCCCGTCGACTCGGTTGCCTCGAGCCACGGGGGGTACCATCTTCTCGGCAGCAGGGATATTCTTCAGGAGGTCCCCGGGGGCGACTCTGTTCCCTCTTGACATAGGAATCCCAGTTCTGATACTTAACTGGGGGTGTATCACACCGGATTCCCTTTAGGCGTGTGCGGCAGGTGCAGTCAACAATTTCAGCTATGAATGGGATGGGTTCATTAGGGTGATAACAATAATATTTTGGTTCAATCCCTAATGCAAAAATCCTCCACCACTCTTCTGATTCTTCCACTAACCCCTCATGTTTAACTTTATATTCTAGAATCTAATTAGTTATGTTCCGCTGCAGTACCCAACAGGGGCTGCAAATTCCTCTAGGAGGGGTTCCTCGCCTACAATGACTCCACCACTTGTCCCTGCAGATTTTACAAATATAACAAACAAAAGGATAACAATTGCACTCTGGGTCTCTACACCTTATCTTAACATCAGAGTTATAAATTAATTTTCCTCCGTGTAGTGTAGTTCTGGTGCATATTCTACACGGTGTCCATTCATTGATGATCTCTCCTCTGGATCCGTAACTTCAGGTCTCCGGGATTGCTTGTCACCTGCTACTCAGGAGTCGGTTTGCTCACTGGCCCTTTAATTCTGCTAGCATGGGTCCATCCCTTCTCTGCTGTTCTGACTGCAGTATCTGTAGTAAGCAATACAAGGTAAGGGCCCTCCCATTGCGGGGCCAAGGTTGCTTCTTTCCAGGACTTTATCATTACCCAATCTCCTGGTTGCACCTGGTGCAGTTTCAAATCTAGTGGGGGTCTCTGAGCTAACCTTCCTTTTTTCCACAGATTTTCCCTGTATTTCATTAGGCTGGTAATGTATATATTCATATTCTGATCCCTCAACTTTGGATGATCTTGTGGTTCCTCTATATTGTAGGGCATTCCATACAACATTTCAAATGGAGATATTCCCATATCCGATCTAGGTTGTGTCTGGATATTTAGCAATGCTAATGGTAGGCATTTTACCCATGACAGTTTGGTCTCAATCACGAGTTTGGTCAATTGTTTTTTAATTTCCCCATTCATTCTTTCTACTCTTCCCGAACTTTGGGGGTGCCAGGGGGTGTGATAATCCCATTGTATTCCCATTATTGCCATGGTTTCCTTAATTATTTTGGATATAAAGTGAGGGCCTCTGTCTGAGTCAATGGTTTCCGTGACCCCATATCTGGGAATAATCTGCTCTAATAGGGTCTTGATCACTGTTTGTGCCGTTGCCCTTGCCGTAGGGAATGCCTCTACATAATGGGTTAGGTGATCCACTATTACCAATAGATATTTATACCTCCCAGTCTTTGGTAACTCAGTAAAGTCTAGTTGGATGTTAGCAAATGGCCGGTATGCTGTGGGTCGCCCTCCCATTAAGGATTTTCTTAAATTGGCCCTATTTACCTTCAGGCAGGTAACACACCCCCTCACTACCTGCTTTGCCAAGTCATCTACTCCGATGCACATATGCTTAGTGGCAAATTGATCTACTAATGCTTGCGCCCCCCAATGTGTTTTACTATGTATTCTCCTCATAATATCCATAGCTATGGATTTAGGCAGTACAGTTCTAGTATCCTCCGGAAGTCGCCATTCCCCTTCTGGGTCTTCTCTCAACCCCATTCTTTTCATCTTTTCTTTTTCCTGCATAGTAAAACTATATCTTTTGCAAATTCCCTCTGCTAGTCTCACTCTCTTTCTTTTCAGCCTTCGGATCTTTCTGGGGGGTAGATTGTGACGTCTGCAAAGCAGCCCTTCTTGCTTCTTGATCTGCTGCATTATTTCCCCTGCTTTTAAAATCCAATCTCTTTTGATGCCCTTTCAGGTGAACAACAGCAATTTTCCTAGGTCCCCTCAAGGCCTTCAGCAGTTTCCTGATTAGATCCTGGTGAACCAGGTTTTTTTCCCTGGGAGTTTATCAACCCCCGTTCTTCCCATATTTTCCCAAAAGTGTGTATAATCCCATAAGCATATTTTGAGTCAGTATAGATGGTACCTGATTTATCCTTTAACAACTGCAATGCCCGCAGTACAGCATAAAGTTCACAGGCTTGCGCCGACCAAAATCCACTTAGAGGGCCTGATTCGACAACTGCAAGTCCTTTGCTTAGTAGCCTCTCAATCTCGGGCTTCAACCCATTCTTTCCCTCTGGGGAGATGGGGTACTGTTTAACCCTTATCGGTGTCTCTGGATCTTTAATGATTACCGAGAAGGGGGGTATATTCAACCTTCCTACACTATCAGGAGTGTACCATACGTCTGAGTTAATTTTTTCCTCATCCTCTACCCTCAAAGGACAGAGTTTTATTTTGATTTCTTCATTTACTACTTCTATATTAATACCCATTTCTATAATTAAGTCTCTCCCTAACAAATTATAATCTGCTTCTGGTACCAGCAGAAGGTTCCCTATTCCTATTTTGGACCTTGATTCCACTAGTACATTCTTAATCACAGGGACTTCAAAGGGCTCCCCCTTCGCCCCTACCACTTGAGCAGTTTCCTTTGATATCTTACATTCCTCCGGTAGTACCTGGACTGTCGATCGCTCAGCTCCAGTATCTACTAAAAACTCAAATTCCTGCTGCTGAGGACCTATTTTTAATTTTATCAAGGGCTCCTGATGTTTCCGTGTCCCCAGCAAATGAAGCCCCTGACTCCTTCAGTCCTCTTTGAAGACTCTCTCATCCCTCAGCCGCTTCCTGCAGTTTCTCCGAAAGTGTCCTTTATTTCCACAGTAGAAACATACACCTCCATCCTTTTTCTCTACCTGGGGAACCCCTCCCCCATTTCTCTGGGCCACTTGACTTGTTTTGGGAGGGGCATCAATTCCCCTAGTTTCCCTTATTGCTGCCACCATCATTCTTACTTGCCTCTTGTGACTCTCTTCATCTCTTCTCACATATACCTTCTGTGCTTCCCTTAATAGCTCATCCAGGTCTCTATCTTGCTAATTATCTAATTTTTCTAACTTCTTTCTGATATCTTCCCACGATTTAGCCACAAATTGTGTTTTTAGTAGTGCTTGCCCTAACGGTGTCTCAGGATCTAAGCCCGAGTACATCTGCAGGTTTTTTCTCAAGCGTTCTAGCCAATCCGTAGGTGTCTCCTCCTTTTTCTGTCTCTCATTAAATGCTTTGTTGATGTTCTGCCCTCTAGGCACCGCTTCCCGGATCCCCTGTACTATTATCCCCCTCAGATCCTGCATATTGGTTCTGTGATCCTGCTGCTGATGATTCCAATTGGGATCCTGCAAAGGCCACTTGGTGTCTGCTAAAGGTCCTTGTGCATGTTGTGCATCCCAAATCCTCATCCCCGCTCGTCTAATCATATTTCTTTCCTCGGCCGTGAAGAGAATATTCAATATTGCTTGCAACTCACCCCAAGTATAAATACTGGGTCCCAAAAATTGGTCCAGTCTCTCGGCCACCCCCAAAGGATCTTCTAGGAGGCTCCCCATCTCCCTCTTAAGTTCCCGAACATCCCCAGAACTCAAAGGTACTGAAACAAACCCCATCACTGGGTGAGGTCCCTGGCCCCCCCCCCCCACAGGCATTTCTCTTAGGGGATATAGGTTATGCTGTCTAGCCCGACCTCGGGTTATGGGTCCCTGCGGTCCCTGCACTTCCTCGGGGGGCTCGGGATTACCTCCTGCTTCCTGAGGCTCTACTGGAGGTGCATTCGGGATCTGGGGGTTCAGAGGGGGTATGTAAGGAGGTGGGATTAGTAAGGCTTCTTCCTCTTTACTCCTGTCTTTCTTTCGTCCTCCCTCTTTGAGGGGAAACAGGAGTACTTCACCCCCAGGTCTTGTAACCCATACATTAGCATGTTCACTTTCTTCCTGACTAAAAGGAATTTTAGTGTTTACCCACAAGTTGAGTTTTTGCCTCACCCAATCTTCTGATGATCCAAAAATGGGACAAAAAATATTCCGGGAAATCTCCTTTCCACCCCATACTACCACACAATAATGGATCATTTTAGCCTTATCTTTACCCCGTGTTAGGGTAATGTTTCCAATTGTCTAATATGAACCCCAGTGGGCTATCTCTAGGCACCGGGGGAAGTTTTATGGGAGTAGAGGGCCTGCTCTTCCCCTGTAACATCTTCTGGAGTGCCCTCACACAAATGTGGTGCAGAAGTCACTCGCTTCCCCTTGTTCGTGGCTCACGCCCTCTCGGGCAATGAGAACCGCACTACTGAGGGTCCGCAATCACTTGGAGAATCCGAGCTGCCGGTTCTCCTCTCACACACACACTCTCACAGCACTCCAGGGATACCCGACCCAGACCGAATGGAATCCTCCACACAGATACTCACGCGTCTTACGTCTTCGTCCGGACCTTTGTGCACAAAGTTTATAGGGTCTGCCGGCTTCCTTTGCCTAATGCCTTGAATTTAGGTTCGTCGGTCCAACCAAGACAGGAATTGGGTCTACCAGGGCCGCCGACTGATCGGCGGGGCGCCCCCCAGGCAGAACCAAAATCCTATCTTGCAGGTGGATCCGAGTCACAGCACCAAATTGTAATAGACTTTGTACACGAAGAAAGTTCCAATAGGAATTTATTAAATTACAGCAGGCAAAGCAAAGGCAAATACAGCGCTGGACGACAGGGGAGTCTCGCTCCACCCACTGCCGTGAATGGCGGGTTTTTCAGTCTCGCTTTTATCCTGCTTCTTTCCTCCGATGATGTATGTGTGACGTGTTGCTAGGAGGGTCTCTTTCTGTCTCTCGGTGGTCGCAGAGATGAAGGCTGTAGTTGTCCTCTTCCTTATATGGTAACTAAGCTGGAATTCCTGAAACTTAAAGCTGATTAAGCAAGTAGGGAGAGAGAAAAGAAATTGGGCAAAGGTATGTTAGCCTATAGGCTTAGATGGTAACATAGTAACTTCCTGTTATCTTGAGTTATTTGTTCTCCAGTGGACAAAAGATAGTTAATGTTTATCACATATGGCATCCCAGAAATTTCCAAATTTTGGGAGAATATAGATCAACAAAAATTTAACTATTAGAAAGCTCCAGATGGCTTATTTTGGATATGTGGAAAAAAAAGCATACCCAAAACTCCCCTCCCAGTGGAAAGAAAGCTGCACTCTGGGAATTATACAGCCAGGATTTTTTCTTTTACCAGGACCTGATGGGGATCAATTAGGGATACCAGTTTATGAGGATCTAAAGAGAAACAAAAGATAATTGATTGGAGGATTCCAAACATGGGGAGATGAGGAATGGCCCCCTGAACGCATACTGGAAACATATGGGACAGCCACCTGGGCACAAGATGGGAGTTGGGGATATCGAACCCAAATTTGTATGCTAAATTGTATTATAAGATTTCAAGCTGCTGTAGAGATAATAGCGAACAAAACTGGTCAAGCAATGGGATTAATATCAAAGCAACAAACCCAAACAAGAGCAGCTGTGTATCAGAATAGGTTTGCTTTAGACTATCTATTAGCTGAAGAAGGGGGTGTTTGTGGAAAGTTCAATACATCAGATTGTTGTTTAAAAATAGATGACAATGGAGATGCCGTCCTGGACATAGTCAATGATATCAGAAAAATCACCCTTGTACCAGTTCAAAAGTGGGAATCAATGCTAAATACTAGCTGGTGGGATAATGTGTTGGGAGTGGAATAGTGGAAAAAGTTAGGCTTCTTCCTTTTATGTGCTACGGCTGGTCTAATATTTCTTCCTTGTTTGATCCCCTGTTTCATTCGGCTCATCACCAGTGTAGTCCAAGGCATGCAATTAGTGAACATTGACCAAAAGTTGCCTATAACAACAACACCACAAAGGATTATGGTGTTAAAGAAACAAAATCATATAGAAGACCCCTTCAAAGAAGCGAGATTGTTTTGTGAAAAAAATGAGCAAATAATGAAGGCTAGAAAACAATGAATATTGCTCGAGCCAAATTAATTATAAAAAGAAAGAGGGAGGATTGTGAAAAGTGCATATTATATGGCTCTACGCAAGATATTTACTATATGTATTATGTTGTATTGCTTGTTAATGTTGTATTAATATTTTGATAGTATGGTAAATGTAGTTTTGTAGTTAAAATGTAGTTTTTATGTACCAACCACAGGAAAACGAAAATCTTTCAGAGAAAAAAGAATTTACTACTTCCTTATCAGAAGAGACCAACTTCTCCTGCCTTGCTCAGCCCTGGGGACGCCATAGAGATTAAAGGAAAAAAGTGATACTAACCAGAGGCAATTCTTTGTTTGAATGGAATTTATGCATCATGTATGAAATGTATGAATATTCAACAGGCTATTGCTTTTAAAAGATAATCCTTTGTTAACAGGGGTCCTTCTCCGGAGCTTTTTGCTTGAGGAGGCACCCAGACATCTGTAACTTTGTTTTTATTTTCTTGTCTTGTCCTAACCATAATTGTTCAATTTTTTACTCTAATTCTATTTTTATAGCCATCTTATTTACTATTAAACTTTCAAAATTTTAAAACAAGCGATTGGCGTTTTTCACAGACCTGTAGCTCGCCTTGTCCTTTTTTTATTTTTCACTACTGGAGGAATTACTGTAGTTGTTCTTTGGGTCCCTATCTCAGCCATTATTATCCTCAAACGCAGTTTCAGTTCCTGCCTCAACTACAGTCCTCTGAAAATACTGAACTGTGGCTCAATAGGCACAAGCCAGATGCCAGTACAGGGTGAGGAGCTGATGGTTTTCAGTGGGGCAGGCAAGGCACCCTTCTATCAGTTGACAGGTCAGTTTGTCAGGGTTGATTACCTGTTCAGGTGTAAAGTGCCAGGTAATGGGAGGTGATAATTGCTCTAGGAGCCTGCCCAAATCCTTCCACCCACCCTCTCTCAGGAACTGGATGCCTCAGAGCAGATTTCAATATCTCCTCACCTGAAGTTTGTTTTCTCTTACACCAGGATGACACCATATTCCATGAACTCCATAGTGTACCGACAGTATTAGCTAATATCATTAACAATATTAAGCAGCTTACATAAGGATGAGCAATGACCATGGGAGGCTGCATTATAAAAGCCTTCACATCAGTCTCAGGCAGGCAGAGGGAAGTATATTCCCTCATTGTCCACAAAAGACAGTTCCCTCAGCATAAGGCCGTCAGTCTAAGGGCAAAGCATAGAGCCATTGTTTGTGTTAATATGTTCTTAAACTCAGCAAAACAGGGATAAGGAGTTGTCATGGGTTAGTACAGTATAGTTTTTTAGTCATAGAGGAATGTGGAATGAATTTCCAGGTCTGGACCTAGGAATTGCTTTAAAAAGAACAAGGACCTATCACAGGGTTAGTTGGAATATTGGCATCTGTTTTGACCACTGAAAAATGTCAGCTATGACTTTGGGAAGTACCATATAAAACCCCTTGATTTCCTCAGGTCGGCCTTTTTTTTTCCTTTGACCAGAGAGAGACAGGTAACATCAAGTTGGGCCTGCTGCTTCCCCCCCACCCCGACTTATTAAAGAAAATATGGGTACTGATCTAGTATTGATACACAACTGAGATGGACAAAAACTCTCAAACAGTTTAAAGTTAGAAAGTGTATGTTTATTACGGTGCCAGACAGTGTGCGGGATAGCTCCCAAATTCACACCGCAATTTACAGGTGATTACAGAGTCCCTTTATTTACAAAAGTATTGAATATCCAAAACACAAATGCATATTCATAACCCTGGTACATCCCATTCCCCGCTTCATATGGTAATTAGCTAAAAAGCTATTAAGCATGCATAGTTTGTTCTTTGAAATGGGTTGGTGGTCCTTTTCATGGGGAGGGGTCCCCAAAATGAGGAAGTAAAGAAGTCTTCCTCGTTCTGACCTTTCTACCTTTTCCATGCAAATGTGATAAATGAACCCTTGGTAGGACTCCTATTTCCTGTCTTCGTGACCGTTCAATGGGTTTCTGGGCAGAGGAGGCCTACAATTGTCTTATGTTCCTAAAAGCTGTTTATCAGTTTCTATATTCTTCATTATAAACACAGCTAACCAAACAAAGTTGACAAGTAATCAGTTATTCTAATATGGAAGAGTGATCCCAAACCCAGTTTCTCTTAGTTAATTACTAACTTTTAATTTCAGCAAAGCCTACCTATCTACTTTAGTTAATTTCTGCAAAGCTTATCTCTAACTAAAATCTTAACCCCTCTAAAAATCCTTAATTCTCTAAAGTTTATGTCTCACCCCCTTTTTGGGGAGGAGCTGGCCTGAGGCCTGGCTGGATTCTATCAGCTCCTGGGTGAATGGGGGGGAAGGCAAGGTTGCTGCTTTACAACTGCTTTCTCCAAACTTCCCTAGAGCAGGGAGGGATCTCTGCAGAGCCCCTAATAAGAGCTATGGGCACCATTTAGGCTGAGGCCACACCGATTTACACCGAGGGGTGGGCCGAAAAGGCATTTATGATCCTGCCTGGTTTGGGGTTTTTTTGTGATTCCGGACTGCCTAGGTGCTCTGATCTCTGATGTTTCTGCCTGAGTTCTTCCTCCCCTCACCAGCACAGCCTTGAACATCTAACACCATGAGCTACCTACCGCTGAAGAGAAGAGACTCTGGGCAGATTTAACCCTTTCCTGGCAACATGAAGCTTCCAGGGCTTGGCCCTTCTCTGAGAGAGAAAAGAAAGAGACAGAGTGAACATAAAGAAAAAACAGCATGAAGTCAATGGAGCTAGAGTGAAAAAACTGTTGGGACAGAGGGTTGAGGAGTTTGTTGTTCCATTCTTATTGAGCCATAAACTATCTATTTAAATTATTCCTTTAAATCATGGGAAAGATATGCATTTGGGGAGATGGTTGTTTAGATTTGTGTGTGGATTTAAGCAAAGGTGTTTGTGATGGACTAAGTAATATTAATCCTATAAAATGCTTGAACAGAGATAGAGATGAGAAGCCCTCTGCACCAGTGAAGAAGTGAGAAGATATCTCTGTACCTTGAGATGAAGAATCCTTTGCTTTTGGAGTTATTAATCTTTAAACAGTCACACTCCAATATGCAAAAGTCTAAAACCATAACCCACAAGCAGCTTGGGAAACTGCTAATGGAAAGGGTCACTAAGGCAGGTTTCTCCAGGCGGCTGTTTTTGTGACAGTTAAAAAACCCACAAGAGAACTGTTCTAGGTTGTCAGTAGAATCCATGGGTCTAAGAGAGACTCTTCTTCTAAAGAATTGATGAAAAACTATTTTTAAATGGTGAAGCTGACTGAAAATCACAGGTTTGTCTATGTTGTTTGTAGGAAAGTTAACAGTTTTTTGGGGGAGGGAAGAGTGTTTTTGGAGTTTCATTCTGTTTTGTTTTAGTTTTCCTAACTTTCTTTTTCCATTCCTTTAGTGTGTGTTAATAAAACTATTTGTTCATTTTTAAGGTTAAACCTGCTTTGCTTTACTCCTAGTCTCTCTCCCACAGAAAAAGAGTGAGTACTAAGACCAAAATTTAGTGAATGTGAAACCACTACAGGACTGAAGCTGACAAACTCCATGTCCTCCACAGGAGCTTGCTACTTGATAACTACTGTTTACTATAGTATGATTTATATATTTATATAAATTTTAACTGCACTTTTTTCACCTCACATGTTGTGTGCCAAAAAAGGACTGCAGTGGGTTGACCTTGGCTGGACACCAGGTGCCCACAAAGCTGCTCTATTGCTCCCCTTCCCAGCTGGACAGGAGAGGGAAAATAAGATGGAAAACAACTTGTAGGTTGAGATAAAGCAGTTTACTAAAGCAAAAGTTTGTGCACACATGAACAAAGAGAAAAAAAAAAGGTTTATTCTCTAGTTTCCATTGGCGAGTGATGTTCAGACACTTCCTGGGAAGCAGGGCTTCAGCATGCAGAGCAGTTGCTCTGGAAGGCAAACACTGTAACGTAATGAATATCCCTGTTCCTCCTCCCTCCATTAGCTTTTATATCTGAGCTTATGTCATATGGTATGGACTATCCCTTTGGGTAATTTGGGTCAGCTGGCCTGGTTGTGTCCCCTCCCAGGATCTTGTTCACTCCCAGCCCCTTGATGGGGGGGAATGTTGGAGATAACGCTGATGCTGTGCCTGTGCTGCTCAGCAAAAGCCAAAACACTGATGTGTTATCTGTAGTGGTGTGAGAGTTGTTTTATTAAGTTATTAAGTTATTTTTGTAAGATTTTTGAGTTACTTTTGTAATGATTTAATCCACTGTATACCCCTGTGTTCTGTATTGGTTTTCCCCTTATGAGTTAGGTTGTTTAACTAGACGTTTTCTGTCAGTCATTCCTTCCCTGCACCTGTCCCTGTCAATCCCCCCCCCCCTCCCCCGCTCCTCGTGGTGGCCCTGTCTGTCACTTCGGGGACCCTTCCCTGGCTTCTGGAAAACTCCAGGAAGGGCGTCGAGTGATAGGCTGGGACCCTGGAGACCCCCTCCCATCGTGTTGTGGTTGGTCCCCAGTTCTATGGTTCACACCCCCGGTTACCCCCCCAATTCCTGTGACTGGCTGACCGGTTGTCACCACACCCGTCTCCACCCCTCCTTAAAAACTGCCGTACTCCTGCTCTCGGGGCTTTTTTGGGCAGCAGGTAGTGGGGTGCAGAGCTCCGTGCTCCCCCCCCCTTCAATAAAACCTCGTTGATACCCTGCTCAAGAGAGTCAGCCTTTCATTCAGCTGCCGCGGTTGCTATTTCGTCATCGTGCCTGTTGCTGGTGTGGGGGATCCAAGTTCCCACAGGGAGGAGGTGGCTCGCCCTGCCCGCCACCCCGACCTTACCACGCTGCTGCAGTGAGACCCACTGAGCTAGCCTGTGGCTGCGCCGGTCAGCGCGAACCGGACACTGCGACAGTTATCAGCACCTTTCTGGCTCCCAATGCAAAGCACAGCACTGGGAGGGTTGCTGTGGGGAAATAAACTCCAGCTCAGCCAGACACAATATACCATGTTTCACTGAAGTAAAATGTACAAAAGATGACATTTTCTGGATAAGACAATTTATTTTAACAAATACATGTATTTTTATCATGAACTGGAGGCTGCAACAGCTGCTCTCTTGGGCTTTGGCATGGTTCCTTCACAGAATCCATTCCTACAAGTAGAAATATGGTTATTATTTTTTGAAAGGTTGACTTTTGCTCCAAATTATTTTCCAAGAAGCAATGTTTCAGATCAGGTTCACCAGCTTTTTTCAGCTTCTCCCAGTAATGCACTGAAATCACTATGGAGTTCATATGTTCAGAGATTTTTCATAAGAAACATAATTCACAAACTGTTTGGAATAAGCAATATGGTTTTCTCTCTCTTTGCTGAAGTAAATGACTTCTTCAAACAGGGAGATTTCATTAACTGAGTAAACACTACAAGACTGAATCCGATACAGCATACCCACTGAAGGTATGCCTTACTTTATGTTCCTACTAAGCAGCTCGGCAAAAGATTTCACATTTGTTAGCACTGAAGTGCAAGTCAATTTCTTATAGAAATCAACCCCAAGCTTGCTTTTGGAAATGATGTTTCTACTTCAGCAAGACTTGGTGGAAATCAGGATGCAGTTGCCCATTGTGAGGTATTTTCTGGATGCTTCTGGGAAAGACTGTGCTTACCAAAAAACCCCAGGTGAATGGATCCCTCAAATACACCTAGATCTGGGACTTAAAAGACTTACTTTTTACTGTTAAATCAAATCTTAATTTTTAAGAAAAGACTCTTGAATTGCTTAGGTTTTTTCATACATCTTTCTGGTGTATCAGGTTAAAAGTTACAGAGCTGTGCTTTAGAACATGGAGGTCGTACAAAAACAAATTCTTAGCAAGTTTAACAGTACAGTACCTTTTAAGTACAACTCAAAGCTTTAAAACACATTTTAGAAACCTGTAACTCAGAATCAGGTGTTACTAATTGAACTCCAAATTAAAGAGCAACCACTGAAGTATTTAAATTCTTTTTTTTGTGAGCAAGAAGGGATTGGAATGCATTTCAAGAATTGTTTCTTAGAAAAATCCAACTTCAGTGCAACCATCAATTTCAGACTCCCAAAAAGAGGTAATGCTACACAAAGTATACCTTTTCAAATTTTATTACAATACCCTCTGTATTCTGTACTATCTACAATTAACAGAAGCATCAGTTTGCTATACATCCCATGTTTTAACAATGAATGAGCTTTTTATAATTGGCAGTATATTCTTCTGAAGATATGACATAATTTATTTCCACAATATATTTTAAAAAAAACACCATACCTCATCAAGCATAATAAATAATTGTTAACTTTGATGAATTTTATAACTCAGTGAAATCCATTGAAGATGTCAGATTACACTAGTTTGTAATAAAATATCATACTTGAATTGACGGTAGACCCTTTTCAGGTGCCTCATGCGACCAGTACCAGTGGTGCTGCGTCTTTTAGCCTTTGCACTCCAGTTATCTAGAACACAGAAATTACTGTTACTCATCTATACCAAATAATTAGTTGCATGGTATGTTTGAATAGCACAACTATTCATTTTGACAGAAGAAAACCCAATTATAAATTAAGTAAATTATTATGCAGTAATACTGCATGTTAGATGAAATATAGTTAAATCAGTATTAATTTCAAAAAAGCTCCTAACACTGCAAGATGATACAGTATTCTTTCTTGGTTGGAAAAAAGCCAATTATTGAAGATGACAAATAAACACAAGTTTTTAAACTCAGCTCTGCTACTTACAAGTTCTCTTATGCTTAGCAGGGTAACCACATTTCCCACAGGTAGATTTCTGCAGATGGTATGCCTTGGACCCACAACGACGACACAAGGTGTGTGTCTTATTTCGTCGCTTACCAAATGATGTACCCTTCATCTGAGAAATATTTCAAGACATTGCACATTGTAAATATCACTGTCACTCAAAAGTCATGTAACTCAAAACACAGGCTTTTCTAAGAAACCCTCTCAAATTCACAAAGTCCAATAAACATGGCAGAGGCACACTGAACTCTGAAATACCGACTCCGTTTCTTTTATAGGTATCCTCCATTTTAAATCAGCTTCTTACACTTCTCTTTGCCATTCCTATTCCCCTGCCCAGTGCTGAAATAAAATGAAGGCACCGAGTGGCTATCTTGAAATCCTTTCTCATCTCCCTCAAATTTATCGGTGATAAACAGTAAACTGCTTTTTTCCTGAGGAAAGGTATTTATTTTCATAGATTAACCGTAGACTCACAAGAGGCTTTTGCAATCAAACTCCCTCTTGCTACGTTATCTGAAAGGCTTCCTCATCCCTGGGAAGAGTGCTGTCCCGGCCAGGCCCGCAGCAAGCACGGAGGAGACCCCGAAGGAGATCCCGAGGTAGCACAACCCCATACCCCATCGCTGCCTCTTTGCCCAGGACGAGATGTCCCATGCTCCCACACAGGCCAGGAACAGGGCTCACTGCCAGGCCTTCAGGCTCAGGTTCCAGCCTCATCTCCCCACAGTGCAGCCCCGTCGCCAAGCCCGATCATAGCACAGCGCTGGGCTGCCCCGCGACCCAGACGAGGCCCATGGCCTCACAGAGCCCAGCACAGCGGCAGATGATGACAAATACCGCCGCATATAGACCCCAACACTCACTATCTTCTCCAGGGGATTAGTACCAAAGAGGCGATGCCCCGCCCCGCCTGCGCTATAGTCCGTCAAGCACTTCCAGAGACGTGCTGGGACTGTTCGCTGGGCATGGCGGGAGCATCCGGTCCGGTGGTCTGGCTGGATAGGCCCGGCTCGGCGCTGCAGAAAGTGATTGCTCTCTGTGAAAACTGCATATTATATGGCTCTACGCAAGATATTTACTATATGTATTATGTTTTATTGCTTGTTAATGTTGTATCAATATTTTGATAGTAAGGTAAATGTAGTTTTGTAGTTAAAATGTAATTTTTATATACCAACTACAGGAGAACGTAAATCTTTCAGAGAAAAAGAATTTACTACTTCCTTATCAGAAGAGACCAACTTCTCCTGCCTCGCCCAGCCCTGGGGACGCCATAGAGATTAAAGGAAAAAAAATGACACTAACCAGAGACAATTCTTTGTTTGAATGGAATTTATGCATCATGTATGAAATGTATGAATATTCAACAGGCTATTGCTTTTAAGAGATAGTCCTTTGTTAACGGGGGTCCTTCTTCGCAGCTTTTTGCTCAGGAAGGCACGCAGACGTCTGTAACTTTGTTTTTATTTTCTTGTCTTGTCCTAACCATAATTGTTCAATTTTTTACTCTAATTCTATTTTTATAGCCATCTTATTTACTATTAAACTTTCAAAATTTTAAAACAAGGCCTCCCTCCCCTGGCAAGTTTCTTTGTAACTCTGTTATTGGTTTTAGCACAAATCAAACAACTTGCAATAGCTCGCTTTGCCATTGTAAAAAGACCCACAGCAGCATATATTTTGAGGAAAGCTTCTGCCAGTCCTTGAGAGCTCCAATGGCTCCCTTCATGGAGTTGTTTTAATAACTGTAAGGCTAGAGCTTTTGGTATTCACTGTTTGCTATCCTTTGTAAACCAATTATCCCGTCTTTCCTCTGCCCTACTCTTTTTAATTATCTCAAGTTCTTCTGGTGAAAAAGACAGTTTCTCTGGCAGTGATGCAGTTACTGGGAGCAAGGGGAGGATCTTAGAGATTTCAGCCAACAATGCAGCTTTTCAAGCTTCTTCATTAGCCAGTCGGTTTCCTATTGCCTCCTCTGAGTACCCTGTTTGATGCCCTTTAATGTGTATTATTGCTACCTTTTTTTTGTAAGCTCACCACCTCTAATAGGCCAGAGATTAAGTTCTCATGAACTAACTTCTTTCCCCTGCAGGTTAATAAACCTCTCTCTTCCTGTAGTTTCCTAAATGCATGTATCACCCCATATGCATATTTAGAGTTAGTAAAAACATTCAAACATTCACTGTCTTGTTCCGCTATAATTCACAGGCTCTCACAAGTGCATACAGCTCTGCTGTCTGAGCTGACCAGGTGGATGGTGACCTCCCCCCTTGCTTTAGTTGCTTTCCATTCACGATAGAGTATCCTGTAAGTAGTTTCCCTTGTATCACTCTTGAAGATCCATCAATAAACACTTTTTTTTTTCCCCTCTTGTTTTTACTCAAAGGCAAAATACTGTTTACTATCTTCTGTAATTGGACACCCCCAGAAAGCATCCTTTAAGTCCAGTACTGAATAATACTGGTGTGAAGAAGGGATCTGATTCAGGATTGTATAGGGATCCGGAACTGTGGGATGCCTTGCTTTGACAATTTCATTTATTATTCTTAAATCCTGCACCATTCTGTAGGTTCCATCTGGTTTCTTAACTGGCAGGATAAGGATGTTATAGGGAGACATACATGGCTCCAAAAGATCTGCTTTTAGCAGGGACTCAGTGACAGGCTGTAATCCCTTCTTTCCCTCCCTTGAAAGAGAGTATTGCTTTTTAGACACCACTTGTCCTGGTTGCTTCAAAGTAATTTGGAGAGGCTCTATGTCTAGTTTTCCGTATTTTCCTGGGGCTGCCCACACTTCCATATTTATTTCAGCATAAGCCTTCTCAGACATTTTGCACAAAGATATCACAGTGTTGGACTCTGTGTCATTTTTTACAATACTAATTTGCATTCCCACTTTAGCCATCAAATCCTTTCCCAGTAAATTACAATCACAATTAGGAACAAACAGGAATTTGTGTATTTCAAACCTGTTCCTCCAATCTATTAATAGTGGTTGAATAAAATACACTCACTGATCTTTTCCACTCACTCCTTGAATGACTAATGATCTTTTTGATAATTCCCCCCCCCAGGTATAAAATTTAAAGTGGATCGAGAGGCCCCTGTATCTACCAGAAAACACACCTCCTCTCGATCTGGACCCCCCCTTAAAAGTTATCAAGGGCTCCTGAGTGGTGGGTCCTTGATATAATGGAGCCCCTGACACCCCTAACAATCCATTTCCATTATCCTCTGGACTTCCTCCTCCTGAGGGTCTAGCTGTTTCTGCAGACAATCTCTTTTCCAATGCCCTTCTGCCCGGCAGATAGCACACTGGTTCCTTCCCAACCGCTGTTTGGGTCGGCTCCCCCCTGTTGAGGAGGGAATGCCTCTGCCACTTCCCTGTGGCCGACCCTGTCCCCTCTGTCCTGGGGGATCCCTTGGACCCTGTTGTTTATTTTTCTGTGGCTGCAAAAACTCTGCCATCATCTTTGCCTTAGCTTTTACCTTTTCCTCATCCCTCCTTACATATATCTGCTGTGTTTTTCTAACTAGTTCTTTTAGAGGCTTCTTCTGCCGCTCCTCATCTTTCTGTACCCCTTTCCATATGTCAGGCCAGGCCTTTGTAACAAATTGCACCTTCAGCAATGTGTCAAAGGCTGGTCCCTCTGGATCCATCCCCCCGTGTTTCTGCAAGGCCTCTCTAATCCTCTCTAACCAATGAGAGGGGCTTTCATGTTTCTCCTGTTCTAAGGACATAGCCTTAGCTATGTTGATAGTTCTGGGAACTGCTGATTTAATTGCCCTAATCGAATGAGCACGGTAATTGTGGAGGCGAGCCAAACTGGTCTCCTCATTTGGGTTCCACTGGGGGTCCACCTGGGGGATGGCATCATCCACTGTAAGTACGTTAGGTCCAGCCCCCCCCGCTGCTTGTGGATGTTCATCCTCCCACAGCTGTCGAGCTTTCTGCAGAATTATTCGTTTCTCTGACGACCCAAATAAAATCCCCAGGAGAAAATCCCAGTCCTTCCATGTATAATCCGCATTTCCCAAATATTCTTCTATCTTTTCCCCCACCCCTATGGGATCATCCAAATATGAGGTAATTCTTTTTTCAACCCCCTTATATCCTGGGTAGTAAGTGGTACAATTACAAACCCAAAGCCTCCCCCCTGACCCCCCGAAGGAACTTGGCGGAGTGTCATCTGATGTACCCCTATCTCTTGGGTCTGGGGGGCTTCTGATGTGCTCAATTGATTTCCTCCTCTAGTTCTACATGGTGGTATGATAGGCTGCTCCCTTCCCCCTACACCATTATTATTCTCAGGTGGGGCTGTAAGAACAACATTCCCCTGATCCCTTTGCTCTGGGAGTTGAGGATACAGGGGACGTGCACCTGGTCCTGGTTCAGCTGGCAACACTGGAGGACAAGACAGGGGAAGGTGCTGAAGAACATCCCAATTCTCACCAGTTCCCCCTTCCTCCCTTTTTTTCCTCTTCTCCCTTTTTCTTTAACATGTTGATTCCTTTTGTTGCTTGTCTAAACCATATCAATCCACATTCCCTTTCAATCCATCCTTTCCAATTCTCCTCTAAATACTTCAACAAAATTCTACACAAATGAATCCTATCTGTTCCATAAGGTGGCCACATAAGCCCCTTTGGCAACTTATACTCCGGCCACACAAAATAACAATGTATTACCATCATTTTCATAGTTACCTCTGGGTGAATGCATAGTCTGTCCCAAGACCTCAGCATTCTCCCCAAGGGACTCTCCAGGGGTATTATGGGATTGTCATCCCTTTTGCCGGGGCCCCTTCCCGGCTTTACCCTAGCAACCCTCCATGGGTGCTGTGTTTCACCTGTGCTACCCTCCATGGGTGCCCTCTCAGGTTTACCTGTGCTTCCCTCCATGGGCGCCCTCCCAGGTTTGCTCCCCAAAGATCCCATTTTACTCACCGGTGAGATTTTCAGTGGTCCTTCCCTGCGAACTCTTCACGGACCCCCCTGGTCTGCCACTCGTCTGTCTCCTGGACAGTCTCAGGAACCCAATCGATCGCCCGGTGCCGGCCGCCACCAAGGGGAGCTGATCACCGAAACTGGGTGAGGCGCGCCTTCAGCTCCGCTCACTGCCCGCCGCCCCGGACGGTGGAAATATCCCGGATGAGAGCCCCTAAATTGTTAGGAAAATTAATCCACGAACACCAGAGTTTTATGTCCAAAAAGGAGACAGAGGAGTCCTTTTACTTTATTTGAATAAAGGGAGAGGCCATGGGGCATTTCCCCTGGGGTCTCTCAGTTTTTGGGATGACGCAGCCTCCTTTTTATCTTAATTTCCTGGCCACATTTCCCTCTCTCTTTCCCCATTGGCTGAGGTACTTGAGAGGTACAGACTTCCCGAAATGCCTAAGATTCCCCTTTTAATGTATAACCCCCTGCTAATTTTTAATTTTTATGGGATTTATGGGTTTTTCCCCATTGTTGCTTTCATCTCTCAATATTCAATTTCATTTACAAACAGACTTATGGTTTGTTTGTAAAGGCAAGTATCTTCTTTTCTATTCATCAATCAGTAGAATCCTTCCCATTGTTTCTCTTATCTCTCAGTGCTAGTTTTATCTTCTAGAAGACTCAGGGCTTTGTAAAGACAAATCTCATTCCTCTCATCCTCAAAGGCATATCTTTCCTATGATTTAAAGGAATGACCTAAATATAGAGTTCATTTCCATGGCTCAATTAAGAATGGAAGAACCAGCTTTTCAACCCTCTGTCCTAATAGTCTTTTTACTCTTGCTTTACTGGCTTCCTCTTGTTGTTCTTTATGTTCACTCTGTCTTTCTTTACTCTCTCAGAGAAGGGCTAAGCTCTGGAAGCTTTATTTGCTAAGAAAGAGTTAAATCTGCTTGGAGTCTTTGTCTCTCTCTCTGTAGCTCGTAGTGTTAGATGTTCAAAGCTGAGCTGATGAGGGAGGAAGAACTCACAGAAACATCAGAGATTGGAGCACTCACGTAGTCCAGAATTACAAAAAAAACTCAGGCAGGATTATAAATGCCTTCTCAGCCTACCCCTCAGTGTAAATCAGAGTAGTTTCGGCCCAAATGGTGCCTATAGCTCTTATCAGGGCCCCTGCAGAGATCTCTCCCCGCTCCAGAGAAGTCTGAAGAAATAGCTGTTGAAAAACAACAACCTCTCCTTCACCCCCCTTTTCCCCCCTCGAGCCGATAGAATCCAGCCAGGCCTCAGGCTAGCTCCCATCCAAAAGGGGGGGAACAGCAGGCCCAGCTCGGTGTTACTTGTCTCTCTCTAGCTAAAGGAAGAAGAAAAAGGACTCACCTACAGGAAATTAAGGGGTTTTATATGGTACTTCCCAAAGTCGCAGCTAACAATTCTCAGTGGCTAAAACAGATGCTAATATTCTAACTAACTCTGATAGGTCTCTGTCTCTTCTAAAGCAATTCCCAGGTCTTGACCTGGAGAATTATTCTACATTTTTTATAACTAAAAAACTAAACTGTACTAACTCATGACAAACACCATAATCCTTTGTGTTGTTGTTGTAGGCAACTTTTGGTCAATATTCACTAATTGCATGCCTTGTACCACAGTGGTGATGAGCCGAATGAAACAGGGGATCAAACAAGGAAGAAATATTAGACCAGCTGTAGTGCATAAAAGGAAGAAGCCTAATTTTTTCCACCATTCTACTCCCAACACATTATCCCACCAGCTAGTATTTAGCATTGATTCCCACTTTTCAACTGGTACAAGGGTGATTTTTCTGATATCATTGACTATGTCCAGGACGGCATCTCCATTGTCATCTATTTTTAAACAACAATCTGATGTATTGAACTTTCCACAAACACCCCCTTCTTCAGCTAATAGATAGTCTAAAGCCAACCTGTGATCGGGATATGCAAAGCAACCACACGGAGATGAGAGATTTTTGCAGGGCAGAGAGTTCCTCCGAGCGAGCTCAAGGCTGAGTCAAGCCCAGAGCCCCTCTGCCTGTTTATTTCTTACTTTTTATACATTTGTGGGTCTGGCTGTGGATTGGCTTCTGGAGATTTCACCTCCTAGCCAAATGGCCAGACCAACTGTCAGTTACAATTGTTTTCAGGTTAGAAATATGCAAACAAAGGACAGAGAATGACAAGCAAAGGATTTGTTTATGTTACATGTGTGGGAAAAGGTAGAAACTGCTGCTAATATTGTACAGTACCTAAAAATCTGACTCCATATTATGAACAATCAAAAGGCATTAAAAAACTCAGAAGAACCAGGGTGACACCAAAGTATTCTGATACACAGCCGCTCTTGTTTGGGTTTGTTGCCTTGATATTAATTCTATTGCCTGACCAGTTTTGTTCGCTATTTTCTCTACAGCAGCTTGAAATCTTATAATACAATTTAGCATACAAATTTGGGTTCGATATCCCCAACTCCCATCTTGTGCCCAGGTGGCTGTCCCATATGTTTCCAGTATGCGTTCAGGGGGCCATTCCTCATCTCCCCATTTTTGGAATCCTCCAATCAATTATCTTTTGTTTCTCTTTAGATCCTCGTAAACTGGTATCCCTAATTGATCCCCATCAGGTCCTGGTAAAAGAAAAAATCCTGGCTGTATAATTCCCAGAGTGCAGCTTCCTTTCCACTGGGAGGGGAGTTTTGGGTATGCTTTTTTTTCCACATACCCAAAATAAGCCATCTGGAGCTTTCTAATAGTTAAATTTTTGTTGATCTATATTCTCCCAAAATTTGGAAATTTCTGGGATGCCATAGTAAGGATTTTTACCTGTATCATTACATTGGAAAAGTTTTATTTTGTTATCATACTTACAATTCACTTTTTTTGCTTTTTCTTGGGTCTAATACACGGTTGGTGCTTCTGGGACCCACCATACAGAAGTTCCATTACTAACCTTATATCTTTTACAGGGTGTTTTTCCTACTTCATGAAGGAACCTTTTCCCACTGCGCCAGAGACATTCTTCCCCTATTACTGTTGAGCTTAAAATCCACCCTTCTGGTCTGTTTTCTCCACTTGTACTTGCTGGGTTCCATTTTAGAAGCTCAATTGGGCCTAAGCTGCTGCCTTTCCATGGCCATTCTTCTGACATCAAAGCTCTTCCACAGACCCAACAACTGGTTATGTTAAGTTCCTTACTTATTCTTTCCCCCATTCTACAAACTGATTTTTACCCATCCTTGAGATATCTATTTCTTTTTCTAATTGCTGTTCAAGTTTTATATACAAATCATCAACTGAGATTGGCACAGGTTTAGGTGGTTGTACTGACAGCCTTTTTGCTTATCAACTGCTCTTTTACTAAATCGTGTGCTTTGTGCCCAATAATGTAGGTAAAACAAATCCATCACTCTTTTGAGCACTGACTTCCCATCCTGCTACCACTTGTTCCTAAGTTCTCTGCAATCCAGTACGTCTTCCCTTTATGTATGCAATTGCCTAATTTGCATGGGTTATAACAGTGACTGTTGACATGAGTGTGAGAAATGAATAAAGAACCTCGGTGTCTTTCCATGTACAGCTTTTGGTAACACCTATAGCATGGCCTTGTCGATATCCCAAAAGGGAGAAGACAAAAATTGAGTGACAGAAAAAGGAGTAACAGAGGTCCAGTATGGCTTATACTCCCACCTCCCATGCCTATGGGGTTGCAACCCACAGCAGGTGTATTTGATCTTCTTGGTGGCGAATACAGAGGCCAATCTGGTCTTGCCCTCTATTTCCTTGTCACTTCCTCTTAGCTAATTTCCAGACAAATAGTTTCTGACACTCCTTAACTGTAGTTTCCCACTGTTCTTCAGGTATCTCCCATTCAACAGGAACTAATAATTCCCATCCACAAAACAAAGTTGTTATTTCAGTTTCTTCGAATTCTACTTGGATAGGAGATCGATTTGGCCCTTGACACTTCCTGCAACGAGAGCATCGATTGTGTGAACTACAATACCAATTCTTCCCACAATCTAAACATTTACATTTATTCCAGCTAGCATGTCTGGTATTTGGGTGGATAAAACACGGTATTTGGTCTGGCACTGATGGAAGTTGCAACTCCTCTTCCTCTTTGCATAAATCACAGGCTAAGGCGTGAATACAAGAGTTCTCTGTCTGAAACAGTCCTGATCCTCCTGTTTGGAGTGGAAGTATTCCTTCCCGAGGAGGGTATCAGAGGTGTCTCAAAGCTTGTCCAGGCGGTACTTGAAACCACTGATATAAGCTTGGCCTTATCTCCCAATTAGGTGTGATCCTGTGTATGTTTCTTGGATCATTTGGGTCTTCCCAGTTCATTACCACCCAGTCCCCGTTTAAGAGTCAATTTTGTATCACCCGTTTCAGATGTAATCATCCACACCTTAGGTTCTTCTACAGGTCTTTTCATTCCGCTGGCATGGATCTACCCTCGTTCCTTGGTCCGGATACAAGCCTCGGTCATCAGCAATACCCGAAAAGGACCTTCCCATTGAGGAGTTAAAGATTGTTCTTCCCAGGTTTTTACTAGCACCCATTCCCCTGGATGAACATTATGGATTTTAAAGTCTAAGGGTGTGGTTTGAGGGATTATTCCTTTCAGCCGTAGGTTTTGAAGAGTTTTTGCAATGGTGTTAACGTATCTTTTAACACTCATTTCCCCCACCGCATAGGTAGCATTTTCATGTTAGGTGGTCAAAAAAGGGAACTTAAATGTCATTTCATAGGGTGACACTCCCAGGTCTGACCTGGGTTGTGTTCGGATCCTCAATAAGGCTAAAGGTAGGCATTGTACCCATGACATTTGGGTTTCAACTATTAATTTGGTCAAAGTTCTCTTTAAAGTCTGGTTCATCCTTTCTACACGACCAGAACTCTGTGGATGCCATGGGGTATGCAGCTCCCATTTTATTCCTACAGATAGAATTATTTGTTGTAACACTTGTGACATAAAATGCGTTCCTCTGTCTGAGTCCATTCTACTAACCATTCCGTATCTGGGAATAATCTGCTCTAAAAGGGTTTTACTATGTTGGCTGAGGCCTTGGTAGTGGGAACTGCTTCTACCCAATGAGTTAGATGGTCTGTCATTACGGATAAATACTTCCATCTTTGTACTTGAGGTAGTTCAGTAAAATCTACTTGGATATTTTGAAATGGTCGAAGAGCTAACTCACTACCTCCTAATGTTGTTTTTCTCATCACCTTTTTGTTTATCCTTTGGCAAGTTATACATTTTTCAGTTACTTGCTTTGCTACTCCAAAAATCCCAATGCACCCATAATTCCTTAAAAAATGATCACACAAAGCCTGAGTACCCCAGTGGGTTTTCTGATGCATGTCTTCTAATATTTTTCTAGCCAGTATTTTATTAAGTAATTGTCTTCCATCAGGAAGTTTCCATTTCCCTGATTCAGCCTGTTCTCCTCCTATCTTGTTTAATTCTTTTTTCTCTGCTTCACTAAACTTTGGGATTTCCAATTTTTCCTCATTTGGAGTTAATATTAACCTAACTCTTTCAGCTCGATTTTCTGCTGCATCCTTAGCTTCCTGATCTGCTAAATTATTTCCTCTTATTTCTGGGGTCACTCCTCTTTGGTGTCCCTTAATGTGTACTGTAGCTATTTCTTCAGGTAGTTTTAATGCCTCTAAAATCTCTAAAATGAGTCCCTCATGTACTAATCCTTTTCCTCTTGAGTTAAGTAATCCTCTTTCTTCCCAAATTTTTCCAAAAGTATGTACTACTCCAAAAGCATACCTCGAATCAGTATATATAGTTCCTTTCTTGTGTGCTAAATATTCCAGTGCCTTTTTTAGAGCATATAATTCACAAGTTTGAGCTGACCAGTTTGAAGGTAATTTTCCTTTGATTTCTTTTTTTTTTTTTTTTTTTTTTTTTTTTAAATTTCTGACCTCAGAAGTCAAAGGGGCATTTACAAACCTTATTCGAACTCCCTCCCATTGGGGCTTCTCTTAGTGGAAATAGACTAATTTCTTTATCCCATTTTTGGTTTTTATCCTCTGTCATCTTTTTCCTGTGTTTTGAGAAAGAATCCAGAGAGGGCTGTCTTTTAAGTCAACTTCTAGTGATTCGATAAGGCATTTCTAGGGAGAAGTCGTTTCTCTGAGCAGTAGCTGCGGTAACCGAGGGAACGGAGCTCAGGGCAGGAAGGGCGGTGAGGGGAGGGCATAGCGCCGAGGCTTGGTCCTCCAAGGGCGGAGCGTAGGCGGGGTTTGCTGCCGGGACTGGCAGAGGAGGGGGCAGTTCTGGGGGATACTAGAGGGGAGAGTGGGCAGCCTGCATGGGGCTAATGGCAGCTGAGTCAGCAGCTCCCGGCAGAGACAAAGCAACAGCGGCAGCGCCCAGCACAGCCGGCATGGGCAGGGCAGCCGGGGAGTGGGCAGTGGGGGAAGCGATTGGAGATAGGACGGCTGGGACCGACGGGACCCCTGGAACGGTCGGGGCGGTGGTCTTAGACCACGCGTCAGGAGGGACCCTCGGCATCGCCTTTAGGGCGGCCGCAGACCAGGCAGCCGGGGTAGACAAATTCACCGGCGGGGCCGGGGATGGGGTGTATGCGGGGACCGGCGCAGCTGCCGTGGGCTGCGAGCCGGCACTCAGGACGGGAACTGGGGCAGGCGGGGCTGAAGTTTTGTTTCCCCATCAGAGGTTATTGCTTGTCTTAGAGGTGCTTGTATGACCTCTCTGGTTTGTTTTCGGGTCCTTGATGCTATAGGTCCTTGTGAGGGAATCTTAGGACCTGGTGGGAGGGGTTCAGGTTCATCCCACTCACTGTCACTGCTAGGCAGTGGTGGATAAAATGTGGGTGGTTCCCGGGGTTTAGGAGTGGGTGGAGAAACACTTACCTCAATTGCTGTCCTCCCAAAGGAAGATGAAGCTAAAGATGAAGTGGGGGAGGTTGGAGTCAATGATGGTTCTGAATTTGCATCCCCCATCACCCTCCTCCTTTCCTGCCTCCTAGGGGGTGGCTTAGGTATGTCTTCTGTCTCTTGTTCCAAAGCCTCTGCTTGGTATACTTTGTCAGGATGGGTGCACCTCTGATTTACTGAGCAGGTACTACAACACCGTTTGGGCTTCCCTTTAGTAGCTTTATTATCCTTTTCAAGGGCTAATACTAAAGGATTAGAAGGTGACCTCATTCCACAATCCCTTTGCCACTCGGGATGATTCCTGAGAGTGAAAAACATATCAGCATAAGCTACTTCTTGCCACTTTTGTTGACGCCGAAGGAAAAGCATCAATTGTAATAATGTCTCATAGTCCAGTGTACCGTTTACTGGCCACTTCACACCTTCATCAAGTTTATATAACGGCCACCATTGTGTACAATGCTCAGCAAGCTCCCTCTTAGATTCGGTACCACCACAGCCCACCAGTTCCTTCCAGTGTGTTAAGATACACCCTAAAGGGCTTCCTCTGGGAATCTCTTTGCTCTCATTTGCCCCCATGTTTAGAATCCCTTTTGGTCCAAGATGTTACAAAACACAAAGTAGACTACTTCAATTGCACTTCTCAGCACCAAAAATTTCTCGGCTATTTCTGCTAGCTCTGGGCATAAGTTCTGGGCTCTCTGCTTTCTGCACACAATCAAACCCTTTTCTTAGAGAGACCCAACTCCAAACACCAACTGTTTTAGGTTCGCAAAGAAAATAGCCAGGGGTCCCTCACGACCCCAAACACACTCCACCAGAAGTTTCAACAAGGTCTCGCCGAAAAATCCTACGGATTTTGGCCGGGACACCACACACAAATCCCTCCGTGAGAAGGAGGTGGGGGAGGGGGGTAACCCTGATCCCACGCTGCCTCTCCACTCCTCTGTGGTTAGGGACTACACCACCAGGACTTTAAAATATTACCACACACTCTAGCAACTGCAAGCCTCACAAACAAGCAAAAACCTTTTTTTTTTTTTTTCTTTTTTCCTTTAACTAAAACACTCACTCGCCAAAAGAACTTCTTAGGGTTTTACAGGGAGTTTAGAGACGCGGCCCGAGGCTGCAGAGCCTGGATTCCCCCGCGGTTACCAGGGCAAGCCACCGGGACCTTAGATGTATCATTTGGCCCCCGGGTAGGGATGATCTGTGCAATGATCTGTCCTTTCGGGAGAAAGGCCGGTGGATGGGTGCATCGCAGCCAGAGAACGAGGCTCCCAGGGTTGTTGACTGAAATCCCTGGGAGGATCTCGATCTCTTGCGGGGTGTACTTACAATCCCCAATGACGACAAGTTCCTTCCCTTGGACTGGCCAGGCACCTTGTTCCTTAATATTTACAGAAAGGAAGGTCCAATCCGTGGTGGTCAGGTGGACAGCTTCGGGGAGCTCCAACCTATAAGGTTTTTCCTTAGAAGATGTTATTACAATAGGTTTGGACAGGTCATGGTCAGTTTTGAAAGTCACGTCAGGTGTGTCACATCCGGTAAAAATGTCCTTTTCGATTTTGGGCAGCGTATCATCGGCGCTCTTCCTTTCCTTCCTCCCTCCCACTGCCTGGTCCGCCCTATTTGTGTCATTGCGCCGGGCGGACCTGCGCTCCTCCCTTAGTTTAACTGGTGGGAGTTCTGGCCTGCTACTCCTGTTCTCCCACCTCCCCCGCCTCCCCCCTTTTTCTTTTTTAACAACTCAATGTCGTCCCTCAGTGGGCAATTATTGGCCCAGTGTCCCGGCTCCCGACAGATGATAAACTTGTTTCTTTGGGGAGCATGCGGCCTGCGAATGTGTTCTTGCTGGGTGCCAGACATTGCAGCTATCCTTGGTGTTTTTTGTTTCCAGTCCTGATCATTCCCTTGCATGAAGGGGACCTTTAATTGACACACCCGGAGCATGTCCTGGATGGTCGGAGGAGGGTCCAAAGGGAGACTAAGAATTGCAGTCCTGCATAAATTGTTCGCATTTGCGAACACCATTTCCCTAAGGATTCCCTCTCTCACAGCCACTTCCGATACCTGGACTTCAATAGCCCGGGTGAGCCTTTCCACGAACTTGGTAAATGCTTCTTTGGTCCCCTGTATGATTTTATAATAAGGAATGACAGGACCATCTGGCACCATACTAAAGAATGCAGTCACTGCACGCTCCCTTATTACCATGAGGGCTTTGACTGGGATGCCCGACGCCTGGTCTGTTGGATCCGTCCACCTTCCCTCACCCATGAGGTGTTCCAGGGTGAGGGCATTCCCATTTTCATCGATTGCCGTCTCGGGATCGACCAGGAGACTCGGCAAGGCCTCCCTAAGCAGCTGCTTCCATGCTGCCTCCCACAACTTGAACTCCGTGGAGTCCATGAGGCAGGAGAACAGCTGCCTAAGGTCTGCTGGAATGACAACAGCAGCTTCAAGATCAGAGCGGAGCAAGCCCCTAAAATAGGGACTGTCCCGCCCATAATCCCGATGGGCCTTGCATAGATCCCTGATGGTGGCCTGTGAAAATGGGTGGTGGATTGCTCGGACATTGTGCCCTCCTCGGGAGCCCTTGTAGGTGACTGGGGCTAATGAGGGAATAGAGGGAGGCAGCTGGGCCTCAGTAGACACAGGCTCCGGCCCCACCCCCCCCGGCTCCAGACCGTGGGAACCGGGCGGGGGAGCGTGGGAACCAGAAGCCCAGGAGGCGTGTCTTTGGGTGGGGGGTGTGGTCTGGGAACCCACTGATGTCATGTGGGCGTTCCCGTGGGAGGAGTAGCTGGGAGGAGCTGTGGGAGTGGTCTTGGAAGAGGGAGGAAGCATGGGTGGAGTCTTTTGGGGGATAGGAGGGGCTGAGGAGAGGAAGGGGTTGGTCTGATCAAGGGTGGGAAGAAAGGGATTGAAGGAAGGAGGATAGGGGGATGGGGAGCACTGTGCCATGCGGTCTCCTCCATCTTGGGGATAAGGGGTAGGGGAGCCATTTTGTGGTTGGGGGAGTCTCAGCTAGACTAAATCTAACACGAGGTTTATTAACTGGGGAAGATGGGGAAGGGTGGAATTCTTGAGCAGCCTGGCCAGGGCTGCCCAAGAAGCCCCGAGCAGTCTGGCTAGGACTGCCCGGGCGGGGGGGTCGAGAATTCCTGGGGGAACCTGAGCCAGCAGGCTGGGGTCCTGCTGCTCCCTTCAGAATTCCCTTCTGGGGACGAGGAGAAGGGACAGAGGGACAGGGAGAACAAAGGGCAGGTTGTCTTGGACCTAGCTGTTTCTGCACTTTCCTATTCATTTTTGTAACAGCAGCCGAAAGCTGCAAAGCCAAATTGAGGAATTTGGAGGCTTGTTTGTCCCCTGAGAGTGCCAAATTATTAATTTTATTAATCACAGCTTGCCAAAATTTGGGGCTGTGTATTTGCTCCGGAGACGCCTGTGGAAAGTATAGGAACAGCCATCTGACAAACTTTTTGATCTCGCCCTTTGAAACTTTTAACTGGGCTATCTGAACAACAGAATTTAAACTATAATACAAAGCCTTCTGAGCGACCGAGAGATTAACACCCATATCTCTAACAATTTCTTTCTGTCGCTCCCCACTAACACTCAGGCAAAATCAAAATTTAACAAAAGAAAAAAGCGGAATAAATCTCCTAAAACCGGGTAATTCCCAAAACCAGACCCGGGGAGCCGCAGTGAAATTAAAATGCAGTGTCCTATAATTCTCAGGTGCCCTGCCCGATCCCACCACTGCCCTTAACTTAAAGTTTAAAAAAACGAAAACGAAAGTAAAAAGTTCCGAGGAAAGTTCCTGCGGGGGAATGGAGCAAACTGCCACCCCCCGAGCTGCGCAGCTTGGGATTCCCCCCACTCCTGGGGAATCCCTTCCCAAAGCTAGGGTCTCCGAACCCCGGAGCACCCTCCAAAAAGCAAGTCCCCTCGCGAAGGGTAACTCACCCCCTCCTGGAACGAGACAAAACCTGAGGTTGTGGGTCCAACTGCCTGAGGAGGATCCGATGGGTGTCCGGGTTCCTCTCCTCTCCCCCGGGAGCGGGCTCTCCAAGCGCCGCTGCCACCGGGGGTAGCGGGACGTCCAGGGATAGCTTCAGCTGTCCGGGACAGCTTAAAATCCGTGCCGCGGGGTCCACCTCGTGACCGGGGGGCTCCCACGTTGGACGTCAGACCGCTGTCGCAGTGTCCGAATCGCGTGTTAATCACACTGCAATAGCTAGCTCAGTCCACTAGATGTCACTGCAGCAGCGTGGAAAGGCGAAGGGGCTAGGGCAGGGAGCCTGCTTTCCTGCCCTGAGAGCTCCAAATCTTCGCCAGCGACGGCACGGAGATGAAGCAGCAACCTTGGCAGCTGAAAGAAAGCTGGACTCTTCGGGCAGGTTTTAAAAATGAGGTTTTATTGGAGAGGAGAGCGGCCCGAGGGCTCTCTCCTCTGACCTGCTGCCCAGAAGAGACCCCGGGCCAGGGGTGCACGAGCTTTTTAAAGTGGGGTGGAAACAGGGGTGGCTGACAACCGGTTCAGCCAGTCACAACAACGGGGGGTGTAACTGGGGGTGTAAACTTTACAACAGGGGGCCAACCACAAAAGATGGGAGGGAATTCCAAGGGCTCCAGCCTATCACTCGACCCCCTCCCTGGAGTTTTCCAGAAGCCAGGGAAGGTGTCCAAAGTGACAGACAGGTTGACCACGAGGAGAGGGGGAAGGGAGTGACAAAGACAGGTGCAGGGGAGGATTGATTGACAGAAAACGTCAGTTTAAGCAACCTAACTCATAAGGGGAAAACCAGTACAGAACACAGGGGTATATAGTGAACTAAATCATTACAAAAGTAACTCAAAAATCTTACAAAAATAACTTAATAACTTAATAAAACAATTCTCACACCACTACAAACGGGACCCTTCGCGTCCCAGAACGGGCTCGCCACAGGGATTATGGATTGTTAAAGTACCTTTAAACTACAAACTGTAACCGGAGCCACCACTGCTCCTAATACACAACAACAACACCGGTTATTTTACTGCCGCCACTGCCCCCTCACGGGACACGGACTACCAAGTCATCTTTAAACTGTAAGATGACAACAAAAAACCGGTTACCGCTGTCCCCACTACGGGACACGGAATACCAAACCACTGATACCAAGCTCCGCAGAGCTGTCACAACTTTTACAAACAAACCCAAGAGGCGTATGTTGTTCACGAGACGTCTCTCAGTGTCTTATCAACCACCTATATCAAGGTACCTCTTTTCAAATATAAACATACCTTTTGTCCGTAGTTCCAGCAGGTTCTGGTCTTTCCCCAGGTGGTCAGCAGGACCGCAGGAGCCCTCTTCCCAGAAAATTCCGGGTGGGAGCCCACAGGGGTCCTGGACCCCGCTGGCCCCACGGCCAGAGAGAGCAGTCTCCTGGCTGGCTCGCCAAAATGACTTATTAAAGAAATATGGGTATTGATCTAGTATTGATACCCAACTGTGACGGACAAAAGCTCTCTAACAGTTTAAAGTTAGAAAGTGGATGTTTATTACGGTCGGGCAGCAAGGCGGGATATTTCCCTAATTCGCACTGCGAAATTCACAGGTAATTACAGAGTCTTTTATTTACAAAAGTGTTGAATACCCAAAATACAAATGCATATTCATACCCCTGTCTCCTCCCATTCCTCGCTTGGTATGCTAATTGGCAAAAAGGCTATTAAGCATGCGTACTTTGTTTCTTAAAATGAGTCGGGGATCTCTTCTGGGGAGGGGTCACCCAAAATGAGGAAGTAAGATGAGTCTTCCTCGTCCTGACCTTTCTACCTTTTCAATGCATTTTTGACAAAGAATCCTTGGTAGTACTTATAGCTTCCTGTGTTCAATGAGTCCTTTAAGCAGGAAGTCTGCAGTTATCTTATACCTTATTTACCACATCTTGTTTTTAGTTACAGGCACAGCTACATAAACATAAAGCTGACAGGCAATGAGTTACTAAATCCAGGGTAGCTTATCTAAGATCCGGCTTCTGTTACCTTCAAACAAAGCTCACCTATCTACTTCAGGTAGTTCAGCAACTTATTATCTTAACTTTCCTAAAAATCCTTAGTTCCTGAAAATCAACGTCTCAGCCTGACAAATCCAGTTCTCAAAAGAGCCGTATCTGGGCCAATAAATGTGGTCAGATCTTATTTCCTTCTCCGCCCATTCTATCATGCAAAATTGTATCATTTTTATCTTTTCCTTTCTTCTGGTACAAGCGTTTTTATCCCAGTTAGCTAACGTAACTCCCAGAGGGCTATCTTGAGGTCTTTCCATTGGTAATTTTTTACACCCTTTTTTCTTCCCTGTATCCAACTTACTGTTTTCTGTCCCATTTTTCAAGATCTTATCTATTCGTCCACCACCTCTGTTTTTCACTTTCCATTACAACCTGTAAAAAGTGCATATTATATAGCTCTACGCAAGATATTTTCTATATGTATTATGTTGTACTGATTGGTAATGTTATAAGGGTTACAATAGAGAGAGAAGATTGTCCCATACGTGTACGTCAATACCCCATATCTTTAGAAGGACAGGAAGGTTTGAAGCCAGTAATAGAAGGACTAATAAAGCATGGGACATTAGAACCTTGTATGTCTCCTCATAATACCCCTATTCTCCCAGTAAAGAGGCCTGATGGGAGTTATAGACTAGTACAAGATTTAAGGGAGGTTCAAAAAAGAACTCGGTCTCATTACCCAGTAGTACCCAATCCCTATACACTTCTAAGTAAAGTTCCACCCCAGCATCAGTGGTTTAGTGTAGTGGATCTTAAAGATGCTTTTTGGGCCTGTCCACTAGCCAAGGAGAGCTGAGATATCTTTGCCTTTGAATGGGAGGATCCAAAAACTGGAAGAAAGCAGCAATTAAGATGGATGAAATTACCCCAGGGGTTCACAGAGTCTCCGAACTTATTTGGGCAAGCTTTAGAAACAATATTACAAGCTTTCTCCACTCCTCCTGGAATACAAATTATCCAATATGTGGATGATCTTTTGCTATCTGGGGAAGATGAAGTTGAAGTCAGAGAAGCTACAATAAAACTTTTAAATTTTCTAGGGGAAAAAGGATTAAGGTTATCAAAAGGAAAGCTGCAATTTGTAGAACCAGAGGTGTTGTGTTCCTCTGAGGAATGGTTTTTCCCCTCAGAATCCCCCTGAAGCCTGTGCTATGTAGTTTAACCCTTTTTCCCCTATCATACATACCCCTGACCCTATTAGCTCAGGGCCAATATCTTTCCTTGGCCCAAAACTAGATATACCCCTGTTTATTCCTGGTTCACTCTCTCTCTCCTCGGCCTCCTGGAACATCACATCGAGAATGTGAAAAGTGCATATTATATGGCTCTACGCAAGATATTTACTATATGTATTATGTTGTATTGATTGTTAACGTTGTATTAATATTTTGATAGTATGGTAAATGTAGTTTTGTAGATAAAATGTAGTTTTTATGTACCAACCACAGGAAAACGAAAATCTTTCAGAGAAAAAAGAATTTACTACTTCCTTATCAGAAGAGACCAACTTCTCCTGCCTTGCTCAGCCCTGAAGACGCCATAGAGATTAAAGGAAAAAAGTGACACTAACCAGAGACGATTCTTTGTTTGAATGGAATTTATGCATCATGTATGAAATGTATGAATATTCAACAGGCTATTGCTTTTAAGAGAAAATCCTTTGTTAACAGGGGTCCTTCTCCAGAGCTTTTTTGCTCGGGGAGGCATCCAGACATCTGTAACTTTGTTTTTATTGTCTCGTATTGTCCTAACTCTAATTGTTCAATTTTTTTGCTCTAATTCTATTTTTATAAACATCTTATTTACTATTAAACTTTCAAAATTTTAAAACAAGTGATTGGCATTTTTCACAGAGAATAAAGCTTGGAAGGAAGCCTGGGGGTGAGAGCCACTGTTTTGAAATCTTTATTCTGTCTCTCTGGAAATATATTTCCCTAAAACCCCTGAATAACTGAGCTAGCGAGAGCCGGGGAGTGGCTAGAGGGAAGTATAGTTCAGTTGGTCCCCAATGTCGGTTTGTTATGAAATGTTAATAAGCCCACGCATGAAGAGGGACTCCCTATTTAAGGGGTTAACAAAGCTCTTTGGGAGGTGCAACTACCTGGCCACTATCGGCTGCTTTCGAGCAGCTCGGAGTGCCAGGACAGGGTCGGGAGTTCGCTTTTACTACAAAAGTGAGTCGACCTTTAGACAGAAAACCCTGACGTTGCAACACGTGCCCCAGGGTCTGCTAGAAGATCCCTATAGTTTAACAGTGGAAGGGCTTTAGGACCCTGCGCCGCAGTGTGTTTGCGTAACGGCGGTTTGATTGTGGTTTTTTTTTTTCTCTGCGGAACGGCTGCAGTTCCGTACCGGGGAAAACCGCGCGTTTTTGGGGTGGGCTAGCTACGGGAGGGTCCCGGGACAGAAGCCGGCACCGGGACACCCCCTGCCCGTGTCCCCGTGGTCGGGAAAAGCGGCTAGAGACGGCCGCCCCGAGCCACGGCAAGCCCGCCTTACCTCTGATATCTCGGGAGCGAGCGGGTCGCGGCATCTTTAGGTTTTTACGTCAGGGATTAGATTTTTTCGAACAGTTTGTCTTTTAAAACATCAGAAACATGGGCATACGTTTATCGAGAAATCAAAAGAGTGCTTTTAAACAACTTAGAAACATTTCAACAGATCTAAAATTTCCTGATAAGCTCTTAATCAAATTTATTTCCTGGCTGTCAGCTGAGATTCCAGACAGTACTCTACAAGATATAAATTCTGTTTCATTTTGGGATGATGTGGGAAAATTAATAACTTTAAAAGTTGAAAATGGGGAAAACAAAATTTCTTTATTTATTCCAATATTCTTACAAGTATGCAAGAAGCTGTTCGAAGCAGAAAACAGCAGACAGCCATGCAAAACCTCTCAGCAAGTCCCTGTTCCCGAGAATCAGGGATTCCGTGATTCCATACTGGATTCTGCTCCTCAAACCCACCCATTGTCCTTATACCCTCCTCTCCCACCTGTTTTCCCTCAGCAAGATCCACTTTTTTTCCTCTCGAGGCTCTGGTCGCGTGGATGAGACCCTGGAGGGCTCGCACCATGGGGTCATCCCTGATGGCGGACGGCATTGTATTCCTTGTTCTTCCTACTATCCCTTCTTCCCCCCAGTCCCCGTCCCGACCCCATATCTCTCACCCAATCCCTCACCCCACCCTTCCCCCCAGTGCCTCCCCCTCCCTCCGAGCGGCCGCGCGAAGGGGGAGGGGGGGAGAGTGCCTAGCAATCACCACTCCCAGCGTGGCTGGTGTGAAAGATAGTGAAGGGCGGCTGCCAGCCTGCAGCAGCGGAGTCGGGGGGAGTGGCCCCCCCGCTGCAAGGGCTAAGGAGCAGCCTAGCCTGGGGCCCCAGGGGAGGAGGGAAGAGCTGCCTGTTGCTGGACCCCAGGGAGGGCGTGGGGGGACAACATCCCCTGGCTGCCTGGGCAATGGAGAAGCAGCAGGATTTTTAGCAACTCAGAATAATGATCAGCAAGGCATTCCATCTATGCCTCCTGTAGTATATGTAGGCAAAAGATGTGCGTAGAGAGTATCTGCGTTTTTCATACCAAGATAAAAAAGAGCTGTGTAAAATGCAGAAACAATTTGGGAGATCCAGTGAAATATTTAAGGGCATGATGAAAGCTACCTTCAATTCAAATGAGATGGTACCCAGTGACATTAAAGATTTATTCAGATGCCTATTAACTCCCTCAGAGTATGACCTATGGGAAGGATTATGGAAAAAAGCTTTGAGAACAGTATTACAGGAAATTCAGCAAACTCCTGATGCTCAGGACAGCGATTACAATGGTTTACACACATGATCATTTGTGCGGTGAAGGTAATTTATCTAGTGCGAATGAGCAAACTCGGTTGTTATCCAAGTCAGTTTTAGATAAGATCTGTAATGTGGCAGAAAAAACTTTGTATCAGATTCCATCACCCGAGGTAAAGACCAATTATGTAAACATTAAACAATTTTCTTCAGAGAATTTCTTGCAGTTTGTGGATTATCTGAGAAGTCAAGTGGAAAGACAAGTGCAAGACCCAGTGGTACAGGCAGAATTGATTAAGGAGATGGCTCAGAGGAATGCTAATGAGACCTGTCGTAGAATCATTCTTAGCCTTCCCCTTGATCCATCGCCTAGTCTCGCACAGATGATAGAAGCCTGTACCAGGAGAGCAGAACTTTTCAGTGCACCTGAAAGGAATCCGGGACTGACACCCCCAAAGCCTGTGGCAGCTGCAGCACCAGGAGCAAGGAGGCAACCGATGTCATCAGACCAGCTGCAGCACATCATCTGCCACCGCTGCAAAAGGCCAGGACACTTCGCCAAGGCCTGCCCAGAAAACCAGAAACGCAAGTAAAAAAAAAATCAAAAAAACTGAATTCACAGCACAGCCCAGATTTTATCTCCTTGACACACCAAGAAAGAAATTTACAAGGCCATACCCTGGCAAATGTCTCTCTCTGAACAAAAAAGGGGGAGGGCAGGTCGCAGGGTGTGGGGGTACAGAAAAATAAAAATGTCAAATGTTCAACTAACAATGTATGGCAGCCGCAAGGCCGATATAGGCTCGTGACTACCAAAGGTTTTCATTTCAGATCTACTGATTAGACAGTAATTACAGTGGACCTGCAAAACATTTCACAAGACATGAAGGTTAACCACATGGAACCTAACAGTGAGTATTTTGTTATTGGGGACACAGCACACACACCCTTAGAGGTTGAGGTAGCTCCCATGACCATTAAGGGAAAGATAACAGGCCTCATGCTGTTGGCACGCTGCATACACCCACCATTCTACCTGGTAGAGGGGCAAGTTCTTGCCCAGGCCATTCCTGTTCCAGCAGAGATCCTAGTGGATGGAAAATCACCGGAAGTCTACTGGGTGGAGGTGGTGGGGGAGAACAAACCTTCTCTGGCATGTAACTTAGCCCGTGGGTCAGACCGCCTCCATGTGGAGGGGGTGCTCGACTCCGGCGTGGACATTACCATTATACCTGAGAGCATGTGGCCATCACATTGGGAGTTGCAACCTGTGGCAGGCAAACTTCAGGGCATAGGAGGAATCACAATGGCAAAAATCTCAAAAAACATAGTGCAAATTGAGGGACCTGATGGGAAATTGGCAAATGTCCGTCCATTCGTTGCTGATTATAAGGCTCCCTTATGGGGGAGAGACACCATGTCACAGTGGGGAGTCCAATTGGTCATTCCTAAGACACCCCAGGATTTTTGGAAATAGCCACTGTGGAGCACCCTACCCACAAACTAAAGTGGTTGGACAATACCCCAAGATGGGTAGTACAGTGGCCATTGAGTAAAGAGAAGCTCAAGGCGCTTGAGGAGCTTGTTGAAGAGCAGGTGGCTCAAGGTCACCTAGAAGAGACAACAAGCCCCTGGAATTTCCCAGTCTTTGTAATAAAGAAACCGGGAAAGGACAAGTGGAGGTTGCTCCATGACCTCCGAGAAATAAACAAAATTATAGAGGACATGGGACCACTCCAACCAGGGATGCCTTCTCCAACAATGCTCCCTCGAGACTTGCAATTGGCTGTTTTAGATATCAAAGATTGTTTCTTCCAAATTCCTCTACACCCAGAAGATGCCCCACGGTTTGCATTCTCGGTTCCTACCATTAATCGAGAAGCCCCAATGAAGAGATAACACTGGAAAGTACTTCCCCAAGGCCTTAAATCTAGTCCTTTCATATGCCAACAGTACGTAGCCTCATTAATGTCATCGGTACATGCCAAGAGAAAGGATGACATCATCCTTCACTACATAGATGATCTACTTGTGTGTGCCCCCAATGACTCTATACTCCAACACACGCTTGACCTAGTGGTTAAGGTTTTAACCTCTGCTGGATTTCAGTTGCAGGAAGATAAGGTTCAAAGGATGCCACCTTGGAAGTACCTGGGTCTACAAATAGCTGCAAGGACCATTGTTCCGCAGAAATTAGAAATTGAGTGTAATCCCAAAACCCTAGCAGATCTCCACTCCTTGTATGGGTCTTTGAATTGGGTAAGACCATGGCTAGGCCTCACAAATGAAGATTTAGACCCTCTCTTCAATTTATTGAAGGGGGAGAGGGAGCTGGTTTCTCCCAGGGAACTGACCCCAGAGGCAAAGACAGCAATCGAAAAGGTACAGAAAGCCTTATCAGAGAGGCAGGCTCATCGATGTGAGCCAAACATACCTTTCCAATTCATTGTTCTAGGAAAACTGCCACATTTGCATGGTTTGATTTTTCAATGGATCGAGGGGCAGAGAGATTCACTCTTGATCATAGAATGGGTCTTCCTCTCTCACTTTCCTAGGGTAACTTTATGATGTTTGTATCCCCAATCGTCTGTTCTGTTTGTGCTGTATATTGAGTCCGGTGCCTTTAAGACTAATTCTAAGAGCAAGGAGAAGCACGGAGTTTGTTTTGAGAAAACGGCCTGATTCCTCCACATTCTTCTGCAGACGGGGTTCTGCGGAGGCTTGGAGAGACTGCAGGACAGAGATTTCTTTTGCTTTTAGTTAGTTTCAGCTAGCTAAAGCAGAGAAGTTCCCTAGACTGTTTTTGTTTTTTCCTTTTTCTTAGAACTGTTTAAACCTGCTCTAGACTGAAAACCCAGGGGAGCACTGGGGGCTGCACCTGCGGCCCACCGGGGCCTGGACCTCGGCATTTTCCAGCAGCGCCGGAGGGACTGGGACTGATGAGAGACAGAGAGAGAGCGCCAAGCTACACCCACAGCAAGGACTTTCTCAATTTGCCATCTCACTTCAGAAGGAGAGGTTTTATTGTTTCATATTATTCATTCTTTATACTTGTATGCACTTTATTTGTTTAGTAAAATAGTTTTTTCCACTTTTCTCCAAAGAAGTTTTTTTTCCGACTACTTAGAGGGAGGGGCCACTTAAGTTTGCTTCCCAGAGGGATCCTATACAGGGGTTTTCCCCCAAATTTGTCTCCAAACCAGGACACTCACCAAAGATCCAAGACCATCACTGAGCCACAAGAATTGATAGCTCAACTGATTCGGAAGGCAAGGGTGAGATTGTGTGAGCTGGCTGGTTGTGACTTTACATGTATTCACCTTCCAGTCAGACTTTCTAAGGAGGGAAGGAACTCTCCCAAGAGATTGACCAAAGAGATGTTTGAGCATTTGCTCCAGAGCAATGCCAGTCTCCAATTATCTCTGGGCAGCTACAGGGGACAAATATCAGTCCATGCCCCATCTCACAAGTTGCTCAATGAGGAATTCCACCTCATTCCTTGTGAGGAGTCGGAGACCACTCAAGGCTCTCACAGTGTTCACGGACGCATCCAGGGCTTCCCACAAGTCGGTGATGACTTGGAGAAATCCTCAGACTCAGCGTTGGGAAGCTGATGTGGAGTTTGTGGAGGGATCCCCCCAAGTGGCTGAACTAGCCGCAGTGGTAAGAGCCTTTGAGAAGTTCTCGGAACCAATTAATTTGGTAACAGACTCTGCTTACGTGGCGGGGGTAGTGTCCAGAGTGGAGCAGGCTGTGCTCAAAGAAATTGACAATGAACATCTCTTCAGATTGCTTTCAAAGCTAATTTATTTAATTTCTCATCGAGAACATCCGTTCTATGTGATGCATGTAAGATCACACACTGATTTGCCAGGTGAAATTGCAGAGGGGAATCGTCAGGCAGATTCCCTTGCTGCACCAGTTCAAAAAGCACATCTCCCTGATATCTTCCAACAGGCAAAGCTGAGTCACCAACAATACCATCAGAATGTGCCAGGCCTGATCCGTCAGTTCCAGCTAACATGGAGCCAGGCTCGAGCCATTGTGGCCATCTGTCCCAACTGCCAGGTCCAAGCAATGCCATCGATGGGTATGGGAGTTAATCCCTGGGGCCTTGGCAGTTGTGAGGTATGGCAGACAGACCTCACGCACATTCCTAGTTTTGGACGCCTCAAATATGTTCATGTAAGCATTGACACACATTCAGGAGCAGTGTATGCCTCTGCCCATGCAGGGGAAAAGACTGAACATGCCAAGAAACACCTAGTGCAAGCTATTTCAGTGTTGGGGATTCCAAAAGAAATCAAAACTGATAACGGCCCTGTCTGGGTTTGAAAAGACAGGTGTCTGCTAAGGAGAGGCAGGCCTCTCCAGGAAATGAGGAATTCGAATCCTTCCCTCCGTGTTATTATAATTTGGAAGATTAAAAAAAAACTTTTCAGTCAGAGCTATGGGGAAAAGGAATAACAGTCCTTTACTAGTAAATATAACAGGACAGACACAAAAAAACCCAACAGCAATTATAACAATAGTAGAACAGAACCAAGAACCCCGAGGGCAAACGGTGGAAGCTCCGGCGCTGATGGCCGGAAGCTGGGCGCGGTGGATTGTCCTCCGCAGGCAGGGGGGTGTCCTCGGCAGGCAGAGGTGGCAGTGCCGGAGAAGCGGCAGCGGCGGGACCCGGGCTCACCCAAAATCCAGCAGGACAGCGAAGAAACTCCGAATTCCTGGATACTCCAACAGATGATAGAATTCCCAGGACCAGACCCTTCGTTAACCGTAGACTCCAGCAGCCCACAGCCTCTGATCCCTGCTCCCCGGAAGACGAGAGACGCCCGACCCCCCACACTCAGCTCTCTCTCCCGGAGCTTTTTTCCCTCCCCCAAACTAAGTGATCAGCTTCTTTTTGTCCAGGTTAAGTACTCAGCATTTAGTCTCCTAGCAACTTGGGGGGGGGGGGAATTCTACAGGAGACTTAATCCTCAACAGGCCCAGCGTACATGTCCAAGGAGTTCCTGGAGTTTGTCCAGCAGTGGGGAGTGGAACATAAAACTGGCATCCCTCACTCCCCCACAGGTCAAGCTGTGGTTGAGCGAGCACATCAGATGCTCAAACAGGTCCTGGCTAGACAGAGTAGTACAACTGTGTGGATGTCTCCACATGAGAAACTCTGCAAAGCCGTGTTTACCATCAGTTTTCTGAACTGTTCATTTGAAAACATGAGTCCACCAGTGGTATGCCATTTTAACAGTGGCAATCAGTTCAAATTGTCTGAGCGTCCACCGGTCATGGTTAGGGATCCAGAAACTTGGGAAACCAAAGGTCCTTATGAGCTCGTGACCTGGGGTCGTGGCTATGCATGTGTGGCCACTCCCTCAGGCCCTCGGTGGATTCCCCAGAAGTGGGTGAAACCTTTTGTCCCTAAAAATCCAGCTTCAGCAGAAGGGGATGAGAGGCAAGTAGCTGTTGCATCCAAAAGAAGACACCGCCGAATGGAGGAAAAAGAATCTTCCTAAAGGTGGATTCCTTCCGGCAGAAACAGAAACTTTTAACATGTTTTAAAAATGCTTGTTTTTCTTTTTAGAGAAAACCTACCTTACACTTAACCCTGTGATGAACCCCATACAAGTTGTCATCTTATTGTTGCTGAACAGTCTGGCAGCTGCATAGATCATCCCTCAGCCGCATCAAAACATCTGGGTGACCCTGGCACAGACACTTCAGCAGGAAAACATATGTTTGTCCACTGCACCATCAGATAATCCTATGTCCACCTGTCTGGTAGGAATTCCATTATGGGCTGGAATTCTGTCTCGGCTTTTAGGAGTACCATGTACTGTAGTGGTGTGAGAGTTGTTTTATTGAGTTATTAAGTTATTTTTGTAAGATTTTTAAGTTATTTTTGTAATGGTTTAGTCCACTATACCCCCCTGTGTTTTGTAATAGTTTTCCCCCCTTATGAGCTGGTGGTATAACCAGACGTTTTCTGTCAATCATTCTTCCCCTGCACCTGTCCCTGTCAATCCCCTCCTCTCCTCGTGGTTGCCCTGTCTGTCACTTCGAGATCCTTCCCTGGATTCTGGAAAGATCCAGGAGAGGTGTCGAGTGATAGGCTGGTGCCCAGGAAATCCCCTCCTACCCTTCTGTGATTTGTTAATGGTTCAAAAGTTGACACCCCTGTTACCACCCCTGTGTTCCCTGGTTGGCTGACCCGTTGTCAGCCCTCCCCCATTTATAAGTGGCTGTCAAGCTTTGATCTCTGCTCTCTCTGGGCAGCAGTGGTCTGAGGCGGAGCTCTTTGCCAGACTTCCCTTAATAAACTACCTTCTACCCTGCCTAAAGAGAGACGACTCTTTTTCCATCACTGCAGTTGCAATTCCATCAGGTCCACTCGCTGGTGTGGGGAACCAAGAACCTACCGGGAGGAGGTTACTTGCCCTGCCTGTAACCCCGACTGATCCTCGTTGTGGCAGTGCAGAACTGAGCTAGCCTGGGCGCCTGCCAGGCGTGAGAGGACACTGCTATACAGAGTGGCGCCCGAATGTGGGGTACTCCAAGCCAGCAAAGCAGCTTGGATCCATGCGGGACCCGGACCCACAGCAACAGTGTCGGCGCCCACCACAAGGCCCCCTGGACGGAGTGGACTGCGTGGCATGGACTGGGGCTTCAAAGAGCCCAAAGCAGTCTTTGGACGTCATGCTACCTCTGGTAAGAGCAGTTTCTCTAGAAACTTGCTCCCAGGGGAAGAAGAAGGCAGCTCTGGAGCACCCCCAGAGTCTTCTTCGGCGACGGACTGACAACTCCAGGCTTTCCAGGTTCCCCGGAAGGGGTGAGTATCGCCCGCAAGCGGTACTTGCTTTTGGTGGGGTCCCCCGGGGGGGGGGGGGGGGAGACCCCATTTGAAGGAATATTCCTCAGGGATCCTGATAAAGGATTTTGGCTGCGCAGCCCGGAGGCTTGGGGTTTGCCCCAGACCTCTGTTGGAAACCTTCCTGAGAACCATCTTTAGTTACTTTTGTTATTTAATCTTTTAGTTCGGCGCGAATCGGATTCGCACGGTGGCATTCCGGGTTTTTGTAGCCACTGGCTTGCTTTTGTGGTTCCCCTGAGTGGGCGGAGAAGAGACAGTGACTCGGTTTTAGGGAGAAACAACTGCAGTTAAGTGTTATTTTCAGTTTCAGTTTGCCTGGCTGTTAGTTGTGTAATAGACTTTGAACACGAAGAAAGTTCCAATAGGAATTTATTAAATTACAGCAGGCAAAGCAAAGGCAAATACAGCGCTGGACGGCAGGGGAGTCTCTGCTCCACCCACTGCCGTGAATGGCAGGTTTTTCAGTCTCGCTTTTATCCTGCTTCTTTCCTCCGATGATGTATGTGTGACGTGTTGCTAGGAGGGTCTCTTTCTCTCTCTCGGTGGTCGCAGAGATGAAGGCTGTAGCTGTCCTCTTCCTTATATGGTAACTAAGCTGGAATTCCTGAAACTTAAAGCTGATTAAGCAAGTAGAGAGAGAGAAAAGAAATTGGGCAAAGGTATGTTGGCCTATAGGCTTAGATGGTAACATAGTAACTTCCTGTTATCTTGAGTTATTTGATCTCCAGTGAACAAAAGATAGTTAATGTTTATCACAATTCCCCCATTTCTCTTGTTCTTACTTATTTTTGTTCACTGTATCTTTGCAGTTCTTGTCTAGCTAATTCTAAAGTTTCTAAATTTTCTTCTTCAGGTATCTGAACATACTTAGTCCTAAGAAGCATAAGGTGTGCCGCTTCCAGCCGGCTTTTCACTATAGTAATCAGTTTCTTAAATATACATGGTCCAAAGGTAAGCCCAAGTGCCAACAGAACTACTGGCCCAATGGGGAGCAGGTTCTTTTTCTATTTGGATTATATTCCCCCTATCTTTCTCGGGTTCCCAATGTCTAACTCCCCAGTTTTTACCTAATAGCCATTCTTGTTTCTCTGGTTGGGTGACATTGAGATAAACAAACGAGCAGTCCCTTATATAGGTCATTTCTCCTGAAGGACCCCTCTATGGCTTTGTGCATCCTGCTGGTCCAAAGTCTGCTTGCAAATATTTATCATGCCCTCCTCCGGGTGTCCAGTCAGAGGCGATTGTTTCACAGCCCTAATATCCACAAAAATATTCGCCAGGATAATTACAATATCCTTTACCGTGATTTGAGCTTGGGCACATGTAGAATCGCGTTAGGTTCAGTACTTTTCCACAATGATCTATGTTGGTCAGATCACACACTCCTACTCTGAAACTGGGTGCTCTTACAGTAGTTACAGTTTGCAAAATCTCATTGTCATCCCATCGCCATAGTGACCATTTAAAGGGTTGGTGTGGTAGATTGTCTAAGGCATTAATCCCTCATGTATAACATCAGCAAAAGAAAAGTAATCGGCTGGGTCACGTGGTGAGCATCATTGGGGGCATAGGAATGGGAGTATATCTGAGGATTATTCCATTTCATAGACTGCAACCTGTCTCTCTGCCCAGGGTCCTTGCTCTTATTCCCATTCCTGAGGCAATTCCTCAAATATTGTTTTGTTGTCCCACCCTGGGGTTTCTTTCCTCCACAGCTTTTTACCCCTCTGCCTTTCCCGTCGACTCGGTTGCCTCGAGCCACGGGGGGTACTATCTTCTCGGCAGCAGGGATATTCTTCAGGAGGTCCCCGGGGGTGACTCTGTTGTCTCTTGTCATAGGAATCTCAGTTCCGATACTTAACCGAGGGGGTATCACACCGGATTCCCTTTAGGCGTGTGCGGCAGGTGCAGTCAACAATTTCAGCTATGAACGGGATGGGTTCATTAGGGTGATAACAATAATATTTTGGTTCAATCCCTAATGCAAAAATCCTCCACCACTCTTCTGATTCTTCCACTAACCCCTCATGTTTAACTTTATATTCTAGAATCCAATTAGTTATGTTCTGCTGCAGTACCCAACAGGGGCTGCAAATTCCTCTAGGAGGGGTTCCTCGCCTACAATGACTCCACCACCTGTCCCTGCAGATTTTACAAATATAACAAACAAAAGGATAACAATTGCACTCTGGGTCTCTGCACCTTATCTTAACATCAGAGTTACAAATTAATCTTTCTTCCGTGTAGTGTGGTTCTGGTGCATATTCTACACGGTGTCCATTCATTGATGATCTCTCCTCTGGATCCGTAACTTCAGGTCTCCGGGATTGCTTGTCACCTGCCACTCAGGAGTCGGTTTGCTCACTGGCCCTTTAATTTTGCTAGCATGGGTCTATCCCTTCTCTGCTGTTCTGATTGCAGTTTCTGTAGTAAGCAATACAAGGTAAGGGCCCTCCCATTGTGGGGTCAGGGATGCTTCTTTCCAGGACTGTATCGTTACCTAATCTCCTGGTTGCACCTGGTGCAGTTTCAAATCTAGTGGGGGTCTCTGAACTAACCTTCTTTTTTTCTACAGATTTTCCCTATATTTCATTAGGCTGGTAATGTATATATTCATATTCTGATCCCTCAACTTTGGATGATCTTGTGGTTCCTCTATGTTGTAGGGCATTCTATACAACATTTCAAACGGGGATATTCCCATATCTGATCTGGGTTGTGTCCGGATATTTAGCAATGCTAATGGTAGGTATTTTACTCATGACAGTCTGGTCTCAATTATATTTATACTTCCCAGTCTTGGGTAATTCTGTAAAGTCTAGTTGGATGTTAGCGAATGGCCGGTATGCTGTGGGTCGTCCTCCCATTAAGGATTTTCTTAAATTTGCCCTATTTACTTTCAGGCAGGTAACACACCCCCTCACTACCTGCTTTGCCAAGTCATCTGCTCCAATACACATATGTTTGCTGGCGAATTGATCTACTAATGCTTGTGCCCCCCAATGTGTTTTGCTATGTATTCTCCTCATAATATCCATAGCTATGGATTTAGGCAGTACAGTTCTATTATCCTCTGGAAGTCGCCATTCCCTTTCTGAGTTTTCTCTCAACTCCATTCTTTTAATCTTTTTCTTTTTCCTGCATAGTAAAACTGTATATCTTTTGCAAATTCCCTTTGCTAGTCTCACGCTCTTTTCTTTCAGCCTTCGGATCTTCTTGGGGGGTAGATTGTGACGTCTGTAAAGCAGCCCTTCTTGCTTCCTGATCTGCTGCATTATTTCCCTTGCTTTTAAAATCTAATCCCTTTTGATGCCCTTTCAGGTGAACAACAATTTTCCTAGGTCCCCTCAAGGCCTTCAGCAATTTCCTGATTAGATCCTGGTGAACCAGGTTTTTTCCCTGGGAGTTTATTAACCCCCGTTCTTCCCATATTTTCCCAAAAGTGTATATAATCCTATAAGCATATTTTAAGTCAGTATAGATGGTACCTGATCTATTCTTTAACAACTGCAATGCTCGTAGCACCGCATAAAGTTCACAAGCCTGTGCTGACTAAGATCCACTTAGAGGGCCTGATTCCATAACTGCAAGTCCTTCTCCCCCAACTATTGCATAACCAGAAACCCTTTTTCAATTTATCACTCGCGATGAGCCATCTACAAACAACCTATTTCCTTCTTCTAATTCTTCTTCATCCAGATCTGGTCTTATTTTGGTTTGTTCTTTTATGGTAGATAAGCACTCATGTGCCAATCTATCCTCGCTTGGCCTTCTATATAAGAATTGGGCTGGATTTTGTAAGGCTGTTACCTCCAGGGTTAATTTTGGGGAGTCTAATAGGATTCCCTCATACTTCAAGAGTCGGGCATCCGTTATCCATTTTTCTGCTTTTTGTTGCAAAATTCTCCGGATATTATGAGGGGATAATACTCTCAGTTCCCCGTTGAAAGTGATTTTATTAGCCTTCTCCACCAGCAGGGCGCAGGTCACTATAGCCTGTAACCATGTAGGCCACCCCCTGCTGACAGGGTCTAACAGCTTAGATAAGTACCTAACAGGTTTCTTTTTCTCAGCCCACTCCTGAGTCAATACCCCACAAGCCATCCCACTATCTGTATTTACAGATAGATAAAAGCGTCTTTTTAGATCGGGTAGGCTTAACACAGGGGCACTGACTAAGTGATGCCATAGAGCTTTCAGATGTTTGTCATCTCTTTTATCTTATTTCACTAGCCCTCTTTGGCTTAATTTTTCATATAAAAAACTTAACCTTGGTGCTATAGTTCTCAATTCACTGTCGGCAATACCCCATGAGACCTAACAACTGCCTGATTTGTTTCTTGCTTCTTGGAGGCAGTATAGATAGTATCCCCTTTACTCTTTCAGGGTCTATTTTCTTCTCCCCCTTCCGTAGGTAGTGCCCAAGATACTTTACTTCTTCTTCCGCGAATTGTAGTTTTGCTTTAGATACTTTGAGCCCCTTGGCACTCAAGAAGTTGAGTAATCTAATGCTTTCTGCCCGTACTTTGTCCTCTGCTTCCCCAGCAATCAGGAGGTCATCTACATATTGGATAAGGGTCACTCCTTCCCCAGTCTGATATTCTTCTAAAATTTGTTCTAAAGCTTGTCCAAACAAATTAGGCGATTCCGTAAACCCCTGAGGGAGCACAGTCCACCTTAGCTGCTGTCTCCTATGAGTGACTGGGTCTTCCCATTCAAATGCAAAGTAATTCCTACTCTTCTCGTCTAGAGGACATGCCCAGAATGCATCTTTAAGGTCAATTACACTATAATATTGTTTTTCGGGACCAAGTCTGCTTAGCAGGGTGTAAGGGTTGGCTACCACCGGAAAACGAGCTACTGTCATTTTGTTTATTTCTCCAAGAGTCCTTTGCTTAGTAGCCTCTCAATCTCGGGCTTCAACCCATTCTTTCCCTCTGGGGAGATGGGGTACTGTTTAACCCTTATCGGTGTCTCTGGATCTTTAATGATTACCGAGAAGGGGGGTATATTCAACCTTCTTACACTATCAGGGGTGTACCATATGTCTGGGTTAATTTTTTCCTCATCCTCTACCCTCAAAGGACAGAGTTTTATTTTGATTTCTTCATTTACTACTTCTATATTAATACCCATTTCTATAATTAAGTCTCTCCCTAACAAATTATAATCTGCTTCTGGTACCAGCAGAAGGTTCCCTATTCCTATTTTGGACCTTGATTCCACTAGCACATTCTTAATCACAGGGACTTCAAAGGGCTCCCCCTTCGCCCCTACCACTTGAACAGTTTCCTTTGATATCTTACATCCCTCCGGTAGTACCTGGACTGTCGATCGCTCAGCTCCAGTATCTACTAAAAACTCAAATTCCTGCTGCTGAGGACCTATTTTTAATTTTATCAAGGGCTCCTGATGTTTCCGTGTCCCCAGCAAATGAAGCCCCTGACTCCTTCAGTCCTCTTTGAAGACTCTCTCATCCCTCAGCCGCTTCCTGCAGTTTCTCCGAAAGTGTCCTTTATTTCCACAGTAGAAACATACACCTCCATCCTTTTTCTCTACCTGGGGAACCCCTCCCCCATTTCTCTGGGCCACTTGACTTGTTTTGGGAGGGGCATCAATTCCCTTAGTTTCCCTTATTGCTGCCACCATCATTCTTACTTGCCTCTTGTGACTCTCTTCATCTCTTCTCACATATACCTTCTGTGCTTCCCTCAATAGCTCATCCAGGTCTCTATCTTGCCAATTATCTAATTTTTCTAACTTCTTTCTGATATCTTCCCACGATTTAGCCACAAATTGTGTTTTTAACAGTGCTTGCCCTAACGGTGTCTCAGGATCTAAGCCCGAGTACATCTGCAGGTTTTTTTCTCAAGCATTCTAGCCAATCCGTAGGTGTCTCCTCCTTTTTCTGTCTCTCATTAAATGCTTTGTTGATGTTCTGCTCTCTAGGCACCGCTTCCCGGATCCCCTGTACTATTATCCCCCTCAGATCCTGCATATTGGTTCTGTGATCCTGCTGCTGATGATTCCAATTGGGATCCTGCAAAGGCCACTTGGTGTCTGCCAAAGGTCCTTGTGCATGTTGTGCATCCTAAATCTTCATCCCCGCTCGTCTAATCATATTTCTTTCCTCGGCCGTGAAGAGAATATTCAATATTGCTTGCAACTCACCCCAAGTATAAATACTGGGTCCCAAAAATTGGTCCAGTCTCTCAGCCACCCCCAAAGGATCTTCTAGGAGGCTCCCTATCTCCCTCTTAAATTCTCGAACATCCCCAGAACTCAAAGGTACTGAAACAAACCCTATCGCTGGGTGAGGTCCCTGCCCCCCCCCCCCCCAGGCATTTCTCTTAGGGGATATAGGTTATGCTGTCTAGCCCGACCTCGGGTTATGGGTCCCTGCGGTCCCTGCACTTCCTCGGGGGGCTCGGGATTACCTCCTGCTTCCTGAGGCTCTACTGGAGGTGCATTCGGGATCTGGGGGTTCAGAGGGGGTATGTAAGGAGGTGGGATCAGTAAGGCTTCTTCCTCTTTACTCCTGTCTTTCTTTCGTCCTCCCTCTTTGAGGGGAAACAGGAGTACTTCACCCCCAGGTCTTGTAACCCATACATTAGCATATTCACTTTCTTCCTGACTAAAAGGAATTTTAGTGTTTACCCACAAGTTGGGTTTTTGCCTCACCCAATCTTCTGATGATCCAAAAATGGGCCAAAAAATATTCCGGGAAATCTCCTTCCCACCCCATACTTCCACACAATAATGGATCATTCTAGCCGTATCTTTACCCCCTGTGTTAGGGTAATGTTTCCAATTGTCTAATATGAACCCCAGTGGGCTATCTCTAGGCACCGGGGGAAGTTTTATGGGAGTAGAGGGCCTGCTCTTCCCCTGTCCCATCTTCTGGAGTGCCCTCACACAAATGTGGTGCGGAAGTCACTCGCTTCCCCTTGTTCGTGGCTCACGCCCTCTCGGGCAATGAGAAACGCACTACTGAGGGTCCACAATCACTTGGAGAATCCGAGCTGCCGGTTCTCCTCTCACACACACACTCGCAGCACTCCAGGGATACCCGACCCAGACCGAACGGAATCCTCCACACAGATACTCACGCGTCTTGCGTCTTCGTCCGGACCTTTGTGCACAAAGTTTATAGGGTCTGCCGGCTTCCTTTGCCTAATGCCTTGAATTTAGGTTCGTCGGTCCAACCGAGACAGGACTTGGGTCTACCAGGGCCGCCGACTGATCGGCGGGGCGCCCCCCAGGCAGAACCAAAAATCCTATCTTACAGGTGGATCCGAGTCACGGCACCAAATTGTAATAGACTTTGAACACGAAGAAAGTTCCAATAGGAATTTATTAAATTACAGCAGGCAAAGCAAAGGCAAATACAGCGCTGGACGGCAGGGGAGTCTCTGCTCCGCCCACTGCCATGAATGGCAGGTTTTTCAGTCTCGCTTTTATCCTGCTTCTTTCCTCCGATGATGTATGTGTGACGTGTTGCTAGGAGGGTCTCTTTCTCTCTCTCGGTGGTCGCAGAGATGAAGGCTGTAGCTGTCCTCTTCCTTATATGGTAACTAAGCTGGAATTCCTGAAACTTAAAGCTGATTAAGCAAGTAGAGAGAGAGAAAAGAAATTGGGCAAAGGTATGTTGGCCTATAGGCTTAGATAGTAACATAGTAACTTCCTGTTATCTTGAGTTATTTGATCTCCAGTGAACAAAAGATAGTTAATGTTTATCACAGTTGGGAACGACACATATCAGGAGAGATGGGTGTAAAACTTTCTGTCGTTCAAAAGAGTGTGTATTATACTTTCATTTCAGTTGCACAGAATGCACAGTTAAAAGTTTCAAAAAGCGATTTAAAACATTTTGTTCGTTGGCTTTATTCGCATTTTCCGCAGGTTTCCCCCACCAGATCGGCAGCACCGAGTTTTGGGGTGCTGTGAGAAGGAAAATGACTCAATTGGTGGCGTCGGGAGACAGAGACACTTTAAAATATTTTAATTTAGCAGCGCAGCTGTATTCAGCAGTAAGGTCTCAGAAGGGAATGCAAAAACCGCCAGAATGCGAAAAGCCATCCCCCAGTTCCCCTGTCCCTCTGCCCCAATCCCCTTGTCCCCGGAAAAGTATTCTGAAAGAAGCGGCAAGAGATCCGCCTTCTAGCTCAGGCTCTTTCAGAATTTTCCGATCCCCCAGCCCGTGCAGCCGGCACAGCCCCCACAGTTCGCGTGGCTCGCACCGAGCTGCGCAGGACCTTTAAGGCGGCCCTGGCCAGGCTGCCCGAAAGCCCTTTCCGTCCCCGCGTTTCCCAGTTCAAAAACCCCGAGTTCAGTCTTCAGTTAATGGGGGAGCAGAACATAGGTCCCGCTTTCCCCTGCCAAAAGATGGCGGAGGCCACGTGGCGAAACCTTCTTCATCTCCCAGTCCTTCCCGCGGTTCCTTTGATCCCACCCTTAACCCCTCCCAGCCCCTCTTCCCCTCCTATCCCAGTGACGCAGGGTCCCTGTGGCCCCGTGCCGCTCTGCCCGCTCCTCCTGATGCCTGTGACGCAGCTGTGCCGTGCCGGGACAGCGGCGGGACCCGCTGCGCCTGCGCGGTGCCTGCAGCCGGGCTGCCCGCCCTGCCCGATCTCGGTGACGTCGCTTTCCCCGCCCTGCAGACGTTCCCGTGAGCCGGCGCCGGTCCGCCCGAGGCAGCACGGGGCCGCGCTGCCCCCTCTGCGGCCGCGCGGACTGCCGCCGCCGTCCCGTCCGGGGCGGCACCGCCCGGGACCGCTCTGCAGCGGCGCCACTCCGCCCCGCTCGCTTCCCCGGGTCGGCACGGGCCGGCTCCCCCGCCCTGCTGCAGCCTGGGGCTGCTCCCCAGCGGCTGCGGTCCGCCGCGTTCGCTTCCTCGGACCCCCCCACCAGCCCTTCTCCTGGGTGACATCATACCCCGACCAAACTGCTCCCCCCACCCCTGGACAGCAAGGGTCAGGGAGTCCCGATTCCCACGGTCCTCGTTCCGGTTCCCACGGTCCAAACAAGGAAGTTAGTGAGCCGGAGCCGGCCTCGATGGGGCTGCCGCCCTCCTTCCTCATCCCTACTCTAGCCCCTGTCACCTATCGAAGTTCCCGCGGAGGCCAAAACATCAAAGCCATTTACCACTCGTTCCCACAGGCCACCATCAGAGATCTGTGTAAAGCCCATAAGGAATATGGAAAGGATAGTCCATACTTCCGGGGTCTTTTAAAGGCAGATCTCTCAGGGGCTGAAACACTCCCTGCTGATTTAAAGCAGCTGTTTTCCTGCCTGCTCAACTCCACAGAATATAGGCTTTGGGAGGGAACATGGAAGCAGCTGCTCAGGGATGCCCTGCCAGGTCTCCTGGACAACATAGAGACTATGGTGGATGGTCACGGGAATCCCCTCACTTTTGAACATCTCGCTGGTGAAGGGCAGTGGATGGAAGCAACTGATCAAGTTGCTTCACCTGAAAAGTGCCTCAATGTGGTAAAAGAAGCAGCCTTAACTGCATTTTTTACAATGCAGCCTCATGGTCCAGTGGTCCCATATTCTAAAATAAGACAGGGCCAAAGTGAATCTTTTACTGATTTTGTGGAGAAGCTCTCCAGGGCCATTGAGGTCCAAATTAAAAGTGAAGGGGCACGTGAATGCATTTTAAAGGAAATTGCATTTTCAAATGCAAATGATCTGTGTCGTGCTGCAATTTTAAGTCTCCCATTAGATCCTGCACTGACCTTACAGGACATGCTCCAAGTATGTCAAGTAAAGGTCCCGTTTATGAGTGCCTCAACAGGACAGCGGCCCAAATTACACCATGCTGCGACCATCGAAGCTGAAGGCTCCCGAGAAACATCAGACACCAGGAAGAAGCCTTTGGTTCAAGGCTCCCAAAAATGTTTTCTATGTGGGAAATTGGGGCACTGGTCCTCCCTATGCCCCCTTAAAAAAGAATTTGAAGAATTTAAAAACAAAAAGGGGGGAGGAGAAGGGGAAAAAGGGAGAGGGTTTAAACCCTCACAAAAAAACTAAAGGGGGAGTGCAGGTCCACCCTGCGTGATGAAAAAAATGGGGTGGACCGGGCAGAAGGGGAAGGGGGAGGGAGCCAAGGGAAAAAGACAGAAAAACTGCCTTACCCCATTCGAGGTCACAGCAAAAAGAATTTACTGGAAATGACTCACACGGACCTTGACATTGCAAAACCCATTTTGACAACAGATTCTAACTATACACCTTACAGGTTACGGCTCACAGAGGGTTTGCACCTGAAAGACGACAATTGGAAATTGGTGTCGGTCAACAATGGTGAGGAGGGCACTTGGCCAAGGGGCGAAGGTAAGCTCATCGTTGTGGGGGATTGCAAACACACTCCACAAGAGATCGAAATCCTCCCGGGAGCACTTGGCAACAATCCCGGGAGATTCGTTCTCTGGCTACGATGCACCCACCCACCAACATTCTTACCGAAAGGACAAATAGTTGCCCAAATCATCCCCGCCTGGGAGTGCCCGGAAGACAGCATACCAATAGCTTGTCCCGTGCACAACATCACAGAGGCAAGGCCCCAGCTGGCGTGTGAGTTGAGTGTGGGTGGGGAGGCCATTAAGATCACAGGCCTCCTAGACACGGGGGCAGACTTGACGATATTCCCAGCCAAGCACTGGCTGTCACATTGGGCCTTGGAAAACGTGGCTGGACACGTGCAAGGTGTAGGGGAAATGCAATTGGCTAAGAAATCAAAGAGCGTGGTGCAAATTAAGGGGCCAAAAGGGCAATTGGCCAGTTTACGCCCTTTTGTTTTAGATTATAAGGAACCCTTGTTGGGGAGAGACCTGATGGCCCAGTGGGGGGTCACAATTGACATCCCAGACCCCTCACAGGATTTTTGGGTGGCGGCTGCTGAGGAGCGCCCTACCCGCAAGCTGAATTGGAAAACAGATTCACCAGTGTGGGTAGAAAAGTGGCTGCTTTCAAAGCAAAAATTAAAGGCGCTTGAAGAGCTCGTGGAGGAGCAGTTGGCCAAAGGCCACATTGTAGAGACAACCAGCCCTTGGAACTCCCCAGTTTTCATCATCCAGAAGCCGGGGAAGGACAAGTGGAGGCTCCTCCAGGACCTCAGACAAATTAATAACGTGATTGAAGACATGGGCTCTCTCCAACCTGGTATGCCTTCCCCTACCATGCTCCCACAAAATTGGAAATTGGCAGTAATAGACATAAAAGATTGTTTCTTCCATATTCCCCTACACCCTGACGATGCCCCATGTTTTGCATTCTCGGTTCCCACCATTAACCAAGCGGCCCCGAGGAAATGCTACCATTGGTGAGTTTTACCCCAAGGGTTGAAATTTTCGCCTGTCATCTGCCAGTGGTATGTGGCTTCCTTGCTGTCCCCGGTCCGCATAGCCACGGAGAAAGCAATCATCCATCATTATATGGATGATGTGCTTGTGTGTGCCCCCACCGATGATCTCTTGTCCCACATGCTTGACCTGACCATCAATGCATTGGTTGTTGCAGGGTTCGAGCTGCAAGAAGACAAAGTTCAAAAGATGCCACCTTGGAGGTACCCTGGGCTGGAAATTGGCAAGCGGACCATTGTGCCGCAAAAATTGGAAATTAAGGCCAAGATCGAGACCCTCGCAGATGTCCACCAACTGTGTGGGGCATTGAACTGGGTGAGACCCTGGCTAGGACTGACCACTGAAGACCTGGCCCCTCTTTTCAATTTATTGAAAGGGGGAGAGGAGCTGAGTTCTCCTAGGGAACTCACCCCAGAAGCAAAGGATGCGCTGGGAAAGGTACAGCATCTCATGTCCACTCGGCAGGCTCACCGGTGTGATCCAGACCTGCGTTTCAAATTTATAATAATGGGGAAATTGCCACACCTCCATGGAGTCATTTTCCAATGAGAAATAACATCAAAAAGGACCAGGGCAGAGAGGACCCGCTCTTAATCACAGAATGGGTCTTTCTCAGTCATCAAAGGTCCAAAAGAATGACACGTCCACAAGAACTGGTGACTGAACTGATCCGGAAGGCTAGAGTCCGGATCAGGGAATTGGCCGGATGTGATTTTGAATGCATTCACATTCCAATTGGATTAAGATCAGGCCAAATTACAAAGGCAATGTTAGAACACCTGCTTCAGGAGAATGAAGCACTGCAGTTTGCTCTGGATTCCTTTACTGGGCAAATCTCAATTCATCGGCCAGCCCACAAAATTTTTAATCAGGATGCCAAATTCACATTGAATTTGAAAAGTGTTCAGAGTAGGAAGCCTTTAGAGGCCTTGACAGTTTTCACTGACACGTCCGGAAGGTCCCACAAGTTAGTCATGACTTGGAAAGACCCTCAGACTCAGCACTGGGAGGCAGATGTTGCTGAGGTGAAGGGATCACCTTAAGTTGCTGAGTTGGCCGCTGTCGTCAGGGCTTTTGAAAGGTTCCCCAAACCCTTCAATTTAGTGACAGATTCCGCTTATGTGGCGGGAGTGGTATCCAGAGAAGATCAGGCCATACTGCAGGAAGTGTCTAACACAGCACTGTTTGAGCTGCTCTCTAAGCTTGTCAAGCTTGTCTCCCATAGGGAGCAGCCATTTTTTGTGATGCATACAAGATCACATACTGATTTGCCAGGGTTCATTGCTGAGGGAAACAGAAGGGCTGATGCTCTTGCTGCTCCTGCAGCAATGGCCCCACTGCCCAGTATTTTTGAGCAGGCAAAGCTCAGCCATCAGCTTTACCATCAAAACGCACCTGGCCTTGTTCGCCGGTTTCACATCACCCGGGAACAGGCTAAGGCAATTGTGGCTACGTGTCCCTCCTGTAACCAGCATGCACTTCCCACCTTGAGTGCAGGAGTGAATCCCAGAGGCCTAAAAAGCTGTGAGCTGTGGCAGACTGACGTGACATATCCCCCAATTCGGCCGATCTAAATATGTGCACGTCTCAGTGGACACCTTCTCCGGTGCAGTCTTCGCTTCCTCTCACACAGGGGAGAAGACCTCGGATGTAATAAAACACCTCATCCAGGCTTTCTCCTTCATGGGCATCCCGAGAGAGTTAAAAACAGATAATGGCCCAGCGTACCGCTCCAGGGAGTTCAGCAGCTTCCTGCAACAATGGGGAGTGGGACATAAGACCCGCATCCCCCATTCCCCAACAGGCCAAGCTGTCGTGGAGAGGACCCACAGGGAAATCAAAAGGGTCCTCAACCAACAACAACAGGTTTTAAAAATAGAAACACCGCAGACCCGGTTGGCCAGGGCACTATTCACCGTGAATTTTTTAAAATTGTACTTCTGAATTTTTAAACCCTCCAATCGTTCACCATTTCGGGGCAAACCCTCAATTAAACATCAAGGAGAGGCCGCCAGTCATGGTCCGGGACCCTGAGACTGGAAGGACAGAGGGACCTCACGATTTGGTCACGTGGGGTCGTGGATATGCTTGCGTGTCTACCCCCACGGGGCTAAAATGGTTACCATCCAAATGGGTGAGGCCCTATGTCCCGAAAGTCTCAGGGGAGAACAAAAATCTACCTCAAGTGACACAGGCAGCATTTAGGCGGAGAAGAAGGGAAAGTCTTTCCGGGAATGGGCTCCTTTTCCTAAATAACCCTCTGTTTGAACAATAATTGTTTGTTTCAGTCATTTTAGTTACGATGGAACCTGTCCAGTGCCAGTCCCCAGTGCTGAGGAAATTCTACCTGCTTCTCAGCATCCTCCTGCTCACCAGTCTCGCTGCTCCTGTCTCCGGATGGTTGGTGCCCCAGCCCAAAGCCAACGTTTGGGCGACTCTCGCCAGGGCAATGGGGCAGGACCACATTTGCCTCTCAGCCATGTCGGCAGACAACCCACTCATGACCTGCCTTGTGGGGATCCCAAATGGACCCAAGCTCTTAGAGGTCACAGAGCAGACCAATAGAGAGGGTGCTTCTAAGGGTCAATCCATATCCCAGCTATCCCCACCTGATTCCTTTCTAGATGTTGAAACTACGTTCCCCATTAGAAATTCGTTTTTGTTGTGGAAAAAATATATATGCACCCTTTCCACCTTAAGTTTTCCCCTCAACGAATTAGAAATTTTGGGTTCCTCAAATGCTTGTGTTCATTTTATGTTTACCCCCCCTCAGGGTCAGGAGAGATCTTATCAGTTTGTCTATCAAACCAAGGACGTTTACACAGCCAAAATATGGTGCGGCCGGATTGCCCATGTGGAAATGGCTTCAACAACTGATAGGAAACCCCTGGCCCTTCCCAAAGGTGTGTTTTTGATTTGTGGGGATAGAGCATGGGCAGGCATCCCCCCTCACCTTGTAGGAGGACCATGTACTTTTGGCCGGTTGGGCTTGTTTTTCCCCAACAAGACCATTCTCATGAATTGGCAGGGAAAAAATTCCACCAGCAAAAAGGTCCAAAAAGAGATTTGGCCTCGCTCGATGCCAACTGTGACTCAGAAATTATCCATTGGTCAAAAGTAAAGGGAGTGGCAGTCACAGTTTTTCTACCCTGGGTATTGACTGTGAAAGCTCTAGGTGAGCTGGCTCACCTGGAGTGTTGGGTGGCTAAACAAGCAAATTAAACTTCCAACGCGCTGGCCGGCCTCCTATCAGATGAGGAAGTAACAAGGCAGGCAACGCTGCAAAACAGGGCAGCTATTGACTACCTCCTCCTCCTCCATGGACATCGTTGTGAGGAGTTTGAGGGGTTGTGTTGTTTCAACCTGTCGACAAAGGCTGAGGATGTCCACAAAGCCATCCAGAGCATCCGGAGCATGGTAGAAGACATCAAGAAAGAGACTGGTGACTGGCTGAGTGGGATGTTTGAGAACTGGGGCATTTCGTGCTGGGTAGGCTCAATTATAAAATCAGTTCTATTATTTTATTTATTATTGTATTAATTTTAGTTACGATTGGTATTGTCAGAAACATGTTAAATAAGTTGATTTCTAGCACCACACACTCCCCCTCCGTAAACCAAGTAGCTATGTCATCCGTGCCTGAATGGGAGGAGGGCATGGAATGGGAGGAGGGCATGGAACTGGAGGAAGATTTGGAAGAAGACAGAGACCTAGAAGAAGAACCTCAGATGGAGTGGCCTGTTCAACTAGAGTGGTTCGATGAGGCATGTACAGACTCAGAGTATCGTCCTCCCCCGTTCCAGTTCTACTCCTCTTAAAAAAACAGAATAGGGGGAGATGTAGTGGTGCAAGAGTTGTTTTATTGAGTTATTAAGTTATTTTTGTAAGAATTATAAGTTATTTTTGTAATGGTTCGGTCCACTGTACCCCCCTGTGTTCCGTAATAGTTCCCCCCTTATGAGTTAGTTATATAACCAGACATTTTATGCCAATCATTCCTTCCCTGCACCTGTCCCTGTCAATCTGCCCTCTGTCCTCTTGGTCGCCCTGTCTGTCACTTCGAGATCCTTCCCTGGATTCTGGAAAGATCCAGGAGAGGTGTCGAGTGATAGGCTGGTGCCCAGGAAATCCCCTCCTACCCTCCTGTGATTTGTTAATGGTTCAAAAGTTGACACCCCTGTTACCACCCCTGTGTTCCCTGGTTGGCTGACCCATTGTCACCACCCCTGGATCCTCCCACATTTATAAGTGGCTGTCAAGCTTTGATCTCTGCTCTCTCTGGGCAGCAGTGGTCTGAGGCGGAGCTCTTTGCCAGACTTCCCTTAATAAACTACCTTCTACCCTGCCTAAAGAGAGACGACTCTTTTTCAGTCGCCGCAGTTGCAATTCCATCAGGTCCACTCGCTGGTGTGGGGAACCAAGAACCTACCGGGAGGAGGTTACTTGCTCTGCCTGTAACCCCGACCAATCCTCGTTGTGGCAGTGCAGAACTGAGCTAGCCTGCACGCCTTCCAGGCGTGAGAGGACACTGCTATAATGTACCATAGGGTGGTTGTCCGTATTGACACCCAACCAAACTTTAATTGGTGAATGGACTCACAAAAACAAATTGGCAAACAAAATTCAAAAGAGGAGTGCTGACCAATTGGATTCAAATTGTAATTCAGAAATTTTTCATTGGGCCGAGTCAAAAAGAGTTGCTGTGTCCCTGTTCCTTCCATGGGTCGCAGCAGCCAAAGCTCTAGGTGAATTAGGCCATCTAGAGTGCTGGGTAGTCAAACAGGCAAATTTAACGTCCACCGCCATCAGCTCTCTCCTAGAAGATGAGGAAATTACCAGACAGACCACTCTCCAGAACCGTGCTGCTATAGATTCTCTTGTTACTTCATGGACATGAATGCCAGGAATTTGAAGGACTGTGTTGCCTAAACCTGACCTCGAATGCTCCAAACATCCATGCTGCCCTTCGAAGCATGAACAGCTTGATCGGACAAGTGAAGCAAGAATCTGAGGATTGGATCAAAGGACTGTTCAAAGGCTGGGGACTTACAGGGTGGTGGACTTCTATAGTTAAAACAATTTTGTTATTTCTTGTTATTCTTTTCCTTGTAGCAATAGCGTTCAGGATCCTACGCTGTTAGATTTTCAAGGCTATCAATAGTCTCATACCTTCTACCTCAGAAGTCAACCACATAGAGTTGGGAAGCCTAAAGCAAGCTGACGCCCCGAACAATTGTAATTGGTGGGAAAACCCACATTCCGTGTTACCTAACGTCCTTCTAATGTTCTTAAACAAAAAAGGGGGAGATGTTGTGTTCCTCTGAGGAATGTTTTTTCCCCTCAGAATCCCCCTGAAGCCTGTGCTATGTAGTTTAACCCTTTTTCCCTATCATACAAACCCCTGACTCTATTGGCTCAGGGCCAATATCTTTCCTTGGCCCAAAACTAGATATACCCCTAGATATATCTTCCTGGTTCCCTCTCTCTCTCCTCAGCCTCCTGGAACATCATATTGAGAATAAAGCTTGGACGGAAGCTGGGGGTGAGAGCCACTCTTGAAATCTTTATTCTGTCTCTCTGGAAATATATTTCCCTAAAACCCCTGAATAACTGAGCTAGCGAGAGCCGGGGGGTGGCTAGAGGGAAGTATAGTTTCGCAGAGGTGAAATATCTTGGACACCTGATAAGTAAGGGTAGTCGAAGGCTGAATCCAGAGAGAATTGCAGGAATTTTATCCCTTCCACCTCCCTCTTCAGCGGGAAATCAGAAAACTACTCGGATTATTGGGATATTGTAGATTATGGATTGAGGGGTACACACAGGCAGTAAATTTTTTGTATGAAAAGTTGACAGAGGGAGATAATATAAAATGGACCAAGGAAGATGATGATAAATTAGAAAAACTGAAGTTAAAACTGGCCTTTATACCAGCTTTAAGCTTACTTGCACTAGAAAAACCCTTTCATCTGTATGTGAATGTAGAAAAGGGGATAGCTCATGGAGTTCTGGTCCAGGAGTGGGGAGGAATAAAGAGACCAGTAGCTTATTTATCAGAGATGTTGGACCCAGTGAGCCACGGCTGGCCACTATGTATTCAAGCTATAGCCACTACTGCAATCCTGGTAGAAGAAAGTCGTAAACTTATTTTTGGAAGTAAACTAATTGTGTGCACACCTCACGTGGTTCGAAATGTGTTAAATCAGAAAGCTGAAAAATAGTTGACACTCTAGAATGTTAAAATATGAAGCAGTCTTGATAGACAGTGATGACCTGACATTAGAAGTAAACAGAAGTTTAAATCCAGCCCAGTTCTTATATGGAGAACCAGCAGATAAGCTAATACATAATTGTTTAGAAATTATCCAATACCAAACAAAAGTTCGGGGGGATCTTGAAGAACAAGCCCTTTCAGAAGGGGAAATAATCTATGTGGATGGTTCCTCCAGATGTCTACAAGGAAAAAGAATGTCAGGGTATGCAGTAGTTGATGGAAAAAACATGCAAACTATTGAAAAAGGAAAATTACCTTCAAACTGGTCAGCTCAAACTTGTGAATTATATGCTCTAAAAAAGGCACTGGAATATTTAGCACACAAGAAAGGAACTATATATACTGATTCGAGGTATGCTTTTGGAGTAGTACATAATTTTGGAAAAATTTAGGAAGAAAGAGGATTACTTAATTCAAGAGGAAAATGATTAGTACATGAGGGACTCATTTTAGAAGTTTTAGAGGCATTAAAACTATCTGAAGAAATAGCTATAGTACACATTAAGGTACACCAAAAAGGAGTGACCCCAGAAATAAGAGGAAATAATTTGGCAGATCAGGAAGCTAAGGATGCAGCAGAAAATGGAGCTGAAAGAGTTATGTTAATATTAACTCCAAATGAGGAAAATAGGAAATCCCAAAGTTTAGTGAAGCAGAGAAAAAAGAATTAAACAAGATAGGAGGAGAACAGGCTGAATCAGGGAAATGGAAACTTCCTGATGGAAGACAATTACTTAATAAAATACTGGCTAGAAAAATATTAGAAGACATGCATCAGAAAACCCACTGGGGTACTCAGGCTTTGTGTGAACATTTTCTAAGGAACTATGGATGCAAATGTATAACTTGCCAAAGGATAAACAAAAAGGTGATGAGAAAAACAACATTAGGAGGTCATGAGTTAGCTCTCCGACCATTTCAAAATATCCAAGTAGATTTTACTGAACTTCCTCAAGTACAAAGATGGCAGTATTTATTAGTAATGACAGACCATCTAACTCATTGGGTAGAAGCAGTTCCCACTACCAAGGCCTCATCCAACATGCTAAGTAAAAACCTTTTAGAACAGAGTATTCCCAGATACGGAATGGTTAATACAAGAGACTCGGATGTCACTAAGACACACAAAGCAGCCACACGCAGACAAGAGGTTTCACAGAGCAGAGGTTCCTCCGTCCAGCTCAAGGCTGAGACAGGGCAGAGAGAGAGCCCCTTTGTTTATTTCTTACTTATTATATATTTGTGGGTCTAGCAGAAGATTGGCTTCTGGGGTTTTTCACCTTTCAGCCACGTGGCTAGCCCAACTGTCAGTTACATTTGTTTTCAGGTTAGAAATATGCAAACAAAGGACAGAGAATGAAAAACAAAGGATTTGTTTATGTTACATCTGTGGGAAAAAGGTAAAACTGCTTCTAATATTGTACCATAGCTAAAAGATCTGACTCCATTTTATGAAAAATCAAAAGGCTATAAAAAACTCAGAAAAACCAGGGTAACACTCGGACAGAAGAATGCGTTTTACGTCAAAAGTGTTACAACAAATAATTCGGTCTTTAGGGATAAAATGGGAGCTGCATACCCCCTGGCATCCACAGAGTTCTGGTCGTGTAGAAAGGATGAATCAGACTTTAAAGAGAACTTTGAACAAGTTAATAGCTGAAAACCAAATGTCATGGGTACAATGCCTACCTTTAGCCTTATTGAGAATCCAAACACAACCCAGGTCAGACCTGGGAGTGTCACCCAATGAAATGATGTTTAAGTTACCTTTCTGGACCACCTAACATGAAAATACTACCTATGAGGTAGGGGAAATGAGTGTTAAAGGATATGTTAATACCATTGCGAAAACTCTTGAAAACTTTCAGCTGAAAGGAACAATCCCTCAAACCACACCATTAGACTTTAAAATCCATAATATTCATCCCAGGGAATGTGTACTAGTAAAAACCTAGAAAGAACAATCTAACTCCTCAATGGGAAGGTCCTTTTCAGGTATTGCTGACCACTGAGGCTGCAATCCAGACCAAGGAAGGAGAGTAGATCCATGCCAGCAGAATCAAGGGACCCGTGGAAGAACCTAAGGTGTGGACGATTACATCTGAACCGGGTGATACAGAATTGACTCTTAAACGGGGACTGGGTGGTAATGAACTGGGAAGACCCAAATGATCCAAGAAACATACACAGGATCACACCTAATTGGGAGATAAGGCCAAGCTTATATCAGTGGTTTCAGGTACCGTCTGGACAAACTTTGAGACACCTCTGATACCCTCCTTGGGGAGGTATGCTTCCACTCCAAACAGGAGGATCAGGACTGTTTCAGACAGAGAACTCTTGTATTCACATCTTAGCCTGTGATTTATGCAAAGAGGAAGAGGAGTTGCAACTTCCATCAGTGCCAGACCAAATACCGTGTTTTATCCACCCAAATACCAGACATGCTAGCTGGAATAAATGTAAATGTTTAGATTGTGGGAAGAATTGGTATTGTAGTTCACACAATCGATGCTCTCATTGCAGGAAGTGTCAAGGGCCAAATCGATCTCTTATCCAAGTAGAATTCGAAGAAACTGAAATAATAACTTTGTTTTGTGGATGGGAATTATTAGTGCCTGTTGAATGGGAGATACCTGAAGGACAGTGGGAAACTACAGTTAAGGAGTGTCAGAAACTATTTGTCTGGAAATTAGCTAAGAGGAAGTGACAAGGAAATTAAGGGCAAGACCAGATTGGCCTCTGTATTCGCCACCAAGATCAAATACACCTGCTGTGGGTTGCAACCCCATAGGCATGGGAGGTGGGAGTATAAGCCATACTGGACCTCTGTTACTCCTTTTTTTGGCACTCAATTTTTGTCTTCTCCCTTTTGGGATATTGACAAGGCCATGCTATAGGTGTTACCAAAAGCTGTACATGGAAAGACACCGAGGTTCTTTATTCATTTCTCACACTCATGTCAACAGTCACTGTTATAACCCATCCAAATTAGGCAACTGCATGCATAAAGGGAAAAAGTACTATTGCAGAGAACTTAGGAACAAGTGGTAGCAGGATGGGAAGTCAATGCCCAGAAGAGGAGAGATGGATTTGCTTTACCTACATTACTGGGCACAAAGCACAAGATTTAGTAAAAGACCAGTTGATTAGCAAAAAGGCTAAGTCAGTACAACCACCTAAACCTGTGTAAATTTCAATCAACAATTTGTATACCAAACTTGAACAGCAATTATAAAAAGAAATAGATATCTCAAGGATGGGTAAAAATCAGTTTGTTGAGTTGGGGGAAAGAATAAGTAAGGAACTTAACATAACCATTTGTTGGGTCTGTGGAGGGGCTTTGATGTCAGAAGAATGGCCATGGAAAGGCAGCAGCTTAGGCCCAATTGAGCTTCTAAAATGGAACCCAGCAAGTACAAGTGGAGAAAACAGACCAGAAGGGTGGATTTTAAGCTCAACAGTGATAGGGGAAGAATGTCTCTGGCGCAGTGGGAAAAGGTTCCTTCATGAAGTAGGAAAAACACCCTGTAAAAGATATAAGGTTAGTAATGGAACTTCTGTATGGTGGGTCCCAGAAGCACCAACCGTGTATTAGACCCAAGAAAAAGCAAAAAAAGTGAACTGTAAGTATGATAACAAAATAAAACTTTTCCAATGTAATGATACAGGTAAAAATCCTTACTATGGCATCCCAGAAATTTCCAAATTTTGGGAGAATATAGATCAACAAAAATTTAACTATTAGAAAGCTCCAGATGGCTTATTTTGGATATGTGGAAAAAAAGCATACCCAAAACTGACTGACAGTTGGTCTGGCCATTCGGCTGGGAGGTGATGACTCCAGAAGCCAATCCGCAGCCAGACCCACAAATGTATAAAAAGTAAGAAATAAACAGGCAGAGAGGCTCTCGGGCTTCGTTTGGCCTTGGGCTCTCTCTGAGGAACATCTCTGCCCTGCAAATCTCTCATCTCCGTGTGGTTGCTTTACATGTCGCAATCACACTCCTCCACATTCTTCTCTGGACGGGGTGTTCGGCGGAGGCTTGGAGAGACTGCAGGACAGAGATTCTTTTGCTTTTAGTTAGTTTCAGCTAGCTAGGGCAGAGAAGTTCCCTGGGCTGTTTTTTTTCCCTTTTTCTTGGAACTGTTTAAACTAGCTCTGGACTGAAAAACCCAGGGGACCACTGGGGGCTTGCACCTGTGGCCCACCGGGGCCTGGACCTCAGCATTTTCCAGCAGCGCCGGAGGGACTGGGACTGAGGAGAGACTGAGAGAGAGCCGAGCTACACCCATGGCAAGAACTTTCTCAATTTGTCATCTCACTCCAGAACGAGAGGTTTTATTGTTTCATATTATTCATTCTTTATACTTGTATGCACTTTGTTTGATAAGTAAAATAGTTTTTTCCACTTTTCTCCAAAGAAGTTTTTTACCGGACCGGTTGGAGGGAGGGGCCACTTGGGTTTGCTTCCCAGAGGGATCCTATTCAGGGGTTTTCTCCCAAATTTGTCCCTAAACCAGGACATACTTTTATTGGTACCCACTGTGGGGCTCGAGAGAGTGGAAAAAACTTGTATTGATTATTAACTGCATTTTTTGTTGTCCTTTGTGTGAGGATTAAAGATTCAGTAGCCATGTTGCTTCTTGAATTCCTAATGTCTCTTAGAATGGAGTCTTTTCTGCATTTCTGTTCCCTAGGCTTTTTTGATGTTTTAATACTTTCTGGTCCCTAGGTTTGTTTTCTTACCCAGAAATAGCTCCAATATTGTCCCTAACATACAGCTTTTACACTGGGGATACACAAATTAGAATAGCTATTTTGCTGGGCTTGGTGATTATGATTTACAGGAAGCTTATATAGGTGCTGGAGTTTGTGCCAGGTATGTTCGGTTTATGGTTTTTTCGTCCTACCCTGCGTCCTAGTTCCAGCAGCATGTTTTGGGGATTTATCAATAATTGCACCCAGTTTGTTAGAGGAGGAGTAGGGGATGAGGGTCTTCAACCTCTCCTTTCCTTCTTCTCTTTTGAGTCGGTTACATCACTTTTGGAGAATGTTCAGGGTCTCCTTCATGTTAAAGACACCACCTTCCTGGTATTTCACCTGGTGACCTTCCGCTATATGGTTTGTAGCTTTTTTAGAATGAGTCACACACTGCTAAATATTGTAGGGCAGGAGATAGAGGCAGGGGAGCAGGGAGATAAATCAGTCACTCAAGCTGTACCCAACCCCACAGCTACTCAGGTTGTAGTTAAACCAGACAGCGAGGCTAAGACACTGGCAGTTGCTGCAGTAAAGAAGGGAAAGAAGCACATGCACAAAACCGATGGACCAGTAGACGATGATTAAGGTGAAGGATCCTCAATGCCTCCTGACACCCAATCAGGAGTTGAACCAACTGACACACAATCAGAAGCTGAAGCAACTGATGATACACAGTCAGAAGCCGAACCAACTGATACAAAATCAGAAGCCCAACCAACTGGCACAAGATCAGGAGACAGTATTGAGTCCTTTTCCCTGAAGGACCTTTGTGGCCTAAGAAAGGATTTTACTCGATGACCTGATGAATCTATAATTAGTTGGTTAGTCCGTCTTTGGGTTGCTGCAGGTGAGGCTACAATGCTGGATGGCACTGAAGCAAGGCATTTAGGATCCCTGTCACATGATCCAGTTATCGACCAATAAATTATGAGGGAGGCTAGTCCTTGCAGTCTCTGGGAACGGGTCCTGGGAAGTGTGGCACAAAGATATCTGTGTGCAGACAATCTCTATATGCAGCAAACCCAGTGGAAAACCATTGAACAAGGGATTCAGTGCTTGAGAGAAATGGCAGTGGCGGAGATTGTCTTCTCAGATGACCTAAACACTAGGAACCCCGACTTGGTACCATGTACACCTGTGATGTGGTGAAATCTTGTACGACTTGGGCCACAAGAATACTCTTCTGCTTTAGCAATAATGAAGCGGGATGACACAGAGGAGACTGTGTTTGATATGGCAAAGAAGCTCCAAGCATATGCAGATGCCGTGCATGGTCCAACATATGCAAGAATTGCAGCTCTGGAAACGCATATGAGGAAATTAGAAGACAAGATAGAGGAGAATCACAAAAAACTCAGGGAGGACATTCTCCAAATCTCTGCAGTACAGGTCAGAGGCTCTGGCACCACACACAAATGTTCCCCAGATAGAGAGGGAAGGGGCATCCCACGAGCTAAGCTGTGACCCCTCCTGCATGATTGTGGAGAAGACATGAGAATATGAGATGGAGAATTTACTGGTGCTCTGGCACAACAGCTGCATGAATTGTTGGAAGGCAAGGTTATGAGAGGAAGTTCTACCAAGGAAGAAGCAGCTCCGGTTACCCAGGGAAATAAGGATAATCAGGCTTAGAGGGGCCCTGCCTCTAGCCAGGTAGAGGCTAGGGAAAACCGTGTTTTTTGGACTGTGTGGATTCGTTGGCCTGGCACATCAGAACCACAAAAATATGAGGCCTTGGTTGACACTGATGCACAGTGCACATTACTCCCATCAAGACATGTGGGGGAAGAATCTCTTTCCATTGCTAGCATGACAGGGGGTTCACAAGATTTTACTTTGGTGGAGGCTGATGTGAGCCTGACTGGAAATGAGTGGAAGAGACACCCTATTGTGACTGGCCCACAAGCTCCATGCATTTTGGGCATAGACTTCCTCCGAAATGGGTATTTCAAAGACCCAAAGGGATTTAGGTGGGCATTTGGGATAGCAGCTGTAGAGACAGGGGGTGTTAAGCAGTTGAATACCTTGCCTGGACTATCAGAGAACCCATCTGCTGTAGGTCTTCTGAAGGTGGAAGAGCAACAAGTGCCAATTGCCACTTCAATAGTGCATCGCCGACAGTACAGAACAACTCGAGATGCTGTGATCCCCATCCACAAGATGATCCGTGAGCTGGAGAGCCAAGGGGTGGTCAGCAAAACCCACTCACCCTTCAACAGCCCCATCTGGCCTGTGCGCAAGTCTGATGGAGAATGGAGATTGACTGTGGACTACCATGCCTTGAACGAAGTGACTCCACCATTGAGTGCTGCTGTGCCGGACATGCTGGAACTCCAGTACGAGCTGGAGTCCAAGGCAGCAAAATGGTACGCCACAATTGACATTGCTAATGCATTTTTCTCCATTCCTCTGGCTGCAGAATGCAGGCCTCAGTTTGCTTTCACCTGGAGGGGCGTGCAGTATACCTGGAACCGATTGCCCCAGGGGTGGAAACACAGCCCCACCATCTGCCATGGACTGATCCAGGCTGCACTGGAAAAGGGTGAGGCTCCGGAGCACCTACAGTACATCGATGACATCATTGTGTGGGGAAACACAGCAATGGAATTGTTTGAGAAAGGAGAGAAGATCATCCAGAGTCTCCTGAAGGCTGGCTTCGCTATCAAGAAGAGTAAAGTTAAGGGACCAGCTCGTGAGATCCAGTTCCTGGGAGTAAAGTGGTACGATGGAAGGCGTCAGATTCCCACTGAACTCATCAACAAGATCACAGCAATGTGTCCACCAACCAACAAAAAGGAAACACAAGCTTTCCTAGGCACCATAGGTTTCTGGAGGATGCACATTCCTGAGTACAGCCAGATTGTGAGCCCTCTCTACCTGGTCACCCGCAAGAAGAACAATTTCCACTGGGGCCCTGAGCAGCAACAAGCCTTTGCCCAGATCAAGCAGGAGATCGCTCATGCAGTGGCCCTTGGCCCAGTGAGGACGGGACCAGAGGTGAAGAACATGCTCTACTCCGCAGCTGGAAGCCATGGTCTGTCCTGGAGCCTTTGGCAAAAGGTGCCTGGGGAGACTCGGGGCCGACCACTGGGATTCTGGAGTCGAAGCTACAGAGGGTCTGAAGCCAACTACACCCCAACAGAGAAGGAAATCTTAGCAGCCTGTGAAGGAGTTCAAGCCGCCTCAGAAGTAGTAGGCACCAAAACACAGCTCCTGCTGGCACCTCGACTACCCGTGCTGGGATGGATGTTCAAAGCAGAAGTTCCCTCTACCCACCATGCCACCAATGCCACATGGAGCAAATGGATTGCCCTCATTACACAGCGTGCCCACATTGGAAACCCAAATCGCCCTGGGATTTTGGAGATAATTACAAACTGGCCGGAAGGTGAAAACTTTGGCTTCATGGATGAAGAGGAGCAGGAACAAGTGACACGTGCTGAAGAAGCTCCACCATACAACCAACTGCCAGCAGAAGAAACACGCTATGCTCTTTTCACTGATGGTTCCTGCCGCATCGTTGGGATGAAACGAAAGTGGAAAGCAGCTGTATGGAGTCCCACAAGACAGGTTGCACAAGCCACTGAAGGAGAAGGTGGGTCAAGCCAACTAGCTGAGCTCAAAGCTGTTCAACTGGCCCTGGACATTGCTGAAAGAGAGAAGTGGCCAAAGCTCTACCTCTACACTGATTCGTGGATGGTAGCCAATGCTCTGTGGGGATGGCTGGAGAAGTGGAAAAAGGCCAATTGGCAGCATAGGGGAAAGCCAATCTGGGCTGCAGATGAGTGGAAGGACATTGCCACTCGTGTAGAGAAGCTGCCTGTCAAAGTCCGTCATGTAGATGCCCATGTCCCCAAGAGTCGGGCTAATGAGGAGCACCAAAACAACAAGCAGGTAGATCAGGCTGCAAAGACAGAAGTGTCAAAGATAGACTTAGATTGGCAGCACAAGGGAGAGTTGTTCCTAGCTCGATGGGCCCATGATGCCTCAGGCCATCAGGGCAGAGATGCCACCTATAAGTGGACACGAGACCGAGGGGTGGATCTAACCATGGACAGTATTTCTCAGGTTATCCATGACTGTGAGACGTGTGCTGCCATCAAGCAGGCCAAGCGGGTGAAGCCGCTGTGGTATGGCGGGCGATGGTCCAAGTACAAGTACGGGGAAGCCTGGCAGATTGACTACATCACCCTTCCCCAAACCCGCCAAGGCAAGCGCTATGTGCTCACAATAGTAGAGGCCACCACAGGATGGCTGGAGACCTACCCTGTGCCCCACGCTACTGCCCGTAACACCATTCTAGGCCTTGAAAAACAAGTTCTTTGGAGGCATGGTACCCCTGAGAGGATTGAGTCAGACAATGGAACTCATTTCAAGAACAGCCTCATCAACAACTGGGCTAGGGAACATGGCATTGAGTGGGTGTACCATATCCCCTATCATGCACCAGCTTCAGGGAAAGTAGAAAGATACAATGGACTGCTAAAAACCACCCTGAAAGCACTGGGTGGGGGATCATTCAAAAACTGGGAGCAGCATCTAGCAAAGGCCACCTGGTTAGTTAACACCCGAGGTTCCACCAGCCGAGCAGGCCCTGCCCAATCTGAGCCCCTACATACAGTAGATGGAGAGAAGGTCCCAGTAGTACATGTAAGAGGTTTGTTAGGGAAGACGGTTTGGATCAATTCGGCTTCAAGTACAAAGGATCCCATCCGTGGGATTGTCTTTGCTCAGGGACCAGGCTGCACATGGTGGGTAATGCAGAAAGATGGAACCACACGATGTGTACCCCAGGGAGATTTGATTGTTGGGTGAGAACCGTGTGTAATTATCGTTGTGTGCTGAATAGTACTGCCACTGTATGTAACTGTATATTGCATATTGTTTTTATATAGATGTATGTGTGTGTAGAGCTGGAGTATATATTAGTTTTAGTAAATTGACGATATGGGGATAAGGGGTGGAATGTCCTAGGGTAACTTTATGATGCTTGTATCCCCAATCATCTGTTCTGTTTGTGCTGTATATTGAGTCCTGTGCCTTTAAGACTGGTTCTAAGAGCAAGGAAAAGCGCGGAGTTTGTTTTGAGAAAACTGCCTGACTCCTCCACATTCTTCGGCGGACAGGGTGTTCGGCGGAGGCTTGAAGACTGCAGGACAGAGATTTTTTTTGCTTTTAGTTAGTTGCAGCTAGCTAGGGCAGAGAAGTTCCCTGGACTGTTTTTTTTTTTTTTCCTTTTTCTTGGAACTGTTTAAACCTGCTCTGGACTGAAAACCCAGGGGAGCACTGGGGGCTGCACCTGCGGCCCACCAGGGCCTGGACCTCGGCATTTTCCAGCAGCGCCGGAGGGACTGGGACTGATGAGAGACTGAGAGAGAGAGAGCCGAGCTCCACCCACGGCAAAGACTTTCTCAATTTGCCATCTCACTTCAGAAGGAGAGGTTTTATTGTTTAATATTATTCATTCTTTATACTTGTATGCACATTTGTTTAGTAAAATAGTTTTTTCCACTTTTCTCCAAAGAGGTTTGTTTTTTTTACCAGACTGGTTGGAGGGAGGGGCCACCTGGGTTTGCTTCCTTGGAGGGATCCTATACAGGGGTTTTCTCCCAAATTTGCCCCAAACCAGGACACCTCTCCTTTTGCCTCTTGCCTCTTTGCTATCTGCTCTTGGAATTTCCTCTCCTTATCTCTTCCTTCCCCCACATTCCTAGGCCTTGCCACGAGCTGCATCTGGCAGCTCCGAGCAAGGCCTCATGTCCCTTACAATAAACCTCATCTTCTAAAACCCAGCTTCAGAGATCTCTCGTCTACATTCATACACACCGTCCTGGAGTCTACAGTAACAGCAGGAGGAACTATTTCTACAAATTGGTGCTCAATGTGGAAAATGCCGGAACCAACCTTTCAAGCTGTGAGAAACTTCCCCATGGACGGTAACTAAATTACCAGTTGTACTTTAATCGGTGTCGTGAGCACAGCATATCTGTCGCAGTGTCCGAATCGCATGTTAATCACGCTGCAATAGCTAGCTCAGTCCACTAGATGTCGCTGCAGCAGCGTGGTAAGGCGGAGAGGCTAGGGCAGCGAGCCTGCTTTCCTGCCCTGAGGGCTCCAATTCTTCGCCGGCGACGGCACGGTGATGAAGCAGCAACTTTGGCAGCTGAAAGAAAGCTGGACTCTTCGGGCAGGGTAAAAATGAGGTTTTATTGGAGAGGAGAGAGCCCCAGGGGCCCTCTCCTATGACCTGCTGCCCAGAAGAGACCCCGGGCCAGGGGTGCACGAGCTTTTTAAAGTGGGGTGGAAAGAGGGTTGGCTGACAACCGGTTCAGCCAGTCACGACAACGGGGGGTGTAACTGGGGGTGTAAACTTTACAACAGGGGGCCAACCACAAAAGATGGGAGGGAATTCCAAGGGCTCCAGCCTATCACTCGACCCCCTCCCTGGAGTTTTCCAGAAGCCAGGGAAGGTGTCCAAAGTGACAGACAGGTCGACCACGAGGAGTGGGGGATGGGAGTGACAAAGACAGGTGCAGGGGAGGATTGATTGACAGAAAACGTCTGTTTAAGCAACCTAACTCATAAGGGGAAAACCAGTACAGAACACAGGGGTATACAGTGAACTAAATCATTACAAAAGTAACTCAAAAATCTTACAAAAATAACTTAATAACTTAATAAAACAATTCTCACACCACTACATCTCCCCCTTTTTTGTTTTTTCAAGAGGAGTGGGACTGGAACGGAGAAGGGTGGTATTGCTGATGCAGCGTCGGGTACCCCAGTCCATGTTCTTCTTCATCTGGATTTTGTCCTTTGTCTTCTGGGGTCCCCTCCAGCACCTCTTCCAACTCCAGTCCTTCCTCCTCATGGTCCTCTTCCGATATGGTGACATGGTTAACTGTGGGGGAGTGTGAGGTGGCAGAAACCAAATTATACAACATCTTTTTTAGTAAACCGAACGCAAGTACAATTAATAACAAAACAAACAAACAAAGCGATACAGTCTTTATGATGGAGGAAACCCAGCCGGAGATTCCCCAGTTGGTAAAGAGTCCGCTCAGCCAGTCGTCTGTTTCTCTTTTTATGTTGTTCACCATCTCCCGCATCTGTCGGATGGCAGTGTGGACGTCCTCGGCTTTTGATGACAGGTTGAAGCAACACAACCCCTCAAACTCCTCACACCGGTGTCCATGGAGGAGGAGGAGGTAGTCGATAGCTGCCCTGTTTTGCAGCGTTGCCTGCCTTGTTACTTCCTCATCTGATAGGAGGCCGGCCAGCGCGTTGGAAGTTAAATTTGCTTGTTTCGCCACCCAACACTCTAGGTGAGCCAGCTCACCTAGAGCTTTCGCAGTCGAAACCCAAGGTAGAAAAACTGTGACTGCCACTCCCTTTGCTTTTGACCAATGAATAATTTCCGAGTCACAGTTGGCATCGAGCGAAGCCAAATCTCTTTTTTGGACTTTTTTGCTGGTGGAATTTTTTCCCTGCCAATTCATGAGAGTGGTCTTGTTGGGGGAAAACAAGCCCAACCGGCCAAAAGTGCATGGTCCTCCTACAAGGTAAGGGGGGATGCCTGCCCATGCTCTATCCCCACAAATTAAAAACACACCTTTGGGAAGGGCCAGGGGTTTCCTATCAGTTGTTGAGGCCATCTCTACATGGGCGATCTGGCCGCACCATATCTTGGCAGTGTAAACATTCTTGGTTTGGTAAACAAACTGATAGGATCTCTCCTGACCCTGAGGGGGGGTAAACATAAAATGAACACAAAAAGATGCATTTGACGAACCTAAAATTTCTAATTCATTGAGGGGAAAACTTAAGGTGGAAAGGGTGGATATATATTTTTTCCACAACAAAAACGGATTTCTAATCGGGAATGTAATTTCAACATCTAAAAAGGAATCAGGTGGGGATAGCTGGGAGATGGATTGACCCTTAGAAGCACCCTCTCTATTGGTCTGCTCCGTGATCTCTAAGAGCTTGGCGGGTAACTCCTTGGGCCCACTTGGGATCCCCACAAGACAGGTCGACAGGGAGCTGTCTGCCGAGGTGGCTGACAAGCAAATGTGGTCCTGCCCCATTGCCCGCGCCAGGGTCGCCCACACATTTGCTTTCGGTTGCCGGACCAGCCATCCAACAACTGGGAGACACAGGCTGAGCGTTATCAGGGCTCCGAGGGTTAGATGGAACTTCCTCAGAGCGGGGAATTCGGCTCGGGTTGCCGCCATGTGGAAAACTGGAAGGCACTAAACACAAAGTTACACAAGTGGGGAACAGTCAGGGAAGGGTAACTCCGCCCAATGTTGTAGTTGGGGTTTTCTCTTCCGCCTCCATGCTGCTTCTGCTACCTGTGGACCGATTACTTTCTTGGATCCTGAGCCCTTAGGGACATAGGGCTTCACCCACTTGGATGGAATCCACCTTGGTCCCGCGGGGGTGGACACGCAAGCGTATCCACGTCCCCACGTGACCAGGTCATGTGGCTCTTCCGTCCTTCCAGACTCAGGATCTCTGACCATGACCGGAGGCCTTTCTCGGATGGAAAACAGGGAACTCGCCCCGAAGTGCCTTATGATTGGTGGATTGAGACCTTCAAAGGAACAATTTAAAAAGTTGATGGTAAAAAGTGCCCTGGCCAGTCTGACTGCTGGTGTTTCTGCTTTGAGGACCCGCTGCTGTTGATGTAGAACTCTCTTGATGGTACCATGGGTCCTCTCGACCATGGCTTGACCCGTGGGGGAGTGGGGGATGCCGGTCTTGTGCTCCACCCCCCATTGCTGCAGGAAGCTGCAGAGCTCCTTGGACTTGTACCCTGGGCCGTTGTCAGTCTTGAGTTCCTTCGGGATGCCCAGGAAGGAGAAAGCGTGGATGAGGTGTTTAATGACATCCCCTGCTTTCTCCCCTGTGTGGGCAGAAGCGAACACAGCTCCAGAGAATGTGTCGATAGACACATGTATGTACTTTTGGCAGCCAAATTCTGGGAAATGTGTGACATCTGTCTGCCACACCTCACAGCTCCTCAGCCCCCGAGGGTTGACCCCCGCATGCAAGGTTGGGACTGCATTTCGGGAGCAGGATGGGCACGCGGCCACAATCGCTTTGGCCTGCTCCCACGTTAGATGGAAGCGGCGAACAAGGCCAGGCACGTTTTGGTGGAAAAGCTGGTGGCTGAGTTTCGCCTGCTCAAAGATGTTCGGCAGGGGGGCCATCTCAGCAGGGGCAGCAAGGGCATCTGCCTTCCTGTTCCCCTCTGCGACAAACCCCGGCAGATCTGTGTGTGACCTCTTGTGCATCACATAGAACGGCTGCTCTCGGTGGGAGACCAGTTTAACTAATTTCGAGAGCAACTCATATAAAGCAATGTTGGACACCTCCTGCAGGATGGCCTGTTCCACTCTGGACACCACCCCCGCTACATACGCGGAGTCTGTAACCAAATTGAAAGGTTCGGGAAACCTCTCAAATGCCCTGACAACAGCGGCCAACTCAGCAACCTGAGGTGATCCTTCCACCTCAGCGACATCAGCCTCCCACTGCTGAGTTTTAGGGTCCTTCCAAGTCAATACTGACTTGTGAGACCTTCCGGACGCGTCAGTAAAAACTGTCAAGGCTTTGAGTGGCTTCCTGCTCTGAACCTCCTTTAAGGATAATGTGAATTTAACATCCTGATTAAAAATTTTGTGGGCTGGCCGATGAATTGAAATTTGCCCAGTAAAGGAGTCCAGTGCAAACTGCAGTGCTTCGTTTTCCTGCAGCAGGTGTTCCATCATTGACTTCGAAATTTGGCCCGGTCTCAACCCAATTGGAATGTGAATACACACAAAATCACAACCGGCCAATTCTCTGATCCGGAACCTTGCCTTCCGGATCAGCTCAGCTACCAACTCCTGTGGCCGGGTCATCCTTTTGGACCTCTGATGGCTCAGGAAGACCCACTCTATGATAGAGAGTGGATCTTTCCCTTCTCGGTCCTTTTTCGGGATGTCCTTCCACTGAAAGATCATCCCGTGGAGGTGCGGCAACTTTCCCAGGATAATAAATTTGAAAGGCAGCTCAGGGTCAAATCTGTGAGCTTGCCTTGAGGACATAGCGTCCTGAATCCTCTCCAGAGCCTTTTCCGCTTCTGGGGTAAGAGCCCTAGGAGAACTAAGCTCCTCTCCCCCTTTCAATAAATTGAAAAGGGGGGCTAGGTCTTCGGTGGTCAAGCCTAGCCAAGGCCTTACCCAATTCAAAGCCCCACACAGCTGGTGTACATCCGCGAGGGAACTTACCTTCGTTTTGATGGACAATTTTTGCGGTACAATGGACCGCTTCCCGATCTCCAGCCCGAGGTACTTCCAAGGTGGCATCCTCTGAACCTTCTCTTCTTGCAGCTCGAAACCTGCAGCAATCAATGCATCGATTGTCAGGTCAAGCGCATGTGTCAGCTCATCGTCAGTCGGGGCACACACCAGGACATCATCCATGTAGTGATGGATGATGGCCTGTCCCGCGGCTGCGCGGACAGGCGACAGCAAGGACACAACATACCACTGGCAGATAACCGGGCTGTTCTTCATCCCCTGAGGGAGTACCCGCCAGTGATAGCACTTCCTTGGGGCTTCTCGGTTGATGGTGGGTACCGAGAATGCAAAACGTGGGGCATCATCCGGGTGAAGAGGAATTTGAAAGAAGCAGTCTTTGATGTCTATAATTGCCAATTTCCAATTTTGGGGGAGCATAGTTGGGGAAGGCATTCCCGGCTGGAGAGATCCCATGTCTTCAATAACATTGTTAATTTGTCGGAGGTCCTGGAGGAGGCGCCACTTGTCTTTCCCCGGCTTCTGGATCACAAAAACCGGAGAATTCCAAGGGCTGTCAGTTTCCACTATGTGTCCCTTTCATAATTGCTCCTCCACGAGCTCCTCGAGCGCTTTTAATTTCTGTTTAGAGAGCGGCCATTGCTCCACCCAAACTGGATTCTCAGTGAGCCAATTAAGTTTTTTGGTGGGACGCTCTTCAATGGTCGCCGTGGAAATGTCCACTGAGGGGTCGGGTATGTCAATCTTGACCCCCCATTGAGCCATGTGATCCCTTCCAAGCAAGGGTTCCTTGTAGTTTAAAACAAAAGGGCAGATATTTGCCAATTGCCCTTTTGGCCCCTTAATTTGTACTACGCTCCTTGACTGTCTTGCCAATTGAAGCCCTCCAACACCCTGGAGGTGTCCAGCCACGTCCTGCAGAGCCCAATGTGATGGCCAATCCCGGGCTGGCACAACAGTCACATCTGCCCCAGTGTCTAAAAGAGCAGTGATGTCAATTGATTCCCCGCCCACCGTAAATTTGCATGCTACCCGGGGCCTTTCCTCAGTGATGGCTTGCACAGGGCAAGCCACCGGGACCTTAGATGTATCATTGGGCCCCCGGGTAGGGATGATTTGTGCAATGATCTGACCTTTCGGGAGAAAGGTCGGTGGATGGGTGCATCGCAGCCAGAGAACGAGGTTCCCAGGGTTGTTGACTGAAATCCCTGGGAGGATCTCGATCTCTTGCGGGGTGTACTTACAATCCCCGATGACGACAAGTTCCTTCCCTTGGACTGGCCAGGCACCTTGTTCCTTAATATTTACAGAAAGGAAGGTCCAATCCGTGGTGGTCAGGTGGACAGCTTTGGTGAGCTCCAACCTGTAAGGTTTTTCCTTAGAAGATGTTATTACAATAGGTTTGGACAGGTCATGGTCAGTTTTGAAAGTCACATCAGGTGTGTCACGTCCGGTAAAAATGTCCTTTTCGGTTTTGGGCAGCGTATCATCGGCGCTCTTCCTTTCCTTCCTCCCTCCCACTGCCTGGTCCACCCTATTTGTGTCATTGCGCCGGGCGGACCTGCGCTCCTCCCTTAGTTTAACTGGCGGGAGTTCTCGCCCGCTACTCCTGTTCTCCCACCTCCCCCGCCTCCCCCCTTTTTCTTTTTTAACAACTCAATGTCGTCCCTCAGTGGGCAATTATTGGCCCAGTGTCCCGGCTCCTGACAGATGATACACTTGTTTCTTTGGGGAGCATGCGGCCTGCGAATGTGTTCTTGCTGGGTGCCAGACATTGCAGCTATCCTTGGTGTTTTTTGTTTCCAGTCCTGATCATTCCCTTGCATGAAGGGGACCTTTAATTGGCACACCCGGAGCATGTCCTGGATGGTCGGAGGAGGGTCCAAAGGGAGACTAAGAATTGCAGTCCTGCATAAATTGTTCGCATTTGCGAACACCATTTCCCTAAGGATTCCCTCTCTCACAGCCACTTCCGATACCTGGACTTCAATAGCCCGGGTGAGCCTTTCCACGAACTTGGTAAATGCTTCTTTGGTCCCCTGTATGTTTTTATAATAAGGAATGACAGGACCATCTGGCACCATACTAAAGAATGCAGTCACCGCACGCTCCCTTATTACTATGAGGGCTTTGACTGGGATGCCCGACGCCTGGTCTGTTGGATCCGTCCACCTTCCCTCACCCATGAGGTGTTCCAGGGTGAGGGCATTCCCATTTTCATCGATTGCCGTCTCGGGATCGACCAGGAGACTCGGCAAGGCCTCCCTAAGCAGCTGCTTCCATGCTGCCTCCCACAACTTGAACTCCGTGGAGTCCATGAGGCAGGAGAACAGCTGCCTGAGGTCTGCTGGAATGACAACAGCAGCTTCGAGATCAGAGCGGAGCAAGCCCCTAAAATAGGGACTGTCCCGCCCATAATCCCGATGGGCCTTGCATAGATCCCTGATGGTGGCATGTGAAAATGGGTGGTGGATTGCTCGGACATTGTGCCCTCCTCGGGAGCCCTTGTAGGTGACTGGGGCTAATGAGGGAATAGAGGGAGGCAGCTGGGCCTTAGTAGACACAGGCTCCGGCCCCACCCCCCTTGGTTCCAGACCGTGGGAACCGGGCGGGGGAGCGTGGGAACCAGAAGCCCAGGAGGCGTGTCTTTCGGTGGGGGGTGTGGTCTGGGAACCCACTGATGTCATGTGGGCGTTCCCGTGGGAGGAGTAGCTGGGAGGAGCTGTGGGAGTGGTCTTGGGAGAGGGAGGAAGCATGGGTGGAGTCTTTTGGGGGATAGGAGGGGCTGAGGAGAGGAAGGAGTTGGGCTGATCAAGGGTGGGAAGAAAGGGATTGAAGGAAGGAGGATAGGGGGATGGGGAGCACTGTGCCATGCGGTCTCCTCCATCTTGGGGATAAGGGGTAGGGGAGCCATTTTGTGGTTGGGGAGTCTCAGCTAGACTAAATCTAACACGAGGTTTATTAACTGGGGAAGATGGGGAAGGGTGGAATTCTTGAGCAGCCTGGCCAGGGCTGCCCAAGAAGCCCCGAGCAGTCTGGCTAGGACTGCCCAGGCAGGAAAGTCGAGAATTCCTGGGGGAGCCTGAGCCAGCAGGCTGGGGTCCTGCTGCTCCCTTCAGAATTCCCTTCTGGGGACGAGGAGAAGGGACAGGGGGACAGGGAGAACAAAGGGCAGGTTGTCTTGGACCTGGCTGTTTCTGCACTTTCCTATTCATTTTTGTAACAGCAACTGAAAGCTGCAAAGCCAAATTGAGGAATTTGGAGGCTTGTTTGTCCCCTGAGAGTGCCAAATTATTAATTTTATTAATCACAGCTTGCCAAAATTTGGGGCTGTGTATTTGCTCCGGAGATGCCTGTGGGAAGTATAGGAACAGCCATCTGACAAACTTTTTGATCTCGCCCTTTGAAACTTTTAACTGGGCTATCTGAACAACAGAATTTAAACTATAATACAAAGCCTTCTGAGCGACCGAGAGATTAACACCCATATCTCTAACAATTTCTTTCTGTCGCTCCCCACTAACACTCAGGCAAAATCAAAATTTAACAAAAGAAAAAAGCGGAATAAATCTCCTAAAACCAGGTAATTACTTTCCAAAACCAGACCCGGGGAGCCGCAGTGAAATTAAAATGCAGTGTCCTATAATTCTCAGGCTCCCTGCCCGATCCCACCACTGCCCTTAACTTAAAGTTTAAAAAACGAAAACGAAAGTAAAAAGTTCCGAGGAGAGTTCCCGCAGGGGAATGGAGCAAACTGCCACCCCTCTGAGCTGCGCAGCTTGGGATTCCCCCCACTCCTGGGGAATCCCTTCCCAAAGCTAGGGTCTCCGAACCCCGGAGCACCCTCCAAAAAGCAAGTCCCCTCACGAAGGGAAACTTACCCCCTCCTGGAACGAGGCAAAACCTGAGGTTGTGGGTCCAACTGCCTGAGGAGGATCCGATGGGTGTCCGGGTTCCTCTCCTCTCCCCCGGGAGCGGGCTCTCCAAGCGCCGCTGCCACCGGGGGTAGCGGGACGTCCAGGGATAGCTTCAGCTGTCCGGGACAGCTTAAAATCCGTGCCGCGGGGTCCGCCTCGTGACCGGGGGGGCCTCCACGTTGGACGTCAGACCGCTGTCGCAGTGTCCGAATCGCGTGTTAATCACACTGCAATAGCTAGCTCAGTCCACTAGATGTCACTGCAGCAGCGTGGTAAGGCGAAGAGGCTAGGGCAGCGAGCCTGCTTTCCTGCCCTGAGGGCTCCAATTCTTCGCCGGCGACGGCACGGTGATGAAGCAGCAACTTTGGCAGTTGAAAGAAAGCCGGAGTCTTTGGGCAGGGTAAAAATGAGGTTTTATTGGAGAGGAGAGAGCCCCAGGGGCCCTCTCCTATGACCTGCTGCCCAGAAGAGACCCCGGGCCAGGGGTGCACGAGCTTTTTAAAGTGGGGTGGAAAGAGGGTTGGCTGACAACCGGTTCAGCCAGTCACGACAACGGGGGGTGTAACTGGGGGTGTAAACTTTACAACAGGGGGCCAACCACAAAAGATGGGAGGGAATTCCAAGGGCTCCAGCCTATCACTCGACCCCCTCCCTGGAGTTTTCCAGAAGCCAGGGAAGGTGTCCAAAGTGACAGACAGGTCAACCACAAGGAGTGGGGTATGGGAGTGACAAAGAGGTGCAGGGGAGGATTGATTGACAGAAAACGTCTGTTTAAGCAACCTAACTCATAAGGGGAAAACCAGTACAGAACACAGGGGTATACAGTGAACTAAATCATTACAAAAGTAACTCAAAAATCTTACAAAAATAACTTAATAACTTAATAAAACAATTCTCACACCACTACACATATCGTTGTTGGGCAGCATGAGTCTGGAGCTCTTTAAAGTTATCAAGGGCAAAACCTTGAGCATGAGGACTGTTACTAAGTAGCGAACACACTGAGCTCTGAGGAGGTATTTGCCTGGCATCCCTTGAGCACAGACGGCTGCTGCTGAGCAGCGGCCACTGGAGCTCACAGAGGGACCTTTGCCGTGGTAATTGCCACGTGCATTGAGCGCACGTGGGCACTGCTTTGCACTGTCCGCACTGAACCTCTGAGTGGAGGTTGGAGTCACCGAGCACAGAAGAGCTGTTCCTGAAGCCTGAAGCCGGAGCTCTGAGGGGGACCCCGTGCAGTGTCCTGAGAGCTGACTGGAGTGTCTGGCCAACCCCCACGTCGGATCTTGAGTGAGGACCTGCTTCTGTGACATCGAGGTGAGCTACACTGGTGTAAAAAAAAAAATAAAAAATGGGTCTATCCCGCTCTACCCTTGATAGAGATCTCTATAAACAAATTAAGCATCTTTTACGCTGCAATAACAGTACTTTACATAAGCAAGAGCTAAAAGACCTTTTAGAATGGACTCTAGTTAACTTTCCCAATGCTGACCGTTCAGCCATCTTTACCAGAGACTTTTGGGACTCAGTTGGAAATAGACTCCTTAATGATATTTCACGAAAGAATTTCGCTGTTGCTGAGCTTGTTCCAGCATGTAGGGCTCTCGTTGAGCTCTTCGCTGCAAAAAATGCCGCTGCAGCCACGGCACCTAGTCACACCGTTCCCGGAGATCTCCTCCACGCGGCCGCGGGTCTGCAGCAGAAACCGCCCCCCTCCCCCCCCTGTGCCACGTGGTTTCGGCATCCGCGGCCCCGCCGAGCGCCGCGGACCCATCCCCCACCCTCGTGGCTGTGGCACCTGTCCCCTCGGCCCCACCGCCTCCACCGGACCCTGCGGCCCCTCCCACCGCGCCCTCGGTCCCATTTATGCCTGGAATTCCTATTACCGGGGCTCCCTCCCCTCGCTCCAGTGTCGTAATGCCGGGTCCCATCCCCGCCTCTGCCCCTGCGGGCCCGCCCACTGACGACATCCCGGCAGTGTTTCTCGCTGCCAGCACCGTGGCAGCCATGCCCCCTCCTCACCCTGCGGTTCCGGCTGTAGCCCCCCTCCCTAACGCGGGTCCCTCCGCTCCGCCAGCCACCGCGTTTGTGGCTGTAGCTGCTGCAGTCGCCGGCCTCCTCCACAAAAAGGCAGCGACCCTCTTGCAGGTGGCGCAGGCTCCCCTCGCTGCAGCCGACGTGGCGCTGGCGGTGCCACCGCTCTCGCCTGTGCTCGCTGCTGCCTTGCCGCCGCTGCCTTTCAATGAGCCGCCGGTGCTGGCAGCAGAGGCAGTGCCAGCGCCCACACTGCCTCCGGCGGCGGTACCTGCAGTCCCCCTTGCACATACTAACGCGGAGATGCCCACCACCCCCCCACGTGTTCAGCCGTGTGCAGAATACCCTAGCCCCGTGCCACGGCGAATACTCCAGCCCGTCCCCGTCCTGGCCGACACACCATCGTCTGCACTGCGGGACGGAGTTGTCCCTCTATCGGTGTCACTGCCCCCCTCCAGCATCCCCAGTGCCACGGCACAAGCAGCAGCTGGTCATACGCGCCCAGTCCCCTCTCCGCCGCGTGCCCCAGCCAGCCCTCCCGTTCCTGCTGCCACCGGGTTTGCTGCGCCGCCCCCTGCCACGGCCCCGGCGTGTCCTGTGCCCGCAGACTCCTTCGTGCTCCCTCCCGCGGCCCCAGAAACGGCCCCTGCTGCGGGTCCTGCGCCCCCGCCTCCTCCCGCACGCCCAATGTGAGCCGCCACCATGACGCCTTCCCACACTGAGGCTGTGCACCTCGCGCATGTGCAGCCTGCGCACCCCGCACATGCGCAGTTCGTGCCAACCCGCCCAGCCGCATCACCGCCTGTGATACAGCCTGCCGGTTCCTGCACGCCCCATGCAGAAACCTACGCTCAGCCGGATCTTGTTACAGTCCCATTGCAAATAGTCCACAATGCCGCGCGTTCCGCACAGCCCCCGACACCACAGCCATCAGCAGTTTCTGCACAACTGCAGCTTCCAGACGCCCTTCACCCGCCCACAACTCTGCACACAGCACAACAGCAACATGATTCTACAGCGACTTATATGTATCCTTCCGCGCCTCTTCCACTGCCGGACCTACATGCTACAGTAACAGCTTCATGCCTGACGAATCCTCCCGCGGCTCCAAGCTCTTCTCAGATGTCTTCACTGACAGGCTCTCTGCCTCCTGCATCCCTGCCTCTGCCTCCTGCATCCTGCCCAAGCATAACAGGACCACAGCTTGGCACACAAACCATGCAACGAGAAGGGGGAGCATGGAATGTGACAGCCACTTCAACAAATACAGGACAGACAGAGAACTGTTTTGCCCTTGCAGCTGCCAGCCCTCTCAAACCTGAACATCCACCACCACCAATCCCGATTTTGGAAGGTCCCCAGAACTGTTCTGATGACCTTCAACTGACAGACTGGCATGAAGTCACACGAGAAATATGCAAAGAAGAAAATCTAAATCCTCTAGCCATGCCTGTGATATTCAGTCAGCAAGCCGGAGGTCCCAGAACATGGACAGCTATCCCATCTCAGGACATAAAGGAATTAAGAAAAGTGATACAGGACAGTGGCATCTGCTCTCCATATTTTAAACAACTGCTAAAAAGCACCCTGGAAGGACATACACTTACACCAAATGACTGCAAAAACCTTGCTGGTGTAATTCTCACAGATTCTCAATATATGCTGTGGGAATTCAAATGGAGAAGGTTGCTTACAAACGTACTGCAGATGTACAGACAAAGTACTGATGTGGATCTTCGTACACTTACTATGTCTAAGCTAACTGGTGACCCTCCTGATGATCAGAATGAGAATCAAGTGAACTTACCCAGAACAGCATTAGATGACATTAAAAAGATGGCTCATAGAGCCTTTGTACAAATTCAGCCTGCAGGAATTTTTGAAAAAGCCTACAACCTAATTAGTCAAGATTCATCTGAACCATTTACCACATTTGTGGATCGAGTGATCCAAGCAGCAGAAAGACAATGTGGTGATGATATAGCTCGCCCAATAATGATACGGGACATTATTGAAAATAATGCAAGTCCAGAATGTAAAAGAGCAATCAAAGCCCTAGGAAAGGAGAGACCCACAGTGCCTGAAATGATTGACGCCTGTAACCAAATAGGGAGCCCACAGCACGTGGCAACGATTCAAGCGAATGAACTTGGAAAAACTATTGGAGAAAAAATTGAAAGGGCTCTTACAGTACAAGCAGCACAAGCTGAAACACGAGACCAGAAACTTACTGAAATCTTAGCCGCCCTGCATCTAAGCTCACAACAACAAGACAGCACCATGGCTGTTATGCAAGCTACTGTGACTTCAAGACCTTGCTACTTCTGCAAATGACCTGGTCATATCATGAGGAACTGCCCAGACATCAAAAGAGGTGTGCAAGCACCAGTTCGCTGCTCCACCTGTAAGAAGGGAAAGCATCCTGCCTGGCAGTGTCAAGCCAGACAGGACATCAGCAGAAAATACAATCAAAAAAACTCCAAGGGGAGCGCGCAGCACCATCGTGTGAAGAAACAAGTAATGGCACCTCAAGCGCCCGAGGAAAAATTTGTGAATACCCCGACCCAAACGCTCTTCACTTCATCACCAGCACAATCCCAAGTAATGATCCAAGCCTACTACCCCCAGGGACCTGGTGCACCTTGGCAACCTCCAAGCCAACAACCTTTCTAAAAGATGATGGCTACGATTATATCTCAACAGGGATCACTGGGCCTTCACAACATAGGCAAGACTTTTTAGTTGTTGGTAAGGAAAGGAATAGCATCCTGGGACTGCTTGTTTTGCCTTGTGTCATGTCTGTTAACTGCAACGAAGAATTGCTAGTGCTAGCCAATGCCTGCTATCCCCCATTGCATATTCCTCCCAGAACCCCTATAGCTATTGCCATAGCATTGCCTATGGGAACTATGGACCAAATGCCACCACGCTGTTTCCCCGTCACTCCTGAAAATCCTGAAGTTCTATGGATTCAACACATAAGTGAACAAAGACCAATGCTAACTTGTGAGTTGTCAAATGGTGAGCTTCAAGTTAACATCAAAGGGATGATAGATACTGACGCAGATGTTTCTGTGATCTCTTCTTACTACTGGCCAAGAGATTGGAAGTTAGTAACTCCCCCAGGTACCCTCACAGGCATCAGAGGTGTCACTCCGTGCTTGCAAAGCGAATCTGTAATCAGCATTATGGGACCAGATAAGAAGAAAGCATCGATCTGTCCCTATGTGGTACAAAAGCCCATCACAGTGTGGGGAAGGGACTTGCTTTCTCAATGGGGAGCCAAAATTGAACTGGGTTTTTCGTAGGGGCCACTAAAGCACTCGGCACTCTCAAACTAACCTGGAAAATTGACACCCCTGTCTGGATTGACCAGTGGCCCCTACCAGACAATAAGCTGAGTGCCCTCAAGGATCTAGTGGCTGAACAACTGCAAAAAGGCCACATTAAGCCCACTAACAGTCCCTGGAACTCACCTGTGTTTGTAATCCATAAGAAAACCTCCAACACCTGGCGATTGTTACAGGCTCTCAGAAAGATCAACACAGTGATTGAAAACATGGGTCCCCTCCAACCTGGTCTACCCAACCTTTCCATGATCCCGAGAGACTGGCCACTTGTAATCATAGATCTAAAAGACTGTTTTTTCAATATCCCACTGCATCCAGACGACGTTCCTCGTTTTGCCTTTTCTGTTCCAAGTACAAACCTGCAAGAACCACTCCAAAGATATCATTGGCTCGTATTACCCCAAGGGATGAGAAATTCTCCAACTATCTGCCAATATTTTGTAGCCTGTGCGCTGTCTCCAGTCCGTGAACAGTTCCCACAATCAGTTATTCTCCACTATATGGATGATTTGCTCATCGCAGCACCAACACGAAAACAAATGGAAATGACTCGCAATTGTGTTGTTGCTGAAATCAAAAAGAGTGGGCTGGTGATCTCTGAATCAAAAATACAAGAGACCGCTCCCTGGAAATATTTAGGTTGGAAACTAACAGAACAGTCCATTACTCCTCAAAAGATACAAATCCGAACTGATGTTCACACTTTGCAGGACTTGCAGCAGCTTTTAGGAGAAATTAACTGGGTTAGGCCTGTCCTAGGAATCACAGCTGATGAACTTGCTCCACTTTTTGATTTGTTGAAGGGGGACAATGACGTCAGATCCCCTAGATCCCTCACTCCTGAGGCTCACAAGGCCTTAGAAGAAATTACTAGTGCTCTGCAGAGCAGGCAGGCACATCACTGTGTCCCTGACAAACCCTTTTTCCTTGCAATTTTAGGAGAGAAGCTGAGATTGTGCGGTCTCATCTTTCAATGGGATTCCTCTCACAAAGATCCGTTGTTAATAATTGAATGGGTTTTTATCTCATACAGGTCGCCAAAGACAATCCCCACACCTTTAGAAATGATGTCTCAAATCATCATCAAAGGTAGAACAAGGCTTCCTTCAATAGCAGGTCATGAATTCGCAATTATCTATCTGCCCATGAAGAAAACCTATTTTGATTGAGCAATGCAAAAATCAGAAGACTTGCTGTATGCCTTGCTCGATTTCCCAGGCACTTGTTCCATTCATTATCCAGCACACAAAATGATCAAAGCTAAATTATGTTACAAAGAAAAACCCCTAATCAGTGAAGAGCCTTTAGATGCAGTCACTTCACTGATGGGTCAGGGCGAACGCACAATTTGGTCGTCACATGGAAAAATAAAAATACTAAAACCTGGGAACAAGATGTTCAAAAGGTTGAAGATTCTCCCCAAATTGTTGAATTGGCAGCAGTTGTAAGAGCATTTCAGCTCTTTCCAGAACCTTTCAACCTGATCACTGATTTGGCATACGTTGCTAATGTTATTAAGAGAATTGAAGGATCTGTTCTAAAGGATGTGAACAACGACAAGTTGTGTCTTTGGCTCACCTGTCTCTATCAAATTTTATCACACAGAACTAACCCTTATTTTATTTCTCACATTAGAGCTCATTCAGGTCTTCCAGGATTTATGGCAGAGGGAAATGCACGAGCTGATGCATTGGCATCAGCTGCATCTGATGAGGAAGGTGCAGCAAGTATTGAGAATTCTACCTCAGTGCTTGCTGCAACCACCTTGCCTAACACTGTTGAACAAGCCAAACTGAGTCATGCATTCTTTCACCAAAATGCACAGGCAATCAAACGAGACTTTCACATTACCCTAGAACAAGCACAAAATATTGTACGGGCTTGCCCAAACTGTCAGCAGGTTCAACCTCTCCCCTCTTCAAGAGCCACCAACCCAAGGGGGTTGGAAAGTTTACAGAAATGGCAAACAGATGTTACTAAGTACCCCTCTTTTGGGAAGCTTAAAAATATCCATGTCTCTATTGATACATTTTCAAATGCAGTTTTTGCTTCTGTACATGCAGGAGAAACAGCTAAGCATGTTTGCCAGCATTTTTCACAAGCTTTCTCCTATTTAGGTGTCCCTCAAGAAATTAAAACTGATAATGGTCCTTCATATACCTCACAATAATTAGCTGCATTCCTGAATGACTGGGGTGTTCGCCATACATTTGGCATTCCTTACTCTCCCACGAGTCAAGGAATGATAGAAAGAACACATCAAACTCTAAAACGCATTCTAGATCAACAGAAAGGGGGAGAAGACCAGGCTGCACCTCAAAAGAGGTTGAATAAAGCCCTGTATGTTTATAATTTTCTGAACAGCTCTGCAGAAGAGCCAGACCCCCCCATTTACAGACATTTCTTAAACAGTAAGAAAGCAAAACTGAAAGAGCACCCTCCAGTTTTAATTAAAAACCTAGATTCAGGACAAATTGAAGGACCATACAATCTTATAACATGGGGGAAGGGGTTTGCGTGTATCTCCACAGAAAAAGGACTCCAGTGGATTCCAGCAAAGAACGTGAAACCGTACCACGCATCAAAGCCCGCTGAGATCCCCACATCAGCCAGTACTTCTACAAGCCAAGAAGCAAGCACCCAGACCTGAGCTGCGCAGAATCATCAGGAGAAGATGATCCGCCAAAAACAGCCCAAGAAAAGACTGGAGTTTTATCATTTGCACGTGTGCATGTTACTTTTGTTCTTTTGTTTTAGTTCTTGTGGTCAAGCTTTACCTGTAAGTCAACCAAAGACAAATGTCTGGGTTGCTTTAGCCAAGTCTGCAGGCTCTGACACCATCTGTCTATCCGACACAAGCCCTGACAAACCTTTTTTGACCTGTTTAGTTGGAGTGCCTCTTCCATAAGGTTTTGACAATGTTACTTTTGACAAATACTGGCCATATGATGATCATCACATATCCCCAACTCCCAGCCAAAACCACCAAACTTATATTGACAATTCTAAAGTTGATAAGTCTGACCTCCAAGAGCTAGAAATCCTAGGCTCATTAACTATGAGCACCTGTTACTTCTTTCATTTCCTAGGAGAAAATGGCCCTCATTTAATCGTTACACCTTATCACCCAGTTTATAGCAACATGACTTCTTGGTGCAATCAAACTAAGCTTCTCATATATGATGAGCCCCACGCAGATCACTTTAACAAACTTCCTATTCGATTTCCTAAAGGGATTTGGCTCATCTGTGGAGACAGGGCCTGGCAAGGTATACCTTCAAAAATAGATGGTGGTCCTTGCGCCATGGGACAACTTACAATAATTGCTCCCAGTGTCAAAAAGGTAGTCAAAAAGAAAAGCAGGAGGATTAGATCCTCCTGGGGACATCAATATGAGAGCAACCGTGATAGTAATTTCCATCCTTGGAACTCAGGCGAGTCAATTGCTGCTAGCATTTTCCTGCCTCAGCTAAGCTCCTCAATTGCCCTAAAACAACTAAACAAGTTAGGATGCTGGCTCAGCAAAGAAGTAAATGCCACCTCTACTATGATCAGTGACTTGCTAACAGATGAAGAAGCAATCAGACATGCCACTTTACAAAACAGAGCTGCCATTGACTACCTTCTTCTAGCACATGGACATGGTTGTGAGGATTTTGAAGGTTTGTGCTGCATGAATTTATCCGCTCACTGTTTCCATTCATAAACAATTGCAAGAATTGAGAGATTTAGCTGGCCAAATTACAATAGATGACCCATCTTGGCTAGACAATTTGATGGTTTGAGCTTTGCACCTTGGCTAAAGGAACTTTGTAAAATAGGCTTGATTATTCTAATAGTAGTAATTGTAGTTTTAGTGGCGGTTCCCTGCATGCTTCAGTGTGTGCAAAAAGTAATGAGTAAGACAGTGTCTAGTGTTTTAGTTGTTAATAAGAACGGGGGAGATGTTGGGGAGGATGAAGCCAGAAAGCCCTATAAATATGATTGCTTAGATTCTGAGAATGTGAAACCTGTAAGTGAGATAGAATTGAAAGTAAGTTTTGATGTTTGGGAAGTCCTAGCTACTGGATGTCTGGGAAAACAACCCCCGATGTATGATTTATCCCACACATGTAACCCTCCCCTGAAGTATCAAGTATCTGTAACCCCATTGGCACAAGCCCTGTTCCAGCCCACCTTGAGACCCCTTATCAGGGGGCTGCAAGGGTGGGCCGTCCTCATTTGCTCCTCTCTCTTTGCCCTCTCCTTTTGCCTCTTGCCTATCTGCTCTTGGAATTTCCTCTCCTTATCTCTTCCTTCCCCCACATTCCTAGGCCTTGCCACGAGCTGCATCTGGCGGCTCCGAGCAAGGCCTCATGTCCCTTACAATAAACCTCATCTTCTAAAACCCAACTTCAGAGATCTCTCGTCTACATTCATACACACCGTCCTGGAGTCTACAGCAACAGCAGGAGGAACTATTTCTACAGCCTAGGTATGGCTCTTTTGAGAGTTGGATTTGTCAAGCTTTAAACATATTTGTAAACTCAAAAAGTCCTCTTGATCCTGAGGAAAGTAAATATGCCTCCTGCTGGACAGAAGAAACTTGGCCCCAGGGGGTAAATGTTTTTAAGGTATCAGAAGGCTTAGAGACAGAGCAAGCAGAAGAAAAGAAGGAAAATAGGTGGGAACCACTAAAGGCATTACCCCCTCCGTACCCTCCCACTGCTCCAGAGGCCCCCACTGCTTAAGCGTCTCCTGCTGCTTCACCAGCTCCCCATCCCACCGGTGGGGGACCATACCAAAACACATGGAGAAGTTCAGTAAAAACTTGAGGGCTGCTCAGTAAGTCTTCCCTGCCACCATCCCACAGCAAGGGAAAAAAGTCTTTCCTAAGGTCATAATGATTGAGGAACAGAAAGGCTGGTCTGATTTGGAAAGAGATCAAGAAGTCGGCTTATTTCCTTTAAGGGAGGGGCTTAAGGGGGGATAGGATTTGTGAATGCTCCTTTGACCTCTTCGGAAGTCAGAAATTTTAAAAAGGAAATTAAAGGTGTATTAGAAGATCCCATAGCTGAACAATTAGACCAATTTTTAGGTCACAACATTTTTACTTGGGAAGAAATGCAGTCAATAATGGGCATTATATTTTCTTAAGAGGAGAGGAAGATGATTAGTGCTGCCGGAATGAGAATCTGGGAAAGAGAAAATCAACAGGGCCCACCAGGGGACCAGAAAACGCCAATACCATCTCCTAAATGGAATCACAATGATGCAGCAAGACTAGGAAATATGAATTATTATCGTAATCTGATAATCAAAGGGATAAAAGAGGCAGCACCCCGAGGGCAAAATGTTAGCAAAGCTTTTGAAGGTCAGCAAGGAAAGGAAACCAACTGAATGGCTAGAGAGGCTCTAGAAAAACATGTGGCAATACTCTGGGATAGACCCTGATAGTATGGCGGGGCAAGCCCTATTAAAGGTTCACTTTGTCACCTGTGCCTGGCCAGATATTAGGAAAAAGTTGGGAAAAAAAGAGGAATGGCAAGATAAGGGATTAAATGAATTATTGAAAGAAGCCCCAAAAGTTTATGTGTGGAGGGGTGAAGAAAAAGCCAAGGCAAAAGCTAAAATTATGGTAGCCACCATGTAAGAAAGTATCCCCTCGAGGAATCCGCAGCCCCCAGGTACTATTACCAGATATTCAGATTCCAAAGATAAGGAAAGGGGAGGAAACAGGGCCTCTGTATGATCAAGGTCTCAGGAGCAAACCAGAAATGTCTGTTTTTATTGTGGAGAAGAGGGACGCTATAAGAGAGATTGCCCTTGCAAGAAAAAGGACCTGAAAGTATTCCAAGAGATACATTCAGAAGAATCAGCAGACTAGGGATGTCAGGGGCTCTGTTTCCTGGGGGATAAATACCACCTATAGCCCTTGATAACTTTAAAAGTAGGCCCCCAGGGGAAGGCATTAAAATTTATATTTGATACTGAAGCAGAGAGAACTTGTGTAGTTACTATTCCAAAGGGGTGTAAAATAAGTGATGATGCTATAAAAGTAATGAGAGCTAAAGGAGAGGGGTTTAAAGTTCCTGTAATCAAAAATGTAATAATTTGTTGCATATAGGTAAATGTAGGTACACAGTTGTGATGATTTGGAATGGGGCTGCAGCTGAGCCTCATCCCTAATAGGCTACAACTGTGTAGGACATGTGAACAATATTGAAGGTAAAGAAACATGGAGTGCTGAAGTGTACTGACAAATCACAGAAGGGTAGATAGGGTGCACAGGAGGAATGCATATAAGATAAAGGGTATAAACAGCTGTACTGGACAGCAATAAAATGCTGATGCTTGAAGCCTTCCTTGGTGTCAGTTGTACCTCCTCTGTCATCTGGTGTCCCCAACGTGATACCAAAGTAATTCAGGTAAGGGACTGCAGACTTAGTAGCAGTGAGACAGTGGAGCCCCTCCAGGTGAAGCCAGGCTGACCAAAAGCCTGAAGAAACAAACACACCAACCCCAGGTGAGCAGCTGGGTACATAGAAATGGGGGCTCAGATATCAGCAGAGGAGGAATCCATATTGGACACTCTGCTGTGAATTCTACAAAGGAAAGGTAAAAGGTGTGAGGAGCGGGCGCTACGCATCTTGTTTGGTGTGGACAAAATGGCGTGAGTATGAATGCACAGACTGCCTTCTTTGTTAAAACGTGGGAAAAAAGCAGGGCATGCCCTGTGGAATGCAGCTACATTGGGGGATGAGACAGCTGCAGGGTCGCTTACAATGTGGCATTTAGTTTGGGACACTTTGTCACAAATACGAGCCAATAGAGAAGCGGCAGTCGCTGCTGTTGCTGCCGCTCCCCCACTTCTGGTCGCAGTCGTTGCTCCAGCAACCAATTCCCCTGCTGCAGCCATGTCCCCTTTGTCTCTTCCTCCCTCTGTGACTGCTCCTTCTGGGAAGGGTCTTGTTCTACCGATAGCACCTGAGAAGTGCGCTCTCCCCCAAGATGCTGGTGACGACATCCCAATGTCTCAGGAGGAAGCGCTGGCCAGGCCTGGCCATGGCGGAGCCACCACGGCTCTTTTGCCTGTGCAGGTTGCTGAGAAAGGGTTACCGGCTGCTGCGGCTTCCCTTGGCAAGCAGCTGCCTCTGCTGCTGCTACATGGGCAGCGCGGAGCTAACCAGGAGCCGCTTCTGTGCGCTGCTGCCACAGATGGAGCGGGGGCTGCCGAGCCCCGAGGAGAGTTGGCAGGGCTGTACCAAAAACATCAAATGGCTCCTGTCTGTGCCTTATGGCCGGTAAACCTCTGTGGCGGAGGCCAGGCGAAGGCTGCAGAGGGGCAAACGCTCCCTGCGGGCAAAAGCTGATGGCACATCCTGTTTACAACCAGAGCATGTTTTGACCGATTCATCAAGGCCAGCAGAGTTAAAGGAGGTGAGATGCCTGCCAACCACCCCTGCACTGCAAGATATACTTACACCAGAACAAGTGGCCTTTCCAGTAAGAGGGGCAGATCCAAAAAGATTTTTGGCAAAATTGTATGAAGAAGCACAGGAGGCAGGGGAGTTAGACTTGGTGAATCAGATTCTAGCACGTCCCGTGATCCAAAATAATGGCGACAGCCCAGATGAGTGGGAACCTTTTCATTGGAGAGTAAACAAAGACTTAAGAAACACGGTGATGCAGCATGGGTTTACTTCTCATTCACTCACTCTATGCTGTGAGGTATCTTTACTAATGAGTTAACCCCCTTTGATTGCTGGCAGAAACAAGAACTGGATTATCTTCTCTCCTTTCTCAAAAACTTCCTCTGCTGTGTTCCCATAAACAATGATGTCATCAATATACTGTAGACGTTCTGATCTCATGGATAGGAATCATTGTGTCTTGGTTGGTACAGTATTGCTGACAATGAACCACTGCAGTGGTGATCTGTACCTTTTTGTTCTTCAGCTCTCAGCAGTCCCACAGCAGAAGGGTTCTCTGAGAAGACAGGCAAAGTATTCAGCTGTCTAGTTCCTTCTGTCTCCACAGCAGCTATCCCAAAAGCCTAAGGATGTTGTTTTCGGTCTTTGAAATACCCTCTCATGAGGTAACCTATGCCAAGGATTCATGAGGCCTCTGGGCCAGTCACAATGTGGTGTTTTTACCATTTGTTCCCAGTCAGGCTCACTTCAGCTTCCAGTACAGTCAGCTGTTGGGATCCCCCTGTCACCACACAAATGGAGACAGATTCTGCCCCTATATATCTCAATGGCATCAGGGTATATTGGGCATTGGTGTCAATTGAGGCCTTATACTCTTGTGGGTCTGATGTGCAAGGCTGTAGTATCCACACAGTCCAAAAGATCTGATTATCCCTTTTCTCCATCTGGCTAGAGGCAGGACCCCTCTAGTTCTGGTCATGGCACTAGTTGATCACTTCTTGTAAATATGATGAGGAGGTCCCTTCAAGAGGATCAGACATGTTATCATCCCTTCTATTCTGCCTAGGGGCTTGCCCACTGAAACAGGAGTGGCATTTATCCTAAATGAGTTTCCTGTGGTGGTCATTCCTACTTTCCATGCACATACCTGTGCTGCTAGGGCAGAGGTGGGGTTTCCATCCTACCTCCTCATGTCTTCTCTGTGTTCATGCAGGTAAATCCACAGGTTACCTCATGGAGTGTACCTTCTCTCCTGTGCTGGCTTGAAAGCAAAACCAGCAAGAGACTCCAAGTCAGAAAAAACAAAATAAATGCAATAGTACAAAAGATCACTGATAGAGTCAGAATACAACCTGATACCCTGTTACTTAGGATGGTGGTAGCAGTCCAGATGAAGTGGTCTTGTTGAAGCAGTGATCCCGTAGAAAGGTCTGGTAGCTCTTGTCCTCTGGGAATCCAGTGGGTAAGGCTACCTGTGCTGTCCCAAATCCCAGTTTATATCCAGGTGGGAATGCTTGGCTCCTCCCCCTGGGTGGAGCATCTCACAATGAGCTGATATAGTTCTATGAGTCATGCAGTGGGTTCTTGATTACCCATTAAACAGAGATAGCTCCCCGAGGGAGTTACCTATAAGTCATGTGGCAAGGCATTGATGGCCCATTAACAGAAGATAGTCCGGAGGAAGGGGGCAAGGGAAACACTGCCCAACCTAGTTTCAAAATCTCATGTAGATGGTGATAGAATATATACTTTAGGCACATCTTACATTGTAACCTAGGACATCTCCCTAGCTGGGGGGTGCCTGCTCCTAGTAGCAGAAACTCTGGTCTGTACTGGCGAGGTATGGAAAATTTCCTAAGTTTCTGGTGGCTGTCTTCAATTTCCTCTTTTAAATTCCAGAAATCCTTAGCCATTTTTTCCACTGACAAGACATGGGCCCATAGTGGGAAGGAGATACTTTCTTCATATAGCTGGAGTTTGCAAACCAAAGCATCCACTTTGTCTTCTCCCTGTTATAAATGATGTAGCCAAATTAACAATTAAAACAGATTTTATTGTGCGACCAAAATCGGTCTCACAAAGCCACAATCAGAAGAAACAGTGTTGAGCCCGGGATCGGCGCTGGGTGAACACAGATTCGGACTCTATCGCTCCGAAATCCCCTCTGTTCACAAATTTTGCCTCTGCCAGGCCAGTTTTATACAGTTTTTTGACTAAGGCAGAGTTTTTTCATTCTTTCTGTTGCTCTTGCTCGCTTTCCATATTCATGTAGTTTCTTTTCTCTGCTGTTGGCTTGACAAAACAGTTTCTGGGAAGAGATGAATGCTTATTTCGGTTTAGGGGAACTTGCTGTTGGGATGCACACCTTTGATGATGCAGATTGTCCTTATCATAGATGCATATCGGGTACTCATCATCGGGCATCACCAGACTCATCTCTGGTAAGGCCTATCTCCGTGTTCGAAGTCACTCTTTTCTGTTACAAATCAGGTCCTTCTTTGCCGCTGCATGATTTCACAATTGCAAATCAGTCCTTTTCTCTGCCGTTGCTTTTACAATTTTTAGAATCTTTATTTGACAAGCACGAATTATTTTATATAATATATTATATCCCTCCTTCCATTGCATCATTGCTAATTGGCTGGCATATGACACAAGTGTGATTCGTGTGAGTTTCAACCACATATGATGTGGTACACTAGATGTCGTCCAGATTAGTAGGGAATTGCTCACCACAGCTAATTCTCTCAGGCACCAGATACCTTGCTCCATGGTGTCCCACCTGCCTTGGTGCACTGAAAGGTCTGCCTTGCAAAGGTATCTTTCCCTTACACTTGACAGTGAGACGTTAATTTTGAGGAACTAAGGATTTTTAGGAAAGTTAAGATAATAAGTTGCTGAACTAGCTGACGTAGATAGGTAATCTTTGTTCGCAGTTAACAGAAGCCGGATCTTAGATAAGCTACCCCGGATCTTGTAACTCATTTCTTGTCAGGTTTATGTTTATGTAGTTGTGCTTGTAATGAAAAACAAAATGTGGTAAATAGGACATAAGATAGCTGCAGATTTCCTGCTTAAAGGAACCATTGAACACAGGAAACTGTAAGTTCTACCAAGGATTCATTTGTCACAAATGCATTGAAAAGGTAGAAAGGTCAGGACAAGGAAGACTCATCTTACTTCCTCATTTTGGGTGACCCCTCCCCAAAATAGACCCCCGACTCATTTTAAGAAACAAAGTACGCATGCTTAATAGCCTTTTTTGCCAATTAGCATACGAAGCGAGGAATGGGAGGTGACAGGGGTATGAATATGCATTTGTATTTTGGATATTCAACACTTTTGTAAATAAAAGACTTTGTAATTACCTGTGAATTTCACAGTGCGAATTAGGGAAATATCCCGCTGTGCTGCCCAGCCGTAATTGTAACGGGTTAATGCTTTGTTCATTGAACTTGCAAACACAGGATGACTCATGACTTTTAAGAGAACCTTTAAACTTACAAACACAGGCTGACTCATGATTTTTTAGACACGTGCTATTGCTTAACAAGGCTTTTGAGCTCCAGGAAGGGGAACTGTGGCTGTTTTCGGAAGATAGAAGACGGTCTCCTAACAACAAGATAACACCGACATGATAACAGAAGAAAAGAACTGTATAAAACGGAACTGGAAGACCGTAACCGCGTGGCAGTTGGCGGGGTGCAGACCCCCTGTCGCCCAGCGCTGTATTTGCTTATGCCCCGCTTGCTGTAATTAATAAAATTCTAATTGGGACTAAACCTTAAGTTGTGCAATTTATAACAATTTGGTGCCGTGACTCGGATGAGAATGTTCTGGTAGAATAGGAATACTGGGGAGGCGCCCCGCCTCAGGTGGCCCCAGGATTTCTGTAACCTACCCCGCTCTCACCGACGAACCTAAAACTCGGGACATAAGCAAAGGAGACCGGTCGACCCTATAAACTTTGTGCACAAAGGTCCAGACGAAGACGCAGGACGCGTAAGTATTGTGTGGAATTACACACGGGAAGCCGTTCGGTCAGGGTCGGGTAGCCTGGAGTGTGCTGAGTGGGAGGAGAGCCGGCAGCCGGACACCCCAAGTGAGTGTGGACCCTCAGTAGTGCGATTCCCATTGCCCGCAAGGGCGTGGGCCACGACAAAGGGGAAGCGATTGGTTGCACATGTGTGATAGAAGGCACTCCAGAAGATGGGACAGGGGAAGAGCAAGCCTCCTCCACCCATGAAATCTCCCACCTGTACCTAAAGACAGTCCGTTAGGATTCATGCTAGCTTAATGGAAGCAGTATCCTGGGACTAGAGACAAGGATAAGGCCAAAATGATACGCTATTGCATAGAAGTATGGGGTGGGAAAGAAATAGCTAGGAATGTTTGGGGTTTTTTTGGCCTGTATTTGACAATGATTGGGTTAGGCAGAAACTCAACTTATGGGTAAGCACTAAGACTCCTTTAGTCAGGAGGAAAGCGACTAGGCAAGTATATGGGTTGAGACCCCGGGAGTGTTTTTATTAAGCCTGAAAGAAAAACCTGACTCTCGTGAAGATAAGAAAAGAGGGAAACAAGAGGAAGAAGTTCCCTTAGTTCCACCACCGTATGTACCACCACAAGCCCCTCCACTCCCGGATAATGAAAATGCATAGGAACAAGCTGAGGTCCCACCTAGAGGTCCGATGACTAGACAAAGGGCGAGACAACAGAATTTATACCCTTTAAGGGAAATGCCCATGGGGGGACCTCAGGCTGGGATAGGGTTTATCTCTGTCCCACTAAGCTCAGGGGACATACGGGACTTCAAAAAGGAAATGGGGAACTTGTTAGAAGATCCACTAGGAGTATCAGAGAGAGTGGACCAATTCCTAGGTCCCAATATTTATACTTGGGATGAATTACAATCCATATTGGGCATCCTTTTCACATCTGAAGAGAAAAACATGATTAGACGTGCAGGAATGCACATTTGGGATGCCCAGCAGGTCAGGGGCTCTATTTGCTGGGGACCAGGACACACCAGGAGCCCTTGATAAAATTAAAGATAGGTCCCCAGTGCCAGGAATTTGAGTTCCTGGTAGACACAGGGGCTGAAAGATCAACCATTCAAAAACTGCCCCTTGGGTGCACCTTTGCCCAAGAAACTGCCCTGGTAGTTGGGGCAAAGGGGGAGCCTTTTGAAGTAAAATCAGTAAAGGATGGCCTACTTGCTTACAAGCAGTTGTAGCCTGTGCGCTCCTGATGGAAGAAGCACACAAAATAACATTTAACAGCGAATTAAAGATGTTATCGCCTCATAATATTAGGGAAATTTTACAACAAAAAGCAGATAAGTGGATTACAGACTCCAGACTTTTAAAATATGAAGGCATCCTTCTAGACTCCCCTAAATTGACCCTAGAAGTGACGGGTTTGCAAAATCCGGCCCAATTATTATATGGGGAGCCAGATGAAAAGGAATTAGCTCATAACTGCATGACAACTATTGAGGAGCAAACTAAAATAAGACCAGACTTAAAGGAGGAAGAATTAGAAACAGGGGAAAGGCTATTTGTAGATGGATCATCACGGGTTATAGAAGGAAAAAGAGTGTCAGGCTATGCAATTATAGGGGGACCGGAACTAGAGGTTATAGAATCAGGCCACCTGAATAAAACTTGGTCTGCACAAGCCTGTGAATTGTATGCTGTATTAAGAGCGTTAGAAAGATTGAAAGATAAAGAAGGGACAATTTATACAGACTCTAAATATGCATTTGGGGTAGTGCACACCTTTGGGAAAATATGGGAAGAAAGGGGATTAATGAACTCCCGGGGAAAGGATTTAGTACATCAGGAATTAATCAAAAGGGTATTAATAGCATTGAGAAAATCTAAGAAAATTGCGGTGGTACATTTGAGAAGACATCAGAGAGGAATAGATTTTAGAAGTAGAGGAAACAATGCAGCAGATCAGGAGGCCAAGAAAGCTGCTCTAATGATAATACGACAAAAAGAAAAAGGGGGCCCGGGACAGAGTCATTGGATGAGGAGAAAGCAGAATACAGATTTACTAAAACAAAAGAGCAGAGGTTATCTCAAATGGGAATATGTAAAGACCAGGATGGAAAATGGATACTCTCTGATGGACGAGAAGTATTTCCAAAAGCAATAGTGCTGGAAATTTTGCATAGAATACACGAGAAAACTCACTGGGGAACCCAAGCTATAGTAGATCAGTTTGGAATTAAATATATGTGTATTGGAATTCATAACCTGGCCACTATCGGCTGTTTTCGAGCAGCTCGGGGTGCCAGGACAGGGTTGGAAGTTCGTTTTTACTATAAAAGTGAGTCGACCTTTAGACAGAAAACCCTGACGTTGCAACACGTGCTGCGGGGTCCGCTAGAAGATCCCTATAGTTTAATAGTGAGAAGGCATTAGGACCCTGCGCTGCAGTGTGTTTGCATAACGCGGTTAGAGATTTTTTTCTCTACGGCTGGAGTTCCGTGTACTGGGGAAAACCGCACGTTTTTGGGGTGGGCTAGCTACGGGAGGGTCCCGGGACAGAAGCCGGCACCGGGACACCCCCCTGCCCGTGTCCCCACAGTCGGGAGAAGCGGCCAGAGACGGCCGCCCCGAGCCGCGACCAGCCCGCCTTGCCTCTGATACCTCAGGAGCGAGCGGGACACAGGGTCTTCAGTTTTTCACGTCAGGGGTTAAGATTTTTCGAACAGTTTGCCTTCTAAAACATCAGAAACATGGGCATACGTTTATCGAGAAATCAAAAGAGTGCTTTTAAACAACTTAAAAACATTTCAACAGATCTAAAATTTCCTAATAAGCTCTTAATCAAATTTATTTCCTGGCTGTCAGCTGAGATTCCAGACAGTACTCTACAAGATATAAATTCTGTTTCATTTTGGGATGATGTGGGAAAATTAATAACTTTAAAAGTTGAAAATGGGGAAAACAAAATTTCTTTATTTATTCCAATATTCTTACAAGTACGCAAGAAGCTGTTCGAAGCAGAAAACAGCAGACAGCCATGCAAAATCTCTCAGCAATTCCCTGTTCCCGAGAAGCAGGGATTCCCTGATTCCATACTGGATTCTGCTCCTCAAACCCACCCATCTTCCTTATACCCTCCTCTCCCACCTGTTTTCCCTCAGCAAGATGCATTTTTTTCCTCTCGAGGCTCTGGCCATGTGGATGAGACCCTGGGGGGCTCGCACCACGTGGTCATCCCTGATGGCGGACGGCATTGCATTCCGCCTCCTCCCCACTATCCCTTCTTCCCCCCACTTCCCGCCCTGACCCCATATCTCTCACCCAATCCCCCACCTCACCCTTCTCCCCAGTGCCTCCTCCTCCCTCCCAGCGGCCGCGCGAAGGGGGAGAGGGGAGGGTGCCTTACAACCACTACTCCCAGCGCGGATGGGGGGATAGATAATGAAGAGCGGCTGCCAGCCCGCAGCGGAGTCGGGGGGGGGGGGGTGGTCCCCCTGCTGCAAGGGCTAAGGAGCAGCCTAACCTGGGGCCTCAGGGGAGGAGGGAAGAGCTGCCTGTTGCTGGACCCCAGGGAGGGCGTGGGGGGACAACATCCCCTGGCTGCCTGGGCAATGGAGAAGCAGCAGGATTTTTAGCAACTCAGAATAATGATCAAGAGAGCATACCATCTGTGGCTCCTGTAGTATATGTAGGCAAAAGACACGTGCGTAGAGAGTATTTGCCTTTTTCATACCAAGATTAAAAAAGAGCTGTGTAAAATGCAGAAACAATTTGGGAGATCCAGTGAAATATTTAAGGGCATGATGAAAGCTACCTTCAATTCAAATGAGATGGTACCCAGTGACATTAAAGATTTATTCAGATGCCTATTAACTCCCTCAGAGTATGAACTATGGGAAGGATTATGGAAAAAAGCTTTGAGAACAGTATTACAGGAAATTCAGCAAACTCCTGATGCTCAGGACAGCGATTACAATGGTTTACACACATGATCATTTGTGCGGTGAAGGTAATTTATCTAGTGCGAATGAGCAAACTCGGTTGTTATCCAAGTCAGTTTTAGATAAGATCTGTAATGTGGCAGAAAAAACTTTGTGTCAGATTCCATCACCCGAGGTAAAGACCAATTATGTAAACATTAAACAATTTTCTTCAGAGAATTTCTTGCAGTTTGTGGATAATCTGAGAAGTCAAGTGGAAAGACAAGTGCAAGACCCAGTGGTACAGGCAGAATTGATTAAGGAGATGGCTCAGAGGAATGCTAATGAGACCTGTCGTAGAATCATTCTTAGCCTTCCCCTTGATCCATCGCCTAGTCTCGCACAGATGATAGAAGCCTGTACCAGGAGAGCAGAACTTTTCAGTGCACCTGAAAGGAATCCAGGACTGACACAACCAAAGCCTGTGGCAGCTGCAGCACCAGGAGCAAGGAGGCAACCGATGTCATCAGACCAGCTGCAGCACATCATCTGCCACCGCTGCAAAAGGCCAGGACACTTCGCCAAGGCCTGCCCAGAAAACCAGAAACGCAAGTAAAAAAAAATCAAAAAAACTGAATTCACAGCACAGCCCAGATTTTATCTCCTTGACACACCAAGAAAGAAATTTACAAGGCCATACCCTGGCAAATGTCTCTCTCTGAACAAAAAAGGGGGAGGGCAGGTCGCAGGGTGTGGGGGTACAGAAAAATAAAAATGTCAAATGTTCAACTAACAATGTATGGCAGCCGCAAGGCCGATATAGGCTCGTGACTACCAAAGGTTTTCATTTCAGATCTACTGATTAGACAGTAATTACAGTGGACCTGCAAAACATTTCACAAGACATGAAGGTTAACCACATGGAACCTAACAGTGAGTATTTTGTTATTGGGGACACAGCACACACACCCTTAGAGGTTGAGGTAGCTCCCATGACCATTAAGGGAAAGATAACAGGCCTCATGCTGTTGGCACGCTGCATACACCCACCATTCTACCTGGTAGAGGGGCAAGTTCTTGCCCAGGCCATTCCTGTTCCAGCAGAGATCCTAGTGGATGGAAAATCACCGGAAGTCTACTGGGTGGAGGTGGTGGGGGAGAACAAACCTTCTCTGGCATGTAACTTAGCCCGTGGGTCAGACCGCCTCCATGTGGAGGGGGTGCTCGACTCCGGCGTGGACATTACCATTATACCTGAGAGCATGTGGCCATCACATTGGGAGTTGCAACCTGTGGCAGGCAAACTTCAGGGCATAGGAGGAATCACAATGGCAAAAATCTCAAAAAACATAGTGCAAATTGAGGGACCTGATGGGAAATTGGCAAATGTCCGTCCATTCGTTGCTGAATATAAGGCTCCCTTATGGGGGAGAGACACCATGTCACAGTGGGGAGTCCAATTGGTCATTCCTAAGACACCCCAGGATTTTTGGAAATAGCCACTGTGGAGCGCCCTACCCACAAACTAAAGTGGTTGGACAATACCCCAAGATGGGTAGTACAGTGGCCATTGAGTAAAGAGAAGCTCAAGGCGCTTGAGGAGCTTGTTGAGGAGCAGGTGGCTCAAGGTCACCTAGAAGAGACAACAAGCCCCTGGAATTTCCCAGTCTTTGTAATAAAGAAACCGGGAAAGGACAAGTGGAGGTTGCTCCATGACCTCCGAGAAATAAACAAAATTATAGAGGACATGGGACCACTCCAACCAGGGATGCCTTCTCCAACAATGCTCCCTCGAGACTTGCAATTGGCTGTTTTAGATATCAAAGATTGTTTCTTCCAAATTCCTCTACACCCAGAAGATGCCCCACGGTTTGCATTCTCGGTTCCTACCATTAATCGAGAAGCCCCAATGAAGAGATAACACTGGAAAGTACTTCCCCAAGGCCTTAAATCTAGTCCTTTCATATGCCAACAGTACGTAGCCTCATTAATGTCATCGGTACGTGCCAAGAGAAAGGATGACATCATCCTTCACTACATAGATGATCTACTTGTGTGTGCCCCCAATGACTCTATACTCCAACACACGCTTGACCTAGTGGTTAAGGTTTTAACCTCTGCTGGATTTCAGTTGCAGGAAGATAAGGTTCAAAGGATGCCACCTTGGAAGTACCTGGGTCTACAAATAGCTGCAAGGACCATTGTTCCGCAGAAATTAGAAATTGAGTGTAATCCCAAAACCCTAGCAGATCTCCACTCCTTGTATGGGTCTTTGAATTGGGTAAGACCATGGCTAGGCCTCACAAATGAAGATTTAGACCCTCTCTTCAATTTATTGAAGGGGGAGAGGGAGCTGGTTTCTCCCAGGGAACTGACCCCAGAGGCAAAGACAGCAATCGAAAAGGTACAGAAAGCCTTATCAGAGAGGCAGGCTCATCGATGTGAGCCAAACATACCTTTCCAATTCATTGTTCTAGGAAAACTGCCACATTTGCATGGTTTGATTTTTCAATGGATCGAGGGGCAGAGAGATTCACTCTTGATCATAGAATGGGTCTTCCTCTCTCACTTTCCTAGGGTAACTTTATGATGTTTGTATCCCCAATCGTCTGTTCTGTTTGTGCTGTATATTGAGTCCGGTGCCTTTAAGACTAATTCTAAGAGCAAGGAGAAGCACGGAGTTTGTTTTGAGAAAACGGCCTGATTCCTCCACATTCTTCTGCAGACGGGGTTCTGCGGAGGCTTGGAGAGACTGCAGGACAGAGATTTCTTTTGCTTTTAGTTAGTTTCAGCTAGCTAAAGCAGAGAAGTTCCCTAGACTGTTTTTGTTTTTTCCTTTTTCTTAGAACTGTTTAAACCTGCTCTAGACTGAAAACCCAGGGGAGCACTGGGGGCTGCACCTGCGGCCCACCGGGGCCTGGACCTCGGCATTTTCCAGCAGCGCCGGAGGGACTGGGACTGATGAGAGACAGAGAGAGAGCGCCAAGCTACACCCACAGCAAGGACTTTCTCAATTTGCCATCTCACTTCAGAAGGAGAGGTTTTATTGTTTCATATTATTCATTCTTTATACTTGTATGCACTTTATTTGTTTAGTAAAATAGTTTTTTCCACTTTTCTCCAAAGAAGTTTTTTTTCCGACTACTTAGAGGGAGGGGCCACTTAAGTTTGCTTCCCAGAGGGATCCTATACAGGGGTTTTCCCCCAAATTTGTCTCCAAACCAGGACACTCACCAAAGATCCAAGACCATCACTGAGCCACAAGAATTGATAGCTCAACTGATTCGGAAGGCAAGGGTGAGATTGTGTGAGCTGGCTGGTTGTGACTTTACATGTATTCACCTTCCAGTCAGACTTTCTAAGGAGGGAAGGAACTCTCCCAAGAGATTGACCAAAGAGATGTTTGAGCATTTGCTCCAGAGCAATGCCAGTCTCCAATTATCTCTGGGCAGCTACAGGGGACAAATATCAGTCCATGCCCCATCTCACAAGTTGCTCAATGAGGAATTCCACCTCATTCCTTGTGAGGAGTCGGAGACCACTCAAGGCTCTCACAGTGTTCACGGACGCATCCAGGGCTTCCCACAAGTCGGTGATGACTTGGAGAAATCCTCAGACTCAGCGTTGGGAAGCTGATGTGGAGTTTGTGGAGGGATCCCCCCAAGTGGCTGAACTAGCCGCAGTGGTAAGAGCCTTTGAGAAGTTCTCGGAACCAATTAATTTGGTAACAGACTCTGCTTACGTGGCGGGGGTAGTGTCCAGAGTGGAGCAGGCTGTGCTCAAAGAAATTGACAATGAACATCTCTTCAGATTGCTTTCAAAGCTAATTTATTTAATTTCTCATCGAGAACATCCGTTCTATGTGATGCATGTAAGATCACACACTGATTTGCCAGGTGAAATTGCAGAGGGGAATCGTCAGGCAGATTCCCTTGCTGCACCAGTTCAAAAAGCACATCTCCCTGATATCTTCCAACAGGCAAAGCTGAGTCACCAACAATACCATCAGAATGTGCCAGGCCTGATCCGTCAGTTCCAGCTAACACGGAGCCAGGCTCGAGCCATTGTGGCCACCTGTCCCAACTGCCAGGTCCAAGCAATGCCATCGATGGGCATGGGAGTTAACCCCCGGGGCCTTGGCAGTTGTGAGGTATGGCAGACAGACATCACACACATTCCTAGTTTTGGACACCTCAAATATGTTCATGTAAGCATTGACACACATTCAGGTGCAGTGTATGCCTCTGCCCATGCAGGGGAAAAGACTGATCATGCCAAGAAATAAGCTTTTTCAGTGTTGGGGATTCCAAAAGAAATCAAAACTGATAACGGCCCAGCATACACATCCAAGGAGTTCCTGGAGTTTGTCCAGCAGTGGGGAGTGGAACATAAAACTGGCATCCCTCACTCCCCCGCAGGTCAAGCTGTGGTTGAGCGAGCACATCAGACGCTCACACAGGTCCTGGCTTGACAGAGTAGTACGACTGTGTGGATGTCTCCACATGAGAAACTCTGCAAAGCCATGTTTACCATCAATTTTCTGAACTGTTCATTTGAAAACATGAGTCCACCAGTGGTACGCCATTTTAACTGTGGCAATCAGTTCAAATTGTCTCAGCGTCCACCGGTCATGATTAGGGATCCAGAAACTTGGGAAACCAAAGGTCCCTATGAGCTTGTGACCTGGGGTCGTGGCTATGCATGCGTGGCCACTCCCTCAGGCCCTCGGTGGATTCCCCAGAAGTGGGTGAAACCTTTTGTCCCTAAAAATCCAGCTCCAGCAGAAGGGGATGAGAGGCAAGTAGCCGTTGCATCCAAAAGAAGACGCCGCCGGATGGAAGAAAAAGAATCTTCCTAGATGTGGACTCCTTCCGGCAGAAACAGAAACTTTTAACATGTTTTAAAAATGTTTGTTTTTCTTTTTAGAGAAAGCCTACCTTACACTCAACCCTGTGATGAACCCCATACAAGTTGTCATCTTATTGTTGCTGAACAGTCTGGCAGCTGCATAGATCATCCCTCAGCCGCATCAAAATGTCTGGGTGACCCTGGCACAGACACTTCAGCAGGAAAACATATGTTTGTCCACTGCATCAACAGAGAATCCTATGTCCACCTGTCTGGTAGGAATTCCATTATGGGCAGGAATTCTGTCTCGGCTTTTAGGAGGGCCATGTACCATAGGGCGGTTGTCCGTATTGACACTCAACCAAACTTTAATTGGTGAATGGACTCACAAAAAACAAATCGGCAAACAAAATTCAAAAGAGAAGTGCTGACCAATTGGATCCAAATTGTAATTCAAACATTTTTCATTGGGCCAAGTGAAAAAGATTCGCTGTGTCCCTGTTCCTTCCGTGGGCTGCAGCAGCCAAAGCTCTAGGTGAATTGGGCCATCTAGAGTGCTGGGTAGTCAAACAGGCAAATTCAACGTCCACCGCCATCAGCTCTCTCCTAGAAGATGAGGAAATTACCAGACAGGCCACTCTCCAGAACCATGCTGCTATAGATTATCTCTTGTTACTTCATGGACATGAATGCCAGGAATTTGAAGGACTGTGTTGCCTAAACGTGACCTCGAAGGTTCCAAACATCCATGCTGCCCTTCGAAGCATGAACAGTGTGATCGGACAAGTGAAGCAAGAATCTGAGGACTGGATCAAAGAAGTGGCGACTTACAGGGTGGTGGACTTCTATAGTTAAAACAATTTTGTTATTTCTTGTTATTCTTTTCCTTGTAACAATACCGTTCAGGATCCTACGCTGTTTGATTTTCAAGGTTATCAATAGTCTCATACCTTCTACCTCAGAGGATGAGAAATTAGAATGGGCCAGACAGGAATTAAAAAGATTCAATGAATAAATTTAGGCTGAAAGAAAAAGGGGGGATTGTAACGGGTTAATGCTTTGTTCATTGAACATGCAAACACAGGATGACTCATGACTTTTAAGAGAACCTTTAAACTTGCAAACACAGGATGACTCATGATTTTTTAGACACATGTGCTATTGCTTAACAAGGCTTTTAAGCTCCAGGAAGGGGAACTGTGGCTGTTTTCGAAAGATAGAAGACGGTCTCCTAACAACAAGATAACACCGACATGATAACAGAAGAAAAGAACTGTATAAAACGGAACTGGAAGACCGTAACCACGCGGCAGTTCGTGGGGTGCAGACCCCCTGTCACCCAGCGCTGTATTTGCTTATGCCCCACTTGCTGTAATTAATAAAATTCTAATTGGGACTAAACCTTAAGTTGTGCAATTTATAACAGTAATAAACATACACTTTCTAACTTTAAACTGTTAGAGAGTTTTTGTCCATCACAGTTGGGTATCGATACTAGATCAATACCCATATTTCTTTAATAAGTCAACAGGAGTCGCTTCTAGAGGCTGAGAATTTCTGGTGTTTTGATCCCCGGGTCAATACCCTGTTACCAGTGAAGACAAATTTAGACAAGTCCTGCCTTTGACTCAGATTTCTGGCAGTAGCTCTGTTTAGGCAGCCTGCACCCCAACTATCTCTCATTCAAAAGTTCTTAAGAATTGCCAGTTAGGTCTATTACGAAATGAATTATTTCTTGAATAGACACAAGATTAACAGACATAAGACTTTAAAAGGACTACTTCCTACAAAGGTGTTGGAGGTTAGGTTTTTTCCTTTTGTTTCTTTCTCTCAATGAATTTTCTCCCATATGTGTTGCTAGGAGACAATAACGACTGGGTACTTAAGAGAAACAAAAGAAGTGGCCACAGCTCAGGGGAAGGGTCCAGCTGGCTACTCTCTCTTTTTACCTGGGGGTTTCTCTCAGAAGGGCAGATGTGAGAGTTGGGCTGGGGAAAAGGGATTGGGTGCAGCTCCCACCTCTCTCTTTCTCTCGACTTCAGAGGAGGGCGGCCGGGGCTGCTGCCTGTGGCGGGGAGGAGTTTGGAGCCCAGCCCGGTCCTGCTGCTTCTGCCATGGGGTGAGCTTTTGCCCGTGAGATCAATCACTGAACTGGTACCTTATTAACACTGTTAGGAAAATTAATCTACCAACACCAGAGGTTTATGTCCAAAAAGGAGACAGAGGAGTCCTTTAAATTTATTTGAATAAAGGGAGAGGCCATGGGGCATTTCCCCTGGGGTCTCTCAGTTTTTCAGAGGACACAGCCTCCTTTTTATCCTAATTTCCCAGCTGCATTTCCCTCTCTCTTTCCCCATTGGCTGAGGTACTTGAGAGGTACAGACTTCCCGAAATGCCTAAGATTCTCCTTTTAATGTATAACCCCCCTAATTTTTAATTCTTATGGGATTTATGGGTTTTTCCCCATTGTTGCTTTCATCTTTCAATATTCAATTTCATTTACAAACTTATGGTTGGTTTGTAAAGGCAAGTATCTTCTTTTCCATTCATCAATCAGTAGAATCCTTCCCATTGTTTCTCTTATCTCTGAGTGCTAGTTTTATCTACTAGGAGACCCAGGGCTTGTTTGTAAAGACAAATCTTGTCATTCCTCTCAACACCCTACCTCACTAAAATAGGACTTTCACCATCTGCTCAGGTGCCTCAGGGGAAAACCCCAAGATCCCCAAGCCTTCCCTAGGGAACCTCTCTATCTCGGCCGTGTTCAGGGACCGCCGTGTTCAGGGACTGCCCAGCTCCCGCCGTGCCACTGCCACTACTCCGAGGTTTCTTTGCTACACTGTAACTCGTACCTCCTGCCTGCCCAGACACCCCACAGTTCCAGCTACAGCTGCCAAGTTTCTGATACATCTCATATATTGGTCCAGGACTTTGCTCATCCCTGCCTTCTCAGCTTGCTCCTTCAAGGTCCCTGCTACCGCTCCTTTTGCTAGCCAGAGGGGGCACTGGGATCAGCTGCCCCTGGGGGTTTGTAAAGGAGGCCCCTTCTGCATCCCTTTCTGCTAGTTGCATCCGCCATTGTCCACGTAGAGAAAAGACAGCTCATTCATGCCACAGCGCCCCCTTCAGCTGAGGGGGACTCATCGCACCTGCCCTGCCTGGTCAGAAGCCTGGCAGCACCCCTGCCAGCTGCTATCGTAACTACACTAAAGGGGAAATTGCTTAAAGACCGGGAAGAGACTGTTCATTAGGTTTTCTGTTCTTGTTTGTTGTTGTTACCATTGTTGTTTGCCTTGTTATAGACATACATATTAGTAAAGAACTGTTATTCCTTTTCCCATATCTTTGCCTGAAAGCCCCCTTAATTTCAAAGTTATGATAATTTGGAGGGAGGGAGGTCATATTCTCCATTCCAAGGGAGGCTCCTGCCTTCCTTGGCAGACACCTGTCATTCAAACCAAGACACAGGATAAGACAAAAAGAACTACTAGTAGATACAAATACAGTGCACGACAAAAGGTACCTATATTACAGCTAGCAAAGAAATAGTATAGATTAGGAATCAATGTAGCTTACCACCGAATTGATGATAAAGTACACAAAGTTCTTTCCCTCAACTGTCAGAAAAGTAACTGCAGAATTTGTGTCCAAACTCCGGGTAGAAGCCCTACATGTTTCCAGGGTGTATGTAGGAAACGTCTGCCCCCGTGAAAGCTTTTGTAGCTTTTATAGTTTGTAAAGTGAAGTGCCTGTCAGAAATTCCAGCTTATCTCCCCACATCTTTTTCTCAAGGAAAGCTGTTTCTTATCAGAAGTGATTTCACCCCTCTGGAGCCTGGTGATAACTCCTTTACTGGATGCCTATCCAGTCTGGATTATTGGATCCACTGATGGGTGGGGGGAAACGCCCAGAATTATTGTGTCAGCTGATAGAACAGATAAACTCTCCTGTGGTAGGGGGAAACGTCCTGCCACATACCTGCATCCTGGAACAGGGATCCCAGTTGCTTGGCTTCACTACCATCTAGATTCATATAATTGGCCATGGTATCCCAGCATTGGAGCAGTCAGATCAATATGGACTCACCTGGATGGCAGCTGCAATCTTTCTGCAGATCATGCAGCTCACTCGGGGATAGGGATTGGGTGATTTTCTCTGTCTCTGTTTCTTCTACTGGTTTTGAGGGTCCTACTATCTTTTAATCACTCACTAGGTGAACTGATTTGGTCTTGGATTTCCTCTTCTGAATGGGGCAACTGCTGCTGACTTGGGCTGTCCTGGTACAACTGCAGTTTCAGTGGCCATGGTGCCTGTTAATTTGTTTTCCTTCCCCTCTCCCTGAAGGTGCTGTACCATAATGATACGATAAATACTAGCCAGGGCCCAGCATGTTGCAGCAAGTTGCCCTTTTCTGGAACTGCCATAGCATTTTTTTCCACCATGTTTTATCCCTTTAAAAGGGTCTTGTAGTTGTTCAGGGGTGAACTTCCAAACTATTGGAGGATAGAAGTCCTCCAAATATTGGCCCATGTCCTCCCACATTCCATGCCACTCATGGCTGTCCACCTCTGGGACAGGTGTCTGGACAACATCCCTGCAAATCTTTGTCCTGTCTCTAAACCTGGTGTAGATGGTATGTGTTATGGACAATCAACAGCCAATTTAATATGAAGTAATTTTATTTTGCCATTTTAAAAATAACAATCTGAAACAGCCACAATAAAAGAAACAACCTCGATCCTGGGTTATCAAAGTTGGGTGAACGTAGAGACGGTCACGAATGAACCAGTCTTCCCCCGTTCACGATCACCTAGACTCAGTGGGCAGGTTTTATAGTTTTTCTTCCCTGAGGCAGTTTTATTGTTAGTTCGTATCTGCCGCACATATTCATGTGTTTTCTTCCTCTGGCCGCTTGGCTCTGAATGCTTCTTCCCGGCAGAATCAGGCACTTGAATGAGGTTCCGAGAAGTTGGCATTGGGATGCTGATAGTGACATCTCTGGGTCTTCCTCTTCTAGATTGGTATAATGTGTTAATCACCGGAGGAGGCAGATGGCTCTTCCTTGATGGATGGAACATCTCCTGTTTGGACATTCCTTTTGGTTGTTAATTTGGGCTTCGCCCTGCCATTGTCTGGAATCTACAATTGCAAATCAGTCTCGGCAAGCAGGAAAGTTTCCACAGTTTTGTGGAAACCTTCTGCTTGTAATACAGTTTATAGTTTATAACATATAAAACACGAATTTATCTCAAAACATATCACAGTATGTAAGAGACAGAAATAATCAAAGAGGGCATGCTTTCCTTAACACCAAAAGGGAATTTAAAATTCTCAAATATTGCTGTAGCAGACCTGAAGGAGGAGAAGGGGGGAAAGGCTGGAAAAAATCATCCTCTCTCATTACCACCACAAGCTGAGTGTAATTATTAATGAATCCCCAGAGGTAGCAGCCAAGACCAGGACAGGCAAACAGCAATGAATACACATCCTACATGATCCCCATTACCTTTGACATTATCAGCCATAGACTGTCATCACACTGAACATGAGTAAAGCAAGCCTGGCCCCTCTCCCTGCTTTGGAAAGAAACATTGCAAGGAACACATAATTTATATACTGAAATATGTACAGGGCTAGTTACCATACCCACATGAACAGACTGAGTCACATAGTAACCAGGAAGTTTTGTATCCAATATACAAATGCTTAGACCAAAATTGTTTCCAACCTATTCTTGGCAAATCTGGTTTTATGTCAACTCTTTTTGCCCCACAAATGGGTGCCAATTAAATGTGCTGGTTTAAAAAAACCCAGCTGGATAATTAAACCCCACTTAAGCTGGTCTCTTCCCCCTTCCCCCTACCACCTCCAGGTGAGAGGAAGACTAAAAGCCGTGATTTTGAGTTAAGAACCATTTACTTGTAAAAGAAACATCAACGAAATAAGAAAAGTGAACAGTAACAGTAACTATATTAAAGTACACAAAAAGAGTGTGATTTACATACAAAAGGGTGTTCACTGACCAAGACCCCAAGTGGCCCCAAAGATGAAAAAATGGCACCTGCCCCCCCCCCCCCCCCCCCCGCTCCCGTGCACTGGGCCATGCCATACCTAGGAAGCTGTTTGGTCCGGACAGGAATTGTGCTGGCTCTGTTGGTTGCAGCAGCAGGCCTGATGCAGGGGCTTCCTTCCCTCAGGGCAGCAGTGGTCCCGGTGGATGCTATTGTTGGAAATTATATAACTTTTTTTTTTTTTTTTTTAACTAACTCGAGTCAGGGGTTTGTTTGTCTTTGCCCAGGGAGAGAGGAATTGAAGTTTCTCTTCAAAAGGCTCTGTTCACCAAGGCTGGGCTGGGTGTGGCATGATGATCTTAACATCTACAGACTGGGAGTAGCCAGAAGATACACAGGAGATAAAATAACATTATCATTCCACCCTTTCCCCCCTTGTGGGGTTGGAGACACCTGGTCTGGGAAAAGATTGATAAGAGACCCAAAGAATGAAGATCAAATTAGCATCAAAGGCAAAGGGATCAATAACCAGTAAGAGATCAAATACTAAGAATTGTGTAATTTAGGACCAATGAACAAGAATTTCTTTGGGGTTTTTTTATGTAGAAACATGTGAAAAGTCTGGTAAAGAACCTTGTATGAATGGAATGTTTTCCTTTGCACACCCTGGCCAGAATAAAGTAGTGCCTAATTATCACTAAAAACAGTGCTGGAGGGTTTTTCTTCTTCCTGAGTTTTGGTGACATTTTGACTTGTGGCAGTGACAGCAACAGTAGCAGCAGTAGCAGCAGTTGTCCCTTTTTCCATGACTGGCAATAGTAGCAGCACTTACGGCTCGCTACATGTTAAATGGGATAGTCTATCTTGTCCCATGATGGATGTAAGTTTGGTGATTGTAGCCAGTTTAGAAAAAAAATTGTAACAATTGCTCTATATGGGGATTTATTTCAGGAAATAAAGAACAGGGAAAACTGGAATGCCTTTATGCACTGTATCACACAGGTAAAATTACATGTTTGGAAAAGAGTTGTGGTTTCCATATTGCAATCAAAAAAGCTTTTTAGGTATCATACATTATTTTGCAACATGCTGGCACCATCTGATGTGTTAAATATAAACCAGAGCTTCTTAGATGCCATTTGTGATATATGTCCTAAAGTTAATTCGTGTTAATAAGATATAAAATGTAATACAAACCATATAAGTATAAGTTTTGTATAAACTAGCATGTTGTAAGTTAAGTTTTGTTTAAACTAGCATGTTGTGAGTTAACTCAGGGGAAGGTGGCTCAATAAAATGCAGGAATTTCTCTAGCCTGAAAAGGCATGGGAGGGACACGAGGAAAACATGATTGGAATTACCAGAAAGGGGGACGAGAAAAATGCCGCTGCCAGGAATCGTTGAAAAGGAACAAAAAGCGACGGAAAACGGAGATGATAGCCCGGAGAACCAGATGATTACATCAGATCAGTATCTAGATTGTCTCCGTCCGAAATTAACATCTCCACACCACACCTGGACCCAACCATTAACAGTATTGTCCTCCTCCGCTGATCCAGACTCTTAGAACTAAAACCTGCATGTTTAATGAAGATGCCTCGGAGGGAGGACCGTCGAAATCCCTAGCCTCTCTCCGCGATCCAGTGTATAAAAAGAGACTGCTGCAAACCAAAAATGTGAACTTGGGGGATAACAGACTGACAGAGTGTGTTACCATTGTTCACCCAGCAGCGACCCCGGGCTCGACGCTGTCCTTTTAATTGTGGCTGTCCGAGACTGTCATTCTGTCTCTCAATAAAATTCCAAATTTTGATTTATCAGATTTGATAGATCATATTTATTACACCATTGAAGATTCAAATGGTTTGAAGAACAGAAATAAAAAGCTTCATTTCAGGCAGAAGCCAGTATATCCTTTCACAGAACACAGGATATACCTTTCAAATCCCATATGGGTGTTGCTAGAGGACACAAAAAGAATGACCTCAGTAGTCAGAGCAAAAAGAAAGGAAGTTTATTTCTCGGCTTTGATTTATATAGATTCTGGACAATGACCAGGGATTGGAGAATGAGGTTGCCACCTCTCCGACCCCACTGGTCAAACTAGAAGTCCATCAATTGTCCCTCCTCAGAGAGGAATGCAAAAACAATCACTCTGTTTATGTTACAATGTGTGAGAGACTCCACTACAAAAATGCAAGCAATCAGAAGGCTAAAAATCTCAGAGCAACATATGGGATTTATTATTGTGTGCCTATTAGCATCAACATATTTAAGGATATGTCAGTGTTTCCATTTTAAACCCCTATTTTAAAGTGAAGCCCAAAACTGGGCAAGAAAATAAAATTCTATAGTCAGACAGCTACAGAGCAGGTATTTGTTTATTCAGCACTGGGAGTGAGGGGGATCTCTCCGCCAAAAACTCACTCAATCTTCTTTAGCTTTCAGTTACATTTTAAAAGTCCTTCCATGCAACATCACAATTACAACATATCATTAGCATACTCAAATTTGCATAAAGCTGTGTCATGGTTTTACAACAGTGCCCTGGTTTGGGACAAATTTGGAGGGAAACTTCCCTGTTGCTGTGTGTAATTTTGTGTTTTAATACCCTATGGTTTATTCCTTCCCCCTCCCCCCCCCCCCGGGGTGGCAGTTTAGCCTGGGTTGTCTGTCTTCTCTGATACCTACCTCTATTCCTGAATGTTCCCTATCAATCCTTCCTGGTGCCAGCCCCTGTCTGAACTGCCCATTGAGGAATCCCCTATTCCTTGAGGCTCCATTGGTCTGCTTATATAAATCTCATCACATTAGCCTTCCCACTGGGTTTATGTTTTGTAAACTTCACTTTGTGTCCCTCCCTGGTCTTCTCCCTATTGGCCCCTTGACCCCCTGCTTCTTTCTCTTAAAACCCATGGGCCAGCCTTTGTCCCCGGTCTTCACCTCTGCACTGTATTTAAGTTATGTGATGTTAATAAAGGAATCTCGGACTGCATGTGAAGCCCACTTCGCTCCTTTTTACACTGACCAGCGGTGACTGCTTAGGACTCTAGGACCCCGGGGGTTGTGTCGTGCCTCTGCAAAGTGCCTTATCACCAGGCACAAGACGATACTTCCCGAGGAAAATGTCTCCTCTAAAGGCAGATTCAAAGCAGCCCCTCCCCCAAGTGGTTCAGGAGAAAAATCTCATTGGAGAAAAGTGGAAAAACTGTTTATATAACAAGCAATGTATTCACAACCATGAAAAATGAATAATATTAAACAATGAAACTTCTCATTGCTCTGAAGAGATGGTAGATTCAGAGATCCAGAGTCCAAAGTCCTTTTGTAGTTCAGAGAGTCCTACATGGGCGTCTTGGCCTTGCTCGGTCTCTCTCAATCCCTCCAGTGCTGGAAACTGGCATCCAGTCTGCAGAGCAGCTTGGAGGCGGGGGGGGAAGGTGATTGTCCCGGTGTTCTGGACCAGAGACAAGCCAAACAGTTCCAGAAAAAAGACACAGTCCTGGGAAAACCCTTCTTGCCGTAGCTAACGAGGAAAATCAGCGGGAAAAAAAGCAAAGAAAAACTCCCTGTCTCTCTCTCTCTGCAAAAGCTGAGAACTATGAGAGCACTGAGAGCCTTATCTCTCTCTCTCGCTGTCGCTGTTGGTGCTAGGCAGCACAGCCTGAGAAAAAGGAATTCTGGGGGAGTAAAATGAAGATTCTGCAGCCAAACTGCATGCTTTTACTCCCCTCTCTTTGCTCTCGGAACCAGTCTTAAAGGCACAGAACCCAATATGCAGCATAAGCAGACGGAGGGGATACAGCATCATAAAGTCACCCTCCTAGGCCAAACAGTTTGTTGCTTTTGCGCATGCATCAGTTCCTTCTGTGGTGGTGGTCAGTTTTCTGGTGGTCTTTTGATGAAGACTTCTTCTCTGTTTCTTTTCCAAGATTCAGGTGGTTTTAGAGTCTTTTTGCCCTCTGCAAAGCCCTGAGCCAGATGCAAGAAAGAGATGGAGTCCTCAAGTTCTGATTTTTCAAGGTTGCATGCTCTGTTTATTGTTTCTTATCTTACAATTTTCTCAGTGCCCAACTAAGATCTGTGCAGCTGCTCGGGCATCTGTTGACTCCTCCTCACTGGTCTGTGGCTTTATCTTTTATACTAATTGTTACGTGTTCTTTATTTATCATTATTTGCCAATACCTATCACTTATACTAAATAGGTCATCCCTACTTTGACCCAATCTCCTTAAACTACTTTGTGCCACCGTCACTGCAGAAAATGGAGTGAATGAAGAAGAAAGAAGAAGCCGGAGACCACGCCCAAAATCCTCCTTCTTGCTCCCATCCACTTCCATACTAAAAACCCAAACCTACTGGTTTTCACCTTGTGATAAGCTAAACTACTATCTTTCACACTCTTGTGTCCTGCAATCCATCCCGCAGTGCAGGAAGCATTTCCCATGGGCTGTGATCAAAGCCAATGTCCCTCTGGGCCCTATGCCAGGGTCCCAGACCCCCCTGTCCAGGTCTCTGACCCTCCAGGGTAGCCAAAGGAGTGCCCTGGACTCCAACATCTCCCCCTCCTGTTTGAAGCAAAAACACCTCTTTGGCAACCCTGTCCATGGCCTGCCGTATGCATCGAAGCAAACATGGCAAGATCATGAGAAGGATTACAAGCTAAAATGTATATAAATGTTTTTAAAAATCCCTTCCACAATGCTGAAAGGTCAAACAAATTAAACACACCATCCATCCATGACCCAGTTACCTCTCCAAGTTTGTTCACACTCTCCTGCAATTGCTTGATGTTCTCATGAATGGATTTGGAATGATCTGACAAATTCATGCAGCACATTCCCTCAAATTCCTCACACCCATGCCCGTGTGTCAGCAACAGATAATCTATTGCTGCTCTATTTTGGAGACTCGCTCGTCTTACACTGTCAATATCTAACAACATGTCACTCAGTGCAAGAGAGGTGGCTCGGGCATGTTTGCTCAGCCAACAACCCACCTGATCCAATTGTGTCAAGGCTATTCCTGATGCTGCTTGTGGTGAAAAAAGAGCAACTGCAGTTCTCTGAGCCTTGTCCCATGTGTGAACATTGTCATCACAGTTTGGATCATACAGTTTGATAGATCTTTTCCCTCTATATTTTTGTTCTCTCAGCAATGTCATGTTGGGTGTTAGCAATGAAAGCATTCCAATGCTGCATGGACCACCTGTGGCATTTGCGGGGATTGCGGGCTAAATTCTGTCCCCACAGATGAAAAAGATTCCTCTCGGCAATTGTGCTGGAACATGGTTGGATGGCTTGTCAAACATCTTAGTGTAATTACACCAGGATGATGAATTTCTGTAAAAATTGAGGTTTGGAATGACGTCTATTGTTTTGTTTTGGGCCACTCCAGAAAGGCCGAATTTCACACAAAATTGCATTTCGACCGATCCAAGAATTTCCAGTTCTGGAGGTTCAAAAGGAGCCACAGGAAGGAACTTCGTCCAAACATCCCATCTGTCCACTGGGTTTACAATGGACTTTAAAATTGCTGGAGGGATGTTCTCTGGAATCGGCCATTTGCTCACTGGCAACCCCACCAAATATGTTGAAAAGGGTTTCCCAGGCCTTGAGTGTGTCAGGCAGATGGTATCCAAACCTGATGCATTGGCTAGAGTTTCCCAAACATTCTCTTTTGGTTGGGCCACAGGCAAAACTTCCATATTGCTCAAGGCAACCAAGGAGAGAATGAGGCACAAGGATAGTTCTTTCATGTTCAATGGCCCTTTTTCCCATGGGAATCCCTAAAACTGCAACACCACCCAAGCCCCAAAGAAAACCCAAACCCCAAAAAGAACTCAAGTCCCAGAGTCTCTTTTGCATGTAGAACAAAGGGATGTCTGCTGTCTTGACACCGGCTCACGTCTGCGTGCCCACTTCTCTTTCTCCGGTCTTGGGGTCTGTGTCTGCTTGCGTCTGGACTCGGTACGGTTTCATGTGTCTCACCACCAGCCACTTCAGTCCACCCGCTGTGGAGACACAAGCATATCCCTTGCCCCAAGTTATTAATTTGAATGGCTATTCAATCTGTCCTGTTTCTAGGTTTCTGATCAAAACCAAAGGATTTCCCTTTACCTTCGCTCTTGTGCTGTTTGAAAAGTGTCTGACAATTGGTGGAGTTGGCTCTGCAAAGGAGCCATTTAGAAAATTCAACACATACAAGGCTTTATTCAAGCGCTTGTACGGTGTTGCGTCTGCTTCTCTTCTTTTTTTGTCTGTCTAAAAGGGATTTCAATGTGTGATGTGTCCTTTCAATGATTGCTTGACCTGTTGGAGAGTGTGGGATACCAAAGGTATGATGGACACCTCACATCTTTAGGAATTTGTCAAGTACTTTCCCTATGTACGTTGGTCCGTTATCTGTTTTGATTTCTTGTGGCACGCCCAATGATGCAAATGCTTGCAAGAAATGTCGACAAGCATGTTGTGCTGTCTCACCTGTGTGCAATGATGCAAAGACTGCACCTGAAAATGTGTCAACTGAAACATGAACATTTTTGAGTTTCCTAAAGGATGGATATTTTGTGACATCAGTTTGCCATAACTGCAAACTGTGCAATCCTCTTGGATTGACTGCTCCCATGGAAGCAGGAGGCTGTACAAGCTGACAATCTGGGCAAGCACTAATGATTTCCTTTGCCTGACCTTTGGAAATGTGAAAAGTTTCCATTAGTGCTTGAGTATTCTGATGGAAGAATGCGTGACTCAATTTTGCCTGTTCAAAAATGTTTGGTAAAGTCCTTGAAATTGGTATGGTCAATTTATCTGCATGTGCGTTACCTTCTACTAAAAAACCTAGAAGAGATGCATGTACTCTGATGTGAGAAACAAAGTACTTATATTTTCTGTGTTACAACAATGTTCTCATGCACAGCAAGTATGAATTCCGTACCTTGGACAAACATCCAGTGAGCTTGCGATCTTTGCAAGTTTTGGACAGTCTTTCTTCAAGTGGCCTTGTTTGCCACACTTGTAGCATTGCCTTTGTTGAAAATTTGCAAATGCATCTTTCATGGCCTTCTCCACTTGATCGCCTAGAACAGTTGTGACATGCTGTCGTGTTCCCACCTTGCTGCATGCCTCTATTACTTCTGCCATAGAGGGTTGGCTGGGCATGGCACTGATGACACGTTTGCATTCTGGGTTGGCATTCGCAAATGCAAGACACCGAAGCAAATGTGGTTTCACCCCATCATCACTGATCTGCCTGTCCACTGCTTGCATGAGACGATCGATGAATGAGGTGAAAGATTCTGAAGGACCTTACTTTATGTCTGTATAAATATTTTCTGTGACTCCTGTCAGTGGAATTTGCACCATTGCCTTTCTTGCTGCATTCTTGATGTCTGTCAACACTTCCCAAGGAAAAAGCCTGGCTTGACAAGCTGGATTGTCAAGTGGTGGATCACCAGCCAATTGTGCAATGGTGAAGCCTGCATTTGTTCCTCCCTGATATTTGTCCCTGAGCTCATCAAGAGCTCTTCTCCATTTTGCCTCCCAGATGATGAACTGTGAGTCGGTGAGGATCATTGAAGCAAGGGATTTGAGGTCAAATGGTGTTAAATCATATATATTAAATGTCCCTTTTAAAAGTTGTTTGAAGTACAGAGACCCCAATCCATTATCACGAATGGCTTTCATCAGACCTTTGATGACTTAATTATCCAATCGCTCCCATCTTGGGTTTGCATCCTGTGCATCATAAGTCACTGGCATTGCCACACTTCTTGAACCCATCATCTTAAGTGTTTCCCCTTTCAATGCTTTCTTTCTTATTTCAGTCCAATCTGTTGCACTAAACACCCGTGCACCAGGAATCTGTGTCTTGCCAGACACTGGAATTGATTGCTGTGTTCGCAGTTTTGCTGCTGCTTCATCCTTTCCAGGATCTACCTGTTTCTGAGGCTTTACCTCATCCTGTTTTGTTTCCTTTTCCTTTGCTTGAGGAACAGAACCCGGGGACTGCTGGGCATCACGCAACTTCTCTGCAACACCTTGAAAAGAAAGAGTGGGCCCCCCAGGCAATTGTAGAACATATGAAGGAAGAAAGGTTTTCCAAAGAACCTGGGTACCTTTCCCCGGAGGAAAAAGTCGAGAGAAAGAAGACATTGGGTCCTGTTGGAATTCTGAAGCTACTTCACTGAATTGCTGGGAAAACTGCTTCGTAAAGTCCTTAGATAACAAAAATGATGATGCTTGACGTGAAAAATCAAATGCTTTTGTTGTCCGGATAGGAATGCCCTCCGAAGCAGTGATGCAGATGATGTCATCATCAGTGATTGACGTCTTGTTCTTCTTGTGCAGCTCCATCATCCCTTACCATCGACAAAGGCTCACTCGGCTTTTGTTTGAATCGCTGTTCTGAAGAAGTTGATTTTTTTGTATGAAACTGGAAAAAAGCGGTGCAACGTGGTTGTCTCGCTGCTGGAAAGTGCTCCACTTGGTGGGCCTGATGCTCGTTGTGATTGTTGTGGTTTCACAGTCCCACCCTGTGGGTGATTAGGGACAGGCGATCAGAAGATATCGCGTTGTATGGGTAGACAGAACCCCACCCTCAACAGTTAGTTGTCTAACCCCCCTTAATTAGCCAGCAACACCTAGTTTATAATGTAAGCAGACAGAAGTGACGCAGTAAACCAAAGTTTTATAACCCCATGCAACCCATTAATAAACGCTATTTGCCGTCCACCACATTGGTGTCAGTGAGCTGATGGCCCGAGTGGCCGGGAGTTGGTCACCATGCTGTTTCCGAACCAGGTGGCTACGCCTCAGTGAAGGCAGCAAGTGGTGCCGAAACCCCGGGATATTGTCTGGGAAAACGGGAATCACCTGGATGGGTGAACGGCGGCCGAGCGGCAGGACCAGCTTGGCGGGGAGGACGCTCCTGGACCAGCAAGGAGGATGGAAGCTCTCGTGAAGGTTGTATCTCAGATTCATAAGCAATGGGGTATTGATTGTAAACCAAAAGATTTTACTCTCGCTGTGTTGAGGCTTTTGCAAATTGGAGTTATAGAAAGACCAGTGGACATTCTCCACCCAGAAATATGGGATAAATGTAAGAAAGCTCTGGCCAAGGTAACAATGTCCTCTGGCTCAGGGAAGAATCTTAAATTATGGGGAAAAGTTGTACAGGCTTTGCAGAAGGCTCTGCAAGAGCAAGAGACTTGGAAAGCTGCACAAAACTGTTTGCGGATCACACCCCAGCTGGATGTGGGGGCAACCACACAGACTGTGAATGTAAGTGGTCAGACAGTTAGTGAAAGTGGTCAGGCTGTGAATGAAATTGGTTTTGCTGAGTGCAAAGACCCGCAGGAACAAAGACTCTCTCCGAAGCCCTCAAGCCCAGGCCCACCTACTGAGGGAAAAGGGCAAGCACAATCATTTTGGGACCATTTAGCAGAAGAAGCTAGAAGCGCCACCGTTAAATCAGAGTTGGAAAGTTCCGGGGAGAGACCCCCACCTTATGCGCCACAAGATGGCGCTGAACCCCTGAGGGAGGGCAGGAATGCAGCCAGAGGGAACAAAGAATGTCTGTTAGATAGCATGGATGTGGCCAGCGGGAACAAAGAAAGTCTGTTAGATAACGTGGACGCTCACGAGTGGGAGAAGGGGGGCAAACTAAGAGGGGGAATTAAAGCTAATCAGAACACTTGCCTGAAAGCACATCCTTCTAAGGCAAGACCCTCCTGCAGCAGGAGGTGGGGTGAGCCTAGGGGGAAGGAGCGGCCCAACCCTAAGAGAAAGGGGCGGGGTCGGAGCCCAACCAAAAGGCTCCAGAGCCCGGAAGCATCTAGTCAGTTGACTTCCAGCTCTGAGTCAGACTCTAGCTTGGATGAGTGGATTAGCAAGTTGTCCGTAGCCGACTCTGGCTCCGGCTCCGACAAAGAGGAAGTAAGAGTATATAAAATCAGTAACCACAATGCTTCTACTTGGGTCGAGGGGAAGTTAGAAAAGGAACGAACTCCACTTACGGACTGGAGGAAAATAAAAATAGCATGCGCCAACTGGGCCCCATCAGCCACACTGGCGTTTCCAGTCCGAGTGGGAGGGCAAGGCGGGAACCAGAGAATGTACTCACCAGTGAATCCTAAAGATATACAAGCAATTGTCAAAGCAATCACTGACAGAGGGATTAATTCGGCTATGGTTTCCACTCTCATTGATAGCGTTTTTGGAGGGGACGACATGCTCCCATTTGACATAAAGCAAACCTGCAGATTAATTTTTGATGGGGCGGGGATGATCTGTTGGATTACCGGAGCCGCGGGAGAAGAGCCTCATGCTATCATGGTCAGCAGATCTCGTTTATTGAGAGTTGCGTTACATTTTTATACCCTTCATAATCAGTTCATACATATTGCAAAAGCCAAGCTCCTAATTGGTTAGTTCCTCTTAGCTCACTTTGTACTTTGCGGTTAATTACTTGCTCAGCATCTGCGTACATTCTTGTGAGTTTCTTATCCTGCCTACACTCTATCTACTGCGTAAGTTCCCTCTCAAGGTTAATTTGACCTCGCAGCCCTACACGTTCCACAAGCTGCACATCATCGTGTCCTTTCTCAGCGAGCCACTGCTCGCAGAGGCTCTCCACACTTCCCCCGTTTTCTTTTACAGCAAGCATTGTCATTTTAACATTTTCTACCATTGACATCAACATGTGTTGTACACACTGTAAAATACATGGTCCAAAAAGCAACACAAGCAACAAAAGCAACACAGGGCCAGCGAACATCTTAATCAATCCTTCAAGTCATCCTGTTATTCTCAAGGAGTTTAGCCATGTATCCAATGAACCTCTAAAATGACTGACTTACTGTCACTTATAGCACGCTTTAAGGCGTGTTGCACTCTCCACAGTATCCACCTAAGTTCTAAATCTTCTCTATTCTCTATTCTTTGAATTGCAATTGGGAAAGGTTGTCCTGTTAAACCTATTAGTGCCCCCTGAGGGGAGTCCCTCTGCCACTCAAATGAGCAGGTCAAGCACCACAGTCCTCTCCCTAATGCCCCTTGCGAGATCCAATAAATATTTCTACAGTTTCCACACAAAAGCTTAAGCCATGCACTGTGATTAACTTGATTGCAAACTAAACAGCATAGCGGTAAAAAACGTAAGCAAGCGTTCAGAGCAGGAAGGAGCTCAAGCTCCACATCTTCTTCAGAGTTTATAGCGATCTGAGTCTCAGTTAGTCCCAGCAGGCAATTAGCCTGAGTCAGTAACGGCTGAAGAGTCTTCCTTAGGCGGTGAAGCCTTCTCCTTGCCGGGTTGCTCATTCACTGCGGCTTTCGTCCATCTAGCTGGGATCCAGGTTGGACCTGTTGGGGATAGAACACAAACATACCCCTGACCCCAGTAGAGCACCTTTGCAGGGCCCTGCCACTAGTGGTACGGGCAATGACAAAGAGTTCTCCCTCAGAGTCCGAGTCCACAACTCCTGGTTCAACAATTAAGCCTAAAACCGATCCCGATGAACGGCCTAATATAAGTCCTCCCGTAGGCTGATTGTTAATTACAACAGGGCCAAAAATTCCAGTAGAGATCATATGCCGGCTGTCGTTGTACAGAGTAACAGTTACTGCTGCTGTCAAGTCCAATCCGAGGCTGCCGGAGGTTGCTGGCATAAGTTGGCTGTCGGTAGTGTAGCTGGAGCTACTTGTGTCTTGGCGCGGCCCAACTTCGCGCTGGTTTTGCAGTTTCTCGATCCAGACCAGCAGGCGGTGCTGTTATGGGTGTTGGAGCGACATTTCTTGCACCAAATACCAGTGGCATTGCATTCACGATGGATGTGCCCCAATTTTCCACAGCGAAAGCACTTCATTCTTCCCCCTGTATTGGAGCGTTGACGTGTTGTCGCCGCTTGGAGAGGTGCGAGGGCAGCTAAAACCTGAGTATGTGCTGAGGCGGCTTGTTCCCTAAAAGCCTGCACTTGCTGCTGCAGTCCCTCCCCTATTTTCTGTAAAGCTTCTACCATAAAAACTTGAGTGCCCGAAGGCATTGATTCAGCTTTGTCTAACAAATCCTGCACATTCCAGTGACCTGGGGCTGCAGCTATGAGGGAACGGGTATTAGCATTCCCATTCTGCAAAATACATTGTTTGACCAAGGCATCCTGCATATGTTCAGCGATGCCTGCTTTACTCAAAGCCTCAATAATTTTGTCAACAAAAGATCCTAGAGACTCTTCCCTGCCTTGCTTAATCCCCATATCTAGCCACAGTAGCTCGCAGCTGAGATAACAACTTCCAATCTAAGTTTACAAGGTCAGCCCTCTGGCCGCCCTGGGGGTTTGGTTGATAAATGACGGGAAAGGCAAAAGCATCAATCTGCTCTTGTGCCGCTGCCGCAAGTTCTGCATCTTCACGCTGCCAGCCTTGCTGTGCTAGCGCTGCCCATGTTTCTCTCCTCCCCCGTGCCATAGCCTCCGCGAGGTCTGATAAGGCCCCAGGGAACGTCTCCGTGGCGGTGGGGATGGGAGGGGCAAGGGGCGAGCTATCAGCAGGGTACAGAGACGGCGAAGGCAACAGCAGCGGGGGGGGCAGATGGGGGGGGGGGGGGGGCCGGCCAAGGCGGAGGTGGGGGCTGTACCGCGTCAGGGAGCCCCGCAGGGTTAGAGGGCGGAAGATTGATGGAAGCAAAAACAGGAGGGTTGGGATCCAAGGGATTAAATGCATAGTCTTTATTTCTGACTTGCGCTTCTCGGGCACCCTCAACAGCCTTCTTTTCTGCCTGATATTTAAGCAACTCATTCTGCACTACTTTCCACAACTTACTCATCTTTTTAGCAGGCTTATCATCATCTAACACTAACTCCCATAACTTATCTCCGTACCTACGCCATTCCGCTAGTTCATGAACAGTATGAGGATTAGCAAAATACCCATAAGAAGTAGCATGCTCTAAAGGAACGAGAAGATCCTTATCTAAATCGAGACCTTTAACTCCCCTCCTTTTCAAAAGGGTAGTAAAAAGATCATACGCCGCTTGCCTGTCCATGCTTACCGGTACTGTCGCAACTCTCCAGGCTTCGGCAGCGCGTGTCGGCAGGGCACACCTATGTGTTCACCCCGGGTGAAAAATCACCGTCCTTCGGGACCCGAGCCCAACGCAGCTCTAAAGAGGGAAGGGGAAACGCCTGTTCGGGCGCCATATGTTGGATGAACTGGAGCCGCGGGAGAAGAGCCTCATGCTATCATGGTCAGCAGATCTCGTTTATTGAGAGTTGCATTACATTTTTATACCCTTCATAATCAGTTCATACATATTGCAAAAGCCAAGCTCCTAATTGGTTAGTTCCTCTTAGCTCACTTTGTACTTTGCGGTTAATTACTTGCTCAGCATCTGCGTACATTCTTGCGAGTTTCTTATCCTGCCTACACTCTATCTACTGCGTAAGTTCCCTCTCAAGGTTAATTTGACCTCACAGCCCTACACGTTCCACAAGCTGCACATCATCGTGTCCTTTCTCAGCGAGCCACTGCTCGCAGAGGCTCTCCACACGGACTGGAGGAAAATAAAAATAGCATGCGCCAACTGGGCCCCATCAGCCACACTGGCGTTTCCAGTCCGAGTGGGAGGGCAAGGCGGGAACCAGAGAATGTACTCACCAGTGAATCCTAAAGATATACAAGCAATTGTCAAAGCAATCACTGACAGAGGGATTAATTCGGCTATGGTTTCCACTCTCATTGATAGCGTTTTTGGAGGGGACGACATGCTCCCATTTGACATAAAGCAAACCTGCAGATTAATTTTTGATGGGGCGGGGATGATCGTTTTTAAACAAGAGTGGGAGGACAATTGTGCAAAGCAACTAGCTTTGGTAACTGGTGCAGATCATCCGCTACATGGTTCCAGCCTGCAGCGGTTGATGGGCACAGACCCAACCATGATCACCCCCCAGGCGCAGGCCAAGGGCCTACGGGCCCACGAGGTCATGACAACTACCTGCACCGCTAGAGAAGCTATCCGCTCTGCTTCCATGGTTATTGCTAAACCATCACCATGGTCCACAATAAGGCAAAGTGAGAGTGAAAGTTTTATGCAATTCGTGGACCGGCTCCAGGCAGCACTTGATTCCTTAGCTTTGCCCTCAGAAGCGAAGGGCCCTGTGTTAGCAGAGTGTTTGCGCCAACAATGCAATTCAGCCACCAAGGACATTTTACAGTCATTACCACCCGGGTCCAACATCGCAGACATGATTAGGCATATCGCGAAAGAAGAACATTTAGCCCCAATCCAGGCAGCCATCCGTACTGCAATAACTAGTGTAATGGCATGCTTTAAATGCGGCCAGGCAGGCCACATTGCAATAAATTGCCCCCAGTCGGGGCACCCATCAACAGCAGTCCCCCACACCAGTTGCAACCTAGGGGGCCATTCTGGGCATGTGGAAAGAAGGGGCATTTTGCCAAAGAATGTAGATCTAAGAACCAGGGAAATGGGGAGAGGGCAATTGGGCCGCACACAGCCCTCTCCCACTTGGGACGTGAGGCGGCCCAGCTATGCCAATCCCAGATGGGGCAAAGCGCTCCCAAACCCGTTTCCTCCGTGAGAAACAACCAACTTTATGGCACAACCAGCGATCCAGCTGTACCTGTCCCTATCCCAGGAACAGCAAGGACCACCCCCTGGGGACAAGACCCCTGGGTGGCCTTGGCAGTAAAGTGTGACAACCCACCAGTAGTATGGGGGATCTGCACTCACTGTGATGTTTTAGATGACATCACCATCAGTGTCCCCTTTCTGATTGATACCGGAGCAGACGTTACTGTTGTTTCTGAGACAAATTGGCCCCCACATTGGAAATTAGAAGACGCACCCATGGTGGGTGGAGTCAGGGGATTAAGCCGAGCTCAGAAGAGTGCCCAATTAATAGCAATTACACTTCACACTGAAAAAGGACCAGAAAAAACCATGACCCTCTTCCCATATGTCATGTCAGGAGTCCCACACCTGCTAGGAAGAGATGTGTTAGCCCTTTTAAAAGCCAGGGTGACAAATTTACCATAAGGGCCACTGCAGCATACCCACCCCCACCGATCAAGCTAACGTGGAAGTCGTCCTACCCAGTGTGGGTTGAGCAGTGGCCCCTGTCAAAGCCTCGAATAGATGCTCTTCTTAAGCTAGTCGATCGTAAATTACAGAGAGGTCATGTAGAGCCTTCCACTAGCCCATGGAACACGCCAGTTTTTGTGGTACCCAAACGGAACGGCGAGGAGTTTCGCCTTCTCCATGACCTGCGTGAGGTAAATAAGAAAATTCAACCAATGGGCCCCATGCAAACTTCGCTGCCCATGAACTCAATGATACCAAAAGGGCAGCCCTGTGCAGTGCTTGACATTAAAGACTGTTTCTTTTCCATACCCCTGCATGATGAAGACAAAGAGCAGTTTGCCTTTTCCATCATCTTCCCGAACAGTCAGTGGCCTAACCTGCGCTTCCAGTGGAGAGTACTGCCCCAAGGAATGGTCAACTCTCCTACTATCTGTCAGATCACAGTAGACCGAGCACTAGAGCCAGTCTGACACAGCGACGCGACTCGACCGTGACCATTGTTCAATACATGGATGACATCCTGATTGCTGCACCATCAGCAAGCCAGGTAGACCGGGTAGTGTCGACAGTCTCAGAGACCTTAAAAACAAATGGTTTTGAAATCGCAAGCGCAAAAATAAAAAAGGGATCATGTGTAACCTTTTTAGGAGTGGGGATTTCAATCTCCTACATAACCCCTCCTCAGATAAAAATCCGCCGAGACATCAAGACACTCCATGACATGCAACCGCTAGTAGGATCTCTACAATGGCTCCGCAACATCGTCCTGACTCCTCCCGAGGTCATGGACCCCCTAAATGACCTTTTGAGAGGGAAAAACTCATGGGAGCAGAAAACTCTGACACCAGAAGCGACAAGCTCACTCGATTTTATCGAACAGCAAATGTCAGTGAGCACGCTCACCAGATGGGACACAGATGCACCAATCGATTTATACGTCCACTTTACAAAAAAAGGGGGAGTAGGAGCGCTGGCCCAAGGGCCCCCCGACAAAGCCCAACCAATACAATGGGTGGTCTTAGGAAAACCGTCACGTGCATTTTCCTCAGGAGTTGAGTGTCTTGGCAACCTGTCCTAGGTTACAATGTAAAATGTGCCCAAGGTATGTATTCTATCACCATCTACATGAAATGTTGAAACTATTGTTGTGCACCACTGTTTCTCTTGCCCCCTGCCTCCAGACTATCTTCTGTTAATGGCCCATCAATGCCTTCCTGCATGACTCATAGATAACTCCCTCCAGGAGCTATGTCTGTTTAATAAGCAATCAAGGACCCATTACAAAACTGATAAAATGATATCAGTCCATTGTGAGATGCTCCGCCCAGGGGGAGGAGCCAAGCATTCCCACCTGGATATAATCTGGGCTCTGGGACAGCACAAGCAGCCTTACCCACTGGACTCCCAGAGGACAAGAGCTACCAGACCTTTCTGCAAGAACACCGCTTCAACAAGACCACTTCATTTGGACTGCTACCACCACGGTTTCAGGTTGTATTCTGACTCTGTCAGTGATCTTTTGTACCATTGCATGTGTTTTATTTTATTTTACTTTTTTTTCCTCTCCTATTAAATTGTTTTTTCTGACTTGGAGTCTCTTGCTGGTTTTGCCTTCAAGCCAGCACACAACCTCATCATGAAAGGCAGGAAACTCGCCCTGAAGCACTTGGGCATTGAACCCGCCAAGATATATCAGCCCTTCTGCAAGCAGCTTTCCGTGCAATCGACGACAATATCAGAGCATCTGGCCATAGCCCTTGCTGTTTTTGGAGGAGAGATTCACTATGCAGCAAAACCCCCTTGGACTCAGCTGCTTGCAATCGTCGACATTGATCTCCCGCCGAAAATCGCCGACCGACCGCAGCCAGGACTGACGGTCTTCACAGACTCATCTTCCCTAACCTCAACTGCAGCAGCAGTGTGGCAGTCAGGAGAACAATGGCAATGCATCAAAACAACTGACCCTACGCTTTCAGTTCAACAACTCGAAGCAGCCGCTGTTTTACTGGCGTGTGGACTATTCCCTGAAGAGCACTTCAGCATCGTAACTGACTCAATATTTGTGGTCAAGCTCTGCCTAGCCATGTCAGGGCCTGGCGTGGCAGTATCCACAGTGGCTATGATGCTTGAAGAAGCACTCTTTTCACAAAAAGGCACCATATCTGTCATCCACGTTAATAGCCACAATCCAGTTAAACGATTCTTTCAAATTGGCAACGACAAGGCAGATGCCGCTGCAAAAGGACTGTGGACGCTGAGAGATGCCCGTCAGCTACATGAGTCTCTTCACATCAGAGCTAAAGCACTAGCGAAAAAATGTGGGATTTCAACCGCTGACGCGAAACACGTTGTAGCCACATGCCCCCACTGCCAAAAATCACCACTGTGGTCCAGTGGAGTCAACCCCAGAGGCCTTAGAGCCTCAGAAATATGGCAAACAGACTTTACACTATGTCAGTTACTAAAACCCCGAGTGTGGCTTGCAGTGACTGTAGATACATATAGCGGAGTAATCGTGGCCACACAACACCTAAAAACTGACTCCAAAACAACCATTCAGTATTGGCTAACAACCATGGCCTGGCTTGGCGTTCCAAAGCAGATTAAGACAGACAATGGCCCAAATTTTGTTTCAAAATCAAGCCAGGCATTTGTTGCTAAATGGGGCATCACTTTAGTACATGGCATCCTGTACAATAGCACCAGGCAGGCCATCATTGAGCGAGCGAATCAAACCCTGAAAGCCAAATTAGAAGTACTGGCAGAAACAGAGAGCTTTACTGGTTCCATTCCCCCGGGAGACCAGGCACGCATACTAGCAACCACTCTGTTAGCATTAAATCAGTTCCCTAGGGGAGATGAGACAAACAGTCCCACCCAGAGACATTGGACCACCCGAGCACTAGAGGAAGGCCCACACGTTGTAATTAAAAACGAACTGGGAGAATGGGAACAGGGTTGGAGACTAGTGCTCATGGGGCGAAGGTACGCAGCTGTTAAAAAAGACGGTAGAGTTAAATGGTGTCCACTTAAGTCAATCAAACCAGACCTTCAGAATAGAACTAATGAAAATTGTGAGGTCATATTTGCAGGACTTGATCATTGGACGCCCCCGTGATGTGTACACTCCGGTACCAGAAGAAAGTGACGAACCATCGAGCAGCTCGACAGCGCCCAAGAATCCCGCACCAGTGAGATCCAAGCAACAACGGTGTCTTTGCATAATTTTACTTTTGGGATTTGTCAGCAGAGGGCAAGCCGATGCAATGCATTACCCTCACCAGCCATTCAGGTGGGTCCTACACCATCTTTCAAGTGATAAAGCAATCAGAGAAACCATCACATCAGACAGCCCATCCTTTGAGTTTAAGCTAAGAGACATATTTCCCCCACAACTAGGATTCCCTAATATTGGGGATTCGTCACTGTACCAGACCTATTGGTGCCCTGCCTCCAACCCAGGTAAAAGCTACTGTAGCCATCCGAAGTACGGGTACTGTGGATATTGGGGGTGTGAAACTATCGTAACAAGCAATAAATTGCAACCGCAGCAACCTGATAAGTTCCTGCAAGTCAGGTACGCTCCCCAAGGCTGTAGCAAACCAAAATTCAGGAGGGATGGACAAATATACATGCCCCAAGATGGGAGAAAACACACCTGTAAGAGCTACACAATGACGATTTTGCAGCTGACCCATGTGAGTTGGGCCACAGGTAAAGTGTGGTCAGTGTTTGTTCACACCTTTCATGACATTTGGGTGAATGTACAAATTATCAGGCTCCTACTCCCAGTATCCCAATCAATTGGGCCCAATCAGATTCTTACACCACGCAGACCCAAGACAGAGACCACAACTAGCACCTCCTCCCCATCTAGTCCTTTAGCTATTTACAAAACACCTAAGTCAACTCCTTACAATCCGTTTCTTAGTGTGTTAAACGCTACCTTTTTGTAGTTGAACCAATCCAACCCAAACCTTACAAAGTCATGCTGGTTATGTTATAATGCAGAACCCCCTTTTTATGAGGGCGTTGTCCTTAATGTTCCTTTTGAATATTCAGCAGCAGAAAATCCACACCAGTGTAGGTGGGACACCCCCTGGAGAGGAATTACTCTGAGTCAAGTCACAGGCAGAGGCAAGTGCTTTGGCAGTGCAACCTTAGCAAAGCAGATGGGCAATATCTGTACTGAATTCATCCAGCCTAGTCGAAAGATGGATAAGTGGGCTATCCCATCCGTACTAGGAATGTGGGTCTGTCAACAATCCGGAATAAGCCCCTGTGTGTACCTTAGTAAATTCAATAACCTTGTTGACTTTTGTGTCCAAGTTCTAATTGTTCCTAGAGTCCTGTATCACCAAGAAGAAGAAATGTATCACTTTTTGGAAGAACCCACCCGGCTCTACAAAAGAGAAGTAATAACAGGAATAACCATTGCAATGCTCCTTGGCCTAGGAGCCACCGGTGCAGCCACAGGCGTTTCAGCTCTCGTTACCCAACAGCAAGGACTTTCTCAGCTGCAAATGACCATTGACGAGGGCTTGCAAAGAATTGAGAAATCCATCTCCTTTCTAGAGAAATCTGTCTCCTCACTTTCAGAAGTTGTCCTGCAGAACAGGCGAGGACTTGTCCTCTTGTTCATGCAACAAGGAGGCCTGTGTGCCGCCTTGAGAGAAGAATGCTGTTTTTATGCAGACCATACCGGAGTCGTGCGAGACTCAATGACCAAGCTAAGAGAAAGACTAGCCCAGAGAAAAAGAGAGAGAGAGAAGCCCAACAAGGATGGTTCGAGTCATGGTTCAACCAGTCCCCATGGCTGACCACCCTTGTTTCCACCTTAATAGGCCCTCTTACCATAATACTCCTGACGTTGATTTTTGGGCCTTGCATTTTAAACAAGTTAGTGTTGTTTGTTAAGAGCCGTTTAGAAAAAGTTAACATCTCACTTGTTGAATGCCAGCAATTGCTTTGAAGTGCGCTTACTACTAACATGTTATATCACTTTTTATATCTTATTATGCTAATTTTAACAGCTTTTGTATTTTTTATAACATTTATGCTTTGTACGTTTTTTACTTAATCATGGGGGGGGAAATGTGGGTGATTAGGGACAGGCGATCAGAAGATATCGCGTTGTATGGGTAGACAGAACCCCTCCCTCAACATTTAGTTGCCTAACCCCCCTTAATTAGCCAGCAACACCTAGTTTATAACGTAAGCAGATGGAAGTGACGCAGTAAACCGAAGTTTTATAACCCCATGCAACCCATTAATAAACGTCATTTGCCGTCCACCACATTGGTGTCACTGAGCTGATGGCCCGAGTGGCTGGGAGTTGGTCACCATGCTGTTTCCGAACCAGGTGGCTACGCCTCAGTGAAGGCAGCACCGCCCCTAGGTGACGATGACATGTCGGCAGCTGACATCTGCTGGCTCATAGTACTACATGGATCTGATATTTCTTCCACTGCCCCTGACAAAGTATGTCGAGTTTGCAAAAAGCCTTTAGTTTCTGGGTGCATTTGTAAAACCTGGCATGATTTTGGACATGTGCCCATTTGCAGAAATGCAGCAGCTGAGTTTGAATCGCTGCGCGCAGGCGGTACCGCAACCAGTGTGCCGCTGGTGGGTGGAGTCGAGCTCTGTGACGTTTGCTGCATGGGGGTGGTGCCCTGGAGAAGCTGTCCACCTTGGCCACGCCCTGTCCCTGCCTGCTCCGCCTCCGCCTGCCCCACCCCTGCCTGTCCTGGCCCAGCAGCGCCTGGCAAAGTGTCCCCTCCCTGTTCACGCCCAGAGGCCGCCCACTCTTGCTCACTGTCAGAATTTGCCCCGCCCAGAGCAAGACCGCATTTTGGGCCTTGTCCCGCCCCTTCCGGGCCTGCGCCTGGACCCACCGCTGGTGTTTCTGGGGTTTGCAGTACCCGACCTCCCCCCTGTGCCCCGCAATGCAGATGTATCTTGAACTGTGCTACTTCCCGTAGCTTGCGTCATTGGTGTGCGCCGAGCTGCTGGCATGGGCCCCGCCTTCACCAATGCCTCAGTCCCTCGACTTGTGAACCCACGCCACTCGTCCGTGAACTGTTCTCCGCCGCGATTCTCCCCCTCCTGACCTGACGCGCTTCCCAACCGCCCTTGGCTGCGTTCCGTGCCCCGGCGAGATAGGTTAGGATCGTCCCTGCGCGCACGTGCCGCAGTCCTGCCCTCCACTACTGACTCAATCAGGACTTGCTGTTCTCCTGGCGCCCCCCCCGCTCACTCCTCCCCCTGCCCGAACTGTTCCTGCTCGGAAAGGGAAAGGAGCGGTGGGGTGCTGCTGCGCGGTGACTGTGGGGGGGGTGAAGGGACTCCGAGGTGGACTCTGTGTCGGACCTGTCTCCCCTCCCTTGGGATAAATGTGATGTGCCCGTGGGAGCTGCTTCGAAATAAAGCATGTCCAGCTCCTCCTGGTCACTGGGATGGATTAAAAGTTTCCTCTTTCCTGGGACTGGCATTTGATCGGCTTTTGGGGCTTTTGATGAACATTTGGGAGAGCTGAGGGCTGTCCCGTCCCCCATCTCCCGGAGGAGGTACTAAACCTGGGGAAAGTAGTTGTCTGTCCCCTCTCTCTGACTGGTCAACAGATAAAGCGCTACTTTCTTTCCCCCTGCCACTTGGCAACTGCCCAACTTTGTGACTTCCATCGGTATTCTCCGATATAGCTTCTAACATAATTCTAGCTGCGGACAAGACCTTAGCAGCTGTGATATGTGACCTAAAGTTAATTTGTGTTAGGTATTGTGATATGTAATATAAAGTTAATTTGCGTTTAGTCGGAATTAAGCTCTGTAAAACCTAAAGTGTATTTGGGGTTAAAAAAACTGAACTGTAAGAGGGGGACACGAGGGTTGAAACACAAGGAGGGCCCCTGCCAGGAAAAGCCTCAGGATAACCAGTAACTCAAAGAATGGGAAAGATGATGAGATAGACTGTGTCTCCCTCCGAGATGGACCTGCTAACGACCCAGCGATTAAGAGAAGATAGATATCTTATCTGTTCCGGCCCAGTTTAACATTTCCAAAACTGTCTCCGGACCCAGCAATCATGACAGTGTTTTACTTCGAGAACCTATTCAACCGACCAGAGACCTGAACATGAATACCTAATGAGGTGACCAAGAAGCAAGAGCACTACGGTCGCCTTCCACTCTCAGCGAAAGACTGTATAAAAACCAGCGGCTCGGGACACACTTCGTGAACAGGATAGATACGGAGCGATAGAGTCCGTTTCTGTGTTCACCCAGTGCCGAAACCCAGGGTTCGACGCTGTTCCTTTTAATTGTGGCTGTTAGAGACTGAATTGAAGTCTCAAAATAAAATTCTAAATTTTTGATTTACGAAATTGGGCCTGTTCATTTATTACAGCAGCTATCTTGTCCTTCTTTGTGGCTCTATCATATAACTCCCTATTTGCTTCCTGCCAAAACCCTGGCTCAAATAGGACACGGGTCTCACAATGAGGGTAATTACGACGGACCCAGAGCATCAGTGCCTGAAGCTCTTTTTGCTTGAGAGCCACACTGTGTGTTGAAATCACCCACCTTAAGGCAGCTAAAACAGAGATTTGTTCCTGGGAAGCGGCCGCCCCCATGATCTAGATCCAGCTGTTCTTATCAAAGCACAAAGGCTTGGGTGCAGCCATTGTCGAATTCGCCTCAGAGGTGTCCTGATTGCTGACCACCAGGTTTCAGGGTGACGGATTCCAGGGCCCTTGGAGATCTGTCAGTCTGGGAGGAATTTGAGATCAGCTGCTCTGGCCAGAAGTATTCCTCTTATTTTCTCCGGAGCTGACCATCTGCCTTTTTATCTTCCGAGGGCTTGCGATGTTCACTGCAGAAGGTTCACTGTGACCCTTTCAGTCCTCCTTTCCAGGGGCCCACCCAGGGACGCCAGTTCTGGGTTTCTCTTCCAAGATTCAGGTGGTTTTAGAGTCTTTTTGCCCTCTGCAAAGCCCTGAGCCAGATGCAAGAAAGAGATGGAGTCCTCAAGTTCTGATTTTTCAAGGTTGCATGCTCTGTTTATTGTTTCTTATCTTACAATTTTCTCAGTGCCCAACTAAGATCTGTGCAGCTGCTCGGGCATCTGTTGACTCCTCCTCACTGGTCTGTGGCTTTATCTTTTATACTAATTGTTACGTGTTCTTTATTTATCATTATTTGCCAATACCTATCACTTATACTAAATAGGTCATCCCTACTTTGACCCAATCTCCTTAAACTACTTTGTGCCACCGTCACTGCAGAAAATGGAGTGAATGAAGAAGAAAGAAGAAGCAGGAGACCACGCCCAAAATCCTTCTTCTTGCTCCCATCCACTTCCATACTAAAAACCCAAACCTACTGTTTTTCACCCTGTGACGAGCAAACTACTATCTTTCACACTCTTGTGGCCTGTAATTCATCCCGCAGTGCAGGAAGCATTTCCCATGGGCTGTGATCAAAGCCAATGTCCCTCTGGGCCCTGTGCCAGGGTCCCAGACCCCCCTGTCCAGGTCTCTGACCCTCCAGGGTAGCCAAAGGAATGCCCTGGACTCCAACAACTTCTGTAGTCTTCTTCACATTTGAACTTTTTACCTCTGTCTTAAGCACATGCCAGGTGCTTCTTCTTTGTCAGTCTAACTTGTCTTTAGCTAATTTTGCAGTTTGCAATTTCCATTAAACCTTGCTGTCTTGCTCTTGATGGCACTTGTTATCTCACTTGTTTTGCTATCTTGCTTGTTTTACCTGCACATCTTGTTACAATATTACTTGTGGTTAACCTTTTGTTACATGCCACATGGGATTTAAATCCCCACATTCTTTTTACTTTTGTGAAATCTTTCACAAATTATTGTGTGTTGATTTTCTGAATATATGTTCTTTCTACTTTGTGTCTCAGTTTCTATCTTTGCCTTGGATTATGTAACCTAAAAATGTGTATTCTATTTCATCTGTTGAAAGCTGTTTTTTAGATGTTTTATCCTTCTCTCACCCTTCCAGGGGGGAGTGGGGCGGATGCCTTCTGATAATGGCCCAGCCATTAAAACCAGGTGGGGCAGTGTCTCTTATCTCTTTCACCACCCCTCCATCCTCCAGGGGGACATCTTCTGATAATGGGCCATTAGGGGCCACAAATGACATGACACATTCCATCATCCCATTGTGAGATGCTCCACACAGTGGGGGAGGACCCAACTGTTCCTAGCTAGATAAAAACTAGGACTAGAGGACACAAGGTATTCCAGTTTTTCCACTGGATTCCCAGAGGAAAGACCCATCTCATCACCACTGGACTTTCTACAGGACCATCTCTACTCCACAGAACCACATCTGTTACCCAGGAGGACTTATCTGGACTGCTTCCAACACCCTGACCAACAAGGTGCCAGGTTGTATCCCTGACTCTGTCAGGGTTTTTTTCAGGATTTTTATTTGCCTCCTTGCTTGTTTTTTGTACTACTACATTTGTATATTCTTTTTATTTCTTTTTTTTTTTTTAATGTTCCTAGTCAAGAACTGTTACTCCTGTCCCATATCCTTGCCTTAAAGGCCCTAATTGCAAAATTATAATAACTTGGAGGGAAGGGAATTTACATTCTCCATTCCAAGGGAGTCTCTAGCTTCCCCTGGCAGACAACTGCCTTTCAAAACCAAGACAGAATTTGGTGCCCAATGTGAGGCACGAGGGCACTGAGAGAAAAAGGGAGAAGAGTTCTTAAGTGCCTGTGTTCTTGTGTACTGGATATCATGTGGTCTGGCTTACCCTGGTTCGGGTGGCATGTGGTGATGGCCGTATTTCTCCCATTTGCGGGCCCTTTTCTAAACATGGGCCCTGTAACTAAAGTTACTGTGGCTGTCATCCACTTCGCTATATGGGTTAACCAAGTGAGGAATTAGTGGATTTTTAATTTCCTCTGGAAGGCAGGCACATGGATTCAGGGTTATCATACACTAACGGTGTGTTTCTGGGGTTACTTTAACAATGGTAGCTACTGTAAAGAAATGATACCGGGGGAAATTTTTTCACAACCCTTCACCCAGCTCTTTGGGCCTACCCCACCAGTCTTTGAAGAGCTCAAATCTCTGAATGCTAATGACATCATACAGTGGCTGGTGTTGCTGGTATGCCTGTTCTGTATAGCATTTAGAGATAAGGGGAGATTGACCTGGATAACCACCCTGATACCTACCCCAGAGAATAAGGATACTGCCCCACAGCCTGACCCTGCTCCATAGCCTGAGCCCATCCCACAGCCTGACACTGTCCCACAGCCTGCCTCAGGAATAAACCACCCAGCTTGGGTGAAGGAGAGCCATGAGATGGGCCAGATGCTGAGGGAGCACATTTCCCCTGCAGTAGCCTCATTAGCCCCAGCTGGTGGGAAACCCTCCCCCTGCCCCGACTAAGGAGAGTCTGATGGTGCAGCAGCGGAACCCACAGACGTTACAACCGTCCAGGTTCCAGCTGAACCAAAGGGGCAGCCCCACAGCCAGCAGCAGTTGCCCCTGTGGAAACAAAGAAGTATAAGGTAAAATCAGAGCACCCAGGCAACAAGGATAAGAAAGGAGGGCCCTCACAACCCGGGGGGGAGTCAGAGGTTGAGATCATCACTGAGTCCCTGACATATGAAAGTCTCCGTAATCTGCAAAAAGATATTGCATGACAGGGGCGTGAGGCTTATACAGCCTGGTTACTTCGGGTCTGGGACCTTATAGGTACAGGTGTGCAACTACATAGTGGTGAGGCAAGGAATTTGGGACCCTTGACCCAGGACTCAAGTGTGAATCAGGTATTCGTAAGTGAGCCAGGGCCCCTTTCTCTCTGGGAGCGGCTTTTAATGTGTGTAAGGGAGAGGTTTATCCACAAAAAACAAATGTAAGAGCACCACCATAAAATGCACTAGAAAACCCTTGAGGAGGGGATCCAACAGCTGAGAGAAGTGGCAGTATTAGAGGTACTTTTTGAGAAGAGCGAACAGCATAATAATGACCCTAACAAAGTTAGTTGCACAGGGCAAATGCTGTGGAATCTGGCAGCTCTAGGACCATCTCAATATGCCACATTCATTGCAACAATTAATGCCGATAACAACTGAGAGACAGTTCTGTAGCCAACAAACTCAGAAATTATAAGAGTATAATCAATGGCCCAATGCAAGCACAAGTCTCTGCCATAGTTAAAGAACTCATAGAAGAAATGAGGGAGATGAGGGAGGAAATTAAGAAGAACAGTTTCCATATGGCACCGGTGCTAGTTACAGGCCCCAGAGTCAGATTCCAATGTCCTCCAGCTAGAGAGAGAGGGTACACCCCACAAGCTAACCTGTGGTTCTTTCTGCGTGACCATGGGGAAGATATAAGAAAGTAAAACGAGAAACCCACTTCTGTCCTAGCAGCACAGGTGCGTAAGCTCAAAAAGAAAAACTAACTGAGGGGGTTCCACCAAGATGAAAGTATCCTCAACCTCCCATAACCAAGATCCCAGGTATTATAGAAGTGAGAAGGCTCTGACCGACCCCCTTGAAGGATCCTCTACTATGTATGCCCAAGAAGGGAATAATAACCAGTGCTAGAGAGGCCCTGCCTCTAGCCAGGAAGAGGCATAGAAAAACAGAGTCTTTTGGACTGTGTGGATCCAATGGCCTGGCACATCAGAGCCACAGAAATATAACGCTTTGGTTGATACTGGTGCGCAGCGTACCCTGATGCCATTGGGACATGTGGGGGCAGAACCTATTTCCATTGCCGAGGTGACAGGGTGTCCTAGGGTAACTTTATGATGCTTGTATCCCCAATCGTCTGTTCTGTTTGTGCTGTATATTGAGTCCTGTGCCTTTAAGACTGGTTCTAAGAGCAAGGAGAAACGCGGAGTTTGTTTTGAGAAAACTACCTGACTCCTCCACATTCTTCTCCGGACGGTGTGTTCGGCGGAGGTTTGGAGACTGCAGGACAGAGATTTCTTTTGCTTTTAGTTAGTTTCAGCTAGCTAGGGCAGAGAAGTTCCCTGGACTGTTTTTTTTCCCCTTTTTTTCTTGGAACTGTTTAAACCTACTCTGGACTGAAAACCCAGGGGAGCACTGGGGGCTGCACCTGCGGCCCACCGGGGCCTGGACTTCGGCATTTTCCAGCAGCGCCGGAGGGACTGGGACTGGTGAGAGAGAGAGAGCCGAGCTCCACCCACGGCAAGGACTTTCTCAATTTGCCATCTCACTTCAGAAGGAGAGGTTTTATTGTTTCATATTATTCATTCTTTATACTTGTATGCACATTTGTTTAGTAAAATAGTTTTTTCCACTTTTCTCCAAAGAGGTTTGTTTTTTTTTACCAGACTGGTTGGAGGGAAGGGCCACCTGGGTTTGCTTCCTTGGAGGGATCCTATACAGGGGTTTTCTCCCAAATTTGCCCCAAACCAGGACATACTTCATATTGGTGCCCAACGTGGGGCACGAGGGGGATCACAGCAAATAACTCTGTTAGAATCCAAGGGGAGCCTGACTGGGAAAGAGTGGCAAAACCATCCGATTGTGACCGGTCCAGAAGCCCCGTGTATTTTGGGCATAGACTTCCTTCAGAATGGCCATTAGAAAGACCCTAAAGGACTCAGGTATGTTGGAGTCCAGGGCATTCCTTTGGTTGCCCTGGAGGGTCAGAGACCTGGGCAGGGGCGTCTGGGACCCTGGCCCAGAGCCCAGAGCTCAGAGAGACACTGGATTTGATTTCAGTCCATGGGAGAGGCTTCTTGCACTGCAGGAAGCATTGCAGGCCACAAGAGTGTGAAAAATAGTAGTTTAGTATATCACGGGGTGAAAAAACAGTGAGTTTGGGATTTTTGGCATTGAGGTGAATGGGGCAAGATGGAGAATTTAGGGCGTTGTCTCATTCTTCTTCGTTCTTGTTCCCTCACTCCATTTCTGCAGTGACGTTGGCACAAAGTAGTTAGTGAGGATTGGGTCAGAGTAAAGATGACCTTTTTAGTAATAGTGATAGACATTGGTAATAAGTAGTAAATAAAGAATACGTAACAATTAGTATAAAAGATAAGGACAGCCCAGAGACAGGACAGGAGGAGACGGAGAAGAGAGGAGAGAGGAGAGGAGTCACCAGATGTCCGAGCCGCGGCAAACATCTTTTGGACACTGAGAAAATTTTAAGATAAGAACTAATAAAAGAAGCATGTAACCTTGAAGACTCCGTCTTTTCCTCCGTTTGGCACAGAGCTTTGCAGAGGGTCAGAACTCTAAAACCACCTGAATGCCGGGGAATTTAAACTCCTGAAAAGGAGCCCCGACACAGGTAGGCTTTTAGAATAGCTGCTGTAGAGGCAGAGGGCATTACGAAATTAAATACCTTTCCTGGACTGTCAGCGAACCCATCTGCAGTATGAATCCTGAAAGTAGAAAACAACAAGTGCCAGTTGCCACCTTGACGGAGCACCTCCGACAGTATCGGACAAATCGAGATACCGTGATCCCCATCCACAAGATGATCCATGAGCTGGAGAGCCAAGGAGTGGTCAGCAAAACCTACTCACACTTCAACAGCCCCATTTGGCCTGTGCGCAAGTCTGATGGAGAATGGAGATTGACTGTGGACTACTGTGCCTTAAATGAGGTGACTCCCCCATTGAGCGCTGCTGTGCCAGACATGCTGGAACTCCAGTACGAGCTGGAGTCCAAGGCAGCAAAGTGGTACGCCACAATTGGCATTGCTAACGCATTTTTCTCCATTCCTCTGGCTGCAGAATGCAGGCCTCAGTTTGCTTTCACCTGGAGGGGCGTGCAGTACACCTGGAACTGATTGCTCCAGGGATGGAAACACAGCCCCACCATCTGCCATAGACTAATCCGGGCTGCAATAAAAAAGGGTGAAGCTCCAGAACATCTACAGTACATCAATGACATCATTGTGTAGGAGAACACGATGATGGAAGTGTTTGAGAAAAGAGAAAAGATCATCCAGATTCTCCTGGAAGCCAGTTTTGCCATCAAAAAGAGCAAAGTCAAAGGACCTGCTGGAGAGATCCAGTTTCTGGGAGTAAAGTGGCAAGATAGATGGCGTCCAATTCCCACTGAAATCATCAATAAGATCACAGCGATGTCTCCACCAACCAGCAAGAAATGAACACAAGCTTTCCTAGGTGCCATAAGTTTTTAGAGAATGCACATTCCTGAGTACAGCCAGATTGTGAGCCCTCACTACCTGGTTACCTGCAAGAAAAATGATTTCCACTGGGGCCCTGAATAGCAACAAGCCTTTGCCCAGATCAAGCAGGAGATCGCTCATGCAGTAGCCCTTGGCCCAGTCAGGACGGGACCAGATGTGAAGAACGTGCTCTACTCAGCAGCCGGGAACCATGGTCTGTCCTGGAGCCTTTGGCAGAAGGTGCCTGGGGAGATTCGGGGCCGACCACTGGGATTCTGGAGCCGAAGCTACCGAGGGTCCGAAGCCAACTACACTCCAACAGAGAAGGAAATCTTGGCCACTTATGAAGGAGTTCAAGCCGCCTCAGAGGTGATTGGCACAGAAGCACAACTCCTCCTGGCATGCCGACTACTGGTACTGGGGTGAATGTTCAAGGGAAAGGTTCCCTCTACCCATCACACCATTGATGCCACATGGAGCAAATGGATTGCCCTCATCACTCAGAGCGCCCGTATTGGAAACCTGAATCACCCTAGGATTTTGGAAATAATTACCAACTAGCCGGAAAGTTAAAACTTTGCTCTCACAAATAAAAAAGAGCAGGAACAAATGACACGTGCTAAAAAAGCTCCACCGTACAACCCACTGCCAGCAAAAATAACATGCTACGCTTTTTTCACTGACAGTTCCTGTCCCATCGTAAGGATGAGCCGTAAGTCGAAAGCAGCCATATAAAGCCCCACATGACAAGTTGCACAAACCAGTGAAGGAGAAGGTGGATCAAGTCAACTTGCTAAACTCAAAGCTGTTCAACTAGCCCTAGACATTGCTAAAAGAAAAAAATAGCCAAAGCTCTACCTCTACACTGATTCGTGAATAATAGCCAATGCTCTATAAGGGTAGCTAGAAAAGTAGAAAAAAGCCAACTAGCAGCATAGAGAAAAACCAATCTAAGCTGCTGACAAATAAAAAGAGATTGCCAGTCGAGTAGAAAAGCAACCTGTAAAAGTCCACCATGTAGATACCCATGTCCCCAAGAGTAGAGCTAATAAGGAGCACCAAAACAATGAGCAAGTAGATAAAGCTACAAAAATAAAAGTGTCAAAAATAAACTTAAATTAGCAACACAAAAGAATTATTCCTAGCTCAATAGGCCCATGATGCCTCAGGTCATCAAGGCAGAGATGCCACCTATAAATAAGCACAAGACCAAGAGGTAGATCTAACCATAGACAGCATTTCTCATGTTATCCATAACTATACAACATGCACTGGAATCAAACAGGCCAAGCAGGTGAAGCCCCTATTGCTGTAGTGCATTAATTTGGTTTATATTGTATTTTATTGTTATATTGGGGTTTGTAATGTTTCTTCTGTTCCCTTGGAAAATGTATCACGAGGTTTGTCCCTGCTCCGCCCTGCCCATCCTCCTACACTGGAATGTAACTCAACTCTGTTCCATTCCCACCTTGTCCTTGATTGGGTAGTGGCTTGTCCCTGCCTCTAGCCCCTTCCTGTCGCAGTGTCCGAATCGCGTGTTAATCACACTGCAATAGCTAGCTCAGTCCAGTAGATGTCACTGCAGCAGCGTGTTAGGACGAAGTGGCAAGCTAAGAAAGCCTCCTTCTGCCCTGCGATGGGCACGGAGATGAAGCAATGGCGACCTCAGCAGTAGGAAGAAAGCCGGACTCTTGCAGCAGGATTTAAATGAGGTTTATTGGAGAGGAGAGAGCCGGGAGCTCTGCCCCTGTGACCTGCTGCCCAGAAGAGACCCCGGGCCAGGGGTGCATGAGCTTTTTAAAGTGGGGTGGAAACAGGGGTGGCTGACAACCAGTTCAGCCAGTCACGACAACGGGGGGTGTAACTGGGGGTGTAAACTTTACAACAGGGGGCCAACCACAAAAGATGGGAGGGAATTCCAAGGGCCCCAGCCTATCACTCGACCCCCTCCCTGGAGTTTTCCAGAAGCCAGGGAAGGTGTCCAAAGTGACAGACAGGTCGACCACGAGGAGTGGGGGAAGGGAGTGACAAAGACAGGTGCAGGGGAGGATTGATTGACAGAAAACGTCTGTTTAAGCAACCTAACTCATAAGGGGAAAACCAGTACAGAACACAGGGGTATACAGTGAACTAAATCATTACAAAAGTAACTCAAAAATCTTACAAAAAATAACTTAATAACTTAATTCTCACACCACTACACCTTCCCCCTGCGTAAAAGCCATGGGAGGAGGTGGGGGAGGCCTCTTTTGCACTGGGACGAGGACCGGGGAATGGGGACGGAGCTGAAGGGGCAGGACCCCAAAATAAAGCCCTGATTTCCCCTGGACAAAGAGCAGACTCTTTCCTTTTACCATTGATGGACGCCTGTTCTCTCTAAAGAACCCAAGTTTGCCTCTGGGTACCTTTTACCCTGAAAGGAAGATTCCTTCTGAGGTGGTTTCTCTCTCAAGCTAGCCGAAACAGAGCACGGGTTCCGAGGAGGGAGACAGAGAGCTGCTACACCCTATAGTATAGCAAGAAGTAGTTCAAATATAAGTATGGGAAAGCCTGGCAAATTAACTACATCACCCTTCCCCAAACCCACCAAGGCAAGCGCTATGTGCTGACCATGGTAGAAGCCACCACGGGATAGTTGAAGACATACCCTGTGCCTCATGCTACTGCCCAGAACACCATCCTGGGCCTTGAAAAGCAAATCCTGTAGAGACATAGCAGCCTGGAAAATATCAAGTCAAACAATGAGACCCATTTCAAGAACAGCCTTATAAACACCTAAGCTAAAGTACATAACATTAAATAGATATATCACATCCCTTATCATACACCAGCTGCTGAGAAAGTTAAACAGTGCAATGAACTACTTAAGACTACCCTAAAGACACTTAGTGGGGGGAACTTAAAAATTAAGAAGTAAACTTAGCAAAAGCCACCTGAATAGCCAACACACAAGGCTCCATCAAATAGAAATAAAGTCCCTGTAGTACACATGAAAAGTATTTGAGAAAAGACTATTTAGATTAACCTCACCTCAAGCAAAAGCAAACCCATCCATAGGATTGTTTTTGCTCAAAAACCTAGTTCCACTTAGTAGGTAATACAGAAAAATAGAAAAACCAGTTGTGTAGCACAAGAGAACCTAATCCTAACTAAGAACTAGGTGTAAAAGTTCATTGTGTATAATAAACTTTTTTGATTTAAGTATAATACAGATAGTAATAGAATAAGGAGTGGGTAATGTCTTGAATTATGTAACCTAAAAGTATGTATTCTATTTCAACTGTTGAAAGCTGTTTTTTAAGAGATGTTTTATCCTTCTAACTGCAAGGAAAAGGGGGGGGCAGATGCCTTCTGATAATGGTCCAGCCATTAAAACCAGGTAGGGCAGTGTTTCTTATCTCTTTCACCACCCCTCCATCCTCCAGGGGGACATGTTCTGATAATAGACCATTAAGGCCCACCAATAACATGACAAATTCCATCATCCCATTATGAGATGCTCCACCCAGTGTGTGTGTGTGGGGGGGTGTCGGTGGGAGCCAGCTGTTCCTAACTAGATAAAAACTAGGACTGAAAGACACAGGGTATCCCCTTTTTCCCCACTACATTCCCGCAGGAAAGACCAGACCCATCTCGCCACCACTGGACTTTCTACAAGACCATCTCTACTCCACAGACCCACATCTGTTACTCCAGGAAGACTTATTTAGACTGCTTCAAACACCCTGACCAACAAGGTACCAGGTCGTATCCCTGACTCTGTCAAGGTTTTCCAGTATTTTTGTTTACTACCTTGCTTGGTTTTTTGTACTACTATATTTGCATTTTCTTTTTTTTTTTTTTAACATTCCTTGTAAAGAACTGTTACTCCTACTCCCATGTCTTTGCCTGAAAGCCCTTAATTGCAAAATTATAATAATTTAGAAAAAAGGGGGTTTACATTCTCCATTCCAAGAAAGGCTCTGGCTTTCCTTAGCAAACAACTGTCTTTCAAAACCAAGACACCTGGGTATACCTGATTCATTATTTGCTCCAAATAGTTACTATTGTTCCCTAGTCCTGTATCAATTGCCAATTCTAATGCTAAAATCAATTTCTCTTCAGGTACTTTAAATTTCATTTTTCCCTCTCAAAACTCAATTGTTGCCTCTAAATTTTCAAGGATATTCCTGCCTAATAGGGATTTAAAAGTATAAAAATAACACTTAAGAAAATGTATAAGAAAAGTGTTGGAACCCTGGAGGATGAAAATTTCAGGCTTTCTGAGCTGACGGGTGCTGACCCTCAGGCAAGCACCACATTTGACTCGAGGCCTTGGAACAGGCTTTTGAGATTGTGTGATAGCACAGGGGTTGTGGGTGTGTAGTTTGAGTGGTGCTCTGTGATCTCACATGGTAAAAAACTTGGATTTGGGATTTTGGTACATACTGATGTGTGTGAGCCAAGATGGAGGATTTGGGGCCTTGTTTAAGTCCTTCTTCGCCTTCTTCTTCCTTCTTCTTCATGGATTTGGGTGGTTTTCTGTAATTGGGTGAAAAAGGTCATTATTGGGTCAAAAGTATAAATAATGTAGGTGTCACCTATATTATCACTAAAACAGCCTTGGAAAGAGAAGCACTCCATTTTACCTCATTTCCCTAACTTGCTAGTTGGAGCTCACACCTTGTGAGACTGTAAATAGATAAGATATAATAAACAACCAAGTCTGAACTCGAAATCTACATCTCCTGTGTATTTCATCCTGACCTCGGCAGAGATAAAGTAACCAGAACTATAACAAAAAGAAAAAGAAAGGATAAACTTAGAAATATATGTAGTCACCACCCATTGGATCCTGTAACAAGACTTGGTTGCTGCAATTTTGATGTCCGTTGGTCAAAGTGAAGGTTGCAGTCCTGTCAAAATTATGATCTTAATCCATCGGGGGTGGAGGAAGTCCACAAAACTAAGATTTTGTGATTTATATACTCTCAGGTTCTGGTGGGTTGGGTTTGCGTTCTGGGGTAGGGAATTTTATACTGGATGATGTAATACTGTGTACATCCCTACAGCTGCCTACCTCGTCAGTGCAGTTGAGTCCATTATGGCCCATCAGCAGAGATGAATACCTTCAGGTTTCATGTGAATGTCCCTGATACCTCCCTAGCAGGAGAATTATCACAGCTGAGTTCACTTGAGTAAGGACAGAGATAGTACATGCCTCACCAGGTTTCCCTCTTTCCTTAGCTCCTTCAACACCCAGCTGTAGGCTGAGGTGGCAGGTGTGCATGCCCTCTGCACCTGGGTGGTTACTTTGCACATTGGCAGCTTGCCCTCTTATTGGTTGGGCCATCAGCATTCCAGTCTCTCTTCCAGTATCACCTGTGGATACATTCTTCTCCTCAGACTTGGGATGATTGGACAATAGTACCCTCTTTATCTTATCTCAAGATCCCATCACAGTCCAAATTCCAGTCAGTAGGCATATTTGGGGAGGGGTGGGCTTCAGTGGTCACAGATGAACAGCTGCTTCTCTGCAGTTTGATACAGTGGGCAAAAGTACTCTGATGATTTTAGCAATGTTTAAGCCATTAACCATTTTAGTCTCTCACAGCAAGGTCCTGCATGTTGGTGGGGGCAACTCCAAACACAAGTATGAGCTGGGAGGAAAATGGAAAAAGATTAACCCCGGGGAGAAAGACTTTGGGGTTTTTGTGGATGAGAAACTCAACATGTTTCGGTAATGTGCGCTTGCATCCCAGAAAGCCAACCATGTCCTGGGCCTGCATCAAAAGAAATGTGACCAGTGGGTCAAGGGAGGTGATTCTCCCCCTCTACTCTGCTCTTGTGAGACCCCACTTGAAATACTGCATCCAGCTCTGGGGTCTCCAACACAAGATGTCGACCTTTTGGAATGAGTCCAGAGTGATATGGAGGATGTTTATAAATATAAAAATGCAGGATTTTAGAAACAGCTTTTGGTGATTTTGTAAAAGTAAAGAAACAGCTTGTACTGAGAACACAGAGAAGATTAGCTATTAAGCTTGGTTGTTAGGTATTTACTAGGTAGAAGTCATACAGGTAAGATGTACAATGTTGAAACTTAGCAAAGCAGGACCTATGTATTTGTCAAAAATCGATAAAGCAGAACTTTGTGGCTTGAATCCAGCAAAATCAAGCTCCTCATTTTTGGCAAGAGCAAAGTGTCCTGAAAAATAGCCAAACCTCCACCGCGCCTGCCCAGAAGCAAAGATCAACCTGAGGAAGACATCAGCCTTCCTCCCAAGACCCCAACTCCAGACCACCAGGTGGCGTGACAGCTAATTAGAATACGAAGCGAGAGGAGGCAGGGAATGGACGGGTGGGGAGGTGTGGGTTTGTGGGATCAACGTGTATTTCAACCTGGACCTTGTCTTGACCAGGTGCGCATGGTTTGGAGGAGATATGCCCCCATGTGTTACCCTCGTTTTTCTGAGCCTTTTGATTTTCATAAATGGAATCAGATCTTTTTAGTTATTGTACAATATTAAGAGCAGTTTTCTACCTTTTTCCCACAGATGTAACATAAACAAATCCTTTGTTTTTCATTCTCTGTCCTTTGTTTGCATATTTCTAACCTGAAAACAATTGTAACTGACAATTGGTCTGGCCACTAAGGCTGAGGGGTGGAAACCCCAAAAAGCCAATCTTCTACTAGACCCACAAATGTATAAAAAGTAAGAAATAAACAAAGGGGGCTCTCTTATCTCCGCTCTCTCAGCTGGGAGCTGGATCGGAAGGACCTCTGCGAAAATCTCTTGTCTGCGTGTGACTGCTTTGTGTGTCTCGGTGACACCCATGTGTCCCAGCTGGAAATAAAACATACCTGCTTTACAATTTCTGATTGTAAAGTCCTTATTCTATGCTTCATTTGGCGACTGCGGCAGGACTTCTTCATCTGGCTGCAGAAGCGCCCAGGGGGATGGACACCCCAAGGTGCACCCCAGATTTTTCTGGAGGGGACTCTGCTCCCCAGCCGCTCCTGCAGGGGCGAACAAGGACACTCCACACAGCAGAGACAGTATGTTTTATTGACTATTAAGGGGGGTGCCCAAGGTAAGCCTGTAAGATGCTGGAGATGTCAGTGCATGGCTAGATATGTGTCAGATGTCTGACATTGTATGTTGATTTTTTAGAAAAGGTATTTGAAAAAGCTGGCCAAGAGGGATTTCTGTTGACCACAGTGGGTGGCCGCTAGCAGATTTAGGGGTAGTCTGAGCAGAAAGCAAGGTGTTATCAGTAAATATTTTGTATAAATTGTGTTTATTGTAAGATTTTGTTAATGAGTGGTAAAAAAGGCCTTTATGAGGTGAGATGATTTATGTAAGGTGATTTATGTGGGATAAAAGTCAGTGATATATGTTGTATAGGATGTGTGGTTTTGATGTAGTGCATTCTGAAAGAATTTTTTGAGTTTTTTGTAATAGCTGTAATTATTTGCGTGGAAACACTCCCCTTTTGTGACAACCAACTATAACTGTAATTGAGTTATTATATTTGTGTGATTGTGTGGTTGCTACAGAGTGGGTACACAGGAGAGTGTGCAGCGTTTGAGAGTGCTGTGCCTGAGCATATGGTGATTATTGTGTTTTATTGTGTGTTTTAACCGTGGCTAGATGAGTGGAGGGAACTCCTCTCCCTCAATGGTTTGGACTGGACCTGTGGGAGCATGTGAATCGAGCATATTGCTGGGTAAAAAGACTTGGTGTAAGCAGGAACAACACCTTAAGCAAGTGGATTTTAAACCCGAGATTTTAAAGCTTGTATATAGAAAGTCACATTTAGTACCTGAAACCTAAATTTACCCCAGCAGATCTACTGGTTATAGAAATGAAACTGGGGAAAGGGGAGGAGGTGAAACTTATAGTGGATACAGGAGCAACATATTCAGTCTTAAATAAAGCCTTAGTGCCAGTGGAGAATGACTATGTTATAGCAAATGGGGCAACTGGCCAATTTGAAAGGGTATACTTTCGTAAATCATTGAACGCCCCATCGGCACTTTCAGGTAAAGATTTATTGTAGCAGCTGGAAGCAAAAATCATATTTGAAAATGGGGAGATTACTTTAAATGTAAAAGACAAACAATATGTGGAACTGTTAAGTTTAATATTAGCAATTAATAAGACTGTCCTAGGGTAACTTTATGATGTTTGTATCCCCAATCGTCTGTTCTGTTTGTGCTGTATATTGAGTCCTGTGCCTTTAAGACTGGTTCTAAGAGCAAGGAGAAGCGCAGAGTTTGTTTTGAGAAAACTGCCTGACTCCTCCACATTCTTCTGCGGGCGGGGTGTTTGGCGGAGGCTTGGAGAGACTGCAGGACAGAGATTTCTTTTGCTTTTAGTTAGATTCAGCTAGCTAGGGCAGAGAAATTCCCTGGACTGTTTTTTTTCCTTTTTCTGGGAACTGTTTAAACCTACTCTAGACTGAAAACCCAGGGGAGCACTGGGGGCTGCACCTGCGGCCCACCGGGGCCTGGACCTCGGCATTTTCCAGCAGCGTCGGAAGGACTGAGACTGGTGAGACACTGAGAGAGAGCCGAGCTCCACCCACGGCAAGGACTTTCTCAATTTGCCATCTCACTTCAGAAGGAGAGGTTTTATTGTTTCATATTATTCATTCTTTATACTTGTATGCACTTCATTTGTTTAGTAAAATAGTATTTTCCACTTTTCTCCAAAGAGGTTTTTTTTCTGGACTGGTTGGAAGGAGGGGCCACTTGGGTTTGCTTCCTTAGAGGGATCCTATACAGGGGTTTTCTCCCAAATTTGTCCCAAACCAGGACATACTTCTAACTGGTGCCCGACGTGGGGCTCGAACCCACGACTTCGAGATTAAGAGTGAGCTAGACGGGCCTTAAATGAAGTAACTTAAATGAAGTAACTCCACCATTGAGCGCTGCTGTGCCAGACATGCTGGAAATCCAGTACGAGCTGGAGTCCAAGGCAGCAAAATGGTACGCCACTGTTAAGGGTTAAGTCTCTTTATTTCCCCCCCGCCCCCCCCAAGTTGCTAGGAGACTAAAGGCTGAGTGCTTAACCTGAACAAAAGGAAAAAAGCCCCGGGGAAGAGAAGGCTGGGGGTGGGGGGTCAGTCGTCTCATCTTCCGGGGAGAGCAGCATCTCATTTTCCGGAGAGAGCAGCGTGCGGCCCATCGGCTGGCGGCCCTGAAGTCCGGGGGTGACGGAGAAGTCTGGCGCTGGGAATTCTACCATCAGTTGGAGCGCCCAGGAATTCGGACTTTCTTCGCTGTCCTGCTGGATTTTTGGGTGAGGCCGGGTCCCACCGCTGCAGCTTCTTCGGCACTGCCACCTCTGCCTGCCGAGGACGCCCCCCTGCCTGCGGAGGACAGCCCATGGCTTCCAGCCATCAGCGCCGGAGCTTCCACCGTTTTGCCCTCGGGGTTCTTGGTTCTGTTCTACTATTGTTATAATTACTGTTGTTTTTTTCTCGTCTGTCCTGTTATATTTATTAGTAAAGTACTGTTATTCCTTTTCACCATAGCTCTGACTGAAAAGTTTCTTTAATCTTCCAAATTATAATAACACGGGGGGAAGGATTCGAGTTCCTCATTTCCTGGAGAGGCCTGCCTCTCCTTAGCAGACACCTGTCTTTTCAAACCAAGACAGATTTTGGTGCCCAACGTGGGGCATTGAGAGAAAAGGAATAACAGTTCTTAAGTGCCTATATTGTTGTGTACTGGATATCATGTGGTCTGGCTTAACCTGGTTTGGGTGGCATGTGGTGGCGGCCATATTTCTCCCATTTGCAGGCCCTTTTCTAAACATGGGCCCTGTAACTAAAGTTACTGTGGCTGTCATCCACTTCGCTATATGGGTTAACCAAGTGAGGAATTAGTGGATTTTTAATTTCCTCTGGAAGGCAGGCACATGGATTCAGGGTTATCATACACTAACGGTGTGTTTCTGGGGTTACTTTAACAATGGTAGCTACTGTAAAGAAATGATACCGGGGGAAATTTTTTCACAACCCTTCACCCAGCTCTTTGGGCCTACCCCACCAGTCTTTGAAGAGCTCAAATCTCTGAATGTTAATGACATAATACAGTGGCTGGTGTTGCTGGTATGCCTGTTCTGTTTAGCATTTAGAGATAAGGGGAGACTGACCTGGATAACCACCCTGATACCTACCCTAGAGAATAAGGATACTGCCCCACAGCCTGAGCCCGTCCCACAGCCTGCCTCAGAAATAAACCACCCAGATTGGATGAAGGAGATAAGTGAGATGCTCAGGGAGTACCTTTCCCCTGTAGTAGCCTCATTAGCCCCAGCTGGTGGGAAACCCTCCCCCTGCCCTGACAAAAGAGAATCTGATGGTGCAGCAGCGGAACCCACAGACGTTACAACCGTCCAGGTTCCAGCTGAACCACAGGGGCAGCCACAGACAGCAGCAGTGGCCCCTGTGGAAACAAAGAAGTATAAGGTAAAATCAGAGCACCCAGGCAACAAGGATAAGAAAGGAGGGCCCTCACAACCCGGGGGGGAGTCAGAGGTTGAGATCATCACTGAGTCCCTGACATATGAAAGTCTCCGTAATCTGCAAAAAGATCTTGCACGACGGGGATGTGAGGCTTATACAGTCTGGTTACTTCGGGTCTGGGACCTTATAGGTACGGGTGTGCAACTAGATAATAGTGAGGCAAGGAATTTAGGACCCTTGACCCAGGACTCAGGTGTGAATCAAGTATTCGTAAGGGAGCCAGGGCCCCTTTCCCTTTGGGAGCGGCTTTTAATGAGTGTACGGGAGAGGTTTGTCCACAGAGACAGAATGCAGGAGCACCATCATAGAATGCGCTGGAAGACCCTTGAGGAGGGGATCCAACAGCTGAAAGAAGTGGCAGTATTAGAGGTACTCTTTGGGAGGGGTAGACAGCATGATAATGACCCCGACAAAGTCAGGTGCACAGGGCAAATGCTGTGGAATCTGGCAACTCTAGGACCATCTCAATATGCCACCTACATTGCAACAATTCATCCTGATACCAACCGAGAGACAGTGGGTTCTGTAGCCAACAAGCTTAGAAATTATGAGAGTATGATCAGTGGCCCAATGCAGGCTCAGGTCTCTGCCCTGGCTAAAGAACTCAGAGAGGAGATGATGGAGATGAGGGAGGAGATGAGGAGGAACAGTTCCCACGTGGCACCAGTGCGAGTTACAGGCCCCAGAGTCAGAGCTCAACAGCCCCCAGCTAGAGAGAGAGGGTACACCCCACGAGCTGACCTGTAGTACTTCCTGCGTGACCACGGAGAGGACATGGGAAGGTGGGATAGGAAACCCACTTCTGCCCTGGCAGCACGGGTGCGTGAGCTCAAGGAGAGAAACACTAACCGAGGGGGTTCCACTAAGATGAAGGTAGCCTCAACATCACATGACCAGGCTGCCAGGTATTATAGAAGGGAGGATGATATGTCAGATCCCTGTGAAGGAACCTCTACCTTGTATGCCCAGGAAGGGAATAAAGACCGGTGCTAGAGGGGCCCTGCCTCTAGCCAGGGAGAGGCACGGGAAAACCGGGTCTATTGGACGGTGTGGATCCGATGGCCTGGCACATCAGAGCCACAGAAATATAAAGCTTTAGTTGATACTGGTTCTCAGTGTACCCTGATACCATCGGAATTTGTGGGGACAGAACCTATTTCCATTGCTGGGGTGACGGGGGGATCACAGGAATTGACTCTGCTAAAAGCCGAGGTGAGCCTGACCGGGAAGGAGTGGCAGAAACATCCAATTGTGACTGGCTCAGGGGCCCCGTGTATTTTGGGCATAGACTTCCTCCGGAATGGTTATTACAAAGACTCTAAAGGACTCAGGTAGGCTTTTGAAATAGCAGCTGTGAAAGCAGAAGGCATTAAAAAATTGAATGACTTGCCTGGACTGTCAGAGAACCCATCTGCAGTAAGACTTCTAAAGGTAGAAGAGCAGCGAGTTCGAGTTGCCACCTCGACAGTGCACCGCCGACAGTATCAGACAAATCGAGATGCCGTGATCCCCATCCACAAGATGATTAGGGAGCTGGAGAGCCAAGGGGTGGTCAGCAAAACCCACTCACCCTTCAACAGCCCCATCTGGCCTGTGCACAAGTCTGACGGAGAATAGAGATTGACTGTGGACTATCGTGCCTTGAACGAAGTGACTCCACCATTGAGCGCTGCTGTGCCGGCCATGCTGGAACTCCAGTACGAGCTAGAGTCCAAGGCAGCAAAATAGTATGCCACAATTAACATTGCTAATGCATTTTTCTCCATTCCTCTAGCTGCAAAATGCAGGCCTCAGTTTGCTTTCACCTGGAGGGGCGTGCAGTACACCTAGAACCGATTGCCCCAGGGGTAGAAACACAGCCCCACCATCTGCCATGGACTGATCCAGGCTGCACTGGAAAAGGGTGAGGCTCCGGAGCACCTACAGTATATCGATGACATCATTGTGTAGGGGAACACGGCAATAGAAGTGTTTGAGAAAGGAGAGAAGATCATCCAAATTCTCCTAAAAGCCAGTTTTGCCATCAAGCAGAACAAGGTCAAAGGACCTGCCCGAGAGATCCAGTTCCTGGGAGTAAAGTGGCAAGATAGACAGCAGCAGATTCCCACTGAGGTCATCAATAAGATCACCGCCATGTCCCCACCAACCAGCAAAAAGGAGACACAAGCTTTCCTAAGCGCTATAAGATTCTGGAGGATGCACATTCCTGAGTACAGCCAGATTGTGAGCCCTCTCTACCTGGTCACCCGCAAAAAGAACGATTTCCACTAGGGCCCTGAACAGCAACAAGCCTTTGCCCAGATCAAGGAGGAGATAGCTCATGCAGTGGCCCTTAGCCCAATGAGGACGGGACCAGATGTAAAGAACGTGCTCTACTCAGCAGCCGGGAACAATGGCCTGTCCTAGAGCCTTTGGCAGAAAGTGCCTGGGGAGACTCAAAGCCGGCCACTAAGATTTTAGAGCCAAAGCTACAGGGGGTCTGAAGCCAATTACACCCCAACAGAGAAGGAAATCTTAGCCGCCTATGAAGGAGTTCAAGCTGCCTCAGAGGTGATTGGCACAGAAGCACAACTCCTGCTGGCACCCCGACTACCAGTGCTGGGGTGGATGTTTAAAGGAAAAGTTCCCTCCACCCATCACGCCACCAACGCCACATAGAGCAAATGGATTGCCCTCATCACTCAGCGCGCCCGCATTAGAAACCCAAATCGCCCCGAGATTTTAGAGATAATTACAAACTAGCCAGAAGGTGAGAACTTTAGTCTCACAGATGAAAAAGAGCAAGAACAAGTGACACGTGCTGAAGAAGCTCCACCATACAACCAAGTGCCAGCAGAAGAAACACGCTATGCTCTTTTCACTGACAGTTCCTGCCGCATCATTGAGATGAACCGGAAGTAGAAAGCAGCTGTATAGAGCCCCACACGACAAGTTGCACAAGCCACCGAAAGAGAAAGTAGGTCAAGCCAACTTGCTAAACTCAAAGCTGTTCAACTGGCCCTGGACATTGCTGAAAGAGAGAAGTGGCCAAAGCTCTACCTCTACACTAATTCGTGGATAGTAGCCAATGCTCTGTAAAGTTGGCTGGACAGGTAGAAAAAGGCCAATTAGCAGCGTAGAGAAAAGCCAATCTGAGCTGCAGATGAGTGGAAGGACATTGCCACTCGAGTAGAGAAGCTACCTGTAAAAGTCCGCCATGTAGATGCCCATGTCCCCAAGAGTCGGGCTAATGAAGAGCACCGAAACAATAAGCAAGTAGATCAAGCTGCAAAGATAGAGGTGTCAAAAATAGACTTAGATTGGCAACACAAGGGAGAGTTGTTCCTAGCTCGATGAGCCCATGATGCCTCAGGCCATCAGGATAGGGATGCCACCTATAAGTGGGCACGAGACCGAGGGGTGGATCTAACTATAGACAGTATTTCTCAGGTTATCCATGACTGTAAGACGTGTGCTGCCATCAAGCAGGCCAAGCGGGTGAAGCCGCTATAGTATAGCGAGCGATGGTCCAAGTATAAGTACGGGGAAGCCTGGCAGATTGACTACATCACCCTTCCCCAAACCCGCCAAGGCAAGCGCTATGTGCTGACCATGGTAAAAGCCACCACTAGATGGTTGGAGACCTACCCTGTGCCCCATGCTACTGCCCAAAACACCATCCTAGGCCTTAAAAAGCAAATCCTGTGGAGACATGGTACCCCTGAGAGGATTGAGTCTGACAACGAGACTCATTTCAAGAACAGCCTTATAAACACCTGGGCTAGAGAACATGGCATTGAGTGGGTGTACCATATTCCTTATCATGCGCCAGCAGCCGGGAAAGTTGAACGATGCAATGGCCTGCTTAAAACCACGTTGAAGGCACTGGGTGGGGGGACTTTCAAAAACTGGGAAAATAATTTAGCAAAAGCCACCTAGTTAGTGAACACTCAAAGTTCTACCAACCAAGCAGGCCCCGCCCAATCTGAGCCCCTAAGAACAAGAGATGGAAATAAAGTTCCAGTAGTACACATGAAAAGAATGCTGAGAAAAACTGTCTGGATTAATTCTGCCTCCAGCAAAGACAATCCCGCTCCTGGGGTTGTTTTTGCTCAGGGACCTGGCTGCACATAGTAGGTGATGCAAAAGGATGGTGAGACCCGCTGCATACCTCAAGGGGACCTTGTTTTTCGATGAACACTGTGACTGTGTCTGTATTTATATTCACATGTATATATATGTATATCATTTAAAGGTTTAAATTCAATATAATATGTTAGTGTGGGAAAAAATTCGGGGTGGATAACGTTAAGGGTTAAGTCTCTTGAATTTCCCCCCCCCCCCCAAGTTGCTAGGAGACTAAAGGCTGAGTGCTTAACCTGAACAAAGGGAAAAAAGCCCCGGGGAAGAGAAGGCTGGGGGTGGGGGGTCAGTCGTCTCGTCTTCCGGGGAGAGCAGCGTTTCGTTTTCCGGAGAGAGCAGCGTGCGGCCCATCGGCTGGCGGCCCTGAAGTCCGGGGGTGACGGAGAAGTCTGGCGCTGGGAATTCTACCATCAGTTGGAGCGCCCAGGAATTCGGACTTTCTTCGCTGTCCTGCTGGATTTTTGGGTGAGGCCGGGTCCCACCGCTGCAGCTTCTTCGGCACTGCCACCTCTGCCTGCCGAGGACGCCCCCCTGCCTGCGGAGGACAGCCCACGGCTTCCAGCCATCAGCGCCGGAGCTTCCACCGTTTTGCCCTCGGGGTTCTTGGTTCTGTTCTACTATTGTTATAATTACTGTTGTTTTTTTCTCGTCTGTCCTGTTATATTTATTAGTAAAGTACTGTTATTCCTTTTCACCATAGCTCTGACTGAAAAGTTTCTTTAATCTTCCAAATTATAATAACACAGAGGGAAGGATTCGAGTTCCTCATTTCCTGGAGAGGCCTGCCTCTCCTTAGCAGACACCTGTCTTTTCAAACCAAGACACCCACAATTGATATTGCTAATGCATTTTTCTCCATTCCTCTGGCTGCAGAATGCAGGCCTCAGTTTGCCTTCACATAGAGAAGAGTGCAGTACACCTGGAACCGACTGCCCCAGGGGTGGAAACACAGCCCCACCATCTGCCATAGACTGATCCAGGCTGCACTGGAAAAGGGTGAGGCTCCAGAACATCTACAGTACATCGATGACATCATTGTGTGAGGAAACACAGCAATGGAAGTATTTAAGAAAAGAGAGAAGATCATCCAGATGCTCCTGAAGGCTGGCTTCGCCATCAAGAAGAGCAAAGTTAAGGAACCTGCTCGAGAGATCCAGTTCCTGAGAGTAAAGTGGCACGATAGAAGGCGTCAGATTCCCACTGAAGTCATCAATAAGATCACAGCAATGTGTCCACTGTGGGAGATTAGGGACAGGCGGTCGGAAGATATCGCGTTGTACGGGCAGACAGAACCCCTCCCTCAATTCTTAGTTGGTCAGTGTCCTTGATAAACTAAGCAACACCTAACTTGTAACGTAAGCAGACGGATGTGATGTAGCAAACAGAGGTGTTATAACCCCATGTAACCAGTTAATAAACGCCATTAGCCGTCCACCACACTGGTGTCTGTGAGCTAGTGGTCCGAACAGCCTGGGTGTGGCTGCCGTGTCGTTCCTGGAACCAGGTCGCTACACCTCAGCGGAGGTAACAAGTGGTGCCGAAACCCCCGGGAGTTGCCCGGGAGAACGGGAGTCGCCTGGACGGGTGAACGACGGCCGAGCGGCTGGTCCAGCTCGGCGAGGGGGACGCCCCAGGACCCGTGAGGAGGATGGAAGCCCTCATGAAGGTCGTATCTCAGATTCATAAGCAGTGGGGAATTGATTGTAAAGCAAAAGATTTTACCCTCGCAGTGACGAGGCTTTTGCAACTTAGTATCATTGATAGTCCGGTGGATATCCTCCACCCAGATGTTTGGGATCAATGTACTAAGGCTCTTGCCGAAGACACAATGTCTTCCGGCTCGGGGAAAACTCTTAAGGCATGGGGACGGGTCGTAGATGCATTACAGAAGGCTTTGCATGAACAGGAGACCTGGAGAGCTGCTCGAAATTGTTTAAAAGTTTCCCCCCAATTGGGTATTGCAGCAGCGACGCAAACTTTCTCAGAGGAAACTGTTGTTGAGAATTTTCAGAGTGGTAAAGAATGCAGTCTGAATGTTAGTGAAAATATTCAGTGTGATGATAAAGCCAGTTCAGCCGAATGCATCGGCTCAGGCTCAGAAAATCAAGAGCTCGCTTCGGGGCCCCCAAGCTCAAGGTCGCTCATTAAAGAGATAACAGAGATGCTGTCATTTTACAACGGTCTAGCTGAAGAAGCTAGGAATGCTGAAAAAGCGGGGGAGGGACCTCCACCTTATGCACCTCAAGTTAGTGCTGATAGTGGGCTTGTTGCCAGCAAAAACAAAGAGAGCTCGTTTGCTAACGTGGGGGCGGGCGAGCAGAAAAAGGGAGGAGAGCGCAAAGAGAGAACTGAAGCCACTCTTTGCCAAACAGCGCGTTTTTCTAAGGTGAGAAGCTCCCACAGCAGGAGGCGGGGGGAGCGCAGGTGCAGGGGGCAGCTCAGCCCCGAGAGAAAGGGGCGGGGGCCAAAGGAGAAGGGACGGCCCAGCCCGGAGGGAAAGGGGAGGGGTCGGAGCCTGACCAAAAGGCTCCGGAGCCCGGAAACAGCCAGTCAGTCCACTTCCGTCTCTGAAACCGACTCCAGCTGGGACTGGGACAGCCAGTCCTCTGCTGCCAGCTCTGGCTCTGGCTCCGGCTCCGACAAAGAAGTAACAGTATATAAAATCAGTAACAACAATGTTTCTACTTGGGTTGAGGGGAAGTCAGAAAAAGAACGAACTCCCCTCACAGACTAGAAAAAGATAAAAATGGCATGCTTTAAGTGCAGCCAGGCATTTAAATTGGGCAAATGTACAAATTATTAGACTCCCACCTTCAGTGCCCCAGTCATTTAAACTCTTTCAGAGTCTTGCAGCACGCAGACACAAGAGGGAAGCCACACTTAGTACCTCCTCATCATCCAGACCTTTAGCCATTTACCAAAAACCTAAATCAGTTCCTTACAATCTGTTTCTTAGTGTGTTAAATGCTACCTTTTTGTCATTGAACCAATCCAATCCAAACTTTACAAAATCATGCTGGTTATGCTATAATGCAGAACCTCCTTTTTATGAGGGTGTTGCCTTTGATGCTCCTTTTGAATATTCTGCAGCAAACAATCCACACAACTGTAAGTGGGACACACCCCGGAGGGAAATTACCCTGAGCCAAGTCACAGGCCGAGGCAAATGCTTTAGCAGTGTAACTGCAGCAAAACAGAAGGGAAATATCTGTGCTGAGTTCATCCAACCTAGTCAAAAAACTGACAAGTGGGCAGTTCCGCTCCTGCCAGGAATGTGGGTCTGTCAACAAATTGGAAAAACCCCCTGTGTGTACCTTGGTAAATTCAATAACCTTGCTGACTTTTGTGTCCAAGTTCTGATTGTTCCTAGAGTCCTGTATCACCAAGAAGAGGAAATGTATCACTTTTTAGAAGAAAACATCCAGCTCCGCAAAAGTGAAGTAATGACAGGTGTAACCATTGCAATGCTCCTTGGCCTAGGAGCTGCCGGCACAGCCACAGGTGTTTCAGCTCTCGTGACCCAACATCAAAGACTCTCTCAGCTGCAAATGAAAATCGACGAAGACTTACTGAGAATTGAAAAATCCATCTCCTCTCTGGAAAGATCTATCTCCTCGCTTTCAGAAGTCGTCCTGCAGAACAGGCGAGGACTGGACCTCTTGCTCATGCAGCAAGGAGGTCTGTGTGCAGCCTTGAGAGAAGAATGCTGTTTTTATGCAGACCATACCGGAGTCGTGCGAGACTCCATGGCCGAGCTGAGAGAAAGACTGGCCCAGAGAAAGAGAGAGAGAGAGGCCCAACGAGGATGGTTCGAGTCATGGTTCAATCAGTCCCCATGGCTAGCCACCCTTGTTTCCACCCTAATAGGCCCTCTCACCATAATACTCCTGACACTGATTTTTGGGCCTTGCATTTTGAACAAGTTAGTGTCGTTTGTTAGAAGCCGTTTAGAGAAAGTCGACATCCTACTTGTCGAACGCATGCAATTATCGTGAAGTGCGCTTGTTACTAACATTTTATACCACTTTTGTATCCTATTATACTAACCTTAACAACTTTTATATTTTTATGACATTTATACTTTTATAACATTTATACTTTTATAACATTTATATTTTTATAACATTTATACTTTTACAACATTTATACTTTTATACTTTTTTACTTAGTCATGGGAGGGGGGGGAAATGTGGGAGATTAGGGGCGGGCGGTCGGAAGATATCGCGTTGTACGGGCAGACAGAACCCCTCCCTCAATTCTTAGTTGGTCAGTGTCCTTGATAAGCTAAGCAACACCTAACTTGTAACGTAAGCAGACGGATGTGATGTAGCAAACAGAGGTGTTATAACCCCATGTAACCAGTTAATAAACGCCATTAGCCGTCCACCACATTGGTGTCTGTGAGCTGGTGGTCCGAGCAGCCTGGGTGTGGCTGCCGTGTCGTTCCCGAATCAGGTCGCTACACCTCAGCGGAGGTAACAGTTCATCACAAACACCTTTGCTCAAATCCACACACAAATCAAAACAATCATCTCCCCAAATGCATATCTTTCCCATGATTTAAAGGAATGATCTAAACATAGAGTTCATTTCCATGGCTCAAGAATGGAACAACCAACTCTTCAACCCTCTGTCCTAATAGTCTTTTCACTCTTGCTCTACTGACTTCATGCTGTTTTTTTTCTTTATGTTCACTCTGTCTTTCCTTACTCTCTCAGAGAAGGGCTAAGCTCTGGAAGCTTCATGTTGCCAGGAAAGGGTTAAATCTGCTCGGAGTCTTTGTCTCTCCCTCTGTAGCTCACGGTGTTAGATGTTCAAGACCATGCTGGTGAGGGAGGAAGAACTCATGCAGAAACATCAGAGATCAGAGCACCCTGGCAGTCCGGAATCACAAAAAAAACCCAGGCAGGATCATAAATGCCTTCTCAGCTCACCCCTCTGTGTAAATTTGGGCAGCCTCAGCCTAAATGGTGCCCATAGCTCTTATCAGGGGCCCAGCAGAGATCTCTCCCTGCTCCAGGGAAGTTTGGAGAAAGTAGTTGTTGTAAAGCAGCAACCTCTCCTTCCCCCTCCACCCGGGAGCCGATGGAATCCGGCCAGGCCTCAGGCCAGCTCCCCCCCAAAAGTGGGGAGCAGCATACCCAACTCCATGTTACCTGTCTCTCTCTGGCTAAAGGAAAGAAGAAAAAGGACCCACCTACAGGAAATCAAGGGATTTTATATGGTACTTCCCAAAGTCGTAGCCAACAATTTTCAATGGTCAGAACAGATGCTAATATTCCAACTAACTCTCTGATAGGTCCTTGTCTTTTCTAAAGCAATTCCCAGGTCCTGACCTGGAGAATTATTCTACATTCTTCTATAACTAAAAAACGAAACTGTATTAACCCATGACAGAAGCACACACCTGTGTTCTGGAGGTGCTGTCTGTGTTTGCATTCCCTCAAACCACTGACTGCCCCATGGTTAATGCTGTACCAAAGAGCAGGACACAGTGCCAGGCCCCTGGAATGCTCTCGGGATCCTGACACTGCCTCTGTGGGCTCTTCAACTGAATAGGCATCAGTCAGAAACTCATCAAACTCATCCACTGGATGAGGTAAGTCAAGCTAGAAAAATCTCTGTAGCACACATTAAGAGCATTGTGAGTGCACACAGCTGTCCCAAGGCAACAGTTTCCTGGGATGCTGCAGCCCTGGGGATGACCCATCTACCAGGGATTTTAAAGAGCTCTTTGCTGTCTCAGTGCAATGAGATGAGGGGAAAACTGAGAGGCACAGAATGAAGTTAAAAAGGCTCAAGAGTCCAAAAATTAGATGATAGGACAGAAGCTGGAAAGGGAGGCAAGCAGTGCCTCAGAAGTGACTAATTCCAAACCTTTGCTCCAGTGTTTATTATAGAAAAGAACAGATAAGAAAGGCTGATGGTAACAACTGCCAGGGGCAGCTAGTCCCAAGGTAAACAAACAGCAAATGCCTTGGGAGCAGCCTGCCAAGTCCAGATGGTCCCCACATCTTTGGGTCATTTCTTAAAAAGAAAGGACATTATTTTCTCCCACCCCAGCATCCTCCCAGCAGTGGCAGTGGGGTGGGGGGGTGGGGGGGGGGAATATATTTCAGGTAGTATCATAGTTAAAGGGATCTTTGGTCAGAGAGCACTGGAAACACATGAAAACTGAATATTCCCATACAAAGGCTCTGAGGAGGATCTGGGAGCCAACTCCCTGCAGGAAAGTCAACTAACAACCACTGTGGGCTGGACCAGTCACGGCTTTAGTGTGATGAACCATTTCTATTTTTCTTAGCACAAGAAGAAAGGCATGTCCAGGACTCTGGTTTGTATGAAAGAGTTTTGGAGGATTGAGTGGATTTTTTGCTCTGTCCAAGCAAAACAGCAAGAGCAATTCTTGCTCTGCAAGAAGCTCTGAACTCTCCTGCAGCTGAGAGCTGGTGTAACACAAGAACCCTCACACTCTGGGACAGCTGTTGCAGTGCTAAAGGGACCTTGACGCAAAATAGGTGGATTATAGATCCCTGTACCAACTGTGCCTCCCTGCAGGAGTCCCTTGGCATATGGAGCACACATTCTTCTGAACAGGGGTCTTTTAAACCCATCATTTCAGCAGATAGACACCACTGGAGACAGCCAGTATTTGATTTGAAGCTCCTTCATATGTCAAAGCATCGTAAAGCATGAAGGTCTCTTACATCTTGAAGACAACTGGGAGGATTCCTAGGAGAGTTTTCTATTCCATTTGGTCATTTTAGCTATTTTTCCTGTTATTTACCTCCACATCACAACAGAAACAGGAGAACAGATTCATTTCACCATAGCTCTGCAGTTCACCAAGTAAACTGGCTCTGAAATATTTTGATTCAAACTATTAAATCTCAAGCTATACCTGTTAGACAGCCTCTTGTGAGGCAGATTTTAGTCTCCTCTTTTCTACTCTGCTGGTTTCCCCTTCCAGGGGTGGCAAGGGATTAGAAACAAGGAAGCCAAAAAGCTGCCCTGCAGTGATTCTTCCCAGCAGGAATAGTTTTTCCCTGATCTTCATTAGATGTCTGGGTGACAAGTGGCATTCTGTATTTGATCCCAACAGATCACAAATGCAGCCATATCCCACCACTTTCAATCCCTTACAGTTCATGACCCGTGGGTGCCAGCTCACACCACAGACAGCTCTGCAGGAGAGATGCATCCCAAATGACACCAATCACTGGGGTCACCTCATGGAACAGAAAAAAGATAAGGCACATCTGTGGAACAAGTGGGTCTTCTGAAAACATCAGTCCAAAGTCAAGAGAGTTTGAATTTCTTATTTACAAAAATAATGCAACTCTGTAACAGCATCCAAACCAAAATTGTAACTGCCTGAAAGTTTCCAGTCAGGTTATCATGGGTTAGCACAATTTTGTTTTCTAGATATAGAGAAATGTAAAATGTTTTTCCCTGCCCTGACCGTAGGCGTAAGTTGGGGTGGGGGGAGGACAAGGACCTATCAAAAAGCAGGCTGAGATATTGGCAGCTAAGTTGACCAATGAGAAGTGTCAGTGCTACTTTGGAAGTAACATTTAAAACTAATCTGCTGCTGACCGCCCACTCTCTCACTTTAGGATCAGCAATGAGGTAACATCGGAGGTGGCGGGCGGCCTCAGGTCGGGCCTTGCTGCCCTTTTGGGCGGCCGGGCCAGGCCTGGCCAGGTGTCTGAGGGCTGCTGCCCGCACAGAGAGAGCCTGGGCTGGCTGAGCCCCTTTCCCTTGCTTGCTGGCAGGGCAGTGGGGCAGCTGCAGCTCGGCAGTGCGGGGCCATGTGCTCAGACCATGGCAGAAGGGGCCAAAACATGGCCCAGCTTAATCACCGCTGGCAGCAGAGAAAGCAAACCTGCAGCTCCATAACAACTTTGAGCTGGACCGCCTTAGATGAGACCGAGGGGTGGAAAAAAGGACCTTTACCAGTTTCCTTTATCAGCACAGCCTTACATTTTTTTCTTCAGCCCTGCAGCCGAGTGCGTGCACGTGGCCTTTGCAAGCCCGGGCAAATTTAACCCTTTCTTAGCAACACGGAACTTTTAAAGCACAATTCTTCCTTGAGAGAAAGAAGAAAGAAAAAAACCAGAAGGTACCTGGAACAGACACTGCATGAAGTCAGTTAGATGAGAAGTGAAAGAACTAATAATATTGGAATAGGATTGAAGAAGTGGACGTTTTTAACCAGGCTTTTCTAAGGTAAATTATGAAGAAATTAACTGTTCTTTGCAGCATCTTAATATTATTTGGGTAGAATGCTATTATAATCAAAATTAAGGACTGATGTAATAGAGATTTATTTGGGAACTTTGAAACCCCCGCTCCTGGGTCAAAAGGAGGTCTCAGCCTTTTGAGACAAAGATAATTATAGATCAGAAGAAGTATTCGTAAATAGTACCCCAGATACACTGAGAAGCTCTGCAGATAGAACATCACAGTCTGCGAAAACTCTGGGCAGCAGCAGAATGTGTAACAATGAGAGCACTGGACTATTTTGTCTTGTAGCAAATGTCTTCATAAAAAGATCTTAGAAGGACTCTTCTCCTAGAGTAATGCATAGTTATGTCTAAGTGGTGAAACTGACTGAAAATCCTAAATTGTGTCTTTCTATGTTGTTCAATAAGAAAGTTAATAGTTTGTAAGAGGAAAGAAGCGTGTTTTAAGGTATCATTCTGTTTTAGTTTAAGTTTTCTTGTTTCTCAACTATTTTTTTTCTTTTCTCAGTCTTTTAATATATGTTAATAAAACTATTTTTGTTCATTTTTAAGCTTAAGCCTCCTTTGTTTAGTTTTTTTCCTAATCTCTCCCTCCCACAAAAATATTAACACTAAAACCCCTACATTAATTGGTGTTTCTGCCTGGTTTTATTAAATTAAAACCATTACACAGGTACACAGCAAAATAGCTGCCCTTCCACCCTGGATTGCAGCTCCAGGAACTGCCAGGAACCCTGCCCTAGCTCTCCAACTTCTTCCAGGGAACTCTAGTTCAGCCTTTTTTGAAAGGGTGCTTCCAAACCTGCCTATACCATTCCAGCATGGTTATAATGCAGTCCTTGCCCTACTTTGATGTTCTTCAAAGCCTTAAATGTAATTTTAGCCCTGTCTTGCCATAGGACACAAACCCCATTTCCCATCTATTCTGATGGAGATGAAAATGCTGGAGAAGCAGAAGAGCAAGCATCCATCCATCCCTTTGTCCCACAGAAAATGCCACGCTCTCTTGCTCTGAGAGGAGGAATTTGCTCTGGCAGCATTCTTGGCACTGCACACACCTGAATCACTCTGGAAGTATCAAGGGCCAGCTCCTGCCTCAATGTGTGCTGCATGGAGGGCAAGCACTGCCCCATCAAGGGCTCTTCTGTGGCTTTCCAACAGCAACTCGGAGCAGAGCAAAGCCTTTCCAGGAAGTACTCCAAGCAGCAAAATGATCCATTTCTGGTAGGAGAGTTTTGCCTACAGGCCTGGGGAGGTTTTGCAGAGAGAAATGCTCATCAAACACGAGCCTCAGCCTCTTGGCTCAAATTCATTCCTCCAGAAGACATCTGGGGTGATATTCCCAGAGCTGGCCCTGGGCTGCTCAGCTACAGAAAGTCCCAGTTAAAGCACATGGGGGAGAGGAATAAGCTGGGCTATGTCCTGTCTCTGAACCCCAGGGAAGCCCCAGTCCCTTGGTCCTACACCCAGCCAAGTGGCTGCAAAAAGGGTTTTTTGTGGGAATACAGCTTGGAAGCAGAACTCAATGTACTGCTGAACTCATTACAGAAGTAGATGTGCTAGAGGGCTACAAGCCCTGGCAAGTCGAGGCAAGACCCTGAAGAAGGAAGAGATCAAGGTATATGTATGTATGAAAGACAGTACAGGCCTGTACAAGTCTGTACTAGCCCATAGTTAAGCAATGTTACTATCATGGGTTGGCACAATTTTGTTTTCTGGTTATAGAGAAATGTAAAATGTTTTTCCCTGCCCTGACCATGGAGTGGGTTGGGGGGGAGGACTGGGACCTATCAAAAAGCTGGCCAGGATATTGGCAGCTAAGTTGACCAATAGGAAATGTCAATGCGACTTTGGAAGGGACATTTAAAACTAATCTGCTGCTGATCGGTCTCTCTCTCGCTTTGGGGATCCGCCATGAGGTAACATTGGAGGCGGCTGGGCCAGCCCTGGATCGGGCCTTGCTGCCCTTCTGGGCGGCTGAGCCGGGCCCAGCCAGGCCCCTGAAAGCCACTGCCCTCACAGAGAGGGTCTGGGCTGGGTAAGCCCTTTTCCCCTGCTTGCCAGCAGGGAAGAAATCGGCTGCAGTTTGGCACTGCTGACTATGTGCTTGGACCGTGGCAGAAGGGGCCAAACCATGGCCCAGCTTAATCGCCGCTGGCAGCAGAGAAAGAAAAGCCTGTAGCTTCATAACAACTCAGCTGAGCCGCCCTGGATGAGACCGAGGGGTGGAAAAAAAGAATATCTACCAGCTTCCTCCATCAACACAGCTTTTGCATTTTCTTTAGCTCCTGCAGCTTCAGTGCTTGCATGTGGCTCTTGCAAGCCCGGGCGGCTGTAACCCTTTCTTAGCAACATGGAACTTTTAAAGCACAATTCTTCCTTAAGAGAAAGAAGGAAAAACAGAGGGTATATAGAAGACACCGCATGAAGTCAGTTAGATTAGAAGTGAAAGAACTAATAATATTGGAATAGGATTGAAGAAGTGGATGTTTTAAACCAGGCTTTTCTAAGGTAAATTATGGATAAATAAACTGTTCTTTGCAGCATCTTAGTATCGTTGGGTAGAATGCTATTCTAATCAAAATTAAAGACTGATGTAATTGAGATTTATTTAGGAACTTTAAAGCCCCCACTCCTGGGTCAAAAGGAGGTCTCAGCCTTTGAGACAAAGATGATTTTAGACTAGGAGAAGTATTCGTAAATAGTACCCTAGATACACTGAGAAGCTTTGCTGATAGAACATCATTAAGAGCACTGGACTATTTTTTGTCTTGTAGCAAACATCTTCATAAAAGATCTTAGAAAAACTCTTCTCCTATAGTAATGAGTAATTATGTCTAAATAGTGAAACTGACTGAAAATCCTAAATTGTGTCTTTCTATGTTGTTCAATAAGAAAATTAATAGTTTGTAAAAGGAGAGAAGCGTGTTTTAAAGTTTCATTCTGTTTTAGTCTGTTTTCTTTTTCTCAATTTTTTTCTTTCATTCTTTTAGTGTATGTTAATAAAACTATTTTTTGTTCATTTTTAAGCTTAAGCCTGCTTTGTTTTTTTTTTTTTTCTCCTAATCTCTCCCTCCCACAAAAAAAAGAACAAATACTAAAACCCCCTACAGTTACTAAGAAACATAGAAATTGTTGTTATGCTTGAAAGGTATATAAACCAGCAGTGTTCAATAAAATTGGCTTCATGATGCAAACCATCACCCAACAGTTTTTAGTGGACCTAAGGACAAAAGAACTGAAGCCAGAAAATATGGCACAGTCCTAAAACCACACTGCAGAAGTGGAAGCATGCATTTATCTAAATGGCATTTAATTCTTTAGAGTCCCAGTGTCTCAAGAGCCATCTACTTAAAACTCCTCTCCAAACAGAATATCTAAATGAAATATGAGGTCTGTTTCTTCCTCCTAACCCATGACACTCCCACACTCCCTCTGCCAAAATCAGACAGAAATGACTCATCTCAGATATCTCTGCTTTGTTACTTTCCCTGTCTGCATTTCTTTAACAGAGAAATGAAATAAAGAGATCCCAATGAATCAAGCTGTAGTATTTTGACTTACAATGCATTATTTTATGAAATAACAGGTCAGTTCTAGGAAGGTTTATTGCATAGACACGATTTCCATTATCTTTTCAAGCAAAAGTGAGTCCACCCTGCTCAAGGTATAAAACTGAATCTGAAACCTCAGCTTTGCTACCTTTGCTCTCCTACCAGCAGGGCACAAAGTGACAGTGGCTGGAGATCATGAGGGTGGATAGGCAGGCATTGACTGCTTGGCTCAGCTCACCACACATCTACATCTCCATGTGACCCTTGTGGAAGCCTGGCACCAGAGCCTGCCCATGGCTCTCCAGGGAGTTGCTCTGATTTAGGAGTAAGCAAATCAAAACTAATCAAAAGCCTGAGCAAACTTTGTGCATTGCTGGTGGTGAGGCTTTTCTTGCTGCATTTAATGCCACTGCGACTTCAGGGCTGAGCAGCACCACAAAAAGGGAAATGTTAAACACAGGCTTGTGTGATCCTTCTCTCATCAGCAAAGATCAGGAATTTTCCACCTAAATCCCCCAATACTTCCACTGGCTGGTAAATAAACTTAAAAGAACATAATTCACACAGGCTGCTACTGAGGGGACAGTACTATTCCTAGCTCACATCTGCCTCTCTGCTCTATTTTGTGAGACCTTACCTGCAGAGCTGCATGCAGCCCTGGGGTTCCAGCACAGGGAGGACATGGAACTGTTGGAGCAAGTCCAGAGGAGACAAGGATGATGTGTTCTCATGGATGGAGCATCTCTCCTTTGGAGACAGGCTGAGAGAGATGAGATTGCTTAGCCTGAAGAAAAGGCTCTGGGAAGGCCTTATTGCAGTATTGTATTTCAGTACTTCAAGGGGGCTCACAAGAAAGATGAGAACAAACTTTTTATCAGGGCTTGCTGCAACAGGACAAGGGCAAAGGTTTTAAACTGAAACAGGTTAGATTTAGACTGGCTGGACAGGGCTCTGAACAACCTGGCCTAGTTGAAGATGTCCCTGTGGACTAAACGGCCTTTAAAGGTCTCTTTCAACCAAACTGTTCTGTGACACAAAAGGAAGTAAGTTGCTTCTTGGGGGCAAGGGGGTCAGCTCCTTAAAGCTTTTTTTACATCCTAATGCAATGGGTGTGGACTGCAAGACATATTCATGTGATAAGGACTTAGATTACAGATGAAGTGTATCCTACAGCATTACTCCCCTATCCAGGGACATGAACAGGGACCTGACCAAGCTCCCCCAGCTGCTTCCTACCATATATCTGGATTTTCCATTCACAGTACAGTTCAATGGAAAGGCTGCTTCCAAAATAAAGGCCAGCCAAGACTGTCAGGAGAGTGTTTATTTTCAAGTGTTTGAGTACCCTAAACGTTGCCTCATTTTGAACAGCTGCCATTGTTAACATCCAAGCAGAGAATTATACCAGCATACAGGGAGACAAGCCATCGCTCACAGCTGGGAATAACTTCTGTTAAAAACAGTTCAAGGGCCCAATCCTAAAAAAGTTCCCCAGCCAAAATTCCCAAAGAGCAGTACATGTCAGAACCCAGATGTAAAATCCCAGCCCTGAACTCGTTCCTCAGAGCCACAGTCCAAACTCTGAGCAACTGGCTCTCTGCTGCACTGAGATCTGGAGGGGTTTGGGGGTTTTTGCACTTGCGGTGTGTTGGGGGTTAGGTTTGGTTTTGCTTTTTTTCCCCTTATAGAATTTTTCCCCCATAAGTTGCTAAGAGACTAAACACTGATGCTTAGAGGGTACTTGACCCACACAAAAGAAGTTGCCGAGGGAGGAGGAAGATCACATAAGTTTGGGGGAGGGAAAAGGACAGTGCTGGGGGAGCTCAGCGTTCTCTTCCTGCTCTCCGCATCAGAGACAACAGTTGGGCTGCTGCTTGCTGTGGGAGGAGTCCACTGTTAACGGAGGGTCCGGTCTTGGGAATTCTACCATCATCTGCTCGTGTGCCCAGGAATTCAGAACCCCCTGCGCCTGCCCTGCTGGAGCTGGGCCAGCCCTGCCCAGCTGTCATGGCTTCTTCAGTACTGCTCACTTTGCCGGGACATTCCCCCTTTGCCTGCTGGGGACCCCCACCATTCCATCCACCAGCCCGGGAGTTTCCATCGTTCCAGCTTGATGCTCTCAGGATCCCAAGGGATCAGACTGCCCCAGGCTTTGTAGAAGAAAGCCGCTCGAGGTTCCTGGTTCTGTTATTGCTAATGCTGTAGTTGTTGTTGTTTGTTTGCCTTATTATACTTAGTAGTAAAGAACTGTTATTCCTTTCCCCATAACTCTGATTGAAAAGCCTCTTTAATCTTCTAAATATATTCTTCTATAATAACTTGGATGAAAGGGATTGGAATTCCCCACTCCCAGAGTGGCCCCACCCCACCCTAGCAGATACCTGTCTTTCAAACCAAGACATGGTGCCAGCTCTGAAACACTGTCTCAGTTTTGAAAGACAGTTGTCTGTAAAGGAAAGCTAGAGCCTCCCTTGGAATGGAGAATGTAAACCCCCTTCCCTCCAAATTATTATAAATTTGCAATTAGGGGCTTTCAGGTAAAGATATGGGAATAGGAGTAACAGTTCTTTACTAGGAATATTTAAAATAAAGGAAAATACAAACATAGTAGTACAAAGAAAAAAAAAAAAAAAACCAAAACAAAACAAATACGCCAAGCAAGGAAGCAAACAAAAATTCCTGGAAAAACCCTGACAGAGTCAGGGATATGACCTGGCACCTTGTTGGTCAGGGTTTTGGAAACAGTCCAAATAAATCCTCCTGGAGTAACAGATGTGGTTCTGTAGAAAGTCCAGTGGTGACAAGATGGGTCCAGTCTTCCTCCAGGCATCCAGAGGAAAAACCAGATACCTTGTGTCCTTCAGTCCCAGTTTTTATCTAGCTAGGAACAGCTGGCTCCTCCCCCACCATGTGGAGCATCTCACAATGGGATGATGGAATGTGTCATGTCATTGGTGGGCCCTTGTTCTGGTTTGGGGCAAATTTGGGAGAAAACCCCTGTATAGGATCCCTCCAAGGAAGCAAACCCAGGTGGCCCCTCCCTCCAACCAGTCTGGTAAAAAAAACCTCTTTGGAGAAAAGTGGAAAAAACTATTTTACTAAACAAATGTGCATACAAGTATAAAGAATGAATAATATGAAACAATAAAACCTCTCCTTCTGAAGTGAGATGGCAAATTGAGAAAGTCCTTGCCGTGGGTGGAGCTCGGCTCTCTCTCTCTCAGTCTCTCCTCAGTCCCAGTCCCTCCGGCGCTGCTGGAAAATGCCGAGGTCCAGGCCCCGGTGGGCCGCAGGTGCAGCCCCCAGTGCTCCCCTGGGTTTTCAGTCCAGAGTAGGTTTAGACAGTTCCAAGAAAAAGGAAAAAAAAAAAACAGTCCAGGGAACTTCTCTGCCCTAGCTAGCTGAAACTAACTAAAAGCAAAAAAAATCTCTGTCCTGCAGTCTCCAAGCCTCCGCCGAACACACCGTCCGGAGAAGAATGTGGAGGAGTCAGGCAGTTTTCTCAAAACAAACTCCGCTCTTCTCCTTGCTCTTAGAACCAGTCTTAAAGGCACAGGACTCAATATACAGCACAAACAGAACAGACGATTGGGGATACAGACATCATAAAGTTACCCTAGGACATTCCACCCCTTATCCCCATATCGTCAATTTACTAAAACTAATATATACTCTAGCTCTACACACACATACATCTATATAAAAAAACAATATGCAATATACAGCTACATACAGTGGCAGTACCATTTAGCACACAGTGATAATTGCACACAGTTCTCACCCAACAATCAAATCTCCCTGGGGTACACATCGTGTGGTTCCATCTTTCTGCATTACCCACCATGTGCAGCCTGGTCCCTGAGCAAAGACAATCCCACGGATGGGATCCTCTGTACTTGAAGCAGAATTGATCCAAACTGTCTTCCCTAACAAACCTCTTACATGTACTACTGGGACCTTTTCTCCATCTACTGTATGTAGGGACTCAGATTGGGCAGGGCCTGCTCTGTTGGTGGAACCTCGGGTGTTAACTAACCAGGTGGCCTTTGCTAGATGCTGCTCCCAGTTTTTGAATGATCCCCCACCCAGTGCTTTCAGGGTGGTTTTTAGCAGTCCATTGTATCTTTCTACTTTCCCTGAAGCTGGTGCATGATAGGGGATATGGTACACCCACTCAATGCCATGTTCCCTAGCCCAGTTGTTGATGAGGCTGTTCTGGAAATGAGTTCCATTGTCTGACTCAATCCTCTCAGGGGTACCATGCCTCCAAAGAACTTCTTTTTCAAGGCCTAGAATGGTGTTACGGGCAGTAGCGTGGGGCACAGGGTAGGTCTCCAGCCATCCTGTGGTGGCCTCTACCATTGTGAGCACATAGCGCTTGCCTTGGCAGGTTTGGGGAAGGGTAATGTAGTCAACCTGCCAGGCTTCCCCGTACTTATACTTGGACCATCGCCCACCATACCATAGGGGCTTCACCCGCTTGGCCTGCTTGATTGCAGCACACGTCTCACAGTCATGGATAACTTGAGAAATACTGTCCATGGTTAGATCCACCCCTCGGTCTCGTGCCCACTTATAGGTGGCATCTCTGCCCTGATGACCTGAGGCATCATGGGCCCATCGAGCTAGGAACAACTCTCCTTTGTGTTGCCAATCTAAGTCTATCTTTGACACCTCTATCTTTGCAGCTTGATCTACCTGCTCGTTGTTCCGGTGCTCCTCATTAGCCCGACTCTTGGGGACATAGGCATCTACATGACGGACTTTGACAGGTAGCTTCTCTACCCGAGTGGCAATGTCCTTCCACTCATCTGCAGCCCAGATTGGCTTTCCCCTACGCTGCCAATTGGCCTTTTTCCACTTCTCCAGCCATCCCCACAGAGCATTGGCCACCATCCACGAATCAGTGTAGAGGTAGAGCTTTGGCCACTTCTCTCTTTCAGCAATGTCCAGGGCCAGTTGAACAGCTTTGAGTTCTGCAAGTTGGCTTGACCCACCTTCTCCTTCAGTGGCTTGTGCAACCTGTCGTGTGGGGCTCCATACAGCTGCTTTCCACTTCCGGTTCATCCCTACGATGCGGCAGAAACCGTCAGTGAAAAGAGCATAGCGTGTTTCTTCTGCTGGCAGTTGGTTGTATGGTGGAGCTTCTTCAGCACGTGTCATTTGTTCCTGCTCCTCTTCATTCATGAGACCAAAGTTTTCACCTTCCAGCCAGTTTGTAATTATTTCCAAAATCCCAGGGCGATTTGGGTTTCCAATGCGGGCGCGCTGAGTGATGAGGGCAATCCATTTGCTCCATGTGGCATTGGTGGCATGGTGAGTAGAGGGAACTTCTGCTTTGAACATCCATCCCAGCACTGGTAGTCGAGGTGCCAGCAGGAGCTGTGTTTCGGTGCCTACTACTTCTGAGGCGGCTTGAACTCCTTCATAGGCGGCCAAGATTTCCTTCTCTGTTGGAGTGTAGTTGGCTTCAGACCCTCTGTAGCTTCGACTCCAGAATCCCAGTGGTCGGCCCCGAGTCTCCCCAGGCACCTTTTGCCAAAGGCTCCAGGACAGACCATGGCTTCCTGCTGCGGAGTAGAGCACGTTCTTCACATCTGGTCCCGTCCTGACTGGGCCAAGGGCCACTGCATGAGCGATCTCCTGCTTGATCTGGGCAAAGGCTTGTTGCTGTTCAGTGCCCCAGTGGAAATTGTTCTTCTTGCGGGTGACCAGGTAGAGAGGGCTCACAATCTGGCTGTACTCAGGAATGTGCATCCTCCAGAAACCTATGGCGCCCAGGAAAGCTTGTGTCTCCTGTTTGTTGGTTGGTGGACACATTGCTGTGATCTTGTTGATGACTTCAGTGGGAATCTGACGCCTTCCATCGTGCCACTTTACTCCCAGGAACTGGATCTCACGAGCTGGTCCCTTAACTTTGCTCTTCTTGATAGCGAAACCGGCCTCTAGGAGGATCTGGATGATCTTCTCTCCTTTCTCAAACACTTCCATTGCTGTGTTTCCCCACACAATGATGTCATCGATATACTGTAGATGTTCCGGAGCCTCACCCTTTTCCAGTGCAGCCTGGATCAGTCTATGGCAGATGGTGGGGCTGTGTTTCCACCCCTGGGGCAGTCGGTTCCACATGTACAGCACGCCCCTCCAGGTGAAAGCAAACTGAGGCCTGCATTCTGCAGCCAGAGGAATGGAGAAAAATGCATTAGCAATGTCAATTGTGGCATACCATTTTGCTGCCTTGGACTCCAGCTCGTACTGGAGTTCCAGCATGTCCGGCACAGCAGCACTCAATGGTGGAGTCACTTCGTTCAAGGCACGATAGTCCACAGTCAATCTCCATTCTCCGTCAGACTTGCGCATAGGCCAGATGGGGCTGTTGAAGGGTGAGTGGGTTTTGCTGACCACCCCTTGGCTCTCCAGCTCACGGATCATCTTGTGGATGGGGATCACAGCATCTCGAGTTGTTCTGTACTGTCGGCGATGCACTATTGAAGTGGCAATTGGCACTTGTTGCTCTTCCACCTTCAGAAGACCCACAGCAGATGGGTTCTCTGATAGTCCAGGCAAGGTATTCAACTGCATAACACCCCCTGTCTCTACAGCTGCTATCCTGAATGCCCACCTAAATCCCTTTGGGTCTTTGAAATACCCATTTCGGAGGAAGTCTATGCCCAAAATGCATGGGGCTTCTGGGCCAGTCACAATAGGGTGTCTCTTCCACTCATTTCCAGTCAGGCTCACATCAGCCACCACCAAAGTAAAATCTTGTGAACCCCCTGTCACCCCAGCAATGGAAATAGATTCTTCCCCCACATGTCTTGATGGGAGTATTGTGCACTGTGCTCCAGTGTCAACTAAGGCCTCATATTTTTGTGGTTCTGATGTGCCAGGCCAACGAATCCACACAGTCCAAAAAACACGGTTTTCCCTAGCCTCTACCTGGCTAGAGGCAGGGCCCCTCTAAGCCTGATTATCCTTTTTTCCCTGGGTAACCGGAGCTGCTTCCTTCTTGCTGGAACTTCCTCTCACAGTCTTGCCATCCAACAATTCATGCAGCCGTTGTGTCATAGCATCAGTAGATTCTCCATCCCATCTTTTCATGTTTTCTCCACAATCACGCAGGAAGGACCACAGCTTAGCCCGTGGGATGCCTTTTCCCTCTCTATCTAGGGAACCTTTGCGTGTGGTGCCAGAGCCTCTAACATGTATTGCAGAGATCTGGAGAATGTTCTCCTTGAGTTCTTTGTGATTCTCCTCTATCTTGTCTTCTAATTTCGTCATACGCGTTTCCAGAGCTGCAATTCTTGCATGTGTTGGACCATGCACGGCATCTGCATATGTTCGGAGCTTCTTCGCCATATCAAGCACAGTTTCCTCTGTCTCATCCTGCTTCATTATTGCTAAAGCAGAGGAGTATTCTTGTGGCCCAAGTCGTACAAGTTTTCGCCACATCACAGGTGTGCATGGTACCAAGTCGGGGTTCCTAGTGTTTATGTCATCTGAGAAGACAATTTCCGCCACTGCCATTTCCCTCAAGCGCTGGATCCCTTGTTCAATGGTTTTCCACTGGGTTTGCTGCATATAGAGATTGTCAGCACACAGATATCTTTGTGCCACACTTCTCAGGACCCGTTCCCAGAGACTGCAAGGACTAGCCTCCCTCATCATTTCTTGGTCAATAACTGGATCATGTGACAGGGATCCCAGATGTCTTGCTTCAGTGCCATCCAGTATTGTAGCCTCGCCTGCAGCATCCCAAAGACGGACTAACCAACTAATTATAGATTCATCAGATCGTCGAGTATAATCCTTTCTTAGGCCACGAAGGTCCTTCAGGGAAAAGGACTCAATAGTATCTCCTGCTCTTGCAGCAGTTGGTCGGGCTCCTGATCTTGTAGCAGCTGGTTGGGCTCCCGATTGTGTGCCAGTTGGTTGGGCTTCCAATTTTGTATCAGTTGGTTCGGCTTCTGATTGTGTATCATCAGTTGCTTCACCTTCTGATTGTGTGTCAGGTGGTTTGACTCCTGACTGGGTGTCAGGAGGCATTGAGGATCCTTCACCTGAATCATCGTCTACTGGTCGATCGGTTTTGTCCGTGTGCTTCTTTCCCTTCTTTACTGCAGCAACTGCCGGTGTCTTAGCCTCACTGTCTGGTTTAGCTGCAGCCTGAATAGCTGTGGGATTGGCCGCAGCCTGAGTGACTGATTTATCTCCCTGCTCCCCTGCCTCTATCTGCTGCCCTACAGTGTTTAGCGGTGTGTGACTCATTCTAGAAAAGCTATAAACCATATAGAGGAAGGTCACCAGGTGAAATACCAGGAAGGTGGTGTCTTTAACATTCAGGAGACCCTGAACATTCTCCAAAAGCGATGTAACTGACTCAAAAGAGAAGAAGGAAAGAAGAGGCTGAAGAGCCTCATCCCCTACTCCTCCTCTAACAAACTGGGTGCAATTGTTGATAAATCCCCAAAACATGCTGCTGGAACTAGGACGCAGGGCAGGACGAAAAAACCATAAACCGAACATACCCAGAACAAACTCCAGTATCTTTATAAGCTTCTTGTAAGCCATAATCACCGAACCCAGCAAAATAATTATTCTAAATTGTGCATCCCTAGTGTAAAAGCTGTATGTTAGGGACAATATTGGAGCTATTTCTGGGTAAGAAAACAAACCTAGGGACCAGAAAGGTATTAAGATCTCAAAAAAGCCTAGGGAACAGAAATGCAGAAAAGACTCCATTCTGAGAGACATTAGGAATTCAAGAAGCAACATGGCCAGTGTTTAATCCTCACCCAAGGGACAAACAAACAAACAAACAAACAAAAAAGCAGTTAATAATAATCAATACAAGTTTTTTCCACTCTCTCGAGCCCCACGTTGGGCACCAATATGAAGTATGTTCTGGTTTGGGGCAAATTTGGGAGAAAACCCCTGTATAGGATCCCTCCAAGGAAGCAAACCCAGGTGGCCCCTCCCTCCAACCAGTCTGGTAAAAAAAACCTCTTTGGAGAAAAGTGGAAAAAACTATTTTACTAAACAAATGTGCATACAAGTATAAAGAATGAATAATATGAAACAATAAAACCTCTCGTTCTGGAGTGAGATGGCAAATTGAGAAAGTCCTTGCCGTGGGTGGAGCTCGGCTCTCTCTCTCTCAGTCTCTCCTCAGTCCCAGTCCCTCCGGCGCTGCTGGAAAATGCCGAGGTCCAGGCCCCGGTGGGCCGCAGGTGCAGCCCCCAGTGCTCCCCTGGGTTTTCAGTCCAGAGTAGGTTTAGACAGTTCCAAGAAAAAGGAAAAAAAAAAACAGTCCAGGGAACTTCTCTGCCCTAGCTAGCTGAAACTAACTAAAAGCAAAAAAAATCTCTGTCCTGCAGTCTCCAAGCCTCCGCCGAACACACCGTCCGGAGAAGAATGTGGAGGAGTCAGGCAGTTTTCTCAAAACAAACTCCGCTCTTCTCCTTGCTCTTAGAACCAGTCTTAAAGGCACAGGACTCAATATACAGCACAAACAGAACAGACGATTGGGGATACAGACATCATAAAGTTACCCTAGGACAGCCCTAATGGCCCATTATCAGAACATGTCCCCCTGGAGGATGGAGGGGTGGTGAAAGAAATAAGAGACACTGCCCCACCTGGTTTTAATGGCTGGGCCATTATCAGAAGGCATCCACCCCCCTCCCCCCTGGAGTTACAAGAGAAGGATAAAACATCTCCCAATAAACAGCTTTCAACAGATGAAACAGAATACACATTTTTAGGTTACATAATCCAAGACAAACACCTACCCACATTTTTCTCTCAAGTATTAGTCAAGAAGGAATTTTTATATACTGAGCTCCTTAAGGAAAAATTAGGAACTGGTTTGTGTTCAAGAATGCTGTGTTTGGGAAAAAGAAGAAGGTTTTGTCACTGAAGTATGTGGGTGCTTTTATCATTACAAAAGAAAGTTGAAGTTTCAAAGCCATATTTGGTTGCTTGATCAGCTATTTGCTTTGTACATCATGGCATAAGAATTTAATGTTTCCTTTCAGAAGTTCTTTTGTTGTTGCTTTAAAAAAAAAAAAAAACCACTCTTCTTTTCAAAACAGGGTAAAAGGCTATTTGGTAGGTGGATTGTTTTTATAATTTTCCCCATTCCATGTGCTAGATTTCAGTGGTTTAAAAAATAGTCACATCCCATTCTCAACCACAGATGGTCTCCTGTTTACGCAACACCAACTGGACCAGAGTCCCATGCATTAACTTATCTTTTGACCAATTACTAAAGAAAATATTAATGACACAAACACCTATCTTGCAAACACATGGGCAAATACAACTTCACTCATGCAAGTGACTTCCCAAATTTATATTGATACGGGGTGCAGCATTTGTACAACGCTAAAGGTGTTTGCATTCACATGGGTGCAGCTGCAGGAACTCTGCAACTTCCTGATATTCCATAATACAGAAAGAAAGAAAGAAAGAGGAAAGCATGATAATTAGTAGGCAAAAGCTTGCATTTCCATATTCCCCAATTCTGTTACTGCCAGCCTGCTCCCAGGACTGTTCTTCACATCACCTGAGAGCCCACAAAACAGCCTCTGCTTTAGTTATTTCCTCCCCAGCTCTCATTAAAAGCCTCAAAGAGGCACATCAGATCACCGGCCCAGAAAAGCACAGACCTGACAGCACTTACACAACTCAGTACCACTGCAAATGCTCCCTAAGCACCAGTTCAACTTGGAAGCAAAGAGAAAAGTTGTATTTATACCCCAGTGTCTGCCGGTACTTTCAAAGCAGCCACCATCTAGGTGGAAATATGCATATCAGAAAAAGAGGATGCAAGAGAAATCAGAAGCAAGAATGTAGATAAACCCCATTTTCAAAACAACCCATAAAACAAGCAGTTTCTGAGGTTAACTCAGTGAACCATGGAGAAATTACTTGCTGGAGAGTGTTTCAGAAGCATATTACATACCCACAGGCTTCCCACTCCCCATCCCTGCTCTCGCAAATCCTTCTGTGGTACAGCAGTCACAAGGCAGACAAAAGACCAGCACCAGCCCTGAAATCCAAAGATCTTCGAAGCGTGGGATGCTGAAACCCTCCCTTGCTCTGCTCAGCGAGATGATGCTCAAGAGGGAGAGGGATGTACTTACTGGCTGCCGGAGAGCCCGGGAGTGTTGCGAGATGGCTGCTGCTGCTGGGAGGAGGGAAGGGATGGACCGAGTGTTGCGAGCGGCTGCGGGACGGACACGGGAGCGCTTTGGGCTGGGCTGGGGTGTCCAGTGGGAGAGACGCGGCAAAAGTCCAGCCCAGAGCATCGATCCTGCCTGGGGAGCAGCTGGAAGTGGGGAGCTCCTCCCAGGGTCACTGCACCATCCATGGGGGGAAAACCCCAACCAGCGATGGCACTTTGCCAGCAGAGCTGTTCTGAGCTCCTCCACAACAGCACAGCGCTGTCATGGGAAACATGGGATGCAGCAGATGGGGAACAGCCTCGCTGCCCCAAAAAGTGCCAGCAGCTGCACTCCCAGACAAGGAAAATGAGGCACAAAATCTTTGCAGGAGGATGCCTTGCCAGGTTCCTATCCTGTCCAAACAACCCTCTCTCAATGCTAAAGCCTTTCCTGGAAGCTGTTACACCTCACCTTCAGGTTCATGGACAGAGTTTGCAGGACACAAAATGAACAGCAGGGATGTATTTCAAGTGAGAAGTCAGCAGGAAGGGAGGGGACCCAACTGAAGAGAGCACAGAAAAAAATATGCCAAAAGAGGAGCATTTTCTTTAAAGCAGCCATGAAAAAAAGTACTGTCAGGTATCAATTCATTCCTATTGTAAATAAATCTGCCTGCCTGTGCTGCACCACACCAGAAAAATCTCACAACATTCACATTTCCTTTTCTCCATCCCTTTCTTTTTATATTCTTCTGAGTTTATCCCACTTTCGTCCATTCTTCTGCTATTGGACACATGGCCCAACAAGTAACTAAGTTTGTTTTTCATCAAGAGGTGCTTGTGTTAGAGCTCTTGCTCTACAAACAGGCATTTGTGGTGCCTTGGGGAGCCACCACAGAGCTCCTGACTAATGGGAGGAGAGGCTGGTAGGTGTGCTGGATACAGCACCAGTATCCCTGGAAAGCAGACCATTATACTTGGGCCAAGGAATTTCTCTTTGTTAGTGAAACAAAAACATTGTCTAGGAGCAAATACACTCTCTTTATAAAAGCATTCATATTTTTCTGTGTCTCTGTTCATTCAACAGGTAAGTCCCACAGATTCCTCCAACACTGAATCATCCATATTAACAACATTCCTAGCAGGGACAAGAACACTGGGCTGCCCTGAGGTTCAAGGCTCAGATGCCACCACTTGCCAAGAACAACTTCAGTCATGCATAAAACACAGATGCGAAACACCGACATCATTTATGACTATGGACTGAAGTTTACACTTGATTTTCAAAGGAATCCAAATATCCATTTCCAGCTCATTTTTCCAACAGCTCTCCCACCTAGCATAAAACCTACCATTAGCAAGAGCTTTTCTCCAATGGTTGTAACCATCAACTACAAGAACATTAGCAACATTGTAAGAACATTACAAGAACCCTGCCCCTAAGGTGTGATGTTTGTTACATGTTTGCAGTTGCAGAGCTCCAGGGTTCATGAGAAATTGCAGAGACCAGACCCATCAAGGATAGGACATTCAGAGAGAGCATTCACAATTAGATAAATCAAGCCAAGAGCTCCAGGAGAAACCAGAGTTGTAGAGTATCAGGATACAAAGGTAAGCCAGGTGTTGCACAATTGTAGAACATCACCAGGGAAAATTACCCTGCAGGCAGCTCCTGTGGGGTTTCTTCTTTCAAAAGTTCTCCTGCCTCTGGCCACAAACAGAAATAGGAGAGGAGTGGGAAGGGCTTTGCTCCAGGGGTGTCTGTACCAATGGAGTCCCTTCACCAGAGACCAGCCATTGCCCCTGTGCCCACAGGAGTATTTGGGGACTAATCCTGCACCTCTGCAGTTGCATCTTGGAAAGTCCCGACCAGATTATACATCCTGGAGAAGCACAAGTGCTCTGATGTGCCTGACAACAGGCACCTGCAGCCCACCCGCAGCATAACAAGCATTCCATATCTGTAGGGAATGTCATCAGGCTGCTATGAGGATCCTCTGCCTCTTATTTAAAGTATTAGATGGCTTCCACATACAACACAAACTGGAGATTTCATGGCCAAATCTTAAACACCAGCTACCATCAAAAGCAACTCCTAGGCTGTCGCTAGAGGACACAAAGAGAAAATGATACTCACACACTCTCTGACTCCAAGAAGAAGGCTGAAGAACTTTTTCTTATTTGCAAAGACCTCGCTTATATAGGTTCTGAACGGTGACCAGGGATTGGAGAACAAGGTTACCACCTCTCCATCCCACTGGCCAGGCTAGAAGTCAATCAGTTGACTCTCATCAGAAAGGAATGTGGAAAACATGATTGTTTACAGTACAGACTCTGAGAATTCAGCTACAGAGCTGTAAACATCTCACAAAAGCTCACATAATATGGCAACACTAGGCAGCATGTCTGTCACCTTAATAGAGTAGCAGCTAAATAATAAATTCATCTATTTAATGTGGCTCTCACTAGTTACAGCAGAGCATGCTGTTATTTGAGTAATTCATTGCTCTCATTGGATTGCAGCTCAAGGCCTCATCCTGCAATTGCTGCATCCTTTAGATCCCTGTTGGATTCACTACCCAGTCCCATATGCACAATGCCATATCCAGGAAAAAAAAAAGCAAAACAGTCTGCAAAGGCACGTGGCACAGAGCAAGTACTTTACCCCATCTTCAACATGGCTACTCCTGCCAGAAAATGAGTGTGTGCAGGATCAGACCTTAAATCAGACCTTAAAATGGCCAGTATACCTGACAGAAAAGTTAAGCACTCCAAAGGCTGCACTTATCACAGCAGCAGATTTATTCTGTTTGGAAAAGAACACTGGATGATTTAGAGAGCAAGGACAGCACACAACCAAAGTCAAGGAACAGACACCGGGGCACTGCCACATTACAGATATGGTAGAGCACTATAAAAATCTCTGCCAAAGCACTGAATTAAACAAGAATAAAGTGCAACAATGACATAACTCATTGCAAAGGACTGAGTCAATCCCATGCTACCATCAGTGCTTACTAAGGAAGATAATCAATTACCCTGAAAATTGATTTTTGGAAAACACTGTAAATAAATCTAAAAAAGGACTCCAATGATCCAGTACATCCTTGACTAGTTATCCAAATGAAACAAGCTATTAGCACAAGCACTTAAAACCAAGTTGGTTGAATTACTCATTCAAATCTATCTGCTACGAAACTTTATTTGGAGATGGTAGAGCTTGCAGAGGGTGTGAAGAGGCTGTTCTACAGCCAAGTGCTCTCCAAGAAATCCCGAGGGTAGGACACCCCCAAAGCCAAGGGCTTACCCCAAAGCAGGTGTCATCTGCACCAGTGGAGAAAAAGATGTGTTTTGATTCATCCTTTGGGTCTCTGTGCTGATTCCATTAAATCCCTCTGCAGCCACAGAGGGGGAAACTTCAACACTGTGGGGCCTGGTTTTGGCAGTGGAAGAAAGCCAGTGCATCTTGGGTGAATCCATACAGAATGCCCTTCATGTGCCCCATGAGTGGTTTTGGCTGTCCTGCTTCCTATATGTCAAGCTGGGGCTGGGTGTGACATGTCCTATCCATGATGCCCCCTAGTCCTGGCTGACAGTGGTGACAATCACCCTGTGTGAGATAGAGCTGCCCCACTCACCTGCCTTAGGTGGGACACCATGGCCACACAGAGCCACAGCAACTCTTCACATCAACAGAGATAATCTCCACACAGAAACCCACCAAAGCCCTACTCTCCCAGTGAACCAGTCAACCCTTCCCTCAGCTACCTCAGCTCCAATCCCCCTCATTAAAGTAATTACCAGTCATTATCCCCTCTCACCCCTTTGTGCAAAACAGCTGGGAAGGGCTCTTTTCCCCTTCCAAGTTGCAGTCTGAGGGATGCAGCTATTTTGGGCTTAAGGTACCATCACAAACCCTCTTACCTCCCTATCCACACTGACTCCTCAGGGTCACTGCCCTGTTAATTCCCTAATTGACAGGCTCCATCTTCCTTTCACCACACAGCCACCTGCTTTCACCAGCCTCTGAGAGCAGGAAGCCTTCCCCGCAGAGGCAGCCACACAGGCTGGCTGCTCCTGTGACATCTATGTCTCTGACGGTGTAGAAGTCATTTGTGCCTTGTTTTGGATAGGTTCCTTTTCCACTGGAATATAAAGCATCCGTGGCTCACACAGCCCTCTCAGCTGAAAGGAGAGCTATCATGTTGGAAAGCTGATCCCTTGAGGCCCCAGTGATGGCTCCCTCCTCAATCTGTCCTCTGACTTTTCCAAAGTCTGTTTTCAGTCCCAGGTGCACACCTTGCCCCTCAGTGAGTCATTTCAAGAGATCAGAGAGAGAGGAAAAAGAAGAAAAGAAATAGAGAAAGAGATCCATCAGTCTCCACACCCTCAACCATCCCACCATTCTGCTGCCCTGGGGGATAACTGGTGGCCAGATGGAGCCTCAGCCCTGCAGGCAGCTGCAACTCACCTGACACCAGCTAATTACCTCACAGCCACCAGCACAAAGTCTCCAGGCAGGCAAAGTAATGGAAAAGCTGAAACACTTCAGTGTCATTCCTCTCTGGGAGTAAGTAAGGGAGTGGTTATGGAAGGTTTGGAATGGTGTGGTTAAAACATCAGTGATGCAAAGCCTTTTCCATGAAGTTTAAATGCATAACACACTGCTTTCCAAACTGATGCAAAGGAGGGCATTGATACCTGTTGGCCACATACCATGGGCTGTGATCCTCAGTGGGAGCAGCCAGACTGCCAAAAAACAGATATCTCTGTGCTTCTGCTGCAATTCTTCCTATCAGTGTGGTTTGGAAATCATACACATGCAAGGAAGTGAGGGTGAAATTGCTGAGGGGCACCAGTAGATTCCTCTTCATCACTGGTTGAGCAAACCAGAAAAGGACCAAGTTGTCCTGGCCTCAAGCTGCACCATGGGAGGTTTAGATTGGACATTAGGAAATATTTCTCTGCTCAAAGGGTGGTCAAACATTGGAACAGTCTGCCCAGGAAAGTGGTGGAACCACTGTCCCTGGGAGAGTTCAAAAACCATGTAGATGTGGTGCTTAGAGACATGGTTTAGAGTTGGGATTGGCAGTGCTGAGTTAATGGTGGGACTTGATATAAACTTTTGTCCAGCCTTTATGATTTTATGATTCTTTTAATTTAGTGGGCAAAACAGCAAGCCACAAAAAAAGGATTATGACTGTATTAGGTGACATGCACAAGACTACTCAGCTTTCCCCACTTTAGTGTCAAAGTATTTCTGTAGCATGGGCCTAAGATACCATCAGCAAACCTGGATCAACAGTTCAAAGGAAATTTCCAAAAGCTGGACAATCACCTGCTAAGAGCCTGTTAGTGAATAAGCCCACAAGTAATTACAGTAGCTGTGTTATTTGTGACATCACTGCTACTCAGATTTTCCTGAGTGACACCAGAATCTGCACAAGGAGAAGGAATCTAGCTAAAGATTGTTCCCACCTTTAAAAAGCAGCTGCAGGGATGACTGAACTATCAGATTAAGAGGAGCAGCCGTGTCAGCCCTCTTGGTGTCCTTTGGCAGAGTCCAAAATGCTTCTCCCAGGACAAGTTGCTCCTTCTGTGCATAGAATATTACAAAGGTGACTCCCATTTATAAAAGATGATGCACCAGAGCCCCGCAGGAATGGAACCATCTGTTGACTGTAACATGGCTACATTTGGAAAAGGCAAAAGAAACAAAGGTTTACAACTGTCTTTCCAGCAATGTGAAAAACACTAATCACTTGTTTTAAAATTTTGAAAGCTTAATAATAAATAAGATGGTTATAAAAATAGAATTAGAGTAAAAAAATGAACAGTTAGGGTTAGGACAATACGAGACAATAAAAACAAAGTTACAGACATCTGGGTGCCTCCCCAAGCAAAAAAGCTCCAGAGAAGGACCCCCGTTAACAAAGGATTATCTCTTAAAAGCAATAGCCTGTTGAATATTCATACATTTCATACATGATGCATAAATTCCATTCAAACAAAGAATTGTCTCTGGTTAGTATCATTTTTTCCTTTAATCTCTATGGCGTCTTCAGGGCTGAGCAAGGCAGGAGAAGTTGGTCTCTTCTGATAAGGAAGTAGTAAATTCTTTTTTCTCTGAAAGATTTATGTTTTCCTGTGGTTGGTGTATAAAGACTACATTTTAACTACAAAACTACATTTGCCATACTATCAAAATATTAATACAACATTAACAATCAATACAACATAATACATATCGTAAATATCTTGTGTAGAGCCATATAATATACACTTTTTACAATCTTCTCTCTTTCTTTTTATAATTAATTTGGCTCGAGCAATATTCATGGTTTTCTAGCCTTCATTATTCGCTCATTTTTTTCACAAATCAATCTCGCTTCTTTGAAGGGGTCTTCTATATTATTTTGTTTCTTTAACACCATAATCCTTTGTAGTGTTGTTGTTGTAGGCAACTTTCGGTTAATGTTCACTAATTGCATGCCTTGTACCACTCTGGTGATGAGAATTCACTTTTTTTGCTTTTTCTTGGGTCTAATACACGGTTGGATCTTCTGAGACCTACTATACAGAAGTTCCATTACTAACTTTATATCTTTTACAGGGTGTTTTTCCTACTTCATGAAGGAACCTTTTCCCAGTGCGCCAGAGACATTCTTCCCTTATCACTGTTGAGCTTAAAATCCACGCTTCTGGTCTGTTTTCTCCACTTGTACTTGCTTGGTTCCATTTTAGAAGCTCAATTGGGCCTAAGCTGCTGCCTTTCTATGGCCATTCTTCTGACATCAAAGCCCCTCCACAGACCCAACAATTGGTTAAGTTCCCTACTTATTCCTTCCCCCAATTCTACAAACTGATTTTTACCCATCCTTGAGATATCTATTTCTTTTTCTAATTGCTGTTCAAGTTTTGTATACCAATCGTCAATTGAGATTGGCACAGGTTTAGGTGGTTGTACTGACTTAGCCTTTTTGCTTATCAATGGCTCTTTTACTAAATCTCGTGCTTTGTGCCTAATAATGTAGGTAAAACAAATCCATCTCTCCTCTTTTGGGCATTGACTTCCCATCCTGCTACCACTTGTTCCTAAGTTCTCTGCAGTCCAGTACTTTTTCCCTTTATGCATGCAATTGCCTAATTTGCATGGGTTATAACAGTGACTGTTGACATGAGTGTGAGAAATGAAAAAAGAACCTCGGTGTCTTTCCATGTACAGCTTTTGGTAACACTTATAGCATGGCCTTGTCGGTATCCCAAAATGGAGAAGACAAAAACTGAGTGACAAAAAAAGGAGTAACAGAGGTCCAGTATGGCTTATACTCCCACCTCCCATGCCTATGGGGTTGCAACCCACAGCAGGTGTATTTGATCTTCTTGGTGGCGAATACAGAGGCCAATCTGGTCTTGCCCTTTATTTCCTTGTCACTTCCTCTTAGCTAATTTCCAGACAAATCGTTTTTGACACTTCTTAACTGTCGTTTCCCACTGTTCTTCGGGTATCTCCCATTCAACAGGCACTAATAATTCCCATCCATAAAACAAAGTTATTATTTCAGTTTCTTCGAATTCTACTTGGATAGGAGATCGATTTGGCCCTTGACACTTCCTGCAATGAGAGCGTCGATTGTGTGAACTACAATACCAATTCTTCCCACAATCTAAACATTTACATTTATTCCAGCTAGCATGTCTGGTATTTGGGTGGATCAAACAGGGTATTTGGTCTGGCACTGATGGAAGTTGCAACTCTTCTTCCTCTTTGCATAAATTACAGGCTAAGGCGTGAATACAAGAGTTCTCTGTCTGAAACAGTCCTGATCCTCCTGTTTGGAGTGGAAGTATTCCTCCCCAAGGAAGGTATCGGAGGTGTCTCAAAGCTTGTCTAGGCGGTACTTGAACCCACTGATATAAGCTTGGCCTTATCTCCCAATTAGGTGTGATCCTGTGTATGTTTCTTGGACCATTTGGGTCTTCCCAGTTCATTACCACCCAGTCCCTGTTTAAGAGTCAATTTTGTATCACCCGGTTCAGATGTAATCGTCCACTCCTTAGGTTCTTCTACAGTTCCTTTGATTCTGCTGGCGTGGATCCACTCTCATCCTTTGGTCTGGATCGCAGCCGTGGTCGTCAGCAATACCTGAAAAGGACCTTCCCATTGAGGAGTTAAAGATTGTTTTTTCCAGGTTTTTACTAGCACCCATTCTCCTGGATGAACATTATGGATTTTAAAGTCTAAAAGTGTGGTTTGAGGGATTATTCCTTTCAACCGTAAGTTTTCAAGAGTTTTTGCAATGGTGTTAATGTATCTTTTAACGCTCATTTCCCCTACCTCATAGGTAGCATTTTCATGTTGGGTGGTTAAAAAGGGTAACCCAAACATCATTTCATAGGGTGACACTCCCAGGTCTGACCTGGGTTATGTTTGGATCCTCAATAAGGCCAAAGGTAGGCATTGTACCCATGACATTTGGGTTTCAACTATTAATTTGGTCAAAGTTCTCTTTAAAGTCTGGTTCATCCTTTCTACACGACCAGAACTCTGTGGATGCCATGGGGTATGCAGCTCCCATTTTATCCCTAAAGATTGAATTATCTGTTGTAACACTTTTGATGTAAAATGCGTTCCTCTGTCCGAGCCTATTCTATTAACCATTCCGTATCTGGGAATAATCTCTTCTAAAAGGGTTTTACTTACTAAGTTGGCTGAGGCCTTGGTAGTGGGAACTGCTTCTACCCAATGAGTTAGATGGTCTGTCATTACTAATAAATACTTCCATCTTTGAACTTGAGGAAGTTCAGTAAAATCTACTTGGATATTTTGAAATGGTCGAAGAACTAACTCACGACTTCCTAATATTGTTTTTCTCATCACCTTTTTGTTTATCCTTTGGCAAGTTATACATTTTTCAGTTACTTGCTTTGCTACTCCAAAAATCCCAATGCATCCATAGTTCCTTAAAAATGATCCCACAAAGCCTGAGTACCCCAGTGTTTTTTCTGATGCATGTCTTCTAATATTTTTCTAGCCAGTATTTTATTAAGTAATTGTCTTTCATCAGGAAGTTTCCCTTTCTCTGATTCAGCCTGTTCTCCTCCTATCTTGTTTAATTCTTTTTTCACTGCTTCACTAAACTTTGGGATTTACAATTTTTCCTCATTTGGAGTTAATATTAACATAACTCTTTCAGCTCCATTTCCTGCTGCATCCTTAGCTTCCTGATCTGCTAAATTATTTCCTCTTATTTCTGGGGTCACTCCTCTTTGGTGTCCCTTAATGTGTACTATAGCTATTTCTTCAGATAGTTTTAATGCCTCTAAAATCTCTAAAATGAGTCCCTCATGTACTAATCCTTTTCCTCTTGAGTTAAGTAATCCTCTTTCTTCCCAAATTTTTTCAAAAGTATGTACTACTCCAAAAGCATACCTCGAATCAGTATATATAGTTCCTTTCTTGTGTGCTAAATATTCTAGTGCCTTTTTTAGAGCATATAATTCACAAGTTTGAGCTGACCAGATTGAAGGTAATTTCCCTTTTTCAATAGTTTACATGTTTTTTCCATCAACTACTGCATACCCTGACATTCTTTTTCGTTGTAGACATCTGGAGGAACCACCCACACAGATTATTTTCCCTTCTGAAAGGGCTTGTTTTTCAAGATCCCCTTGAACTTTTGTTTGGTATTGGATAATTTCTAAACAATTATGTATTAGGTTATCTGCTGGTTCTCCATATAAGAACTGAGCTGGATTTAAACTTCTGTTTACTTCTAATGTCAGATCATCACTATCTATCAAGATTGCTTCATATTTTAACATTCTAGAGTCTGTCAACCATTTTTCAGCTTTCTGATTTAACACATTTCGAACCGCATGAGGTGTGCACACAATTAGTTTACCTCCAAAAGTAAGCTTACGACTTTCTTCTACCAGGATTGCAGTGGCTGCTATAGCTTGAATACATACTGGCCAGCCGTGGCTCACTGGGTCCAACATCTCTGATAAATAAACTACTGGTCTCTTTACTCCTCTCCACTCCTGGACCAGAACTCCATGAGCTATCCCCTTTTCTACATTCACATACAGATGAAAGGGTTTTTCTAGTGAAGGTAAGCTTAAAGCTGGTATTGAGGCCAGTTTTAACTTTAATTTTTCTAACTTATCATTATTTTCCTTGGTCTATTTTATATTATCTCCCTCTGTCAACTTTTCATACAAAAATTTTACTGCCTGTGTGTTCCCCTCAATCCATAATCTACAATATCCCGATAATCCGAGTAGTTTTCTGATTTCCCTCTTTTAAGAGGGTGGTGGAAGGGATAAAACTCCTGCAATTCTCTCTGGATTGAGCCTTCGACTACCCTTACTTATCAAGTGTCCAAGATATTTTACCTCTGGTTCTACAAATTGCAGTTTCCCTTTTGATACCCTTAATCCTTTTTCTCTAAGAAAATTTACAAGTTTTATTGTAGTTTCTCTAACTTCATCTTCCCCAGATAGTAAAAGATCATCCACATATTGGATAATTTGTATTCTAGGAGGAGTGGAGAAGACTTGCAGTATTTTTTCTAAAGCTTGCCCAAATAAGTTTGGAGACTCTGTGAACCCCTGCGGTAATTTTGTCCATCTTAATTGCTGCTTTCTTCCAGTTTTTGGATCCTCCTATTCAAAGGCAAAGATATCTCAGCTCTCCTTGGCTAGTGGACAGGCCTAAAAAGCATCTTTAAGATCCACTACACTAAACCACTGATGCTGGGGTGGAACTTTACTTAGAAGTGTATAGGGATTGGGTACCACTGGGTAACGAGATCGAGTTCTTTTGTTAACCTCCCTTAAATCTTGTACTAGTCTATAACTCCCATCAGGCTTCTTTACTGGGAGAATAGGGGTATTATGGGGAGACGTGCAAGGTTCTAATGTCCTGTCCTTTATTAGTCCTTCTATTACTGGCTTCAAACCTTCCCGTCCTTCTAAAGATATGGGGTGTTGACGTACACATATGGGACAATCTTCTCTCTCTATTGTAACACTTATAGGGTCAATATTTAATCCTCCCCTATTTCCTTCCCCAGCCCAAACTTCCTTGTTAATTTTTTCTTCATCCTCTTGGCCTAATTTTAAAACTTTAGCTGTCATTTTCCCATCTTCTGGTATAACCCCTATTCCTAATTTCACTTGTCTCTTCCTAGTAAGTTGCTACCTGCCTTTGGGACCAATAAGACATCTCCCATCCAAATTTTAGTTTCCCCTTCAATTTCTACATCTTTAATGACTGGAACTGTAAAAGTTTCTCCTTTTGCCCCTGTTACTTTTGCAGTATCTTTACTCACACTATAACCTTTTGGTATATTTAGCAGGCAGGTTCTTTCTGCCCCTGTATCTACCACAAATTCTAATTCTTCTTCTTGGGGACCCACTTTTAGAGTTATCACAGGCTCTAGATGGTATTTGTCCCCTAAAAAATAGAGCCTTTGACCTCCCTATTCCTCCTCTGTGCCCATCTCTTTGAAGATTTTCAGATCTATTACCTGCTTAGGACAATTTCTCCTATAATGTCCCTCGCCCCCACAGTAAAAGCAGACATTCCTGGAATGCTCCTGAGACTTGGTTTGTATTGGGATTCTATTATTTTCCTTTCCCCTGTCTCTACTAATTTTATATCTAGAAGTAGTGCCTGTATGTTTTTGATTGTTTTGGAAATTGTTTTCTCACATGGTGACTGCGATAAGTTTTGCTTTCAGTTTAGCTTTCTCTTCATCTCTTCGGACATAAACTTTCTGAGCCTCCTTTAATAAGTCATCTAATGATTTATTATGCCAATCCTCAATTTTTTCTATTTTTTTTTTCTAATATCTGGCCAGGCATTAGTAACAAAGTTAATCTTTAACAAAGCTTTTCCCACATCAGTTTCAGGGTCTATTCTGGAATATTGTTTCATATTTCTTCTAAGTCTGTCCAACTATTCAGTTGGAGATTCTTCTTTTTCTTGCTGTGCCTCAAAAGCTTTTTTAGCGTTTTTCCCTCGGTGTGCTACCTCTTTTATTCCTTTGATTATTAAATTACGATATTCATTCATGTGTTTCCTCCCCTCCTCATTATTTTGACCCCACTCAGGAGGCGCAGTTGGCATTTTGTCTTCTCCGGGGGGCCCCTGTGGGTTCTCTTTTTCCCAAACTCTTATTCCAGCTGCTCTGATTAATTGCCTTTCTTCCTGAGAAAATATTATTTTCATTATAGACTGCATCTCTTCCCAAGTATAAATATTCGGACCTAAAAATTGGTCTAATTGTTCAGCTGTGCCTATGGGATCTTCTAAAATTCCTTTGATTTCTTTTTTAAAATTTCTGACCTCAGAAGAAGTCAAAGGGGCATTTACAAACCCTGTTCCACCCCCTCCCACTGGGATTTCTCTTAGTGGAAATAGACTAATTTCTTTATCCCATTTTTGGTTTTTATCTTCTGTCATCTTTTTCCCGTGTTTTGAGAAAGAACCCAGAGAGGGCTGTCTTTTAAGTGAACTTCTAGTGTTTCGATAAGGCATTTCTAGGGAGAAGTCATTTCTCTGAGCAGTAGCTGTGGTTACCGAGGGAACGGAGCTCAGGGCAGGAAGGGGGGTGAGGGGAGGGCATAGCACCGAGGCTTGGTCCTCCAAGGGCGGAGCGTAGGCGGGGTTTGCTGCCAGGACCAGCAGAGGAGGGGGCAGTTCCGGGGGATACCAGAGGGGAGCGCGGACAGCCTGCATGGGGCTAATGGCAGCTGCGTCAGCGGCTCCCGGCAGAGACAAAGCAGCAGCGGCAGCGCCCAGCGCAGCCGGCACGGGCACGGCAGCCGGGGATAGGGTAGTGGGGGAAGCAATTGGAGATAGGATGGCTGGGACCGACGGGACCCCCAGCATGGTCGGGGCGGTGGTCTTAGACCACGCGTCAGGAGGGACCCCCAGCACGGTCCTTAGGGTGGCCACGGACCAGGCGGCCGGGGCAGACAAATTCACCGGTGGGGCCGGGGATGGGGTGTATGCGGGGACTGGCGCAGCTGCTGCAGGCTGCTAGCCGGCACTTGGGACAGGAACTGGGGCAGGTGGGGCTGCTGCGGGCTGCGAGCCCGCACTCGGAATGGGAACCGGGGCAGGCAGGGCTGAAGGGGGACCTGGGACAGGGGGCTCGGCCGCGAACGGCTGGAGCGCGAGCGGGAACGGAGGGGGTAAAGCCTGCAAAGGATTCCACTCTTTTTCCTTCTTTTCTTCTTGTTCCCCTCCCTTTTCTTTCCCCTTTTTCTTTTATCGTTTCATCTCGGGGGTTTCTGATACATGAAAGATTTTTATTCTCCTAAAATCTCCTGTCTAACATGTGGCATATTTTCTTTCTTCGGGATTAAACAGTTCATTTGAATTTACAAATACATTTAGAGCCTGACAAATCTAATTCTCAAAAGAGCTGTATCGCGGCCAATAAACGTGGTCAGATCTTATTTCCTTCTCTGCCCATTCTATCATGCAAAATTGTATCATCTTTATCTTTTCCTTTCTTCTTGTACAAGGGTTTTTATCCCAGTTAGCTAACATAGTGCCGAGAGGGCTATCGTGAGGTATTTCCGCTGGTAATTTTTTTACACCCTTTTTCCTTCCTTGTATCCAGCTTACTGTTTTTCTATTCCATTTTTCAAGATTTTATCAATTCGTCTCCCCCCTCTGTTTTTCACTTTCACTTACAACCTAAAGACCACTTACTTCTATCTATGCACACACACAAAAAATCCCCTCTTTCTCACAGAACTATTCAATACAATACACCTCCCTCCAAGGAGATATAGTGAATTTTAAAATTAAAAATCAACATTACATGTGCTTTCATCCATCTAATCTTACTTCATTTCTCCTTCACTTTTGAACACTCTTTCACACCCTTAGGACATGAAGCCGATCCCTGTCGCCAGAGAATCGCGGCTCTGCGTGGCCCCCCTCGCCTTGGGTTTCGCCTCTGGGTTCCAGTATAGCTGGGCCTCTGAGGAGGGCCCAGAATCTGGTCACCTCTGGTGCTGGTCCACCTATGAGGCTAATTTGCGTGTCACTTACACTTTTACTACAACCCCCCCTCCACACGCCCAGAGGGAAAAGGGCTGATTTGCGGGTCACACACACGTTCTGCCATAGCCCCCACCCACCCGGGGGAACAATGGCCTGTTTGCGGGTCACTTACACCTCTTGCCACAGTCCTACCCGCCCGGGAAGCTGAGGCAGATTTTGTGTGTGACTCACTCTCACACAACAAAACAACAATAAGGTACCTTTTACTTTCAAATCACCTATTACAATTTTAGGTGTTACTAGCCAGTCCCGGTGCTCTTGGATATCCCCTCAATCCATCTGTGTTGTCCAACCCTAGATGCTCTTGGGCATTTTTATCCCTCAATCCAGCTGTGTTGTCCAACCCTAGATGCTTGTGGGCATAACCTCAATCCGGCAGAACCCTGGGTGCCCTTGGGATATTAATCCCTCAACCCAGCAGCTTTCAGTCCTGGATGCTCTTGGGCATTCACCCCTCAATCCAGCAGACTTTTTTACTTCCTAGGGGTCCCACCCCTTCTCTAAGACTCAGTCCCAGTTTCCCTGGGGGGATTCTCTCACTCTTCTTATCACCCGCTTTGTCTCTTTACTGGCCGCTTTTCTCACGAAAGAACGGAAATGCAGCATAGGAGACTCCACAATTGCTTAGCAGGTCTGGGATAACCAGCTGCCTCTCATTCACACACATTCATCCCCCCCCCTTAACCGCCCCGTCCAAATTAGTACTTACCTGTCCTTTGTCCTTGGGTCTTGGTCTTCGTGTACACTTTAGTCTTAGGGGCTAATTACTGCGGTTTTAGGGAATCTTTTCCCTTTTCTTTGTTTTATTGCCTCCTCTTGTCCACTGATCATAACCTGCATCTGTCGGTCACAGCAGGGGAACACAGAGCGAGGCTGCCAGCTGGGCAGGGCGCTCCGTCCTCACCCTGATTCCACTGAGGCACCGGCAGTGAGGTGTTCTAACCATCCTCTGCTACCATAATTGTGAAGAACGCTAATCACTTGTTTTAAATTTTTGAAAGCTTAATAATAAAGATGGTTATAAAAATAGAATTAGAGTAAAAAATTGAATAATTAGGGTTAGGACAATACGAGACAATAAAAACAAAGTTACAGACATCTGGGTGCCTCCCCAAGCAAAAAAGCTCCAGAGAAGGACCCCCGTTAACAAAGGATTATCTCTTAAAAGCAATAGCCTGTTGAATATTCATACATTTCATACATGATGCATAAATTCCATTCAAACAAAGAATTGTCTCTGGTTAGTATCATTTTTTCCTTTAATCTCTATGGCGTCTTCAGGGCTGAGCAAGGCAGGAGAAGGTGGTCTTTTCTGATAAGGAAGTAGGAAATTCTTTTTTCTCTGAAAGATTTACGTTTTCCTGTGGTTGGTATATAAAGACTACATTTTAACTACAAAACTACATTTACCATACTATCAAAATATTAATACAACATTAACAATCAATACAACATAATACATATAGTAAATATCTTGCGTAGAGCCATATAATATGCACTTTTTACAAGCAACAATTAAAGTTTTCAAGGAATATTGGCAGCAGTCACAGCTACATATCTGCAGCCTGCAAGGGGCTATTCAAACACACCAGGTTTTCTGCCAAGGGTAGGGCTTGAGGTTTTCTGCTCTATGGTCATTTGAACTTCAGCATTTCTATCCACATTCATGTTCTGAGGCCTGGTGTTTTTTCCTGCTGGATCACAAGTAGGGATGTGGGAGCAGCAGGCAGCTTGTGGCCACAGGCATCGCCCCACCTGGGCCCACATCCCTCGGACAGGGCAGCTCTGTGAGTGCACAGCTCTGCCCGTGTCTGTAACAGGTTAATGCTTTGTTCATTGAACTTGCAAACACAGGATGACTCATGATTTTTAAGACAGCCTTTAAACTTGCAAACACAGGATGACTCAGGACTTTTAAGAGAACCTTTGAACTTGCAAACACAGGATGACTCATGATCTTTTAGACACATATGCTATTGCTTAACAAGGCTTTTGAGCTCCAGGAAGGGGAACTGTGGCTGTTTTCGGAAGATAGAAGATGGTCTCCTAGCAATGAGATAACACCAACATGATAACAGAAGAAAAGAACTATATAAAATGGAACTGGAAGACCGTAACCGTGTGGCAGTTGGGGGAGTGCAGACCCCCTGTTGCCCAGCGCTGCATTTGCTTATGCCCCGCTTGCTGTAATTAATAAAATTCTAATTGGGACTAAATCTTAAGTTGTGCAATTTATAACAATTTGGTGCCGTGACTTGGATGAGAATGTTCTGGTAGAATAGGAATACTGGGGAGGTGCCCCTCCTCCGGTGGCCCCAGGATTTCTGTAACCTACCCCGCTCTCACCGACGAACCTAAAACTCGGGACATAAGCAAAGGAGACTGGTCGACCCTATAAACTTTGTGCACAAAGGTCCGGACGAAGACGCAGGACGCGTAAGTATTGCGTGGAATTACACGTGGGAAGCCGTTCAGTCGGGGTCGGGTATCCTGGAGTGTGCTGAATGTGCTGTGTGAGAGAGGAGCCGGCAGCCGGACACCCCAAGTGAGTGTGGACCCTCAGTAGTGTGGTTCCCATTGCCCGCGAGGGCGTGGGCCACGACAAAGGGGAAGCGATTGGTTGCACACGTGTGATAGAAGGCACTCCAGAAGATGGGACAAGGGAAGAGCAAGCCCCCTCCACCCATGAAATCTCCCACCTAAAGACAGTCCGTTAGGATTCATGCTAGCTGAATGGAAGCAGTATCCTGGGACTAGAGACAAGGATAAGGCCAAAATGATATGCTATTGCATAGAAGTATGAGGTGGGAAAGAAATATCTAGGAATGTTTTTTTTTCTTTTTTGGCCTGTATTTGACAATGATTGGGTTAGACAGAAACTCAACTTATGGGTAAGCACTAAGACTCCTTTAGTCAGGAGGAAAGCGACTAGGCAAGTATATGGGTTGACACCCCGGGAGTGTTTTTATTAAGCCTAAAAGAAAAACCTGACTCTCGTGAAGATAAGAAAAGAGGGAAATGAGAGGAAGAAGTTCCCTTAGTTCCACCACCGTATGTACCACCACAAGCCCCTCCACTCCCGGATAATGAAAATGCACAGGAACAAGCTGAGGCCCCACCTAGAGGTCCGATGACTAGACAAAGGGCGAGACAACAGAATTTATACCCTTTAAGGGAAATGCCCATGGGGGGACCTCAGGCTGGGATAGGGTTTATCTCTGTCCCACTAAGCTCAGGGGACGTACGGGACTTCAAAAAGGAAATGGGGAACTTGTTAGAAGATCCACTAGGAGTATCAGAGAGAGTGGACCAATTCCTAGGTCCCAATATTTATACTTGGGATGAATTACAATCCATATTGGGCATCCTTTTCACATCTGAAGAGAAAAACATGATTAGACGTGCAGGAATGCACATTTGGGATGCCCAGCAGGTCAGGGGCTCTATTTGCTGGGGACCAGGACACACCAGGAGCCCTTGATAAAATTAAAGATAGGTCCCCAGTGCCAGGAATTCGAGTTCTGGTAGACACAGGGGCTGAAAGATCAACCATTCAAAAACTGCCCCTTGGGTGCACCTTTGCCCGAGAAACTGCCCTGGTAGTTGGGGCAAAGGGGGAGCCTTTTTGAAGTAAAATCAGTAAAGGATGGCCTACTTGCTTACTAGCAGTTGTAGCCTGTGCACTCCTGATGGAAGAAGCACACAAAATAACATTTAACAGCGAATTAAAGGTGTTATCGCCTCATAATATTAGGGGAATTTTACAACAAAAAGCAGATAAGTGGATTACAGACTCCAGACTTTTAAAATATGAAGGCATCCTTCTAGACTCCCCTAAATTGACCCTAGAAGTGACGGGCTTGCAAAATCCGGCCCAATTTTTATATGGGGAGCCAGATGAAAAGGAATTAGCTCATAACTGCATGACAACTATTGAGGAGCAAACTAAAATAAGACCAGACTTAGAGGAGGAAGAATTAGAAACAGGGGAAAGGCTATTTGTAGATGGATCATCACGGGTTATAGAAGGAAAAAGAGTGTCAGGCTATGCAATTATAGGGGGACCGGAACTAGAGGTTATAGAATCAGGCCCCCTGAATAAAACTTGGTCTGCACAAGCCTGTGAATTGTATGCTGTATTAAGAGCGTTAGAAAGATTAAAAGATAAAGAAGGGACAATTTATACAGACTCTAAATATGCATTTGGGGTAGTGCACACCTTTGGGAAAATATGGGAAGAAAGGGGATTAATGAACTCCCAGGGAAAGGATTTAATACATCAGGAATTAATCAAAAGGGTATTAATAGCATTGAGAAAATCTAAGAAAATTGCGGTGGTACATTTGAGAGGACATCAGAGAGGAATAGATTTTAGAAGTAGAGGAAACAATGCAGCAGATCAGGAGGCCAAGAAAGCCGCTCTAATGATAATATGACAAAAAGAAAAAGGGGGGCCCGGGACAGAGTCATTGGATGAGGAGAAAGCAGAATACAGATTTACTAAAACAAAAGAGCAGAGGTTATCTCAAATGGGAATATGTAAAGACCAGGATGGAAAATGGAAACTCTCTGATAGACGAGAAGTATTGCCAAAAGCAATAGCGCTGGAAATTTTGCATAGAATACACAAGAAAACTCACTGGGGAACCCAAGCTATAGTAGATCAGTTTGGAATTAAATATATGTGTATTGGAATTCATAACCTGGCCACTATCAGCTGTTTTCGAGCAGCTCGGGGTGCCAGGACAGGGTCGGAAGTTCGCTTTTACTATAAAAGTGAGTCGACCTTTAGACAGAAAACCCTGACATTGCAACACATGCTGAGGGGTCCGCTAGAAGATCCCTATAGTTTAATAGTGAGAGGGCTTTAGGACCCTGCACCGCAGTGTGTTTGCCTAACGCAGTTAGAGATTTTTTTCTCTACGGCTGGAGTTCCATGTACTGGGGAAAACTGCGCGTTTTTGGGGTGGGCTAGCTACGGGAGGGTCCCGGGACAGAAGCCGGCACCGGGACACCCCCCTGCCCGTGTCCCCGCAGTCGGGAGAAGCGGCCAGAGACAGCCGCCCCGAGCCGCGACCAGCCTGCCTTGCCTCTTATCTCGGGAGCGAGCGGGACGCGGCGTCTTTAGTTTTTCACGTCAGGGGTTAAGATTTTTCGAACAGTTTGCCTTCTAAAACATCAGAAACATGGGCATACGTTTATCGAGAAATCAAAAGAGTGCTTTTAAACAACTTAAAAACATTTCAACAGATCTAAAATTTCCTAATAAGCTCTTAATCAAATTTATTTCCTGGCTGTCAGCTGAGATTCCAGACAGTACTCTACAAGATATAAATTCTGTTTCATTTTGGGATGATGTGGGAAAATTAATAATTTTAAAAGTTGAAAATGGGGAAAACAAAATTTCTTTATTTATTCCAATATTCTTACAAGTACGCAAGAAGCTGTTAGAAGCAGAAAACAGCAGACAGCCATGAAAAACCTCTCAGCAATTCCCTGTTCCCGAGAAGCAGGGATTCCCTGATTCCACACTGGATTCTGCTCCTCAAACCCACCCATCATCCTTATACCCTCCTCTCCCACCTGTTTTCCTCTGCAAGATGCATTTTTTTCCTCTCGGAGCTCTGGCCATGTGGATGAGACCCTGGTGGGCTCGCATCACGCGGTCATCCCCGATGGCGGACGGCATTGCATTCCGCCTCCTTCCCACTATCCCTTCTTCCCCTCCAATTCCCGTCCCGACCCCATATCTCTCACCCAATCCCCCACGCCACCCTTCTCCCCAGTGCCTCCTCCTCCCTCCCAGCGGCCGTGCGAAGGGGGAGGGGGGAGGGTGCCTTACAACCACTACTCCCAGCACGGATGGGGGGATAGATAATGAAGAGCGGCTGCCAGTCCGCAGCAGCGGAGTCGTGGGGGGAGTGGTCCCCCCGTAGCAAGGGCTAAGGGGCAGCCTAACCTGGGGCCCCAGGGGAGGAGGGAAGAGCTGCCTGTTGCTGGATCCCAGGGAGGGGGTGGGACAACACCCTCTGGCTGCCTGGGCAATGGAGAAGCAGCAGGATTTTTAGCAACTCAGAATAATGATCAAGAGAGCATACCATCTGTGGCTCCTGTAGTATATGTAGGCAAAAGACACGTGCATAGAGAGTATTTGCCTTTTTCATACCAAAATAAAAAAAGAGCTGTGTAAAATGCAGAAACAATTTGGGAGATCCAGTGAAATATTTAAGGGCATGATGAAAGCTACCTTCAATTCAAATGAGATGGTACCCAGTGACATTAAAAGATTTATTCAGATGCCTATTAACTCCCTCAGAGTATGACCTATGGGAAGGATTATGCAAAAAAGCTTTGAAAACAGTATTGCAGGACAATTGACTATTTACCCAATCCATATTTAGTAATGATGATGTTAGAATAAGATAAAGCGAACTGTAACTGTTACCCATTTGTATGTTATAACTGTAAAGTGTGCGGAGAAGGGTAGTAGACTCACTGCTATAGGGGAAGACCCCTAAAGGGGTTTGCACCCCTTGTTGGAAATTACAAAGAAATATTACTGATTGCCTACTAAACCTAAAAGTATCTCTTGGAGAATTAACTGTAGAATCCAGCGAATGGTGGGAGATATTTGCCAAAGGAGCAAATCCAGACTTGTATTGTCTAAATGTGCCCAGCCCATTCGTAGCAGAAATAGTTGAAGGGCGTTGCCGAAAGGAGCTACGGGACCTCAGGTGCAACTCTCCACAAGTTAAAAGAGCGAACTGGTATTCTTATGTTGTCCAAAGTCGTAGAGCAGGGCAATCCCTCCTGAAGAATTCCCCTGCTGCCGAGAAGATGGTACCCCTTGTGGCTTGACGCACCCGAGTCGACGAGCAAGGCAGAGGGAGAAAAAGTGGTGGAGGAAAGAGCCTCGCTTATGGGACAACAAGGCGATGTTCACTGAACTGCCAAAAGAATGGGACTGATAGTATTACTGAGTTATGGCATTGTCACCACCAAAGGGAGCTTTCAGAAGAGAAAGAATACAAAATAGCCAGTGAAACCAAGCACCCGAATCTGCACATCATAATATGGATGCTATCATTATTAGTATGTTGTACTACCGCAGAGCACGATAACCCCCATCAACCCTTTAAGTGGTCCTTGATCCGATGAGAAGACCATAAAGTATTGTCCTCCATGATTACCCCAGGGAATCCCTCTTTTCAGTGTGAATTGAAAGATCTTTTTCCAGTTTGGCCACCTGTATTCCTTGGGGCCTTTTATTTTTGTCCTGCCTCAAATCCGGGAAAACCATATTGTAACTATCCTGGGCATTATTATTGTGCGTACTGGGGATGCGAAACAGTATCCTTTGGATTCCCCCCCGGAGGAGGAAAGGATCAATTCATATCCGTAAAATGGTATCCCTATGGATGTAAAGAACCCCAAATATGGCAAGACGGAGGGCTAGGACGGCGGGGGAATTGTAAAGGAATTTGGATGAATGTTACTAAAGGAGACGATCAAGCGTGGGTAACAGGAAAACTGTGGGGGGCACGATTATGGGAACCTGGTACAGACAGAGGGGGACACTTTTTAATCAAAAAGGAACCAGCACCACAAGACTCAGAACTTATTGGGCCAAATTCTGTGCTGCAGAAAGAACAGGAATTAGAACAATATAAAGGTCAAAGAGACGAGATAAAGAATAGTAACGTAGCCCCTACTGTTAAAGGAGTTGTAAAAACAGGACTAGAGTATAGTGCATTGTGGAAAATAATGCAAGCTAGTTACCAATTATTAAATATAACACATCCGAATTTGACCCAAGAATGCTGGCTATGTTATAGCATTAGGCCTCCCTTTTATAAAAGTATAGGTAGTACACAAAAAGTACGACATATCAATGGAACCAATCCAGCGCAATGCCTTTAGAAACAGAATAAAACCAAAACACAAGGGGTAACCTTATCCCAAGTAACGGGTAAAGGGAGGTGTATAGGAAAAATACCACCAGAAAAAGAATATTTATGTGGAGTAATTATGACACTAAGAGAAGAGGATAAACCTGCAGGATGGCTCCTCCCTGCAGCGAATACAAAGTGGGTATGCAACAATATAGGCGTCACCCCCTGTTTATCATTAAAGGTTTTTAATTATGCTTGAGATTACTGTATCCAAGTAACCATTGTCCCCAGAATAATTTACCACTCAACTGATTATATTTACCAGCAACATACTACTGCAGAGCATCATCTAGTAAAAAGGGAACCCTTTACGGCCCTGACCATTGCAACCCTGCTGACTATAGGAGGAGTAGGAGCGGGGACAGGAGTAGCCTCCTTGATAAATCAGCAGAAAGAAATGAAGACATTGCAAATGTCAGTAGATGAGGATTTAGGAAGAATCGAGCAAGCCATTGATGGGTTAGTAAAGTCAGTAAGATCTTTATCTGAAGTAGTGTTACAAAATCACAGGGGTCTAGATCTTTTGTTCTTGCAACAAACCGATTAGAACAAAGGAAGCGAGAAAGAGAGGCAAACCAAAACTGGTATGAATCTTGGTTTGATTATTCCCCTTGGCTGACTACCCTGCTATCCACGATTGCGGGACCACTGATTTTATTGATACTTAGATTAACCTTTGGACCATGTATTTTTAATAAATTGATAACAATTGTGAAGGGACGCTTAGAAGTAGCACATTTAATGCTTATTAGAGCAAAATATGAATCGCTACCTAAAGACTCAGAAGATGAGAAATTAGAATGGGCCAGACAGGAATTAAAAAGATTCAATGAACAAATTTAGGCTGAAAGAAAAAGGGGGGATTGTAACAGGTTAATGCTTTGTTCATTGAACTTGCAAACACAGGATGACTCATGATTTTTTTAGACACATATGCTATTGCTTAACAAGGCTTTTGAGCTCCAGGAAGGGGAACTGTGGCTGTTTTCGGAAGATAGAAGACGGTCTCCTAGCAATGAGATAACACCAACATGATAACAGAAGAAAAGAACTGTATAAAACAGAACTGGAAGACCGTAACTGTGCGGCAGTTGGTGGGGTGCAGACCCCCTGTTGCCCAGCGCTGTATTTGCTTATGCCCCGCTTGCTGTAATTAATAAAATTCTAATTGGGACAAAATCTTGAGTCGTGCAATTTATAACATGTCTAGGTTTGAAAGACAGGTATCTGCTAGGGAGAGGCGTGGCCTCTCTAGGAATGGGGAATTCCAATCCCCTCCCTCCAAGTTATTATAACTTAGAAGATTAAAAAAAAAAAACCCTTTTCATCTGAGCTATGGGGAAAGGAATAACAGTACTTTACTAGTAAATATAACAGGACAAACAAACAACAACAACTACAGCAATAATAATAATAATAAACAGAACCAAGAACCCCGAGGGGCTTTGTCTCACAAGCCCCGGGCAGTCTGATCTCTTGGGACCCCGAGAGCACCAAGCCGAAATGGTGAAAACTCCGGGGCTGATGACTGGAAACGGTGGGTTGTCCCAGCAGGCAGAGGGGGTCCCGGCAGGCAAAGTGAGCAGTGCTGAAGAAGCCGCGATGGCTGGACAGGGGCTGACCCAGCTCCAGCAGAGCAGGCGAGGAGCTCCGAATTCCTGGGCGCTCCAGCAGATGATAAAATTCCCAGGACCAGACCCTCCGTTAACAGTAGACTATTCACGCAGCTAGCCATCGTCCAACCGTCTTCTCCGAATCCAAGAGCAGAAGAAAACCACCCTCAGCTCACGGAGCCCCTGAGCCTTTTCCCTCCCCCCCAAACTAAGTGATCTACTGCCCTCACCACTTCTTTTGTGTGGGTCAAGTACCCTTTAAGCATCAGTATTTAGTCTCTTAGCAACTTATGGGGGGGGGGGGGAATTCTATAGGGAAAGAAAAAAACCAAAACTAAACTTAACCCCCAACACCCTGCATCCCCACACACCGACCTCATGGGCTGTACAAACCCTGTCTAACCCTGAGCAGAGCCCACAAGCTGAAGTGTGGGGAACAGCCTGGCCAAAAATATAGTTTTGCTCCTGCACAATTACTGCTCTTTCTAGAACTTTTTGGCCACCCTCTGCCTAAGTCAAGTAAATTTCCATTGACTTCAACAACTGCTGGGACACAGTTTGCTTAAGTGTCTCCAGACTTTGGCCCTTCCAGGAAACACCTTGGCCAGACATTAAACAATAACAGGAATCCATCAAATATTTGAGTATTTGCATAGGCCAAACAGATAAAATTTGAGAAGAGGTTTGGTTCTTGGTCCTTATCAGTTATCAGTTCCTGGGTGGATACTTATTGAGAGAGATTTAACAAAGGTTTCTAATAGCAATGAGGTAAAGAAAAAGGAATATAATATGAAGTTTTCCTTCAAACACAGCAAAGGGATTTGTGATGACATATAGGTACATGTATATCTGTTGGGGGTTAGGTTTGTTCCTTTTTTTTCCTATAGAATTTTTCCCCATAAGTTGCTAAGAGACTAAGTACTGATGCTTAGAGGGTGCTTGACCCACACAAAAGTCAGGAGGGGGAAGATCACACAAGTTTTGGGGGAAGGAAAAGGACAGGGCTGGGGGAGCTGAGGGTTTTTCCTGCTCTTGGCATCAGAGAGGACGGTCAGGCTGCTGTTTGCTGCAGGAGGAGTCCACTGTCAACAGAAAGTCCAGTCCTGGGAAATCTACCGTCATCTACTCGTGTGCCCAGGAATTCGGAGCCCCTTTGCCTGCCATGCTGGAGCTGGGCCAGCCCTGTCCAGCCATCGCAGCTCCTTCAGCACCGCTCATTTTGTCGGGACATTCCCCCCTCCCCGCCTGCCAGGGACATCCTGCCGTCTCAGCCACCAGCCTGAGAGCTTCCACTCTTCCAGCTTGGTGCTCTCAGGGTCCCAAGAGATCAGACTGTCCCGGGCTTTGTGAAACAAAGCCCCTCCAGATTCCTGGTTCTGTTTATTATTGATTGTGAAAAATGCATATTATATGGCTCTACGCAAGATATTTACTATATGTATTGTAATATATGTTCTAAAGTTAATTCGTGTTAATAAGATATAAAATGTAATACCAGCCATATAAATATAAGTTTTGTATAAACTAGCATGTTGTAAGTTAAGTTTTGTTCAAACTAGCATATTGTGAATTAACTCAGGGAAGAGTAGCTTAACAAAATAAAAGAATTCCTCTAGCCAGAAAAGGCATGGGAGGGACACGAGGAAAACATGATTGGAATTACCAGAAAGGGGAACGAGGAAATGCCGCTGCCGGGAATCCTTGAAAGGAAACAAAAGGCGACAGAAAATGGAGATGATAGCCCGGAGAACCAGATGATTACTTCAGATAAATATCTAGATCGTCTCCGTTAGAAATTAACATCTCCACACCACACCTGGACCCAACCATTAACAGTATTGTCCTACTCCGCCGATCTATTCAGACTCTCGGAACTGAGACCTGCATGATTAATGAAGATGCCTCGGAGGAAGGACTGTCGAAATCCCAAGCCTCTCTCCGCGATCCAGTGTATAAAAAGAGACTGCTGCAAACCGAAAATGTGAACTTGGGGATAGCAGACTGACAGAGTTTGTTATCAATTGTTCACCCAGCGGCGACCCCGGGCTCGACGCTGTCCTTTTAATTGTGGCTGTCCGAGACTGTCATTTTGTCTCTCAATAAAATTCCAAATTTTGATTTATCTAATTTGGTTCATCTTATTTATAACATGTATTATGTTGTATTAATTTTTAATGTTGTATTAATGTTTTGATAGATTAGTAAATATAGTTTTGTAATTAAAGTGTAGTTTTTGTATGCCAACCACAGGAAAACATAAATCTTTCAGAGAAAAAAAGAATTTCCTACTTCCTTATCAGAAGAAACCAATTCCTCCTGCCTCTCTCAGCCTTGAGAATGCCACAGAGATTAAAGGAAAAAAAAGTGATACTAACCAGAGACGGTTCTTTGTTTAAATAGAGTTTATGCATCATGTATGAAATATATGAATATTCAACAAGCTATTGCTTTTAAGAGATGGTCCTTTGTTAGCAGGGGTCCTTCTTTGGAGCTTTTTTGCTCGGGGAGGCACCCAGACGTCTGTAACTTTGTTTTTTATTGTCTCGTATTGTCCTAACTCGAATTGTTCAATTTTTTTTACTCTAATTCTATTTTTATAACCATCTTATTTACTATTAAACTTTTAAAATTTCAAAAACAAGTGAATGGCGTTTTTCACATTGATGTTGTAGTTGTTGCTTGTTTGCCTTGTTATACTTACTAGTAAAGAACTGTTATTCCTTTCCCCATAGCTCTGACTGAAAAGCCTCTTTAATCTTCTAAGTTATAATAACTTGGAGGGAGGGGATTGGAATTCCCCATTCCTAGAGAGGCCACGCCTCTCCCTAGCAGATACCTGTCTTTCAAACCAAGACAATATCTTTATCTTACTATACATAATTACCCTAACTTTGGTCTTTCTCCGTGGTGCAAGACTCACCAGGAGTTTTGAGAGGAATGAGATTTGTCTTTACAAACAAGCCCTGGGTCTCCTAGTAGATAAAACTAGCACTGAGAGATAAGAGAAACAATGGGAAGGATTCTACTGGTTGATGAATGGAAAAGAAGATACTTGCCTTTACAAACAAACCATAGGTTTGTAAATGAAATTGAATATTGAAAGATGAAAGCAACAATTGGGAAAACCCATAAATCCCATAAAAATTAAAAATTAGGGGGGTTATACATTAAAAGGGGAATCTTAGGCATTTCGGGAAGTCTGTACCTCTCAAGTACCTCAGCCAATGGGGAAAGAGAGAGGGAAATGCGGCCGGAAAATTAGGATAATAAGGAGGCTGCGTCCTCTGAAAAACTGAGAGACCCCCAGGGGTAATGCCCCATGGCCTCTCCCTTTATTCGAATAAAGTAAAAGGACTCCTCTGTCTCTGTTTTTGGACATAAACCTCTGGTGTTTGTGGATTAATTTTCCTAACAGTTTCATGTTCCAGATTTGAAAAGATGGCTTCCAGGCATCAGACCAAAATAAAGCTTCTTTATTAATTTTAGCTTTAGATTTTAGTCTAGGAAAAAAATCATTCAAGGTACCCACAGACTAACATAAGTAAAATACATGTTTTAATAGCAGAGGAAATTTTCAAAGCATGACAAATTTCATTTTGCTTGAGTCTTCAGCTAAAATCAATTAGAAAGCTGAGGACCATGAAGAAATACATACAACTGGGTTAGATCATTCCATGAACATGAGAGACAACAGGCATAGAATGGGCTGCAGCTCACAGTGTTTGCTGCAGCTCAGGGCACCAAAATTAAATTTCCCATCATGGGGAACTGCTTGCTTGACTTGGGCTGAGTCACAACATCAGCCCCTCAGGCAATACCTGCCTAGCTCCAGGGCTGCTGGGAATGCTGTGGACACACTCCAGAAAGGACCAGTGGTGCTCAGTGCCTGCAGTCCCTTGTTTGTTCACCTGTCAGCATGACCACAATGGAGGGATTCGCTCAACACTCCTCAGGTTCCTGTGTGTACACAAAGACATAATAGCATTTTTTGCTCTCCTCCTAGGGAGGCAGATACGTGAAGGTTTAAAATACAGGCTTTGCAACAACAGACAGGTAGTAAGAGGACAGGCTTACCCCATGGAAAAGATTCTGGTTCCAGAACAGAGCTGGAGACATGGAACCACTGCAATAGACTCTCACAAATCTCCTCTGCTGCCACAGCATCTTGCAGTCCATGGGATGGGATGCAGAGTCACACCCCAGCCCCCTCCAGCACTTGCCACCAGCATGTCCTTGTCTCTCTGGATGCAAACCCTTGAGCTGGGGATTCTTAATAAATGCTCTGCTGGCTCCTATATAGTGATTTTCTGTGACACAATTAATGCCAGTGAAAAGCATATTTAGTGTCATAGTTAATGGCATCTGAATCTGTGCAGAGGTTTAAATTTGGTGTGCTCCAAGGTACCAACCTAAACAACATATATGGTGCCCAGGGTTACACCAGGAGCAAAGTGGAGAAAGCAGCCACTTGTCCAAGGCTGTGGATGAGCTCTGTCCCAGGGCTGGAACTGAACACCAGCCCAGCTCACCACACCCAAGTGCCTCTGCATAAATCAAAGTCTTTTTTCTTTTACATAAAGGTACTGGGAATCATACTGCTCAGACTTGCACTGATGATGATGTGGAAAAGCCAGTGTCATGGGTTGGCACAGTTTGGTTTTTAGTTATGGAGAAATATGGAATGTATTTCCTGGTCAGGACATGGGAATTGCTTTAGAAAGGACAGGGACCTATCAGAGGTCTAGTTTGGGATATTGGCATCTGTTTTGACCACTGAGAATGTCAAATGTGACTTTGGGCAGTACCCATATAAAACCCTGATTTCCTGCAGGTTAGTCCTTTTCCCTTTGGCCAGAGGGAGAAAGGTAACATTGTATGGCAGCCAGGAGTCGGCCGGGCCCCACCGCCCTGGCCGGGCAGCCGGAGCTGGGCTTACGCGGGCTCAGAGAAGTGGCCTGGGCTGGGCTGTGCCTCCGGGCCCCATCTGCTGCCAGCAAGGGGGACCGGGCAGGCCCACTGGCCGGGACCCTGGGGACCCTGGTACCAGTTACAGGCCTGTCTGGGCTGGGACCCGCCCTGATTTAAACTGAGGAGTGGGCAAAAAAGGCGTTTTCTGATCCTGCCTGTTTTGGGTTTTTTTTTGATTCCAGACTTGAAAATCTAACACCATGAGCTGCAGCGAGAGAGAAAAAGATTCTGGGCAGATTTAACCCTTTCCTGGCAACATGAAGCTTCCAAGGCTTAACCCTTCCCTGAGAGAGAAAAGAAAGGGACAGAGTGAACATAGAGAAGACACAGCATGAAGTCAGTGGAGTGAGAGTGAAAAGACTACTGGGACAGGGGGTTGAGGAGTTCGTCATTCCATCCTTATTGAGCCATGGAAATTAACTTTATATGTAGATTATCCCTTTAAATCATGGGAAAGATATGCATTTGGGGAGATGGTTGTTTAGATTTGTGTATGGATTTAAGCAAAGGTGTTTGTGATGGACTAAGTGATATTAATCCCATAAGATGCTTGAACAGAGATAGAGATGGGAAGCCCTCTGTGCCAGTGAAGAAGTGAGAAGATATCTCTGTACCTTGAGATGAAGAATCCTTTGCTTTGGAGTTATTCATCTTTAAAAGGTGACACCCCAGTATGCAAAAGTCTAAGACCCATGACCCATAAGCAGCTTGGGAAACTGCTAATGGGAGGGGTCACAAAAGCAGGTTTCCCCGGGCGGCTGTTTTTGTGACAGTTAAACCCACAAGAGAACTGTTCTCAGTTGTCAGTGGGATCTATGACTCTAAGAGAGACTCCTCTCCTAAAGATTGGTGAAAAACTATTTTCAAATGGTGAAACTGACTGAAAATTACAGGTTTTGTCTCTTTATGTTGCTTTGTAGGAAAGTTAACAGTTTGTAAGGGGAGGGAAGAGTTTTTTGGAGTTTCATTCTGTTTTGTTTTAGTTTTTTCCAACTTTCTTTTTCCATTCTTTTAGTGTGTGTTAATAAAACTATTTGTTCATTTTTAAGCTTGAGCCTGCTTTGCTTTTCTCCTAATCTTTCTTCCACAAAAAGAGAATAAATACTAGGACCACTACACTAAATTTGGTAACCAGAATTTGGCGAACTTGAAACCACTACATTAATTGGTGTTTCTGCCCGGTTATTGAATTAAAACCATTACAGCCAGGTCACACCTTTCCACCTTTTCTGCTTTCTCCTTGTGTCCAACAGCACTGGCTACATGAGCATTTTGAATTTCTATATCAGATCAATTTTCCTTTGCTAAAAAAAGGAAATTGTATTAAAATTATAAGACTACTGCTGGAAAACTTAGTCACAAATGAGGCTGGGGTTTTTATTCTCTATGCCAAACAAATCAATGGAATGGTATCCCATTAAACTATATACTTCATGTTAGCTTCACACTTAGGCAAAAAGTAAATTTGTGCAAGATTTCCAGAGGCTTTCTTTCACAAACAAAAAAAGAAATAGTCATGGGAAAATTACAAACCATTTGGCATTAAGGAAATTATGAATGCAATTTCCTGAGCTCAGTGTGCTGAAGGAGATGCAGTAAATAACTGTCAGGCAGCTTTCTCAAACAAAAGATTTTAGACTTGATACCCAGCTGTGAAGGAGATTTGTCTGTGCTGGATTTTTGTTCTCCTTCCAGTCAGATGGGATTTTCTATTGGCTTCATTTGGCTAGCACAAAGGGAGCATGGGTGTGTTGCCTTTGGTTTAAATCAAATTTTCTGGGAATTATCTCTTACGTAAAAATGACAGAACTCACTTCTTTGCTGAGTTCTGCTGAAGAAAAGTGATTTAATGATGATTTGAAGTCAAACTGAGAGACCCAAGAGAAAGATCTGATATATGCATAGCTACTGAGAAGCTGTCTTCCTGCCACTTCCAAACTGAAATAAATCTCTTCAGTAAAAGCAGATTGGGATTTTTTTTTCCCCTCAGCAGCTCAAGTGAGAGTTCAGAACAGAAGAAGAAACTAAATCAACAGCAGGAAAAATATTTGGCATTAGATACTCTGGATCTGAGGAAGAACATGAAAATTGTGCACAGACTGCTTAGATTTTGATGAAACAGCCCCTCAGGAGGGCAGCTCTCTACCATGAGGGGTGACAGAGGCATGTCCCAAGACAAAAAGGGCTCTGGGTGATGCACATTCCCTTTCTACCTCCCTCATGCAAACCTGAACAGGTCAGTGAAAAATGCTGTCATTTGGGGGGCTGGTCAGTGCCTTGTGTCCCCCTTCCCAAAGCTGCTGGCTGATGTACAGGTGCTGGTGGGTGCAGTGGGTGCTGCCGCGATGTGGCAGCAGAGCCAGACCCAGCTCTGGCTGCAGGAAGAGTCAATCAGAGCCCTGGACACTGCTGGACGGCGCCGCTGCCTCCAAGTGCCACAGCATTGCCCCTGGCTCCCTGTAGAGAGGTTCCTGCCCCTGCCAGTGTCCTCGGCAACTCAGAGCCACAAACATCAAGTGGTAGGAGCCAGGAGGGACAGAGGGATTGGCCAAATATGAAACCTGGTAACTTGTTGCCATATTATGTGAGCTTCTGTGAGATGTTTACAGCTCTGACTGAATTTTCCCACAGCTTTCTGATGTAAACATCTTGTTTTTCCACATTCCTTTCTGATGATAGTCAACTGATGGACTTCTAGCCTGGTAAGTGGGATGGAGAGGTGGTATGTAGAAATTGCTTCCTCCTGCTGCTGAGGACTCCAGGACGGTGTAGATAAATGTAGACAAGAGATCTCTGAAGTTAGGTTTTAGAAGATGAGGTTTATTGTAAGGGATGTGAAGCCTTGCTCTGAGCTGCCAGGCTGCAGCTCGTGGCAAGGCCTAGGAAAGTGGGGGAAGGGAGAGGTAGGGAGAGGAAATTCCAAGAGAGGAAAGTCCTCGGGAAAGGGTGCAAGCAAAGAGAGACCGTCCAGCCCCCTTGGGACCCCTTATCAGGGGTCTTCAAGGTGGGCTGGAACAAGACTTGTGCCAATGGGGTTACAGATACCTGATACTTCGGGGGAGGGTTACAGGTGTGGGATGAACCATACATTGAGGGGTGAGACAGAACATTCCATTTGACCTCTGGGTCTGGCTGCAGGTAACCTTCAGATGGTCACATAACTGTTTTCCCAGACATCCATTAGCTAATACATCTCAAACATCAAAACTTACTTTCAATTCTATCTCACTTACAGGTTTCTCATTCTCAGAATATAGGCAATCATATTTATAGGGTTTTTTGGCTTCATCCTCCCCAACAGTGGTAGCCTTGTTCTCCAATCCCTGGTCATTCTTCAAAACCTATAAAAGCGAGGTCTTTATAAACAATAAAGTCTTTCCTTCTTCAGCCTTCATTTTGTGGAGTCAAATCTGTGAGTATTTACTCGTGTCCACTAGTGACAGTGACTGGCTATAAATATTTACATACTGCTTTACTCAGTGGCCACGGAGTCCAGGTATTAACTGTCCTGCTTGTCGTGCTCCAGGACTTCCAGCAACACCATAATCTCCACTCAGTGTCCTGAGGCGGATCCACTCCTGGAGAGGCAAGCGGATGCTCATTTTCCCAGCCTGAGGAGCCAATACATCCTTCTCTGACGGTGGTGTATCCACAGCAGAAGCTTTGCCCCTGCTCCCATGACAGCCCAGCCAGCTCTGCAAACAGAACTGCTCCAGTGCCATCCGGGCAGGACTGCCTGGCCACCAGCTGGGCTCTTCTCCCTAGAACAATGGAATTCAGTCTTGCCAGCATTGCCAAGGCCAAGTGCTATCTATGGAATCTCAAACTAAATATCTGTAAAGCCAGGATGATCCATTTTTTTCCAGGGAGTTTTTTTTTTACTCAACTCCTACACCCTTGTCATGAGTAGCATCAGTCTATTATCAGCTCTGTCATCGGAGCACAGATTTCAGCTGAAGCAACAAGTCTCTGATGGAGCACAGATTTCAGCTGAAGCAACAAGTCTCTGATGGAGCTGAGTTTAGGAATATCACAGTACCACTGGCCTGTCTTCTCTCTAGCAGGACAATAGCCCTGAGCCCTCTTAGGCATCTGACCAGAACTGAGGTATTTTATCGACAGCAAATATCTCAGCAACAAAGCTCCATCCCATGCAGAGCAGAAACTAATCACAAGGGAAATTTGTTTGCCTTTTGTAAGAATTTGGACATTTTTGTGTGAGCAGCAGCCACAGGTCTGGGGTCCCAGGGTGGAAAACATATCCCAGACATACTTTGTGCAGTTTAAGAACTGTGTCACTTGAGCTGCCTCATCAGAGGAATCCTTGATTTTGCACTTTGAGAGGTGGGCACCAATGCAAATAGTGACCTCAGACCACTCAGATATCATTTAGCTAAACAGCTTTAGGATGTTCAGGGCTATTTCAAAGCTAAAAATTAATGGCAGAGTACATGGAGAAGGGAAGAAATTTGTATTAAACCTGGCCCATCTGTCACTAAGATACACAGTCATTTCCAATTCTCTCTTATTGCAGATCTCAAAAGCTTCAGAAGCTGGGAGAATTCACATAACATACCCAAAGCACCAGTGATTAATAATAACTACCTGAGAAAAGGGAAAAGCAACCAATGCTGCATCTCTTGTTCTCTTTCCTCTAGTACCTCTGGGAATTCTAAGAATGAGCCATATCACAGAAGAGCAGATTCAACCATCCATCATCAAAGGGTGCAGACAAGATACTTCAAGGCACTGCAGAGAATGAAGATGCTGTGAGGATGTGGAGACCTGCTGTCCTTAGCTGTCTTTAAGGTCATACCCCTGGAGCTATATCTTGGTTTGGAAAATACAGGTATCTGCCAGGGAAAGCTGGAGCTTCCTTTGGAATGGAGACTGTAAACCCCCTCCCTCCAAATTATTATAATTTTGCAATTAAGGGCCTTCAGGCAAAGATTTTTGAATAGGAATAACAGTTCTTTACTAGGAATATTAAAAGTTACAAATGTAGTAAAGCAAACAAACAATCAAAAAAAACCCTAGAAACACTGACAGTCAGAATACAACCTGACATCCTGGTCAGGGTGTTGAGAGTAGTCCCAATAAGTCCTCCTGGAGTAATAGATGTGGTTCTGTTGGAGTAGAAATGATCATGTAGAAGGGTACAGTGGTGGTGAGATGGGTCAGGTTTTTCCTCTAGGAATCCAGTGGAAAACAGGCTCTCCTGCTGTGCTGAATTTCAGCTTTTATCTAGGTAGGAATCCTTGGCTCCTCCCACTGGGTGGAACATCTCACAATGGGATGATGTAATGTTGTGCTGAGCCTTAATGGCCCATTAACAGAAGATATCACCTGAGGGAGGATGGGTTCTGGAAGAGATAAGGAACATTGCTCCACCTGGTTTTAACAGCTGGCCCATTAATAGAAGGCAACCTGCCCCCTCTCCCCTGGAGTAAAAAGAAAAAAACCACCTCTTCAACTGGTTTCAACAGATTGGGAATAGAGTACATGCTTTTGGTTATATATTACAACCCAAGACAAGCCATTACCCAGAAAAGGTGCATTTTGGTTCAGACCAGTGAACCAGTGAAAGGCAAGAGCAAATCTTTGCTGCTCTCTCGGCCCAGGCATATTTACATGGCCAAGTGTTTCCATGCTCAGCCAGTTGGCGTTTTCCTATTCTCAAAGCATCCTTTGCCCTGTAGTGCCTGCCCTGCTCGGCACAGCACTTGTGTGGGTGGGCTGGTATAACTACCCTGGCTGCTGCAGGTGGAAGGGCTGACAGGCTGTACAGAGCTGATAGCTTTAATTTATGCACATTTTTAATCTTTTTCCACATTCCTGGGAGTTTATGCACACAGGAAAGGGAGCAATGTTCACACATCCTTAAAAGTAACCATGACCACACTATTGTGGAACATGCAGGCTTAGGAGATTGCAACCATATATAGGCTCTTTAGGGCTGGAGCATCCCTGGCACCCCTGGGAAGAGGACAGCTGGTGGAATTTCCTACAAAAGAACAATTAATAAAGACCAAATTCTTTTGTATATACATGTCTAAATATTGGACAACAGATTCAAGGCTTTGCTACCCCAGAATCTTGAACCTTACAGGACTCCTGCACTCATTCAGAGATTTGTAGCCTCTGACCCAGGTTCTAAATGCAGGGACTGTAAAGGCTGGAGACAGGAAAAGCACCAAGACTGGTTTTAGAATGAATTAGCTATATTGTGATTTGATATGTTGAAAAACTTGTGTTATTCTGAGAATTGTACGCTTAGGGATGAGAAATGCTTATTTTTTGTCTTCTGCTGTCATTAATGGCATAACTAGTGTTTGGTAGTTTGGGTATGATTGCATATAGTGGTGTGGGATTTGTTTTGGTTTTATTGTATGTGCTGTTAATTTATGGTTCGTTCTATGTACCCCTGTTTGTTCCCCCTAATGGTCTTTCCCTGTTTTTCTCCCCTCCAATGGTTATATGTCAATCCTCCACTCCCCCCCCTCCTCTTGGGTCTGCCTGTCATCTCAGGGCCTTCCCCTGGAGCTAGAAAGTTCTTCCAAGGGTGTCGAGTGATAGGTCAGATCCAGAGGGGGCCCCTCCCCATCATTTATGTTTGGTTTATGAAAATATCATTCATCAGTGTGACCCCTCCCTGGTGATCCCTGATTTGCTCACCCCCTGCCTCTTCTTGTTCCACCCCCAAATAAAAGGTGCTGGCAAGCAGCCTGGGGGGCTCTGCCTGGGCAGCTACCTGGAGGTCAGGAGGTCCCGTGACGGGTCTCCAATAAACTCTTCTGACCCGCTCAGCAGAGTCCACCTTTCTATCTCCGCCATCGTTGCCTTGCACCACCTGTGCCTACCGCCGAGGTCACATGGGAGCCAAGACCCCACAGGATCGGATGAGCTGGCGCAGCCAGCTGTCCGTACCTTTCCACACCACGGTGCTTGAGCTAGCCCAGGCGAGCATGGAGACCACGCATAAGGCACCGCAACAGCGTTTCTGGAGCCCAACGTGGGGCCCCCCGACACCGGCAGACCCTGCGGAGAGGACTTTTGGACTCGGATCCATTGATAAGTCTCTGGTCGTCACGCTACCCCGGTTGTAGCAGCTCCAAATTTTCGGAGTGTGCTCCCAGGGACAAGGAGGGTAGCATCTTCTGCACCCGGAGAAGTCCTCCTCAGGCGGAGATTCACCAAAGCCGAGATTTTCACCCTCGCCGGAGGAGTGGTGAGTTGCTTCTCCTCCTTTGAGGGGGCAGGCACTCAAATGAACGAAGGAACCTGAAAAGAAGCCTCAGGCTTTGTCCCGGTGCGCTCACTACGCTGACGCACCAAGGCTGCGCAGCCCCGGGGAGGTGGGTGTTGGCCCCTTCTCTGGATCGGTTTTCCTCTGGCGCATTTTAGGGGGTTTTTCCTTGGTTTATCCTGCTTTTTTTGTTTATGTGGCGCAGTTCGCGTGGCTGGTATCCCCCAGCATTTGGCACGGCATGGAGCCTGTTTGGCTACCAGCCAGTTTCAGTTTTGCAGTGCCCCGGGGGGAGAGCAGCACAGGATCCCTCTCCTGGTTTTAAAGTGCGTTTGGCAGGTTAGTTTAATTTTAAGTTTTTTGTTTTCTCGGTGTTTGTCGGTGAGGGTTGTGAATTACCATCAGAGCCAAAATGGGTGCTAGGCTCTCCATGGCCCGAAAGGAGTTTTTTATAGTTTATTTGAAGTTCTTAATGTTGCCCAAGTTAAGTTTTCAAAGGGCAAGTTAAAAAGGTTCATCCGCTGGCTTTTTCTCCATTTCCCGCGGGCGTCTTCTGAAACAGTGCGCCGTGTTCAATTCTGGAACACGGCGGAGAAAAAAATTTTACAATTGGCCAATTCAGGAGATGAAAGATCAGCTAAAATGACACATTGGGTTTTGCAGATTAAATCTGCCATTCTAATGGAAAAGGGAATGGAGAAATTGCCGAGTTGCAGGCGACCGTCCCCAGTTTCCCCTTACCCCGTTCCCAAACCCTCTTTCCCAGAGAAGGGCATTCTAAAGGGAGCAGCAGAAAAACCGTCTGCCAGCTAAGGCTCCCTGCAGGTGCCCAAAACCCCCCGCCCAAGCAGTCTCGGCCGAACTGCTCAGGATTTCTCGGATAGCCCCGGCCAGGCCGTCCGGGAACTTTCCCCTTCCCCGTTTTCCCTGGTTCAAAAACCCAAAGTTCGTTTTATTTCTATGGAGCACGAGTCACAAGATGGTGCCTCTCTTCCCAGGACACAACATGGCGGCGACCGCATGGCATGGCCATCTTCATGGTCCTCCCTTTATTCTCCCCACAATCTCTTCTGTCCCCCCACTCCCTCTGCTGCCCCCAACCCTGCCCCTCCCCCATGATGTCACTGGCTTTCCTCCTCCTTCTCCTCAAACCCCTCCTATCCACCCTGCCCACCAACACACCCCTCGGGTGATGTCATCCAGCCCCCAAACCACCCCCCCACCCAGAAGGCGGCAGTCCTGGAGTTCCAGTTCTCACGGTGGGAACCCGGAAGGGGAGCCGGAGCCGGGACAGCCGGAACAGCCACAGCCTCACTCAATCCCATCCCTTGCCCCTGATGCTTTTAAACGTTCGCGAGGGGGGAATGTCACCCATGCCAACTGGCACCCCTTCCCCCAAACCACCATTCGCGATTTATGCAAGGCACATAAAGATTACGGCAGAGAGAGTCCCTATTTCAGGGGCCTTTTAAAAGCCAATCTTACCGGGGTTGCAGTTGTCCCTGCGGACATCAAGCAGCTTTTCTCCCGCCTCACAAATTCTACTGAATACAAGTTGTGGGATGCAGCATGGAGAAAGCTGCTCAGGGATGCCCTCCCCTATTTACTTGCAAATCCAGAAACAGCCACTGATGAGCAGGGCAACCCCCTCACCATTGATCACTGGGCACCTGATAAATGAAGAGGAATGGAAATGTATCCCCGCTCAGGGAGATGATAACAAAAACTTCTCCCCTTCCCTCAGCCAGGTGCCACTTCAGAATAGATATGAGGCCCTGGATCTAGAGGGCTAACTAGATGATTTAAAATAAAATTGTCTGCCCTGTGAGTCCCCCAGTTATGATTCACCTGAAAGATGCATCACCACCTCTAACATCAAGAAGAAAAGAAGGGTAATCGTAGTAGGTGACTCCCTTCTGAGAGGAACAGAGGGCCCCATATGTCGACCGGACCCATCCCACAGGGAGGTCTGCAGCCTCCCTGGGGCCTGGGTACAAAATATCACTGAGAGACTTCCTGGGCTGATTCAGCCCTCTGATTATTACCCACTGCTGATACTCCAGGCTGGCAGTGATGAGATTGAAAAGAGGAGTATCAAGGTGATTAAAAGAGACTTTAGGGCACTGGGTCAGGTAATTGATAGGGCAGGAGCACAGGTAGTGTTCTGCTCAGTCCCTTTGGTGGCAGAGGAAAATGAAAGAAACAGGAGAACCCACAACATCAACAAGTGGCTTAAGGGTTGGTGTCATTGGCAAAATTTTGGATTCTTTGATCATGGAGAAATTTTTACAGCACCTGCTCTGCTGGAACCAAATGGGATACATCTCTCTGTTAAAGGCAAAAGATTCTTAGCTCATGAACTGGCAGAACTTGTTGAGAGGGCTTTAAACTAGGTTTGAAGGGGGAAGGGGATGCAGCTGGACTGTCTGAAAGCAGGCCCAAGGGTTACAAGGCTGAGTTAGGGGCAAAGTCAGTAGCCCAGCTGAGGTGCATGTATACCAATGCACGCAGCATGGGTAACAAAAAAGAAGAGTTGGAGGCCATGGTGCAACAGCAGAGCTATGATGTAGTTGCCATCACGGAAACATGGTGGGATGACTCACATGGCTGGAGCACTGCACTCAATGGCTACAAGCTCTTCAGAAGAGACAGGAAAGGGAGAAGAGGTGGAGGGGTGGCCCTTTATATTATGAAGGCTTTTGACACCATAAGTATTGAAACTAATGAAGATGGAGTTGAATGCCTATGGGTAAGAATTAAGGGGAAAGCCAACAAGGCTGACATCCTGCTGAGAGTCTGTTATCGTCCCCCCAACCAGGAAGAAGAGGTGGACAACTTATTCTATAAGCAGCTGGAGAATGTTTCAAGATCATCAGCCCTTGTTCTTGTGGGTGACTTCAACCTACCAGACATCTTCTGGGAACTTAATACAGCAGAAAAGAGGCAGTCCAGGAAATTTTTAGAGTGTATGGAGGACAACTTTTTGTCACAGCTGGTGGGTGAGCCCACTAGGGGAGGGACTATGTTAGATCTATTGTTTGTGAATAGAGATGGAGTGGTGGGAGATGTGGTGGTTGGAGGTTGATTGGGGCAAAGTGATAATGAAATAATAGAGTTCTCGATATTTGGTGAAATCAGGAGGAACACCAATAAGACTCACACTGGACTTCCGGAGGGCAGACTTTGGCCTATTTAGGAGGCTTATTCAGAGAGTTCCTTGGGAAGAAGCCCTTAAAAACAAAGGAGTTCAGGAAAGCTGGGCATGCCTCAAAACAGAGATCTTGAGGGCACAGGAACAGACTGTCTCTGTGTGCCGAAAGGTAAGTCGACGGGGTAAACGTCCAGCCTGGATGAGCAAGGAGGTTTTGGAGGAACTTAGGAATTAAAAGAGGATGTATCAGCTTTGGAAGGGGGGTCAGGTCAGAATGTATTTAAGGGAGCTGCTAAAGCATGTAGGAAAAAAATTAAGGAGGCCAAAGCTCATTTTGAACTTAGAATGGCAACTTCTGTAAAGGATAATAAGAAATGTTTTTTACAAATATATTAATGCTAAAAGGAAGGGTAAGACCAACCTTTGTTCTTTACTGGACAAGGGAGGGAACTTAATATCTGCAGATGAGGAGAAGGCAGAAGTGCTTAATGACTACTTTGCCTCAGTTTTTAGTGAGGAGACTACTTACCTTCAAGACAACTGCCCTCCTAGGCTGGTAGATGGTTTCAGGGAGCAGAATGGTCCCCTCATTATCGAAGAGGTGGCAGTCAGAGAACTGCTGAAATGCCTGGATATCCATAAATCTATGGGCCCAGATGGGATCCATCCCAGGGTGATGAGAGAGCTGGCAGATGAGCTTGCTAAGCCACTCTCAATCATCTACCATCAGTCTTGGCTCACTGGTGAGGTTCCGGACGACTGGAAGCTGGCCAGTGTGACACCCATTCACAAAAAGGGTGCAAAGGAGGATCCTGGTAATTGTAGACCAGTCAGTCTGACCTCAGTACCTGGCAAAATAATGGAACAGTTTATATTAAGTGCCATCACACAGAACTTACAGGATGGCCAGGGTATCAGGCCCAGCCAGCATGGGTTTAGGAGGGGTAGGTCATGTTTGACCAACCTGGTCACCTTCTATGACCAGGTGACCCGCCTGGTGGATGCAGAGAAGGCTGTGGATGTTGTCTATTTGGACTTGAGCAAAGCCTTCGACACTGTCTCCCACAGCATACTCTTAAATAAGCTGGCAGCTCGTGGCTTGGACAAGAGCACTCTTTGCTGGGTTAGGAATTGGCTGGATGGCCGAGCCCAGAGAGTGGTGGTGAACGGTGCTGCACCCAGCTGGTGGCCAGTCACCAGTGGTGTCCCTCAGGGGTCTGTGCTGGGGCCAGTTCTGTTCAATATTTTTATTGATGACATGGATGAAGGCATGGAGTCTTTCATTAGTAAATTTGCAGATGACACTAAGCTGGGAGCATGTGTCGACCTGTTGGAAGGACGAAGGGCTTTGCAGAAAGACCTGGAATGGTTGGACAGATGGGCAGAGTCTAACAAGATGAAGTTTAATAAGTCCAAGTGCCAAGTCCTGCACTTTGGCCACAATAACCCCCTTCAGCGTTATAGGCTGGGGACAGTGTGGCTGGACAGTGCCCAGGAGGAAAGGGACCTGGGGGTACTGGTCGACAACTGGCTGAACATGAGCCAGCAGTGTGCCCAGGTGGCCAAGAAGGCCAATGGCATCCTGGCCTGTATCAGGAATGGGGTGGCCAGCAGGAGCAGGGAGGTCATTCTTCCCCTGTACTCGGCACTGGTGAGGCCACACCTTGAGTACTGTGTCCACTTCTGGGCCCCTCAAGTTTAGGAAGGATGCTGAGATGCTTGAGCATGTCCAGAGGAGGGCAACAAGGCTGGTGAAGGGCTTGGAGGTCAAGCTGTATGAAGAACGACTGAGGGAACTGGGGTTGTTTAGTCTGGAGAAAAGGAGACTCAGAGGTGACCTTATCACTCTCTACAACTTCCTGAAGGGTGGCTGTGGTCAGCTGGGGGTTGGTCTCTTTCTTCAGGCGACAACAGACAGAACAAGAGGACACAGTCTCAAGCTGCGACAAGGGAAATATACGTTGGATGTTAGGAAAAAGTTTTTAACTGAAAGAGTGATAAAGTACTGGAATGGCTTGCCTGGGGAGGTGGTGGAGTCACCACCCCTAGAAGTGTTTAAAAAAAGACTGGATGTGGCAATTGGTGTCATGGTCTAGTTGTGGTATTAGAGATTGGGTTGGACTCGATGATCTTGAAGGTCTCTTCCAACCTAAAAATTCTGTGATTCTGTGATCTATGCGGTGAGGGGCAGTGGGCTTCCCCAGCTGACCAGATGGCAAACATCCCTGTTCCGGCTCTGCAGATCATAGCAGATTCAGCAACCAAAGCATTTTTAAGTATGCAGCCTCATGCTCCCCTTCCACCCTATTCTAAGATCAGGCAGGGTCCCATGGAACCCTTTGTGGATTATGTAGAAAGGCTGACCAGAGCAATTGAATTGCAAGGAAAAAAGGAGCAGGCGCGGGAGGGAATTCTAGAGGAAATTGCTTTCGCCAATGCGAATGAATTATGCCGTGCTGTGATTTTAAGTCTTCCCCTAGACCCTCCACCATCTCTTCAAGAAATGCTACAGGTCTGCCAGATAAAGGTTCCATTCATGGGCCCCCCAACTGGACAACAAGCACATCCTCCTAACACCATGAGGGCTGCTGCAACAGAAACCAGTGGATGGTCTGCTACGCCGGCAAGCAGAACACCCATACAGAAGAAAAAATTCTTCAGTCAAAGCCAGAACCACCCATGTCATCTCTGTGGAGAGACAGGACACCGGGTCTCTCAATGCCCGCTCAAAAAAGAATTTGAAACATTTAAAAACAAAAAAGAGGGAGGGCAAGGCAAAGCTAATGGGGGAAAACCTCAGTTTCAAAAAAACTGAATGGGGAGTGCGGGTCCACCCTGCGCCAAGACACAAATAGGGTGGACCGGGCAGGGAGGGAAAGGAGAGGGAAAGAGAATGTAAACCACAGAACAACGCTGCCTCGTGCCACTAAAGTGAGCGAGACAGAATCTCTACCAGACTTGACACCTGACAAGGACCATGACCTTGCCAAACCTATTCTAACAACAGATTCATTTGATAAACCTTATAGGTTGCGGCTCACAGAGTCTTTGCTCCTAAATGACAAGGATTGGTACTTTGTTGCTGTGGACTCCAGCGAGCCTGGAACTTGGCTTCGGATTGAAGGTAAGTTCATCATCGTGGGGGACTGCAAGTACACTCCGCATGAGGTGGAAGTCCTACTGGGAACCCTTATAACCGATCCCGGAGACTTCATCCTCTGGCTGCGCTGCACCCACCCAGCAACGTTCCTACCAAAGGGACAGATTGTAACACAGGCCATTCCCACCTGGGATCCTTCTCCTGAGAACGTCCCATCAGCCTGTCCTGTCCAGAAAATCACAGCACATAAACCTAAGGTAGACTGTGAATTCAGTGTGGGTGGGGAGACCATGAACATCACAGGCCTCCTAGACATGGGGGTTGTCCTAGGGTAACTTTATGATGTTTGTATCCCCAATTGTCTGTGCTGTTTGTGCCGTATATTGAGTCCTGTGCCTTTAAGACTGGTTCTAAGAGCAAAGAGAAGCACGGAGTTCATTTTGAGAAAACTGCCTGACTCCTCCACGTTCTTCTGCGGACAGGGTGTTCGGCAGAGGCTTAGAGAGACTGCAAGACAGAGATTTCTTTTGCTTTTAGTTAGTTTTAGCTAGCTAGGGCAGAGAAGTTCCCTGGACTGTTTTTTTTTCCTTTTTCTTAGAACTGTTTAAACCTGCTCTAGACTGAAAACCCAGGGGAGCACTGGGGGCTGCACCTGCGGCCCACCGGGGCCTGGACCTCGGCATTTTCCAGCAGCGCCGGAGGGACTGGGACTGATGAGAGACTGAGAGAGAGGGAGACAAGCTATACCCACGGCAAAGACTTTCTCAATTTGCCATCTCACTTCAGAAAGAGAGGTTTTATTGTTTCATATTATTCATTCTTTATACTTGTATGCACTTTATTTGTTTAGTAAAATAGTTTTTTCCACTTTTCTCCAAAGAGGGTTTTTTTCAGACTAGTTAGAGGGAGGGGCCACTTAGGTTTGCTTCCTTAGAGGGATCCTATACAGGGGTTTTCCCCAAAATTTGTCTCCAAACCAGGACATACCCCTAATTGGTGCCCAACGTGGGGCTCGAGAGAGTGGAAAAAACTTGTCTTGATTATTATTAACTGCATTTTTTTAGTTGTCCTTTAGGTAGGGATTAAACAGACAGTAGCCATGTTGCTTCTTGAAGTCTTAATGTCTCTTAGAATGGAGTCTTTTCTGCATTTCTGTTCCCTAGGCTTTTTTGAGGTCTTAATACCTTTCTGGTCCCTAGGTTTGTTTTCCTACCCAGAAATAGCTCCAATATTGTCCCTAATATACAGCTTTTACACTAGAGATGCACAAATTAGAATAGTTATTTTGCCGAGTTCAGTAATTATAATTTACAAAAAGCTTATAAAGATACTGGAGTTTGTTCTAAGTATGTTCAGTTTATAGTTTTTTCATCCTACCCTGCATCCTAATTGCAGCAGCATGTTTTAAAAATTTATCAATAATTGCACCCAATTTGTTAAAAGAAGAGTAGAAGATGAGGCTCTTCAGCCTCTTTTCTCCTTCTTCTCTTTTAAGTCAATTACATCACTTTTAAAAAATATTCAGAGTCTCCTAAATGTTAAAGACCCCACCTCCCTAGTATTTCACCTAGTGACTTTGCTCTATATATTTTATAGCTTTTCTAGAATAAGTCACACACTGCTAAACACTGTAGAGCAGCAAATAAAAGCAAAAAAATAAATCAATCACTCAAGCTGCAGCCAACCCCACAGCTATTCAGGCTGCAACTAAACCCAACAGTAAAGCTAAAACACCAGCAGTTGCTGCAGTAAAAAAAAAAAAAAAAAACAAAAAAAAAACAAACAAAAAAAAACCCACAAACAAAACCAATCAACCAATAGACAATAATTCAAATAAAAGATCCTCAATGCCTCTTAACACCCAGTCAAAAGTCAAACCAACTAACACACAATCAAAAGCTAAAGCAACTAATGATACACAGTCAAAAGCTAAAGCAACTAATGATACACAGTCAAAAGCTAAACCAACTGATAAAAATCAGAAGCCCAACCAACTAGTACAAGATCAAGAGTCCAACCAACTAGCACACAATCAAGAGCCCAACCAGCTGCTACAACATCAAGAGCCCAACCAACTGCTACAACATCAAAAAACCCAATCAACTGCTACAAAATCAAGAGCCCGACCAACTACTACAAAATACAGAAATACTAAGTCCTTTTCCCTAAAAGACCTTCATAGCCTAAAAAAAGATTATACTCAACGACCTAATAAATCTATAATTAGTTAGTCTGTCTTTAAAATGCTGCAAGCGAAGCTACAATACTAAATAGCACTGAAACAAAACATCTTAAATCCCTATCACATAATCCAGTTATTAACCAAGAAATAATTAAAAAAGCTAGTCCTTGCAGTCTCTAAGAACGAGTCCTAAAAAGTGTGGCACAAAGATATCTGTGTGCCAACGATCTCTATATGCAGCAAACCCAGTAAAAAACCATTAAACAAAGAATTCAGCGCTTAAGAGAAATAGCAGTAGCAGAGATTATCTTCTCAAATGACCTAAACACTAAAAACCCCAACTTAGTACCATGTACACCTGTAATATAGCAAAAACTTGTACAACTTAAGCCACAAGAATACTCCTCTGCTTTAGCAATAATGAAGCAAAATAAAACAAACAAAAAAAAAAAACGTGCTTAATATAGCAAAGAAACTCCAAACATATGCAGATGCCATGCATAGTCCAACACATGCAAAAATTGCAGCTCTAAAAACGCATATTCCTCCTTCCCACTATCCCTTCTTCCCCCCAATTCCCGCCCCGACCCCATATCTCTCACCCAATCCCCCACCCCACCCTTTTCCCCAGTGCCTCCCCCTCCCTCCCAGCGGCCGCGCGAAGGGGGAGGGGGGAGGGTGCCTTACAACCACTACTCCCAGCGCGGATGGGGGGATAGATAATGAAGGGCGGCTGCCAGCCCGCAGCAGCAGAGTCGGGGGGAGCGGCCCCCCTGCTGCAAGGGCTAAGGGGCAGCCTACCCTGGGGCCCCAGGGGAGGAGGGAGGAACTGCCTGTTGCTGGATCCCAGGGAGGGGGTGGGACAACACCCTCGAGCTGCCTGGGCAATAGAGAAGTAACAGGATTTTTAGCAACTCAGAATAACGATCAGCAGGGCATCCCATCTGTGGCTCCTGTAGTATATGTAGGTAAAAGACACGTGCATAGAGAGTATCTGCCTTTTTCATACCAAGATAAAAAAAGAGCTGTGTAAAATGCAGAAACAATTTGGGAGATCCAGTGAAATATTTAAGGGCATGATGAAAGCCACCTTCAATTCAAATGAGATGGTACCCAGTGACATTAAAGATTTATTCAGATGCCTATTAACTCCCTCAGAGTATGAACTATGGGAAGGATTATGGAAAAAAGCTTTGAAAACAGTATTGCAGGAAATTCAGCAAACTCCTGATGCGCAGGACAGTGATTACAATGACATCACACATGATCATTTGTGCGGTGAAAGTGATTTATCTAGTGTGAATGAGCAAACTCGGTTGTTATCCAAGTCAGTTTTAGATAAGATCTGTAATGCTGCAGAAAAGACTTTTTATCAGATTCCATCACCTGAGATAAAGACCAGTTATGTTAACATTAAACAGTTTCCTTCAGAGAATTTCTTGCAGTTTGTGGATCGTCTGAGGAGTCAAGTGGAAAGACAAGTGCAAGACCCAGTGGTACAGGCAGAATTGATTAAGGAGATGGCTCAGAGGAATGCTAATGAGACCTGTTGTAGAATCATTCTTAGCCTTCCCCTTGACCCATTGCCTAGTCTCGCACAGATGATAGAAGCCTGTACCAGGAGAGCAGAACTTTTCAGTGCACCTGAAAGGAATCCGGGACTGACACACCCAAAGCCTGTGGCAGATGCAGCACCAGGAGCAAGGAGGCAACCGATGTCATCAGACCAGCTGCAGCACATCATCTGCCACCGCTGCAAAAGGCCAGGACACTTCGCCAAGGCCTGCCCAGAAAACCAGAAACGCAAGTCAAAAAAATCAAAAAAACTGAATTCACAGTGCGGCCCAGATTTTATCTCCTTGACGCGCCAAGAAAGAAATTTACAAGGCCATACCGTGACAAATGTCTCTCTCTTAACAAAAAAGGGGGAGGGCAGGTCACAGGGTGTGGGGGTACAGAAAAATAAAAATGTCAAATGTTCAACTAACAATGTATGGCAGCCGTGAGGCCGATATAGGCTCGTGACTACCAAAGGTTTTCATTTCAGATCTACAGATTGGACAGTAATTACAGTGGACCTGCAAAGCATTTCACAGGACATGAAGGTTAACCACATGGAACCGAACAGTGAGTATTTTGTTGTTGGGGACACAGCACACACACCCTTGGAGGTTGAGGTCGCTCCCATGACCATTAAGGGAAAGATAACAGGCCTCATGCTGTTGGCACGTTGCATGCACCCACCATTCTACCTGACAGAGGGGCAAGTCCTTGCCCAGGCCATTCCTGTTCTGGCTGAGGTCCTAGCGGATGGAAAATCACCGGAAGTCTACTGGGCGGAGGTGGTGGGGGAGAACAAACCTTCTCTGGCATGTAACTTAGCCCGTGGGTCAGACCGCCTCCATGTGGAGGGGGTGCTCGACTCCGGCGCGGACTTTACTGTTATACCTAAGAGCATGTGGCCATCACATTGGGAGTTGCAACCTGTGGCAGGCAAACTTCAGGGCATAGGAGGAATCACAATGGCAAAAATCTCAAAAAACAGTGCAAATTGAGGGACCTGACGGGAAATTGACAAATCTCCGTCCATTCGTTGCTGATTATAAGGCTCCCTTATGGGGGAGAGACACCATGTCACAGTGGGGAGTCCAACTGGTCATTCCTAAGACACCCCAGGATTTTTGGAAATAGCCACTGTGGAGCGCCCTACCCACAAACTAAAGTTGTTGGACAATAACCCAAGATGGGTAGCTCAGTGGCCATTGAGTAAAGAGAAGCTCAAGGCACTTGAGGAGCTTGTGGAGGAGCAGGTGGCTCAAGGTCACCTAGAAGAGACAACAAGCCCCTGGAATTTCCCAGCCTTTGTAATAAAGAAACCAGGGAAGGACAAGTGGAGGTTGCTCCATGACCTCCGAGAAATAAACAAAATTATGGAGGACATGGGACCACTCCAACCAGGGATGCCTTCTCCAACAATGCTCCCTCGAGATTGGCAATTGGCTGTTTTAGATATCAAAGATTGTTTCTTCCAAATTCCTCTACACCCAGAAGATGCCCCACGGTTTGCATTCTCGGTTTCTACCATTAATCGAGAAGCCCCAATGAAGAGATATCACTGGAAAGTACTTCCCCAAGGTCTGAAATCTAGTCCTTTCATATGCCAACAGTATGTAGCCTCACTACTGTCATCAGTACGTGCCAAGAGAAAGGATGCCATCATCCTTCACTACATGGATGATCTACTCGTGTGTGCCCCCAATGACTCTATACTCCAACACACACTTGACCTAGTGGTTAAGGTTTTAACCTCTGCTGGATTTCAATTGCAGGAAGATAAAGTTCAAAGGATGCCACCTTGGAAGTACCTGGGTCTACAAATAGCTGCAAGGACCATTGTTCCACAGAAATTGGAAATTGAGTGTAATCCCAAAACCTTAGCAGATCTCCACTCCTTGTGTGGGTCTTTGAATTGGGTAAGACCTTGGCTAGGCCTCACAAATGAAGATTTAGACCCTCTCTTCAATTTATTGAAGGGGGAGAGGGAGCTGGTTTCTCCCAGGGAACTGACCCCAGAGGCAAAGACAGCAATCGAAAAGGTACAGAAGGCTTTATCAGAGGCAGGCTCATCGATGTGAGCCAAACATACCTTTCCAATTCATTGTTCTAGGAAAACTGCCACATTTGCATGGTTTGATTTTTCAATGGATCGAAGGGCAGAGAGATTCACTCTTGATCATAGAGTGGGTCTTCCTCTCTCACCAAAGATCCAAGACCATCACTGAGCCACAAGAGTTGATAGCTCAACTGATTCGGAAGGCAAGGGTGAGATTGTGTGAACTGGCTGGTTGTGACTTTACATGTATTCACCTTCCAGTCAAACTTTCTAAGGAGGGAAGGAACTCTCCCAAGAGATTGACCAAAGAGATGTTTGAGCATTTGCTCCAGAGCAATGCCAGTCTCCAATTGTCTCTGGACAGCTACAGGGGACAAATATCAGTCCATACCCCATCTCACAAGTTGCTCAATGAGGAATTCCACCTCATTCCTCGTGAGAAGAGGAGTCGGAGACCACTCAACACTCTCACAGTGTTCACGGACGCATCTGGGGCTTCCCACAAGTCGGTGATGACTTGGAGAAATCCTCAGACTCAGCGTTGGGAAGCTGATGTGGAGTTTGTGGAGGGATCCCCCCAAGTGGCTGAACTAGCCGCAGTGGTAAGAGCCTTTGAGAAGTTCTCAGAACCAATTAATTTGGTAACAGACTCTGCTTACGTGGCAGGGGTAGTGTCCAGAGCGGAGCAGGCGGTGCTCAAAGAAATTGACAATGAACATCTCTTCAGATTGCTTTCAAAGCTAATTTATCTAATTTCTCATCGAGAACATCCGTTCTATGTGATGCATGTAAGATCACACACTGATTTGCCAGGTGAAATTGCAGAGGGGAATCGTCAGGCAGATTCCCTTGCTGCACCAGTTCAAAAAGCACATCTCCCTGATATCTTCCAACAGGCAAAGCTGAGTCACCAACAATACCATCAGCATGTGCCAGGCCTGATCCGTCAGTTCCAGCTAACACGGAGCCAGGCTCGAGCCATTGTGGCCACCTGTCCCAACTGCCAGGTCCAAGCGATGCCATCGATGGGTATGGGAGTTAACCCCCGGGGACTTGGCAGTTGTCCTAGTTTTGGACACCTCAAATATGTTCATGTAAGCATTGACACACATTCAGGAGCAGTGTATGCCTCTGCCCATGCAGGGGAAAAGACTGAACATGCCAAGAAACACCTAGTGCAAGCTTTTTCAGTGTTGGGGATTCCAAAAGAAATCAAAACTGATAACGGCCCAGCGTACACGTCCAAGGGGTTCCTGGAGTTTGTCCAGCAGTGGGGAGTGGAACATAAAACTGGCATCCCTCACTCCCCCACAGGTTAAGCTGTGGTTGAGCGAGCACATCAGACGCTCAAACAGGTCCTGGCTAGACAGAGTAGTACGACTGTGTGGATGTCTCCACATGAGAAACTCTGCAAAGCCATGTTTACCATCAATTTTCTGAACTGTTCATTTGAAAACATGAGTCCACCAGTGGTACGCCATTTTAACAGTGGCAATCAGTTCAAATTGTCTGAGCGTCCACCAGTCATGATTAGGGATCCAGAAACTTGGGAAACCAAAGGTCCCTATGAGCTCGTGACCTGGGGTCGTGGCTATGCATGCGTGGCCACTCCCTCAGGCCCTCGGTGGATTCCCCAGAAGTGGGTGAAACCTTTTGTCCCTAAAAATCCAGCTCCAGCAGAAGGGGATGAGAGGCAAGTAGCCGTTGCATCCAAAAGAAGACGCCGCCGGATGGAAGAAAAAGAATCTTCCTAGATGTGGACTCCTTCCGGCAGAAACAGAAACTTTTAACATGTTTTAAAAATGTTTGTTTTTCTTTTTAGAGAAAGCCTACCTCACACTCAACCCTGTGATGAACCCCATACAAGTTGTCATCTTGTTGTTGCTGAACAGTCTGGCAGCTGCATGGATCATCCCTCAGCCGCGTCAAAATGTCTGGGTGACCTTGGCACAGACAATTCCGCAGGAAAACATATGTTTGTCCACTGCATCAACAGAGAATCCTATGTCCACCTGTCTGGTAGGAATTCCATTACAGGCTGGAGAATTTCCAGCAGGATTAGACACACATAGGTCCAACGAAATTCCAGAGCCTAACACCTTCCGACCATACAAGGGTCATCAGCAGAAAGCTGGGATGACCGTGAACCCCTTAGAGGAGTGGTTGCCAAGTTTGCCCAAGGTATCTCAAGAACCCCAAGAATTAGAGTTATTGGGTTCCTCCCCTGCATCATTCTGCATACATTTTTCTATCTACCTAAAACCTCCTAACATTAATGAGTACCACAATATAAAACAGTATTGTGGGGAGTTTTCTGCAAAAAGATGGTGTCATCAGATAAGCCATATTGAGGCAGAAAACCCATCTCACTCAAGACCCAGAAGCCTCCCCAAGGGATTGTTCTTGGTTTGTGGGGATCGGGCATGGGCAGAAATTCCGTCTCGGCTTTTAGGAGGGCCATGTACCATAGGGCGGTTGTCCGTATTGACACCCAACCAAACTTTAATTGGTGAATGGACTCACAAAAACAAATCGGCAAACAAAATTCAAAAGAGAAGTGCTGACCAATTGGATCCAAATTGTAATTCAGAAATTTTTCATTGGGCCAAGTCAAAAAGAGTCGCTGTGTCCCTGTTCCTTCCATGGGTCGCAGCAGCTAAAGCTCTAGGTGAATTGGGCCATCTAGAGTGCTGGGTAGTCAAACAGGCAAATTTAACGTCCACCGCCATCAGCTCTCTCCTAGAAGACGAGGAAATTACCAGACAGGCCACTCTCCAGAACCGTGCTGCTATAGATTATCTCTTGTTACTTCATGGACATGAATGCCAGGAATTTGAAGGACTGTGTTGCCTAAATCTGACCTCGAAGGCTCCAAACATCCATGCTGCCCTTCGAAGCACGAACAGCTTGATCGGACAAGTGAAGCAAGAATCTGAGGACTGGATCAAAGAAGTGGCGACTTACAGGGTGGTGGACTTCTATAGTTAAAACAATTTTGTTATTTCTTGTTATTCTTTTCCTTGTAACAATAGCGTTCGGGATCCTACGCTGTTTGATTTTCGAGGCTATCAATAGTCTCATACCTTCTACCTCAGAAGTCAACCACATAGAGTTGGCAAACCTAAAGCAGGTTGACTCCCCCACCAATTGTAATTGGTGGGAAAACCCACATTCCGTGTAACCTAATGTTCTTCTTCTAATGATCTTAAACAAAAAAGGGGGAGATGTGTTCCTCTGAGGAATGGTTTTTCCCCTCAGTGTCCCCCTGAAACCTGTGATATGTAGTTCAACCCTTTTTCCCTATCATACCTACTCACCCTATTGGCTCAGGGCCAATATCTTTCCTTGGCCCAAAACTAGATATACCCCTGTTCCTTCCTGGTTCTCTCTCTCTCTCCTCGGCCTCCAGGAACATCACATCAAGAATAAAGCTTGGACGGAAGCTGGGGGTGAGAGCCACTCTTTTGAAATCTCTATTCTGTCTCTGAAATATATTTCCCTAAAACCCCTGAATAACTGAGCTAGTGAGAGCCGGGGGGTGGCTAGAGGGAAGTATAGTTTTCAGCCCCACACAACAAGTTGCACAAGCCACTAAAGAAAAAAGTAAGTCAAGCCAGCTTGCTAAACTCAAAGCTGTTCAACTAGCCCTAGACATTGCTAAAAAAAAAAAAAAAAGTAGCCAAAGCTCTACCTCTACACTAATTCGTAGCCAATACTCTGTAAAAATAGCTAAAAAAGTAAAAAAAGCCAATTAGCAGCGTAGAAGAAAACCAATCTAAGCTGTTAATAAGTAAAAAAACATTGCCACTCAAGTAGAAAAGCTACCTGTCAAAGTCCATCATATAAATGCCCATGTCCCCAAAAGTCAAGCTAATAAAGAGCACCAAAACAACGAGCAAGTAAATCAAGCTGCAAAAATAAAAGTGTCAAAAATAAACTTAAATTAGCAACACAAAAAAGAGTTATTCCTAGATCAATAAGCCCATAATGCCTCAAGTCACCAAAGCAAAAATGACACCTATAAATAAGCACGAAACCAAAAAGTAGATCTAACCATAGACAGTATTTCTCAAGTTATCCATAACTGTAAAACGTATGCTGCCATCAAGCAAGCCAAGCAAGTAAAGCCGCTATAGTATAGCGGGCAATAATCCAAGTATAAGTATAAGAAAGCCTAGCAAATTAACTACATCACCCTTCCCCAAACCCGCCAAAGCAAGCACTATGTGCTCACAATAGTAAAAGCCACCACAAAATAGCTAGAAACCTACCCTGTACCCCACGCTACAGCCCGTAACACCATTCTAAGCCTTAAAAAGCAAGTTCTTTAAAAGCATAGTACCCCTAAAAAGATTAAGTCAAACAATAAAACTCATTTCAAAAACACCCTCATCAACAACTAAGCTAAAAAACATAACATTAAGGAAGTGTACCATATCCCCTATCATGCACCAGCTTCAGAAAAAATAAAAAAATACAATAAACTACTAAAAACCACCCTAAAAGCACTGGGTGGGGGATCATTCAAAAACTGAAAGCAGCATCTAGCAAAAACCACCTAGTTAGTTAACACCCAAAGTTCCACCAACCGAGCAAGCCCTGCCCAATCTAAGCCCCTACATACAGTAAATAAAAAAAAGTCCCAGTAGTACATGTACAAAGTTTGTTAAAAAAGACAGTTTAGATCAATTCTGCTTCAAGTATAAAAAATCCCATCCGTGAGATTGTCTTTGCTCAGAAACCAAGCTGCACATAGTAAGTAATGCAAAAAAAAAAAACCACACAATGTGTACCTCAGAAAGATCTGATTGTTAAGTAAAAACCGTGTGTAATTATCACTGTGTGCTAAATAGTACTGCCACTGTACGTAGCTGTATGTTGCATATTGTTTTTTATATAAATGTATGTGTGTGTAGAGCTAGAGTATATATTAGTTTTAATAAATTGACAATATGTAGATAAGAAGTAAAATGTCCTAAAGTAACTTTATAATGTTTGTATCCCCAATCGTCTGTTCTGTTTGTACTGTATATTAAGTCCTGTGCCTTAAAGACTAGTTCTAAGAGCAAAAAAAAGCGCAGTTTGTTTTGAGAAAACTGCCTAACTCCTCCACATTCTTCTGCAGACAAAGTGTTCAGCAGAAGCTTAAAAAGACTGCAAGACAGAAATTTCTTTTGCTTTTAGTTAGTTTTAGCTAGCTAAGGCAGAAAAGTTCCCTAAACTGTTTTTTTTTCCTTTTTCTTAAAACTGTTTAAACCTGCTCTAGACTGAAAACCCAAAAGAGCACTAAAAGCTGCACCTGCGGCCCACCAGGGCCTAAACCTCAGCATTTTCCAGCAGCGTCAGAAAAACTAAGACTAATAAGAAACTAAAAAAAAAAGAGCCAAGCTACACCCACAGCAAAAACTTTCTCAATTTACCATCTCACTTAAAAAAAAAAAAGTTTTATTGTTTCATATTATTCATTCTTTATACTTGTATGCACTTTATTTATTTAGTAAAATAGTTTTTTCCACTTTTCTCCAAAAAAGTTTTTTTTCAGACTAATTAAAGAAAAGAGCCACTTAAGTTTGCTTCCCAAAGAGATCCTATACAAGAGTTTTCCCCCAAATTTGTCTCCAAACCAAGACAGGGGTACATGTGACCATAGTACCCATACGGTATTGGCCGTCACATTGGGCCTTGCAAAACGTGTCTGGACACGTGCAAGGTGTAGGGGGCATCCAATTAGCAAAACAATCAAAGAGTGTGGTGCAAATTAGGGGGCCGAAAGGGCAATTGGCCAGTCTCTGCCCTTTCGTTTTAGATTACAAGGAACCCTTGCTTGGGAGAGATCTCATGGCCCAGTGGGGAGTCACAATTGACATCCCAGACCCCTCACAGAATTTTTGGGCAGCGGCCGCTGAGAAGTGCCCTACCCAAAAGCTGAATTGGAAAACTGACAGACCAGTATGGGTAGAGCAGTGGCCACTTTCTAAACAAAAATTAAAGGCACTTCATGAGCTCGTGGAAGAGCAGCTGAAGAAAGGTAACATCGAGGAGACCACGTCACCGTGGAATTCTCCTGTTTTTGTCATCCAAAAGGCTGACAAAAACAAATGGCAGCTCCTCCACGACCTCAGGCAAATTAACAACGTCATTGAAGATATGGAATCTCTCCAACCAGGGATGCCTTCCCCAACCATGCTCCCCCAAAATTGGAAATTAGCGGTCATTGACATCAAAGACTGGTTTTTTCCAAATTCCCCTGCACCCTGATGATGCCCCACGGTTTGCGTTCTCGGTTCCTACCATCAACGGAGAGGCCCCGAGGAAACGCTACCATTGGCATGTACTTCCACAAGAAGTGAAGAACAGTCCAATGATTTGCCAATGGTATGTTGCTTCCTTGCTGTCCCCGGTCTGTGCAGTGGCGAAAAGGCCATCACCCATCACTGCATGGATGATGTCCTTGTGTGTGCCCCCAATGATGATGTGCTGACCCACGCGCTTGACTTGACAATCAATGCATTGATTGTTGCAGGGTTTGAGCTGCAGGAGAGCAGAGTTCAAAGGATGCCACCTTGGCGGTACCTGGGACTCGAAATCAGCAAGCGGACCATTGTGCCACAAAAATTGGCCATCAAAACAAAAATCAGGACCCTCGCAGATGTCCATCAACTGTGTGGGGCGTTGAATTGGGTAAGACCCTGGCTAGGTCTGACCACTGAAGACCTGGCCCCCCTCTTTGAATTACTGAAAGGGGGAGAGGAGCTGAGTTTTCCTAGGGTCCTCACCCCAGAGGCTGAGAAAGCCCAGGAAAAGGTACAAAACATCATGTCTACGCGGCAGGCAAACTGGTATGAGCCGGACCTGCCTTTCAAATTTATCATAATGGGGAAGTTGCCACACCTCCATGGGGTCATTTTTCAATGGGACCAAACAGCTAAACAGGACCATGGCAAGGGAGATCCTCTTTTAATCATAGAGTGGGTTTTCCTCAGCCACCAGCGGTCCAAAAGAATTACAAGGCCACAAGAATTGGTGGCTGAACTGATTCGGAAAGCAAGAATCCGAATCAGGGAAATGGCCGGATGCGACTTCGAATGCATTCACATTCCAATCGGACTTAAATCGGGCCAAACTACAAAAGCGATGTTAGAACATCCGCTTCAAGAAAATGAAGCTTTGCAGTTTGCCTTGGACTCCTTCACTGGTCAAATTTCAATTCATAGACCTGCCCACAAAATTTTCCATTCAGATGTCCAATTTACATTGGCATTAAAGAGTGTTCGGAGCAAAACACCTCTGGAGGCTCTGACAGTTTTTACAAATGTGTCCGGAAGATCTCACAAGTCAGTCCTGACTTGGAGAGATCTTCAGACTCAGCAGTGAGAGGCAGATATTGCCAAGGTAGAAGGATCACCTCAGGTTGCTGAGTTGGCCGCAGTTGTCAGGGCTTTTGAAAGGTTCTCCGAGCCATTCAATTTAGTTACAGTCTCCACGTATGTTGCGGGAGTGGTGTCCAGGGCAGAGCAGGCCATCCTGCAGGAGGTATCTAACACCACACTCTTTCAGTTGCTCTCGAAACTTGTCAAGCTTGTCTCCCACTGAGAGCAACCCTTCTTTGTGATGCACACGAGGTCGCACACCGATTTGCCTGGGTTCATTGCTGAGGGAAACAGAAGGGCTGATGCTCTTGCTGCCCCTGCAGCAGTGGCCCCTTTGCCAAACATCTTTGAACAGGCAAAAATCAGTCACCAATTGTTCCATCAAAATGCGCCTGGTCTAGTTTGCCGGTTTCACATCACCCGGGAACAGGCCAGGGCAATCGTGGCCACGTGTCCCTCTTGTCAATAGCACACACTCCCCACTCTAAATGCGGGAGTTAACCCAAGGGGACTTCACAGCTGTGAGGTGTGGCAGGTAGATGTGACACATCCCCCAATTCGGCAAGCAAAAATATGTGCACGTCTCAGTAGACACCTTTTCTGGTGCAGTCTTTGCCTCCACCCACATAGGGGAGAAATCCTGGGATGCCATCAAACACTTGGTCCAGGCTTTCTCCTTCATGGGCATCCCAAAGGCTCTGAAAACTGATAACGGGCCCGAGTACCGATCCAAGGAATTCCGCAGTCTCCTGCAACAATGGGGAGTGGAACACAAAACAGGCATCCCCCATTCCCCGACAGGCCAAGCTGTAGTTGAGAGGACTTACCAGGAGATCAAACAGGTCCTCGAACAACAACAGCAGGTTTTAAAAGCCAAATCACCTTCCATCCGACTGGCCAGGGCCCTGTTCACAATTAATTTTTTAAACTGCTCCTATGAGGTTTTGAACCTGCCAATCATCCGTCATTTTGGAGCAAACTAACAGTTAACCATGAAAGAGAGGCCGCCGGTCATGGTCAAGGACCCTGAGACTGGACAGACGGAGGGACCTCATGAGGTGGTCACGTGGGGACATGGATACACTTGCATGTCCACCCCCACTGGCCTAAGGTGGTTGACATCAAAATGGGTGAGGCCCTATGTCGCAAAAGTCTCAGGAACAAAAGAAAAAATCTCGCAGGTGTCGGTTGCAGCGTGGAGAAGGAAAAAGGAGGATGACATCTGGGGCCAACTTCCCTTTCATTCCAGTTTCCCTACCCCAAACTAATTTATCTTTTTTAAAGTCCTTTTCAGTTAATTTAAGCCAGGTCCTGATCCAAGCCCAGTTCGTGATAAAGATCCATCGTCTCCCATTGTTTCTGCTTGCCAGCCTCCTCTTGCTGACCAGTAGAGAACATACACGAAACTATCCAGAAAATGAAGGACATGGTTGGCAAGATCAAGAGACACAGACAAATGGCTGAGTGGACTTTTTAAGGACTGGGGACTCTCGAGCTGGATCGGTTCAATTTTAAAGACTGGTTTATTAATTTTATTTACTATTGTTGTTGCTTTAATTTCTTGTGGTGTCTTTAAGATAATTTATAACATCACACATTCTCCCTCATTGAACCATGCCACCATCCAAAGTGCACCAGAAGAAGACATGGAGCGAGAGGAAGGCCTGGTCATAGAAGGGCAAGACCATGAAGGCTGGCTGACCCAGCAAGAGTGGTTTGCCGAGAGCTATCCAGGTTCAGAGCACCTTCCACCTCCAGCCCAAGTCTCTGCATTTTAAAATAGAAAAGGGGGAGATGTAGTGGTGTGGGATTTGTTTTGGTTTTATTGTACATGCTGTTAATTTATGGTTTGTTCTATGTACCCTGGTTTGTTCCCCCTAATGGTCTTTCCCTGTTTTTCTCCCCTCCAACCATTATGTGTCAATCCCCCACTCCCCCCCTCCTCTGGGGTCTGCCTGTCATCTCAGGGCCTTCCCCTGGAGCTAGTTCTTCCAAGGGCATTGAGTGATAGGTCAGATCCAGAGGGGGTCCCTCCCCATCATTTATGTTTGGTTTATGAAAATATCATTCATCAGTGTGACCCCTCCCTGGTGATCCCTGATTTGCTCACCCCCTGCCTCTTCCTGTTCCACCCCCAAATAAAAGGTGCTGGCAAGTAGCCTGGGGGGCTCTGCCTGGGCAGCTACCTGGAGGTCAGGAGGTCCCGTGATGGGTCTCCAATAAACTTTTCTGACCCACTCAGCAGAGTCCACCTTTCTATCTCCGCCATCGTTGCCTTGCACCACCTGTGCCTACCGCCGAGGTCACATGGGAGCCAAGACCCCACAGGATCGGATGAGCTGGCACTGCCAGCTGTCCGTACCTTTCCATGCCACGGTGCCTGAGCTAGCCCGGGCGAGCGTGGAGACCACTTTTAAAGCACCACAACAATTGCACAATTGTTTTTGCCTGATTTTGAGATATGTGAGACACTTTTTACAAGTGTTGATGTATTCTGATGTAAGATGCATGGTTCTAATATATGTGACACAATACGGCTGCTGTTGAGAAAGGAAAAAGATTAGCATTTTTAAGTAAATTTTACAACTGAGTAGAACTTTTTCTTGAGTAAAGATGTCTTTGCTCTCCTTACTAAACCTGTAACATATAAAGAACTTATTAATATGAAATAACAACTTTAAAAAAACATGCAGATAGCTGTTAGTTTTATTTTGAGATATGGCTTTTAGACTTTCTTAGATTTCTTTGAGTTATTTATAAAAACAATTTATTTTTAGAGGTGTAATATTTTGAAGTTCCTAAATTAATTTCAAAGATTAATTTAATAATGTATGTTAAAGAAAACAAATAGAAAATTTTCTTGTAGAGTTTATAGGGGTAGTTTGCAAAAACTTTTTGAATTTTGAATTAACTATTTTAATTAAATATATGGGCAAGCAAATTATTTTTGCAAAATCTTTTCCTATAAAGGAAAAATTATTTAGGAATTAGCTTTTATAATTAGTTTTATAGATTTTTTGGCAAGTTATAATTAACAAAATAGAAAAACTTATTTTAAAATCACTAGATTTTTTTCTTGAAATTTCAATGAAATATTAATTTATAAAGTGTGACTTTCTCTTAAAGCTGTAAAAAAAATAAGGTTAGGGTTTTAAGGTATTTTGGGCTTCCTCTTTTGGTGAATTTCTTGTGATGATTTTAATGTCAGTCCTTTTGGATAAAGTCTATTTTGCATCTTGGTTGCTGCTGAGAAGGCACGGCTGGTTGGTTGCTTCTTTTTTTTCTCTTTTCCTCTCGCTGCTGTCTGTTTTCGTTCTCTTGGAAGGTTGTTTCTCTGCTGCAGCTTTCGTGATTCATATGTTAATGAAGCTACTTCTGTCTCACAACATAAACTTAGTAAACCGGTCTGGCTGTCTTTAAACTTCTTTTCTTCTTTGCTATTACTGTCAGCTTTGCTTTCTTGGAACTGGCACCGGACTGGGGTAGAGGTTCCGTTTGTGCCTCTCGCCCCTTCTTCTCGGTGCTGGGGCCGGAGTTGCTGTTTCACGGCTCACTCCTGCAGGGCACAGGAGGTTTCGGGGGAAGCCTTGCCGCTCTCCGTTCTGGCTTCCATAGGTACCTCCGGGGATTCGCAGCTTTGCCCTGCCTCTCTCCCTCGCTCTCTGCTATTGATTTTTAGCGTTCTGCCTGTCCGAGGCAACAGAGAAGTTGTAGCATTTGTGAAAACTGCAGTAACTTGGACTCGGGCTTTGTTTCACTTGTTTGAATGGCAGCTGCCATGCTGGGGGAGGGGATGATAGTTTTCTGAGTTCCCACGGTCATCCGAGCTGGGGGTGTCCCTGCCTGTTCTGGGGATGGTGACAAAAGCTGAGACTGTGAGCACCGCCCATGAAAGGGGTGTGTCTTGCCGCTGATTGGAAGGACTCGGTGACGTATCGGAGTGGGCGTGCTGTAGGCACAGATGGCTCCACTCACAAAGGCCGTTTTCTACCACACAGTAAAGATGGCTGCGGAAGCCATGTGGCTACTCACAACGGATTGTTTTTTTCGGCGCGGTTTTTAATTTTCTGCGCGGCATTCTTTGAATTTGCCTCTCTTTTTAGCATTATTGGTACAAGGGGAACAACAGAAACAGAAGGATAAAGGGATATAGGATTCAGAAAGTTAACTTGCACGGCCGGTGCTTGTTCTCTTTCTGCGTGGGGGAGGTAGGTGGGGAGGCAGGGTGAAGTTTTCCGGACGGCTTCACTCATGCCTTTCAGGGGCAGTTTAAGGAATAGACTGCTTTTCAGGATTACAAATTCAAAGCATGCTTTTTTCTTTCACTTGGAGCTGCGTTTTTTTCTTTTTAATTTGCTTTGCTCCGATTTTTTTCTTGCTGTTATTGAAGGTATGTTACAATTCCCCCTACGGGGTTCCTCTCTCTCTCTGACGTTACAAAGTATTTATTTTTTCTCCAGACTGCATGTCCTTCACCCCACTCTGTCTTAAAAGTCCTGTTTCTACTCTCGGGTTTTCTTTTTTTTTATAGACTCATTTTAACAAGTCTTTCAAGGTGTTTCTTCTCAAATTAAAGTCTTAAATTGTTAAATTATAATCAAAATAACAATTACTGTCTCGCTCTGCTTCTAATGGCTGGTTCCACTCACCGAATCGGCTTCTTGTGGCGTTCCAGCCCCCCTTGGTCGATTCCCCCGATCCTCTTCGGACACGCAGCGGTCTGCCTTGGCTCCGGCTCTGCCAGCCTTACAGGTTCCTTCGGGACTTTTTCCGCTTGGCGTTCCATGATCGGTTTCCCCCGGCTAACGACCCCCTTCCACCGGGCAGGCGTCTGGTCGGGGAATCCCCCCTGGCTCCTAGACCCACCATGTGTTTTTTTCACGCCCAAAAACCACCACGAGCTCGCTTTAAAAACATGACCAAGATGAAAAGGCCGATATAGACTGAGGGCACATCTACAAAACAAAAAAAACCTGAACGGGTCCTGTCAATATGACAGGTCCCTGCTTGGGCAGCCATTTATATTGGTTTCTAATACCTCCCAGGGTCCAGCCCTGTTCAGATAAATGGCTTAAATCACATAGCGAGACAACTTCCCCGGGCATGCTTTGTAAAATAAAAGCTTTTACTAAAAAGGAAAATAATAAACATAAACAGACAAAGAAATTGCAAGTTGAACACAGTGCAGAGGCCATTCTGACACTGGTAAGGCACTCCTGAAAAGCTCTTTGGTTCTTTTGTGTAATCCCTTTAGTACTTAATAGGCTAGGTGGGTTCCACTGGCAAATTGCCAATAAGGAGAGGTACAGACTTTGAAGGACAGTGACAAGGTCCAACAGGTGCTTCTCTCTTGGCATTGAGCCAATTACAAAGAGAAAGACACAGAACTTTGTAGTTTGGTTTCCTTATGTTTCGGATAAGCTGAAACCCTTTTCCTTATAGAGAAATGCTCACTCGGGAGTGGGGGTTACATTACTATAGTCTCCAGTGCTGCCCCTGCCACGAAGGTGCAAAGCAGCCTCTGATGTTAACGTGGCCAAAGGCACCAGGTGTGTTGCAAATGTCTTTGGGATAAATGAGACACACATGGCTCCCAGCTGAGTGGGGGAGGTGGAAAGTAGGGGGCACACACAGTGTTTGTGCTGGGCAGCGTTGCTATGTCTGCACTGGACACAGAGAGTACACAAACACTCCCAGTCCCTGGGTTCCCTCATCAGCTTGGCAGCTTCTGTTATGACTTATTAAAGAAATATGGGTATTGATCTAGTATAGATACCCAACTGTGACGGACAAAAACTCTAACAGTTTAAAGTTAGAAAGTGTATGTTTATTACGGCCGGGCACCTCGCGGGATAGTTCCCTAATTCGCACTGCCAAATTCACAGGTAATTACAAAGTCTTTTATTTACAAAAGTGTTGAATATCCAAAATACAAATGCATATTCATACCCCTGTCACCTCCCATTCCTCGCTTGGTATGCTAATTGGCAAAAAGACTATTAAGCATGCGTACTTTGTTTCTTAAAATGAGTCGGGGGTCTATTTTGGGGAGGGGTCACCCAAAATGAGGAAATAAGATGAGTCTTCCTCGTCCTGACCTTTCTACCTTTTCAATGCATTCGTGACAAATGATTTCTTGGTAGAACTTACAGTTTCCTGTGTTCCATGGGTCCTTTAAGCAGGAAATCTGCAGCTATCTTATGTCCTATTTACCACATTTTGTTTTTCATTACAAGCACAACTACATAAACATAAACCTGACAAGAAATGAGTTACAAGATCCGGGGTAGCTTATCTAAGATCCGGCTTCTGTTAACTGCGAACAAAGATTACCTATCTACTTCAGCTATTTCAGCAACTTATTATCTTTCCTAAAAATCCTTAGTTCCTCAAAATTAACACCTTAGTTAGAGTTGTCAACAAAGACACAATTTCTCAATTTCCATATTACTTGTTGTGGTGGTTTCAGGCAGATTTTGGGAAAAAAAAAAAGGGAGAAAAGGAAAAAGAAAAGAAAGAAAAAAAAGCAAAAAGCTTCAGCTATTCTACAGCGTCTAACTACGCTAGCACTAACTAACTGCCAGGGAAAAAAACAACAGAGCTTCTTTCGTCTTGCCACGTTCCAACTCCCCCGCTTCAAGGTCACTCCGATGAGCAGAGTTTTCCTGGGGAAAAACAAACCGCGCTTGCCTTCCCCCCCTGCACCCAACAGACGATTGGGGATACACAGTCACCCCAGGACATCTTGTCTCATCTTCCAATTATTCTCCAGTCACAGACACATGTGGCCAAAAGAGTTTTTTGCAATTTACTTTTGTGAGATTATATTTGGGCCCACTGGGATCTGAGAGGCACTTCCACCCCCACCAAGAAGTTTCCTCCATAAAACTCCCCACATCTGGTGATGTGCTGGCTTGAGGGCAAAACCAGCGAGAGACTCCAAGTCAGAAAAAACCAATTTAATAGGAGAGAAAAAAAAGTAAAATAAAATAAAACACATGCAATGGTACAAAAGATCACTGACAGAGTCAGAATACAACCTGAAACTGTGGTGATAGCAGTCCAGATGAAGTGGTCTTGTTGAAGCAGTGTTCCTGCAGAAAGGTCTGGTAGCTCTTGTCCTCTGGGAATCCAGTGGGTAAGGCTGCCTGTGCTGTCCCAAATCCCAGATTATATCCAGGTGGGAATGCTTGGCTCCTCCCCCTGGGCGGAGCATCTCACAATGGACTGATATCATTTTATCAGTTTTGTAATGGGTCCTTGATTGCCTATTAAACAGAGATAGCTCCTGGAGGGAGTTATCTATGAGTCATGCAGGAAGGCATTGATGAGCCATTAACAGAAGATAGTCTGGAGGCAGGGGGCAAGGGAAACAGTGCACAACAATAGTTTCAACATTTCATGTAGATGGTGATAGAATACATACTTTGGGCACATTTTACATTGTAACCTAGGACAGGTGAGAAACTTTTTTGGAGTTGTGACAAGAGAAAGTCCTCTCGCAACACCGCAAACAGCCATGATGACCACAAATTGGCTGCAGATGTCAGCAAAGCCTAGCGCTAGGAATGGCCTAATGCCTGGGGGATGTGAGACACACCCATGAGACATGGGGAGTTTGTAAGGGAAGGTGCCCTTGCGGGCTCAGTGCTGGTGGGGAGGGTTTGAACCAGCTCTGAGATGCATCAGCAGTTCCAGCAAGGGCTGCAGCTCATCTCTAACCAAAACTCATCCTGCAGTCAACTTATGGCCACTGGCCTTAAACTCCTCATGCTGAAAGCTTAATAGGAAAAAATGGCCAACAAGCAGCTGGGCTTAAAGGGGAAAACAAAGCACAGGGCAGATGTCTGTGAGCATCTCCATACTCCCAGGTGTTTGAGAAGGTGGTGGCTCCTGCAAGGGGGCTCAGGGTGTCAGAGCAGTTGGTGTTGCAATAGGGTTGAGACATTAATTTTGAGGAACTAAGGATTTTTAGGAAAGTTAAGATAATAAGTTGCTGAAATAGCTGAAGTAGATAGGTAAGCTTTGTTCACAGTTAACAGAAGCCGGATCTTAGATAAGCTACCCCGGATCTTGTAACTCATTTCTTGTCAGGTTTATGTTTATGTAGTTGTCCTTGTAATGAAAAACAAAATGTGGTAAATAGGACATAAGATAGCTGCAGATTTCCTGCTTAAAGGACCCATGGAACACAGGAAACTGTAAGTTCTACCAAGAAATCATTTGTCACGAATGCATTGAAAAGGTAGAAAGGTCAGGACGAGGAAGACTCATCTTACTTCCTCATTTTGGGAGACCCCTCCCCAAAATAGACCCCCGACTCATTTTAAGAAACAAAGTACGCATGCTTAATAGTCTTTTTGCCAATTAGCATACCAAGCGAGGAATGGGAGGTGACAGGGGTATGAATATGCATTTGTATTTTGGATATTCAACACTTTTGTAAATAAAAGACTTTGTAATTACCTGTGAATTTGGCAGTGCGAATTAGGGAACTATCCCGCGAGGTGCCCGGCCGTAATAAACATACAGTTTCTAACTTTAAACTGTTAGAGAGTTTTTGTCCATCACAGTTGGGTATCGATACTAGATCAATACCTATATTTCTTTAATAAATCAGGGTCTCCTCTCCTTTGTGCTAATAAGGACTCAGCTGGATGGTGCATGAGGTGTGGTGAACCCGGCAGGGCATGAGGAGGGTCTCTGGAGCTGGGGTGGGCTGGGCTCTGCATGGCCTGGATCTGCAGGGACACAGTGGTGATGAGCAATTGCTGTCCTTTCCAATATTGCCATCTAGAGGACCCAGCAAGGACCAGAGCTCCTTGCAGGCCATGATGAGATAAGGAAGAAAAATCAAAGCCTTGCTTTTTTTAAATTTTACCTCATATAAATGCTACCCCAGCGTGATGTGGAGATGCAGAGCCAAGGGTGCAGAACTGTCTGTGGCTTTGGGCATGGCAATACAGGATTGCTCTAAAAACAGCCCTGTGATTTTTTTGAGGCTGTAGATACCCAGTGCTGGCCCATTTCCCAGTGCTTTACTGATCCCCACATGAAGGTGGACAGCTGGTACTGACTGAAAGCTGCCCCTCATCAGCTCAAACTGAACAGAACTAATAAAACAGGGACTAATCAGCAAATGACAGCTCTGTGCACCTGCCTGCAGGGGAAGTTCCTCCCCCCCAGACCATGCAGGGAACTGCCTCGTCCCTGCTTGCTGTTCTTCTGAACAGCACCTATCCAAAATATGTTTGCTTGGCTGATATGAGATGCCAGCTCCTGGCCCAGTGGGTGCCCAGCTGTAGCTGCCTGTGCTGGGGAGGGTGGATACAGACCAGAGGATCCCAGCTACATTTTGGGTGCTGGGGATACCACTCACCAATGGTGAGGGGCCTGAATTACACCTTGTTTCAAGGAAACAATACATTCGAAGGGGTCTGCTGCAATTCTTCTGAGGATTTGGGAAGGTGAAGGGTTGCCAAAAGGCATTTGTTCAATTGCTAAATTATGTCCTTGTGTGTTTTAATTACATGCCCGAGTCCAACCCAAGCTGGGCTGGACAGCACGTATCCAGTGGGATTAGTGGTATTTATTCCAACTGTTGAGATGTTGAGTTGGGAGTGTACAGTGGAATTGGCATCATTTCATATCAAGAAAATAATATAACACCTTTGTTTCCTGTCCCATTGCTGTGACTTCCAGTAGCACAGGCCACCCACAATCAGCGTGATTGCAGGCAAGCCCCTTTCGCTCAGTTTTTGTGAGCTGCAGTCTGTTTTGGAACAGCCCAGGAGGACAGCTTAGGATTTACCACCCTACACAAAGGCCACAGTCCCTTTGGAAAGCAGCATAGACACCGCCTCAGCTGCCCGCTGCTATGGGTGGGAGATAAGTGTGGTACATAGGTATCAGGGCTACCCTCCTGCAGCCAGGCAGAGCTGTAACAATGTGGTTTTACACCACCCAAGGGATGAAAACTGTCCTTTGTGAACCAGAGCCCTCAGAAAAAGATTCCTGAAGTTTCTGAGGTGCTCTCTGCACTGAAGGATTGTAAAGCATTGGAACAACTTGCTTTTTCAGCAAGCACCAAAAAAAAAATGGTATAGCGGGAGTCAGAGGGCAGAATCACCAGCCAGGAGCCCAAGTGCAAATTCAACAGTCCTGGGGATATAAAAGCCTGGGAAAGCTCAGGAACCTTGATTTTGCAAACACCCTATGGTGATGCCTCTATGCAGGTCTACTCACTGCCCCAGGGCTGGGAATGAGCAGCACCATCCCAGCTGGATTTGCTGCTCCTGGAGGAGCATTTGGCAACCAGCACAGCTTGGCTCCCCAGCGCTGTTCCTGCAAGGAAGGTGTGTCCCAGGAGCTGGGCTGAAGGCAGTGTGTGCAACCCAGCCCAGCTGCCCTCCAGTCCTCGGGGTCCAGCATCTGTGGCTGCTGCCAAAGGCCATAAGCAAACTGGTCTCAAAAGGTCAAGCGGCACGTTGTCACTTTGCTACAGATTTATTTCCATGTGAATTAATGAAACAGTACACACAATTCCAAAAAAAACCAAAATCGTTTATAGGCCCATAATCCTTCTTTCACAGTACAATGCAACAGTAAAGGATTTAGTCAGTGTAAACAGAAGGTCCAATAGTGATCATCAGCTATCACAGATCAGCTGCACAAACACCATAGCTATGGGGTTAATGCCATTGCCACACAAATCGACAGTACCAGTACAAGTCATAACTTTACCTACAATGCTTTTTCATGTGCAAAACCCATGAAAATTCAATTTACAGAAGAAGAGCACCTTCTCTAAATCTTTGTGGGGACTGTAAAGTGCCTTCTCAGGGCTGTCTTATCTATTTGGCAAAGGTCTCAGGCCCTGATTCTCCAAGGTACCCTTAACTCCATCTGCAGCACAAAGCATCAGGGCTCTGCCTCTGCACATCAGGCATTCCTGTGTGCTCTGCTGCAGCCCAGCACAGAAAATAATCAGCTGAGGACAAATCCCATTCATTTATGAAATCACTCATGAATTTAAGCTTAGATTAATTAATTGACTAAGGCTATTTGAAACAGTCCTGGTTATATTATATTATATATGGATCATAACGTAACCCATAAAATCATCATTGGTTAACTTTTTTTCCTTTCATGTACTAACTGCTGAACTGTTATTGGTGTAAAAGTTGAGGCTTATGAGTAATGCGTTGGCAAGTTTACAGTGAGTGGATAAATTACTGAAGTCAAAGAGTCAGAGGAAGAGAGGAATGCTACCACAGCCATAGGAAAACATCAGCTGGTAGCCACCTAGCAGCAAATTTGCATCTCAGCTGGGAATGCCTGGGAGGGAGCCCTGGGGCAGCAGAACTGTCCTGCACCTCCAGCTGCACCAACTCTGTAAATTGAATTCATAGTCAGGCTATACAAGAAAAAACAAGAGGTAGTTATTTATCATACCTCTTCAAAAAGGCAGAACGAACAAAAACCAGGATGCAGAAGTGATGCAGTAAACCTAAAATCAACAGGTTCCTACTTTTTTTTTTTTCCTCCTTTCTTTTTTTTGTTTTTGTTTTTTTTAAACACATGAAGTTAAGTTACAGACATAAAAAATGCACACTCACTTTATGGAATTCCTGCATAGTAGGAAACAAAGGCCATTGCTAATCCAACTTTGTTAACAGCAGGATGCCATTTACAGGTGCAAGGACGATGCCCCAAATATACCCAAATATAAACAGATCATTACCCCCCCTTTCTAGGGAAGTCCTATGGCAACACTTACACATTTTGTTCAGAAGGAAAAAAAAGCATTTTCTTGGGGATAAACTGCCAAAATAATTATCGTTTCACATCCATAAATTTAAGGCAATATTACTTAGACCTGAGAAAATGAAAAAAACCACCAAAAAACAACCATGTGGATTTATTTTCTCAACTATACATATACACTTGAAACGTCAGGATTTTCTGTCTCCTCCAACTCTCAGGTGGTGCTGGGGAAAACAGCTGTGGGGACACTGCTCTGAGGTCTCAGGGTCAGATCCTGAGAGATGCAGTTTGTTCCAAAGACAGCTAATGGGAGCTGTGAGTGCTCAGACTCACCTGGCTCTTTTTCATGTATTTTCATTTTAAATACCTCTATCTAAACCCTCTGGGGAGGGTTAACTCCAGAATGGACCTTTAGTGCACCAGTAACCCTGAAAGGTTTGTATAGCAAAACTGTAGATAAAATAGACAATAAAATTACGTACAGTAAATTTCCACGATTCCCTCTTTCCAGGAGAAAAAAGATATCAGGGTTAACAGTTTCACTGCACCTTTAGCCATTCCCATAACTACAGAATAAATCCTTTAACAGTACTGTGAAATCACAAATTGTTCTGTTCTTTTCCTTGAAAAATAAAAATGTAAATTAAAACCAAAAATCAACTCGCAAACATTTCTCATTATATGATAAGAGACACAAGAAAGGTCGGGTGGGGACTGCAGACACACAGCATGCTAAGGAATGACCAAAGTGCAATGGTTTCTGACTCTGTAGGAGAACGGACAGACAGCTCCCCTTCAGTACCAGCTTGATGCCTCTGGAGAGCTCCGGAGGTACCGTGTGGATCTGCAGCCCTAAAGCTCGAGTTTGAGGTTGGCTGGGCTCCACAACCCCATGTGCAGCTGCAGCAGCTCTGCATACCTTGGCTACATCTGTGACTGCAGGACAGGGATTCACCCACGCAAAGACACGGCCACTTCCCAAATGTGAAATTTAGTTGCCAAAAGAGAATTTGATGGCTGGTTCTAGAAAGCTGTTCGAGCCACAGCTGAAAGATGGACTCAGACCTAAAATCTGTGCATGCCTGGTGTAGTTTCTGTAGGATTGCCTCCTTCTCCTGAACACAACTACAGACACCAACCATCCTCTCCTGCTCCCATCCAAGCAGCCGGACACTCGCAGCCCTTGCTGTCAGCTTTGGCTGGGGTCTGCCATGAGTCTACTAAAGGAGGGCTTGGGCAGAGGGTCACTATAAAGCAGAAAGTCTCCAGGTTCCCACAGTGAAACAAGTTTATCACCATCCACTGCCTGGTGAGAGGGTCTGTGGACAGATTTTCTGCTGATATTTCAAATGTGACTATCCAAAGATCAAAGACCAAAAGAAACTCAACAATCCTCATCGGACTAGAAAGCAATTTCCACTGTTCACCAGCAACTCCCTACCCTCCTCTCCCAGGTTCAAAGGATGAACAGGGAGTCACAGCTCCTTTACTCACCCGCTGGGAACTAAACCCTTCATCAAATCACATTAACAAAGCTCACTGTGTGCAAAAGACTTATGCTAAAACAATTCCACCCTACATAGTGCAATCAACGGTTTTTAGCTTAAATTTGCAGCTTGTTCTTTAGAAGTGCTTGGCAGAGAATATTTATATTCTTTTGACACCATATAAATAATATTTATACAGCTTAGACATTTTGAGACATGCATTAGACTTTAGGTAGTACATACTTCTTGATCATATATGCAAATATTACTGTCAATAAAACCGAGCAACCTTATGCTGGACCATGTCTTGCGTTATCCAGGATGTTTGACAGGGGCTCCGAATCATCCATGGGCAGGACCAGGCGTGTTCCCCGGATCACAAGTTCATGGTCCCCAAAAGCCAGCTCCCGGTCCAGGGCATCCTCCAAGCTGTTCCCCACAAACCGCTGGGACGTGCCACTGGACGCCACCAAGTCAGTGTTCACCGTGGAGTCCCCGTACGTCAGGCTGATGTCCCCATCATTCAGAATGAGGTCGGAGTCATCATCCTTCAGCTGCTCTTGATTCTGGGGAAGAAACAGGAGGTTGCTTGCATGAAGGGTGGAGCTTCCCTAGTTGCTGAGTGACTGTTTATAAGAGGCCTCTAGGGAGCGCAGTGACCTGGAGCACGGGGGGGGGGGGGGGGGGGGGGGGGAGGGGGGGGGAACAGGGCTGTGGCACATCTCTGGGGCGTGACCACAGCAGTTTGCACGGCAGTTCACGCAGGCAGGGCAAGCAGGCAGGGTTGCAAGTTCTTTTGCTAGTAAGGTGTGCTGTGTGTTGTTTGAGGTGTTTCTGCTGGCTGGTTGGTCTTGGGGTTTCTGTCAGTAATGGTTTCAACACGGTCGAAAACTGGTTGGTACAAGTGTATGTGACCAAGTGGAGCCCTCCAAAAAGGATGCATCTGTACAGACCCGTTCTGGCCTGGAGTGTTTGAGCTTATTGGTGGTTTCAGGGGGTGTTGTGGAGGAGGCGTGCCTGAGATGTGAACAGGTGAATGACCTCCTTTCACTCTGGTGGCTGAACTTAGGGAGGAAGTTGAAAGGTTAAGGAGTATCAGGGAAAGTGAAAGGGAAATAGACTGGTGGAGTTCAGCCCTTCCATCTTTAAGGGAGGCCCATCAAGATTCAGAGGACTCATATGCCTCCCACTCCCAGGCAATAGAAGGGCACCTGGTAGATGAAGGGGAGTGAAAATTGGTCCCTGCTCAGGGAGGTAATAATAAAAACTCCTCCCGAGCCCCATTCCCTAGCCAGGTGCCACTTCAGAATAGGTATGAGGCCCTGGATCTAGAGGGCCAACTAGATGATTTAGAGGGAAATTATCTGCCCAGTGAGCCTCCCAAATATGATTCATCTGTAAGATGAATCTCTACCTCTAACATCAAGAAGAAATGAAGGGTAATCATAGTAGGTGACTCCCTTCTGAGAGGAACAGAGGGCCCCATATGTCGCCCAGACCCATCCCACTGGGAAGTCTGCTGCCTCCCTGGGGCCTGGGTACAAAATATCACTGAGAGACTTCCTGGGCTGATTCAGCCCTCTGATTATTACCCACTGCTGATACTCCAGGCTGGCAGTGATGAGATTGAAAAGAGGAGTGTCAAGGTGATTAAAAGGGTCTTTAGGGCACTGGGTCAAGTGTTTGATAAGACAGGGGCCCAGGTAGTGTTCTGCTCAGTCCTTTTGATAGCAGAGAAAAATGATGAAAGAAATAGGAACTCATATCATTAACAAGTGGCTTAAGGGTTGGTGTCATCTATAAAATTTCAGATTCTTTGATCATGAGGCAACTTTTACGGCACCTGCTCTGTTGGAACCACATAGGATATATCTCTGTTAAGGGCAGAAGGTTCTTAGCTCATGAACTGGCAGACCTCATTGAGAGGGCTTTAAACTAGGTTTGAAGGGGGAAGGGGATGCAGCTGGGCTGCCTGGAAGCAGGCCCAAAGGTGGTAAGCCTGAGTCAGGGTTGAAATCAGTAGCCCAGCTGAGGTGCATGTATACCAATGCACGCAGCATGGGTAACAAACAGGAAGAGATGGAGGCCATGGTGCAACAGTAAAGCTATGACGTAGTTGCCATCAAAGAAATGTGGTGGGATGACTCACATGGCTGGAGCACTGCACTCGATGGCTACAAGCTCTTCAGAAGAGACAGGAAAGGGAGAAGAGGTGGAGGGGTGGCCCTTTATATTATGAAGGCTTTTGACACCATAAGTATTGAAACTAATGAAGATGGAGTTGAATGCCTATGGGTAAGAATTAAGGGGAAAGCCAACAAGGCTGACATCCTACTGGGAGTCTGTAATTGTCTACCCAACCAGGAGGAAGAGGTGGACAACTTATTTTATAAGCAGCTGGAGAATGTTTCAGGATCATCAGCCCTTGTTCTTGTGGGTGACTTCAACCTGCCAGACATCTGCTGGGAACTTAATACAGCAGAAAAGAGGCAGTCCAGGAAATTTTTAGAGTGTATGGAGGACAACTTTTTGTCGCAGCTGGTGAGTGAGCCCACCAGGGGAAGGACTATGTTAGATCTGCTGTTTGCAAATAGAGATGGGCTGGTGGGAGATGTGGTGGTTGGACACCGATTGGAGCAGAGTGATCATGAAATTATAGAGTTCTCGATATTTGGTGAAATCAGGAGGAACACCAATAAGACTCTTACACTGGACTTCTGGAGGGCAGACTTTGGCCTATTTAGGATGCTTATTCAGAGATTTCCTTGGGAAGAAGCCCTTAAAAACAAAGGAGTTCTGGAAAGCTGGGCGTGCTTCACAACAGAAATTTTGAGGGCACAGGAACAGATTGTCCCTGTGTGCTGAAAGAGGAGTCGACAAGGTAAACGTCCAGCCTGGATAGGCAAGGAGGTTTTGGAGGAACTTAGGAATAAAAGGAGGATGTATCATTTTTGGAAGGAGGGTCAGGTCTCCCAGGAAGTATTTAAGGGGGCCGCTAGAGCATGTAGGAAAAAAATTAGGGAGGCCAAAGCTCAGTTTGAACTTAAATTGGCAATTTCTGTAAAGGATAATAAAAAATGTTTCTACAAATATATTAATGGTAAAAGGAAAGGTAAGGCCATCCTTTGTTCTCTATTGGATGAGGGAGGGAACTTAGTAACTGCAGATGAGCAGAAGGCAGAAGTGCTTAATGCCTTCTTTGCCTCCATTTTCAGTGGGGAGATGACTTGCCTTCAAGACAACTGTTCTCTTGGGTTGGTTGATGGTGTCAGGGAACAGAATGGTCTTCCCATTATCCAAGAGGAGGCAGTCAGAGAACTGCTGAGATGCTTGGATACTCATAAATCTATGGGCCCAGATGGGATCCATCCCAGGGTAATGAGGGAGATGGCAGATGAGCTTGCTAAGCCACTCTCCATCATCTACCATCAGTCTTGGCTCACTGGTGAGGTTCCAGATGACTGTCAGCTGGCCAGTGTGACACCCATTCACAAAAAGGGTGGGAGGGAAGATCCTAGTAATTATGGACCAGTCAGCCTGACCTCAGTACCTGGCAAGATAATGGAACAGTTTATATTGAGTGTCATCACACAGAATTTATCGGATGGCCAAGGTCTCAGGCCCAGCCAGCACGGGTTTAGGAGAGGTAGGTCATGTTTGACCAACCAGATCTCCTTTTATGACCAGGTGACCCGCCTGGTGGATGCAGGAAGGGCTGTGGATGTTGTCTATTTGGATTTCAGCAAGGCCTTTGACACTATCTCCAACAGCATACTCCTTGATAAGCTGGCAGCCTGTGTCTTGGACAGGAGTACTCTTTGCTGGGTTAGGAACTGGCTGGACGGCTGGGCCCAGAGAGTGGTGGTGAATGGTGCTGCACCCAGCTGGTGGCCAGTCACCAGTGGTGTCCCTCAGGGGTCTGTGCTGGGGCCAGTTCTGTTCAATATTTTTATTGATGACATGGATGAGGGTATTGAATCTTTCATTACTAAATTTGTGGATGACACTAAGCTGGGAGCGTGTGTCGATCTGTTGGAAGGTAGGATGGCTCTGCAGAGAGATCTGGAATGGTTGGATGGATGGGCAGAGTCTAACAAGATGAAGTTTAATAAATCCAAGTGCCAAGTCCTGCACTTTGGCCACAATAACCCCCTTCAGCGTTATAGGCTGGGGACGGTGTGGCTGGACAGTGCCCAGGAGGAAAGGGACCTGGGGGTACTGGTCAACAGCCGGTTGAACATAAGCCAGCAGTGTGCCCTTATGGCCAAGAAGACCAATGGAATCCTGGCCTGTATCAGGAATAGTGTGGCCAGCAGGAGTAGGGAGGTCATACTTCCCCTGTACTCGGCACTGGTCAGGCCACACCTTGAGTACTGTGTCCACTTCTGGGCCCCTCAGTTTAGGAAAGACATTGAAATGCTTGAGCATGTCCAGAGGAGGGCAACAAGGCTGGTGAAGGGCTTGGAGGTCAAGCCATATGAAGAACGACTGAGGGAGCTGGGGTTGTTTAGTCTGGAGAAAAGGAGACTCAGAGGTGACCTTATCACTCTCTACAACTTCCTGAAGGGTGGCTGTGGTCAGCTGGGGGTTGGTCTCTTTCTTCAGGCAACAATGGACAGAACAAGAGGACAGAGTCTCAAGCTGCGACAAGGGAGATATAGGCTGGATATTAGGAAAAAGTTTTTCACTGAAAGTGTGATAAAGTACTGGAATAGTCCACCCAGGGAGGTGGTGGAATCACCATCCCTGGATGTGTTTAAAAAAAGACTGGATGTGGCACTCAATGTCATGATCTAGTTGAGGTGTTAGGGCATGGGTTGGACTCGATGATCTTGAAGGTCTCTTCCAACCTAGACATTCTGTGTGAAAGTGCTGTTAAACTCTTCCACAATGGCTATTTACAATCACATGGTGATGGTGACTGAGCAGAGACAGAGGCACTGAGTCACAGGCTCTCCTGCACCGTGACCAGAACCAGACATGACACACACACATCTCAGAGCCCAGGTGGCTCATGCCATGCAGAATTTCTCTGCAGACTGCCTAAAAGGGCTCTCCCGGCTCTCTTCTTTCTGGTGCCATAGCCAAGTACTCGGGGAATGCAGCATTTGTGGCTTTGACTGGATCAAATACTCATGAGCACAGGAATTGCATTTCTGACCCATCACAGCCATTTCTGATTTGTCAGGAAACCTGATACTGATACTGTGCAGACAGGGTAAGAAGACTCCTGGCATGGATAGCTGCCACTGCAAGGGGCCCCTGGGCATGGCAATGCTGGCTACCTTTCTGGTTGTGAGTGATGGAGCTGAAAGGGCTGCAGGAATGGCTCAGCTGTAAGGCTGGAAGCAAGCAGGGGATAGGAAATTGTGTGTCCTCCCAACTGGGCCTGGGGAAGGACAGCTGTGACAACTTCATTGAACCAGTCACTGAGGAACCACCATGAATACACCACAAACCCCTTCATGACCTAACAGCAGGCTGGAAAAGCAAAATACTCATGGGAATTAGTTCATCCATCAGCCCCAATATCTGATTTCCCTCATGCTCCCAGCTTGATGCTGCAGAGCAGCATCCTAAAGAGAAACAAAAACACATCAAACCCACAACACTGTGACAGAAAGAAAACTAAAGGTCTCACCTCATACGCCTGTGGGCTCGTCAGGCACCGGGCAACAGGCCCACAGCACCCTGGGAGTGTGGTGGTCAGCGGGGGACCACTGTGTGTCAAGAGAGGCTTTAGATAGCTACAGAGAGGGTTAAGAAAAAAAGAGGAATGGGGCCATGTCGGTGAGTCAAAGGCTGGGAGGGTAGCACTGAAGGACTTGGCATTGCAAGGAAATCACAGAAAGAAAAAAAATGCATGGAAGCACAGAAGTTGTAATGGTGTGCAACGAGAATGCAACCAAACACAGCAGGCACAGTCCTGGTAAGATGCTCAGCAGCATCGCTTGTCCCATCATCCTGTGCCCCTTGGCCTAGCATTGCTCCTCCACTAATTCACAGCACAGCATCTGAAAGGGAGGAGAGGCACGGATCTACCAAGAGGGACTGCAAGTAAGAAAACCCTCACCCCTTCCTGCCCACCTGCCCCTGGGATTAAGGAGCCTCAGGATTCCAATCATGGAGAGCCCAGCTTTGAATGGAACTGCTACTGAATTCTCACTGACAGAGGGTGGAAATTGTCATTTCTCGCAGCCACAGACATGAATAGGTGCAAACCAAAACACAGCAATGTTATGGGAAAGCAAACACTAGCTCCTCTGCTAAGCAGGGAGCAAGTCATGGTCCCAGTGAGAGGTGTCTGGGCAGTGGGATCTGACATGGCATACACTGACTGCTGCCCAAGGATACTTGTGGTCGAAGTTGTACCACATGCGGAAAACCCAAGCGCTTTCAGCCTTCGTGCTCCTCCTCTCACTCTCTGGAACACCCTGTGGGAGAGCAAAACAGTAAAGAGGGGCAGGACAACATGCCATGACCTGGATCAGGGTCAGGAGACCCCATGGGACACTGGATTATCCCCAGGGGACACAGAGACAGACTTTCCCACTGCTTCTTGAGAAGAAGCCTTTGGGTTGTCGTGTTTATAAGGACATTTACACCACAACAGGCTGCATTTAGCAGCATTCAACTGCCTCAGGGAGGTGGTATCAAGGCACAGAGTGACCATTTTGCTGCTAGAACCTTCTGGTGTCTGGCCCCGAGGTTTAAAGTGCCTCAGAGCCAGCAGCTGCACCCAGACATCACATTTAATAGTGACTGACAGATCCAACCTCCATCAGATCTCGCCTGACATTGCTACATGCAAGTAATTGTGTGTTATGGGAACTCCAGGCTTCCTTTTAGTCAGAGAAAAAAAAGAAAACTGTGGAGGAGACTGTGAATACAATTACACATTTCATAGAAATCTGGCTTACAGATTTATGGCCCTGGGCTGCCTGTTGCATTTGATGCTTTCTTTCCAGGAGGTGAACAGCTCAATAAATAGCTCTGAATAAAATGAATGGCCAAGGTGTGGAATCCACACTGAAACCAAGGAGAGCCACAGCCACAGCATGACCAGGCTGCAGACACATGAATGAGACAGCTGGAACTACCAGGCAGGAAAACTCCTAGGGCTGTGGGGCTCCAGCATTGATCTCAGTGTGGTCAGTGGTTCTGGGGCCGCCACATAACTACCCACAGGAAAAGGGGGTAAGCAGGGGCTGAGGGTACCCATGGGTAAAAGTGGGGCAGAAGATGCTACATAAAATAAGTCAGTAAATGGTGTTTCTGTACTGCCCTGGACACTGGGACAAGGCAGAGCCTCCATGTCATGCTCATTTTGGGTTTTATTTCAAACCCAGCAAGGAAGAGACTGAATCTATTGCAGCAGCAACATGGACTGACTAAACAGTCCAGCATTGCTTCTGTCCCCTTCTTTCCAGCTGAGTCAAAACAAGGCTCACAAAAACTAGAGAGCACAGAAAAGCTGTGACTCCCACTGACTGCAAACTCTTTCACAGGGGGAGCTAAAAACTCCTGCAGCTGGAAGGAAGCAGAGTACAGACAGGCATTCACAGGGTCAGGATGCAGAGGTGCCCAGCAGAGCACACTCACCACATTCTCCTGATCCGCATCCACACCGACCCTGTGAGGAGAGAACAAGCAGTGTCACACACAATGCCAGGGTTGCGATCCAGGGGGAAGGACGGGATTTGCCTCTGGTCTCTGAAACCCAAGCAGCCTGAGGTGAGAGCAGGCCAAGGGGGAGGCTGTGCTGAGCCAGGGGAGCCCCGCACTGACCAGATGTTGAGGCAGGACAGCATGGCTGTGGTGCCCCCACCGAACACCCACACCGTGAAGAAGACAATGAGCAGGGTGGTGCTGAACATCATCTGCCGGGCATACGTGGCTGTGTCACGGATGGCCAGGGCGAAGGCCATGGCTCCACGCAGCCCTGCAGGAAGAGAGAGCACAGGAGCTGTGTCAGCCCCCAGCACAGCCCACCCCCATGGCCAGCTTCCCACCTGGGGTTTACATCTTGCTGCCCCTCTGCTGGGACTACCAGGGGAGAATAGTGATGATTTTGTCACCCCTCTTTCCAAGACCAGAAAGGCAAACCCTCCTCCTGCCTCGTGCCATGCACTTGAAGCAGGACAGGAGCTCATTCCTACATCTCAAACCACTGAGTCCCTTCCTGCCCAGCCTCCCCTCCAGACATTGCCCATAAGAGATTTAGAGTTGAATAAGGAATATTTCCAGGTTCTCAGGGGCAAGGAACTGCCAATGGGCCACATGGTCAGAGGAAGGATGCAGTAACGTACCAGCAAACATCATCATGTGCTGCAAATTCATTCCAATCTTATTTCTTCTCCCCAAATTCAGTAAAAATGACAATGGGTAAATATTGGCAGCTCTTCCTAGGAAGATAGCAAGCTGTATTTGCACATGTTAAGGAAATTGCTCTTCCTATGTCTCCCATCACATCCCACCTGCACACAGAGCCAGTTTCTACTGCCCAAAGGAAACTGGGAGCCGCAGAAATGCTGGTGCTCTGGCTGCAAAGAAAATAACCCAGTTCTGAGTGCTACAGCACTGTGAGAAGAACAGGCTACTGTCCTGCTGAAACACAGCACACACTGCAATTCAGGAATATCATACAGAGACAAGCACAAATAAACAAAGGTAATGATGAAAGGACATGTTAGACAAGTGAGAGGAGGGAAAAACCACCATTTCCCACAGTACACTCTCTGCTGCCAGGTCCATTTTGCACCCCAAGAATTATTTATCTTCCATGAAGCTCAAGTTATCACAGCTATGACAACCCCTCTGACATTCCCCAGCATGCCACACTTCAAAGATGGGTTTGAAGCTTTAAGTCAAGTCCCATTCCCAAAGATTATTCAGCAAAATGAAAGTAGCAGCCGTTGAGAAGGAAAAAAGAGAAAATCTAATACTCTTTCCATTTTCATAGCCTGCAAGATACAAGAATCACTGGCCCCTTCATATTGCTTTTTATCTTTGAAGTTGTGTCTTTTAATACCAGCACCCAGATGGCAAAAATAATCTTGGAGCCAGTATTCAGCACATCCTTGAATAATATGGAAAATGCTTCTAGCTTTTATGTTCTTTCCTGAACATCACAATTTGCATAAGAGATGTATTTCATGATGTCTCTCATGAATGAGCTATTTCATCAGCGAGTTAGCCAGTTCTCACTGAAGAGGCACAGCACAAAATTCCAATATAACAGCCCAAATGGCATTTCTCTGTTCTCCACCTCTTCTGCCCTACTGCAACCCCACAAAAGCTGATCAGGGAAATTCAGCTGAGCCTGCTGCAAACCCATGGACCAGCACTGGTAAAAACGTTTTGTTTACCAGTATAAATTTGCATCAGTGCTGGAAAAGGGTGAAAATAATTCTGTACATTTAACTGGCTTTCCTGTGATGTGAAAAAAATTCCTTTAAAATTCTTGTTTTTATGAGACATACCAGGGCCCTTGTTCCTGTTAGCATCAGCCTGCAGAACAGGAAATCCTTTCTCATGACATCATTCAGAGGCATCTACTGTAGCTGTAACTGTGCTGTTTGACCAAAAAAAGGCTTTTTTTCAGGGTTAACCAAGTGCACTAGCAGAGAAAAGAGGAAATAAACAGCTAAACCAGGCAGCCCTCCTTTGCAAAGCCCCTCCTGGTGCCCCATAACAATGCCTGGCATTGGCATCATGGTCACATTGAATGATGAGTCCCTGCAGCAGCTGATTCAGACGCCCACAAGAGGAGAGAAGACAGGGAAAAGAAAAACAACAGAAAAGCTGGAAAAATAATCTCTGTCTTCTTAAAATAACCAGCAAAGGCATCACTACATGGCAGAAATCCCCTTTTAAAAATAAAGCTAGACTGATTGAAAAAATACAAACCCACTCATTTGAGTGAAAAACACAAATTGGGAATGAGGCACCTCTCTCTTTCTTTCTGTCTTATAAATTGGCCTCCAGAGGATACAAAGGCCCCCACCACAAAGGTAGGGTTAAAGACATGGTTCTGGAAGGTGAACAGTGCAAGTCCCATGTAGGAGAAGATGAAGTTTTCTGCCAAGAAATTGAGAAGTTCAAACAACTGAAAGAGAAAAACAAATTAAAAGTGAGTTAGACATAATATAGATTTAACAAGAAAAGCATGTTAGCCCATCTGTCATGCAATAAATACTTCTGCAGAAGCAACCCTAGTGAAATGCAGCTGTAAGAAGACAGATGCACCTAATTCTGGCTAGAGGGAAGGAAAAAATATTGAATTTGAAATTCAGAGAGGCTGAAGGGGTCTGAGGAATTCTCACCTGCTTAGTTCTGTATTGGGACTCTGTAGATAAGTTGTTATAGGTATAATGGGCCTGTGTGATCCCACAGAAGAGCACAGCCACCACACCTGGGGAGCAGAGCATCACATGAGACTCCTGGTCAGGAAAAGGGAGCTGAGCTGCACCTCAGGCCTGTAGGGAACTTAATGCAGTAACCCCAGAACCCAGAATCATTACACTTCTGCAAGCAGAGGGAGATCCCCAGCTACAATTGATCCTGAAAGAAGCAAAACTCAGTGGCCCCACCACCCCTGCAGATCTCCATCCCAGAGGCAGGGCTGTGCTGGAGCTTGCCTGTAAAGCCACACGCTTCAGCCAGCAGGAATGTGCTCCAGGACATCAAGAAGAACAAGCCGGTCTCCAGCAACGGGAACTCCCGAAGTTTGGTGAACTTGGTGACGTTGCAGATGGTTAAGGACAATTTGGAGAGACACTGCAGGCTAACAGCATATCAAATCCAATTGTGTATCACAGCTACACAGTCCGCCCCTAAAAAGGCTATGGCACTGTCCTTCATTAATTTAGGGGAAAAAAAATAAAACTTCTGGGTGAAATGCAGTGCAGCAAAAAATAAATAAGCTGTTATGCAAACACTTGGAAAAAAAATCAAAGCATGAAAAGGATATTAAAGCTGTCACAACTCCAGTAGCTGCTCCCATTGCAAAAGATCCACTGAATATCCCCAGGAAGATCCCAATGGACTTGAACATTGCTGTCACATCAAACGTGTGGCTGTTGTCACCCGCTGGCTGATACGCAACTATTGAGCTAGAAGAGGAGGGAAAGCACAAGAACAAAACTGCTTAGTCTGGAGGGAGAGGCACCTCACTGTGCTACACGAACGAGCCTTGCAAAGTGCTACAACTGCTGCAAACACTGAGCCTGAGGAACCAGGGAGACACAACACACTGCAATCCCCTGGGATCACAGTGTGTAGTGGCTGCACACCCTCCCTGTCCTGGGAAGTTTGGGATCAGCCACCCCACCTAAGCCTGGATGTGCAGTTATTCCTGGACATTAGAGAGCAGGGAACCAAAGCCTGTGTCTCATGTGACGTGTGGTATTTATGGTGGTATTTGGAGGGGTTTGGCACCAGCTCTCTGTAATGTCAGGTGCTGTGGGACCACAAGGTATTCAAGCGGGAAACCTCCATTTCTCCACCAAGGCGGCTGATGTGAACGTCTCTCGAAGAGCTGTAACTGCTCCCGTTCTGCCACATTTAACATGTGCTACATTTAGTTTGCACTGCTCTGAGCTCCAAAGTGCAATACCACAGGGTAGCCAAGTCAGACAGTGCCATGCGCAGAAGCAACACCATTCTCTGCATCCACCAGACCTCAACAGACCTTTGTGATGAGATGGCAAACAGGTCTGCAGTGCTGATCCCATCTCTCAATCTGCTCCCTCCTAACTCCTGATGAGCTGAGCCTTGCATTAGCCATTCCATTGTTCTACCTGGAAAGGCTGAGATACAGGGGGGCCCTTATCCAGCTCCTAAATCCCATTTATCACCTCCTCACATCACTTTCCTTGATGTAAACTTATCAAAAACATTAACTTCCTAGTTAGCAATCCCTTGGCTCACTCTGTTAAAACTCCTGGATGTGAACTTTAAATGTTTGCTGTTTAATCTGCTGAGAACAGACACTGCCTTGCACACACATCTTGCAGCTTTCTCCCCTAACTATACACCATTTCCTGCAACACAAATTACAAACCTCCCCTTTCCAACACATCGCAAGTAATTTCCCTTGCTAAACTTCCCTGCTTTTAATACAGCTCATTTTACAGCTCTTTATTTCCCCTGTTGCTGCCCATGGGGCTTCTCATGGTGTTTAATCGCTGTGAATCCTCCCTTTGGAAGAAGCAGGTAGAGATCCTGCAGCTGCATTTACCCCTCTGCTCCCAAACTGCAGCTCTGGCACTTCACTGCCCACCAGCTTTTGGCTCTGGGTTCAATTCCTCTTCATCTTACAAGTTCCAGCTGCCAAGCCACGGCAGGCCAAGACAGAAACAGAAAGGCACAGATCCTGCTCCTTAAGCACAGGAACAGACATTTGCCCAGGGCTGAAAGCAGGCAAGAGAGGAGCCTTGGGGCACCCAGACTCGGAAAAAGCTACTGAAGAGCCCAGCTCTGCATCCTCTCCAGCCTGCAGTGCTGAGGCAAAATAAAATAAAATAACTGCTGAGTGAACTCGGTGCTGCTGCCTTGGTGCAAATTATCCTGTTTTGGGGAGGGGGTGGACTGAGCTCAGCTTGTGGAGAGAGGAAAGCAGGAAATCAGAGCAACAGCTACAGAGCTGGCACTGAAGCAGAGCGAGAGGCAAATCACTGGGTGGTGCCGTCACCCACATGTGCTGAGATCCACCATGAATTCCATTACTCTGAAGCTGAATCCACCCACTCCCACCCAGAACCTACCAACACAGGCTGGAAGACCCCATCCCCTTCTCACTCATGATCACTTCTGAAACACAATCTGACTGTGCAGCATTTTCTCTCGCACCAGCAGTGACACAACCAGCAAAAAAGCCAGAGTGAGCAATAGAAAGAGTTCCAGAAACCTCAACAGAAACACTCAATTCAGTAAATACAACACACAGCTCACAGTGTGTTACTTGCTGCCTCCAGTGAAACCCACACAACCAGCACGCTGGAGTGACAAGTACTCCAGAAATATTTTCTCCATTAGTCTTAGCTATATGTTAAGCTGTCACCATTGTAGGTATTATATATTACCAAACAAATTCCCATGATGACAACACAGTGAAAACACAGATAAAATATGTCCTGCATGCAAAGGACATAAAATATTAAAGAATATAAAACATTCTTTAGAAAGGCAGCAAGTTTCCCATGTGTTCAGTCAAGGGCATTAACTCCAGCTGTAAGAACATTAACTACTCGAAGTGGGGAGAGAAAGGAAACAGCTGCTTCACCAACTATTTCCACCTAAACAAAAGCAGGGATTTGTGGGTGGGAAGCAATGCAGGAAGGAGCAAAGCCATCAGCAAGGGGTTTCAGTGGGATCTTGTAGCTGAAAAGCAGACGTGGTGCTTTTCCTGTTTCAGAAGGACATAAAAACTTCCCTATGGATGGGTCAACTGACCACAGAAGCAAAACAAAACCATCCATCATGCAGGGGGAAGCTGTAAGGGTAATCTGTAATCCCAAGCAGTGGTAAGCAATGAGGACGTACATCAAAATGTCACTACAGCTTTCTGGGACACTTAAGATGCTCTTGCAAGCACCCATGTTCCTATTTTACAGGGGCAAGGCCGAGTGACTCCCCCTAACTCCTGGCATGTAACACACATAACAATTCTAAATAAAAACAGAAGACACTTACGAAGACAGTACTATGGCAACGGCATCGTTGAGGACGCTTTCGCCAAAGAGAAGGGCATACAGCTCAACATCGACCTGGAGTTCATGGAATATGGCAAGGACAGTCACTGACAAATAGAAAAATAGAGACATTCAAAAAGGTGCTGTTATTTTGATGTAATCAAAGATCAAACGTCCTTTTTAGAAAGCTGCCTTCCTGCACATCTGTGCCACTGCTGTGATGGTGCCAGCTGACCCCCGTGCTCTCTTTGATAGTCTTCCTTCTACTCTTTCAGATTTGGATTTGATTCATCATTTCCCTCCTCCTTTTACTAAAACACATCTCGGCCTATTGAATCTTTTGCAGGCATACATAAACAAACTCTGCTCTGAGCTTCCCAGGGTCTGAGCTCATGGGCTGGGCCACAGTACCAGGCTGGCATGAGCCACCCAGCTGTAGGGATGCTGCTAGCTTGGAGCATCAGGGAGAGCCTTCCTCCACCTGCAGAAGACCAGAAGGATCAGGCTTGTCCAGGATGATGACTGCCTTTTCTTTCCATTCCTGATACTCTGAGAGAAATCCTTGGATTCAACACATTCTAAGTGCCAGCAGAGACACCCAACGTTTCAGACCTGACTGGAAATAGACAGGCATTGGCTCAAACCCCATGTGGGGGTTTCTGTGATTTACGGCCACATGGCAGAGATCAGCGTTCCCTCAAGCTCTTCTGTGATCCAGCAGCTCCAAGAGGATAATGGAAAGCAGCAGGTTTTGCACATCAACCTCGCAGAAACATCACAACATCCAAAGCAAGCAAGATGTAACACATGGTACGTCGGGCACAATTCAGGCTGAGGGCTGAGCCAATTCCAACCAACTTCTGTGAGTCGTTTCAAACAGCACTCAGGGCACACTGAGGGGGGTTTAACCCATTTATGCACAGGGAAATGCTCCATTTCTACCTGTGAAATAATCTTGTTCCTATTTCAAGCCCAAAGAAGGGATGCCACACCAACAGCTCATCTGCAGCATTTCTAAGCATTAGATTTCCAGCCCTGCCCAGCAAAGGGCAGGAACAGAGAGGCCTTTTTGTGGCCCTGTGTTTTTACATGAGACCATGCAAGTAAACAGCTACCACATACAAGCTATCATGAACTAACTTTAATTTAGTTGGACAAGGCATGTTTTTCATAGTTTTGATTTATAAAGTGCATCAGTAAACCAAGGTGTCACTACTGTCCTCAGTACTGCTCATTAAGGTGTCTCATTAATTTAATTTCAATTAGATTAGCCCCTGCCAAAATCCAACCAAACTGGAAGCAAGAGAAAATAGCTAAACTAACTAAAACTATAACTGAACCCTCCCCACATTACACATCCTGTTCTGCAACAGCTGCTGGCACAGGGTGGGAGAGACACAATGCCAAACCCCAGCAAAGTCAAGAGAAAGGCTGCCTAGGACTTCACTGCAAACAGAGATTCAGGAAAGCGGAGGTTTGGAAGCTGTATTGCACATAACTGAAGAAAATTAAAAGGCACAGAGATAATCTGACCTCTAAGAATGTCCCAAATAAATTAAGCTCCAAAATTCAGAAGGAGGGAACTCACAGGGGTTTCAGACTTTCTTCCCCTGTGCCCCACAGCTCAAACCAGGCCAAAATGTAGGGAAAGCATATAACATACCTGGGTCAGTGGCCGACACAATGGCCCCGAACAGGAGGCAGTCAGTGAAGTAGAAATCTCCCCCAAGCTGCCCAGTGACTTTCATCAGCACCACGCAGCCATACACGACAGAGCTGCGGATCAGAAGAGGCAGTTACACATCTCTGCAATGCATTAAAACAACATTCATATGGGCTTGGTTTCCCTGAATTTACCAGAATAAAGCTATCCAAATGCCAGAACACCAACAAACTGCATGGGATACACTGAGACTGGTGAAACCCCAGGGCCATGACCTTGGAGGTGAATGCTGGACCACGCACACCAAAGCACCCTCTGAACTGGAGCACAAACATGGTGCCAACAGGGAACTGGGACCAGAACTCCTCCAGGAGCACAACATGGCTAAAGAAAAGCAGCAGCCAGGCTTATGGGGTCGAACAATCACTTTGCAGTGCTGCACATTAACACAGTTCAGTGAAGTCAGCTTGGATGGACTCTGAAATGGCCAAAACTTTCAGTGATGAGCAGATAACGCAGATGCTGAATTTGCTTGAATCCACTGGACTACAGTGGAAAACACCCTATGTCAGCCTGTGTGCTACTATCCAGAGTGGGAACCATCCAGCAGCCTCTGCACTGAGGGCTAAACAACTTGAAACACATCTGTGCTCACTAGACACCTGCCTTTATGGTCCTGCCCTCTACTCTTGTGCCTCAAGATTATGAGGGCTTATGCTTTCAATAATTTGAAGTTGCTGATTTATCAAGACAATTTTCTCTGAAGTGTGAAACTTTCCTTACCATGAATAACTATTCTCATGGGATGCTCAGATGCTGAAAGAGCACTTCACAATTAGACAGCAACTACCCTGTCCATGCAGCAGAAGTTTGCACAGTAAATAGTATTATTTACTGCTGCTGAGCAGCAGTAGTAGAGCCTGTGTGACCTTTCCAGGCTGGGATTAGCAGCTTCAGTTCCAGGCTCAGAGCACTTCTCCCAAGCACAGCTCAAACCTCTGTGGAAGAACCAGACCAACTCCATCTACTCACCCAATTACCAGGCAGGAAATGGCAGTGCCGAGGAAAGCATATGCCAGGATGGATCCCAAGTTTCTGAAGAAGTGCCTCTAGCAGGAGAAAAAAACCAAAAACTCAATTATATTTTGCTAACAATTTATTTCAAGCCTGCACAGGCACCCATAGTGTCCACAGCAACTTGGACCCAGCTCAGACACCATGAGCTGGACAGGCACAGGGTGCCCAGCACAGCCCAGTGCCAGACTAGCAGTTAATGCAGCATTAATAAACATGAATGTACCATTTTCTCTTAACTGGGCATTTAATAAGGTGCTATTCCAAGTCCTGGGAACTGATTTCCTAACCCAGCAGCATTCCTCCTTCCTTTGCCCGCAAGCTAAACTGCATCATTCTCCTCTCCTTCCAAGTCAGCATTTCAGAGAGCTGCTGCTTTCTAAAACCTTCCCACACTCCCATGTGCTTGGAAAGCTGGGATGGCTGAAATGGCCTGGCTGACCCCAAAAACCCCTGCTGGAAACGGTTGAAGTCACTGACCCTTCCCGGGACAGAGGGGCAGACAAGAAGGATGGGGGCACTTAGCTCTGCTTCCCACAATCCCACATTTGTAGGGTAAAACCATACCCACCCCCACAGCCTCGGTCTGCTGAGCAAGCACTAAAGCACTCACAAGTATTAAAAATTCTCTGGAGGCAGAGGAACTAAAACCATCAGCATTGTAAAGGCACATACCCTTTTCAAGCTGTAACCTGCATAAAATATAATGGGAGGAAGCAAAATGTTGAAGAATACTTCAGGATCAAAAGTCACCTATTAAGAAAGAAAGAAAACAAAAAAACAAAACCAACAGTAAAATGATTTGTTAAAAATTTGCAAGATAAAACACAAATAAGAAAATATATGGAGGAAGCCCTGTACCCCCACCATGTGAATCCTGTTGGGTCAATGCTGAGGATGTGTCTGGGATCTTCTGGAGACAAATCCCAGAGTCTAAACAGCTTAAATTAAGATGAGCTAAAAATAGAGCTTAATTACATTGTGTTCAACATATAAATTACTGCTCATCACAATCACAAGTTAAAAAACCAAAATAAAAACACTTAATCTAGCAGATCCAGGACCCATCCCCATGGAGGGAGTGGGAAGCACCGCTCACCTCTCCAGTCACTATCTCCCTTACCTTTCTCAGCATCTCATTATCCTGGACATTGTTGAGCTCCTGGGCACTGATTTCCCCCTTCAGGGTGTACTCGTAGAACTTCCCGCTGACGTTCACCAGCAGCGTGGCCGGGCTGGTCTGCACTTGGCAGCTCAGGGTGACATTGTTGACATTGCTGGGGACATGGATGCCGTAGCGCAGGACCACACCAACCAGGACACCTGGGGAGGGACACAGGTCTGTGAGACAAACCACAGCAAACCCCCAGAATGATCCCTCTGAGCATGGGTACAGCACCAGGATCCTGACCCCCCTACTCAGCTGCTGAGCACAACCACAATCCAATAACTGCCCATGTGAATTGAACCATCCTCATCCCCCGTGAGCCAGGCAAATGCTCCATGCTCATGGGGAGTTTCTAACACAGTCATGGACAAGTCCTGAAGGATTTGAACCACACAGCCATCGGTCAGACCCTCACTCCAGGGCAGCAAACAGCCAACATCGAGGGCACACGGTTTTTTAAGGTAAGCACCTTGCACTGCTGGGCCAGGTGCTGCTCACGTGCCTAAACTGTGCCCTTTGCACCTTGAAACCTGACATTGATACATTAAACTCTTCATTTTGGCAGGGATTAAAGATCATACCCAGCAACCACTCTGAACACTCTGAGGCTGGCAAGCATCTTTCCTAAAGTGCTGCAGCACCATACAGCCTCCTCCCAGCCCTCCCTGTTTTTATAAAACCACATTTTGAAATATAAACATATAAACATATAAAACTGTTTCCCAATCCAGGCAGACCACCCAGATCTAGTCCGTACCCCTGCAAACTTCAGCTCTGCACCACAAGCAGCAGCCCCAGGGCAGTCCTGTGAGGCAACTCTGCCTCCAGCTCAGCTGCTAAGTAGGGGCATTTTGGGGTTAATTTGCAAGTCAGCAATTTATAAGGCATTTTTATTTTGTTGTCTGAGGTCTCAAATCCAGATTCAAGTGTGTTGAGCACTCTCCTGGCAGAGTATTTTGACATCTGCAGGCTGGGGAAGAGGGGTGTCCCACAAGACACCTTTCCACATAGCCTTCAGCACAAAAGGATTTGGAAACTCCTTGATTATGGCAGCCCTAAGCCACCACAGAAATCTGGGATCTTAACCCCATCTCTGAACCACACATTTATGAAAAGCTTTCAGACACTAAACACAGACCACAACACTCTGAAGGCTTCTCCATTTGCCTCCCAGGACGCTCCTGTTACTTACTGCTGCCTCAATTAAGGCCGTGCTCCGTGCTTTCCTACAGGCAGGGCACAACCCTGACTGACAGGAACACCCAATGCTTCCTGTGCCACCACCTCTTGGGGAGCAGAGCCTGGGCAGGACACTGTAGGGCCACAGATCATTCAGCATCTCCTGCAGCCAGTTCCTGATCTGCCACCCACTTTTTGACTTCTCCTCCCTTGGCCACAATTTTTCCAGGACAAGATTTGTTATTTTTCTCGATGGCAAAAAGAAAAGCCCCCACCTCCCATCTCAGGGGGTGCCACACACAACAGGGACACCAGAGCACCCAGGCCACGAGCACAGGCAGAGGAGGTGGCTGCACACGAAGTCGCCATTGCTGACCTAAAACAGCTCAGCTCAGGGACTGGACAGACCCAAAACCCTGGTCTAATACAGCACTTTGCAGCACAGGTGAGCTAAAAGGCTACAGATGCTTTTAAGCCATGCACCATCAACCAGGTGCTCACCACTGGGCTTTATCCTGCCCTGAATCACCCCAAGAGTCACAGAACAGTTCCCTCTGGGCACAGCCAGGCACCGTCAGCTCCAGCAAGGAGAGTTCAGGGCATGTCACACTGTGCAGAGCAGCTGAGGGCTGCTTTTACACCATCATCACTTAGAGGGGACACCATAAGTAATTCTTTAACTTACTTATTCTGCCAGGCTCTGCTCCTGTGATCTTCCAGTGCTCCAGAAATAAGTGTAGAATGAAAGCAAGTATGTCAAGCACATCATGATACCACAGCATGTATTTACAGGAGCATGTGGGAGTGGCTGCATGGCACCACAGCAGTGGGACAAAATACCCCATTTTCCTTTCACCCAGATGACAATCCTAGAGGTGCCACAGGAAACAACTAAAACCCTTTACTGGGATAAAAGTAGTTTCAAAGGGTTATTTACATCTGCTTATGGCTATTAAGGTACACCACACTTTGCAGCCCTCGAGAACTACCTGGGGTGACTTCTAAAACGTTTCATCTTAAAAAAAACTGTTTCAGAGGTTCATGCATGAATCAGAAAGCAGCAGCTGCCTGCCCTTGCTCAGATGGAAGGAAACCCACCCAGCAACCCCTTTAACAGCAGGGCTCAGCACTGTAAGATGAGAGGCCCCACAGGAGGAAGGAGGGACAGACAGGAGTCACTGCTGTGAATTCAGAAGGGATCCTGACTCACCCACCTCTCCACTCTTAATCCCTGTCCTAAAGCAGTGCTACATCTGATAGCACCCCTGTTCCTCTGCCATCTTATCCAGGCAGCTGTTCCTGGCCCCGCATGCCAGCCAAGCTCCAGACAGGGCCAAATTCCCATTCTGGCCAGGAATGGGGTAAGGGAAAAGGGACAGATAAACCTACAATATCTGCCAAGGACCCCTGTTTGGGAGCCCCAAAATCAGACTTTTTGTCTTGCTCAGTAATAGGCTGCCTGGGAGGCTGCCAGGTGGGGAAAGACACCCATGTGCAAATACACAAATGCACAAATTGCTCCTGGGCATTGAGTGTGACCCTGCTAGCAGCCCTGACACAGAGACACTGTCAGTTACCCGCAGGGAAAGCATCCTGATGCTCTGCTGGAAACCAATTATTCCACCAACATCAAATGGCCCCACCAGCAGCCCCTCCTGCCCCTGGTGGATCTGATCAACCCTCCTTATCCAATGATGCTCACGGGAGGCACTTGGGACAAACTTAACATGGGTTTCCAGACACCAAGCCCAGTCCTGAGCTCAGGCTCCCTGGACCAAGCCCAGGGGACCCTGTAGGTGCTCCTGGTTCTGACAGGCTCTTAGGAAATGGTTCAGACTCTCCTGGCACTCACAGAGCCCCAACAGCAACCTGTGAGCCAGTATCAACATGCTTTTGCTGCCAGAAGTTTTGCAAAACTGAGCCCTAGGAGGGAGCTGAGCTGAGCAGAGGGAACCCAACACTGAGGAAGCTGCCAGCTGAAAGCTGCAAGGAGTTGAGAAGCTGAAGGCAAAGCTAGCAAATTAATTGAGTTCTTTTATACAAAGTGCAAGAGATTATTTTCATTGCATTTCTCCTGACTTCATTAAAAAGAACAAAAGCCCATGGGCCTTTTTTTTAAGGTGTTGTTGAACATTTCCGAGATAATGTTTTAAATGAAAACATATTACCAAACCCAGCACTTAACAATGGAAGCAGACAGGATCCCCAGGCGAGCATTAATCTGGACACCAAAAGGAAAGAAAAATGTAACAACTGAAGACATCCTGACAACAAGCAGTTTGGACACACACAATCCAGGGGCCAAGTGGGAACAAGTACAAGAAAACTAAACTTCTAGAGAAGCTCCTGCACATCCACCATCAGACTGAGAAGAACTGAAATAAAATTGTTCAATTAATCATCCTAAATGCTGAGCACCTCAGATGTGGGAACCTCATTTTAAACACTGAAATGAAGCTTAAGGGCTACTAAGCACCTATTGTCTATCACTGTGAAATTACTCCAGCCGGTGTCCAGCTCTTGAACATCAGCTCTGAGCTGACAGTGTGATTTGCACGATAGAAATCCACCTGGAACAAGAGCTTATAACTTCCAGTAAAAACAAAGACAAGGAAACTGATGTGTTTTGACAAAAGAGATATATGCGAAAGTTTTGGCTTAGTTGTTGTTGGGGTTTTTAAACAGAAAAAGACAAGCTTTTGCAAATTGCTTCTCTTGTTCAGATTTCAGGGTCTGTTTCGCAGCCTCTTCCACGTTTTCAGTGAACTTCCTCCTTTCTTCCCTGCAGATTTTAAGTTGTCATAGTAAAACAACAGCATCGCACCACTCCTTGGGAATTACACATCCCTTTTCCTATGGCACCTGCCACTACCTGAGAAGCAAATGCCAAAAGCCTTGATACCAGGGAAAACTTGGGATTTTCTGCATGATCAGACAGGTGACATTACCGATTTCACCAGCAATTCTCTAAGCACAGTCTGCAGAAGAGCAGACAGAAAAAGTGCATTTTATGGATCAGCAGGAGACTGAAACAACCCAAGTTGTGCTCTGAGAATAAAGTGAGCACTCAGGTAGGTAAGGGAGAGAGGATAATCAAGAGGAAGAAACGTCTAGGAGAAGAAGAACAAGGTTAAGGGCAAGTGTGAAAGCATGAAAGGAATAGAAAGTTGCATGTTGGGAGCTCTGGGGCAGCAGGAGAGAGACCTTCCATGCTGGAAGCATGTCCTCTGACAGCACAGCTCCTGTCCCACTAGGTGACCATCCCCACCCTGGGCAGGAGGCCAGAAACATCTGAACCCCCCTGAGCGGTGGTTGGAAGGAATCTGAAAATGCAGAGCAGTATTTTGTGCCCCTGAAAAAGCAGACCAGTATTTTGTGCCTGTTGGCTGATGCAAGTGTCTCCACCCCTTCATCTGGAAGGACACTTCCAATTAACTGAAACTTGGGATCACAAAAGCCAGTGGCCCAAACAGGTCAAGTCACAGCCTTCAGATCAAAGCTCTCTGCTGGGTGGGAGGTTTGGCCACATCTGACTGTGTGGTCACATATCACCCCCAGTCAGCAAGGGCCACACAGAGGACAGACACTAACTACAGCACGCAGCAGATGTCTTCTCAATCCTAAATGCAACAAATCTTCTCTAGATGTGAACCCATGGCCACATTAATCAGTTCCCCAGCACACCTCCCAGTCCTACTTTGGTTGAATTCAAAGTCATACCAGATAACCCAGGGAGAGCCATATATGGCCCCTCCATACCCTGGTTCAGGCCACTTCACGAGGCCATGTCAACTCAGTAAATCACAGGCCACCATTAAAACCCAAATGTCTACAGCTCCACTCCACTGACACACAGCCTTGCTCCACTTCCTGTGGGAATACACATGGGGCTCCTCTCTGAGAGGTCCTGTCACAGTGGAGGAGGAACTCTAAAGGTAGGGGCTTGTGCACACAGGTCCCCAGGCAGCAGGATAGAAGGCTGCTGGCTCTGCAGGCCCCTGAGCATGGCAAAGGGTGGGAGAATCTCCCAAATGGCCTCTCCACTCTTCTTGGGCAGCTTCTGGAAATCTGGATGCTCTAAACACAGCCTCTGTGTGAGATCACAGAATCACAGAATGGTTTGGGTCAGAGGGGGACCTTGATGATCATCCAGTTCCAACCCCCCTGCCAGGGGCAGGGACACCTTCCATCAGACCAGGTTGCTCAGAGCCCCATCCAACCTGGGATGCAAGGCTCCTGACCACTGCAACAACTGGTCTGTTCTGCCCCAAGTCCCCACTCTCAACCCTGGAGCAGGTAAGTGGGACCTGCCAGTGTTTGGTGACATGGTAGCCCATGACCCTGCCAGCTTCACCCTGTGAGGCTGTCTGGAAAAACCCAACCAGTTCCTCATTGCCAGAGATTTGGGAGTAACTGCCCTTGAGAGCCCTCCATATCTAGGGTGTGATATATGTCCTAAAGTTAATTCGTGTTAAATGTTATAATATGTAATTCATTCTCTGTAAATGTAATGATAACCATAAGGAGCAAGTTTATTTCTAATCGAGTATAAAACGGGTTAACTGTGACTAAAACAGCATGGTGGGACACAGGGAATTCTCTGTTGAAGATTGCACAGAAGGGACACAAGGAAGCTATGCCAGGAATTACATGAAAAGAGACACGAGAAAACTTCTGCCGGGAATCGTTAGAGGAGAACACAAAAGGACGGAAAAGGGAGATGGAGAACCCAGAGGACCAAATGATTACATCAGATCGATATCTTATCCGTCCCCACCCGACATTAACATCTCTACACCGTCCCCGGACATAGCAATCACGACATTGTTCTCCAGCGCGAATCCATTCAACCACACCAGAACCCGAACATGAATATCTAATGAAGCTGCCTCGGAAGGAGGAGTCTTAGGGTCCCGATTTTCTCTCAGCGAACCAGTGTATAAAAATCGGCAGCCCCAGACCAAAATGTGAACTGAGGGGGTGACAGACTGACAGAGTGTGTTACTGTGTTCACCCAGCGCCGAAACCCCGGGGTTTGACTCTGTCCCTTTTAATTGTGGCTATCAGAGACTGTTATTTTGTCTCAAAATAAAATTCTAAATTTTGATTTACTGAATTTGGTCTATCGTATTTATTACATAGGGTATGGAAAACAACTACCCCTTCCTCCAGCAACACCCAGATAGGGCTCAGCACGGGACACAGCAGGACGGGGCTGTCCTGGTGACACAGCAGTGTCCAGCTGCACCCACGAGAGGATGTGTTGTGTCCACCTGCACCCCTTCGCCCACCAAACAGATCCTTGGCCAGGGGGCCACCAGGCACTTGAGACAGAGAAAATAAAGCAAGGGTGCCTGGCAAGAGCACACTATATTAACAGAGAACTCTTCTTTAAAAGCACCAGTCTGTCACATATTAGTTTCAAGTCCCCTCAGCAGATCAATCTTTTCTCTCTGGCCCCAGTGGGACCTCTAAATTCCTCCTTTAGGGCTCTGGTCACCGTTATGCCCACCTGGTACTGATTATCTACGCATTCTTTGGGCCCCAAAACGGGAAACATGATATAGGAGATGGCCAAAAGGACAAAAGAGCATGCGCAAGGAGACAAGTTGAAAAGTTCAGCTCAGAGGATGACTATGTGCTTCATCCCCAAAGACCCCCGACAACCACCGGAGTGATCAATAAGGAGCAGTGCACAGCCTCAAATAGGCGTGGAACTAATTTTAATATGAAGCAGAGACAGGCGGGGTTAGGAAATAAATATGTATTAGGCGTATCATATAACCCTAGTTTGTAGAGATAAAAAGGGAGAAACAAAGCTCCCAGGTGTGCATGTCTTTGAAGAGTTATCCCCATGCACCTCAGCGCTGAATAAATTCATACCTACTCTCATAACCACTCTGTGAGTTATAGAGTCTTCTCTCCGCACATCATTTTGGCGAGCCAGGTAGGAGGATCTCTGTCCGGCTGTGGGAGCGGCCGAGGAGCGGATTCCCTGGCGTGCCCCCAGGACCTTCCCGGGAGGGACCCCGGACCTCGGCTCGCTCACCATGGGGACAGACAACGACCTGCTGGCCTTGCGGATAAAGGTATGAATTAAATATCGGAGAAGGGGAAGCTGATAAGTCGTGCAGAGACGTCTGACGCACAGCACAGCCCCGGTGGGCTTGCAAGCAGCCGGCCAGGGAGAAGCTGGACACAGAGGGGGAGGGATCGATCCCCGGCCGATAGCGCGGCCGATGAGAAGGGGTCTCACTGAGCTGATAGAGCAGCCCGCTAGCGACTCTGGGGGTGAGTCGAGTGAACCCTTGTTTTGCTGCTATTTTGTGTGAATGCTAAGTCCGGACACGTTGAGTCATTGAGTATGATCAGTGAGTGAGTGAGTGAGCGAATGAGATGCACCAGAGGTACGGAGCGATTGTGGAGTTCTATCCGCATTTCCGACCTCGAGCGACTGAGGCGGCCGGAGAAAGGCAAAGCGACTGGAGTCAGTGTGGGGCAAACTCGAGCGTGAACGAGGGGTGTTATGTTTGAGTGTGAAGTGGTTAACATTTGTTCCAACCGTGCATAGACAAATTGACGGAGTCTCTCCTCAGCAGTGGTTTGGGTTTGATCCCTGGGAATCAATTGATCCAGTGAATCATTGGCTAGAAAGAGGGAACGAACGGATCTATCTAGAAAGAATATACAGAACTTTTGCAGGGAGATTGGTGGCCTTGGACTGGGAATAACCTGCAGTACAGACCCTAAGTATTCCAGGGGAGGTGAATGGGATAGCCTGTTCTTGTGGGAGACTTAGAGCTGTCAGAGAATCAAGACATTAGCATCTGGCATGGGTATTATTGCAGTGTAGAGATTGTGAAGAACGTTGGTATTGTTACACTAATAACCAGCAGGGCATATGCCCCCTGTGTAAACTGAAATATTATCTTAATCAGGTTAATGTTGAACCTAAAACTCTGAAGGTTGTATGTGGAAAGTCACATTGTGTGCCTGCAAATTTGGGCTGTGTGTGGGAAGATAATTGGGAAGTGACTCTGAAATTGTGCGAGGAAAAGTTTGGGCGAAAACAGGACAGAACAAGGAGGAGGAGATAATGGGTATTGAACAAAGCAAAGAGATCCCCAAAGCGAGTCCGCTAGATTGTATTATTGCACATTGGAAAAATATTGGGGCCGTGGGGGAACTGAGAACAAGAGAGATGTTATTCGATTTTGCAGAGATTGGTGGCCACTCTATAAATTGGATGATGGAGCAAGGTGGCCACCTAGCGGAAGTTTGGATTATAACACGCTATTGCAACATGCTATTTCTCAGGAGAGGAGGCAAGTGGACTGAGACAGAATCATAAAAACGGCAGGGGATCTGGCAGAGGATTATTATAAAACCCAACAGCTGGATGTGAAAGATTATTTCCCACTCCAAAACCCACAGTGGGATCCAAACAGAACAGCAGAACTGAAAAAATTGGAAAGCTATCAGGATGGATTGCAAAGGGGATGGAAAGAGCCATTCCCAAAACAATAAATTGGTCAGCCTTATATGCAATCAAACAGGGGCCCTCTGAGTCGCCATCTGAATTCCTTGAGAAATTAAGAGATGCTATGTGTCGTCACACATCACTGGACCCTGGGTCTGAAGTAGGGATACAGCAGCTAGTTAATTTATTCCTAGGGCAGTCTACAGGTGACATAAGGCATAAACTTCAAAAGCTTCGAGGAACAGATGGGAGGAACTTAGAGACTTTGTTAGATGAGGCGTGGAGAGTCTTTAGTAACTGGGAAGAAGGATCTAAACAAGGAATGAGGAAGCTTGTAGCTGTTGTAAGTGAGAGAGAGAAAGGAAAACGTGGGCAGAGACCACCTAGGCAAGGCCCGTCCCAGCTGGGCAGAGACCAGTGTGCGATCTGTAAGAAATATGGTCACTGGAAAAATCAATGCCCAGAACAAAGACGGGGTGGCTTTCAGGACAAGGGAAACCGAGAGAAAAGAAAGGTGACTGCATATGTGGAAGAAGACTGAAGAGGACCGGTAGATCTCACCCCAGAAGATCCACTGGTTATAAAATTGGAACTGGGGGAAAAAGGGAAAGAAGTAGAATTCCTGGTTGACACAGGAGCAACATATTCAGCCTTAAATAAGACTTTGGCACCTGTGGGGAAGAATTATGTCACAGTGATAGGAGCAAATGGCCAACCTGAAAAAGCCTATTTCTGTAAACCATTAAAGTATAAGCTTGGAAAGCAATGGGGCATTCATAAATTCCTATATCTGCCCAGCTCCCCAAGACACCTTTTGGGGAGAGACTTGCTAGAACAATTACAAGTAACCATTAAATTTAAAAATGGGGAGGTCATTCTGGAGGTAAATGATGAACAATATATAGAGGTATTAAGTTTAATGTTGACAACCATTCAAACAGAGGGGGAAATTAGCGAAGAAATAATAAATCAAGTGTTTCCTGGAGTATGGGCCTCCAATGTACCAGGGAGAGCAAAAAATGCACTTCCAATATTAATCAAACTTAAGGAAGGGAAACAACCAGTTAGAATTAAACAGTACCCCCTGAAGAAGGAAGATAGGGAAGGAATTAGTCCCGTAATTGAAAACTTTTTGCAATTAGGGCTGTTAAAAGAGTGCCTGTCTGAGTTCAACACTCCCATTTTGCCAGTCCGAAAACATGATGTATCATACTGGATAGTACAAGATTTAAGGGCTGTTAACAAAATAACTGAGGACCTCTATCCTGTGGTAGCAAATCCATACACTCTGTTAACATGCCTAACACCTGAGTTAACTTGGTTTACTGTTTTAGACTTGAAAGATGCCTTCTTTTGCCTCCCTATCCATGAGGACAGCCAGAAAAATTTTGCATTTGAATGGGAAAACCCCAAAAGCGGGCGCAAATCCCAGCTCACATGGTCAGTTCTACCTCAAGGTTTCAAGAACTCTCCCACTCTGTTTGGGGAGCAACTTGCCAAAGACCTGGAATCCTGGGAGGCTCCCCCAGAAGAGGGAAAGTTACTGCAGTACGTGGACAACATCCTCATAGCTACCCAGACAAAAGAGGCATGTGTAGCCTGGACGGTAAGTCTTCTAAATTTCCTGGGACTACAGGGGTACAGGGTATCAAAGAAAAAGGCCCAGGTTGTGAAGCAAAAGGTAATCTACCTGGGTTATGAAATCAGTGCAGGACAGCGGACCCTAGGCCAAGATCGCAAAGAAGCGATATGCCAAACCCCAAGGCCTCAAACGGTAAAGGAACTGCAAACATTCTTAAGAATGACAGGATGGTGTAGGCTCTGGATACACAGCTATGGGTTGCTTGTGAAACCTCTGTATGTGCTCATTACAAATGGGAACAGAAACCTCCAGTGGACAAAAGAGGCCACGCAAGCCTTTCATCAGCTGAAGAATGCTCTAATGTCAGCCCTGGCTCTCGGACTCCCGAATGTAAGTAAACCGTTTTTCCTGTTCTCCCATGAAAAGCAGGGAATCGCCCTGGGGATACTGGCCCAGGACCTGGGTCCATACCGGAGAGCAGTTGCTTACTTCTCCAAGCAACTAGACACAACAGCCAAGGGATGGCCAGGATGCCACAGAGCTGTTGCAGCTGTGGTGCTGAATATTCAAGAAGCACACAAATTCACTCTGGGCCAGAAAATGACTGTATTTGTGTCTCGCACAGTGTCTGCAGTCCTGGAAGTAAAGGGCGGGCACTGGCTTTCCCCACAAAGGTTCCTGAAATATCAAGCCATCATGGTGGAACAAGACGATGTAGAGATAGTTGTAACTAACATTATCAACCCAGCTTCTTTCCTCAGTGGGAATCAAGGGGAGCCAGTACACCACGACTGCTTGGAGACCATCGAAGCCTCCTACTCCAGCCGCCCGGATCTGAAGGACACCCCTTTGGATGACGCAGAAACCTGGTTCACTGATGGGAGCAGCTACGTCATCAGTGGAAAGTGACATGCTGGGTATGCAGTTACCACCTGCAGAAAGGTAATAGAATCTGGACCCTTGCCAACAGATACCTCTGCACAAAAGGCTAAGATAATCGCTCTAATCCGTGCTCTAGAGATCGCGAAAGGAAAGAAAGTAAACATTTATACAGACTCAAGATATGCATTTGGGGTTGTACACGCACATGGAGCCATTTGGAAAGAAAGGGGACTGTTAAACTCACAAGGGAAAAACATCAAGCATTCTCAGGAAATACTGCGGCTACTGGAAGCAGTCCAGCTACCTGAGCAGGTAGCAATTATGCACATCAAGGCACACCAGAAGGTGAGCTCTGAATTGGAGGAAGGAAACGAGCTGGCGGACAGAGAGGCAAAAGAAGCAGCAAAAGGTGAGATAACGATCGAGGGAGCCTTAATTCCTGATGGACAGGTCTCCCTGGAAGGTAAGCCAGTATATACCAGAAAAGATAGAAAATTAATTCAGGATCAAGGAGGAAAGTATAACCAAGAGGGATGGGCTATTACTGCAGGTGGGATAATAGTCATCCCTTCTCATTTGTTATGGTCTCTAGTAAGAGAGGAACATCAGAAAACACACTGGGGAATAGAAGCCCTGTATAACTATCTAATTGAAAAGATTACTGCCAGGAATTTATATTCTACTGTCATCCAGGTAACCCGGCAGTGTGATATTTGCCTCCAGACCAAACCCAAAAATACTCCCAAACCAAAACTAGGTCAAATTGGAAAAGGCCACGGGCCTGGACAACAGTGGCAAATTGACTTTTCAGAACTCCCAAGAAAAGGGGGGTATCGATATTTGCTGGTTTTAACAGATACCTTTTCAGGGTGGCCAGAGGTTTTTCCCACCAGAACTGCCAAAGCCCGGGAGGTAACCAAAGTATTACTACAAGAGGTAATACCACACTTTGGAGTTCCAGCCACAATATCTTCAGATAGGGGGCCATACTTTATTTCAAAAATAGTACAACAAATCAGTCGTCACCTGGGCATAGACTGGGAGCTCCATACCCCTTATCGCCCCCAATCAAGTGGCCAAGTGGAAAAAATGAACCATTTAATAAAACAGCAAATTGTTAGGCTGGGACAAGAAGCTAATTTACCCTGGCCTCAATCTCTCCCACTGGCATTGCTGCGGATCTGAACCAAGCCTAGAGCTAAAGAAAAATTAAGTCCCTTTGAAATGCTTTACGGGAGACCATATGGCGTGCAAAAGGGATTGTCCACCCAGGTAGGGGAGGAGAGGCTGACTGCCTATATGATAGCCTTAAGCAAACAGCTCAAAGCAATTGAGAAGCATGTGGCTGGAACTCGGAGCAGAGGGCTGGATGGGCCAGTGCATGACATACAGCCTGGAGATTATGTGTATGTTAAGTCTCTTACAGAAAAAATTTTGGAACCACAGTGGGAAGGACCGTTCCAGGTGCTTCTCACCACCTTCACCGCAGTTAAAATCAAGGAACAGAGCACCTGGATTCACCATTCTCGAGTGAAGAAGGCTCCAGAAACTCCTTGGAAAGTAACCCCGGGTGACAATGAACTGAAATTAAAACTTACTCGGGCATAATGAACACATTTTGGTTGAGAATATTCCATAATTTAGCATACAGGAATCCAATCAGTAGAATTGTTTTGTTTGTTTTGCCTGTAGCTGTAAGTGCAACCCAAAGATTGGAAAGCATCTCTAACCAGAAAAATGCTGAATGGCCTTGGTCCCAAGCTTTCATTCAGTATACTGGATCCATGGGAAATCATTCTGACATAAAGGATTTAAACCTATCAACTGTGGTTATGCATGAAAACCAGATATATGAAAAGCAAGAATGGCAGAACCAAAAGTTGTGGACAGTGGGCAGTAGCGTGGGGCACAGGGTAGGTCTCTAGCTATCCTGTGGTGGCCTCTACTATTGTGAGCACATAGCGCTTGCCTTGGCGGGTTTGGGGAAGGGTGATGTAGTCAATCTGCCAGGCTTCCCCGTACTTATACTTGGACTATCGCCCGCCATACTATAGCGGCTTCACCCGCTTGGCCTGCTTGATGGCAGCACACGTCTCACAGTCATGGATAACCTGAGAAATACTGTCCATGGTTAGATTTACCCCTCGGTCTCGTGCTCACTTATAGGTGGCATCTCTGCCCTGATGGCCTGAGGCATCATGGGCCTATCGAGCTAGAAACAACTCTCCCTTGTGTTGCCAATCTAAGTCTATCTTTGACACTTCTATCTTTGCAGCTTGATCTACTAGCTTGTTGTTTTGGTGCTCCTCATTAGCTCGACTCTTGGGGACATGGGCATCTACATGATGGACTCTGACAGGTAGCTTCTCTACCCGAGTGGCAATGTCCTTCCACTCATCTGCAGCCCAGATAGGTTTTCTCCTACGCTGCCAGTTGGCTTTTTTCCACTTCTCCAGCTATCCCCACAGAGCATTGGCTACCATCCACGAATCAGTGTAGAGGTAGAGCTTTGGCCACTTCTCTCTTTCAGCAATGTCCAGGGCCAGTTGAACAGCTTTGAGCTCAGCGAGTTGGCTTGACCCACCTTCTCCTTCAGTGGCTTGTGCAACCTGTCTTGTGGGACTCCATACAGCTGCTTTCCACTTTCGTTTCATCCCAACGATGCGGCAGGAACCATCAGTGAAAAGAGCATAGTGTGTTTCTTCTGCTGACAGTTGGTTGTATGGTGGAGCTTCTTCAGCACGTGTCACTTGTTCCTGCTCCTCTTCATCCATGAAGCCAAAGTTTTCACCTTCCGGCCAGTTGGTAATTATCTCCAAAATCCCAGGGCGATTTGGGTTTCCAATGCGGGCACGCTGTGTAATGAGGGCAATCAATTTGCTCCATGTGGCATTGGTGGCATGGTGAGTAGAGGGAACTTCTGCTTTGAACATCCATCCCAGCACTGGTAGTCGAGGTGCCAGCAGGAGCTGTGCTTCTGTGCCAATCACCTCTGAGGCAGCTTGAACTCCTTCATAGGCAGCTAAGATTTCCTTCTCTGTTGGAGTGTAGTTGGTTTTAGACCCTCGGTAGCTTCGACTCTAGAATCCCAGTGGTCGGCCCCGAGTCTCCTTAGGCACCTTCTGCCAAAGGCTCCAGGACAGGCTATTGTTCCTAGCTGCAGAGTAGAGTACGTTCTTCACCTCTGGTCCCGTCCTGACTGGGCCAAGGGCCACTGCATGAGCGATCTCCTGCTTGATCTGGGCAAAGGCTTGTTGCTGTTTAGGGCCTCAGTAGAAATCATTTTTCTTGCGGGTGACCAAGTAGAGGGCTCACAATCTGGCTGTACTCAGGAATGTGCATCCTCCAGAAACCTATGGCGCCCAGGAAAGCTTGTGTCTCCTGTTTGTTGGTTGGTGGACACATTGCTGTGATCTTGTTGATGACTTCAGTGGGAATCTGACGCTTTCTATCGTGCCACTTTACTCCCAGAAACTGGATCTCTCGAGCAGGTCCCTTAACTTTACTCTTCTTGATAGCAAAGCCAGCCTTCAGGAGAATCTGGATGATCTTCTCTCTTTTCTCAAACACTTCCATTGCTGTGTTTCCCCACACAATGATGTCATCGATATACTGTAGATGTTCCGGAGCCTCAGCCTTTTCCAGTGCAGCCTGGATCAGTCTATGGCAGATGGTGGGGCTGTGTTTCTACCCCTGGGGCAATCAGTTCCAGGTGTACTGCACGCCCCTCCAGGTGAAAGCAAACTGAGGCCTGCATTCTGCAGCCAGAGGAATGGAGAAAAATGCATTAGCAATGTCAATTGTGGCGTACCATTTTGCTGCCTTGGACTTCAGCTCATACTGGAGTTCCAGCATGTCCGGCACAGCAGCACTCAATGGTGGAGTCACTTCGTTCAAGGCACGGTAGTCCACAGTCAATCTCTATTCTCCATCAGACTTGCGCACAGGCCAGATGGGGCTGTTGAAGGGTGAGTGGGTTTTGCTGACCACCCTTTGGGTCTCTAGCTCACGGATCATCTTGTGGATGGGAATCACAGCATCTCGAGTTGTTCTGTACTGTCGGCGATGCACTATTGAAGTGGCAATTGGCACTTGTTGCTCTTCTACCTTCAGAAGACCTACAGCAGATGGGTTCTCTGATAGTCCAGGCAAGGTATTCAACTGCTTAACACCCCCTGTCTCTACAGCTGCTATCTCAAATGCCCACCTAAATCTCTTTGGGTCTTTGAAATACCCATTTCAGAGGAAGTCTATGCCCAAAATGCATGGGGCTTCTGGGCCAGTCACAGTAGGGTGTCTCTTCCACTCATTTCCAGTCAGGCTCTCATCAGCCACCACCAAAGTAAAATCTTGTGAACCCCCTGTCACCCCAGCAATGGAAACAGATTCTTCCCCCACATGTCTTGATGGGAGTAATGTGCACTGTGCACCAGTGTCAACTAAGGCCTCATATTTTTGTGGTTCTGATGTGCCAGGCTAACGAATCCACACAGTCTAAAAAACACGGTTTTCCCTAGCCTCTACCTGGCTAGAGGCAGGGCCCCTCTAAGCCTGATTATCCTTATTTCCCTGGGTAACCGGAGCTGCTTCCTTCTTGCTGGAACTTCCTCTCACAGTCCTGCCATCCAACAATTCATGCAGCTGTTGTGTCATAGCATCAGTAGATTCTCCATCTCATCTTTTCATGTTTTCTCCACAATCACGCAGGAAGGACCACAGCTTAGCCCGTGGGATGCCTTTTCCCTCTCTATCTAGGGAACGTTTGCGTGTGGTGCCAGAGCCTCTAACTTGTACTGCAGAGATCTGGAGAATGTTCTCCTTGAGTTCTTTGTGATTCTCCTCTATCTTGTCTTCTAATTTCCTCATACGCGTTTCCAAGAGCTGCAATTTTTGCATGTGTTGGACCATGCACGGCATCTGCATATGTTCGGAGCTTCTTCGCCATATCAAGCACGGTCTCCTCTGTCTCATCCCGCTTCATTATTGCTAAAGCAGAGGAGTATTCCTGTGGACCAAGTCGTACAAGTTTTCGCCACATCACAGGTGTACATGGTACCAAGTCGGGGTTCCTAGTGTTTATGTCATCTGAGAAGACAATCTCCGCCACTGCCATTTCTCTCAAGCGCTGAATCCCTTGTTCAATGGTTTTCCACTGGGTTTGCTGCATATAGAGATCGTCAGCACACAGATATCTTTGTGCCACACTTCTCAGGACCCGTTCCCAGAGACTGCAAGGACTAGCCTCCCTCATCATTTCTTGGTCAATAACTGGATCATGTGACAGGGATCCCAGATGTCTTGCTTTAGTGCCATCCAGTATTGTAGCCTCGCCTGCAGCATCCCAAAGACGGACTAACCAACTAATTATAGATTTATCAGATCGTCGAGTATAATCCTTTCTTAGGCCACGAAGGTCCTTCAGGGAAAAGGACTCAATAGTATCTCCTGATCTTGCAGCAGTTGGTCGGGCTCCTGATCTGGTAGCAGTTGGTTGGGCTCCTGATCTTGTGCCAGTTGGTTGGGCTTCTGATCTGGTAGCAGTTGGTTGGACTCCCGATCTTGTGCCAGTTGGTTGGGCTTCCAATTTTGTATCAGTTGGTTCAGCTTCTGATTGTGTATCATCAGTTGCTTCAGCTTCTGATTGTGTGTCAGGTGGTTTGATTCCTGACTGGGTGTTAGGAGGCATTGAGGATCCTTCACCTGAATCATCGTCTACTGGTCGATCGGTTTTGTCCGTGTGCTTCTTTCCCTTCTTTACTGCAGCAACTGCTGGTGTCTTAGCTTCACTGTCTGGTTTAGCTGCAGCCTGAATAGCTGTGGGATTGGCTGCAGCCTGAGTGACTGATTTATCTCCCTGCTCCCTTGCCTCTATTTGCTGCCCTACAGTGTTTAGCAGTGTGTGACTCATTCTAGAAAAGCTATAAACTATATAGAGGAAAGTCACCAGGTGAAATACCAGGGAGGTGGGGTCTTTAACATTCAGGAGACCCTGAACCTTCTCCAAAACTGATGTAACTGACTCAAAAGAGAAGAAGGAAAGAAGAGGCTGAAGAGCCTTATCCCCTACTCCGCCTCTAACAAACTGGGTGCAATTGTTGATAAATCTCTAAAACATGCTGCTGGAACTAGGACGCAGGGCAGGACGAAAAAACCATAAACCGAACATACCCAGAACAAACTCCAGTATCTTTATAAGCTTCTTGTAAACCATAATCACCGAACCCAGCAAAATAACTATTCTAATTTGTGCATTCCTAGTGTAAAAGCTGTATGTTAGGGATAATATTGGAGCTATTTCTGGGTAAGAAAACAAACTTAGGGACCAGAAAGGTATTAAGACCTCAAAAAAACCTAGGGAACAGAAATGCAGAAAAGACTTCATTCTAAGAGACATTAGGAATTCAAGAAGCAACATGGCCACAGACTGTTTAATCCCTACCTAAAGGACAACTAAAAAAAAAAAAATGCAGTTAATAATAATCAAAACAAGTTTTTTCCACTCTCTCGAGCCCCACGTTGGGCACCAGTTAAAAGTATGTCCTGGTTTGGGACAAATTTGGGAGAAAACCCCTGTATAGGATCCCTCCAAGGAAGCAAACCCAAGTGGCCCCTCCCTCCAACCAGTCCGGAAAAAAAAACCTCTTTGGAGAAAAGTGGAAAAAACTATTTTACTAAACAAATGAAGTGCATACAAGTCTAAAGAATGAATAATATGAAACAATAAAACCTCTCCTTCTGAAGTGAGATGGCAAATTGAGAAAGTCCTTGCCATGGGTGTAGCTCAGCTCTCTCTCTCAGTGTCTCCTCAGTCCCAGTCCCTCGGGCGCTGCTGGAAAATGCCGAGGTCCAGGCCCCGGTGGGCCGCAGGTGCAGCCCCCAGTGCTCCCCTGGGTTTTCAGTCCAGAGCAGGTTTAAACAGTTCCAAGAAAAAGGAAAAAAAAAACCAGTCCAGGGAATTTCTCTGCCCTAGCTAGCTGAATCTAACTAAAAGTAAAAGAAATCTCTGTCCTGCAGTCTCTCCAAGCCTCCGCCAAACACCCCGTCCGCCGAAGAATGTGGAGTCAGGCAGTTTTCTCAAAACAAACTCTGCGCTTCTCCTTGCTCTTAGAACCAGTCTTAAAGGCACAGGACTCAATATACAGCACAAACAGAACAGACGATTGGGGATACAAGCATCATAGTTACCCTAGGACACGCTTCAAGGGACTACAGGGGAGGTAGTCAGAGTGGGATGCCGAATGATTAACGGGACTAACTATGAAAAGGCAATTCAAATTAGTGTCTCAACCTCTCCTACAGATTATCACCGGGAAATTTGTGATCGTCTAAGTAAATCGGATTGTTGGTATAATTTTACATTAGTACAGACGGTGAATGTGATCTGCCTTTGGGGTCGTGGTAATAAAGGGCTCTCATTTAAATTTAAAATAACAACTATACCTATTGCAACAACCAAATCAACTGTAACCCAAGCTCAGACCACACCACCTAAAATTGAACACAAAATTTATGAAATTGGCCCATATGTAATAAGGAATACGGGGCAACAACAACTGTTATTTAATCCAGAGTGGTCTCTTAAGCGTATTGAAGTACTAATGCAAACAAACATTTGTAAGATTCAGCCAGCCTGTTCCTCTTTTCTAAGGACATTATCCGAGGGCTGGACAACATGGTTACAAAAGCAAGTGCACTTCAGAGGCAGAATGAGAAGAGATTTAACTGGAATATTAGGAACAGGATTGGGGGTCTTAAATGGAATCAATTCAGAAATATTAATGAACAAATTAGCCACTGCCACAAATGATTTGATAAAACTAAGACAACCCCTGCAATCCTCTTTATCAGCACTAGGAACTAGTCAATGGGAAATTTCCAAAATACTACCAAAGTGGAAAGAAGCTGAGGACCAGGACCATAAGCTAATAATAAACACACTAAACATAGCCCAAAACAATGTGTCGTTAGCCCTCAGCTGCATACAGGCACAATTATGGATACAATCAATCGTTGCTCTAGTAGTAAGAGAGGGAAATGAAGGTACTTTTCCAATTGAAATTCGGAAAATTGTCTGGGACAATGCAAACAACCTAGAAAGAAAACTTCAGTCTTGGTGGACTCTGGTAAATTTTACCTATGACCCTACCACCGAAATAGCTACTACTTTTGTACTGACTATACGCAATGCCACAATTTATAATATCCACCCTATTATTGCATTAGGATTAAATCATGAAAAAACAGTGCTCTACCCCTCAGAACATAGAGCATGGGCCCGGATAATGAATGAAAATTGGCAAACTGTGAATTTGGAATCGTGTGTTACTCGGGAACAACAAGGGTTCATCTGTGACACTAACATAATTGATGCACAAGATATATGCCTAGACACTGAGCAAAACATTTGCCACTTTGAGATTCATCCAGATACTAGTCAAAAGACTATGCTTGTGTATATTGGCCTAGGCTGTGTATGTTTAAGAACTGCATGTGTTTCTGTAGAAACAGATGATAACAATGTAACCTTGACTACTAGGAACTATTCCAATTTTTGTATTTGTAATTTTGTTAAGATTGTAGGGTGTGATTTTTCATATTTAGCACTGGTTACATCCCACCAGTTGATAAGATCCAATTACACAATGTACCATAAGTTATCACCAGCACCCATTGGAATGAACCTCACATTAGTGAGACAACTAATGAACCACCAAGACCTGACAGAAATCCTGAAAGAGATTCAGGAAAAAGGGCAAAAGACTGGTTACTGTCTATCATGATGTAAAAGAAATAAGCAAAGTATTACAAAGGGTAAACCGAGACACAAATCACCACTGGTGGGATGCACTCTTTGGATGGTTGCTGACTGCAACTAGGATTTTGAACACACTTTGCCACCCCATCATTGTCATACTGACATTAGTAGGTATAAGCCTGGTGCTATCAATTGCAATGCTGGTTTGGAATTGGAGAATGTTAAAACAGATAGCTGTACTGACTTCCCTAGCAGCAGCCTATGGTAATGCAATGAGGGATACGTATCGAGATGGGCAGGCTGCGGAGGTGGATTGGGAAAGGAAAAAGCATCAGTATTGCTAAGTAAAAGAATTTACTGATTTTCTAGAAAAGGGGAGACTGAGACAGAGAAAATAAAGCAAGGGTGCCTGGCAAGAGCACACTATATTAACAGAGAACTCTTCTTTAAAAGCACCAGTCTGTCACATATTAGTTTCAAGTCCCCCCAGCAGATCAATCTTCTCTCTCTGGCCCCAGTGGGACCTCTAAATTCCTCCTTTAGGGCTCTGGTCACCGTTATGCCCACCTGGTACTGATTATCTACGCATTCTTTGGGCCCCAAAACGGGAAACATGATATAGGAGATGGCCAAAAGGACAAAAGAGCATGCGCAAGGAGACAAGTTGAAAAGTTCAGCTCAGAGGATGACTATGTGCTTCATCCCCAAAGACCCCCGACAACCACCGGAGTGATCAATAAGGAGCAGTGCACAGCCTCAAATAGGCGTGGAACTAATTTTAATATGAAGCAGAGACAGGCGGGGTTAGGAAATAAATATGTATTAGGCGTATCATATAACCCTAGTTTGTAGAGATAAAAAGGGAGAAACAAAGCTCCCAGGTGTGCATGTCTTTGAAGAGTTATCCCCATGCACCTCAGCGCTGAATAAATTCATACCTACTCTCATAACCACTCTGTGAGTTATAGAGTCTTCTCTCCGCACATCACACTGACCCAGAGAACGATGCGCTGCTGTCCCCCACTCGTGCTGCCATGGAGTGGGCGGTTGGGCAAGCACCCAGCACCGCAGCTGGCCCAGCGCAGAGCCGGGACTGGTCGGGATGGGGCTCCCAGCGCTCGGAGCAGCTCCTGCACGGGTTTCGCAGGGAAGGGGTGGCGGGGAATGCACCCGTGGGGCGGGCGGCGCTCACCGTAGATCATGGCCAGCCCGGTCTCGTGGAGGAAGCGAGCGCGGCGGTGCTTGAAGAGCCAGATGGTGAGGATGGTGAGGGTGAGCAGCAGGATGAAAACGAGCAGGTTGGCGCTGTCCTGACGGTGACTCTCCTCCGCCGCCTTCTCGGACACGATCTCCTCGTCCAGCGCTCCAGGACGCGCCGCCGCCACCTCGGCGCCCCCCGCCCCCCGCGCCCACAGCCCCGCGGCCGCCGCCAGCACCGGCCCCGGCCCCGCCATTGCCTCGGCACCGGCCCGGCCCCGCCGACACCAGGAAGCGGCTCTGGGCGCAGGCGCCGGGGGCGGGAACAGCGCCGGGAGCCCGGATAGAGATGGGACGGCAGCGACGGAGCAGGAGAGGGGTGACGGGGACGAGGGAGGCGCTGGGGAGTTCGTAAGGCGAGGTTTGGGAAGGAAAGGGATGCCTGGGGCTGCCGAGCGGCTGCTATGAGCCCTGGGGAGGCTGAGACGAGTCAGTCCTAGGGAACGGGATGCGAGGAACGACGAAGGGTGCGAGAAGGGGGAAGGTGATCAGAGTTCGAAGGGGTTTGTAAGAGGGAAGAGAAATCCCCAGACAGACTTGGTGCAAGGTAGTTTAGCGTAGTCACGCACAGGAGCAAGTGTTGTTTGTGCGCAGGGTGCTTTGGAGGGATATCCTGCAGGACACACTCCGGCCCCGGCTCATGGGGAGACGGGGTCCAGGTGGATCCTGGAGGCTGGTCATGCCTTCACACCGTGCCAAGGCATGTGGATGGTGCCAAGAGCTGCCGTCAGCCCCGAAGTGGGATGGGGGTAAACTTCCCACCTTTTTTATACCAAGAAATAGAGGGGGATGCGTGGAGCCGGTGGGTCAAGGGTTGCAATAAATGCCAATGATCAGCTTAAATTTAGGTGACTTGTAGGAAACGTCCTCAATTGCCTTTGTGCCTTGGGGGCATGGAAGACCCAGGATGCTTGACTGTGTGGGACCCTGCTGTTTCCGTGCTTTGCCCCAAGCCTGGCTCGGCCAGGGGCGTCCCTCCTGCACGTACTGTGTGCATCCCTTTGCCCCGTTTTTTCATGCACCGGTTTCTCAAGCTTTGAGGTTAAATACATGGAAAATGAGAATTAACTCGAGCACCACTGGCTCTACGCTCTGTTTTTGGCTGGAAGGGATCCGGCCTGGCCCGTTGGAAAGAAAGGGCCTGTTGGGGGGAAGGGGGTATAAGCCCCTTCTCTTTCAGCCACCCTCCAGAACCACTCTCCTGGGGTCTACTCACCCTCTCGCATTTTATCGATAGCTCCGCCCCCTGCCGCTGAAGCCACGCCCTCTTTGTACACCACACTCCCCGGGCGCGGTCTGGTCCCGCCCCCCGTTGACGCCATAATCGTGCGCCGGGGCGTCCTGGTGGTGGCGGGTGGCTATGGCGGTGGGGTCGGTGTGGAAGGGGTTGGTGGGGCTCGGCCTGTTCGCCCTGGCACACGCGGCCTTCTCGGCGGCGCAGCGTGAGTCACTGTCCTTGGGGGCCGAGCTGCGGGAAGAGCGGAGGTTTCGGGAGGAGCGCGGGGCGAGCCTCGTGTGGGCGCCGCAGCAGCCGGGAAAGGAGGGAAAAAAGAAGGGTGGGAAGGGAGAGCTGCCGCCCGCCGGGTCTCGGCTTTAGCCTGGCTTCTGCCGTCCCGCTGCCTCCCTCCCCACGGCCCGCCTCCCTGCCGGCTGCTTGGGGTAGGGCCAGCCGTGCTCCAGAGCAGCGGAGCTTCAGTGGCACTAGGGGTGGTCCAGCTGCCCGGGGAGGCTGATACTTGTCTCTGCAGCCACTTCTCTGGGGGATTGTGTTACCGGGCTGTTTATTTGCATACATAGAGTGTTTGACGTGTGCGTGTGTTTCTGTTTTGTAGATCGTTCTTACATGAGGTTGACAGAAAAGGAAGACGAAACGTTGCCCATAGATGTAAGTTTTTACAATGTGTGAAAGGTGTAACTGTGGGGTAGTTTAGTCTCTAAATTGCTTCCTTTTAATGTGCTAGGCAAGCATAATGAGTAAAGTAGCTTTTAAGCTGCACTTTCATCAGTGCTCCCACTGTTGAAAAGAACCACACTTTTCATCCCAACTTCCTGAGTGTGTTGTAGTTATCAGTGAAACCAAACCCTAGATCCAGACCTCCCTCTCTTTTAGAACTACCCTGGAGCATCTTGTCCAGGATTCCCTGAATGTAGCTCAGAGAGCTTTTGCATCCATCACCTCCTTTGCAGCATAAACATCCTGCACCCTCTGGCTCTGGTTGGCTGACAGGTGTTTATCCAGTGTGACTGATCCCAGCACAACCTGCTTCAGGAAGGGGGCTTTTATTTACTTTATTTGCTTGCTTTTCAAATTTCCACTTCAGTTATCTGTTCCCTCTCTCCTTAATCAGAAGGGCAGGGAGATTAGGTGCCAAGGAGAGCCAAGCATGGTGCCTGGCCTGGGACTCCAGGCTTGTTCCTGGCGGGAGTTTGGATCCTGGAGTGCACAGAACCCAGTGTTTGGCCTCAGGCTCTTGCTGAGGAGCCATGTGAGTTGGTTCAGTTGGTGCAACCCTGACCTGTGCTGGGGCAGCTGGAGCTCTGCTAGAATTCTGCTGTGCAAATAGGAGGGAATTTTAATTCTCCTGTACCTCACTTTCCCCACTGCTGGATTGCCCACCTCTGCTTTCACTGGATGAAAAGCACAAGAGATACTGTGTGAAAGGTGAGATTTTTTTGGTAAACTTGCAGAACACTCAGTAATGTGTGTGTTGCACTGTGCTCCCTCTGTTGCAGATAGTCCTGCAGACTCTGATGGCCTTTGCAGTCACCTGCTATGGGATAGCACATATTGCAGGAGAGTTTAAAGACATGGATGCCACTTCAGAACTCAAGAATAAGTATGTTTTATTTCTTCTTTTTGTATGCACTGGTATCTGCTTCTCTGTACAAACTGAAATCACTTATCTTTAGCTCAGTCCTTCAGTGCATGCTGTAGGCAGTGACCTGAGGGGAACAGCCACGCTTGCGAAAGCCAACAGTGTCTTGAGTTTTAGGGAGAGTTAGATAACAGGCAGAAATCAAATAAACTTCTTGCTTTTCCTCATCTGAAATCCTGCTGTGCAGACTTGGTAGAGGAATGAAATGTGCAGGTGGGAAGTAGAGCTCAGGATTCACCACCTGCTGTCATGACATGGTCTCAGACTGCAGGGTCTGGCTCTCACCCTGCTTGTGTTTGCTTCCTCATGAGAGTCTGAGTCACTTGAGTCTCACACAGTATGTTCAAGGCAGGACAGCTGAAAGACATTAAGAAAATAAGGAATTTTGGATCAAGATTTTAAAGAGGATAGTTGGTTAGAGCATGCCAAGGTCGTAGGTTCAACTGCTTTATGAGCCGTTCACTTCAGAGTTGGACTCAATGATCCTTGTGGGTCCCTTCCAACTCAGAATAGTCTGTGATTCTGACAGGAAATTGGATAGGCAGACATTGCCTCTGGCCATTTCCAAAACCACAGGAGAGTATGGGAAGTGAAAAAGTTGACATAATTGTATTTCAGAGTGTTTACCTAAAGCCTTTAGCATGAGGCTCCCATGGAAAGCTGAGCATCGTGAGGGTGTTAACACAAGCGACAGCTGAACAAAGGTTGGCATGTGGTGTGTCTGCAGGCAGCATCCACAGGCTGCTCCAGAGAGGAAGGGGAAGTTTTTGATGTGGACATCTTGTGGTCTTTTTCACAACTGGCAGTGTATTTCTTCAGTGTTTTAGTTTAGGAAACTTAAAAGCAAGTAAGAGTTTTGGATTGAAAACTTGTATTTCTATGTTCAAATCAATACACCCCAGATTGACTGTTCAAAACTCCATGCCCTGAGAGGGTATTAACCTTGGCTTTTTACATTTATTTTGAAGGACATTTGATACATTAAGGAACCATCCGTCTTTTTATGTATTTAATCATCGTGGTAGAGTATTGTTCCAGTCCCCAGACACAGTGAATTCTTCTTCAAACCAAGATGCTTTGTCATCCAGCTCGGCACTGAAATTTCGAAAATTTGAACCTCTGCACCACTAAGACTTTTACAGATGATACCAATAACCCAGGACACTGAGATGTAATATTCAAGTTGGGGATGTAAACACTTTTTTAATTTCTGGAGCAGTATTTATATTGATCTTCCAGACTTTATTATATATATATAAACTAATGACCTTCTTTGTACACTGTTAATGAGAATGACCAAATTGTGGATTGGCAATGCAGTGTAAATTCTGCAGTTATGCTGTGAAACACATCTTCAAAGTTTCAGATATTAAAATGAGTTGCAGCTAACTTAACTTCAGTTAAAACAAAAAGCAAACTAGTTTTTCCTGCAATTAATGTTCTTTGACAGGAGGGAATGTTTGAGTGTATTTATTTTCTCAGTTTGCCTCCACTACAGTCTATGGACCCCCTCAAATGCTGTGTGCACTGCATCACTGAACAGCAGGAAAAAGGGCAGTATCTGATCCTAGAATGCCTGTGGGACACTAGCACGGTGTGGCAGGGGAAGTCAAAGAGATTGCTTTAATTTTATTTTTTTTTTACGATGCTGAAAAACAGTTGTGTGAAGGGTTATTCTTTTTTTCCTGTTTTTTCACTACCATGTTATTTCCTTGTTGCCCTCCTTCATTTCATGTAAGTTGCCCCAGGTTGGCTGGGCTGTGGCTGTGCATTGGTGCTTGTGTGGGGGAGGCAGCTCACGTAGATCATCTGCCACACTCCATGTTCTCCGGCTGTGAACTGGGGAATGCTGAATGTTGTGTACATGCTGAAAATGGTGTTGGCACCAGGTACAATCTCCAGGTCATCTTCATATTCAAATATCAGTAAGAACTGTCCCTTCTGTGAGTGATCCAGGGGTAGCGTCCAGCAGCTTGCTCTGTTTGCTGGCACTAATCCAGGACAGCTACCCCTTTTCTGCCAACTGAGCCCTTTGTTGATTTAAGATTACTGTCTTGATTTCATGTATTAGAGCTGATCATACTGTCCTTAACTCTTACTTATGTCTAAATTCTTATCTCCCCTCAGGGGCTGAATCAATGCTAAAATCTCTCTTGGTCTGGCTTTTCACCTCCCTGACACAGCAGAGGGAGGGTAGGTCAAGATACTGGTGGGGCCAGTGAGAATTTGACCTGGTTGGAGGATGTTTCACTGGCACTGTGGAAACTCAGCCTTTTGTCCTGGCATTGGTTGAGTTGTGTTTGGTATTTTTTTAAACTGTTAAGAACTGTCAAAGGCAAAAAGCTTGGCAAAATTACTGTGTAAACCAAAGCCTCTTTTTCTAGCTCTTCCCGTCCTATGGAGTGGGTGCCCCAGTGCTCAAGCAATATCTGTGGCTGCTGCTCTGCAATCACTCTTAAGCATCTGGGTTTGATTAGAAAGGGTTACTCTGCCAGCTGAAAGCATCTGAGCTGCAGGATTAGTTCCTAAAGTGTCCTGGTCCCCCTCTTGCTGGTGTCACAAATCAGCTCCTGCCAGCACCAAAGGCCTCGGAAATAGTATTGAGTCATCTCTCCATTGTGGACAGAGCTGTTCCCTTGGGGAACAGGGCTGCTGTGTAGCAGCTGCTGCACAGAGGGGAGGTTGAACATGGGCTAGGTGACCTTGTAGGGCAGAGGAGAGACAGAATTAGCAGAGGGAGGGAGAAGCATAGCAGGAGCTCAGTAACCATTGTAGTAGATGCCATGGTTGCACTGAGCCCTTTGCAGAGGGTCTTAGAGCAGAGCTGCTCACACAAAATGTCGGAGAAGCCCCACTTGTGCTGCTGGAAGGCTACAGGGACCTGCTGCTTGGAGCACCCTGTGGCTGTGTCAGGGCCCTTCTTGTGAGAAGTAGCCTCACTCTGCAGCAGCAACGGTTCTATCACAAAGCTGTACAAATTATTTTTTCTTATTGATCTCACAATGTCAAATAAAAATTGATATCCTTAAAGTGTTTGTTTATTTCTGAGCATCCTGGAGTCTGCTGCAGCAAATCCTTGGTGAGTGACTATTTAAAAGTGACTGCCCAGCACTGACATGAAGTGCTTGCCTTAATTATGGCAGCTCTGTGGGAAAGTGCTGTCTGGCTTGGTGTTCATTACTGGGAGATAAGATCAGAAGATGGAATGAAAATAGCTGCAAGTAGCTGAGTAAAACAGGAGGGAAATCTTGCCAGCCTGGGGATCTGCTTGCCTTTGAGGCTTCTTGTCATCCTCTCTGGCAGAGCTGACACATTTTCTGTCTTCAATTTAACCACAGTAAAGGCTTTTCTACCATGTGCTAATCCCCTGCCAGCCCATGGGACAGGCTCCTGCAAGGTCTCATGTTGCAACAGTCACTGGGGGAAATATTCCAGCTGCTCCCAGGGCTGACGATAGTTAAAATTCTGGACTTGAGCAAGATCACTTTTCACTCCTTGCTCTGCTTTTCCACTGGAGGAGGTTGCTCAACTACAGCATCGATGAGGATTGCACCAGAGAGAGCAGCAAACTCACCTCTGTTGCTGTGTATTATTTGGTTTCATATTGCATTGCATTTTTATATTGGGTTTTGTAATGGTTTCTTCTGTACCCCCCTGTTCCCCTGGAAAATGTAACATCCCAAAGTTTGTCCCTGCCCATCTCCCACATTGTTCCCTTCCTGGAATGTAATCAACCCTGTTTCACTCCCACCTTATCCCTGATTGGGTGATGGCTTGTCCCTGCCTTTAGCCCCTTCCCTGGATATAAGCCAAAGCAATATGTGGCCAAGCCCTCTTGGCTCCAGGGGTGGAAAGGGGCTCCTGACCCAGGCTGGGGCAGGATCACAGAAGAAAGACTGAATGAAGCCCTGGTTTCACACTCAGATCAAGTGCAGACCTTCCTTTGCCCTCAATGGGGATTTGCTCTCTCTCTCCTAAGGGAAAAGTTCTTGGCCGCTCCTAGGCTTTGGGTCCCTGAGGAAAAATCCTTCCAACTGCGGTTTGTCTCTCGAGCTAGCTGGAGCGAAAACGGAGCCGGGGCTCCGAGAGAGGCAAACCACAAGTGGCACCTGCAACGTGGTGCCCAAAGCCACTGGCGTGGCTCCCAGGAGTGAGGCCCAAAGAACCAGCATGGAGCACGTGGCCAAAGGAATTCATGCAGGCACATGAGTCCAAAAACGTGGCAAATCCACACACAGACCCATCAGGCTTGGCGTTCGCTGTGGAGTCCCTGAAACACCAGACCACAGAGCGAGGCTGCACATTTCCTATGGACTTAAAAAACCCATCGGACTGCTGCGAAGAAGCCCCCCAAACGGCAGGCTGCTCACAGAAGAAAGCAACCACATGTGTGGCTAGCTGACCCTGGGAACCGAAACTGGAAGCTCTTTTTGCACCAAAGGGTCAGTTTCAGGCAGAGAGCGACTGGGAAATTTTTTTGTCACCATGCAAGAATTTGGTAAGTATTCCCACTCAGGAATCTTAGGAAAAAAAAATCTTTCAGAGGCTTAAAACTTCAGGGAAAGGTTTTTCCTTTGGGGAAAGTTCTCGCCTTCAGGGCAGACCTTCAGGGTTGCTTTTAAAAGCAAATCGGTTTAGGCTGCGCAGCTCCTGGGTTCTGGAGGTACTTTTCTCCTCACAGGTTTTTGGTTTTGTCATGGGTTAGTACAGTTTGGTTTTTTAGTTATAGAAAAATGTAAAATAATTCTCCAGGTCAGGACCTGGGAATTGCTTTAGAAGAGACAGGGACCTATCAGAGAGTTAGAATATTGACATCTATTCTGACCACTGAAATTGTTAGCTGCGACTTTGGGAAGTACCATATAAAACCCTGTGAATTTCCTGTAGGTGGGTCCTTTTTCTTCTTCTTTTGGCCAGACAGAGACAGGTAACATCGAGCTGGGCCTGCTGCTCCCCCCTTTTGGGGGGGAGCTGGCCTGAGGCCTGGCCGGATTCCATCAGCTCCCAGGTGAAGGGGGGGGAAGGAGAGGTTGCTGTTTTACAACAGCTACTTTCTTTAAACTTCCCTGGAGCAGGGAGAGATCTCTGCTGGGCCCTGATAAGAGCTATAGGCACCATTTAGGCCGAAGCCACCCCGATTTACATTGAGGGGTGGCTGAGAAGGCATTTATGATCTTGCTTGGTTTTTTTGTGATTCTGGACTGCCTGAGTGCTCCAATCTCTAATGTTTCTGCGTGAGTTTTTCTTCCCTCATCAGCTTGGCCTTGAACATCTAACACTACGAGCTACAGAGAGAGAGAGAGAGACAAAGACTCCGAGCAGATTTAACTCTTTCTTAGCAACATGAAGCTTTCAGAGCTTGGCTCTTCTCTGAGAGAGTAAGAAAGGACAGAGTGAACATAAAGAAAAACAGCATGAAGTCAGTAGCAAGAGTAAAAAGACTATTAACACAGAGGGTTGAAGAGTTGGTTGTTCCATTCTTGAGCCATGGAAATGAACTCTATGTTTAGATCATTCCTTTAAATCATGGGAAAGAGATGCATTTGGGGAGATGGTTGTTTTAATTTGTGTGTAGATTTGAGCAAAGGTGTTTGTGATGAACTAAGTAATATCCTATAAGATGCTTGAACAGAGATAAAGATGAGAAGCCCCCTGCGCCAGTGAAGAAGTGAGAAGATATATCTGTACCTTGAAGTGAAGAATCCTTTGCTTTGGAGTTATTAATCTTTAAAATGTGACACCCCAGTATGCAAAAGTCTAAGACCCATGACCCATAAGCAGCTTGGGAAACTGCTCCTGGGAAGGTCACAAAGGCAGGTTTCTCCGGGCGGTTGTTTTTGTGACAGTTTAAAACCCACAAAAGAACTGTTCTAAGTTGTCAGTGGGATCCATGACTCAAAAGGATACTCTTCCCCTAATGAATTGATGCAAGACTATTGTCAGATAGTGAAACTGACTGAAAATTACAAGTTTTGTCTCTTTATGTTGTTTTGTAAGAAAGTGAACAGTTTGTAAGGGGAGGGAAAAGTGTTTTTGAAGTTTCATTCCATTTTAGTTTTTTTCCAACTTTCTTTTTTTTCTATTCTTTTAGTGTATGTTAATAAACTATTTGTTAATTTTAAGGTTGAGCCTGCTTTGTTTTTCTCCTAGTCTCTCTCTCACAAAAAGAGTAAGTACCAAGACCAAAATTTAGTGAACATGAAACCACTACATTAATTGGTGTTTCTGCCTGGTTTGAAATTAAAACTATGACAGGTTTGGGGTTTTTTTTCCTCCAGCATTTTTTTTTTCTCTCAGTTTCCTAGTTGCAGACAAGGGGGACACAGAATCTTAAAATCTGAGCCAAAAAATGGGTGCTAGGCTGTCTGTGTCCCAGAAAAAGGTCTTTTGCCAAATTTTAGGTGCCTTGAATGATGGGGGGACCCATTGTTCAAAAAAACAGTTGAAAAAATTTACTTGCTGGTTGTTTTTTCACTTTCCCCACGTGTCCTTAGAACAAATAAGCAGCCCACAATTTTGGGAGGCTGTTGCAAATAAATTGGCTGAATCAGGCACCTCTAAGGACCCAAAAACCGCAAATTTTGCTCCCTTGAGTTTGCAAATTTGGCTTGCATTGCAAAAGCAAAATGAAGAAACAGCCAGTTCCTAGTGAATTTTCCCCAGTTTCCCCAGTTTCCGCCTCTCCCGACCCCAAAATCCCTTCCCCAAGCTCGGGTATTCTGAGGAAAGCAGCCCACGAACAAGCACAGGGAAGCTGCAGTCCCCTTGGCTTTCCCTGAATTCCCGATTCCCCCTGCCCAAGTGATCCAGGCCAGACTGCTCGAGAAACCCCTAAACCATCCCCAAACCTCCCTTCTTTCCCAGTTTGTAAATCCTGTATTCAGTTTACCTTTGCAGACAGTTTGGGTGCCCAAAATCCCCATTTTAGTGATCCCCAAGTTAGTTTTGGGTTTGTAGGGGGGGTCACAAGATGGATGGGACCATGCAGCATTCTTCTTCTTTGTTCCCCAAGATGGTGGCTGCCATGTGCTCCCAAAACACATGGAGCCTCTTTCTTTGTCTAACCCTCCTTCTTCCCAGAATCCCTTTCATAACCTGAGCAACCCCTTCCTCTTCCCAGACCCCTCCTTCCCCTCAGTGCCTCCCCCGGCACCACCCTCTCCTCCAACTCCGCCCCCTACCTTCAAACCTCTGCTCTCCAACTCCGCCCCTTGTGACTCAAGCCTCCAGCCCCTCCCTGCCTCTGGTTCCCACGGTTTCCCCACCCACAATTCCAGTCCCACACCCTGGGGGGGGGGGGAAGCCAGGAACCCGGAAGGAGGAACCGATCCCAGTTTTTCTGCTACCCCGTCACATATCGACGGTCAAAAAAGAGGGTGTGTTGACCATGGAGATTGGGACCCCTTCCCCCAACAAGTGATTCGGGATTTATGCAAAGTTCATAACGAATTTGGACGTGAAAGTGAATATTTTCACAACCTTTTAAAAGCAAATTTAGCAGGCAATGTAATTCTCCCATTCAACTTGCAACAACTTTTTTCGTGTCTTATCATCCTCCACAGAATTTAGACTCTGGGAGGCAGCATGGAAAAAGCTGTTAAGAGATTTACTTCCCAAGCTGTGGCAAAATCCTGAAATGGCTGTTAATAATAACAACTTGCCAATTTGATCAGAACATCTATGTGGTGATGGTGAATGGGTCTCAGCACTCAAGCAGGATCAGGAAATTCCTTTAGCTGTTTTGGAATGCATTAAAGATGCTGCTTCCAAAGCATTCTTTTCAATCCAGCCCGATGGCCCTTTCCAACCTTACAATAAAATAAAGCAGCTTCCATCAGAATCTTTCATAAAATTTGTGGAGTGATTAACCAGAGCTATCGAGTTACAGGTTAAGAAAGAAGGAGCCCAAGAACAGGTCCTCGAGGAAATGGCTTTAGCCAATGCAAACAAACAGTGCAAGGCAGTCATCCTCAGCCTCCCCATGGAACCAGCTCCAACCTTAGATGACATGCTCCAGGTGTGTGCCAGGAAGGTTCCCTTCATAACAGCTCACCAAAGCCACAGTTCGAGAGATGCATTCAAGCCACCACAAAGGGCCACTGCTGCAGACACTGTGCCTCCTGTGCCTGTGCCACGACCACTGCCCAAGAGAACAACGTGTCTCCTGTGCGATCAGGCTGGACATTGGGCATCTCAATGCCCTTTAAAGAGACAATTTCTGGACTTCCAGGACAATGGGGGCAGGGGGGGTCTCGAGGACCCAAAGGGAATCTTTCAAAAAACTAAAGGATGAGCGCCGGCTTGCCCAGCGTGCCGACATAAGTGGGGCAAGTCCGAGGAGGGGGCAGAAAAAACTGGAAAACACAAATGTTAACCTAACTAATCCTGCCTTAACCAGTTCTGCTTTTCAGCAGAAGTCACCGGATGTGACCCTTTCAGATCATGATGTGAGCAGACCCAATCTAACCACTGAATGTCTCCAAAAGCCTTTTAGGTTGCAGCTGACAGAGTCCTTGCACCTAAGTGACACAGACTGGCATTTAGGTTCATTGGATCTGCAGGGGCCAGGCTCTTGGCAACATGGCAGTAAGTATGTCATCCTTGGGGACACCAAATACACACCAAGAGAGATCAAGATCCTTCTGGGTCTCGTCTCATCAAACCCTAAACAACTAGTTCTTTGGCTGCGCTGTGTCCATTCACCCTTGTTTCTGCCTAAGGGGCAGATAATAGCTCAGGCAATTCCAGCACCTGACCCATTCCCTGAGAAAGACATCACGAGGAACAAACACCCAGAAGTTTACCCCACACAAGCTATTGGGAGGGACAAACTCATAATAGGGTGTGAGGTCCGTCACGGTGGGGGTAGCCATAAACATCAAGGGGGTTTTGGACACAGGTGTGATTGTAACGATCATACCAGAAAGGATGTGGCCCTCACATTGGGAACTGCAAAATGTGGCCGGGCACGTAGAAGGTGTAGGGGGAATGAAATTGGCAAAACAGTCAAAGAGTGTTGTGCAAATTAAGGGGCCAAACGGACAATTGGCTACACTGTGTCCGTTTGTTTTGGATTATTCGGAGCCCTTGTGGGGGAGAGACCTGATGGCCCAGTGGGGGGTCACGATTGGCATTCCAGATGCCCCCCCGGTTTTTCAGGCTGTGGCCACTGAAGAGCACCCTACCCAGAAACTCAATAGGAAAACTGATTCACCAGTCTGGGTAGAGCAGTGGCCGCTCAGTAAAGAAAAATTGAAGGCACTTCAGGAGCTAGTGGATGAACAGCTAGCTAAAGGCCACATTGTGGAAACCACGTCTCCGTGGAATTCCCCAGTCTTTGTTATGAAATAGGCAAACAAAAGCAAGTGGCGGCTCCTCCACGATCTCCGTCAAATTAATAATGTCATTGAGGACATGGGTTCTCTCCAACCAGGGATGCCGTCCCCAGTGATGCTCCCCCAAAATTGGAATTTGGCAATTATTGATATCAAAGATTGTTTCTTCCAGATTCCTCTGCACTCTGACAATGCCCCATGTTTTGCCTACTCTTGTCGCAGTGTCCGAATCACATGTCAATCACACTGCAATAGCTAGCTCAGTCCACTAGATGTCACTGCAGCAGCGTGGTAGGGCGAAGTGGCTAGCTAAGAAAGCCTCCTTCTGCCCTGTGATGGGCACGGAGATGAAGCAATGGCGACCTCGGCAGTAGGAAGAAGGCGGACTCTTTGAGCACGGTAAAAATGAGGTTTTATTGGAGAGGAGAGTGCCCCGAGGGCTCTCTCCTATGACCTGCTGCCCAGAAGAGACCCCGGGCCAGGGGTGCACGAGCTTTTTAAAGTGGGGTGGAAACAGGGGTGGCTGACAACCGGTTCAGCCAGTCAGAGAAATGGGGGGGGCTGTCTCCCAGGCTCCAGCCTATCACTTGACCCCCTCCCTGGAGCTTTCCAGAAGCCAGGGAAGGGTCTCCAAAGTGATAGACAGGGCCACCACGAGGAGTGGGGGAGGGAATTGACAAAGACAGGTGCAGGGAAGGATTGATTGACAGAAAACGTCTGTTTAAGCAACCTAACTCATAAGGGGAAAACCAGTACAGAACACAGGGGTATACAGTGAACTAAATCATTACAAAAGTAACTCAAAAATCTTACAAAAATAACTTAATAACTTAATAAAACAATTCTCACACCACTACATACTCTGTCCCTACCCTCAACCGAGAAGCCCCGAGGAAAAGATACCACTGAAAATACCTTCCCCAAGGGATGAAAAACTCGCCATCTATTTGGCAGTGGTACCTCTCTTCCTTGCTGTCCCCAGTGCACGCAGCTGCGGGAGAAGCCATCATCCTGCACTACATGGATGATGTGCTCGTGTGTGCCCCCAATGATGACTTATTGTCCCATGCGCTTGACCTGACAATCCATTCTTTGGTTGCTGCAGGGTTCGAGCTTCAGGAGGAAAAGATTCAAAGGATGCCACCTTGGATGTACCTGGGTCTGGAGATTGGTAAGCGGACCATTGTGCCGCAAATATTGGCTGTCAAAAATAACATCAGGACCTTAGCAGATGTCCAGCAGCTGTTTGGGTCTTTAAATTAGCTAAGACCTTGGCTGGGTCTGACCACTGAGGACCTAGACTCCCTCTTTAATCTGTTAAAAGGGGGAGAGGCGCTAAGTTCTCCGAGGACCCTCACCCAAGAGGCAAGAGCAGCCCTAGAAAAGGTACAGGACTGTATGGCCACCAGGCAGGCCAACAGGTGCAAATCAGACTTGCCATTTAAATTCATCATTTTAGGCAAACTGCCACACCTACACGGGGTGATTTTTCAGTGGGAAAGAGTGGAAAAAATCAAAAAAGGACAAAGACTGTAAGGATCCCCTTTTAATCATAGAGTGGGTTTTCCTCAGTCACCAACTGTCCAAAAGAATGACCAGACCACAGGAACTGGTAGCAGAATTGATCTGGAAAGCCAGGACCTGGATCAGGGAGTTGGCAGGATGTGATTTTGAGTGTATTCACATCCCAATTGAGGTAAACTCGGGCCAAATCACAAAAGCAATGTTGGAGCACCTGATTCATGAAAATGAAGCTTTGCAGTTTGCTCTGGATAGCTACACAGGTCAAAGTTCAATTCATCGGCCTGCCCACAAATTATTCAGAGAACAAATTCAGTTCAAATTGTCATTAAAAAGTGTTCAGAGCAGGAGGCCCTTGAAGGCTCTAACTGTTTTTACAGATGCATCCGGAGCATCCCACAAGTCAGTAATAACTTGGAAAGATCCTCAAACTCAGCAGTGGGAAAAAGATATTGTCGAGGTGGAAGGATCACCTCACGTAGCTGAGTTGGCTGCAGTTGTCAGAGCTTTTGAAAAGTTTCCTGAACCATTCAATTTGGTCACAGATTCGGCCTATGTAGCAGGTGTAGTATCCAGAGCTGAACAAGCTGTACTGAGTGAGGTCTCCAATTCTGCACTTTTCAACTTGCTCTCAAAACTAGTAAATCTGATCTCCCACCGACAGCAACAATTTTATGTGATGTGCATCAGATCACATACCGATTTACCAGGATTCATAGCCGAGAGCAACAGAAGAGCTGATGCTCTTGTTGCGCCTGTGGAGATGGCCCCACTCCCAAACATCTTTTGACAAGCCAAAATCAGCCATCAGCTTTTTCACCAGAATGCACCAGTTCCACCTAACTCGGGAACAGGCTCGGGCAATTGTATCAATGTGCCCCTTGTGCCAGCAACACGCACTCCCAGCCTTGAGTGCAGGAGCAAACCCCAGGGGATTGAACATCTGTGAGGTATGGCAGACAGACGTGACACACATCATGTCCTTTGGTAGGCAAAAGTATGTCCATGTATCTGTAGACACCTTTTCTGGAGCTGTCTATGCCTCTGCCCACACAGGGGAGAAGTCTAATGATGCCATGAAACACCTAATACAGGCTTTCTCCTTCCTGGGCATCCCAAAATCAATAAAAACTGATAATAGACCCACGTACACATCCAAGGAGTTCAGAAGCTTCCTGCAGCAATGGGGAGTAGAGCACAAAACAGGCATCCCCTACTCCCCGACAGGTCAGGCCATCATGGAAAGGACCCCCAAGAATTTCAAAAGGGCCCTCAGCCAACAACATCAGTCTCTAAAAATAGAAACACCCCAAATCCAATTATCCAAAGCCTTGTTCACTCTGAATTTTTTAAATTGCACATTTGAAAATCTTAACCCACCGACTGTGCGCCATTTCAGAGAGAACTGCCAACTGCAGCTGAAAGCAAAGCCTCCGGTAATGGTAAAGGATCCAGCAACCAGGGAAACAGAGGGTCCTCATGATCTGGTTACCTGGGGTCATGGGTATGCCTGTGTGTCTACTCCTCAGGCCACACACCTCTCATCTGCTTTCTGTGCTGCAGCACAGAATACGAGGGGAAAACACCAATAAAACCAGTGTTTTGGGAAGGGGTACCTTAACTAGATCCCAAAGCCACCTTGTGCTTACCTTGCAGCATGGGGTTCTTCACAGATGAGCTTCTTCTTGAAAAGCAAAGTAAGAGTTCAGCCAAGAGTTTCTTGAATTAGACTGGAGAGTTTCCAGCCTTGCCCAATGCACAGCCAGCTTTGGCTACAAGCCATGATATTTCTACTACATTAAATAGTTAAATAAAAAATATGTTCATAATTTCCATTCATTGCTGAAGTAGCAGGTTTAATCTGCATTAATTTTGTTGGGTTTTTGAACAATTCCAGTCAGAGCTCAGTGGGGAATTGCTAAGGAGGGCAGGAGTCATTTACACCCTTGCAGGTGAGGGGATGAGGACCATGGTTTGTGTCAGAGACTGGTCACTCGTGCAGCCCTTCTGCATGAGGCTGGAATGGGAGTGCAGCTGGCAGAAGCACTTATTCTAGAGGTCAGTGAGGGCTGAACTGCAGCACCATGTGTGAAAGTCCCTCCTGGTCACACATCTGATGTGTCCCCTCTGCATGTCCCAGATGGAGCCATCACTGCAAGTCTGGTGCAAGACCCACGTGCTCCATGCCCCACTGCTGCCCAAAGCTGGAGCATCGCTTTCTCGGGAAAGCTGGCAGCTAATGGCCCCTTCCAGGTGCTCTGGAGCACCCACACAGTCCCCCTTGCTGAAGAAAGTAGGGAATGACAATTACTTTCTAACCCTAAAATGATTTTTGGCTTCCTTATCACTTGTTTCCCATGGTTTGGGTTCTCTCACACTTCACCACACTGCAGCAGATCTGCCCTTCTCCATCTCTGACACCTTCAGCAAGGGCATTACTGTGGGGACATCCTCCAGCTGGATACAGCCCCCAAGAGTGGCACCATTTCTGCTCCCTTTTGCCACCTGCACCAAACAGCAGCAATTTTCCACCAGACAATTCAGGAAGGCTAAGGCTCACCCCACAGCATCTGAGGCCACAGTGCTGCCCCCAGGCTCCCTGTGGGAAGCCCCCCAGCCGGGCAGGGAAGCTGCAGCTCTGCAGTTCCCTGCTGTCCCAGCCATGCTGTGCCAGACTGGCAGGCTGCCTGCAGAGGGGAAGGGCAAAGCAAGGCTATTTTGAATGTTAAGCAAGCAGAAAAGACTTTGGTACCAGCTTTCCACAGCCAGCACTAACAGCGAAGGCAAAACACTCCTTGGATTTGGCCTTGAGGTTCATCTTGAAGCCATAATCACCAGGGGCAGAACCCCAGCGGAAATAAATCTGATATTCCAGCAGGTAAAAGCCTTTTAGTCAACCCCAGGTTGGTCTCAGTGACATAATGCCATTTCAAAACACTTTGGACTGCGACAAAAGCTACATCCTTAAAATGGCAGCTAATTAATTTTCCTGTCCTGCTAACCTAATAATTTTTCCAGCCAAGAAAGGCAAATGGGAGTTCACAGAGCAGCAAGGCAGCCAGGAGCCTGGCAGCATGAACAGGAACACAAGCCCCAGGGCTCCTTGGCAGGGGCCCAGGCTGTATGGTGTCAAAGCTTCCCAGGACATTTTAATAGGGAGATGAAAAAAAAAAAATAAAAGGTGGCATTTGGATTATCAATGGCTCACCCTATGCCAGTGGTCCCGGGGAACCCACAGCCCCCCCACACAGAGAGATGTGGCTCTATTCCCAGTTCATATCCCAGTGCTGCCAGCAGAGCACCCAGCACTCGCAGTGTTCTCCCTGCCCAGACTGGTGCTGGCTGAACCAGTTTCCCCGAGATCTGCCGGAGGCAGGCCATGCTGCAGGGGCACTTCACTTTGGATTTCAGGGGAAAAAAAAAAATAGAAGGAAAGAAAATAGTCCCCTCCTCCCTCCCAAGGTATTTCTGCTGTATATTTTAGAGCAGTTCAGGGCCAGCCACAAAAGGCCAGCGCTGATGTCCCCAGAGCCCCAGGCTGCTCCAGAATCCCTTGTCTCTGCCCCAGCATGTCTCTGCTCCAGTGCAGGATGCAGGAGTGTCCTGTGTGCACAGCAAAGGCTGAAGCAGTGATTTATTCCCCATCCCAGATGCAGAAGTGCACAAAACAGGACACAGCCCAAAGCAGTTTTGGAGCAGCCAGTTTGGCAGGCAGTCCAAAGAGGGCCTCTTCTTCCCCACATCCACACCAGGCCATTACTGAAGCTTCCAAGGCACCCACAGGTCTGGGTGAGCCCTCAGTGAGGACAACCCCAGTGAGGCACCGCCTCCGCAGCACAATGCAAAGCACACGGAGGGAAGGGGTCAAATAATGCCCTCTCCTTGCCCAAGGCCACCATGCTGCTCTACAGCCTCCTGTCACACACAGATCTCTGCTGAGGGACCTTGGGGACGGTGGCAACATTTTAAAGTCACCACCACCACTCTGAAGCTGGAGCTGGCTGCTCCTTCCATACTTGTTTAAATACAGCAGCTTCAGATCACAAAGGAAAAGCCACAGCAGAGCGAGGCCCATGTTCATCTCCCATGGGAGGGACCCACATATCCTACAGGATGCAACAGGGCTGGTTAAAAACCTAGGTCTGCTGGTGGTCAAGCACAGCCACAGCCATGCTGCTGCCTTGGCTGGCAGGGAAGACAACCTTGGAAATAGCCTGAGCTGTCTCCCAGCATGGGAGCAGTGGGCAGGGGAGCTCTGCAAGGCACTTTCTTCTCTGTCTTTGCTTCTTGTGCTCAGGCAGCAACTGAAGAGCTTGAAAGGGGCAGACCTGAGGCTCAACCCCACCACATTCCAGGAGCAGAGCAACAGGATGCTCCACAGAGATGAAGTGCAAGTTAAAACAGGAGCAGTGAAATGAGTGAGTCATGACAGATGAGCTCCAGACAGAGCAGAGCACTCCATCAGCATGAAACCCCCTCACAGGGCCCCACGCCAGCCTCGCACTGAACACAGCACCAACCTTCTAAATTCACCACTGGTCAGTCCCTCAGAGGAGCTCCCACCTCTGCCTGACCATGAACAGGGAAAGGTTTTCAACCTCTTTCTAGTTTCTTATCATAGCAAGAGCTGTCCCTTTCATCTCCTTACCTTCACAACCCCTTCTCCCTTCAACAATGGGTACACCAAGTCCAGGGGTGCAAGGCAGACCCTGGGAAGGAGAGCCTGTTGTATCTACATTTGCAGGAATTCAGCTTTGGCCACCTGGAACCCAAACACAAAACAGTTTTCAGCTGTCCTACGAGGTCAGAGCCTCCTCAGGGTCCTGATGCGTGAAGAAAAGCCACCACCATTGCTCAACCTATTATCCAGCAACCATTTCCCATCACAGCCTGGGCTGTGACTCACCAGTAACTGCCTTTCCTGCAGGGAATTCACACAGTTCCCAGGAGTCGCTCTGACCTGGTTTCACCTGCTGGAAGCCACAGGGGCTGCCACAGCAGCAGCTCGGTGAGTCTTCCCAGCTCACTGAGCCTTGTCATGTCCTGCCTACATCCAGCTCCCAGCAAGCCAAATGCTGCCACCGCACACTGGCAATCCTGTTCTCTGCCAGAACTCCTGTGGGGGGGTTTGATGGATGCAATACACTTAAAAGCCTCTTCCAGAGCTCCTGAGTCTCCCACTGTCTCCTTTTCCACTAATGATCATTTTGGATAGTGGCTTCTAAGTTCTGTGTGTGCAGAGGGAGGAGCCCTGAACCCAAGATGCCAGCGGAATTTCAAAATGTGCTTTCACTGAGCTGGGAAAGGAAAGGTGCTGGAGCAGCTCAGGTCAGAAGCCAAACTAATGAATAGGCAGTAACACCACAAGTGCCTACAGGCTTGGGCAGCTTCTCTGCAGCCCTCCTACCTTCCTTTCCAAGCTCCTGCTTTTTTCCAGCCCCAGAAGCATACTGCCAGCCAAAAGGCACCCACTGCAGCCAACTCTGTGAGGAAGCAGTAGGGAGCCTGTCCTGCCTCCACCTCACGCTGCTCCCATGCCAGACCCAGCTGGCAGAGCACAGGGAAAAAGGAATCCACTGACATGTACAAGAGCCCAGCAGCCAGTGTGTTGGTTTGTGGTGGGATTTCCCACACCAGGGAAATAATACAAGTGTGTGAGACCAAATTAGGGCACAGATTTTATAATCATCTTTGTTAGTGATACACTATATGACCTTGGGTAAGTCCCTCCATCCATCTTTAAAGACTCCTTCAGAGGAGGGCCACAAGACTTTAATTAGCAGCCCTAAAAGTGCTTGAGATAGTTTGTCTCTCTTCCAAAATAACCAACTGTGGATGAATTGGAACAATTTTATTTTCAAATTCTGCAAGCAACTGGGATCCAGGCTGCTCTCAGATCAGTCACTTCAACAACATAATCAAAGGTAAATGTGCCAGCTGTGCATGAAGGGTTTTAATATGCTGTGCAGACTGGAAAACAGCTCAAAGAATCAATGTTATTTTTCCATGGCTGGGATGTCACTGTTGAGCAGCTGTATTATAATCATCTACAATCAGCAAAATACCTGTTTTTTTAAATCACTTTCTAGTCTTGGGTAACAGGGCTCATTTTTATTTCTGTCCTACTTAGGAAAGTACCCTTGATCCCTGAGACACCCACTGCCAAGGGATCAGGCAGCCACTACAGCAGCGTGCCCTGACCAGACCTGTGGCTGCTCAAACCCCAAATACCTCGACAGCCTCCTCAGCTCTGAAAGTTGTGCCCAGACAAGAACTGCTCACACTGCTACCACCACCTCAAGAAACAGTAAGTGCATTTCCACAAACCCAGCAAAAATCAGCTCCAGTTGCCTTTTGTCACTGATCTGAGACCCAGGATGGTTCCAGAGCAGTCCTTCCCTGTGGAAAACCTGAGCACAGCCCAGCATCCTTCTCTGCAAGAGCCGCCTCTGCACAAGCACATGGGTCACAGCTGCAAGATGAAGCAAGGGGGGAAGTCTCCCAACTCCATCCTTTACAAAAGGCTGAATCCCTCTTTGATATATTCCACATATTAAACAGTTACAAATACAATTTAACATTAAAATATACACCTGCTCTGGAGTAAATGACAAGAAACAGGCTGACCATGCAAAAAGAGCTTTGCCCTAGTAATGCTTTATATACCAAAATGCTTTATAACCCTCTCCTCCTGTTCAACATCCTGCAGGGCTCTAAGTACTTTTTAAATGAGCACACACCATGGAGATCATTCCCAAAAAGCTCTGTCCATCCTACCAGCTGCTCAGCAGTGGCAAGTGGAGCACTGGGATACAGAAAATTGCCAGAGGTGTCCAATATTTTAAGGGACATTATGCAAGACTGTTTGCATTAGGAGTGACAGTGATTGAGATGACAGCAAGCATATAGAAATACCAAGGATCCAACTACTTCCATTGCAGCTGGAGCTGGTCCAGGACTAGGAAATAGCTGTGAAATTCCCACTGCAGATGTAAAGAGAAAACTTCCCCAGGCTCTGAAAAACATCAGATCTCCAGCAAAAATCTCATCTGAGGTTTCCATTCCACCACCTTTCCCAGGCTAAACTATTCTTCTGGACTTCAATATAAATTGTTTGAGAGCTTCATCCCAAAAATCTCAAGAAATCTGAAGAAATATGCAGCTGTTTTGAGCACTTCCAAGCTCCTGCAAAAGAGCAATTTTCCTTACATGGTATCACCAGTCCCCATTCCTGGCAAAGCCATGTGGCTGAAGGCATGTGCAGCTCAGTTCTTCCACTGCCTATGGAAATATCCTCCAGCATTTACCACGAGGCTGCACAAGTCTGTACAACAATTTAACTCCTTCCTTGGTGCATCCATCCTCTCAACTCTGAGTAATCAGCTGCTCAAGGCACCAGATCTGTGCTCCCGGCCCTGAGAAGCATCTTGTGCACTTTTAAAATGAAGGCTCTACATGGAAGAGGTGAAGCTGAACCACCTCCCACAGCACACAAGCAGCAACTCCCTTTTCCACCAACTCTTCCCACAGCCCCTGTCTGTGCACCCAGCTCCATGGACAACCACAGGGCTCCCCTGCCACACTGCTTTAGCCACTACTGAGAGACAACACCACATCACAGACAGAGAAGAAAAACACCAATGCCAAAGCCAAGCCAACAGTCTTTCAGTGATGAACAAGCCAGGTTGCAGCTCAACTGAATGGATAATTTCAGCAAAGTTCAACATTTTTTGTTTAGTCCATCCTCCTTGAAATAATCTCAAGATTCAGATTTAGAATACAGCTTAACAATTCCTGCAGGCCAGAAGATTTTTGCTAAATCCCAAGGCATTCTTCTTCTCCAGTTCCTTCCTTTTCCACTTAGGATAGACTTCAACTTGTTTTTGCAGACCTGCAAGCAGCAGCTCCTTTTAATTCCAGTGACTAGTATTCCTCCTTCAGATCACTGCCAAACCTGTCTGCCAGATCTGAAGTGTCTTTGGCCTTGTTTTCTGCTTAACTAGGTTGCACATTCTCAAGACAAGCACTCTCAAGTCCTTTTGCTAAAGGTGTGATGTTGCCATGTTGCTGGTATGAAACACTAATTGAGCTTTATAGGTTTTTTAACTGTTTGTTTTTGTTAGGTAATGTATTTCTTGCATTTTTCCATCAGAAGTGTCTTAGTAGATACTAAAGAACAGACCAAAAGAAATCAAACTCAACAGCCTACACTGCTGCTATTTCAGCCAGGCAGTTTAGAGGAAGAACCAGGAGAAAATTACCAGATGAAAAAAAAAAAAAACCCCAAAAAACAAAAATAGGTTTGAGGTTTTTTTTTTTTAGTTTCCTGCAAAGGGAGACATACAATTGCTTGACCACAGCAGTCAAACACAGCAGAGTAACAGCCTCTGCAGCTGCTATTTTGGAAGATGACAATCACTCTCTGATGCTGGTTAAACCTGGGCAAGAATACATGTGCCCACCATAAATGCACTGCACCCCCAAACTGGGAACAGCAGCACCCAATTGACACTTGCCATAGTGACCAGCCTGGGAGCTGCATGGCTTAGGAGGAAAAACCCTTCATGTCTACAAGGGAAAAAATAAAGGTAACGCACTGAGGAGGCCTAGTTAAGAGAGGGTCAGAAAGCAGATGCAGCAGAACTCACACAGATATCCAGACTCCAAAGCACCTCACAACCCTTCCACCCAAGGAAGGCAAGCGCTAAATTTGCTAATTCAGATTGTTAAACAGTGATCCTTACAGGAAACACAGAGCTGTATTTCTTCCCTACTTCCCAACATTCAACTGTGCCACATTATTTCAACCTTACATAAACAAGGGGTCAAAAATATAAGTTTGTGCAAAGCACAAATGACTTCCAATTCCAGGAGGCATCAGTGGACCCATCCTCTCTCCTGAGCCCTTGCTGAGGTACTCCTTCTGCAAGAGATTCACCTGTCACACAGGTCACAGCCCTGGTGACACAGCTTGTGCTGCTGGGCCATGGTCTGTACCAGGAAAAGCAATGCCTGACATCAGTGTGGCCCTCCTGGCTGTCCCTGAAGTGTCAGCACAGCTTGGGACTGTGTTTGTTCAAGGCATGTCCCACCCACATCCAGCACTGGGGTCTGGCTCACAAGGAATTCTCTCCATTAAGAATCTTAAACCAGTTGTGGAGCATTTTCTGCTTCCTAAATGAGCCATTTCCATGTGGAATTCAGGGCTGTATGTGCTCTTCATCAACTGGTGTTGCTCCTTTTTCATCTCTGCACTGATACAACCCCTGAGGACATCTTCCTTCCTTCCTTATTATTAAGACTCATGTCCAGTTCACTATATGGTTTCTGCTGCTCTAAAACTCTAACCCAAATTCAATCTATTCAGATAAAATAATGGTGAGGTAAGGGAAAATTCTCACTGCTTGCACTTGAATATTTTGTAGCTTCTGAGGTGCAAGATTCCAAATGAGTGAATGGAAGATACCAGCTCCCTGCAGCTGATTTGGCAGCCAACTGCATCCCACCAAAGAGCAGATTTACACACTAACAAGGTCACTAGTTAAAAATATGGCCCCTGCTCAGACACACAAATGATCAAGTGTCTCTGGAATCAGTGATGAAAATTAAACAGCCATTAACTACATGGAAGAAAGCTGTCTCCTCTTATCACCTACTATTTCAAGAATAGCACATTACATGCAACTTGATGCATTTAACCAGGCCATTTTATAACGAGGTATGCACAGCATATCTGACCCTCTGTAAATAAAATCCCTTATAAGGAGTCCAACATTTGGCATGGGAGGTCCACCACAGTGACAAACAGCTGCCATGTGAAAGTTGAAGGAGTAAATCCCCCTTTGTATCATTTCAAGGTATTTGTGGGGTTTTTAAAAAAAATATTCTATTTTATTCATCTGCACAGATGAATAAAAGTTACTTCTAAGAATCAGGGAACATTTATAGTAATGCCTTCCCCTATGTCACTTCATTCATATACACTGTGACAGAGATTTGCTGTTGCTGTATTTCATTTCCTTCTTGAATTTCATTTCCTTCTTGGATTTCACTGGTGTCATTCCAATGGTCAAACTGCATCTTCCAAGGAAACCAAGGTCACTGCTTCAGAGCAGATGGAAAAGAGGTCTCACAGGCTAGTTTGTACTAAAAATACCAGCAGGAACAGAGAAGTACAGGCTCACCATGAGAATCTGTTTCCCTGCCTGGCCAGTCCACTGGAATCCCTGGGATATTTCCCATACAAGGCCAAGAGCACAAGTCAGCATGAGCACAACTTTAACCTGTCTTTTAAAGAAAGCTGTTAGAGGATCAGAGGAGGTTATGAGCAAACAACTGAAAATACACATTCATCCTAGGAGCCACTTAATACTGGCACATTATCAGTATTGCTTTAGAGAGAAAAAAAATTACATGCAGGTGGCTTCAGTCTTCTTTGTATGTTCTGTCATATATGGAATTGCCTTTGGACAAAATAGTTAAGAACAGAGGAGAGGATACCAGCTCAGGTAACCAAGGGTTTGGTAAACTGGAATTTATGGCCCTCAAAACTGAGTAAAAATATGCACTCCAGAGGCCAAGCTGAGTGACACCTGGGCAAGTGCTCCAGGGTACAAACACATTCTGCAGCTAACACCACAAGCTGAGGTGTGAAAGAACAGGTTCAGCTGGTTTTACAAAAATATCCTCAGTCTGCTGGTAACAGACAACAGGAGGAACTCAGTGCTGCCCGCTACAGACTCCTCAGATTAGCACTTCTTAAAAATTAATAAAATGGTTTATTTTATATATACATATGTTCCAAAAAAATTATACAGTCAAAATATCAAATTAGTGATCTGGTAACAATACTGTTCAAAATAATCTCTTTTGTATGAACATTAAAATACACATTTTTAAAAGCATTTCCTTTTAGTGCTTCCAAAGCACAGCGTGTGCCAAGGCCACCTGAAGAATCTCCGTCCTCCTCACAGGATGAAAGAGAACTGAAGTCGGGGACCTGGGAAGCCTCAGGTGCACTTTCATAATGTCTGCAGACAAAACAGAAGAGAGTCTGAGGTAGATTGTTTAGTGACCATCAGGTGGTAACAGTCACAGGGCTGTCTTTAGCTTTCATTAACACAATAGCAGTTTCTTTACTCTCAATCTACACTGAATCTCAAGTTTAAAGGCATGGCTAGCAGTTCTTGGGAACAAGACCCTTGTCTCTGTGGTGGCAACATGCAATTTTACCAGTGCAGGTGTTTCTGGGAGGCTTTTTTTGGGAACACACGGGCTCTCTCCACGATGCAGACTGTGTGTGCATTTGACAGTGCCCCATTTTAGTGCAACCTGCTGCCTATAGCACGTAAATGTCTAATGACAGCGTTCAAATGAGTAAATTCTCATCACCTGCAGGAGGGGCAGCAATGGTTATTTTCTTCCGCCTGTTGAGCAAAGAGCACCCTCCACAGGAAAAAGCCACACCTTTCATAGCAAATCCTTAAGGTTATAGCCCAGCTTCTGCCGAATCAGGCTCTTAAAGTTAAAGCTCCACTGCTTCTTCTCAGACTGTGACAGTAAAATCACTTGACTGCCGAGATGGTAAGGGCAGCAGCTACATCCTCTTCCACTCTTCTGTGGCACAGCAAACTCATTCCTGGTCCACATTCGTCTGGCCGGAACATTATTATCTACTGTTGACATGATTAACTCTGTTGGGTGGGCTGGTGAAATCTAGTTCCTCTAGTATTCTCTCTAAGTGTTGTATTAAGACCCGTTTTTTAAACCTACAGAAGAGAGGGAGAGCAATATAAATTTCTTTTTCCAAAAATACAGTTGAACAACTCAAGAATATTCAGCCATGATAAATCATATTACCAGAGGCTCTCTGTTGCCAGTAGGGAAGAGCTTTCTTTATTTGTGGCATTAGAATGGCTAGAAAATTTAATACATCTGCCCCTCCCCAACCCACTCATATTTTGAGTTGGTCTTTAATAACAACTTATTATCTCTCTAATTCATATTTAAACTTTAAGTAAGGACCATTTACTACATAAAAATGTAACGGTAGTTTGACCACTAAAAAAATTATAATTCTGTCAAAACAGAAAATCAAAAATACTAGCACTGATAAAGTTTATTATTTACTACCATGATCTAAATTAATATTTAATTTATGACTCTGAGTCATTTCTATCTATACAAACCTTGCTGCTTCCTTGATAGCAAATTCAATGAAATACTTCTGAATTTCCATAGGTCCTTGCACCTCCTCAAGAAGAGAAAATATTTTTTCATAATCTAAAAAAGAGATAAAAATTCAACCATGTATTAAAAATGAATGTTGCAGATGTAATTTCAGAAAAGCTCAAGAGCCAAAAAGGAAAAGCAAAGCCCAGTTTCATGTATCTCTGTATGATAAAACACATAAGGCAAGAAAAACACATGCATTAGCTTTAAGAGCAGAACACAGGTGATAGAATAATTTAAAGTAATAGTGATGATCTGGGAATTCAAATGTGGCACCAAAGATTAAGGTTCTCATTAAAGAGCAGCAGCTAGGAACATTTATCCTCAAAAAATGGAGGCTGGGTAGAGAGAAGCCTCCCATTTCCATGATCACAGTTAACATGCACAGGGCCACCAAACCCTGATCTAGCCTGGAGCCATCGTTTCTGAAAGCAGAGGTTGCCATTAGATCTCTAGAAAGACAAATTATCAACCCTTAGTGTGAGCACAACACAACTGTCCCATTGGTACAAGGTAAATATATCCACTGCAAAAGAATAAACTGGACATATTAAATTGGAAACAAATTTAAAACCAGCACTGTTTCACTACTTCCCATAACTGATCCCAGTATGAATACATTTATGGTGCTGTGACCAAGAATCTGCTGTAGAGGGCAGTTTCCTCGGGGAAGAAGAGAACCTTGGAAAAATGCCTTGGGAAACCCCATTTTCAGTGCCATAAGCAAAAGGCTTATTCACATGCTCTCTATGCAAATTGTTACTAGAAAGTTCTTAGTTCTCTGTGTTATCATAGGTTGATTTTTGGTGCAAGAATTTTAATATTCTTAATCGTTGTCCCCCATTGGACCCTCCCCTCAGACCCCACCTTATCTCCCCACCCACATCAGGGTGCATAAGTACCTCTTGTCTGACCAAAGACCCCGCCTTTGGCATTTTGCCTTTTGCCCCTTGTTACTGCCTTGTTCCAGTTCGGTTTCTTATTTTAGTATTATTAAATTTACTTTTCGGACAACGGGATCAAAGCTGTCTCTCTCTCCATTAAGTTGCCATTGGGCTGAGTCCCGAGGAAACTCAAAGGGGCCTGATCATCTGGACTCAGACTCCAGGGAGTTTCAGTCTGCTCTGAGTGATGCAGTAGACAGAGGGAGGATAAATGGTCAGACCTCTGAACAGATGTACATATTCAAGCCACTACAATTTAGCTTCTTTTGTTGATGACTGAATTCTGCATAAAGATAGGTGACTCACACTGAACACACTGTTTTACTCTACATCACCATTTACTAGGCATGAATTTGGAATAAAATTGGATGAGCCCACTTTGCAGAATGTCACTTTTAGTCTTCAGTTCTTACAAGTTTGCAACTCTTAGTGTTTCATCACTAATTAGTCTCACAAAATTTAAAAAAAAACAAAAAAAACACTCTGCTAGAAACTGTTACTACTACCTTTCAAGCATATTCCGAGATGCACCCTTACAGAAATGTGCCTTTGCCCTGCAAAGGGAGTTTTGATGGACACAGAGCAACAAACACACTGTGTACACAGGAGCAGTGCAGCCTAAGCCAGAGCATTCAGCCTCATTAGATCACTGGTAATAAAACCAAAACCTCTGAAAGGTGCTGCTTTCACAGGGCACCTCTTATACCAGTTAACTTGTCTTCGAGGGCAAACAGGGTGACTTGGCACTCAACCTCCCAAGCACAAGTCTAAACTTCAACTCACCTGCACAGCATTTGCTCCTTTTTTGCCCCTCCATTGCTCATTTATGAGCAACCAGAAATCACTCAAAATCTGAAGTTGTGTGTATACTGAAAATAGCTCCTTTCTTCCAGGAAAACTTTTCTCACACCATATATAATATATACTACTAAAATAAAGAAACCCAAATAACTTACTTCTTCCAGGCTTGCGAACCTCTTTCATCACTTTGATTTTGATGTCAGCATTGTTTCCCTCCAACATGGTAGGTGTTATTTTAAAGGAATTTGGCACAGATTCAGAAGTAGACTCCATGGCCTGCTTTTGGTCATCTCCACTCACACTGTAATTCAGAGGCCCTCGAACAAGTGCATTGGTACCAGGTTTATGATCCAACCCATCTTCACTTAAACAATTGAATTCAACAGGTAAGGAGTCTAAGTCGTTGGGTAACATCTCATTCTCTCCCACAGCAGCTGGAACCACAGGAGCCATTTGCACAGGTAAGCCATCAATTTGCTTCTCCATTGACTGACAATTTTCTGCTTTCTTCTCTCCATTGCCATCTTGGACAACACTGTTACTGGTATCTACAAGTGAAAAATACATATCTTACTGGTGCAAAAGTGCAGCATCAAAAGAACTAAACAGAAGTAGTTCTGTATCCTTTTTGTCTGAAGTGCTGTGTAGCAATCTGACAGCACTGGACAACACTCTAATACTTTTATTCAACTGTGGATGTAACCAAGGGAATACTTCCCCTTTGGACTGTTACATCTATCACTATTGTGAAGTCTCCATGTTCTGTATTCCTAGTGCAATGTCATGACTCCTAAGTAAACTCATGTCTTCCTTCTCTTCCCCAAACCCAGCTAACGGAGTTTTCTTCTGACTCCATTTGCTGAAACAGGTGGGTATGAAAATTCCTGTTTGTGGGAAACTAAACAACTGTATTTTAACTTGCCTTCTTTGCCACAGAATACACAAAGAAAAACTAAAAGCTGATCTGAGATACTTTCTATCTCCAAACAGCTTTTTTTTTTATTTCAGATTTCATCAGCTGTAGCAGCAGCCTGTTTATCTAAGCCAACAAAAGAAACCCACTCCTACATAACAGCGAAGCACAGACACACTGGCAGAACCTTTTTGCTTCCTCCCCAAACCCCTGCCACCCAAGCTGCTGTACCACAGCTCGGTATACCTTTATTTGCTGGGACACCCTTGAGGATCAGGTAGGAGGGGAAGCCAGGAGCAGCGGGTGGCCCCTTGCCACCCACGTGGTTGGTGACGACGGGCGGTGACTGCGGCCGCCGCAGCAGAGGGGACATGCTGCGCCGCCTCTTCAGCGACGCCGGCGTGTTGGGCTCCCCGGGACGCTTGATCTTGTTCTGGGGCCCAGCCACAAACTCATCGGCTTCATCTATCATCATACCCTGAAAAAAAAGTAATAATTGAAGTAGCAGTACAAAACAGCAACTGTTTCACCAATCCACTGATGAGTCGAGTCCCTTTGTGTTCAGACTCAAGTGGCTTTCAGAACACTTGACAGCTCTCAGAACAGAGATACCCAACGTAACCAGAGAGAGCCCAGTGCCACTCTGTAAACCAGCACAATTCCACACACATTCCTCTTGGACCACATGGGAGACATCCCTCCTTTCCACAAGCTGCACAGGTTAGCAATATATTGTAGTTGTGGGGGAGAAATTCTACTCACAAATTATTTCAAGTTGCGTTAAATATAAAGGCACAGCAGGCAGCAAGGCCCCTCCTACCTTCTTGTCCTGTTTAAATGGATTGCCAAATGTATGGAGTCTTTTTGGTTGATCTGGATCAATTTCCCGAAGAGGTGAAGGCATCATTTTCAGGTATTCCTGGTAATTTCCCATCTGAGCAACAGGAACACTATGAAGGCAGTCTGCAACAGAAAAGAGATCTTAATTTAGTCTTAAAATTAAGGCAATACAAACTTCACACCTCAATTTCAAGTGTTAGCATTTAAGAACTAGAACTGATTATTTCTTTTGACTACAGAGGATGAGCTGAAAGACTACAATTGTGGAACTAAGCCTGGCAAGAGCTGAGCTTAATTGGCAGAAGAATAAAAAATAAGCAAGTTTAATTTCTATCCTGAAACTGCATCTTTAGACCACCAGCACCTCACAAAAAACAGAGAGCTCCTCTCTGCCATAAGCCCCCATCACTTTATAACATGTCTACTGAACCCTGGTGAATGTGAAAGCTCTTGCATGAAACATTTTAAATTTCAAAGCAAGGATGACATCTTGCATGACAGAAGGCAAAGATTTCCTTCCTTCTCCTTCAGAGTCAAGAAAAGGACATTGTCTGACTCAGCAAGAGATGCAATGGCCACTTCTGCTCCCACACCAGAGACAAAAACTATTACCTTAAGAAAATAACAAAAATAGCTGTCTTCACTTCAAACTATTGATGAAGAACTGTGACTCCTTACCTTCATCCTGCCCCAAGATAAGCCTGTGTGTTTTCAGAAGATTGGTTCTCATTCTAGTTAGCTGGTCTAAAAGACTGCGACGAGGAATATCATATGCATTTCTGAATGCCTGTGGCTTCAAATCCTAGTTTTGTAACAAAATAAGTAACTTTCAGTTAATCCATCAGTTCACATACATGGAGAAATTCCACTATGAACTGTAATACCATTAACTTTTAAAAAATATTCTTAAGTAACTTTAGAGTTTCATAACTGGCTACAAGCAGCTCAGTGGCTATCTTTTCAACACCAGCTTGTTCAGCATTAGTGCTTTCAGCTCCATTAAGAGTAAGCACATTAATTAGTGGATGAACAATAGCTGTCTTTTGCAGAGACTGGCACTTAAAACACAGTAATTTTCATTTACTACCATGGGGTTTTCAAAGTGTCCCAAAATCAAGTGCAAAAATATTGCATTTATTCTTCTCCCTCCTTGTGTCTATGCTGTACTCATCACAGTTCAGCCAAGGTACTTCTTTCTACACTAAGTCCATAAAAGTTACCCATTTAAAACAGATGAGATTAACTGCTTAGTCATGCAAGATCACAGTGCTGTTTACCTTGTTTAAAAGTCCTATGTGGAATCCAGTAAATTCTTTAACATTCATTTCTGACAGTCTCAGAGGAGATTCCCCAGTGATCCCATGCAGCAGTTGTTTAAAATCCCTACTGTGTACCAAGGAGAGGCCACTAGAGTGATTTTTCACTTTTATTCCAATTTCTTGTGGAACTTTCTTACCCACTGAACCTATTATCCGTTCCGATTCTATTTTTGTCTAAAATGGAATCACACCATGAGTTAAAGAATCAGCACATTCTCAGTACAAAACATACAGTACATATAGCAGAATAAAGCTACAAATTTAGTTCCCTACTACCTACCCAGGGATATATTGGATTACATAGATTAGATTTCAAGCATAAAGAAATCCTAATGTGCTAGCATATCGAAAAATATTTAGCCAGTGTATCTAAATTTATATGCCAGTAGGAGGTCTGTGAATATCCCTGATTTTGCTGCAAGTCTGTGACTCTTGTGTCCCTGAAGAACCATCTTTAAAGGGAAAGAAAAACCAAAATGGAAGGTAGGATGCCTTAGGTTACAATAAAGTTGCATCTAAAACAACAGTATTATTCAGATATAATAATATAATTTCAGTTTAATTTTGAAGCAACCTATGAACTAAGGTTTGCCCTGTATGTTTGTAACAATATAAGGGAGAAAAGTTGCAAAAGAAATCTGTTTTATGAGTACATTTCTAAAAATGTATCACTTCTCCAATTAGCACAGATTTCTTACTACAGCTACAGAGAATTTTACTGTATTAAGCTCTAACTGTATTCAGAGTTAAGGTTTTTTTTACCCACTAGCAATACCTCCAAAGGGAAAAAAAAAAAAAAGCACCAAATCAACCAAAACCCAAAAACCTACTCTGATTGCAAGATCCACTTCCCCCAGATCTCCTCTGCAGTGTTTGCTTTATTATCTGTGGGAAACGGAATTTAAGGACAGCAGGAACACAGCAGAATTCTGGAACTGCCTGTGCCTATACAGGAGCTTATAATGCGTTCTACACATTCAAATGTCCACGTGCTGAGAACGTCTGTGAAAGCCACAGCAGCCATCTTGAGTCATTCCAACTCCACAGTGTAGATAAATCATATGAATTTGCATATCATTAGATTACCAAAATACCACAGGAAGTTTTATTGCTAGTAGATGCTCAGTCATTCAGAGGCTCTGGGATGTATTTTGTGCATTCTTTAAGGCAGAGGATTTTTTCTTTGTAATTTTAAAGGCTGCACTGCTTCCCCACTGCCTTCTAGGTATTGAATTGCTGTTTTAAGAGTCCCTCATGCTAAGGAGGAAGAATTCCAGGCCCTTACACCTGGAATGGCAGTCTTGGCAAAGAGAAAGATACATAGGCCTATTTCCCACCAGGTCACACCTAACACATAGAAAGACTTTGACCTGAAGGAAACAGGAAGCTCAGTTATAAAGTTTGAACTGTGATTTTACTCCCCACGGACAAGAACACACATTTTGGTTTTTTTTCTTTTTGAAAATACACATTGCCAAGGGACACATGGAAATAAACATAAGACTGAAAGCAAGCCTCTGACTTCAGCTGTGAAAAACAATGGCAAGAGCAGCCATAAATCCAATTAGTGATTATATTTGGAGTTTAAAGTCTAGCAGATATTTAAAGTATAGCTGAAGAGATTTCATTTGCATTCCTCTCCACCACTTACAGAAGGCACAATCACTGGCTACAGAACCATACTGGATTCATCCATATTTACAGTGGAAATGCTCACCAATCTTCAATTGTAATATATGCTGCATACCCATATGAACTCCCACAGGGATTAACTGCTTTATAATGAGATTACCACAAACTAAATAATCAACACACTTCTAATTGCAAAGGTTTCATCAATACTACCTGTTGGCTGAGTTTTTTAAGGTAAGAGATAACACTGTAACTAAGTCCACAATCTAAATTATCTGATATCAGATTTGGAGCTCCCATCATCCTTAGGGCTTTCTTTAATGGCTATAAGAAAAACAAAATACACAATAGTAAGAGAATAAGTATTTTAAAAATAAATTTATAAGCTCAATTATAGGAAGCTAAGGCACATAGATTAGTGCTCTAGCTTTTCCACTTTTGGCCACTAAAATTCAAGTCTATTCAGATAACGTGACATGAGTTTGGTGTCTTAACTAGCTCACAATGGACATTATGCCACATCACCAAGACACCACACAGCGTGGTGCCACTGGTAATTTCCACTCAAAGGCTCAGGTCCAGAATAGCCGGGATGATGCAAGTCCATATTGAGGTGCATTGTCCAAGCTACACGTAAAAGGTGACACAGTGCCTCCCTCCACCCTTTATTTGGCCCAATCAATATCACCTTCCCAAGTTCTGGCACTTCACCCACATTAACAAACAACCTAATCTGCATTTTCTTTATCCAGTTACAAAAATAATGCCAAATTTGGCTTCTCTGAACGTTCTGAAGTACTTTTGATCAAAATTCATTTAATATTTAATGATTAGAAAACAATTATGAAACACTTAAGATATTAACATAGCTACTACTACTACTACAAAACTTCTACAATTTTTTTTTTTAATTCTTAAAAACATTTGCTCTAATCTACATACCTCTGAAAGACAGAATGTTAACTACCTAAAATGCCATCATAATTACGTAAAAAAAATTTACTATGAAGAGGTATGATACAAAGGACTCTGGTCACACCAGCCATTATACCCCACAGGATGAGATGTGAAGAGGAACATACCAGTAAGTAGTAAGGAGGCATTGTTTTTAAGTAGTTGTCAAAAGCCTGTCGCCACTTCAGATTTGGCTTAAGTTTGTGAACCTTAAACAAGTCATCTGCAACAAGGAAAACAACAAAAGAAGGTATAATTTATACAGTCCCAGACCTTTAGCTTTGTCCAAAATAATACCTGCCAGCTTTCCCCCAGTTTCCTCCCCCCACCCATCTCCCAATGGGGCTTCCCTCCAAAAACTGCTCTTAACCTGAGGTGTGAAGGATTGGGAATCCCCAGTCCTAGCTGCAGTAGGCAATCCAGAGCAAGTCCCCATTACAAGCAAACTTATAACATACACCAGACTTAAACACTGCACACAACTACCAGCAGGATGGAAGGTGCAACAGATCCACCTGTTAAAGAGTTTTACCTCCCTTGCCTCTCTCTTGCACATCAGGGAGTCCCTGTATCTGATTGAATCAAATAACATTAATTTGGTTCAATTTCCATTTTCAAACCAGCTTTCTTCTGTTCAACCTGTATGATGAATTCTGGTCTCCAGTAAAAATATTCTTTGGCATCAAAGGGAAAGAATTTAAAAAGTCCAATCAGGGAATCCTTTTGGCCAGCTTTGCTGGACTTGCTGCCAAAAGCAGTGGCTGCACCCAGCAGACAAGGGGTTACCTCCAGCTACACAGCTACAACACCTGCCTCATGCCAGGGCAGCAAAGTCTCCCACAGGTATAGATAAGAGACAGAAATTAGCTACAAAAACTGCTGTCCTTTAAGAGAGGGGCAACCAGACATTTCTTTCCTTTGGGCACTTTGCTCATTCCAGGTGTGCACCTGGCCGTTTAGGAATGGCTGAGGTGAAGCATGGGCCTATTTGCTGTGCACACTATGAACTGTGACTGTGGTCTCTACACCAAATAGCATCCTGCAATTTACCATTTGCAATTATGAATTACCCACTGAAATAAAGGTTCTTAGTAGGACTGTAGCATGCTGGCAAAGTGAGGCTAATGGAAGGATATGCAGGTCTGGAGAAAGGGATGTCCAAAAATTAGCTGGGGAGAGCTGCAGGAGACAGAGATACAGAGAAGAGGGTGTGCAAAAGACAGATGCAGCAAGGAAATTGTTTTCTCCACATTGAGTTTTCAGGAAGATATATCTGGAGAAAAAAAATTGACTTGCATAGTACTCTGCACAAATTGAACAGATATTATGATACTACTTCCCAAGTTTTCATAGACAACCCACACTCAATTACAGGTATTTTCCAATCTAAATGAATTCTGGAGTACATATAAAAACCATACTACAGATGCTACTTCTTTTCTTCTCTGGCCTGAAGAAAGTGGGCTGGAGTTGGAGAGGACAAATCAAAATTCCATTTAAAATCTCAATATACTTTAAGCTTAGCACTATTATACAAAAGAACCTGGGATGATATCATGACATATGGCAAATATAACATCCATTCTTATCTCATAGACCTATCACCTTTTTGCAGCAAAATGCAAGTTAAACTACACCCCTCTCAAAATTCAACATAAAAAAAAAAAAAAACTTAAAAAAGCAATATGTTCAATATTATAGTATGTCCTAATATTTTACAGTCTATGAGCTGGTTGAGTACAGCTTGAACCTTAAACCCCTTATCAGCACTCGATTAGTGTCTCGCTGCACTGTGAGGTTGTACCAGTAAGAGCACAGCACTGTGACGTGGCACAGCCACTCCTCAGCTCAGCCAGCTGGGATCCTGATCCACAGCACAGTTCTACTCCTAGACATCAAATGCAAAAGCACCTCCCTGATCTCTGCTATCCTAGGAAAAACTTCTCAAACCTATGCAGAGCTTTAGCTTTTTAAAAATCAGAGTCTCCCCACAGCACAAACTCATTGCAGGAACTGCCACCCTCTCCAAAGGGTGGTAAACACAGCCACAAGCTTCAAAGAGAACTTCACCATCAGCATCTTACCTGCCTCTACCTTGAGAGTTTGAGACACACACTGTTAGCAGATTGCAACACAGGCACTTGAAAGGCACTTTCTCCCCTGTGCACTGGGTTGCACATGGTGATTTATACAAATAAGCAAACTAACAATAATGCAGTTAACTGTGTCTTTCATAGATTAAACCCCAAACTTTTGCAGATAAAAATCAAAAAGTGTTGAAAAAAATCCTTACATAATTTAGTTTTACTTCTACCTAATTATTTTCAGATAGTTATTTCTGTATAGTCCACTTAATGCAGAATTCTTTTTACTTCTGAACTCAGAGGGAGTTAAAAGCACTGTATAATTGGGAACATGGTATTAAAAACCATTAGGAACAGGCTGCAAGTTGCAACAACTCAAGGAATCAGGTAAAACCACACAGACCAGTTAACTGAAAACTGTATTGCAAAGTCTTTATCCATTTCAGATTAATGTACAAAACGAACCAAATTGTGACAAACAGGACAACAATACACACTTTTAACACTCAGTACTATAGAAGGGGGCTGGATGCACCTTTTAAGATCAGTGAACAGTTAAAAAAAAAGAGCATGAGAGAGAGGAGAGTCAGCAGGTAATTTAGGTAGTTCAGCTGGAGCCTAAATTACAACAGTTCATGCACTATGTAACCCAAAGTAAAACTTAAAACTTTTTGCTTTTTTTAAAATCACCACTCACATTAAATTCCACCTGAGCAAATACACCACCATTCCCTGTTGACTCCTGTAATTCCTCTAATTATGCACTAATAGAGACACTATTCTAGGTAGTAGATTCATGATTTTACATTCACAGAAAACAGTTTCCTTCCCTGCAAACCATCTAGCCAAAAATAAGGCACTGCAATGGAAAACAGCATCCATCATTACCTAAGAAAGGTATTGTGTCACTGTTTCCCCATTGATACAAAATGTATCAAAATGTATTTGGCTGTCCCTCCCAGAGCCACAGCATGCTGTGTTCACACTGGTGAGGACATAGCCCTTAGTTTCCAAAATGTAAAATCATTACTTGCATCAAAGGAAACTGACCATGCTGCAGTCCTTCACAGGCAGACATTTTCTAAGTGCTCATACTATTGCATATTTAGATTCACAGAAAAAGGGTATTTAACCACCTTCTCAAGTCATTTCCTGCATGGCTGTTTCACTGCTGCTTCTATTGACACTCCCAATGAACAGTCACTCCTACTGCCCAGAAGTGCTTGCCCTCCCACCCATGCAGCTAAAAGGAGCCAAGGAAACATCTTAGGCAAGGCAGAAGCATTAAGAACTATATCTCATCTTTACTTAGCTCTCCCTAAAACCCCTCCTTCACCTTCTGCTTCATGAACTTGGCTGTACAAATGTTTTTAAACAGAACAGCACCTGAAGTACAACAGCTTTGCAACAATCCTTCAAGAGGAAATTTCTATCATCTGTGGGCCAACCATTCATCATTGAAACACATCAGCATCTGTCTGCAAAAAGCTCTGCCTTCAGTAGCCTCCCACTGAACAGAAAGAACTGCACCCCACCTCCTCAGTTCTGAGAGCAAACCACCACCAAGCTAGTCAGAACTCCTCTGTAGCTTTCTGAAGGCAAACTGGAGCTGCTCATCCCACATTATCCATCACCACTGGAAATGGACCAGAGACCCGTGTTTTTGTCAGACAACCAAACAGTGCATGAGTCCATTAACACACGGACTGTGCGGCTCCACTGTTTTATCAAGTCCTATTAATTGGCTCCTTTCCCTTACAAAGTTTCTGAATGCAGGCTCTGAAAGTTAAAAGCCAGGAGAAGCTACAGCATTCCCAAATCCACTCCTGCAGAAACCAAGACATAAGATCACCAAAGCTATAAGATGTGGTACAATTTACCTCCTTCAGCCACAGACCATTACAACTTGTTTCAGTTTGCTTGAGTATCACCTGCAAGCTGCCTCATGCCTACCTATCTTACCTGTTTTTAGGGCTGTCTTACACTATTTTCCAAAATGAGAACTAAAACTTCGCCTGCTTAGGAATGCAGGAGAAAAACAAAAATGCAAGCAAAAAAATCCTTAAGCATCTTACTATCTGTTTATAAGGTTGAATACATTTGATAATACAGCACAAATATACAGCTGTAAAGTGGTTTTGTCTTTGAAAGAGTCACCAGAAGGAAAAGAGGCAGATTATCCATGGTACCGTCCCAACCAGTCCTCCAGCACAATATTCTACCAGTAGGGCAGGAGCCACTAGAATCACACTGAGGCAACAATATGGGAGGTAGTGGCTGAATGGAGCAGACTTCTCCTGGTCTTGGGAGGTCTCACATCCTTTTAAATCTGGGTGAGAGTAATGAAAAATTGGTTTTACACACTCAAATCAGTCCTCTGCTGAACCATCAGTATCCACTACTAGCGTGTATGAAGCGAGACACGGGGAGTGTTCCTACCTACCTACAGAGCCAAATACAGAGTTGTTGAGGGTTAAGTTTCCTGTAGAATTTTTCCCCCGCATAAGTTGCTAGGAGACTAAATGCTGATAGTTAAAGGGTGCTCAACCCGGACAAAGGAAGTGGATCACTTAGTTTTGGGGGAGGGAAAAAGCTCCCGGGAGCAGAGGGTGGTGGGCTCACTGCTCTCGGTTTTCCGGGGAGAACCGTCGGGCTATTGGTAGCTGCCTGGAGTCCATGGTTAACGGAGGAGTCTGGTCCTAGGAATTCTATCATCTGTTGGAGCACCCAGGAATTCGGAATTTCTTTGCTGCCCTGCTGGATTTTGGGTCAGCCCGGGTCCAGCCGCTGCGGGTTCTCCGGCACTGACCACTTTGCCTGCTAGGGCACCCCCCTGCCTGCCGAGGACAATCCACCGCTTCCAGCCATCAGCGTCAGAGCTTCCACTGTTTGCCCTCAGGGTTCTTGGTTCTGTTTTATTATTATTATAATTGCTGTTGTTGTTTGTCTGTCCTGTTATAGTTACTAGTAAAGGACTGTTATTCCTTTCCCCATAGCTCTGACTGAAAAGTTTTTTTTAATCTTCCAAATTATAATAACATGGAAGGAAGGATTTGAATTCCTCATTCCTAGAGAGGCCTGTCTCTCCCTAGCAGACATCTGTCTTTTAAAACCGGTACAAGAGTCATTATTGCTAAAAACATCTACAAATAATTTACCAGGTATGCTGCTTATCATCTCAGACATTTTCTATACTGCTAAATAGAAAAGGGCCCAGATCTACTTTTGTGTTGAAGGTATATTCCACAGAACTTAATTCTACCATGCCTTAGAGACCAAGGATAAACAAAGTCCTGGAAGGAGATCTGAAGGTAACTGTGTGTGTTTGTATGAACAATATGGAATGCATGGGATTCATGCTCTCAAGAAAACATCTGCTTTACAACTCAGGCAATGTGGAAGCTCTGCATTTTCCTTTGAAGATCCTTCAGAAATGTAAGGAATCAATTACCAGGTGAGTAAACTGCAGAATAGCACTACACACACTGAAAAGTGCCTTTCCTCAAAGAGAAGGAAGAGCTTTACACCCCTGTAAAAAAAAAAAGCCAGGGGGAAGACAAGAGCTGCCAGAGAAGACACAGCAGAACTGTAAATGTCAACATCAAAATGAACAGGGAAGTTAATTTATGATCAGTGATGGCTTTTCAGCTAGTGGATCTGCTGCAGTATTTCAGGAACCACAAAGTCACTGAAACCCTCATGCTCCTTGCACACTTTGGGATAATTATCAGGCTATGTAGATAACTATAAAAGACACATAATCAGCAAAAAGCATTCCTGAATTGTGTTCTGATTTTTTTTTTCCTAGAAATGAATAGAAAAATCCTGTGTAAGACAGTAAGACTCAATTCTCTTGGTCACTTCTTCTGTATCACTAAACCCACCCACAAAAACTAGAACAAAAAAGCCTTACAGCATCTGCAACTGAAACGGTTAGTGGCACCCTGGAAACTCCTCTCTGCCATTATCTTTATGCCAGATCCCTACCAACCACAATTCCTGTGGCAGTTACTCACACAGCACCTTTTCATCTCATCTTTCCTTAGAAAATAATTTCATTGTGGGAATAAAAAAACAAACCCAAAACCTGGTCCTTTGGGCAGGAAAGAAATGCAGACTGTTTCACTGCTCAATTCCTTCTTACTGCTCTAAACTGCATTAGGGAATTCCCTCTTCCCAACACCCATGACAAACACTGCATCTCATCTTCCAGTAAAAAATAAGCTGCTACAAGAGCAACTGCAAAACCTGGATACACCACATCCTAAATGAGGGAAAAGAATGGAGGTTGAAGCTTACTCCAGGTTAAGGAAGAGGCTATGTGTCTAGGAGGTGAACAGCATCAAACATGCACTGGAAGCAGGTAGCTCTCCTCCTCTGCTGGAGAGAAAAAAAGGGAGAGGGGGTATGAAAATCCTCTCTTCCCAAAATATGTTAAAAGAGTTTGCAACATTCTCTACTCTCTGATCTCCATTATTTTATAATGTCTCAAACTAAGGCAGAACACCAACCATTACTGTTTTGCTTTTACTCTGGAGCAGCTGCACTGGCAGTCCAATGCAGATGTGTTACCTACCTAACAATGGAAGTAAAACAGGGTAGTTGTAAGGCATCACAAAGAGGTTTACACAGGTTAAAGTAGTGCTTGCTTTTAAATATCCAAACGGGTGGCCAAGTTCACTGTATTTTCCACTGCTACTCACAAATACCTGACAAAGAGAGATTGCTGTATTAGAATGAAGAATGTGAAGAATATTAAGCATGGGGCATTTAAAAATTCAAATCAATCTGAATCCAACTGCATTAAGACAGTAAATTATCAAGCACAGACAAATCTGAACACATCAGGGTGAGTATGGACTTATATTCCCCAGTCACAAAACTGAGACATGTAGCATTTAGTGTACACCCAGTAAGTGTGGAAATGCTCTTCACAGAGTAATCTTTACTGCTTTAGTGAAACTACTGTGAAGTGATGCCCTGAAGTTTTTGAAATTATTTAAAATAGGTTAGGGGACATCTGTTGAAGGAATATTAAAATAAACAAGCTATTTGAAATCAGTCTTCTGACTCAAAAATAGCACAAGTAATATTTACAACACTGATAAAAATAAATTCAAAGTGTTTTTAAGCATAGAAATTAAAACAATCACCCAAGAAATATCTTGATTATGCCCAGTGCCAACATTCTTAAAATTGACTTTATTTTTTTAAGTGCACATATATGAGGGTCTTAACCCTGAAAAGCAATACATGGAAACAATATTTGAACAGGATAAAAATGGTAGATGTTCTTGATTGAGGCAAGCAAAATAACCCACATCTAAGTCAAAAATAGTTTTCCTAGGAAAAAAAAACAACCTTGCAGCAAATAGCAAGTGGTTTTCCTCTGTTTTTTCAGGGCATAAGGAACAACTGGGTTTTTCACATGGTTTCTATGACAATGAGCCTATTTCTCTGATTTGTAAAAGTCTGATGTGTAGCTGGGAGAAGAAAAGCAATTTTTGAAAAACAGCACAGTAATTTTAGTAACAGGCAAATAATGTACCTATGAATGTTTAAAGGACATTTTTGAAATTAGGTTTTTTTCAAGTAACTTAATTTTTCTTCTGAATATGCATGTCATATTTTCAACTAAGTTGTATTTTTTAGGGATACAAAAACAGAGACACCAAATTCACTTTTCCAGCTGAAGTAGCATACTAAGCACACTCCCGGTGTACACATTAGGCTAATATTTAAAAGAACACCACCAAGAAGGAAGCCTGATTTTACAGAGGACACAGAAACTTATAAAAAATTACAAAAGGAGCATGTGACAAAGGATTTCAGCAACAGAACTTCGACCTCTTCAAGGCCAATCTAGCCAACAGGATCAACAGCTTCCATTAAATTCCCATTAGCAGCTTCAACCATAAAGTAAAAATGATTTGCAGCTGTTCATTAGGTGACATGATGGAAACTAGTGCTGGGTTTTCCCTGTAAGCAAATGGAAGCCTGCAGAGAATTTCAATTTAGCCAGAAATGGAACCTGGGGGGCATATTTCTTAGCAAAATGAGATGGACCTAGAAAGAGAATTAAATGAGATTACAAAGCCTGTGGAGGGAACACTCAATTCTGACTCCTGATACTTCTCTTAGAAAGGAGGTAAGTGAAACCTTGACATGTTTCTTCTCATCTGCTGCAGAGTTCAAACTAGACCCCAATTCTCCAGGTTTGCAAAGACTGAAGTACCTCAGATTACCCATTACATTTCTAGAATCAAATAAAGGGCAAGTACCTGCCAGCAGGTATGGGGAGACTTCCGTTCCAAGATGTACTGGGTGAGGGGTGAAGGCTCAAGCTCATACTTGTCAAAAGGAAGCTTGTCTATGACCATGGGTTCGCAATCCACACAGGAGAACCTCACCACGGGGTGAGCTGTGCGTGGAGGCTGAAAGGGAGGGAAAAGGGTATCAATTTTCACATATTTATGGTAAACAAACCAATTCTGATAAAAACATCCATAAGCAGGTTTTTCACCATCCTATAATTCTTAAAACATTCAGTTTCCACAATATTCCTTCAAAGAGAATAAAACACAAGCTCCCATAACAGAATATAGATTAACTATTTCTCTAACTGAAAAAAAAAATGCTCACACACTGATATATTCTTCCCACTAAGAGAAAAACATGGTTAATATGCCACTATTTATCTTTATATTTAAAAGCCTTCATGTCAAACAACTACAACAACACAGACAGGTTTAAGGGAAATTTCAACTCTTCTTCCCAACTTGAAGTTCACAGAAAAACAGATATGAGATGGCGCTCAATTCACAAAGAATCTCTCAAAGAATTCTTTACAAATCTCTTTCATTTTTTTTTCCTCTTCAATCAGGAGGTGGGAGCAAGGGGAATGGACAGACAGTACCTTGTGCACTTGCAAAGTGCAGGAACAGAACACGCCTAACAAGAGAGATGTTTAGAAAGGCTAGTGAGGCATGCCAAATGTATGATCATTTCAGTAAGAAAAGGAGAAATTAATACTGTTTTCTCCTAATTTTCTGCAGTAGCTCTTCTGTTTCAGTTTTAATTCTTCCTGCTAGTGAAAGAAGAGTCCACACATAAAGTAATACTAAGGAAAAAAAACCATAGTTGATCTTTCAAAAACAAATACTCCTTTTTCCATGTAAATGAATTTTATAAAGCTTTGATTAAAATTTAATAGGCTCACTATGATTTGTGGAACTTGAAGTAACTTACAGTTCAATTTTATAACCTTTAAAAACCATTCAGCAAATTAACTAACCATATACATGGAAGTGAATTTTCTGGATACAAGAAATGTCACAGGTTACAGTAACCACATTAGATGATACCACTCTGTTAAAAACAGTTTTGACCTTTTAAAGCAAAGTCACATCATATTATAAATAGATAAAGTAAAAACTACTCCATCCATTATCTATTTTCAGTCTGTTTAACTATTAGTGTAGAATCCTTTTTTCAGTTCTTATTTTACTTACCAGTGTTGGTGAATTCTGATCAGGCCAAAAAGATTCTGGGATTGGCCAATGCCCCACAGGAACACCCGTTTTAGGGTTAGGCCGTACATAAATGAGTTTATGACAACTATGCCACGGCTGAGAAGTAAATGAATTGATGGGCCTGGATGAATCAACAAGTCCATCTAAAATTTAAACAAAGCAAAATAACAAACAAAAATAAAATGAAAAGCTACATGCATGCATTTGTCTGCTAGCAAAATTTCTGTATTAGCAGCCAATAAGGCATTTCACTACTCTTGTTCCAAAGACACAGATCTTTACATCAGAGGTAGAAATAACCTACACATCCAGGTGTATCACAGAACCATCTGAGAAACAATTACAATATTTGCCCTGATCTCCCTTCTGCTCCTGTGGCACAGCCATTACACAGTGAGTGCAGCAAGGCATACTCATATATTATGGAAAATGTATTTGCTGACAGCTCCCACAAGCAGCAGCAAGCTACTGCTGCTGGTTCTGCTGTACCTGGAAAGGCTGAGAATTGGCATTTTCATTTTTACAAGGGCTGCAACACTCAGACTCATGCTACTACTAGTGGAAACTCAAAGAGGAGCAAAGTTTCTTGGAGAAGTTGAATCCATCTTGCAGGAAGCAACTTTTGCCACATTTTTAATTTCAACAATTCACAGATCCCTTAACCTCACAGCCTGCTGCAAAGGCCAGCATTCCCTGCCAGTCCACTGCAGTGCACCAGCACAAACACCCCTGCACACTGAGGACAAAGAACTTTGTAGCACTACAGATGTAACCAGTAGTTTTCAAAGACTGCTCTTCAAAGCAAACAGCACAGCAGAGATCACCCAGTTAACCAATCTTCCTTGTTTTAAAAAGATTTTACATTACTAGTTTTCCCTGCTTTACACAATTGGCCAGTAACACTGTGGAAACCATGTTTCAGTGACACATCAGTCTGGTTTCTCTGCATTATAAAAGCAGTGATTTTTACAGCTTGGGTAAATCCAATCATATTTCTCTCTAGTTTAGGACTTTCTCAATTCCCATAGAGATGAAAAGTCTTGACATTTTTATACATTCATAGCCACAGTACATCACCATTCACAAAATAAAGTAAACAAAAAAACCCACCCAAATTTCACCAGTCGTTTTGCCACATAGGAGAGAACATTTGGGCCACAAGAGACATAGGAATTTGCTGCTGTGCTGTCCAGCACTGTGTTATAGGAAAGCCTTCTTTAAATAAGCAAAAGGAGAAAACAAACATAGAAAAAGCTGATTCCAGAATTAAAGCAGGAATAAAGCTGGCCTTGCTAGAATGTTCAGGTGATGCTAAAAGCTATTATGTTTTCTGATATTCCAGGATCCTAACTTCCTAAACTGGAACTGGCCAGCCCTTTCCTCTTCCTTTAAGCCATGAACTTCAGCAAATCTGAAGAACTGCTTCATATTTGGAGTGCACCTTCCTCTTTTGCCCTTGATTCACAGAGAGCAAAGTAATTCCTTGTTCTTTGCAGTTTTTCACTCGCAGCTAAGAACATTCACCTGAAACTTACTGTTCTGTGATCAATTAGCAGAATGAAAATGTACAGAAAATTAAGCATTGAGATTTTTTTTAAAGGTGTTTAAGTGTTTAAATACACTACTGCTAGATTTAATTATTTTAAGTACAGTCTTGACAACACTGTAATTCAAACTTAAATGCTTCCTGCAAACGTTCGCTTTCCTCAGCCATCCAAAAAAAGGTAGAAGGAATGACACAGAGCCAGCCAGCAGTAGATGATCTATACAAGCATGTGCAGACATATGGCATCATTTAACTTAGCAAGGATCAAACTAACACTTGTAAAAGATGCATCCTGTACACTACAGGGAAAAGCTGGCAGGAAGGACATGGAAGACACTTAAGGACATCTACATACAAAGAAAGCATTTTGTTTTAAACATCAGGAGCAGGGAAAAAAAACCCCAACAATCACTATACCTTCTCCAATAGGAGCTGGGTCTGGTCCTGACTTCTCAAAGTTAATAACAACTCCACTTTGGACTTTTTGAACTAAAGATTCTAAACATTGATTCAACATTCTTTGTGTCCGAACGCAGTACGAACGACCTATGCAAGAGAGAAATTACATGGGGAAACAGAAAAGCAAATTTTGAGTAATCTTATTTAAGGAAGATGTTTTATTACCTAAGTCACACTGCCAGGGCTTGCAATTTTATCCAAAAGAACAGCAACAAACTCTGTACAAGTTTATGTAAAAGGCAAAGTACTTTGCAAATGCAATACAACCAAGAAAAAGCACCAACCCCCCACAACAATTTCTCCAAGCTCCAATTAAAAAAAAAAAATTCTAATCAACATATCATGCAATAGGCTCCAGAATTATTTTTTTAAAGATTAAATTTAGCTTATCAGCCCTGCAGCAGAATTAACATCTCACTAATAGCAGTCCTGCTCAATTCAACACTTAAAAAAAAAAATTAAAAAACCCCTCATGATGAGAAAAGCCAACCTCCAGAATAACCAAAGAAATTTTCCAAAACCTCCTACTGCATTTAGAAAATGCTCTCACATCTAGATCTGAAATAGGAATATTGCTTTATTTTAAAGTTCGCCTGTGTTACTGGAATCCAAGAAAGCACTTCATGGATTCACATGGACACAGAATAATTCAGACAGAGAAAACAAGAAGAGGTGAAGGTGAATTAAAGGAAAATAAATATTTCAAGGCAAATGCCAAATGTGAAGCAAAGCAAAAAAGCATCAAGTTACCTCCTGTAACCTCACACATCTGTGTGATAGCAGATTCATCAGTAGGCACACTCCCAAGCTGCTCTGGTTCAGCAGATGCAGCTCCTGGCAAACGCAGTACCAGAGCAAACAGCCTTTGATCCCAACGGAATGGTTCTTTGGTGAGTTCACTTCCAGGCAAAGGAGAATTCAACGGAAGATGAAGCTGGTAAAAAAAGATTTAAGAACATTTTGCAGTATCTGACAAACAGCTAAAAACATCATATCCAAATTCATTCATCTGTAAAAGACCCAATTTCTCTCCAACCCATTAATTTTTCTGAAGTTCTCATCTCAAAACCTTTACAGACTATGAATTTAGGGGCTGGACTGTGACAGGATAGCTGGTTTCTATTCTCTATAAAAACAGGTCAACAATGAAGAAGTCCAATTAGCAGGAAAAAAACAATTAATAGTCATCTCAACATAGCATCAATTTGCACAATCATAACCTGAAATAACTTAATTCAAGTTTACCTCCTCTTGGACTCCAGCTGTATTTGTCAGTTTGTTTCCATCTGTGATGGTAATCAAAATAGATGGCTCCAAAAAGAACGGATTCCTTCCCTACAGACAAAAGCACAAGAATGCTAAGAGCAACCTTAACACACAGGCTCAGAGGCTTGTACTTTGGTCATTATAAAATAAACAGTAAGATAAGAAATCTTTCAAAATAATCCTGTAATTTTTTAAATAGGTGTGGAACCACACAAGATGGGCTACTCCTGTGTGTCTACAGTTGGGGCATTTATACTCTGCTTCTTTGTACTTCAGTAAGGAAAAAAAATGCCAGCATTTCCCAGGGGCTTTTCAGTAGCCATAATAAGAAAAAAAGTTCCCAGTTCAAGCTCTTACACAGAGCTATCCAACATTAAAAAAAAAGATAAATGCAAAAATGAACTTGAACCACCAAAATCCCTCACCAACTATAATTTAAAAAACCCTAGAAATATAAAAGACAGAAGACTATATAGATTTGTTACCTGTCCATAATTGTCTATTCCAGACACTAATCTATTGAGATTTAACAAGTCAAACGATGACCTGAGTGCCTGACCAAGGGTTGTTAGTCCTGAAGCCTGAAGGTTTTTCAGTTCATTCATGAATGTTGCATGGTTTTCCTTCCATCCAGCCTGTTACATAAAACAAAAAAGCTTATTATTCTAGCAGCAAACTGCAATCAACTGCAAGTTGGCATTTATCTCTCTTCCCAACAAAAATTAATTATATTCCTGATTAACAGATGCACTGCACCATTTATATGCTGCACACACCGAATCCAGGTATGCACAACTTGATGTGAAACATGGTTACACCTACAATGGGAGACTCAAGAAACACACGCTGCTAAGCAATGGAAAAACTTTGCATTACCATGAAAATTGCTGTAGAGATGATGCTGTTAATAGAAGTATTTGGATTCAGCATGTGAATATTTTTTAGGAGAAACTGCCAAGTTTGGAAATCAGAAATGCAGCTGCCAAAGTAACAGCAAAGGTAAAACCAAGATAAAAGCAGCATAATGTCGCTGCCTCTTCTGGCATATACCCATTCCCTTTTTGTCTTTTCTTCCATAAATTAAGCCTGGAAGGAAAGAAAGCAGCTGCAAACACCCTATGTAAGAATCAAATCACTGTTTAGTGTCTCAGTGTAACAGCTTAAAATTTTGGAGGTCTTTAAAAAAGTTATTGCTGACAAAGCCTAGGGATCAAAGGAACAGCATGTTATGTGGATAGATCAGTCCAAGCAAGCACTCTGGACCCTCTAGTAAGCAGGCCCAACAGGTGTGATTCTCATACCCTTCCCTTAAAAGTGGTTTGCTGCACAGTTGGGAAACTATTTTAGAAAAGACCAGCTCACAGGGAATTGGTACAAGATTTAAAGATGTCTCATCTAAAACAACCAAAGCTTGAAAGTCCTGGATATTCCCATAACTCTCAGCCTTGCTATTATACCATACTCTCCAAGCCACTCCTGCAGCAAGCAACCATTTATTCACCCAGGCTCACTATCATCTGGCACCAGAGACATTCCCATATTCCACCAGGAATCCCAGCTACGCAGACATGGAGAGGATCATTTCAGACAGCCTGACTTTTTCTGGGACAACCTCTGAGCAACACATCCTCCAGGTGAAGCAGGTTCCCCCTGTGCACTGGGCTCAGCAGAAACCACCTGCTGCCTGTGCCCAGCTGTGCAAGAACACAGGAGGACAGGATTTTCCTGTGCTTTTTTAAGCACCTCTACCCCATTGCCAACCTTTAGTACACACTGAGGGCTCTGTAAATGGTCTTAGGATAGACATGTTCAGAACCATAAAAATGTAAGAATCAAGTAGAAAGGACATGTGATGATCAATACTTCTGTTGAGTTGACAAGCCTAAGCTGGGTGGGTTTCTTATCAGAATGGAGAATTATCATAAGATGATACAACAAAAGCACTTTCATCAAGTTTAGCTCCCTTAACCAGTTCTTCAAGCTTGAGATTAATGCAAGGGATACAAGAGAGAAAACTCTGCAGTGGGACAAAGAAAGAACAGGCTTTCACCAAGATTGGTTCAGCTTTATTATTAAACTGCCCTGGAAGCTCAAAAGAACCAGGTAATTCTCAATAAAACACCATCAACATTGACACACAACTCCAACTTAAAATATAGCATCTAATCAGCAGAGCCACAGCAACCTCCCACACCTGTGCTCAGCTCAAAGCAAAAATTAAGTGCAAGCATAGGTGGAGTAAAAGTGACTCAGTTAATGGTATTTTTTCAGTGAAATAGCACCAAATCCCAACAAGACGATTTGTCTTATCCTAAAAAAGTTTTTCTTAAACAATTTTAAACGAACAGTTACCAAAACTGATTTGTCTGAATTCTATGGACCCATAAATGTAGGTGAGACTGCTCCCTTTTGTCTGGTAAAATCACCCATCAATGAGTCCATCAGTGTTCTTGGGAACAGCCAGGCTGGAGTTCAAAGTGTTTTCCAGCAAAGACCATTTGTGTTAGTTACAAAAGCGCATAGGGGAACAAATAATTTACAAAGGAAACACTATTCCCAGTCTACATTTCTTGATTTGAACTCCAATGAATTTAAGAGTATTCTTTATAAAATAAACAGTAAGAGTCTTCAGTGATATTTGGAGATTCTGCTATCTTCCTGTTGTGAAAATGTTTGTTCAGCTTCCAGCTCTCTGTTTGATCTCACTGCAGTGTGGTCAACTGCCTGCAAAATAAAACATGTACCATTTCCCCGGGCAGAAGTAGGGAAGCTGAAGGTACAAGGAACAGCTGATCACCAATGGTTGGCTGTCCAAGAAAAATATTTTTCATCTTACAGCTCTCACAGGATCTTTAAAGATAAAGCCAAGGAGAACTGTACCTTTGAAATAAACAGAGTAAAATGGAAGAAGTTCTCATAATGAGAACAAGAGCAGCAAATGCAAGATTTCCATATCCAGCTCTAAATAAAGGTCTGATTAGTTAATGTACTGCATTCTCTACCTTATCCTCAAAAAAAAAAAAAATCTTGAATCAAAAACATTTAAATCAATGACAAGAAAGTGTATTTCTGTAAAATGTTTTTCTCCAGAAAGACTCAAGCCAATGTATACAATGAAACGTATTTCAGGGACAGAAACTCTAGCCCCAAAGAAGCCTGTACATTCTCCTTTCCATATATACAGTAGGAACATTCTTAGGGCAAAACAGTCAAGTACCCAACACCAAGCAGATGCACGAGTTCACGTTAAAGTGATTAAATAATAATCCTTCCTAAATTCAAAATACTGCCATTAATGCTGCATACAAAAAAAAACCCACTGGCTCTATTTGCCATGAGAAACACTAATGACCAAAAAATCCCAACCAAAACCCCACAACCTTAAAGGACCAAACACAAACATATTCTACAAAACTACATATCCTCTACAGGTCAGTAACTAAGAAGTCAGAACTGAATATTAGTTATTTCAGATGTTTATGAATCAATTTGAACAGAGTGGTTTCTTCTAATCTTCAATATTACATTTCGACTTAGTCACTTTTATGCCCAGAATTTATTAATAGCAATCTGAGCATCCTTTACCTTGCCAGTAAGTTACTGGCCTTTCCTTTGATAATTTATATGAACAAATAATTTTAGACACTAAATACATACCAAAAGACTTTCAAAGATAGGAAAAAAACAAGTACTAAAATAGAAAATCTCACCCTCTGCTTATGCCAACAACAGGCAAAAATGCACTATCATTTGGCCTTCTGCAAGCTCTGGATACCATCCTACAAACCACTCAGATTTGGAAGCATCACACCACCTTCCAGCTCCTGGCTTCGGCCTTTGCGAGCAAATCATGCTGACAAGAAATAACATACTTCAAAAGTAACATTTTTCACTGGTGACTTAGTTTTCAGACAAATCCATGCCCTGCTCTGTATTTCACCACACAGCTACAGAAGTATTTCAGCTGCTCCAAGAAGCAGATAAGGTCAAAACAGCTTATTTCAGCAGGATAAAGGCCCAGATTAACGAGAATTCAAACACCAAGGTGAAAAATCCAGTGAAGAAAAGGAGGCTTTATTTAGACCAAGCAGAATCAGGACTAACTGAACATCAAAAGAACAAAGTTGAGCAGCAAAAGAAAATCTTGGTCAGAAACAGTAGCTTAAAAAGACCTTCAAGACTCAGGAGAAACATAAGATTTTAGTTGCAAGAGACTAGAAAGAAAATCTTATAAAATGCTGAAGCAGGAGTTAAAAAATAAAACCAAAACACTCCAGTCCACCTTTATCATATAAAAGGGGGCAATATCGACATACAAGTAAAACAGTACCAAGTTTTGAACACATGTAACACACAGATCTTGAAATCTCAGCTACACTGGCTTATCTGTCAGGTTTACTGGTCTTATTGTAGTTTTTTTAATTGGTTCATTGTTGGTTTGTTCTGGCTTTGATTGGTGATGTGCTTTTTTCTTTTATTCTTTCCAACTATTTCTTGGCGCAGTTTGGTCAGCGGGTAAAAAAAGGGGCAGAGCCAAAGGCTGGGCATTAGAGCACAAGAATTCCAGGTCCAAAGCTGTTCCCAGTTTCACCAGCTTCAGGAAGTCTAGGGATGTGGTGCTTTGGAGGCTGCAAGTCTTCATCTTTAGGGCTTTTAATAAGCAATGCTGTAAGACTGAACTACATAGCTTATTGTTCACTGGATTTCTTTCAGATCTAATTCAAAAACTGCAACATTACTAAAAATAATCTTTCAAGAAGACAATTTGCAATCCTGCATGCCAATCACAACAGCCTGTGTTACAGTAAGTACACAATATTTAGTCAAATATACAGATTTTTAAGAATTCTGCTAACGTTTCCCTAGAAAGAACAACTGCATTTCAGATATTACAACTTGTTTGAAGTATTTAAGTTTCTCAGTAATTCAAGCTATTATTAAATGCACCCATCTTAGGAAAACAGACTAGCTTAAGACAACATGCCTGTGGCATCCTGTTGGAGTCCTAGAAACTTAAGAGTTTGGGGTTTTAGTGTATAATAATACATATGAGTCAAGATGGAGGATTTTGGGTGTTGTGTTTGTTCTTCTTCACTGTTGGAGTCCAGGACATTCCTTTGGTTGCCCTGGAGGGTCTGAGACCTGGACAGGGGGGTATGGGACCCTGGCACGGAGCCCAGAGGGACACTGGCTTTGATCCCAGTCCATGGGAAATGCTTCCTGCACTGCAGGAAGGATTGCAAGCCACAAGAGTGTGAAAGATAGTAGTTTAGCTTATCACAGGGTGAAAAAACAGTAGGTTTGGGTTTTTAGTATGGAAGTGAATGGGAGCAAAATGGAGAATTTTGGGCGTTGTCTCCTGCTTCTTCTTTCCTCTTCCCTCACTCCATTTTCTGCAGTGATGGTGGCACTAAGTAGTTTAAAGAGATTGGGTCAAAGTAGGGATGACCTGTTTAGTATAAGTGATAGGTATTGGCAAATAATGATAAATAAAGAACACGTAACAATTAGTATAAAAGATAGCGACAGCCCAGTGCGGGAGGAGTCGACAGATGCCCGAGCAGCTGCACAGACCTTAGTTGGGCACTGAGAAAATTGTAAGATAAGCAATAAACAAAGCATGCAACCTTGAAAAATCAGAACCTGAAGACTCCATTTCTTTGTTACATCTGGCTCAGGGCTTTACAGAAGGCGAAAAGACTCTAAAACCACCTGAATCTCGGAACAAAAACCGAGACATCACCTTCTTCCTTCTTCTTCATGAGTTTGGGTGGTTTTCTGTAATAGGGTGAAAAAGGTCCACATTGCAGGCCTTGGGTGGTCATTATTGGGTCAAAACCATAAATAATATAGGTGTCACCTTGGTATTGGGTAATTATTGCTTAAATAACCTTGGAAAGAGTTAGAAGCACTCCATTTTACCTCGTTTCCCTAGCTTGCTAGTTAAGCTCATGGCTCATGAGCCTGTAAATACTGTAAATAGATAAGATATAATAAACATTCCAAGTCCAAACTTGACATTTTTGTTTCCCATGTTATTCATCCTGACCTTGGCAGAGAAGAAAAGAAGCAAAACCCGTCACAGCATCCTAGCTTGTCAGTGGCAATCATTTGGAAAAAATAAGGTAAGAAAAAAATCCAGCTGTTGAAATCTGAAACCACTCCTGCTATGGAATTTCCAAGTACCGTAGGAAGACAGTGAAACCAGCAGATCATTTTGCATCCCAAATCACTAGAATGATTCATTTTTAAATTACCTTTCTGTTCACTAGTGACTGTATACATGATCACAACTCAGACCTGCTCATGTCTGACCCAAAGTCAAGCAAGTGTTTCTTTTGTACAGAAGTGAATTATTCTTTTGGACACCCTACAATGCAAGGGGCTGCTTCCCAAATGCCAAAGTATCTTCACCTCTTTGTAATCTCCAGAACTCAGCCCCAGCACTGCTCAGTGGGTTCTGCAGCAGGGAATAACCTCCTATGTAGCCTTGAGCTACCCTGCCTGAGCACCGGCAACTTTGGGATAGGAGTTTTAGCAAGCCAAGACTGTCTTGGTCACCCCAGTTCTGCCACAATAAAACTCAGTGTCCTAGGGTAACTTTATGATGCCTGTATCCCCAATCATCTGTTCTGTTTGTGCTGTATATTGAGTCCTGTGCCTTTAAGACTGGTTCTAAGAGCAAGGAGAAGCGCGGAGTTTGTTTTGAGAAAACTGCCTGACTCCTCCACATTCTTCGGCGGACAGGGTGTTCGGCGGAGGCTTGGAGACTGCAGGACAGAGATTTTTTTTGCTTTTAGTTAGTTTCAGCTAGCTAGGGCAGAGAAGTTCCCTGGACTGTTTTTTTTTTTTTTTTTCCTTTTTCTTGGAACTGTTTAAACCTACTCTGGACTGAAAACCCAGGGGAGCACTGGGGGCTGCACCTGCGGCCCACCGGGGACTGGACCTCGGCATTTTCCAGCAGCGCCAGAGGGACTGGGACTGAGGAGAGACTGAGAGAGAGAGAGCCGAGCTCCACCCACGGCAAGGACTTTCTCAATTTGCCATCTCACTTCAGAAGGAGAGGTTTTATTGTTTCATATTATTCATTCTTTATAATTGTATACACATTTGTTTAGTAAAATAGTTTTTTCCACTTTTCTCCAAAGAGGTTTTTCTTTTACCGGACCGGTTGGAGGGAGGGGCCACCTGGGTTTGCTTCCTTGGAGGGATCCTATACAGGGGTTTTCTCCCAAATTTGCCCCAAACCAGGACACTCAGCAAACAGGGAGAGGGAGAGGTGCTGGCATCATGTGTCCCCCTGCTCATGAAGGACAGTTAGGTAAGGCCGCTTGTCAGTACAGAGCAGCCAATGCCCACACTACTCCCACGCATTTGATTTGTTGCTTAAAGATTTGCTAGCTAAAAATAGCACACAGGAGAAGAAAGGCACTGACTACACTATGAACACCAAATACATTTTTATCTAAGATTTTTCATGTCCTAAAATAATTCAAAATCATATGACCTACTAATCACCTACTAATTTCATCCTCACAAATGTGGTCTGTGCAAATGGGGCAGGAAAACAGCTCTAAGAGACACAGACTGACTACCCTCCAAATACTTATGAATGCCATTTTCAAGGCAACAGAGCTCTCAGGTTTTCTGTACCTTTGGCTGCAAAACTCTTCTCTCATTTCAGCACTTCTACTCTCTAGTTTGTTCTGTGCAACACACCAGTCCTGTCACTGCACAGCATTAAACAGCCCGTAGCAAAGAAACTCCCAAGATCAATTCTTTTTTGTTCTTGGCACAGGAGAGCAGCACAGCACCCACCTCTTGTATTTGAGATCAGCACAGCTCCAGCACAGAACGATACTGGCACACAGGTCTGAAATCAGCTTATCACTGAGGGGTGCTGAATGCAGGGTGCAGCCAGGACTCACTGGTTGCTCCAGGAGGTGCACACTGCTGTCTGCTGTGAGACCTGCCAAAGACCCTCCTTCTCAGTTCTAGTCTGAGGAGTATTTTAGCAGGTAACCAATTCACAGGTTTAAACTACTCCCTCAATAATCCCACAGAGCAGTCAAGTACAGTGAAGAGTCTACAGAAGCATCACTTGGTCCTCTACATCAGAGCTAGTGAGCACCAGGTCAGAGTGTTTAGGCTAAGTATTGTGAATACTAAGTTAATTGTTTCTGTCTGTAAAGTTACTTCTGCTGCTTTTGTAGGACACTCAAACTGAAAACTATCTGTCCTGGTTTAGGACACTATCCATCAAAAGTGCTTCTTTAAATCCAGTGGGGACTTTTTGGAAATTTATTTTTTTAAAAAGCCCTTAAATTCTAGTCAAATAAAACATCACAAATGCTTAATATGCATAAAATGTCTCCAAGAGACCAGAGACGCATAAACTGCTTTAAAACATCTTTAGAAAAAAACACATCTTAAAAAAAGACACTGGAGTAGATGATTCCTTTGATCCCACACAGCTGATACACCCTGACACAAGATTTTTAGCAGAAAGCTGTCACTTTGCACACCCCTCTATCTCCATCCAGCTCCAGGCACAATTCTTCATTTTCTCTGGGACACACTATGTACCTTGATAACACAGAATCTCTCCTCCCCTCACCCACACTATTTTTCCCTACACAGCTGGAAACAGTGCAGGGAAGGTGTCATGCACCTCCAGGCCCGTGGACAGTGCACACAGACAAGGCAGCTGTCCCTTGGGACACAACAGCCACACTATGGCCCCTCCTGGACGCTCACCACTCAGTGCCTGCCTGGAGAGCATCCTCCAGTTTCACTTCCCCTCAAAGCAATCCAGGCCTTGCACTCCAAGGAAGGGCTGCAGTGTGAACTGAGATGCCCAGAAGATCCCCTTCAATTGCACATTTCTAAGTTGAACTCTCCTGTACTTGCACCCATCAGATGAAATAATTTCTAAAGACAGATCAAACCAGTTGGTTTTCTAAAGCACATTAGTGAATGTGAACTGCATTCTAGCACAGTATGTGAGTACCTGTTTTTATTACAGGCAGTCAGATATACAGAAAACTATTTCATCTTGTATAGAAAGAAGTATTTCTCCATGAAAACTTAAAATAAAAAAACTCAAAGAAAGCTCAGTCAAACTACACCATGTGGTTCACTGTCCTTTCAAGACAACTTCACCTTTAAATAAGACAAATGCTTTTCCTTCAAGAAGAATTCAAGATGTTTATGTTAAGAACCACTCAAATAATCTTTAAGCATAGCACCCCTGCAAAACACTAGCAGAGAGGTTCTTAAGCTCCAGTTACAAAACAAGTACTGGGGCCTTTTGTTAATAACAGCATTTAGAGAGAAGCAGCACCTTCTTCTATAGGAATGCCAAACGCAGATGCTGTATGAACAACTCAAAGCTGGAAACTGCTTGGAACCAAGAAATAATAATCAATGCTGAGCAGAAAGAAAAAAGCCTACGCTACTGTGGTGGTGCAGAACTGTTTTATTAGGTTTTTATAAGAAGTTTATGTTATGGTTCATTTCACTGTATCCCCAATTCTGTATCCCTTTTGTGTTGTCTGTATAATAAGGTGTTTTGTGTCAGTCCTCCCACTCCTCACCTGACTTGTAACATCCCCTCTGTCCCAACCCCCCTCTCTGGGGCAGCTTGTCTATCACTTTGAGGAGCCCTCCCAAGTTGCGAAATCTCAGGGAGAGGGCTTCAGGTGATAGGCCCCCTGGGGGGAATTCCTTTAGCTCTGTATTTTAGTGGTCCAAGGCTTGGGGGTGGGCACACCTTGTTACCCCCGGAATTTCCTGATTTGTTGTCTTGTGGTACCCCCCCCGGAACCCCTCCCCCGCTTATAGGGGGTAGGAGGGAGGAAAAAAGTCTCTCTCTCGGCCCCTCAGCGTCTCGGCTCTCAGCTCGGAGCTCTGAGCCTCGCTGCTCCTCAACTCTGGAGCTAATAAACATCTTTTAACCTGCTAAGCTGAGAGCCAGCCTTTTCTCTTCTGCTGCTGTTGCTGTCACAACACTTTTGGGGTTCAGCTGCTAAACCGAGAAGCCGAAATGAACTGGGACCTTCTGTGCCTGGATTGACTCGAGCTAGCCAGAGGTCATCTCCTGCCCGGTGCGGGACGGAACCAGACACACGCTACCTTTTTATTTATTACCTGCTGCTCCTGCTTCAACCCATCTCTGGAATTACCTTTTTGGTCAACAGTATTTAATGTATTTTGACAGTTACTCTCAATGCACTTTTTCCTGTACAAGGATAAAAGGAAACATGCAAAGAAAGAAAAGTATAAATACCCGAGAGATCATGGTATCACCCTGTTCCAAAAAGCATTCTTATTTAAATAGAAAAACACTATCCAGTTAAAAAAGCACCTATTTCTGAGGAATACTCGAGAAGCCAGGATATTTCAAAACAGAGCTGAACCAGAACAAGCTACATTTCACACAACAGCTTAATGGAGAGGGAACACAGAAGTAATCAGTTTGCAGCCTTAGCACAGTAAGCATAACAAGAGGCTCCATGCTCCTGTTCAGCAGCATAGCACTCATTTCAGAAATAACATTATAGGTGCATCTTATCCAAACACTGTAGAGAGGGCAACTGCTGAAATGTGGAGGTTTCAATCAAAGATTTTCAGCTACTCAGCGCCTGTTACTCTTTCAGACTATCAAATACACTTTCAATACCAGACAGCCCCAGCTCTGTCCTTCTGGTCCCTTCCTACACTCAGCATGGCTGGAGAAGTCACAAGGAATAAAGACAATAACTAAGAGGTTACAGAGTAGGTGCTATCAACACAAGGAATTCCTCACTGCACATTTTTGAAAATCAAGTGGAAGAGCATTACTGATAATACTCTAGCTTTACAGCCCAGAGCTGAAACAACACAATATGATTCGTGTTTATTTTGCAAACTGCCACAGTCCTTCTTCCTTCCAAAAGCACATCACAGAACTAGAGCAGCACACCAAAGTGCTACAGGTATTGCAAATTTACTTCAAAACTCAAGGTAAATCTAGGAGTCATGTAATCACCAGCTTTCCTCAATTCATGTCTGAAATGCTGTTCAATGCACTGCTGAGGAAAAGAAATACTTTAGATGACCATTAAATTCATATACTCACTAAAATATCAACTAGCCAGCCTAGCAAATAACTTCACCCTGATACAGCCAAAAATACACTGGTGGCCCTGGGAACATTACTATTGGTCAGATTTTTATTTCAGATGATGGCAAGGTTAGATTTCTTTTTAATGCAAGAGTCACTTGGTCCAAAAGTAACTACCTGAGCTTAAGTTCTTTTGATTAGAGAAGGCTCCCCCAAGCCAGGCCCTCTGAGTGCAGGGTACATCGTCCCGATCCAGCGCTCTGGTCCCACCACATCCCAGCCTCGGAGCACCATTGGGAGGCCTGGCAGCAGCTAAAGGCACCAAGTGTTCTGCCTCAACAGATGCACATTCTCCCACAAAGCAGAGCTTAACTTTTTTTTTAATTAAAACTCACTGGCTGAACCATTAACAAGTTATGAAGACCAGTGCTAATGCATTATACTCACTTAGAAGTGCATGGCAATACCAGCTTAACCACACTGTAGATCTTTGTTTTCTGTCCAATTAATTGCTCAACAACATCCATCTTACCAAGATTCTTACTTTTTAAAATATTATTTCACACGTTTAAGATTTTAAAAGCATCTGTGAGAACAGACAAATCAACAATTGCCTTATCTTTAAAATGTAAAATTAAGGAGTTCTGAACTGTTAGTTTTTTTAGTCTAGAATTACATCTAGTGCTGCTTATCCTGAAATTTGCATAGATACACAAGGAAAGAATCATAACTGGGTAAATTGTGAGATAGAAAATTATAACAATAAAAGTAATAATAGCTATTTAAAAATAAAACAAGACTTGTTTACTTATCTGACAATAAGCAGTTCAAGTTTCAGAGATCCTTGTCAATCTCAGTTCTTACATTAAAGGAAATTTTGTTTTTCCAATGCTCTGACGAGTGAATATACAGATCAATACAAGTTTATGGAAAAATACAGATTCTGATCTGTACAATAAGTCTCTTTACAAGAATATACTTTTTTCTTGGCATATTCCTAAAATCTCGATCCTAGAACATGCTGCTTACAGCTGAAATTGATTGCTATGTGATTTCTGTATTCTGTATTCCAAAATTAGCCAGAAAAAATACAAAGCAAAAAAATTCCTTTCAATTATTGCCTGCTATATTTTCAGGGGGTGTAAAAGCACAGTAGTTACATTATTAAGATGTGCACTGTAAGAATAAAGTTTAAGAAAGAAGAAAAAAATTCCGAGATTCAATCTACAAGAGTGAATTGCTTAAGTGGCAATCTGCATTTAAAATTCAGAACAGCACCAGCTGTTCTTTCCATTGTTTTTTTGGTGTTTTTTTTTTAGTTGGTGGATTTTTTTGGTGGGGTTCTTTTTTGTTGTTTTTTGGGGGGTGTTTTTTCTTTGTTGTTTTTTTGGTTGGTGGGGGTTTTTTGTTTTGTTTTTTTGTGGGTTTTTTTGGGGGGTAGGGGATGGTAGACTATATTATTAAATAAAATCAAGGATATAGGCATTCAAAATACAGACAGTGAAGAGAATCACTAAGGCTGAAGCCATCTGGAACCTTCTGACAGGGCCCTTGGAATTTCACTACTCTCCCCTCCATAAGCACTCAGCCCCGGATCACAGGTCACACAGTAACAGAACATGCTTTTTCCCACTAGATCCCAGCTGCCTGAGGTATGAGAACACTGTAAGAGAGAGCACTAAGTCATATCTTTTCTAGATCACAGTGTGACATTAAATTTGAAGAATTAGGGATTTTTAGGAAAGTTAAGTTGCTGAAATAGCTGAAGTAGATAGGTAAGCTTTGTTCACAGTTAACAGAAGCCAGATCTTAGATAAGATATCCTGGATTTAGTAACTCATTGCTTGTCAGCTTTATGTTTCTGTAGCTGTGCTTGGAATGAAAACCAAAATGTGGTAAATAGGACATAAGATAGCTGCAGATTTCCTGCTTAAAGGACCCATTGAACATAGGAAACTACAAGTTCTACCAAGGATTCATTTGTCACAAATGCATTGAAAAGGTAGAAAGGTCAGGATGAGGAAGACTCATCTTACTTCCTCATTTTGGGTGACCCCTCCCCAGAAGAGACCCCACTCATTTTAGGAAACAAACTACACATGCTTAATAGCCTTTTTTGCCAATTAGCATATGAAGCGAGAAATGGGAGGTGACAGGGGTATGAATATGTATTTGTATTTTGGGTATTCAACACTTTTGTAAATAAAAGGCTTTGTAATTACCTGAGAATTTTGCAGTGCGAATTAGGGAACTATCCCAACGGCTGCCCGGCCGTAATAAACATACACTTTCTAACTTTAAACTGTTAGAGAGTTTTTGTCCATCACAGTTGGGTATCGATACTAGATCAATACCCGTATTTTTTAATAAGTCATTTTGGCAAGCCAGGCAGGAGACTGCTCTCTCTGGCCGTGGGGCCAGTGGGGTCCAGGACCCCTCTGGGCGCCCACCCGGAATTTTCTGGGAAGAGGGCTCCTGCGGTCCCATTGACTACCCGGGGAAAGACCAGAACCTGCTGGAACTACAGACAAAAGATATGTTCATATTTGAAAAGAAGTACTTTGGTATAGGCAGTTGGTAAGACACTGAAAGACGTCTCGTGCACAACATACCCCTCTTGGGTTTGTTTGTAAAAGTTGTGACAGCTCTGCGGAGCCTGGTGTCAGGTGTCAGGGGTTTGGTAGTCTGTGTCCCGTAGTGGGGACAGCGGTAACCGGTTTTTTGTTATGTCATCTTGCAGTTTAAAGATGCCTTGGTAGTCCGTGTCCCGTGAAGGGGCAGCGGCGGCAGTGAAATAACCGGTTTTGTTGTCGTGTATCAGGAGCAGTGGTGGCTCCGGTTTGAGTTTGTGGTTTAAAGGTACCTTGACAATCCATAATCCGAGTGGCTAGCCCGTTCTGGGATGCGAAGGGTCCCGTTGTTGGTCGCGGAAAATCCCGACTGCGGCCCCGCGTGCGCTGGGTGTGAGTGGTGTGAACGGATCCATGTTTTGTGGTCTCGTGGTTTTGTGTGTTTGTGTCTTCAGGTGTGGAAGAATTATTGGTGCACCGTATGTATCGTGGTCTGTGGGAGTTTGTGTAAGCGTTTTGATTTGTGTGATTTTGGAGTGTGTTAGTAACCTGTGTAAGTGTTTTTAGGAGTTTTGCAAGCTTGAAGTTGTAAAAGCCTTTTGAATTCCCCGCCTGAGCAGCGGAGGGATCCCTCTGTTTAAGAGAGCAGAAGGATTTAAAGTGTTTGTATTGTATCCAGATTGTGTGCTGGAGGGGAATTAGACTGTGTGTGAGCTTGAACAGCATGTGCTTTTGGCAACAAGATTTTGCTGATGTTTTGTTAGGTGTAAAAAGCATTTGTGTAAGTTTAAATTGTTTATTTTTTGAGCTAAAAGGAGTGAGCGGTGGCATAAGGAGGTTTGAAACCTGAGGCAGTCCCAGCAATCGTCGGGGGGGGGGGGGGGGGGGAGAGGGTGTGATTTGTTTCCCTGGTAACTGCAGGGGAATCCAGGCTCTGCAGCCTCAGGCCGCATCTCTAAACTCCCTGTAAAACCCTAAGAAATTTTTTTGGCGAGTGAGTGTTTCAATTAAAGAAAAAAAAAAGTTTTTGCTTGTTTGAGAGGCTTGCAGTTGCTAGAGTGTGTGGTAATATTTTAAAGTCCTGGTGGTGCAGTCCCTAACCACAGAGGCGTGGAGAGGCAGCGTGGGATCAGGGTTACCCCCCCACCTCCTTCTCATGGAGGGATTTGTGTGTGGTGTCCCGGCCGAAATCCATAGGATTTTTTGGCGAGACCTTGTTGAAACTTCTGGTGCAGTGTGTTTGGGGTCGTGAGGGACCCCTGGCTATTTTCTTTGCGAACCTAAAACGGTTGGTGTTTGGAGTTGGGTCTTTCTGAGAAAAGGCTTTGATTGTGTGCAGAAAGCAGAGAGCCCAGAACTTATGCCCAGAGCTAGCAGAAATAGCCGAGAAATTTTTGGTGCTGAGAAGCGCAATTGAAGTAGTCTACTTTGTGTTTTGTAACATCTTGGACCAAAAGGGATTCTAAACATGGGGGCAAATGAGAGCAAAGAGATTCCCAGAGGAAGCCCTTTAGGGTGTATCTTAACACACTGGAAAGAACTGGTGGGCTGTGGTGGTACCGAAACTAAGAGGGAGCTTGCTGAGCTTTGTACACAATGGTGGCCATTATATAAACTTGATGAAGGTGTGAAGTGGCCAGTAAACGGTACACTGGACTATGAGACATTATTACAATTGATGCTTTTCCTTCGGCGTCAACAAAAGTGGCAAGAAGTAGCTTATGCTGATATGTTTTTCACTCTCAGGAATCATCCCGAGTGGCAAAGGGATTGTGGAATGAGGTCACCATCTGATCCTTTAGTATTAGCCCTTGAAAAGGATAATAAAGCTACTGAAGGGAAGCCCAAATGGTGTTGTAGTACCTGCTCGATAAATCAGAGGTGCACCCATCCTGACAAAGTATACCAAGCAGAGGCTTTGGAACAAGAGACAGAAGACATACTTAAGCCACCCCCTAGGAGGCAGGAAAGGAGGAGGGTGGTGGGGGACGCAAATTTAGAACCATCATTGACTCCAACCTCCCCCACTTCATCTTTAGCTTCATCTTCCTTTGGGAGGACAGCAATTGAGGTAGGGGGTTCTCCACCCACTCCTAAACCCCGGAAACCACCCAAATTTTATCCACCACTGCCTAGCAGTGACAGTGAGTGGGATGAACCTGAACCCCTCCCACCGGGTCCTAAGATTCCCTCACAAGGACCTATAGCATCAAGGACCCGAAAACAAACCAGAGAGGTGATACAAGCACCTCTAAGACAAGCAATAACCTCTGATGGGGAAACAAAACTTATTAAAGTTCCCTTTTCCTCAAGTGATTTAGAAATTTGGGAAAGGATTGCTAAGGGCTATCGAAGTGATCCAATAGGGGTTGCTAAGAAAATGAAGTTTATGATTAAGCAGCATTCACCTGATTGGGCAGATCTGCAACTGCTACTTGATGCCTTAACAGAAACTGAGAAACAATTAGTTTTGAAAGTGGCTGGGGATCTGGCTGAAGATGATTGTAGGACAACACAGGAGGATGTTAAAGATGTATTTCCCCTTCAAGACCCAGGTTGGGATCCTAATGATGATGAGGGGTTATGACGGTTAAAGAGATACCAAGAACTAATAGTAAAAGGGCTAGAAAGAGCAATCCCCAAAACCATAAACTGGTCAGCCTTATATGCTATCAAACAGGGCCCCTCTCAAACACCTTCTGAATTTCTAGATCACCTGCGAGATGCAAGGCGCCAACACCACCCTGGATCCTGGATCTGATGAAGGAACATAGCAATTAATAAATTTATTTTTAGGACAATCCACAGGAGATATCAGGTGGAAACTCCAGAAGATCCAGGTTCCAAACAGCCGGAATTTAGAAACTTTATTAGATGAGGCCTGGAGAGTTTTTAGTAACCGGGAAGAAGGATATAAACAAGGGATGAAGAAACTAGCAGCAGTAGTAAAAGAAGGAGAAAAGAGAAAACGTGGGCAAGGTCCACCAAAAAAAGGACCACCCTGACTGGGAAAAGATCAATGTGCATTTTGTAAGAAATTTGGTCACTGGAAAAACCAGTGTCCAGAATTAAGAAAGGGTGATGAACATAGAAAAGGTGATCAGAAAAAGGAAAAAGTAGTTGCTCATGTAAAGGAGGACTGAGGGGGACCAGAGGGCCCTACCCTAGGGGACCCTCTGGTTATAGTCCAACTGGAGAACGAAGAAAAAGAAGTGAAATTTTTGATAGATACAGGGGCAACATTTTCAGTGTTGAATAAGGCCCTAATACCTGTAACCAATGACTATGTTATGGTAAAGGGGGCAACTGGCCAATCTGAAAGAGCTTATTTTTGCAAACCATTGAAGTATAAATTGGGAAAACAGTGGGGCATCCATTGTTTCTTATACATGCCTAATGCTCCATCTGCACTTTTGGGCAGAGATTTGCTAGAGCAGCTGGAAGCAAGAATAATATTCAAAAATGGGGAAATTAGTTTGGAGGTAAAGGATCAACAATATGTAGAACTGTTAAGCTTAATGCTAATAACCAAAGAAATTGATGTGGCAAGTGAAAAGGAAAATTTTAGGAAAATAATGGATCAAGTATTTCCAGGAGTATGGGCCTCCAACATACCAGGAAAAGAATGCACTATTAGTGCAAATCAGGCTTAAAGAAAGAGGACAGCCAGTAAGGGTTAAACAATACCCCCTAAAGAAAGAAGATATAGAAGGGGTTAGCCCAATTATTGAGAACTTTCTGCAGCTAGGACTACTGAGAGAGTGTCAATCTGATTTTAATACTCCTATTCTGCCAGTAAAGAAACCTGATGGGTCATACAGATTAGTACAAGATTTAAGGGCTGTTAACAAGGTAACTGAAGACTTGTATCCAGTGGTTGCCAATCCCTACACCTTGTTAACCTATTTAACACCTCAACTAACTTGGTTTACTGTTCTAGATCTAAAGGATGCTTTCTTTTGCCTCCCTCTCCATGAAGACAGCCAGAAAATGTTTGCATTTGAGTGGGAAAGCCCTAAAACTGGAAGAAAAACTCAGCTCACATGGTGTGTGTTACCGCAGGGGTACAAGAACTCCCCCACTATATTTGGGGAGCAGCTTGCAAAGGATTTAGAGTCCTAGGAACCTCCACCAGGAGAAGGACAGTTACTCCAGTATGTGGATGATCTCTTAATAGCCACCCAGACCCAGGAGACATGCGTGGACTGGACGGTAAGCCTCCTAAACTTTCTAGGCCTGCAGGGGTATCGAGTATCCCAGAAGAAAGCCCAAATGGTGAGGCAAACAGTTATTTACCTAGGTTCCCAAGTGAGTGCTGGACAAAGGGCTTTGGGGCAGGATCGCAAGGATGCCAGACCCCGAAACCTCTGACAGTGAAAGAACTAAGAACCTTTTTAGGCATGACAGGGTGGTGCAGACTGTGGATTTATAACTATGGGTTGCTTGTTAAACCTCTGTATGCCTTGATCACGGAAGGGAGCAGAGATCTTCAGTGGACAAAAGATGCAACCCGAGCCTTCAACCAACTAAAGAAAGCCCTTATGTCAGCTCCAGCCCTGGGACTTCCAGACGTGAGTAAACCATTGTTCCTGTTTTCCCATGAGAAGCAAGGGATTGCCTTGGGAATATTAGCACAGAACATAGGCCCGTACCAGAAGGCAGTGGCCTATCTTTCCAAGCAACTGGACACAGCAGCTAAAGGATGGCCAGTGTGCCTCAGAGCAGTTTCAGCAGTGAACATCCAAGAGGCACGCAAATTCACCCTAGGCCAGAAGATGACCGTGCTAGTATCTCACACGATGTCTACAGTCCTTGAGGCAAAAGGGGGACATTGGATCTCCCCACAGAGGTTTCTGAACAAGATGATGTTGAAATTGTGGTAACTAACATTGTGAACCCAGCTTTCTTCCTCAGCGGGAATATAGGAGAACCAGTGATCCATGATTGCCTGGAGACCACTGAAGCCACCTACTCCAGCTGCCCAGATCTGAAGGACACCCCACTTGAGGATGCTGAGGCCTGGTTTACTGATGGAAGCAGCTATGTCATCAGTGGAAGAAAGCATGCTGGGTATGCAGTTACCACAAGAAAGGAGGTAATAGAGTCTGGACCATTAACATCTACATGGACTCAAGGTATGCATTCGGAGTGGTTCATGCTCACGTAGCCATCTGGAAGGAAAGAGGACTGCTGAATTCACAAGGCAAGAGTATTAAACACGCACAAGAGATACTGAAGCTATTAGATGCTGTACAGCTACCTGAGAGAGTAGCCGTTGTGCACATAAAGGCACACCAAAATGTGAGCCCTGAATTAGAAGAAGGGAATATGCTGGCAGACAGAGAGGCAAAAGAAGCAGCAAAAGGTGAGGTACCTGATAAGGCTGTTGAGGCAGAATTGATTCCAGATCGAAAAATTTCTATTGAAGGTAAGCCAATGTACAATAAGAAAGATAAGAAACTTATGAAGGTAGAAAAGGCAAGTTATAACCAGGAGGGATGGGCTGTAACAGAAGAAGGGAAACTTGTAGTACCCTCCTATTTGTTGTGGTCATTAGTACAGAGGGAACATGAGAAAACACACTGGGGAATAGATGCCCTGTATAACCATTTGAAAGAAAGAATCATGGCCAGGAAATTGCAGGGCACAGTGATACAAGTAACTCATCAGTGTAGTCTTTGCCTCTGAACTAACCCTAAAAATACCCCAAAGCCTAAAGTGGGACAAATTAAGAAAGGTTGTGAACCTGGGCAACAATGGCAAATTGATTTTACAGAACTACCCAGGAAGGGAGGGTATCATTACCTATTGGTGTTAACTGATACCTTTTCAGGATGGCCAGAAGCCTTTCCTGCCAGGACAGCTAAGGCCCGAGAGGTGACCAAAGCGCTGTTGCAAGAAATAATACCACGATTTGGAGTTCCAGCCACCATATCCTCAGATAGAGGACCACACTTTATTTTGAAAATTGTGCAGCAAATAAGTCACCACCTGGGAATAGACTGGGAATTGCACACCCCATACCACCCTCAATCTAGTGGCCAGGTGGAAAAGATGAACCATTTGATTAAACAACAAATTGTGAGATTGGGGCAAGAAGCAAATTTGCCCTGGCCTCAGGCTTTCCCATTGGCCTTGTTGTGAATTCGGACAAAACCAAGGGCAAAAGAGAAACTAAGCCCTTTTGAAATACTGTATGGAAGGCCATATGCAGTTCAAGGGGGAACAGCATCCATTCAAGTAGGGGAAGAAACCCTACATGGATATATGGTGGCCCTAAATAAACAACTTCGAGAAATTGAGAATTATGTGGCTGGGACTCAAAACAGAGAATTAGATGGGCCAGTACATAATGTACAACCTGGGGATTATGTGTATGTTAAGTCTTTTGCAGAAAAAACCTTAGAACCACAGTGGGAAGGACCATTCCAGATGCTCCTCACTACCTTCACTGCAATCAAGATCAAAGAACAGAAGGCCTGGATCCATCACTCCCGAGTGAAGAAAGCCCCAGAGGGAATTTGGAAGGCCACAGCAGGCGATAACGAACTGAAGCTGAAGCTCACTCAGAACAACAAATAAATGGACTAATAGTTATTATGTGGAAAGTTGTAACTATTGTAGTAAATGCATCCAGGCAAACAGACAACTTCACTTGTGTATATAGGACAAGGTTGTGTCTGCCTTAGGACAGCATGCCCCATCATAAAGATAGACAACCAAATTGTGGATGAGACTCAATTCAATTTGTGTGTTTGCAATTTTGTTAGAATTAAGGGATGTGAATTTTCCTATCGAGTACCCATAATATCACATCAATATATAAAGGCCAACCTAGCCACTGTGCAGAAGATACTGCCTGTGCCCATAGGAATGAATTTGACTTTAGTTGCTCAATTGTGGAAACATCACAAATTGAGAGAAATCTTAAGAGAAATTATACACCATGACACAGAGACCATCAAAGGGGTTTTTAAAGGGCTTGAGGAACATTTGCCTCATCATTGGTGGGATGTGCATTTTGGGTGGTCACCGACAGCAACCGGTATACTGAATGCCTTAATCCACCCTGTAGTTGTGCTGCTTATTCTTTTAGTCAGCATAGATTTAGTGTTGTCTGTTGTGATATATGTCCTAAAGTTAATTCGTGTTACCTCATTTATAATGTATATTAAAGTAAATTCATGTTATCCCATTCAAAGAAGATATATATATATGCAGTAGAGATATATGTTTAGTATAAGTTTTGTATGGTTTGCTCTGTTATACGTTTAAGTTTTACTTGCGGGATAAAACAAGACACTGCATAAAAGGAGACTTCCCCAGCCTGGGGAAACACCCGGGAGACACAAAGAAAAGATGATTGGATTTACCAGAAAGGGGGGACAGGAGATCGCTGCTGCCGGGAATCCCTGAAAGGATACAAAGAACGACGGAAACCAGAGATAGAAGTCCGGAGGCCAAGATGATTGCTTCAGATAGATATCTCCACGAGTCTCCGCTGAAATTTACATCTCCACAACACACCCAGGCCCGAACATCAGCAGTATTGTCTTCCTCTACCGGTCTATTCAAACCCCGATTCCAGCACCTGCATATGCCCTGAGGGGAAGACCGTCCCACTCCCGGACCTCTCTCCACGATCCAGTGTATAAAAAGAGACTGCTGCAGACCAAAAATGTGAACTTGGGGGGATAACAGGCTGACAGAGTCTGCTATCCGAGTTCACCCAGCGGCGACCCCGGGCTCGACGCTGTCCTTTTGATTGTGGCTAACCGAGACTGGAATTTTTGTCTCTCAATAAATTCCAAATTTTTGATAAACCGAATTTGGTAGATTTTATTTATAACATCTGTTGTAATACTTGTTTAGACTTAGAGGATGCTACGATGAGTGGCAGCTTTAACATCACTGTCAAAAGTGTATGGCTTGGTCTTGAGAGACACTAGCTGTACAGCTTGGATAGATGAGGAAGACTCTGTATACTGAGTAAAAGAATTTACTCATTTCAAAGAAGTGGGGAATGAGACATTAAATTTGAAGAATTAGGGATTTTTAGGAAAGTTAAGATAATAAGTTGCTGAAATAGCTGAAGTAGATAGGTAAGCTTTGTTCACAGTTAACAGAAGCCGGATCTTAGATAAGCTATCCCAGATTTACTAACTCATTGCTTGTCAGCTTTATGTTTCTGTAGCTGTGCTTGTAATGAAAAACAAAATGTGGTAAATAGGACATAAGATAGCTGCAGATTTCCTGCTTAAAGGACCCACTGAACATAGGAAACTACAAGTTCTACCAAGGATTCATTTGTCACAAATGCATTGAAAAGGTAGAAAGGTCAGGATGAGGAAGACTCATCTTACTTCCTCATTTTGGGTGACCCCTCCCCAGAAGAGACCCCACTCATTTTAGGAAAAAAACTACACATGCTTAATAGCCTTTTTTGCCAATTAGCATATGAAGCGAGAAATGGGAGGTGACAGGGGTATGAATATGTATTTGTATTTTGGGTATTCAACACTTTTGTAAATAAAAGGCTTTGTAATTACCTGAGAATTTTGCAGTGCGAATTAGGGAACTATCCCAACGGCTGCCCGGCCGTAATAAACATACACTTTCTAACTTTAAACTGTTAGAGAGTTTTTGTCCATCACAGTTGGGTATCGATACTAGATCAATACCCATATTTTTTAATAAGTCAACAGTAAGCTCAAAACCTCATTGTTGCATTACCACTGCAAATCACAGTTCCTCCTGGCAAGCTGTTATAAAATATGCAAGGGTGAACAGGGTAGAAGTGTCTGCAATCTTAATTACCTTTTTCCACTGTTAAAATGCAAGCCAATCAGCACTTAATGCTATATTAATTCTCATCAAATTTAAAAAGAATGAATGCCCATTCTTAAGGTATCCCAGATGTACTTTATGCATATTTTTAGCCACACCACACAGCCAGGGTACAACGCCCAGGCCCTCTTACATCTATATACCAACAAAAAAGACATCTTTTGAAAACCTCCTAAGTGAAACTCAATAACAGCACAAAAAAGGAAGAGGCAGACCATAAAGATTCCATGTAGCAGGAACCACCAACTTCACAGAGCACCTTCCTCCTTACAGAACATCTCCCTACAAAAATATAAAGAAGGAGATCCAACTCAACTGTTTGAGTCCACATTTTAAGATTCTGTTTTTAAAATAAAAGTGATCTTTGCACTGAGGATGAGTTAAGCCTCTTAGTGCAAACATATTGTATTGGATTATGTAACCTAAAAATGTGTATTCTATTTCATCTGCTGAAAGGTGTTTATTGGGAGATGTTTTATCCTTCTCTTGTAACTCTAGGGGGGAGGGGGGTGGATGCCTTCTGATAATGGCCCAGCCATTAAAACCAGGCGGGGCAGTGTTTCTTATCTCTTTCACCACCCCTCCATCCTCCAGGGGGACATGTTCTGATAATGGGCCATTAGGGCCCACCAATGATATGGCACATTCCATCATCCCATTGTGAGATGCTCCACACAGTGGGGAAGGAGCCAGCTGTTCCTAGCTAGATAAAAACTGGGACTGAAGGACACAAGGTATCCAGTTTTTCCACTGGATTCCCAGAGGAAGACCAGACCCATCTTGTCGCCACTGGATTTTCTACAGGACCATCTCTACTCCACAGAATCACATCTGTTACTCCAGGACTTATTTGGACTGCATCCAACACCCTGACCAAGAAGGTGCCAGGTCATATCCCAGAGTGTCAGGGTTTTTCCAGGTATTTTGTTTGCTTGCTTGCTTGTTTTTTTGTATTAGAACATTTGTATTTTCCTTTTTTTTTTTTTTAAATATTCCTAGTAAATAACTGTTACTCCTATTCCCATATCTTTGCCTGAAAGCCTCTAATTGCAAAATTATAATAATTTGGAGGGAAGGGGGTTTACATTCTCCATTCCAAAGGAGGCTCTAGCTTTCCCTGGCAGACAACTGTCTTTCAAAACCAAGACACATATCTACTTTTGTTTAGTTTATCCTGTAGTCTTAAGGGCTTACATCTTTCAATGTGTCCAAGCCCAAATAAAGAACCAAATAAAAAGATGAAAATATAAACTGCTATAGTGTCTATGAACAACAGATGATGGTTTCCATTCAAGGCCTCTGGCATCTCATCTTTTGTACAGTACAAAGCAGAAACCCACCTCACGTGAAAAAGCAAGTTTTTATTTTGCAGATTCCTGTAGGAGCAGAACCAGTTAAAATATTTTCATTAAGAATTAACCTAGCTACACACACTCGCCCTTCCATGAAGAAAGGCAGCAGGTGAAAGCACAAGTACTTTACTACTTCAAAATTATAATAATAAAAAGGACAGCAAAGTAGAGTTTAGTCCCTCATATCTATCAAGAAGTTAATTTCTGAACTGTTCCTCCATTTAAATTAATTCCTTTCAAAAATTTAATCACCACGTTTAAGTTCTCGCATGAATTTGATTTTTTACAAAATACCTCAATTTCAGTAGGCACAAAACTATCCCTTTTAGAAGAATGAATCATCCTGATTATTACTGCTTTGTTGTTGTTGTTGTTTTTTTTTTTAAAAGCAAAAGGTACATTACTTTTCACAAAATTCCTCATTATAATGTTCTGTCCTCATTACACCAGTTCCTGGAAGAGGATGCTCACTACAACTCACAACCAGGACACGAAGAAGTAAGACAGCATGCTTATATGCGGTGTCTCTCTCTCTCTCTCGGAGCCCCAGCTCTGTTTTTGCCTCGGCTAGCTTGAGAGACAAACCACAGTTGGAAAGATTTTTCCCAGGGTCCTAAAGATCCCAGAGCAATAGTGAACCTTTTCCTTTAGAGAGAGCAGGCATCCGTCGATGGCAAAAGGAAAGAGTCTGCACTTCATCCGGGGGGAAACAGGGCTTTATTCAGTCTTTCTCCTGCGGTCCTGCCCCTGCAGGGTCCGGAGCCCAGTCCCAGTCCCTGTCCCCAAGCCAAGAGAGGGATCCATATGCTTATCCTGGCTTTTATCCAGGGGGAAGGGGCTAAAGGGGGGGATAAGCCACTACCCAATCAGGGATATGGTGGGAGTGGAACAGAGTTGGATTACATTTTAGTGTGGGAGAATGGGCGGGGATAAGGAGCAGGGACAAATTTCGGGATGATATATTTTCCAGGGGAACAGGGGAGTACAGAAGAAACCATTACAAAACCCAATATAAAAATGAAATACAATATAAACCCAAATAATGCACAACAACACTTATGCGTGTTTAAAAGCATTTTAGCATGTTTTACAATATCCAATATGATGTTTCTCAGGAGTGGGAATGTGCTTTTTAAAGGACACTATAGGAATCAATTTAGTACCTTTATAAGCTAAAAGGGGCTACAATACTTCCTTGCTTGCTGCAGGGATGCCAAGTGATGATTCCTATGATTTTAGTAAAATAGATTTTTAGATGTTTTCAGATTCTGAGACATGCACTGCAGTGTGTAAAATACAAACCTACCACCTGCACCAAGAATCTTCTGCTATGGCCTTACTTTCCAATTTCAAAATAGATGCCTAATTAAAAAAAAAATTTTGTACACATTCTTCAGTCAGATTTACAGTCAGATTTAAGTGAAAGCAGTTAAATCAAAAGGAGCATGTAAAAACTGTTTGATGGTTATTCCCAAACAGTATCAAGTTGATTTTTCTTTGCCTTTAAACAAAACTAGACAATCAGGATTTGCATGAGTGTTCCTTAAACAACTAACTTCTGTTTCTCTTCCTCAAGTCATTGTGTTTAACAGAGGAAAATCAAGTGTTGGCTTTAACCTGCCAGTCATTTCTGCTTGAAGACAGCCTTCTGAAAACACAAATTTCACAACAAAGCCTCAAACAAGCACCGTGGAAGACGTGGAGGAGAGGTGAGGTGTGTGTGTAGTACTTCCCAGGCAATGGAAGATGTTGGTGCTCAGAAATAAAAATACTTCTGTAACTGACCCAAAAAGTGTATAGTGGTAGAACAGGAATGGTTATCTCTCTCCACTGAAGAGGTACAAAATAGTCTCCTGAATTAGTTATCAAGAACAGACAATGTGTGTACTGCTTACATTTCATCCAGTCCCTCAGTACTACATTCAGCACCGTTTTTCCCCCCTTTCCAACAATGCCTGGCTAGTGGGTTCACTAAGCATGTACATCATTAACAGCATATCTGGAGAGAAAGACAGGCCTCTCCCACTGACCTCAGCTTTCTTTCCCTTTTGCACCTCTCGGATAGCAGCTTCCCTCTTGCCCCTGCAGCTGCTATCTGTCTTGCACCAAAAATTCTGCCTGCACACCCCACTGCCAGCTTGCAAACCTCCAAGTCTTCACACCACTCCTTCCACAGCACAGGCCAGACCACCAAGTACTCGTGCTTGCCAAGTCAGACCTTTTACATATAAAACCCAATGATTTTCAGTGTCTCAAGGTTCCTGTAAAAACTTAATCGACTTAGGCTTATTCTGTGGATCTGCTACAATTAAGCTTATTAGGTATTCCTCTGGTTTTCTTCCTTCACAAAAGTGAAAAAAACACACTAATGCATTTCCTACCACCTCAGGCAGCATTCCTGCAGATCTTTGCTTCAAACCCAACAGGTTTCACAGTTGGGTTTCTCTTTCTCCCTGCAGCTCAGGGTCAGATGCTCTGATCTAATTTCTTCCAGAAACAGACAAACAGATCCCAGATATCTCTTTCTGCAGCCCAGCCTATTCACTTGCCTCTGCCCTGTGCAGAGTGAGTGGTAATCGGTTCAATTCTGCAGCAGCACAAGTTCTCCATGAAAGCAAAATTTAAAAATGCTGGCAGAAGCTTCTGTGCCACTGAAATAAAAGACAGCAAAGTTAGTCTCCTCGAGTGTGACCTTATGAACTCCCAGTTTTGAAGCACTATTTCAATATCATAAATAAACAGGTTATTTACATACAATAAGTACTCTTTGACAGATGTTTAAAAATGCCTTCTACAAATTCCTGCTCCAGCCTCTAAGATATCCCAATCCAACTCCAGAATTTCAGGGGAAAAAGAGGTTGCTCAGAGCCCATCACAAAGAGCTGCTTCCACAAGGGAGCTCTTTAGCACTGAAACATATGTTCAGGCTAGCAGGGAACAGCAGCGGAACTGGAAGGCATCCTATCCATCAGTCCCAATTTGCACATCTCAAACAGTGCGGTGTTTCACACACACTGTACAAAGTAATTTGAGATACTTCTGTCTCGGTTTTAAAAGACAGATGTCTGCTAGGGAGAGACAGGCCTCTCTAGGAATGAGGAATTCAAATCCTTCCCTCCATGTTATTATAATTTGGAAGATTAAAAAAAACCTTTTCAGTCAGAGCTATGGGGAAAAGGAATAACAGTCCTTTACTAGTAAATATAACAGGACAGACAAACAACAACAGCAATTATAATAATAATAAAACAGAACCAAGAACCCCGGGGGCAAACAGTGGAAGCTCTGGCACTGATGGCTGGAAGCGGTGGATTTGTCCTCGGTAGGCAGGGGGGTGCCCTGGCAGATGAAGTGGGCAGTGCCGGAGAACCTGCAGCGGCTGGACCCGGGCTGACCCAAAATCCAGCAGGGCAGCAAAGAAACTCCGAATTCCTGGGCGCTCCAACAGATGATAGAATTCCCAGGACCAGACTCCTCCATTAGCCATGGACTCCAGGCAGCTACCAGTAGCCCGACGGTTCTCCCCGGAAAACCGAGAGCAGCGAGCCCTCCATCCTCTGCTCCCGGGAGCTTTTTCCCTCCCCCAAAACTAAGTGATCAACTTCCTTTGTACGGGTTGAGCACCCTTTAACTATCAGCATTTAGTCTCCTAGCAACTTATGCGGGGGGAAAATTCTACAGGAAACTTAACCCTCAACATTATCCACCCCAAATTTTTTCCCACACCAACATATTATATTGAATTTAAACCTTTAAATAATATACATATATATACATGTGAATATAAATACAGACACAGTCACAGTGTTCACCAAAAAACAAGGTCCCCTTGAGGTATGCAGCGGGTCTCACCATCCTTTTGCATCACCCACCATGTGCAGCCAGGTCCCTGAGCAAAAACAACCCCAGGAGTGGGATTGTCTTTCCTGGAGGCAGAATTAATCCAAACAGTTTTTCCCAGCATTCCTCTCATGTGTACTACTGGAACTTTATCTCCATCTCTTGTTCTCAGGGGCTCAGATTGGGCAGGGCCTGCTCGGTTGGTGGAACCTCGAGTGTTCACTAACCAGGTGGCCTTTGCTAAATTAATCTCCCAGTTCTTGAAAGTCCCCCCACCCAGTGCCTTCAACGTGGTTTTAGGCAGGCCATTGTATCGTTCAACTTTCCCGGCTGCTGGCGCATGATAAGGAATATGGTACACCCACTCAATGCCATGTTCTCTAGCCCAGGTGTTTATAAGGCTGTTCTTGAAATGAGTCCTGTTGTCAGACTCAATTCTCTCAGAGGTACCATGTCTCCACAGGATTTGCTTTTCAAGGCCCAGGATGGTGTTCCGGGCAGTAGCGTGAGGCACAGGGTAGGTCTCCATCCATCCAGTGGTGGCTTCCACCATGGTCAGCACATAGCGTATGCCTTGGCAGGTTTGGGGAAGGGTGATGTAGTCAATCTGCCAGGCTTCTTCATACTTATACTTGGACTATCGCCCACCATACCATAGGGGCTTCACCCGCTTGGCCTCCTTGATGGCAGCACAAGTCTCACAGTCATGGATAACCTGAGAAATACTGTCCATGGTTAGATCCACCCCTCGGTCTCGTGCCCACTTATAGGTGGCATCTTTGCCCTGATGGCCTGAGGCATCATGGGCCCATCGAGCTAGGAACAACTCTCCCTTGTGTTGCCAATCTAAGTCTATCTTTGACACCTCTATCTTTGCAGCCTGATCTACCTGCTCCTTGTTTTGGTGCTCCTCATAAGCCCGACTCTTGGGGACATGGGCATCTACATGACGGACTTTGACAGGTAGCTTCTCTACCCGAGTGGCAATGTCCTTCCACTCATCTGCAGCCCAGATTGGCTTTCCCCTACGCTGCCAATTGGCCTTTTTCCACCTGTCCAGCCAACCCCACAGAGCACTGGCCACCATCCACGAATCGGTGTAGAGGTTGAGCTTTGGCCACTTCTCTCTTTCAGCAATGTCCAGGGCCAGTTGAACAGCTTTGAGTTCTGCAAGTTGGCTTGACCCACCTTCTCCTTCAGTGGCTTGTGCAACCTGTCTTGTGGGGCTCCATACAGCTGCTTTCCACTTCTGGTTCATCCCAATGATGCGGCAGGAACCGTCAGTGAAAAGAGCATAGCGTGTTTCTTCTGCTGGCAGTTGGTTGTATGGTGGACCCTCTTCAGCACGTGTCACTTGTTCCTGCTCCTCTTCATCTGTGAGACCAAAGTTCTCACCTTCCGGCCAGTTTGTAATTATCTCCAAAATCCCAGGGCGATTTGGGTTTCCAATGCGGGCGCCCTGAGTGATGAGGGCAATCCATTTGCTCCACGTGGCGTCGGTGGCATGATGGGTGGAGGGAACCTTTCCTTTAAACATCCACCCCAGCACCAGTAGTCGAGGTGCCAGCAGGAGTTGTGCTTCAGTGCCAATCACCTCTGAGGCAGCTTGAACTCCTTCATAGGTGGCCAAGATTTCCTTCTCTGTTGGAGTGTAGTTGGCTTCGGACCCTCTGTAGCTTCGGCTCCAGAATCCTAGTGGCCGGCCTCGAGTCTCCCCAGGCACCTTCTGCCAAAGGCTCCAGGACAGGCCATTGTTCCCGGCTGCTGAGTAGAGCACGTTCTTCACATCTGGTCCCGTCCTCACTGGGCCAAGGGCCACTGCATGAGCGATCTCCTGCTTGATCTGGGCAAAGGCTTGTTGCTGTTCAGGGCCCCAGTGGAAATCGTTCTTCTTGCGGGTGACCAGGTAGAGAGGGCTCACAATCTGGCTGTACTCAGGAATGTGCATCCTCCAGAATCTTATAGCGCCTAGGAAAGCTTGTGTTTCCTTCTTGCTGGTCGGTGGAGACATTGTGGTGATCTTATTGATGACCTCAGTGGGAATCTGCCGCCGTCCATCTTGCCACTTTACTCCCAGGAACTGGATCTCTCGGGCAGGTCCCTCGACCTTGCTCTTCTTGATAGCGAAGCCAGCCTTCAGGAGAATTTGGATGATCTTCTCTCCTTTCTCAAACACTTCCATTGCCGTGTTCCCCCACACAATGATGTCATCGATATACTCTAGGTGCGCCAGAGCCTCACCCTTTTCCAGTGCAGCCTGGATCAGTCCATGGCAGATGGCGGGGCTGTGTTTCCACCCCTGGGGCAGTCGGTTCCAGGTGTACTGCACGCCCCTCCAGGTGAAAGCAAACTGAGGCCTGCATTCTGCAGCCAGAGGAATGGAGAAAAATGCATTAGCAATGTCAATTGTGGTGTACCACTTTGCTTCCTTGGACTCCAGCTCATACTGGAGTTCCAGCATGTCCGGCACAGCAGTGCTCAGTGGTGGAGTCACTTCGTTCAAGGCATGATAGTCCACAGTCAATCTCCATTCTCCGTCAGACTTGTGCACAGGCCAGATGGGGCTGTTGAAGGGTGAGTGGGTTTTGCTGACCACCCCTTGGGTCTCCAGCTCACGGATCATCTTGTGGATGGGAATCACGGCATCTCGATTTGTCTGATACTGTCGGCGGTGCACTGTCGAGGTGGCAACTGGAACTCGTTGCTCTTCTATCTTCAGGAGTCCTACTGCAGATGGGTTTTCCAACAGTCCAGGCAAGCTATTCAATTTCTTAATGCCCTCTGCCTCCACATCTGCTATTCTAAAAGCCCACCTGAGTCCCTTAGAGTCTTCGTAATAACCATTCCGGAGGAAGTCTATGCCCAAAATACACGGGGCCCCTGAGCCAGTCACAATTGGATGTTTCTGCCACTCCTTCCCGGTCAGGCTCACCTCGGCTTCCAACAGAGTCAATTCCTGTGATCCCCCCGTCACCCCGGCAATGGAAATAGGTTCTGTTCCCACAAATTCTGATGGTATCAGGGTACACTGCGAACCAGTATCAACTAAAGCTTCATATTTCTGTGGCTCTGATGTGCCAGGCCATCGGATCCGCACCGTCCAATAGACCCGGTTTTCCCGTGCCTCTCCCTGGCTAGAGGCAGGGCCCCTCTAGCACCGGTCTTTATTCCCTTCCTGGGCATACAAGGTAGAGGTTCCTTCACAAGGATCTGACATATCATCTTCACTTCTATAATACCTGGCAGCTTGGTCATGTGATATCGAGGCTACCTTCATCTTAGTGGGAGCCCCTCGGTTAGTGTTTCTCTCCTTGAGCTCACGCACCCGTGCTGCCAGGGCAGAAGTGAGTTTCCCATCCCACCTTCCCATGTCTTCCCCATGGTCACGCAGAAAGTACCACAGGTCAGCTCGTGGGGTGTACCCTCTCTCTCTGGCTGGGGACCCTTGAGCTCTGACTCTGGGGCCTGTAACTCGCACTGGTGCCACATGGGAACTGTTCCTCCTCATCTCCTCCCTCACCTCCCTTATTTCCTCTGTCACCTCCTCCATCTTCTCTCTGAGTTCCCTAGCCAGGGCAGAGACCTGAGCCTGCATTGGGCCACTGATCATACTCTCATAATTTCGGAACTTGTTGGCTACAGAACCCACTGTCTCTCGTTTGTTATCAGGATGAATTGTTGCAATGTATGTGGCGTACTGAGATGGTCCTAGAGCTGCCAGATTCCACAGCATTTGCCCTGTGCACCTGACTTTGTCGGGGTCATTATCATGCTGTCCACCCCTCCCAAAGAGTACCTCCAATACTGCCACTTCTCTCAGCTGTTGGATCCCCTCCTCAAGGGTCTTCCAGCGCATTCTATGATGGTGCTCCTGCATTCTGTCTCTGTGGACAAACCTCTCCCGTACACTCATTAAAAGCCGCTCCCAAAGGGAAAGGGGCCCTGGCTCCCTTACGAATACCTGATTCACACCTGAGTCCTGGGTCAAGGGTCCCAAATTCCTTGCCTCACTATTATCTAGTTGCACACCTGTACCTATAAGGTCCCAGACCCGAAGTAACCAGACTGTATAAGCCTCACGTCCCTGCTGTGCAAGATCTTTTTGCAGATTACGGAGACTTTCATATGTCAGGGACTCAGTGATGATCTCAACCTCTGACTCCCCCCCCAGGTTGTGAGGGCCCTCCTTTCTTATCCTTGTTGCCTGGGTGCTCTGATTTCACCTTATACTTCTTTGTTTCCACAGGGGCCACTGCTGCTGGCTGTGGCTGCCCCTGTGGTTCAGCTGGAACCTGGATGGTTGTAACATCTGTGGGTTCTGCTGCTGCACCATCAGACTGTCCTTTGTCAGGGCAGGGGGAGGGTTTCCCACCAGCTGGGGCTAATGAGGCTACTACAGGGGAAAGGTACTCCCTCAGCATCTGGCCCATCTCACAGATCTCCTTCACCCAGTCTGGGTGGTTTATTCCTGAAGCAGGCTGTGGGGCAGTGTCAGGCTGTGGGGCAGGGTCAGGCTGTGGGGCAGTATCCTTATTCTCTAGGGTAGGTATCAGGGTGGTTATCCAGGCCAGTCTCCCCTTATCTCTAAATGCTATACAGAACAGGCATACCAGCAACACCAGCCACTGTATGATGTCATTAACATTCAGAGATTGGAACCCTTCCAAGACTGGTGGGGTAGGCCCAAAAAGCTGGGTGAAGGGTTGTGGAAAAATGTCCCCTGGTGTCATTTCTTCACAGTAGGTACCGTTGTTAAAGTAACCCCAGAAACACAGTTAGTGTATGATAGCCCTGAATCCATGTGCCTGCCTTCCAGAGGAAATTAAAAATCCACTAATTCCTCACCTTGTCAGCCCATATAGCAAACTGGATGACAGCCACAGTAACCTTAGTTACAGGGCCCATGTGTATCTAGATAAGGGCCTGCAAATGGGAGAAATACGGTCACCACCACACGCCACCCGAACCAGGTTAAGCCAGACCATATGATATCCAGTACACAACAATGTGGGCACTTAAGAACTGTTATTCCTTTTTCTCTCAATGCCCTCGTGCCCCGCGATTTGGGCGCCAAATTCTGTCCCGGTTTTAAAATACAGGTGTCTGCTAAGGAGAGGCAAACCTCTCTAGGAATGAGGAATTAAATCCTTCCCTCCGTGTTATTATAATTTGGAAGATTAAGAAAAAACCTTTTCAGTCAGAGCTATGGGGAAAGGAATAACAGTCCTTTACTAGCAAATATAACAGGACAGACAAACAACAACAGCAATTATAATAATAGTAAAACAGAACCAAGAACCCCGAGGGCAAACGGTGGAAACTCCGGCACTGATGGCTGGAAGCGGTGGATTTGTCCTCAGTAGCCAGGGGGGTGCCCTGGCAGATGAAGTGGGCAGTGCCGGAGAACCCGCAGCGGCTGGACCCGGGCTGACCCAAAATCCAGCAGGGCAGCAAAGAAATTCCGAATTCCTGGGTGCTCCAACAGATGATAGAATTCCCAGGACCAGACTCCTCCATTAACCGTGGACTCCAAGCAGCTACCAGTAGCCCGACGGTTCTCCCCGGAAAACCGAGAGCAGCGAGCCCTCCATCCTCTGCTCCCGGGAGCTTTTTCCCTCCCCCAAAACTAAGTGATCCACTTCCTTTGTCCGGGTTGAGCACCCTTTAACTATCAGTATTTAGTCTCCTAGCAACTTATGGGGGGGGGAAATTCTACAGGAAACTTGACCCTCAACAACTTCTTAGACAGCTACATACACATTTCTGCACTCAAATTCATGGAGCTTATTTCTGCAGTGCAGTCACAGTTGACTTGAATTCAGCATAACACAACAGAAGGAGGAAAATATGTATTTCAGACTATAACTTATGTTCTCTCAGTCCTCTGACTTGTGGCCAGATCATTTACAAAGGTCAGAGGATAGAGTCTCACAAGAACATAAAACAGAAGTCATATTTCTGAGACCAGATCATAAATAATATTCCTCAAGCCCTGAGGAAAGGCCGTATTACTGCCAGCAGCCAGATATCAATCACAAGGGAACAGGGCAGTCCAGTTAATCAATAACTTCACATAAGGCCACCATTGTGTTTTTGGTCTGGGCCTGAACTCACCATTTGCAGCCCAAATCCACAAGCAAACCACAAACTGCAGGATGTGAGGTGGAAAAAATCAAGAATGGAAAAAATAAATGAAGAGTTAAGCCTTGCTTTCCTTTTCAAAAATTCTTTAGGTTAAGATTTTGGCAGGAGCTCCATTTTCAGACAAATCTAGATAGATCTTGCTGAAACATCATCACTGGAAAATAGGAAGAGCTTGGGGGAAAACACCAGATGAGAAGACTTCTCTTTTCCCCATACTTTTACTCTAGCACCATTACTTCACAAAAAAAATAAACAAAATGGCTTAAGATTCCGCCCACTTACACCACAGCATGTGCTTACATACAGAGAAACATCTATATTTGACAGGGGATGCTGAAATTTGTGATTTAAAAAAAAAAAAAAATCAACTGGGTAAATATATGAAAAAAGCTACAGAAGACCACGAGGGCCATACCAACAGCTCATCACAGGCCCCTGACCCACAAACTGTGGGAGCTCGGGAAGCACGGTGCAGAACTGTCAGTCAGTAACACACCTAGCCTGTTCCCAACCCTCCTGCCCAGGCATTCCAGATCAGCCATGTTGTGCAGGAAGGGATGAGAAGGGTGGGGCTGGCACACAAGGCTCAGAGGTGCTGCAGCACCAGGTCACAACATGGATGGGATGGAGCAAGATCTGGGTTCTAGCAATCCACATACAAAAAGTCCTCAAAACAAGTACACATCAGGAACTGTATTCCCTGAATAGGACAATGCATTTCTCTTAGCCAGAAGGCCAGGAACGTCAAATACCCTGCCAGGCAGCAAGGCTGTTCTTGAACCCATTTTTCTTGCCCAACTGGATACACACTGGAAATAAATTCCTTCCATACCTAAATTTAAGCACTAGTGTTTTAATAGTAATAGACATCTTTTACAAAGGTGCTTTACTATACATATTATTACCTTCCCGTGCATGCCAAATACCCAAAATCCGATACCCAAATACCAGAACAGACTGGCTCACTTCCATGTTAACATGCCACTAAGACAGACGCACTTGATAGCACCCTATCTCAATTTTAATCTAAAAAATATACTAAATACATTAGGCTTTCTTACTTCATGAAATAACATACTAATTTTCCCTCCTAGTTAATAAAATGAGTTGGACCCAACATCCAATGGAATGTACAGGTATTTTTCCACTGACCTATACAGGATCACATCACTTGATAATTACAAGGTTAATACATTTCATAATATGCTTTAAAAATATTAAATATTTGTCTCTTACTGTAGAGTATTTTGGAAACAAAGTAAGAGTTATAAATGGTTGCACTATAACTGCTGTCACAAATCACCACCTATACATTATATAAAAAATAGGAGCCAAACAGCTGATGAGGTTCCAGAGGCATCTGCTGCCAGAGTGGGGATAAGATTCCTCCCATCCCCATCTTCCTATCCCCACCTTTCCAGGACAGTACCCTGACTCCTCTTTAGACACTTGTCATCACAGCTCTTTGCAGAGCCCCACTGCAAAATGAGGGACTAAATAATTCCATTTCTAAAAAATGGCACAAAGAACTATAAACAGTCAAACAGAAGCAACAGGTCCTGTAAATAATTTCAAACCATCTATACTAGTGTAGTGGTTTCACGTTTGCTAAATTCTGGTTGCCAAATTTAGTGTAGTGGTCTTAGTGTTTATTCTCTTTTTGTGGGAGATCAGGAGAAAGCAAAGCAGGCTCAAGCTTAAAGATAAACAGTTTTATTAACACAGGCTAAAAAAAAAAAGGAAAAGTTGAAAAAAAACCCAAACAAACAAACAAACAAAAAAAAAAAAAACACAAAAACCCAAACAAATGAAACTTCAAAACACTCTTCCCTTAACAAACTTAACTTTCTTACAAACAACATAGAGAGACACAACTTGTGATTTTCAGTCAGTTTCACTATTTAAACATAATTTTTCATCACTTTAGGAGAGGAGTCTCTCTAGAGTCTTATGGAGACATTTGCCACAAAACTACAACAGTCTAGTGGTTCCCAATGTTACAAATCTGCAACTGCCTGGAATTTTTGCAGATTGTGATGTTCCACCCATTAGCAGCCTTTCCCCTGGGTACTTATGGGCCTCTCAGTGTATTTGGGGTACTGTTTAAGAATGCTTCTTCTAGTACAAAACAAGGATTCTCTTCTTCTATCTCTAAAATGGTCTCTATCTCAAAAGAAATAAAGACATCCTTTTACCCCAGGAGCTGAGGGCCTCAAATCACTTTCTCTCTAAAATCATCTTCATCTCAAAGGCTGAAACCTCCTTTTATCCCAGGAGCAAGGGGCTTTGAGATTCTCACTTAAATCTCAATTATATCAGTCCCCAATTTTGATTAGAACCAGCATTCCCTCCAACAACACTAAGATATTACAAGAAACAGTCCATTTCTCCATAGTTTACCCCAGAGAAGTCCAGTTAAAAAATGTCCACATCCTCAATCCTTCTTCCAATAATCTTTATCAGTTCTTTCACTCTTGCTCCACTGACTTCCTGCGGTGCCTTTTTCACATCCACTCTGTCTTTTTTCTCTCAGGGAAGGGTTAGGCCTTGGAAGCTTTATGTTGCTAGGAAAGGGTTAAATCTGCTCAGGCCAGCAGTGGCCCTGTAATTTCTGCCTCAGGCAGCAGTTTCTCCCCCCCACAATCAGCCTGGGTTTCTTCTCTCTACTTTGTTCTTTCTCCATCTGGAATCACCAGAGGAGGGGGAGGGAGCTCTGCCCACCCCTCCCTGACAATCGGGGTGGCCTTGGCCTAACCAGGGCCCATAGCTGTTATCAGGGGCCCAGCAGAGATCCTTCTCTGCTCCAAGAAGGTTTTTTTAAAAGTAGTTGATATTAAGCTGCAACCTCTCCTCCCCCAGCCAGGAGTCCGGCTAGGCCTCAGGGCCAGCTTCCTGCCCCAAAGTGTGTGTGTGGGGGGGGGGGGGGCAGGCAGCAGCAGGCCTAACTCGGTGTTACCTGTTCAGCCGACCTGGAGGAAAAGGGCTTGACCTGCACAAAATCAGGGTTTATATGGGTACTTCCCAAAAGTCACATTTTACATTCTCAGTGGTCAAAACAGATGCCAATATCCCAAACTAGCCTTCTGATAGGTCCTTGTCCTTTCTAAAACAATTCCAATGTTCTGACAGGGAAAAACACTCCACATTCCTCCCTAACTAAAAACCAAAATGTGCCAACCTATGACAACTAGACAGTTTCAAAAACATCACCTTACTTTCACAGATTTTGGCAAATAATTTGTGCAATAGCATGAACCTTCCACTTTGCACAATACAATGCATATGCATAATACTTTCTTGATATATTCTTGTCCATCAAAAGTGAACCAGTGCTGTTGGTTTGAAATACTTTAATGCTACAGGCAAACAAATTCTGAAACAAACCAACCTAAAGCACATATCTCAGCTACTCCTGCTCCAAAGCTCAAGTTCCTGTAATTCCTCTGCCTCCTAGGTGGTCTCAACTCCACCACCAGATTATTTCCCTCAAATGCTTCAGATAAACTATCTGAGAGACTATTTAATTTAATTAGTATAAATCAGAAAGAAAACAAGAGGATAAAGCAGCCACTGCTGCACATACTTGGAAAGCAAGCCTGCAAAATATATTCACTTGCCAAGTTTGTTCTCACCTTCTCTAAATCAAGAGAAATAAAGTATTTAACTGCGGCAGCATTAGCAAAGAAACTAGATTTTATATCTTTTACAAGCATGTTCTGTAAGACATAGAGAATCTGGCTTAGGCCAGGAAGTTTTCCTGGCACAACTGTGGTTGTTAGAAAACAATGGAGGGGACATCATAAATAACAGTGCAGGTCTTGAGAACAAGTCTTCAAACAGGGAGTCATCACTGCTGTGAGGCTTTCTCTGCTCAAGGAACAGACATGATGACAGCCCAATAACACTCATTTACGCCACAAAGTCTTTACGCAATAGTTGAGCTGCACTTGTGATCATAATTAGTATAATCAGATATTTATTGAATCTGCAGCCTGTTCCTAGAAAAGTTACAAATTTTTGAAAATAATATTTTAAGATTGTTTAAGGTCCAATTTAAAATCCAGTGTGCTAAAGGCAGAAATATAAATTTTTAAGAAGAGACATTAGCAAGTTACAAGAACCACAATACTTTTCATTTCCCTTGGCTATTTAATGTATATTAAATATGACTGAATGCTATGATGGGTATCACAGTCCCATTTATTTCAATTATTATTTACTAAAACTGTGAACAGTCAGATGCTCATTAGCACATCAGAATGTACATAGATGCTCATTAAACACAAGGATATTCCTCAGCAAATCCAAGTATAGATGTGGTAATAACCTGTAGCATCACCACACAGACCTCCAGCACCAGTCACTTTTTTTATTAAATCACCAGTATACTTGCTGTCACTGCTGGGAGCAAGTTCATTTATCAAACACAAGATACACTTGTGAAATATTTGACACAGAACCAAGAGAAAAGAAATCTAGAACACAAGAAATCCAGTTAACACTGGCATAACAAAGACTTGGGGTTTGCATCCAGCCACAAACACAGATAGGGCAAATGGTGTGTGCATCATGTCTAAAAAACACCTCTCCTAAGCAGATGTAGGTTTCTTGACAGTAAGTTTCTGTAAGTCAAGGATGGTTTCAATTCACAGAAATTACTTCCACACCTTCTTCTGAGGAAATGAAAGGTGCAATACCAAACAATAAATACTCTATGACTTGTCACTTCAGAAAGTTGTGTAAATTTATTATTGATGAAAGGAGCCAAGATTCATAGCTCATGATAATTACATTTCCTCTAGCAAAGATGTAAATAAGCTCACAGCACCAGTGAGCCAACTTACTTTTAAAACATCTCAAGAAGTTCTAGCTGGGAGATCTAGAGAATATTTTCATTTCTTCTCTAGGATGACCAACAATGTATTTGTACATGAACTTCTTTGGCCTTCATAGCATGGATCTACAGCCCAACAGTTATGATAAGTAGCGTATTACTCTGAGCAAATATAGTCCTAATCCAGTACTATTCAGGAGGATTCTAAAACTCCCATAGCAATGCTTTCTGTGACACACTTTACCTAAGTATTTTAAGTTAGGACATTTCTATCAGCAAACTGCAGCCTACAGCACAAGGGATGCAGCACCACTTTTTTTTTTTTTACTTTTGCCTAAACCTCGTGGCACAGCCAATGTGATGAGAACAGCATTGCCGTACTTGCCTCAAACTCGAGGAATGAGAAAACAGGGACAAGAGTCAGCCAGGCAGACCTTTACTTTCAAGGAGGCCCAGGGCAAAACTCATTCTCTACAACTCCTTTACAGGAAGCTGTAGTGAGATAGGGGCCAGTCTCTTCTGCTGTGCCTGCAGTGAGGACCAGAGAAAATGGCCTTACACTGGGACAGAGGAAATTCAGATTAGATATTAGAAAGAACGTTTTCATTAATCAGGAGGTCAGGCTGTTTAGGGAAGCGGTGGAGTCACTGTCCCTGGAGGTGTTTAAGAGGCTGGCACTGGATGACGTGGTTTAGGAATTATAGTAGCAGTACTGGGTTGATGGCTGGACTTGGTGATCTTAAAGGTGTCTTCCAACCTTGATGATTCTATGGCTCCACAACCAGCTCACCACAACTCTGCACAGAGTGGCAGCTGCAAGCACCTTCCACAGAACTGGTGCAGGCTACCATGCTCAGCAAGATGAACAGGGCGGGGGAGGGGGACAGGGGGACACACAACCCCAACACTGTGGCTTCTTGAATCGCAGAGGCAGAAATAGCCGCGGGTACTGTCCCACACCCACAGCCCGCGCCAGGGCCGAGGCTCTGCGCTGCCCCTGCCCCGAGGCCGTGAGGGGTAACTCGGCCTGCCCCGCTCGCCGGGGTCGGGCACTGCCTGCCCCACCCTGCTCACGTGTCCCGGGGGGGGGGTCTCAGGGCCGCGCGGGGCCCGAGCGCGACGATGGCCCCGCCGGAGCCACCGCCCCGCAGGGGGCGGAGCGCGGCCGACCCTCGTTGCGCCGGGGCGGTGAATCACGGCCCGCCCGTCTCCTCCCCCCCTCCTCCATCTCAGCAGCGCCCTCAGCCTCCCTCCTGAATACAAAAGCAAAATGTCCGCCATCTTCACAGGCTGCTGTTGCTGCCGCCGCCGGGCCGGACGAGGCCGCGCCGCGCCAAGGGCGGCCCCGCCGCGGAGTCGAGGCGGCCGGGGGGGGTTATTACCTTGATGCAGTAGGGCGGCTCGTCGAACGTAACCAGCATGTACCTGTCGCCGCGGCTGGCCGGGTCTCGGGCCCGCAGCTGTGGAGAGAGCAGAGAGAAGCGGCGTGAGCGGGGCGAAGGGGGCAAGGGGGGCGGCGGCTCCCCCGGCGCCGCGCATTCACCTTCATGAAGATCTCCACGGCGCCCTTGGCGATGTCCAGGTAGCTGGTGCCCAGGTACGCCCGCTGGTTCATGGAGGCGGACGTGTCTATGAGGAAGAGGAGGATCGGCATGGTCCAGGCAGAGCCCCGGCCGGCGGGCTCCCTGCGGAGGAGGCGCGGCGCTCGCCCGCGGCTCGCTCGACTCTGGCGGCACTGCCGGAGCTCGCCCGGAGTCAACTTCGCTTCCCTGAGCCTCCACCAGCACCATGTGACCAGCGCGCACGCCATTGGCTGGCAATTATAGCTACATTTGCATATTCATGGAGGCGCGGGGGGGGGTGGGGGTGAGGGTGAGGGAGAGGGAAAGGGAAAGGGAAAGGGAAAGGGGGGGGGGGGGGGCGCGGTGACGGTGGGCACACGCGCGCCGCACCTGTCACACACAGCGCCCGCCCCGCGCTCCAGGGGCCGCCCCGCGGTCGGTCCCGGTCCCAATCCCGCCGTGTGCCCCGAGTACCTCCCAGTACCCGCGGCTGAATCACCGCGCCGCCTCAACTCGGCCCGCGCAACCCTCCATGGCTGGGCAGCCCTGCGGGGCTGAGGGGAGCGTGCAGGAGCTGTGTGCTGGTCCCGGGGAGCCGAGCGAAGCCTCTCAGCTGCTCACCCGATGACATAATCGCCCCCATTCCCGGTCTCCAGAGGTTTCACTCAAGCACTAAATCCCCAGCCCTCCACGTGCGACCCTTTCCCAAGTGAGGTGAAAGCCATCTCCCACAGGCAATGCCTCGATCTGGGCATCACACACTCACGGGGCACCTCAGTGTACCCGGATCAAGGCAGGATGGCAACAAATTAATTGTGGCAAAACTGAAAATACATAAACCCTGCAATATTTCCTACCACTCAGATAAAAATAATAAAGTATTATCCGAAAGGAGGGATCACAGAATCAATTAGCCTGGAAAGTCTCTCTGAGATTGAGTCCAACCGATGGCCCAACATCACCTTGTCAACCAGACCAGGGCACTGAGTGCCAGGTTCAGTCTTTCCTTAAACACCTCCAGGGACGGTGACTCCACCACCTCCCTGGGCACCCCGTTCCAGTCTCTAATCACCCTTTCTGTGAAGAAATTCCTCCTAATGTCCAACCTAAACCTCCCCATACAGCTCAAGGCCATATCCCCTTGTCCTGCTGCTGGTTGCCTGGGAGAAGAGCCAAACTTGCACCCAGCTACAACCTCCTTTCAGGTAATTTTGGAGAGAAATAAGGTTCTTCCTGAGCCTCCTCTTCAAGGTGTCCTGCTCCAATGGGCCTGGCAGCCACCACTGACAGCAACCAGATAAGGGGAAAGAGATTGAGGAAGTATTTAGCACTATGTCCACTCAAGAATGCTTGTTTGCTTCCAGGAGTAAATCCAAAACACACAAAAGCAGCACTGCCAACATGAATCTTACTTTAAAATAATAAAGAAATTGATAATATTTTTCCAGTGCTTTTAAATTCAGAGGCTTTTTCCACATATTTTTTTGCCATTCATTTCAACAGTAGATAGAATCAGTTTCAGTTCTCACTCCATTGTTGCGAAGCACTTGGACAGTACTGTTGTTGCACAACATCATAGGTGAATTCCAATGCCTCATTACAAAGCATGATGAAATACAGATGTTGGTAAAGATACCACTGTCCACTTTGATCAGAATAATCAAAGATGTAAACTCATTTAATTCAGGCATGTACTCATCCCTCTTGTCACCAGAAAAAGCCCAACACCTGCACATAGGATCTGCAGTCTCTATATTGGCTTTAGAAAGAAGTCTTGTCTTTTAAAAAAAACTTCTGCAGATATTTTTCAAATAATATTATCTCATTAGTTAATTCTATTGAACCAGAAGTAGGTAAATTAATAGTTGAAAAGCAGCTCATTTTGAAAAAGAATCCTGTCAAACTTGGAGACTCCAATCCATTATCCACGCCCTCCATAAGTTGTGCATGTGTATCTGCAATTAAAGTTTCTGAATTTTAACAAACGTACCAGAAATGCCAGGAGGCATAAACAGATAAATATTTTTATGCAAGTGATTAGTGCACATGAATGGAGCCAGACTGAAACAAATGGGATTTGAATCTCAATAGATAAGATAAAAATACAGATATTGTATTTTTGTACTGCTGTATGTTTGTCTGGAAAGATAACTTCTGGACAGGAATGGATTTGCAAAGGCCTGAATGGGAACTGAACTATTGGTAGAAGATGCCACCTAACACCACCAGGTCCTGGCACTGGGAACTCGATGAGGCCACCTATGCATTGCTCTCATGTCAACCAGATGAAGTCAGAGATTCCCTTCTGCCTCCAGCTGATCTCAGCCAATTCCAGCTGGCAACCCAGCAGCCCTGTGTTCTGCAGCCTCCTTGACTGGCTGTATGAAATGCTTAACAATCACAAGTTCATATCCTCATAATTTTCTTTTTTAAATTCCAGACCACCAGATACCTAAAAGCTACTTCTTTCCCATCCAAATATATTATTTAAAGGTCAAGATGAAACTCTTGTTTCCCATTTCACAGGTTGACCTTTCCAAGGGCAGCAGCAGGCAAGGTTCATATACTCTCCCTTTCTCTCTTAAGGATCTTGTTTTTTAGATCCTGCTCCAGCTGGACACTGCAAGAGCTAAAGTCTAGCAATCTTCTAGTCACAATGCAAGACATTTATTTAGTTTAATGAGACACATTTTATTCCTGAAATTACAGACACCATGGTTGCTAACATGCATGAATGCAGCTAGAGTGGCTTTTACCCCTCCTCTACAGTTTGTGTTTGCAGTGCTGACTATCTGGCAGCTGTGGCACCATTCATCACCTCTATAAAATTTAAAGTTTTCTTGGTTTTTAATTGAAAATACACTCATCTACATTTTTTCAACTGCAATAGTTAAAGAAATTGTCTTTATGGGGAAATTAATCACAACAGCTACAGCATGTTAAGCTCTCCTATAATTAAATATTTTGAAATAATTTCTGTGTAGATATTCTATCCCACAGTAAAAAGGAACATAATTGTAGATTAATTTACTGGATTCCTTCCAGTCAATTTTTGAACCAAATGGATCAGTGGTATTTTTCCCTGTTGTGTTGATAAAGTATTATTTTTCTGTTTCTTGTCTTAACACAATTTAACATCTAAGCTGTTGCCTCTAACAGGATTTTAGCACTAACAGTTTGTTTCTTAACACTTTTATATTGCTTCATCTTACTTTTTTCTCACCTAGCTGCTTTCTGCCCTGAACAAGTAATACACCTGTGAGACAGAAGCCATGATACTTTAGGCACCGAAGGTGCTCAGCTTTGGCACCGATTAGCCACCTGAAATTGGATTGAAATTGGAGCCACTGGATACATTAGTCAGAAATTATCTACTTAAAATCTGGATCAACAGCTAAACCCTTCAAACCTCCCTCTGCTGCTGTGGCTCCCTATCTTGGCCATGTAATACAGCTGCCCTGATGACTTTCCTGCTTAATTTAACATGCTTCCAGCCAGAATAGAAATGGTCACTGCTAAATCACTATAAAAATATGGATTAATCCATGCTGTGAGCTGGGAGGTATGATCCCTATCACACAAAAAGGGGCTGCCACCAGAGCTAAGGGACTTGCTTGGCACCACACAAGGTACATTTTTCAGTACCACAGTGAGAATTCAGAAGGGTTTAGCTCTTGGGCAACCATAGATCTGTGCTGTCCCTTTCAGAAAGGTGAAATCCCCTGTTAATTTAAGAATTTGTGTGCAGCTGGACTCAGGTGTGGAAGGTAAGAAATTGTTCTAAATAATAGCTTCTTCACAGTTATATTCAAGATGGCAGAAGCTGAGCAAATTCAAGTCCTGTGATATTGTGTGCTGCATCAGGGCAAAATATTCTCCCCTGTCAGTAGTTAGCTGCTCTTAAGCCAGACACTAGAAAAGGCCAGGCTGCTTCTGCCAGTGTGTCACACAGCCCCTTCTGGAAAAACAAAACAGAAAAAAAAACCCAAACAAAAAAACACAAACAAAACCCCCAAACCAGTATTTTCCAGGATATTGCTCAGCAGGACCTTTTTTCTTTTTTCTATTTTGTAACTACGCTACTGTTAGGAAGATTAATCCACGAACACCAGAGGTTTATGTCCAAAAAGGAGACAGAGGAGTCCTTTTACTTTATTTGAATAAAGGGAGAGGCCAGGGGACATTTCCCCTGGGGTCTCTTAAATTTTCGGAGGACGCAGCCTCCTTTTTATCCTAATTTCCTGGCCGCATTTCCCTCTCTCTTTCCCCATTGGCTGAGGTACTTGAGAGGTACAGACTTCCCGAAATGCCTAAGACTTAAGATTCCCCTTTTAATGTATAACCCCCCTAATTTTTAATTCTTATGGGATTTATGGGTTTTCCCCATTGTTACTTTCATCTTTCGATATCCAATTTCATTTACAAACAAACCTATGGTTTGTTTGTAAAGGCAGGTATCTTCTTTTTCATTTATCAATCAGTAGAATCCTTCCCATTGTTTTGCTTATCTCTCATTGCTAGTTTTATCTACCAGCAGACCCAGGACTTGTTTGTAGAGACAAATCTTGTCATTCCTCTCACTACAAACTTCCACAAAATTGTAACTCACCCTTAAAGATTTCTGCCCCTTTCACTTGCTCTGTCTCCTTTCTGCAAAGATTCCACTCGAGAGCTTGGGAGCCTGTCCTAGGGTGACTTTATGATGCTTGTATCCCCAATTGTCTGTTCTATTTGTGCTATATATTGAGTCCTGTGCCTGTAAGACTGGTTCTAAGAGAAAGGAGAAGCAAGGAGTTTGCTTTGAGAAAACTGCCTGACTCCTTCACATTCTTCTCCGGACGGGGTGTTCGGCTGAGGCTTGGAGAGACTGCAGGACAGAGATATTTTTTTGCTTTTAGTTAGTTTTAGCTAGCTAGGGCAGAGAAGTTCCCTGGACTGGTTTTTTTCCCTTTTTCTTGGGACTGTTTAAACCTGCTCTGGACTGAAAAAAACCCAGGGGAGCACTGGGGGCTTGCACCTGCGGCCCACCAGGGCCTGGACCTCGGCATTTTCCAGCAGCGCCAGAGGGACTGGGACTGATGAGAGACTGAGAGAGAGCTGAGCTACACCTACGGCAAGAACTTTCTCAATTTGCCATCTCACTCCAGAACAAGAGGTTTTATTGTTTCATATTATTCATTCTTTATACTTGTATGCACTTTGTTTGTTAAGTAAAATAGTTTTCTCCACTTTTCTCCGAGGAAGTTCTTTACTGGACTGGTTGGAGGGAGGGGCCGTTTGGGTTTGCTCCCCGGAGGAACCCCATTCAGGGGTTTTCTCCCAAATTTGCCCTAAACCAGGACAGAGCCTGATCCAAAATTTGCATTTTCACTGCTTTTTAGGAATCTGGGTTTGCAGATAGGAGGACGGTAATGGAAGCTGAGGAGCAAACCCTGGTTACTGAGAACCATCAGACTTTGTAAGTCTCCGGTGGAGATATGCACCTGAATTTCTTTTCACAGGCTTCAGCAAATTCAGGAACGCCATTTTCAGCTAAAATATAAATAACAGACTATAGATACATGCCCTGACTGCAGCATGTTTTCTACTGATTTATTGACTGTGCATAAATACTGCACTATAACTGTCATATTTAATACAAAGAGAGAGAGCTGTATGCTCAGGAAGATAATTCAGGACAACTCTGAGGTTTTTCATCTGTCTTCCATGTACTTCAGAAAAAGCAGTCACTTAGCAATGGGGCAGAATCCAGCCATCCTGATTTTCTCCCCTTCTCCCTCAGACGTGTTAACCCTTTGCTATGCACAGCTCAGCAAGGTTTCCTCTTCCTGCAAAGTTTTTATGCAAGCACGGCTAATACTGCCCACAGTCCAAAGGTGAAAGCCAGATCCACAGCCTGTGTAACAGCAGAGTTTAATTTCCATTTTGCTTTAAAGAACAATGAGAAGGGGATGAGGAAGTGATTGGTTGCCTAAGATGGGGGATCGTTTTGCAATACTGGTAGATAGGCAAAATTCTGACAAAAGGTCTCAGAGGACACATAAAATGAACCCACAAAGCAGCACTTTGAACAGCAAAGCAAGCCAGAACAGATTTCCAGACAGGAAAGGCTTTCCATATGAGAACAAGTTTCAAAGTCCAAGAGTCTCTCCAAAGAAGAAACAACATTCTGAATAAAAGTTTGAAAAATATTCTGGCTGCTGAAAAAGAAACTGAAACCTTCTCCTGTTTAGCAAACTGGAGAATTGAGTTACTGTGACCCTCAGAAGATAAGAAAAATAAATTAAAATTGTGCACATACCTATTCAGGGAGATACAAAACCAAATGTGTGTGCTTCAGCCTGGTGTATGTTTGTGATCCAACAGCAAATAACATCAGAGTAATGGCCCCAGCCCCAAGCCCCCATATGTCCTGCCAAGTTCTCCCCTAGTAAAGATTTATCATCTGTCACTGATAAACACCGGGAGACAACAGAGCTTGTTGTGAGGGGTAAGAGAAAGGGAGAGGGATTTGTGACTGAGACAGGAGCCTTGCATCAGGCAGTCACAGCCACGGGAAGCAGGGGCTCATGGCCGGGGATGCTCCAGCTGTAGGTGCATTTGAACTGACAGCCAGCCAAGAACTGCGTGAAATTCCCCGTTACTTCCTTTTACTGGTCTTATGCTGTGTTCCTAAGCTGTACCTGGGAATCAGGCCAAATCAGCTTGGGATCTTTGGATGAAAGGCATTAAAAAAGAAAAAAAAAAAAAAAACAAAAAACAAAAAAAAACAAAAAAAAACCCAAACAAAACAAAAAACAACAGAAAAAAAGAGTCCAAAGTATTACTAATGTGGAAAGCAACAATATGAATTAAATGAATGCGCAAGTGGCAGGATTTGAATCTTATTACGTTCTACAATGTAAAATATAAAGACAGACTAAAAAAATGCCACTTCTGAGGAAAACTACATCCTCCTGCCTGGGTTCCTGTGAGGAAGAGTCATAAAAGCAGAATATTGTTACCAGAATTGAAACCTGAAAATACATATGTTTAAATAGACTGGAGCTAACAGGGACTGGTTAGGAGAGTTGTTTTCCCAGGCCATGCTACACAGATTTGTGCCACCAAGTGAGAAGTTCACAGTGTTTCATCTATTACCTATCAGCATTTATTTTACGGCAAAGAATACTCATGGGCTGGGGACCTGCTCTGAACTGACAGGATTTATCATAAAGCAAAAGCCACACTTGGCTGTTTCATTTCTGGACAGTTATGATTTTTTACTATATACATGGCTTGCCTGCAACAGAAATTCTCCCTTGCAGAATTCAAAGTATCTCCCACAGAGAAAGTTTAGCTAACCTGACTGCACTCCACATACTGCTTGTACCTGATCCAAAGCAGACCAGACCTTTCTGGAAGCCTCAGGGAGCCTCAGCCCTCTAATTTCAGCTCAGCAAGTCACCTTTCACCCCTCACCAACATTTCACTGTACTGGGAACACCCACTGTCCCTCACAGGCATGGCACCTTGTGTCTTAAAAAAGTTAGGGACAGTCTCCAAAATATTGATGGGACACCACTCCATGGGATGTTAACTCTGTGCCGAGGGCACGTAAAGTAACTTACTGGACCCAAACAGGAAATATTATTATCATTTGGGGATGAATATTAATATTTCCAACAGATCATCATCTTACTGAAACCAAACACTTCCATGAGTATGTTTATCATTATTTAGTTCTCCCAAAACAAGCAAAAATCATATAGAAAATGCTGTGCCATAAAATCATTGCATTTTACTTATAAGCAATTTTCACAAAATATTTTTTTCCCCCAAAGGAATCCCATATTTAATCCTAAAGACTCTCTGTCATTAAAGACAGTTACAAAAGTAGACAGAATGATCTACTTGGAACATAATGGTGCCACGTGAGCTCTCCCTGGTTCTGTTACAGACCTTCACCAGCACTTCCCATGGGTACCTGGCCTTCCTATCTTGGTTTCCCTGGTTGCAGAAGTGCTTATTTTGTTGTTTTCATCTTTTTTTTAAGAAAAAGAAAACAACTTAAAACCATATTGTCTTGGTTTGAAAAGACAGGTATCTGCTAGAGAGAGGCGGGGCCCCTCTAGGAATGGGGAATTCCAATCCCTTCCCTCCGTGTTATTATAATTTGGAAGATTAAAAAAAACTCTTCAGTCAGAGCTATGGGGAAAGGAATAACAGTCCTTTACTAGTAAATATAACAGGACAGACAAACAACAACAGCAATTATAATAATAATAAAAACAGAACCAAGAACCCTGAGGGGCTTTGTCTCACAAGTCCCGGGCAGTCTAATCTCTCAGGACCCCGAGAGCACCAAACCGAAATGGTGGGTTGTCCCCAGCAGGCAGGGGGGTGTCCTGGCAGGCAAAGTGAGCAGTGCTGAATAAGCCACGGTGGCTGGACCCGGGCTGACCCAAAATCCAGCAGGGCAGGCGAAAAACTCCGAATTCCTGGGCGCTCCAACAGATGATAGAATTCTCAGGACCGAACCCCTCCGTTAACCATGGAATCCATGCAGCTACCAGTCGCCCGACCATCCTCCCCAGAAAACCGAGAGCCGAAAAAGAACCACCACCCTCAGCTCCCAGGAGCCTTTTCCTCCCGCTAAACTAAGTTATCCACCTCTTTTGTACAGGTTAAGCACCCTTTAACTATCAGTATTTAGTCTCCTAGCAACTTATGGGGGGAAAAATTCCACAGGAAAACTTAACCCCGAACACATATCAAGCCCTTGCTACAGAGGGGAGAGGAATCAACCCTGCCCTGTAGTTCTCACCAGCTAATTTCAGCCATGATCTAATGAGTAGGTGGTAACAAGACAATGAGGCGGGACAGGAGGGAAAGGGCCAAGCAGCACTGGGAACTTAGCAGGAAACTCAGCAAAAAGCAAGTGCATGGGAAAATAAAGATATTTCCATCCTTCAATTTTTTTTTTTTTTTTTTTTTTTTAGGTAGATAATGAAGAAGAAGAAGTGAAAGCCTGTCTCCTGAGGTATCTGGTAGGTGTTTGGAAGAAACAAGTTTCCAGGAAGACCTTAGGTAGGGACACAACCTCATCTTGTGAGGGCAGCTCTCTGTAGGGGCACAGAAAAAGGAGATGGCAGGAGACAGTGCAGGGCAACTGCACTGCCAGCAGCACACAGACGATGGGAAATCCAAACAACTGAGACACAGCAGGAAGCAAGAAGTAGGTGTACAGTCTTGAAGTCAGCTCAAATGCAACAAGGTAGGAAAAAAAGGGCACAAGGTGGAAGAGCTTTGTGACTTTGCCAGACTAAAAGGACAGCAAAGTGCTCCCTGCAGGTGGTTGTGCTCAGATCTGGAGACATTTGCATTTGCCTCTCTCAGATGGAGTATTTGTGTCAGATAGGAACACAGAAGCTTAAAATAAAAATGTGCTCTCTTTTACTCCTCTGTCCCTTCAGATTTAGACATAATAGAAGATACCGTGCTTATTCTGGACTAAGTAGAATAAAACAGCCCCACTCTCTCTGGAGCTGCTGTGTCCTGTTAGTGCTGCCGACCTTGCTCAGTACAGACTGAATTACTGAATTTCCTGAACTCTCAGGTCCCAGTTTTGTGTATTACGTTGGAAAGTTTGTTGGTGTTGGGGGTTAGGTTTGGTTTTGGGTTTTTTTCCCCCATAAGTTGCTAAGAAACTAAATACTGATGCTTAGAGGGTGCTTGACCCACACAAAAGAAGTGGCCGAGGGAGGAGGAAGATCACATAAGTTTGGGGGAAGGAAAAAGGAAGGGGGGGGAAGCTGAGCGTTCTCTTCCTGCTCTCAGTATTGGAGAGGACAGTTGGGCTGCTGCTTGCTGCGGGAGGAGTCCACTGTCAACAGAAAGTCCAGTCCTGGGAATTCTACCATCATCCATCATCTGCTCGTGTGCCCAGGAATTCAGAACCCCCTGCGCCTGCCCTGCTGGAGCCGGGCCAGCCCTGCCCAGCTGTCACGGCTTCTTCAGTACTACTCACTTTGCCGGGACACCCCCTGCCTGCTGGGGACCCCCACCATTCCATCCACCAGCCCAGGAGTTTCCACCGTTCCAGCTTGGTGCTCTCAGGGTCCCAAGAGATCAGATTGCCCCAGGCTTTGTGAAACAAAGCCCCTTGAGGTTCCTGGTTCTGTTTATTATTGATGCTGTAGTTGTTGTTTGTTTGCCTTGTTATACTTACTGGTAAAGAACTGTTATTCCTTTCCCCATAGCTCTGACTGAAAAGCCTCTTTAATCTTCTAAATTATAATAACTTGAAGGGAAGGGATTGGAATTCCCCACTCCTAGAGAGGCCCCGCCCCTCCCTAGCAGATACCTGTCTTTCAAACCAAGACAGTTGGCAACAAAGGAAAACTTCAAACCCAGACACTGCTGTTTATTTGCTGCATTCTCTTACCTAGTTTTGGATATGAACACAATCTCAAGCTGGAGGGGGTTACAAGAACATTTTCTCTTCCTTTCAGAAACTTTTGATAATTTCCAAGAGCCAAAAGCTAATTATTTTGGCACAAAGAAACACAAAAAAAACCTTTTAACCATGGCATTCCTGTATAGGCTTTCCTTGACACTTTTGTCTGAGAGGAGAAAAAAAAGAGAGGAGTAATAAAAAGCCCACATTTATCTTTTTTGAGATATAGAACAGTTTCACTGCAAGAAGAAATTAAATAGACGAAGGCTCTTCAGGTTGGAAAAAAAAAGATGACTGCAGAGGGAAATGACAGCAGTCTGTAACACACCGAATGGAGAAGGTAAATGCAGAGTAATTGTTCACTTTTTCTTGCAGTACAAAAGATGAGGGTGCATCCAACAAAGGCATTTAGCAGCAGGTTTAAAACAAACACACCCAAAAGGAAGTACTCTTTCCTACTATCCATAATTGCATCATGGCAGTCAGTGCCTCAGGAGGTTGTGGAGACTGAAAATGGATTTTAAAAGGCATTAAACAAATTCATGTGGGACAGTGTAATCAACAGCAAATAAACACTGTAGCTTTGGTGAAACTTTAGTGTTTTCAAACCCTTACCCAGAGCTGGGAGGAGGCACCAAGTCAAGATGATTCGGTATGTGGCCTTTTCCTCCCTCCCTGAGCACTGCTGGCTGTTCCTGGAAACAGAGTGGTAGTTCCTGTTGTTCCGTGCTGAGCCATGAGCCCGGGTGTTGCACATCACTAAGGAGCAGCAAACGTTCTCTGCATTTTCCTGCCCGACTCTATCTTCCAGCAGACTCCCTGAGAGGGCAGGAGATGCTTCTGGCAGAGCTTTGCAATCCAACCCTCCCCCCATTTTCCCTAGAGCAACCACACTTTTATAAGTGTGCAGAGAGAGAATATTGCGTTAGCTCAGGTTACACCAAGGAAAATTTCAATCCTATGTTTTGGCATTTAATTGTAGCATTTATGTCATATTTAAAGGGTAGAAAATTGATCCAAACGTTTGTCAGTCCCCAATAATAATTCAGTACGTTCTACAAAAACAAGAAAGACAAAGCAAACAAACAACTGGTCTCCATAGCCAAGTGAAAGTAGCGATTTACCTCAGACAGCAAGGAAAACCAAACAAACAAAAAGAAAAACCAGAAACTCCACCCTTAAGTCATTCAGTTTAATTTTTAAAAAATAGTATCTGCAATAAAAAGATTTTATATTCAACGTTCATATTAAGGACAAAAAAAATCCAATTATGATTGTGCTCACCCTTTATTTAAAAAAGGCTGTAATAATGCCAATTCTCATCCAAACATTTTCAAACTTCAATTATTCCTTATTCAGCTAAACTCATCCTGTTTGCAAGGAAAATCCAACTGAACTGGAAGTTTGTGCCAGCCCTTTCCCATATCACAACAAGCTTATTGGTCACCCCAACATTTCTGCAGCCTTGCACAACATACACTCTGCATCACCACCGAGTCAGGGGCAGGCAGCTTGTCCCTCACCCCCAGCAGCCCCACCTTCCTGCCACCCCCTATGTAAGCTCCCCTTTCCTCCCAGGACACACATCCTGCTCCCTCATTTTACCATCCAGCAGAAAAGCAGAAGAGAGAAGAAAGCAGCAGACAAGGGGGAAGGGAAAAGGACATGGTAGGTGTCTTGGTTTGAAAGACAGGTATTTGCTAGGGAGGGGTGAGGCCTCTCTAGGAATGGGGAATTCCAATCCCCTCCCTCCAAGTTATTATAATTTAGAAAATTAAAGGGGCTTTTCAGTCAGAGCTATGGAGAAAGTGTTAGGAAAATTAATCCACGAACACCAGAGGTTTATGTCCAAAAAGGAGACAGAGGAGTCCTTTTACTTTATTCAAATAAAGGGAGAGGCCATGGGGCATTTCCCCTGGGGTCTCTCAGTTTTTCAGAGGACGCAGCCTCCTTTTTATCCTAATTTCCCGCCCACATTTCCCTCTCTCTTTCCCCATTGGCTAAGGTACTTGAGAGTTACAGACTTCCTGAAATGCCTAAGATTCCCTTTTTAATGTATAACCCCCCTAATTTTTAATTTTTATGGGATTTATGGGTTTTTCCCCATTGTTGCTTTCATCTTTCAATATTCAATTTCATTTACAAACAAACCTATGGTTTGTTTGTAAAGGCAAGTATCTTCTTTTCCATTCATCAATCAATAGAATCCTTCCCATTGTTTCACTTATCTCTCAGTGCTAGTTTTATCTACCAGCAGACCCAGGGCTTGTTTGTAAAGACAAATCTTGTCATTCCTCTCAGAAGGAAAACAAGCAAAGAGAGAAACACAGTTCTACAAGGTTCCTGCTGTTCTTGAGGAAGAGCCACCATAATGCAAGATACATACTGCATTGAAACCATAAATTACCCTTTGATACGCATAGGAGGAGCTTACCTGAATTATGTCTCAGGAAAACAATCATCTGATAAAGCTAAAATCACCATAAAAATAGAAGAAATTCAGAAATTAGCATTAAGTGCTGATTGGCTTGCATTTTAACAGTGGAAAAAGGTAATTAAGATTGCAGACACTTCTACCCTGTTCACCCTTGCATATTTTATAACAGCTTGCCAGGAGGAACTGTGATTTGCAGTGGTAATGCAACAATGAGGTTTTGAGCTTACTGTTGACTTATTAAAGAAATATGGGTATTGATCTAGTATCGATACCCAACTGTGATGGACAAAAACTCTCTAACGAGTTTAAAGTTAGAAAGTGTATGTTTATTACAGCCGGGCAGCATGGGGGGATATTTCCCTAATTCGCACTGCGAAATTCACAGGTAATTACAAAGCCTTTTATTTACAAAAGCGTTGAATACTCAAAATACAAATGCATATTCATACCCCTGTCACCTCCCATTCCTCGCTTCATATGCTAATTGGCAAAAAAGGCTATTAAGCATGCGTACTTTGTTTCTTAAAATGAGTCGGGGGTCTATTTTGGGGAGGGGTCACCCAAAATAAGGAAGTAAGATGAGTCTTCCTCGTTCTGACCTTTCTACCTTTTCAATGCATTTGTGACAAATGATTCCTTGGTAGAACTTGTAGTTTCCTGTGTTCCATGGGTCCTTTAAGCAGGAAATCTGCAGCTCTCTTATGTCCTATTTACCACATTTTGTTTTTCATTACAAGGACAACTACATAAACATAAACCTGACAAGCAATGAGTTAGTAAATCTGGGATAGCTTATCTAAGATCCGGCTTCTGTTAACTGTGAACAAAGCTTACCTATCTACTTCAGCTATTTCAGCAACTTATTATCTTAACTTTCCTAAAAATCCCTAATTCTTCAAATTTAATGTCTCAGTAGGCAGTCTCACCTGGTGCACTTTGAGCTTAATTCTCTGAGGTATCAATCACTTGAAACTCCAGATGAACTCAGGAAGATTAGCAACTAATGCTAGTCAGTCAGGCTCAGCTGTCCCAAAATAGTTAATCAAAGAGGCATTATAAATGTGAATCCAGCAAGGTTATGGCAATCAGGGGTTCCTGTACTAAGAGGGCAGTAGGACCCTAAATCTGATGATATCACCTGTCATCATGGCAGAGTAAAAACCAGAAAATAATACTTCTGTCTTGATAGTGATTTCCAAATGCAGCACAAGCTGCAACATGCAGCACTACTGCCTGAGGAAGAGTAGTCCCTGGGCCTGAGGAGCAAGCAGGACAGCACCTGTAGCCATGTGGGTTGTGGCTCCTGCAGGGAATGCAGGTAGGGCCGGTGCATTCCTTGCTAATTAAATACAGTCCTAGGCTGCCAGCCAATTACCCCTGCAACCCTCCCAGGGCCACGTTTGCAAACCTCTGTCAAATACAGGCTATATGTAACACTTGAAAGGTAAGTAAACTCAAATTTAAAGCCTTACTGCATACCAGATACAGCCATAATATTTTTCTTACTTGTTTCCTATTTTCAAGCAAAAGCAGTAAAGGTTGCTGGACTCTTAACTCCTCATTGCTTGCACAGACTCAGAAAGCTCTCTCATGAACCCTTTGCTTCCAGGTTCTGGGGCTGGCACGTCCACAGCACCCCCAGCTCCCTGGAGCTGGTGATGTGGCAAACAGGGAGGGCAATAAAATGAGGTAGGGCAGTGCTGCAGCAACACCATGGAAAACTACTGTACTTGCTGTGAGTGTAACATGGAGACTTGCAGTCAGTGCAGCTCTTTGTCAAAGTACAAAATGATAATCTTATCTTTTCTAAAGCTTTCCTTGAAACACTATACAGAGCTGCCTGTGTGCAAGCTTTATCCTCAGCTGCTCCTTCCCCAGTAGATAGGCAAAAGAGTGTGATCTGATTTCAGAGGCCAGGGCTACACTCTGCCTTCTGCCTCCAAATAGAGCTTTTCCTTAACACCATTAAAACAAAGCCAGCTCATCTAAGAAATGGGACTCTGCAGACAGTGGACTTTAGGGGTTTGGTGACAGTTCTTCCTCACTGAGGTTTGTTTTCTGGTCAGAGCCTAATCATGAGTTTTCCAGCGGTACAGAACATGCATATAACTCAGCAAGACAGCTGGCAGTGGCCACATCCTTCCAAAATCCAGTGATGAGGATTAAACAAGCTTGGTAAAAATCCTCATTTTTGTGATTACTCTGCAACCAAGAAAGCAACTGGGAATGTGTAATAGTTTCATGTTTGCCTCTGTTTCTGTTGACCAAATTTAGTGTAGTGGTTTGAGTATCTACCAGAACTCTGCTGTGAGATAGAATCAGGAGAGAAGCAAAGCAGGCCCAAACTTAAAGGTATAAAGATAGATTTATTAACACACACTAAAAAAAGAAAATGAGAATCAAAATGAAACTTTCAAAACTCCCTTCCCCCAGCTTCTTTCCCCTTTCACAGACAATGTATAAAGACAAAACTCAGAATTCTAGGTCAGTACCACTTACAAAACAGTCCCCCATCAGTCCTTTTAGAGAGAGAAGTCTCTTCTAATTTGTTCTGGTAACTTTCCACAAGAAAAACAGTCTGTTTGTGGCTTTTAACTTTCACAACAGCAGCCACCCGGGGAAAAGCTGCAGTTATGGACCTCCCATATCATGTAGCCTTTCCCATGACTACATATGGGCTGTGGACTCATGCCTACTGGGGTGTCATTTTAAAATTGAACAGTTCAAATGCAAAGAATTTCTTCATCTCACGGGACAGAGATCACTTCTTCATTGGTGCACTGGACTTCTTATCTCTCTCTGTTCAAACATCTCATGGGATCATAAGATCACAGCTACTAATTCAAATTCACTCGGTCAATCACAAATACCTTTGCTCAAATCCACAAATCTGAATAATTATTTTCCCCAATTCATACTGTCCACGATTTAAAGGAATATTCTAGCATGTTCATATTACAGTCTGTTACCACAACTCATAGGAGATTTTCAGCCTGGGACCAAGGCAACTTGTCATTTCTTCCACTTAAGGGGTTACTCTTCCTTCACTGACTTTGATATCTTCATATTGTCCCCTTACAGGTCTCCAATTTGGCCTTTTCTCTCACTTAGAGAAGGGTTAGGGCTTTGGAAGTTTCATCTGTGCAAGAAAAAAGTTAATATCTTGCCTAATGCCTGCGGTGGTCACATGATCTCTGCCAGACGGCAGCCTCTCAGGCCGAGGGATCTCAGAGCTGCCTTCGGGCGGGGGGGGGGAATAGGCTTAAAAGTTATCTAGATGTTAAGCTGCAGCCTCCCCCACGGGCAGCCGCTGGGGGCTCGTCGGCATGGTCAGGGCTGGCTCTCCCCGGAGGGGGGGGAGCAGCAGGAGGCCTGGCCGGCCTGGGCCGCTCCACAGAGGGGCCCCAGGGGCCAGTGTTACCTGCTCCTGTGGCTGGAAGGGAAAAGGCAGTTTCCTGGGGTCCTCTGATATTTAACCCTGTGTGTTCACAGAGATGTATCACCTTCTAATTGGTAAGTCAAACTGTCCACTTCAAAACTAGTCACTAATTGGTTTAGCTATAACTTCCTGAAAAATTACTTCCCCAATGTCAAAATACCATTCTGCCACTACCAGGTCTTCCCACACGTCTTGCTTTCATCTTAATTTTTATTCATTGGAACATGTAAATTTCCTGCGGCATGGGCTGGAAATTGCTTCTATTGCATTTCCAAAAGACATCAGAGGATTTCAGCATTAGTCACTGTGTCACACAGGCCATTAAACAAATTTTAACGGACAGTAGTGGAAAAAAATCCTGAACCAAGAACTAGCACAACAAACATACAGAAAAACTCAGTTCTCCCTCTGGAAACACTATTATTTATTGCTGTCAAGGTCAATGAAACTATAAGCAAACTGTTTGAGCAAGCCTGGCAGATTTCTGTGTGCTAATATTTTGCATTGTTAGTGCAGAAATATTTTAAGAACAGTTAAAATCAGAAATAGGCAGGCCTCAAATACAGCAGCTGAACAAAAACTGTTGGCTTGAGTGGCATTGAGGCCAATCTGCTGCCTCTCCAAGAGTCCCTTCCTTTTTGAATCTTGGGAGAGAGAGGCAAACAGGTCAATTTTTGCAAACTCAGTGAAGAAAGTATGAATTTCTGGCCGCAAAGGCTAGGGACTCTTTGCTGGTCCCCCAAGAGGACCCAAACTTTATCTAGTTCCTTAAGCCATCCCAGATGTGTGCCCCAGAATCCCTCAGAGAAAGGAAGTCCCATAAAAAACAAGTATCACCATGCTGGAAGAAGCTCTCCAGATGAGCCCAGATCTGGTCTAGGATCATAACAAATGGAAACACTTCTACCAGCCATGGTTATGGGCATGTCATATATCTCATAATAATTATTTGTTTGAAAATGGAGCCTTTTGTATCTTAGCAAAAACTAAAGCAGGGAGCATAACCAACCAGCAAGACACCAACACTCTCCTGTTACTGGTGTAGTTGCCAATATTTTAGCTTAGTGAAGAGATATTAGTCCCAACTGTCAAATCATATAAACTGATTCACATCCAACATGTTTCACATGGTGTCAATGTTTTATTCTCATTCACTGAAGAATAAATCAGTGTCTAGTCGGTAGGAGCAAAAGGCACTTTTGTCATTGACAGTCACCTTGACTGCTGCATGCCCCCTTTTCTTCACCACCCAGCAGAATTTTCACTATTGGTAACAGGTTTGATTTCGTTTTTGTTCTTTTTAATTGTACACTTTTTGCCTTTTTAATCTAAATCAGGTAACATTTGTAGTCTGGTCTTAAATGACTGTCTTGGGTTGCAATATGTAACCAAAAGTGTGTATTCTATTTGCCATCTGTTGAAACTGGTTTGTTGCTATATTATGTGAGCTTTTGTGAGATGTTTATAGTTCTGACTGAATTTTCTTACAGCTTTCTGATGTAAACATCTTATTTTTCTACATTCCTTTCTGATGATAGTTAACTGATGAACTTCTAGCCTGGCCAGTGGGATGGAGAGGTGGTAGCCTTGTTCTCCAATACCTAGTCATTCTTCAAAACCTATAAAAGTGAGGTCTTTGTATACAATAAAGTCTTTCCTTCTTCAGCCTTCATTTTGTAGAGTCAAATCTGTGAGTATTTACTCGTGTCCACTAGTGACACCAGTTGGGGAGGTGTTTTTCTTTTTCTCTTGTATATCCCATTCCTCATAACTCCAGGGGGGAGGGGGCGGGTGCCTTCTGTTAATGGGCCAGCTGTTAAAACCAGGTGGACCCATCCTCCCTCTGGGGGATATCTTCTGTTAATGGGCCATTAAGGCTCACCATGTGACTGATAAAATTACATCATTCCATTGTGAGATGCTCTGCCCAGTGGGAGGAGCCAAGCATTTCTACCTGGATGAAACCTGAGATTCATAACACCAGGACAGCAGGTTTTCCACTGGATTCCGAGGAAGACTGGACCAATCTTGCCACCACTGGACCCTTCTACAGGATCATCTCTACTCCAACAGAACCACATCTGTTACTCCAGGAGGACTTATTTTGTACTGCTCCCAACACTGTGACCAACAGGGTGTTAGGTCTTATTCTGACTCTGTCAGTGTTTCTAGGATTTTTTTTTTTTTGTTTGCTTGGGTTTTTTTGGGGGGGTGTTTTTTGGTTTTTTTTTTTTTGTACTACTACATTTGTATTTTTAATATTCCTAGTAAAGAACTGTTATTCCTATTCCCATATCTTTGCCTGAAAGCCCCCTTAATTGAAAAATTATAATAATTTGGAGGGAGTGGGTTACATTCTCCATTCCAAGGGAAGCTTCAGCTTTCCCTGGCAGACACCTGTCTTTCCAAACCAAGACAATGACTTAGGCCAATATGGGGAATAAAAGACAGAAATGAAAGCAGAACTTCCATTTCCTTACTTAAAGTTATGAGCTTTACCACTCTCCAGTGCTGCCTCACTCACTGAAATAGTAAAGTATAAGTGCAGGCAGTTCTGGTGTTCAGATTATATGATCCCAGCCTTCCTCTTTTGTTGTTGCTCGTTCATCCTTTTTATGTATCTGTTGCCTTAGCCGTGAAACCCATAAAGGTCAACTTGACTCTAAACTGTATCATTAGGAAGAGTTACCAAAATTGCGGACAAAGCATACAAGGTTGCCACGCATTTTGATTTTTGAGAAGAAGTATGTTGGTAACTTTATTCTAAATACAACTGCTTCAGTGAAAATACTTCTGCAATTGAATTTACTGCCTAAGATTTGGCCTGCAATAGGAGGAAGCTGTAAATAAGTGGCACGGTCTTGCTAATGACTGTGTAGAGGGCAGAAATAAGGTCAGACAGCAGTGCTGTTGTTTTCACTAAATTCCATGGATCTAATTTTTATCTCTCATTGCTATAATTTCAGTAGTATTACTTTATCGACTTTTATCCTAATATAATCCAAGGTATCCCAAGTGTTCATTGTTTCTCTTAGTAAAATATTTCTTATAAGATTTTGGTGAATTTATCAGTATTACTACCAAAAATATTAAGAAACTAAAAATAAGAATATACTTAATACAATATGTATGTGCTCTATACTGAACTGTGCTATTAGTGTTATATTGGGGAAAGACTGCACTATGCCAGGAGTTTTATGAGGATCTGTGCTTCACTTATGTTGGGAACACCTTTCCCAGCTAAAGCCTACTTTTACTGTAATGAAATGCTTTAAGCAATCAATAATTTTCTCAAAATTTCATTTTAGAGGAAAACTTCTGAGATCATCTGGTATCTTGTTTCACTATTTTCTCCCCAAAATAATTTTCCTGTGACAAGTAGCACAGTGCCTATGAACAGGGGGCACACCGTGCTGCAGTGCAGGGGATTTTAAATTAAAGCCCATGTTTCAGTCTAACCATCACACCATTATCTTCTGAATCCTGCAATTTTACCCAAACCAACAAATTAAACTTCACAAAACAGGTGAAAGAGATTTCTCCCTCCAGCATTCATGATGCTGTTTCCTGCTTTCTTCCACTTCTCCCTGGGGCGAGGTGGGTGCAGCCTTGCAAGAAGAATGTGGCAGGAAGGCTGTTTTGGGGCTTGCTCTCCATGCAGGTTTGTAGCTCTGGCTGGCATCACTCTCTGTCCTCACGCTCCTTCCCGAGCTGGTGCTGGCGTCTGGCTGGGCTGCTTGGGCACAGCTGAGAGGGAGGTGGGAAGCAGCATGTGGAACTGCAGTGGGAAGGTGAAGGGGGCCATGTGAAAGGCAGCAGGAGAGCTGGTGGTGGTGGCCCAGTGGGCAATGCCCACAGAAACCTCCTTGAGGCTCCCAGCACCCACTGAGCAGAGCCTGGCTCTGAGCGTGGCAGAACATTTTGAAAGAAAGGTTACAAGCTTCAAACAGACAAAGATTAGGTTCTCACCAGGTTGTGGCCAGGTGTAATTTATTTCCCTTAGATCACACAGACCACGTAGGCACTGCAGATCTGCTGTGAAAACCCAGGTTATGCAGCAATTCTCCTACCAGTGCCAAAGGAAATCTGGGAAATTCATTGCTACCCTTGTCCCCACTGACATTTTCATGACTTTCTAGAGGGAGATTATATCTGAGAGCTGGTTATTACATGGAGGGGGGGGGAAAGCAGAGTCATTTAAAATAAATTTTGTTATATTTGCTGCTCAGAATAAATGTAAATTTGCACCAGAATTGATGTGGAAGGAGACTTACAAATGTGTTGGTACAAGGCTGCACATGAGGTAGTCACAGATGATTGATACAATGACTGATACTATAATTTAGTTTTTTATGCAGTTTAAATGAGCACTCAATTCTGTACCCTTTCATCACAAAGTGGCATTTCATCTCAGGAGTAGCCAGCTGTAGTTCAATAAAAGAAAAGGTGCCCAACAGGAATAGGCAAAGTAGGCTGAGGCCTCCAAAAGAACACAGATCAAAAACATTATTTGAAAAGTGAAATATTAATATGTGTTGAGGTTCTTTAGAGAGAACAGGCATCTGTTGATGGCAAAAAGAGAGTCTGCTCTTTGTCTGGGGGGGATTATGGCTTTATTCGGGTCCTGTCCCTCTTGAGTCCGGAGCTCCGTCCCCGTTCCCCAGTCCAACCAAAAGAGACCGCCCCTCCTCCTCCCCGGGCTTTTACCCAGGGGGCAGGGGCTAGAGGCAGGGACAAGGTGGGAGTGGAACAGAGTTGGGTTACATTCCAGTGTGGGAGGATGGGCACTGCTGAGCAGGGACAAACCACGTGATACAGTTTCCAGGAAACAGAAGAAACATTACAAAACCCAATATAAAAATGAAATACAATATAAACCAAATTAACGCACTACAACAAATGTGGGCAGGGTTTCCAACTAAATGTTTCCTTTGGTATTTGTTCAAGTGAATATTATACCTCTAGTGGCAGCAGAAGTGAATTATTTAGCATGATGATGGAAAATTCAGACTACAGTTAAGGAGTTTCTGCATCTTGGCTATAGGTATGTACATACAAAAATGTGCGTCATTTATGAAAAATTAAACCTTAAATCCCCCGTCAATAATTCACAATGCTCAGAGCCTGAAAGTGAAGCAAGAGAGGATGAGCAGGCCTTTCCAAGTTAAATACGGTGATTTGTCCAAATGAAATGACAGAACTCAGACTTCCACACAGAATTGGGATGCACCTGTGGCTGGTGCTGAAGTGACAGGGTCTGGCCATTACCTCCCCTCAAAGGAGAGTTTGTTATAAAAATGCTAATGTACAGCCTTTCCCTTCAGGCATGAAGGAAGGCAAAAGTGCACACTCCAGCTCTTCTGAAAGGGAGGCACACAGCAAGCCTGGGTTAGGCTGCGACAGTGCTGCAAGTCAGGCTGTGGACATGTGTCTCCTCCCAAATCCAGCTCTGTTGACAGCACAGTCCTCCCCCAGTCTGCCCAGAGGCTGGTGATCATTGCCCAGCAATAGGTTACCACCCCTCTGATTGGATATACTTGTTTGAACACTCCTTAACCTATTTCAGAGAAAATCAGCTGGGCCAGAAAATCCTTATTACTTAAAATGGTAGACCATGGTTGCACAGACATTTTTTCTTCCATGCAAAGCAAGCTCCAGCCATTTCTGCTCCCTTTCTTTGGGTCTGCTTTGGCTCTACATTCCCCACCCTGCAGGTCTATGCACTATTTTGTCTATTTCTATAAACCTAAGTTGTTGCTGTTTTTTTTTTAAAGTTGGATTCCCCCAACACTCCTCATTGACTTAACGAAATGTTACAGTCTGTGCCAACACATAAGAGGAGATGGTGAGGGATTGGAAAAAAATCACCAGAAGGTTCCCTACATCATATTTGTCTTCAGAAAAAATGTCTTGAGGAAACCATGGTCTAACACTCCCTAATGCTCCTCTGGGTTTGGCCTTTGGTAAACTACATGACTCTGGTTATTTTAAAATCACAGAAACAATGATCTTAACCTCTTCTTAGTGTGACCTCCTCCAGATCCACCAAACTTGGCAGAATCTCCACAAAGGGGGTTTTGGCCTGGGCCTTCACCTAAGCAATTCAGACTGTTCATGAGTGATACCCTCCCATACACAGTTTGGAATATGCCCAAGGCAGGTTGCTTCTAATGCCTGGAGGCAAAGGGGTCGCTGTAATACCAGATGGAGAAATAAACCCTAACCACTGTGTGTGCAAATCAGGTACAGGTTGGATCTGCATGTCTACTTCAAGCCAGAGCAGGTAGATTATCTGCACTCTAAGCTTCTCAATTGTTGGTGGCAGCAAAGCCCAGAAGCATTTTGAATTTCCAAGTCAGAGATCAACTCCAGCCCAGTTGCCTCCCTGTCTCTTTTCTGCAGCATGTTTGGAATGTGTCAAAAGCTGCACAAACTAAACACAAGACCATCTGCTTAGCAGCAACAGCAGCTCCTTGCCCTCAACTTCTAGCCTTTGAAAATCCCTTATCTTGGTCCCGCTGACCATACTAAAGAACGAGTTCAGCAGGAATGACAAGTGTTCTCCAGAGTAATTCCCAGTAGAACTCCACAAGGGAGCCTGCCTTGGCGTCATGCTCAAGAAACAGAGCATGCAGTATGGAGAGCCCTTCAGAGGGCGGCCAGGATCAGAGAGGGAAGGACAAAATGGTACCTGCTTTTAACAACGAATCCAAATATCAGGGCAGGCATTTGCTGAGGCAATAGCAAAACTGTCAGTGAGGCTGCCCTGCCTCCCCTCCCTACAGCTGCACAAAGACACAATAAGTCACACACAGGAAATGCTTGAGCAGTGGAGGTGCAAAATGGAGCATATTAACTGAAACTTTTAATAAGATTTTGATAACAATTATTTTTATGTTAATCTCTAAAGAGTTTGCTTTTGTAACATATAAATGATAAGCATATAATCTAGTTTTAATTTAATCTCTGCAGGTGTTTCCCAATGGTAAATGTTAAATTTTTATTGCTTCCTTAGGCAGTAATAATAGGGGAAGTGTCTGTAGGGCTCCCACCATCCATTTGTATGCAGATAGCATCATATTTTATAATAGCTGTAAATATGACAGAATAGACTAGTACTGTTGAGATGATATTATAAATATGTGTCAACACTGAATAAACATCTTTGAAAGGAAAATAGAGAGGTTATTAGAGGTCTAATGAAACAACCATAACTGCTAATTTATAAGAGATGTATGCGCACATTCTTGGAAAAAAGTAGAGCCCATGCTGGGTTTGCAGCTTTCCGATGAGCAGGACATGGAGATTCTCAGCAGGGTCCTGCAGACAATGCAGAAATAGATCCTACACTTCATAAAGAGGATGACTGTCTATAAGCCTCTAAATGTTTGTTCTCTCTGAGGTTTCAAAATGATTATAAATACCACAGTGTCTAAGACTCAGTAATGGCTTCTTTCATACAGCTTAGGAGCACAGCATGTCAGGAACTCCCACACGAACAACCATAAGACACCAAGTACAAGGAAGTGATGTGGTCTCTCTCACTCTCTCTCAGAGCCCCGGCTCCATTTTTGCCTTGGCTGGATCGAGAGACAAACCACAGTAGGAAGGATTTTTCCCAGGGCCCTAAAAATCCCAGAGCAGTAGTAAACCTTTTCCTTTAGAGAGAGCAGGCCCCCACTGATGGCAAAAGGAAGTCTGCACTTGATTCGGGGGGAATCCAGGCTTTATTCAGTCTTTCTCCTGTGGTCCTGCCCCTGCAGGGTCTGGAGCCCAGTCCCAGTCCCTGTCCCCAAGCCAAGAGAGGGACCCATGTGCTTATTCTGGCTTTTATCCAGGGGGAAGGGGCTAGAGGCGGGGACAAGCCACTAGCCAATCAGGGATAAGGTGGGAGTGGAACAGAGTTGGATTACATTTTAGTGTGGGAGAATGGGCGGGGATAAGGAGCAGGGACAAATTTCGGGATGATACATTTTCCAGGGGAACAGGGGAGTACAGAAGAAACCATTACAAAACCCAATATAAAAATGAAATACAATATAAACCCAAATAATGCACAACATCTCCCCCTTTCTTACCAAATTGAAGAGGAGGAAGGCTCAGTCCGTGGGAGATGCTCAGAGTTCGGATCTTGAGTACCTTTAAAGCTGAAAAATAAGAAATGACATCTAGTGTAAAGAAACTGTTCAGAAAAACACTGTTAAGGAAAAATAATAATTAGAAGGAGAGGGTTTTGTGCTTTCTCATCCTCCAGGCAGCACTGGCCACTTGTGGGGCCTCTGCAGGTGGCTTTGCACTTTTAGGGATGAAAGGTTTCACCCACTTGGCAGGCACCCACTTGGGACCTGAGGGAGTGGACACGCAGGCATACCCACGACCCCAGGTGATCAGATCATGAGGACCCTCTGTTTCCCTGGTTGCTGGATCCTTTACCATTACCGGAGGCTTTGCTTTCAGCTGCAGTTGGCAGTTCTCTCTGAAATGGCGCACAGTCGGTGGGTTAAGATTTTCAAATGTGCAATTTAAAAAATTCAGAGTGAACAAGGCTTTGGATAATTGGATTTGGGGTGTTTCTATTTTTAGAGACTGATGTTGTTGGCTGAGGTCCCTTTTGAAATTCTTGGGGGTCCTTTCCATGATGGCCTGACCTGTCGGGGAGTAGGGGATGCCTGTTTTGTGCTCTACTCCCCATTGCTGCAGGAAGCTTCTGAACTCCTTGGATGTGTACGTGGGTCTGTTATCAGTTTTTATTGATTTTGGGATGCCCAGGAAGGAGAAAGCCTGTATTAGGTGTTTCATGGCATCATTAGACTTCTCCCCTGTGTGGGCAGAGGCATAGACAGCTCCAGAAAAGGTGTCTACAGATACATGGACATACTTTTGCCTACCAAAGGACATGATGTGTGTCACGTCTGTCTGCCATACCTCACAGATGTTCAATCCCCTGGGGTTTGCTCCTGCACTCAAGGCTGGGAGTGCGTGTTGCTGGCACAAGGGGCACATTGATACAATTGCCCGAGCCTGTTCCCGAGTTAGGTGGAACTGGTGCATTCTGGTGAAAAAGCTGATGGCTGATTTTGGCTTGTCAAAAGATGTTTGGGAGTGGGGCCATCTCCACAGGCGCAACAAGAGCATCAGCTCTTCTGTTGCTCTCGGCTATGAATCCTGGTAAATCGGTATGTGATCTGATGCGCATCACATAAAATTGTTGCTGTCGGTGGGAGATCAGATTTACTAGTTTTGAGAGCAAGTTGAAAAGTGCAGAATTGGAGACCTCACTCAGTACAGCTTGTTCAGCTCTGGATACTACACCTGCTACATAGGCTGAATCTGTGACCAAATTGAATGGTTCAGGAAACTTTTCAAAAGCTCTGACAACTGCAGCCAACTCAGCTACGTGAGGTGATCCTTCCACCTCGACAATATCTTTCTCCCACTGCTGAGTTTGAGGATCTTTCCAAGTTATTACTGACTTGTGGGATGCTCCGGACGCATCTGTAAAAACAGTTAGAGCCTTCAAGGGCCTCCTGCTCTGAACACTTTTTAATGACAATTTGAACTGAATTTGTTCTCTGAATAATTTGTGGGCAGGCCGATGAATTGAACTTTGACCTGTGTAGCTATCCAGAGCAAACTGCATGTGGAGAGTCTCTGCGAGCAGTGGCTCGCTGAGAAAGGACATGATGATGTGCAGCTTGTGGAACGTGTAGGGCTGCGAGGTCAAACTAACCTTGAGAGGGAACTTACGCAGTAGATAGAGTGTAGGCAGGATAAGAAACTCGCAAGAATGTACGCAGATGCTGAGCAAGTAATTAACCGCAAAGTACAAAGTGAGCTAAGATGAACTAACCAATTAGGAGCTTGGCTTTTGCAATATGTATGAACTGATTATGAAGGGTATAAAAATGTAACGCAACTCTCAATAAACGAGATCTGCTGACCATGATAGCATGAGGCTTTTCTCCCGCGGCTCCGGCAATCCAACAACTGCAAAGCTTCATTTTCATGAATCAGGTACTCCAACATTGCTTTTGTGATTTGGCCCGAGTTTACCTCAATTGGGATGTGAATACACTCAAAATCACATCCTGCCAACTCCCTGATCCAGGTCCTGGCTTTCCAGATCAATTCTGCTACCAGTTCCTGTGGTCTGGTCATTCTTTTGGACAGTTGGTGACTGAGGAAAACCCACTCTATGATTAAGAGGGGATCTCTACAGTCTTTGTCCTTTTTTGATTTTTCCACTCTTTCCCACTGAAAAATCACCCCGTGGATGTTGTGTTCCTCTGAGGAATAGTTTTTCCCCTCAGAGTCCCCCTGAAACCGGTGCTATGTAGTTCAAACCTTTTTCCCTATCATACCTACTCCTGACCCTATTGGCTCAGGGCCAATATCTTTCCTTGGCCCAAAACTAGATATACCCCTGTTTCTTCCTGGTTCTCTCTCTCTCTCCTCGGCCTCCTGGAACATCACATCGAGAATAAAGCTTGGACGGAAGCTGGGGGTGAGAGCCACTCTTTTGAAATCTCTATTCTGTCTCTCTGAAATATATTTCCCTAAAACCCCTGAATAACTGAGCTAGCGAGAGCCAGGGGGTGGCTACAGGGAAGTATAGTTTCACGTGTAGGTGTGGCAGTTTGCCTAAAATGATGAATTTAAATGGCAAGTCTGATTTGCACCTGTTGGCCTGTCTGGTGGCCATACAGTCCTGTACCTTTTCTAGGGCTGCTCGTGCCTCTTGGATGAGGGTCCTAGGAGAACTTAGCGCCTCTCCCCCTTTTAACAGATTAAAGAGGGAGTCTAGGTCCTCAGTGGTCAGACCTCGCCAAGGTCTTACCCAATTTAAAGACCCACACAGCTGCTGGACATCTGCTAAGGTCCTGATGTTATTTTTGACAGCCAATATTTGCGGCACAATGGTCCGCTTACCAATCTCCAGACCCAGGTACATCCAAGGTGACATCCTTTGAATTTTTTCCTCCTGAAGCTTGAAACCTGCAGCAACCAAAGAATTGATTGTCAGGTCAAGCACATGGGACAGTAAGTCATCATTGGGGGCACACACAAGCACATCATCCATGTAGTGCAGGATGATGGCTTCTCCTGCAGCTGCGTGCACTGGGGACAGCAAGGAAGAGAGATACCACTAACAAATGAGTAGCGAGTCCCTTGCCCCCTGGGGAAGGTATTTCCAGTGGTATCATTTCCTCGGGGCTTCTCGGTTGACGGTGGGGACAGAGAAGGCGAAACATGGGGCATCGTCAGGGTACAGAGGAATCTGGAAGAAACAATCTTTGATATCAATAATTGCCAAATTCCAATTTTGGGGGAGCATCGCTGGGGTCGACATCCCTGGTTGGAGAGAACCCATGCCTTCAACGACATTATTAATTTGACAGAGATCGTGGAGGAGCCGCCACTTGCCTTTGTTTGCCTATTTCATAACAAAGACTGGGGAATTCCACGGAGACGTGGTTTCCACAATGTGGCCTTTAGCTAGCTGTTCATCCACTAGCTCCTGAAGTGCCTTCAATTTTTCTTTACTGAGCGGCCACTGCTCTACCCAGACTGGTGAATCAGTTTTCCAATTGAGTTTCTGGGTAGGGTGTTCTTCAGTGGCCGCAGTCTGAAAAACCGGGGGGGCATCTGGGATGCCAATCGTGACCCCCCACTGGGCCATCAGGTCTCTCCCCCACACAGGCTCCGAATAATCCAAAACAAACAGACATAGTGTAGCTAATTGTCTGTTTGGCCCCTTAATTTGCACAACACTTTTTAAGTGTTTTGCCAATTTCATTCCCCCTACACCTTGCACATGCCCTGCTATGTTTTGCAGTTCCCAATGTGAGGGCCACATCCTTTCTGGTATGATCGTTACAATCACACCTGTGTCCAAAACCCCCTTGCTGTTTATGACTACCCCACCTTGACGGACCTTACACCCTATTAAGAGTTTGTCCCTCCCAATAACTCATGTGGGGCAAACCTCAGGGTGTTTGTTCTTCGTGATGTCTTTCTCAGGGAATGGGTCAGGTACTGGAATTGCCTGAGCTATTATCTGCCCCTTAGGCAGAAACAAGGGTGGACAGACACAGTGCAGCCAAAGAACTAGTTGTTTAGGGTTTGATGAGACGAGACCCAGAAGGATCTTGATCTCTCGGTGTGTATTTGGTGTCCTCAAGGATGACATACTTACTGCCAACATGTTGCCAAGAGCCTGGCCCCTGCAGATCCAATGAACTTAAATGCCAGTCTGTGTCACTTAGGTGCAAGGACTCTGTCAGTTGCAACCTAAAAGGCTTTTGGAGACATTCAGTGGTTAGATTGGGTCTGCTCACATTATGATCTGAAAGGGTCACATCCGGTGACTGCTGAAAAGCAGAACTGGTTAAAGCAGGATTAGTTAGATTAGCATTTGCATTTTCCAGTTTTTTCTCCCCCCTCCTCAGACTTGCACCATTTATGTCACAGAATCACAGAATCACAGAATTTTCAGGTTGGAAGAGACTTTCAAGATCATCGAGTCCAACCCATCTCTAATACCTCAAGTAGACCATGACACTAAGTGCCACATCCAGTCTTTTTTTAGACACATCCAGGGATGGTGACTCCACCACCTCCCCGGGCAAGCCATTCCAGTACTTTATCACTCTTTCAGTGAAAAACTTTTTCCTAATATCCAGCCTATATCTCCCTTGTTGCAGCTTGAGACTGTGTCCTCTTGTTCTCTCCGTTGTTGCCTGAAGAAAGAGACCAACCCCCAGCTGACCACAGCCACCCTTCAGGAAGTTGTAGAGAGTGATAAGGTCACCTCTGAGTCTCCTTTTCTCCAGGCTAAACAACCCCGGTTCCCTCAGTCATTCTTCATATGACTTGTGCTCCAAGCCCCTCACCAGCTTTGTTGCCCTCCTCTGGACACACTCAAGCATCTCAACGTCCTTCCTAAACTGAGGGGCCCAGAAGTGGACACAATATTCAAGGTGTGGCCTCACCAGTGCCAAGTACAGGGGAAGAATGACCTCCTTGCTCCTGCTGGCCACACCATTCCTGATACAGGCCAGGATGCCATTGGCCCTCTTGGCCACCTGGGCACACTGCTGGCTCATGTTCAGCCGGCTGTCGACCAGTACCCCCAGGTCCCTTTCCTCCTGGGCACTGTCCAGCCACACCGTCCCCTACCTATAACGTTGCAGGGGGTTATTGTGACCAAAGTGCAGGACTCGGCACTTGGACTTATTAAACCTCTTCCTATTGGACTCTGCCCATCTGTCCAACCATTCCAGGTCTTTCTGCAAAGCCCTTCGTCCTTCCAACAGGTCAACACATGCTGCCAGCTTAGTGTCATATGCAAATTTACTAATGAAAGACTCCATGTCTTCATCCATGTCATCAATAAAAATATTGAACAGAGCTGGCCCCAGCACAGACCCCTGAGGGACATCACTGGTGACTGGCCGCCAGCTGGGTGCAGCACCATTCACCACCACTCTCTGGGTCCGGCCATCCAGCCAATTCCTAAACCAGCAAAGAGTGCTCTTGTCCAAGCCATGAGCTGCCAGCTTATCTAGGAGCATGCTGTGGGAGACAGTGTCGAAGGCTTTGCTCAAGTCCAAATAGACAACATCCACAGCCTTCCCTGCATCCACCAGGTGGGCCACCTGGTCATAAAAGGAGATCTGGTTGGTCAAACATGACCTACCCCTCCTAAACCCATGCTGGCTGGGCCTGATACCCTGGCCATCCTGTAAGTTCTGTGTGATGGCACTTAATATAAACTGTTCCATTATTTTGCCAGGTACTGAGGTCAGACTGACTGGTCTACAATTACCAGGATCCTCCTTTGCACCCTTTGTGTGAATGGGTGTCACATTGGCCAGCTTCCAGTCGTCCGGAACCTCACCAGTGAGCCAAGACTGTTGGTAGATGGAGAGTGGCTTAGCAAGCTCATCTGCCAGCTCTCTCATCACCCTGGGATGGATCCCTGTAGAAATTGCTTCCTCCTGCTGCTGAGAACTCCAGGACGGTGTAGATAAATGTAGACGAGAGATCTCTGAAGTTGGGTTTCAGAAGATGAGGTTTATTGTAAGGGAAGTGAGGCCTTGCTCTGAGCTGCCAGGCTGCAGCTCGTGGCAAGGCCTAGGAAGGTGGGGGAGGGGAGAGGTAGGGAGAGGAAATTCCAAGAGAGGAAAGTCCTCGGGAAAGGGTGCAAGCAAAGAGCAAAGAGAAGCAAAAAGAGACCTTCCAGCCCCCTTGGGACCCCTTATCAGGAGTCTTCAAGGTGGGCTGGAACAGGGCTTGGGCCAATGGGGTTACAGATACCTGATACATCAGGGGAGGGTTACAGGTGTGGGATGAACCATACACTGAGGGGTGAGACAGAACATTCCATTTGACCTCTGGGTCTGGCTGCAGGTAACCTTCAGATGGTCACATAACTGTTTTCCCAGACATCCAGTATCTAATACATCTCAAACATCAAAACTTACTTTCAATTCTATCTCACTTACAGGTTTCTCATTCTCAGAATATAGGCAATCATATTTATAGGGTTTTTTGGATTCCTCCTCCCCAACAGATCCCGTCTGGTCCCATAGATTTATGGATATCCAAGCAGCTCAGCAGTTCTCTGACTGCCTCCTCTTGGATAATGAGGGGACCATTCTGTTCCCTGACACCATCTACCAGCCTAGGAGGGCAGTTGTCTTGAAAGTAAGTAGTCTCCTCACTAAAAACTGAGGCAAAGTAGTCATTAAGCACTTCTGCCTTCTCCTCATCTGCAGATATTAAGCTCCCTCCCTTGTCCAGTAAAGAACAAAGGTTGGTCTTACCCTTCCTTTTAGCATTAATATATTTGTAAAAACATTTCTTATTATCCTTTACAGAAGTTGCCATTCTAAGTTCAAAATGAGCTTTGGCCTCCTTAATTTTTTTCCTACATGCTTTAGCAGCTCCCTTAAATACTTCCTGGGAGACCTGACTCCCCTTCCAAAGCTGATACATCCTCTTTTAATTCCTAAGTTCCTCCAAAACCTCCTTGCTCATCCAGGCTGGACGTTTACCCCGTCGACTTACCTTTCGGCACACAGGGACAGTCTGTTCCTGTGCCCTCAAGATCTCTGTTTTGAGGCATGCCCAGCTTTCCTGAACTCCTTTGTTTTTAAGGGCTGCTTCCCAAGGGATGCTCTGAATAAGTCTCCTAAACAGGCCAAAGTCTGCCCTCCGGAAGTCCAATGGAAGAGTTTTACTGGTGCTCCTCCTGACTTCACCAAATATTGAGAACTTTATTATTTCATGATCACTCTGCCCCAATCAGTGTCCAACCACCACATCTCCCACCACTCCATCTCTATTTGCAAACAGCAGATCTAACATAGTCCCTCCCCTGGTGGGCTCACCCACCAGCTGTGACAAAAAGTTGTCCTCCATACACTCTAAAAAATTCCTGGACTGCCTCTTTTCTGCTGTATTAAGTTCCCAGCAGATGTCTGGTAGGTTGAAGTCACCCACAAGAACAAGGGCTGATGATCTTGAAACATTACCTAGCTGCTTATAGAATAAGTTGTCCACCTCTTCTTCCTGGTTGGGTGGACGATAACAGACTCTCAGCAGGATGTCAGCCTTGTTTGCCTTCCCCTTAATTCTTACCCATAGGCATTCAACTCCATCTTCATTAGTTTCAATTCCTATGGTATCAAAAGTCTGCTTAATATAAAGGGCCACCCCTCCACCTCTTCTCCCTTTCCTGTCTCTTCTGAAGAGCTTGTAGCCATTGAGTGCAGTGCTCCAGCCATGTGAGTCATCCCACCATGTTTCTCTGATGGCAACTACATCATAGCTTTGCTGTTGCACCAAGGCCTCCAGCTCTTCCTGTTTGTTACCCATGCTGCGTGCATTGGTATACATGCACCTCAGCTGGGCTACTGACTTTGCCCCTAACTCAGCCTTGCAACCCTTGGGCCTGCTTTCAGACAGTCCAGCTGCATCCCCTTCCCCCTTCAAACCTAGTTTAAAGCCCTCTCAACAAGTTCTGCCAGTTCATGAGCTAAGAATCTTTTGCCTTTAACAGAGAGATGTATCCCATTTGGTTCCAGCAGAGCAGGTGCTGTAAAAATTTCTCCATGATCAAAGAATCCAAAATTTTGCCCATGGCACCAACCCTTAAGCCACTTGTTGATGTTGTGGGTTCTCCTGTTTCTTTCATCATTTTCCTCTGCCACCAAAGGGACTGAGCAGAACACTACCTGTGCTCCTGCCCTATCAATTACCTGACCCAGTGCCCTAAAGTCTCTTTTAATTGCCTTGACACTCCTCTTTTCAATCTCATCACTGCCAGCCTGGAGTATCAGCAGTGGGTAATAATCAGAGGGCTGAATCAGCCCAGGAAGTCTCTCAGTGATATTTTGTACCCAGGCCCCAGGGAGGCCGCAGACCTCCCTGTGGGATGGGTCCGGTCGACATATGGGGCCCTCTGTTCCTCTCAGAAGGGAGTCACCTACTACGATTACCCTTCTTTTCTTCTTGATGTTAGAGGTAGTGATGCATCTTTCAGGTGAATCATAATTGGGGGACTCACTGGGCAGACAATTTTCTTCTAAATCATCTAGTTGGCCCTCTAGATCCAGGGCCTCATATCTATTCTGAAGTGGCACCTGGCTGAGGGATGGGGAGGAGTTTTTGCTATTATCTCCTCGAGTGGGGACCCATTTCCATTCCTCTTCATTTATCAGGTGCCCTTCTATTGCCTGAGAGCGGGAGGCAAATAAGTCCTCAGACTCACAGTCAGAGGCCTCCCTTAAAGATGGAAGGGCTGAACTCCACCAGTCTATTTCCATTTCACTTTCCCTGATACTTCTTAATCTTTCAACTTCCTCCCTAAGCTCAGCCACCAGCGAAAGGAGATCACTCACCTGTTCACACCATAGGCAGGCCTCCTCCACAGCAGCCCCTGAAGCCACCGATAAGCTCAAACACTCCAGGCAGGAATGGGTCTGTACAGACACATCCTTTTTGGAGGGCTCCACTTGGTCACATACACTTATACCAACTACAGTTTTCGACCGTGTAGAAACCATTACTAACAGACACCCCAAAAGCAACCAGGCAGCAGAAATACCTCAAACAACACAGAAGACACCTTACTAGCAAGAAAACTTGCAACCCTGCCTGCTTGCCCTGCCTGCGTGAACTGCCTTGCAAACTGCCTTGTCCACACCCCAGTGACTCACCACGCCCCTGTTTGCCGCGCTCCCCAGAGACCTCTTATAATCAGCCACTCAGCATCAACGCAGGAAGCTCCACCCCTTGCTCCTCAATGACTCACAAATGTTGGCACGATGGACAAGCCAGTGCTCACCTTTTAGTTTTTTTGAAAAATTCCCTTTGGGCCCTCAAGAGCCCCCGCCCCCATTGTCCTGAAAGTCCAGAAATTGTCTCTTTAAAGGGCATTGAGATGCCCAATGTCCAGCCTGATTGCACAGGAGACACGTTCTTCTTCTCTTGGGCGGTGGCCGTGGCACAGGCACAGGAGGCACAGTGTCTGAAGCAGCGGCTCTTTGTGGTGGCTTGAATGCATCTCTCAAACTGTGGCTTTGGTGAGCTGTCATGAAGGGAACCTTCCTGGCACACACCTGGAGCACGTCATCTAAGGTTGGAGCTGGTTCCATGGGCAGGCTGAGGATGGCTGCCTTGCACTGTTTGTTTGCATTGGTCAGCGCCATTTCCTCCAGGACCTGTTCCTGGGCTCCTTCTTTCTTAACCTGTAACTCGATAGCTCGGGTTAATCGCTCCACAAATTTTATGAAAGGTTCTGATGGAAGCTGCTTTATTTTACTGTATGGTTGGAAAGGGCCATCGGGCTGGATTGAAAAGAATGCTTTGGAAGCAGCCTCTTTAATGCGTTCTAAAACAGCTAAAGGAATTTCCTGATCCTGCTTGAGGGCTGAGACCCATTCACCATCACCACATAGATGTTCTAATCAAATTGGCAAATTGTTATTATTAACAGCCATTTCAGGATTTTGCCAAAACTCTGGAAGTAAATTCCTTAACCTTTTTTTCCATGTTGATTCCCAAAGTCTAAATTCTGTGGACGAAAGGAGGGATGAGAAAAGCTGCCAGAGGTGTCTTGGTTTGAAAAGACAGGTGTCTGCTATGGAGGGGCAGGCCTCTCCAGGAAATGAGGAGCTCGAATCCTTCCCTCTGTGTTATTATAATTTGGAAGATTAAAGAAACTTTTCAGTCAGAGCTATGGTGAAAAAGGAATAACAGTACTTTACTAATAAATATAACAGGACAGACGAGAAAAAAAACCAACAGTAATTATAACAATAGTAGAACAGAACCAAGAACCCCGAGGGCAAAACGGTGGAGGCTCCGGCGCTGATGGCTGGAAGCCGGGCGAGGTGGGCTGTCCTCCGCAGGCAGGGGGTGTCCTGGCAGGCAGAGGTGGCAGTGCCGGAGAAGCTGCAGCGGCGGGGCCCGGGCTCACCCAAAAATCCAGCAGGACAGTGAAGAAATTCCGACTTTCCTGGGCGCTCCAAGTGATGGTAGAATTCCCAGAGCCAGACTTCTCCGTCACCCCCGGACTTCAGGCCGCCAGCCGATGAGCTGCACGCTGTTCTCCCCGGAAGACGCTGCTCTCCCCGGAAGACCAGAAAACGACTGACCCCCCACCCCCAGCCTTCTCTTCCCCGGGGCTTTTTTTTTTCCTTTTGTTAAGGTTAAGCACTTAGTCTTTAGTCTCCTAGCAACTTGGGGGGGGGGGGGGGGGAAAATTCAAGAGACTTAACCCTTAACATTATCCACCCCGAATTTTTTCCCACACCAACATATTATATTGAATTTAAACCTTTAAATGATATACATATATATACATGTGAATATAAATACAGACACAGTCACAGTGTTCAATGAAAAACAAGGTCCCCTTGAGGTATGCAGCGGGTCTCACCATCCTTTTGCATCACCCACCATGTACAGCCAGGTCCCTGAGCAAAAACAACCCCAGGAGCGGGATTGTCTTTGCTGGAGGCAGAATTAATCCAAACAGTTTTTCCCAGCATTCCTCTCATGTGTACTACTGGAACTTTATCTCCATCTCTTGTTCCCAGGGGCTCAGATTGGGCGGGGCCTGCTCGGTTGGTAGAACCTCGAGTGTTCACTAACCAGGTGGCTTTTGCTAAATTATTCTCCCAGTTCTTGAAAGTCCCCCCACCCAGTGCCTTCAACGTGGTTTTAAGCAGGCCATTGCATCGTTCAACTTTCCTGGCTGCTGGCGCATGGTAAGGAATATGGTACACCCACTCAATGCCATGTTCTCTAGCCCAGGTGTTTATAAGGCTGTTCTTGAAATGAGTCCCGTTGTCAGACTCAATCCTCTCAGGGGTACCATGTCTCCACAGGATTTGCTTTTCAAGGCCTAGGATGGTGTTTCGGGCAGTAGCATGGGGCACAGGGTAGGTCTCCAACCATCCAGTGGTGGCTTCCACCATGGTCAGCACATAGCGCTTGCCTTGGCGGGTTTGGGGAAGGGTGATGTAGTCAATCTGCCAGGCTTCCCCATACTTATACTTGGACCATTGCCCGCCATACCATAGCGGCTTCACCCGCTTGGCCTGCTTGATGGCAGCACACGTCTCACAGTCATGGATAACCTGAGAAATACTGTCCATAGTTAGATCCACCCCTCGGTCTCGTGCCCACTTATAGGTGGCATCTCTACCCTGATGGCCTGAGGCATCATGGGCCCATCGAGCTAGGAACAACTCTCCCTTGTGTTGCCAATCTAAGTCTATCTTTGACACCTCTATCTTTGCAGCTTGATCTACCTGCTCGTTGTTCCGGTGCTCCTCATTAGCCCGACTCTTGGGGACATGGGCATCTACATGGCGGACTTTGACAGGTAGCTTCTCTACCCGAGTGGCAATGTCCTTCCACTCATCTGCAGCCCAGATTGGCTTTCCCCTACGCTGCCAATTGGCCTTTTTCCACCTGTCCAGCCAACCCCACAGAGCATTGGCTACCATCCACGAATCAGTGTAGAGGTAGAGCTTTGGCCACTTCTCTCTTTCAGCAATGTCCAGGGCCAGTTGAACAGCTTTGAGTTCAGCAAGTTGGCTTGACCCACCTTCTCCTTCAGTGGCTTGTGCAACCTGTCGTGTGGGGCTCCATACAGCTGCTTTCCACTTCCGGTTCATCCCAATGATGCGGCAGGAACCGTCAGTGAAAAGTGCATAGCGTGTTTCTTCTGCTGGCAGTTGGTTGTATGGTGGAGCTTCTTCAGCACGTGTCACTTGTTCCTGCTCCTCTTCATCTGTGAGACCAAAGTTCTCACCTTCCGGCCAGTTTGTAATTATCTCTAAAATCCCAGGGCGATTTGGGTTTCCAATGCGGGCGCGCTGAGTGATGAGGGCAATCCATTTGCTCTATGTGGCGTCGGTGGCATGATGGGTGGAGGGAACCTTTCCTTTAAACATCCACCCCAGCACTGGTAGTCGGGGTGCCAGCAGGAGTTGTGCTTCTGTGCCAATCACCTCTGAGGCGGCTTGAACTCCTTCATAGGCGGCCAAGATTTCCTTCTCTGTTGGAGTGTAGTTGGCTTCGGACCCCCTGTAGCTTCGGCTCCAAAATCCCAGTGGTCGGCCTCGAGTCTCCCCAGGCACCTTCTGCCAAAGGCTCCAGGACAGGCCATTGTTCCCGGCTGCTGAGTAGAGCACGTTCTTCACATCTGGTCCCGTCCTCACTGGGCCAAGGGCCACTGCATGAGCTATCTCCTGCTTGATCTGGGCAAAGGCTTGTTGCTGTTCAGGGCCCCAGTGGAAATTGTTCTTCTTGCAGGTGACCAGGTAGAGAGGGCTCACAATCTGGCTGTACTCAGGAATGTGCATCTTCTAGAAACCTATAGCGCCTAGGAAAGCTTGTGTCTCCTTTTTGCTGGTTGGTGGGGACATGGCGGTGATCTTATTGATGACCTCAGTGGGAATCTGCCGCCGTCCATCTTGCCACTTTACTCCCAGGAACTGGATCTCTCGGGCAGGTCCCTTGACCTTGCTCTGCTTGATGGCAAAACCGGCTTCCAGGAGAATTCGGATGATCTTCTCTCCTTTCTCAAACACTTCCATTGCCGTGTTCCCCCACACAATGATGTCATCGATATACTCTAGGTGCGCCAGAGCCTCACCCTTTTCCAGTGCAGCCTGGATCAGTCCATGGCAGATGGCGGGGCTGTGTTTCCACCCCTGGGGCAGTCGGTTCCAGGTGTACTGCACGCCCCTCCAGGTGAAAGCAAACTGAGGCCTGCATTCTGCAGCCAGAGGAATGGAGAAAAATGCATTAGCAATGTCAATAGTGGCATACCATTTTGCTGCCTTGGACTCCAGCTCGTACTGGAGTTCCAGCATGTCCGGCACAGCAGCGCTCAATGGTGGAGTCACTTCGTTCAAGGCACGGTAGTCCACAGTCAATCTCCATTCTCCGTCAGACTTGCGCACAGGCCAGATGGGGCTGTTGAAGGGTGAGTGGGTTTTCCTGACCACCCCTTGGCTCTCCAGCTCCCTAATCATCTTGTGGATGGGGATCACGGCATCTCGATTTGTCCGATACTGTCGGCGGTGCACTGTCGAGGTGGCAACTGGAACTCGCTGCTCTTCTACCTTTAGAAGTCCTACTGCAGATGGGTTCTCTGACAGTCCAGGCAAGCCATTCAATTTCTTAATGCCCTCTGCCTCCACAGCTGCTATTCCAAAAGCCCACCTGAGTCCTTTAGAGTCTTTGTAATAACCATTCCGGAGGAAGTCTATGCCCAAAATACACGGGGCCCCTGAGCCAGTCACAATTGGATGTTTCTGCCACTCCTTCCCGGTCAGGCTCACCTCGGCTTCCAGCAGAGTCAATTCCTGTGATCCCCCCGTCACCCCAGCAATGGAAACAGGTTCTGTCCCCACAAATTCTGATGGTATCAGGGTACACTGAGAACCAGTATCAACTAAAGCTTCATATTTCTGTGGCTCTGATGTGCCAGGCCATCGGATCCACACCGTCCAATAGACCCGGTTTTCCCGTGCCTCTCCCTGGCTAGAGGCAGGGCCCCCCTAGCACCGGTCTTTATTCCCTTCCTGGGCATACAAGGTAGAGGTTCCTTCACAGGGATCTGACATATCATCCTCACTTCTATAATACCTGGCAGCCTGGTCATGTGATGTTGAGGCTACCTTCATCTTAGTGGAACCCCCTCGGTTAGTGTTTCTCTCCTTGAGCTCACGCACCCGTGCTGCCAGGGCAGAAGTGGGTTTCCTATCCCACCTTCCCATGTCCTCTCCGTGGTCACGCAGGAAGTACCACAGGTCAGCTCGTGGGGTGTACCCTCTTTCTCTAGCTGGGGGATGTTGAGCTCTGAATCTGGGGCCTGTAACTCTCACTGGTGCCACATGGGAACTGTTCCTCCTCATCTCCTCCCTCACCTCCCTTATTTCCTCTGTCACCTCCTCCATCTTTTCCCTGAGTTCCTTAGCCACGGCAGAGACCTGAGCCTGCATTGGGCCACTGATCATACTCTCATAATTTCTAAGCTTGTTGGCTACAGAACCCACTGTCTCTCGGTTGGTATCAGGATGAATTGTTGCAATGTATGTGGCGTATTGAGATGGTCCTAGAGTTGCCAGATTCCACAGCATTTGCCCTGTGCACCTGACTTTGTCGGGGTCATTATCATGCTGTCCACCCCTCCCAAAGAGTACCTCCAATACTGCCACTTCTCTCAGCTGTTGGATCCCCTCCTCAAGGGTCTTCCAGCGCATTCTATGATGGTGCTCCTGAATTCTGTCTCTGTGGACAAACCTCTCCCGTACACTCATTAAAAGCCGCTCCCAAAGGGAAAGGGGCCCTGGCTCCCTTACGAATACTTGATTCACACCTGAGTCCTGGGTCAAGGGTCCCAAATTCCTTGCCTCACTATTATCTAGTTGCACACCCGTACCTATAAGGTCCCAGACCCGAAGTAACCAGGTTGTATAAGCCTCACGTCCCCGTCGTGCAAGATCTTTTTGCAGATTACGGAGACTTTCATATGTCAGGGACTCAGTGATGATCTCAACCTCTGACTCCCCCCTGGGTTGTGAGGGCCCTCCTTTCTTATCCTTGTTGCTTGGGTGCTCTGATTTCACCTTATACTTCTTTGTTTCCACAGGGGCTACTGCTGCTGTCTGTGGCTGCCCCTGTGCTTCAGCTGGAACCTGGACGGTTGTAACGTCTGTGGGTTCCGCTGCTGCACCATCAGACTGTCCTTTGTCAGGGCAGGGGGAGGGTTTCCCACCAGCTGGGGCTAATGAGGCTACTACAGGGGAAAGGTACTCCCTGAGCATCTCACCTATCTCCTTCACCAAATCTGGGTGGTTTGTTCCTGAGGCAGGCTGCGGGACAGTGTCAGGCTGTGGGATGGGCTCAGGCTGTGGGATGGGCTCAGGCTGTGGGGCAGTATCCTTATTCTCTAGGGTAGGTATCAGGGTGGTTATCCAGGCCAGTCTCCCCTTATCTCTAAATGCTATACAGAACAGGCATACCAGCAACACCAGCCACTGTATGATGTCATTAACATTCAGAGATTTGAAGCCTTCAAAGACTGGTGGGGTAGGCCCAAAAAGCTGGGTGAAGGGTTGTGAAAAAATTTCCCCCGGTATCATTTCTTCACAGTAGCTACCATTGTTAAAGTAACCCCAGAAACACACTGTTAGTGTATGATAACCCTGAATCCATGTGCCTGCCTTCCAGAGGAAATTAAAAATCCACGATTTCCTCACTTCGTTAACCCATATAGCGAAGTGGATGACAGCCACAGTAACTTTAGTTACAGGGCCCATGTTTAGAAAAGGGCCTGCAAATGGGAGAAATACGGCCGCCACCACATGCCACCCAAACCAGGTTAGGCCAGACCACATGATGTCCAGTACACAACAATGTAGGCACTTAAGAACTGTTATTCCTTTTCTCTCAATGCCCCACGATATGGCGCCAAAATCTGTCTTGGTTTGAAAAGACAGGTGTCTGCTATGGAGGGGCAGGCCTCTCCAGGAAATGAGGAGCTCGAATCCTTCCCTCTGTGTTATTATAATTTGGAAGATTAAAGAAACTTTTCAGTCAGAGCTATGGTGAAAAAGGAATAACAGTACTTTACTAATAAATATAACAGGACAGACGAGAAAAAAAAAAAAACAGTAATTATAACAATAGTAGAACAGAACCAAGAACCCCGAGGGCAAAACGGTGGAGGCTCCGGCGCTGATGGCTGGAAGCCGGGCGAGGTGGGCTGTCCTCCGCAGGCAGGGGGTGTCCTGGCAGGCAGAGGTGGCAGTGCCGGAGAAGCTGCAGCGGCGGGGCCCGGGCTCACCCAAAAATCCAGCAGGACAGTGAAGAAATTCCGACTTTCCTGGGCGCTCCAAGTGATGGTAGAATTCCCAGAGCCAGACTTCTCCGTCACCCCCGGACTTCAGGCCGCCAGCCGATGAGCTGCACGCTGTTCTCCCTGGAAGACGCTGCTCTCCCCGGAAGACCAGAAAACGACTGACCCCCCACCCCCAGCCTTCTCTTCCCCGGGGCTTTTTTTTTTCCTTTTGTTCAGGTTAAGCACTTAGTCTTTAGTCTCCTAGCAACTTGGGGGGGGGGGGGGGGGGGGAATTCAAGAGACTTAACCCTTAACAAGAGGTCAAAGGGATCTATAGGATTCCCTGCTAAATTTGCTTTTAAAAGGTTCTGAAAGTATTCAATTTTGCATCCAAATTCATTATGAGCTTTGCATAAATCCTGAATCGCTTGTTGGGGGAAGGGGTCCCAATCACCATGGACAACACCCCTCCCTTTTTGACTGTCAATATGTGACTGGGGTAGGAGAAAAGCTGGGATGGGTTCCTGCTTCTGGGTTCCCAGCTCCCTCCCCCCCTCTCCCTGTGGAGCGTGGGAACTGGGATTGTGGGCGGGGAAACCGTGGGAACCAGAAGCAGGGAGGGGCTGGAGGCTTGACTCACAAGGTGTGGAGTTGGAGGGTGGAGGTTTGAGGGTAGGGGGCAGAGTTGGAGGAGAGGGTGGTGCCGGGGGCAGCACCAAAGGGAAGGAGGGGTCTAGGGAGAGGAAAGGGTTGCTCAGGTTATGAAAGGGATTCTGGGAAGAAGGAGGGAGAGATAAAGAAAGAAGCTCCTCATTGCTTCTGCCATTTTGGGGAACAAAGAAAAAAAATGCAGCATGGTCACGTCCATCTTGTGACCCCCCCCCCCGAACTGAAACTAACTTGGGGATCACTAAAATGGGGGTTTGGGGCACCTGAACTGTCTGCAAAAGTAAACAGAACACAGGATTTACAAACTGGGGAAGAAGGGAGGTTTGGGGACAGTTTAGGGGTTTCTCGAGGAATCTGGCCAGGATTATTCGAGCAGGGGGACTCAGGAATTTGAGGAAAGCCAGAGGAGCTGCAGCTTCCCTGCAGAGTCTGGTGGGCTAGTTTCCTCAGAATACCCGAGCTTGGGGAAGGGATTTTGGGGTCGCAAGAGGGAGAAACTGAGGAAACTGGGGAAAATCCACAAAGAACTGGCTTTTTTTATTTTCATTTTGCTTTTGCAATACTAACCGAATTTTCAAGCTCCAAAAAGCAAAATTTGCAGTTTGTGTCCTTAGGACTGCCTGATTCAGCCAATTTATTTGCAACAGCCTCCCAAAATTCTGGGAAGCTTATTTGGTCTAATGATTCATGTGGAAAGTGAGAAAACAACCAACGTATAAAGTTTTTCAACTGTTTCTTTGAACAATGGGTCCCACCATCATCCAAGGCACTTAAAATTTTGTAAAAGACCTTTTTTGAGACACAGACAGCCTAGCACCCATTTTTGGCTCAGATTTTAAGTTTCTGTGTCCCCTTTAACTGCAACTGGGACACTGAAAGAAAAAAAAAACAACATATGAAACCTCACTGGAGAGAAGAAAAAAAAAAAAAAAAACGGAAGGAGAAACTGTTACTTTTTCCACCCAGGGGCTGCGCAGCTGAAACCAAATTGCTTTTAAAAGCACCCTGAAGGCTTGCCCTGAAGGCGAGAACCTTCCCCCAAAGGAAAAACCCTTCCCTGAGATTTAAAGCCTCTGAAAGATTTTTTTCCTAAGATTTCCAAGTTGGGAATACTTACCAAAATCCAGCGTGGAGACGAAAAAACTTCCCAGTCACTCCTCTGCCTGAAACTGACCTTTTTGGTGCAAAAAGAGCTTCCAGTTTCGGTTCCCAGGGTTGGCTGGCCATGAACACATCATCGCCTTCTCTGGGAGTAGCCTGCTGTTCGAGGGGACTTCTTCACAGCAATCCAAGGGTTTTTTAAGTCCAAAGGAAAACCACAGCCTCTCTCTGTGGAGTCCAGTGTTTTGGGGACACCACAGCGAATGCCAAGCCTGACGGGTCTGTCTTTCTGCGTGGATGGGCCACATTTTTGGACTCACATGCCTGCGTGAGGTTCGTCGGCCACGTGCTCCATGCGTGGTTCTTTGAGCCTTCTCCTGGGAGCCCCTTGTGCCTTTGGGCACCACGCTTGGGCATCACCTGCGGTGTCGCTCTCGCTCTCTCAGAGCCCTGGTTCCGTTTTTGCCTCAGCTAGCTTGAGAGACAAACCACAGTAGGAAGGATTTTTCCCAGGGCCCTAAAGATCCCAGAGCAATAGTGAACCTTTTCTTTAGAGAGAGCAGGCCCCCACTGATGGCAAAAGGAAAGAGTCTGCACTTGATTCAGGGGGAATCCAGGCTTTATTCAGTCTTTTTACTGTGGTCCTGCCCCCGCAGGGTCTGGAGCCCAGTCCCAGTCCCTGTCCCCAAGCCAAGAGAGGGATCCATGTGCTTACCCTGGCTTTTATCCGGGGGGAAGGGGCTAGAGGCGGGGACAAGCCACTAGCCAATCAGGGATAAGGTGGGAGTGGAACAGAGTTGGATTACATTTTAGTGTGGGAGAATGGGCGGGGATAAGGAGCAGGGACAAATTTCGGGATGATACATTTTCCAGGGGAACAGGGGAGTACAGAAGAAACCATTACAAAACCCAATATAAAAATGAAATACAATATAAACCCAAATAATGCACAACAACAAAGTGAGCCCTGATGCCTGTCTGAAGTGTAACGGAACACATTTTGGGCAAAATTCACTCAGCACAAGTCCTGAAAGGGACTTGTTCCCTTAGATCTTATAATTAGCCTTATTCACTGAGTATGCATGAAACCTACCCTTGTTTACTTTTAGTATTTTAGACGGTGACACTTTAGGATATATTTTCCTCAAATAATTTTATCTGTTCTGCAGTAAATGTGGCTCTCTGGCATGCTATGCTCACCATGTGTCCATAGGCACATCTCAGGGACCCAGCAGCACAGGCAGAGAGCTGAGCTAAAAGATTCCTAAGATGGAACTGGCTTGGCTCCAGCCAGTGGGGAGCAAGGGCAGAGAGAGCTTCAAGCTGTCTTTAACTCTCCTTTATAGGCATACCCTGAAAGGGATTACACTTTAACAGAAGTCTAGATATTTCCTCAATGGTGCTGAGATATGTGGCTCCCAAGGTCCGCATCATTAGTCATAAAAACAGTCTAACCTCTGACACAAAAAATACACACGAGTTCATTTAAGTCCCCAGTGACAGGGAATGGGAATATAGCTTGCTGCCACTGGAGGGGGGAAATTTGAAAACCTGCCACATAAGCAAGTAAAAAAAAAAAAGCAAAACAACACTTTTGCTGGTGAATTAAAGTTACAAGAACAGCTTGGACAAATTAGGTTAAACAATTCTTGCTTCTGTTGTAAGTCAGAACATGTATGCTGCTTTAAGGTGGTAGTTTAAATGCAGTATTGTTTCTTCTGCTAGTCTTTAAAAGTGAAAAAAATATTTCTTATTGAGACTTTTTAATAAATTGGTATTAATTAGAAAGAAAACTCCAATCATTTTCTACAGAAAGACAACATGAGAGCAAATGGAAAGGCAGATACGTCACTCTCTTTACTGAGTTACTTTAAAGCCAAAGAGGATCTGCCAAATTGTGCCATGGAGAAGGGAACTGTCAGGAAAAACAAAACATCACATTAAGAATATTGATTAGTAAGAATTAAATGCATTACAAGCTATAAATAAGATTCAGATATATAAAGTGTTTAGCTCTCTCCTATCTGCTTGCTTGTTTTCATATCAGATTCTGTAAACATACAATTTAATGCGTGACTTCTTCAGACTGAGGATTCATTAAAGGAGGCCCCTCATGAAGTGTTTGCAGTCAGCCTCTGCAATTGCATGGGCCAGCACACATGTGCCAATGTTCCAAGCCCACTGGGCTAGTGGTGAATACAGAACCAAGTGTGGTACTGTTGTAATGCATTAATTTGGTTTATATTGTGTTTCATCGGATTTGTAATCTGTATCACTGGTTTGTCTTTACTCAGCTGTAACCCAACTCTCTTCCACTCCCGCTTCTCCCTGATTGGGTAGTGTCTTGGCCCTGCCTCTGGGCCCTGCCCCCTGGGGAAAAAGCCCGAGCACTGGCGGGGCCTCATCTCTCTGGCACCGGTGAGCCATTGGGAAGAGCTCCAGCGAAGCAAGGCAGGACTGGAGAATAAAAGCTGTTATATCCCGCCCGGTGATAGAGAGCAGACTCTTTCCTTTTGCCATCGGCGGTCATCTAGTCTCATAAAGAAATACCACATGGTACCCTCTGTTATAAATGCTACACCATGTCCTTATGCTGTGACAGATAAAGTGCAATATTTTGCTAATCAAGTGTACAAAATTACAGGAATTGGGCATAATGCTGTGTTTCTCACAGTTTAGGAAAATCTTTTCCAGGATAAATGAGTTGTGAATCTCCCATATGAAGTATTTAAACAGATGGATAATCACCACAGCAACCAAAACCACCACAGAGTCATTCAGGAACATTTCATCTCTGCACACTCCACTGTCAGGTTTCATGCTATAAGGAGGCAGTATTTTATGTAACAGAAGACTAGCCAATGCTTTTAGGTAACTCACAGCAGTTTCTAAGGTAGGTAAAAAAATCAGACAACCAATTATAAGCTGCAGGAACAGAATTTTTTACACCTTAGTTCACATTTAAGGTGACCTGAAAAACTTGTTGAAGATTCTTTTCTGCATCTTATATCTCTGCTCCTTTGCATTTGTATTTCTGTTGTCTTCATCCACATTTTTTCCTATGTCCTGGTTTGGGACAAATTTGGGAGAAAACCCCTGTATAGGATTTCTCTAAGGAAGCAAACTCAGGTGGCCCTTTCTTCTAACTAGTCTGGAAAAAAAAAAAACCTCTTTGGAGAAAAGTGGAAAAAACTATTTTACTAAACAAATGTGCATACAAGTATAAAGAATGAATAATATGAAACAATAAAACTTCTCCTTCTGAAGTGAGATGGCAAATTGAGAAAGTCTTTGCCGTGGGTGGAGCTCGGCTCTCTCTCTCTTAGTCTTTTAGTGTCTTTTCAGTTTTAGTCTTTTTGGCGCTGCTGGAAAATGCCGAGGTCCAGGCCCCGGTGGGCTGCAGGTGCAGCCCCCAGTGCTCCCCTGGGTTTTCAGTCCAGAGTAGGTTTAAACAGTTCCAAGAAAAAGGGAAAAAAAACAGTCTAGGGAACTTTTTTGCCCTAGCTAGCTGAAACTAACTAAAAGCAAAAGAAATCTCTGTCCTGCAGTCTCTAAGCCTCTGCCGAACACACCGTCCGGAGAAGAATGTGGAGGAGTCAGGCAGTTTTCTCAAAACAAACTCCACGCTTCTCCTTGCTCTTAGAACTAGTTTTAAAGGCACAGAACAGACGATTGGGGATACAAGCATCATAAAGTTACTCTAGGACATTCTACTCCTTATTTTCATATTGTTAATTTACTAAAACTAATATATACGCTAGCTCTACACACACATATACATCTATATAAAAACAATATGCAATATACAGTTACATACAGTGGCAGTACTATTCAGCACACAACGATAATCACATACGGTTCTCACCTAACAATCAGATCTCCCTGAGGTACACATCGTGTGGTTCCATCTTTCTGCATTACCTACTATGTGCAGCTTGGTCCCTGAGCAAAGACAATCCCACGGATGGGATTCTTTGTACTTGAAGCTGAATTGATCTAAACTGTCTTCTTTAACAAACTTTTTACGTGTACTACTGGGACTTTTTCTCTATCTACTGTATGTAGGGACTTAGATTGGGCAGGGCCTGCTCTGTTCGTGGAACTTCGGGTGTTAACTAACTAGGTGGCTTTTGCTAGATGCTGCTCTCAGTTTTTGAATGATCCCCCACCCAGTGCTTTTAGGGTGGTTTTTAGCAGTTTATTGTATTTTTCTACTTTCTTTGAAGCTGGTGCATGATAGGGGATATGGTACACCCACTCAATGCCATGTTCTCTAGCTTAGTTGTTGATGAGGCTGTTCTTGAAATGAGTTCCATTGTCTGACTCAATCTTCTCAGGGGTACTATGCTTTTAAAGAACTTGTTTTTTAAGGCTTAGAATGGTGTTACGGGCCGTAGCGTGAGGCACAGGGTAGGTCTCTAGCCATCCCGTGGTGGCCTTTACTACTGTGAGCACATAGCGCTTGCCTTGGCGGGTTTGGGGAAGGGTGATGTAGTCAATCTGCTAGGCTTCTCTGTACTTATACTTGGACCATTGCCTGCCATACTACAGCGGCTTCACCCGCTTGGCTTGCTTGATGGCAGCACACGTTTTACAGTCATGGATAACCAGAGAAATACTGTTTATGGTTAGATTTACTCTTCGGTCTCGTGCTTACTTATAGGTGGCATTTCTACTCTGATGGCTTGAGGCATTATGGGCTTATCGAGCTAGAAACAACTTTCTCTTGTGTTGCTAATTTAAGTCTATCTTTGACACTTCTATCTTTGCAGCTTGATTTACTTGCTCGTTGTTCTGGTGCTTTTCATTAGCCTGACTCTTGGGGACATGGGCATCTACATGAAGGACTTTGATAGGTAGCTTTTCTACTCGAGTGGCAATGTCTTTCTACTTATCTGCAGCTTAGATAGGTTTTTTCTTACGCTGCTAATTGGCTTTTTTTTCACTTCTCTAGCTATCTTTATAGAGCATTGGCTACTATCCATGAATCAGTGTAGAGGTAGAGCTTTGGCTACTTCTCTCTTTCAGCAATGTCTAGGGCTAGTTGAACAGCTTTGAGCTCAGCGAGTTGGCTTGACTCACTTTCTCTTTTAGTGGCTTGTGCAACTTGTCTTGTGGGGCTCCATACAGCTGCTTTCTACTTTCGTTTCATCCCAATGATGCGGCAGGAACTGTCAGTGAAAAGAGCATAGAGTGTTTTTTTTGCTGGCAGTTGGTTGTATGGTGGAGCTTTTTCAGCACGTGTTACTTGTTCTTGTTCTTCTTTATCTATGAGACTAAAGTTTTTACTTTCTGGCTAGTTTGTAATTATTTTTAAAATCTCAGGGCGATTTGGGTTTCTAATGCGGGCGCGCTGAGTGATGAGGGCAATCTATTTGCTCTATGTGGCATTGGTGGCATGGTGGGTAGAGGGAACTTCTGCTTTGAACATTTATCTCAGGACTGGTAGTCGAGGTGCCAGCAGGAGCTGTGTTTTGGTGCTTACTACTTCTGAGGCGGCTTGAACTTTTTCATAGGCGGCTAAGATTTCCTTCTCTGTTGGAGTGTAGTTGGTTTTAGACCCTCGGTAGCTTCGACTCTAGAATCCCAGTGGTCGGCCCCGAGTCTCCTTAGGCACCTTCTGCCAAAGGCTCCAGGACAGGCTATTGTTCCTAGCTGATCTTCTCTCCTTTCTCAAACACTTCCATTGCCGTGTTCCCCCACACAATGATGTCATCGATATACTCTAGGTGCGCCAGAGCCTCACCCTTTTCCAGTGCAGCCTGGATCAGTCCATGGCAGATGGCGGGGCTGTGTTTCCACCCCTGGGGCAGTCGGTTCCAGGTGTACTGCACGCCCCTCCAGGTGAAAGCAAACTGAGGCCTGCATTCTGCAGCCAGAGGAATGGAGAAAAATGCATTAGCAATGTCAATAGTGGCATACCATTTTGCTGCCTTGGACTCCAGCTCGTACTGGAGTTCCAGCATGTCCGGCACAGCAGCGCTCAATGGTGGAGTCACTTTGTTCAAGGCACGATAGTCCACAGTCAATTTCTATTCTCTGTCAGACTTGCGCACAGGCTAGATGGGGCTGTTGAAGGGTGAGTGGGTTTTGCTGACTACTTCTTGGCTCTCTAGCTCACGGATCATCTTGTGGATGGGGATCACAGCATTTTGAGTTGTTCTGTACTGTCGGCGATGCACTATTGAAGTGGCAATTGGCACTTGTTGCTCTTTTACTTTCAGAAGACTTACAGCAGATGGGTTCTCTGATAGTCTAGGCAAGGTATTTAACTGCTTAACATCCCCTGTCTCTACAGCTGCTATTTTGAATGATCACTTAAATCTTTTTGGGTCTTTGAAATACTTATTTCGGAGGAAGTCTATGCCTAAAATATATGGAGCCTCTGGGCCAGTTACAATAGGGTGTTTCTTCTACTCATTTCTAGTTAGGCTCACATTAGCTTCTACTAAAGTAAAATTTTGTGAACCCCCTGTCACCCTAGAAATGGAAACAGATTCTTCTCTCACATGTCTTGATGGGAGTATTGTGCACTGTGCTCTAGTGTCAACTAAGGCCTCATATTTTTGTGGTTCTGATGTGCTAGGCTAACGAATCTACACAGTCTAAAAAACACGGTTTTCTCTAGCCTCTACTTGGCTAGAGGCAGGGCCCCTCTAAGCCTGATTATCTTTTTTTCCCTGGGTAACTGGAGCTGCTTCTTTCTTGCTAGAACTTCTTCTCATAGTCTTGCTATCTAACAATTTACGCAGCTGTTGTGTTATAGCATCAGTAGATTCTCTATCTTATCTTTTTATGTTTTCTCCACAATCACGCAGGAAGGACTACAGCTTAGCCTGTGGGATGACTTTTCTTTCTCTATCTAGGGAACGTTTGCGTGTGGTGCCAGAGCTTCTAACCTGTATTGCAGAGATCTGGAGAATGTTTTCTTTGAGTTTTTTGAGATTCTCCTCTACTTTGTTTGCTAATCTCTGCATCTGTGTTTCTAGAGCTGCAATTTTTGCATGTGTTGGACCATGCACGGCATCTGCATATGTTCGGAGCTTCTTCGCCATATCAAGCACAGTTTCTTCTGTCTCATCCTGCTTTATTATTGCTAAAGCAGAGGAGTATTCTTGTGGACTAAGTCGTACAAGTTTTCGCTACATCACAGGTGTACATGGTACTAAGTTGGGGTTCTTAGTGTTTATGTCATTTGAGAAGACTATCTCTGCTACTGCCATTTCTCTTAAGCGCTGAATCTTTTGTTCAATGGTTTTCTACTGGGTTTGCTGCATATAGAGATCGTCGGTACACAGATATCTTTGCGCCACACTTCCTAGGACCTGTTCTTAGAGACTGCGAGGACTAGCTTCTTTTATCATTTCTTGGTTAATAACTGGATCATGTGATAGGGATTCTAGATGTCTTGCTTTAGTACTATCTAGTATTGTAGCCTCGCCTGCAGCATCTTAAAGACGGACTAACTAACTAATTATAGATTCATCAGGTTGTTGAGTATAGTCCTTTCTTAGGCTACGAAGGTCTTTCAGGGAAAAGGACTCAATAGTATCTCTTGATCTTGTAGCAGTTGGTCGGGCTCTTGATGTCGTAGCAGTTGGTCGGGCTCTTGATGTTGTAGCAGCTGGTTGGGCTCCTGATGTTGTAGCAGCTGGTTGGGCTTCTGATCGTGTGCTAGTTTGTTGGACTCTCGATCTTGTGCTAGTTGGTTGGGCTTTTGATTTTGTATCAGTTGGTTCAGCTTCTGACTGTGTATTATCAGTTGCTTTAGTTTCTGATTGTGTGTCAGGTGGTTTGACTCCTGACTGGGTGTCAGGAGGCATTGAGGATCCTTCACTTGAATTATCGTCTACTGGTCGATCGGTTTTGTCTGTGTGCTTCTTTCTTTTCTTTACTGCAGCAACTGCCGGTGTCTTAGCTTTACTGTTTGGTTTAGCTGCAGCTTGAATAGCTGTGGGATTGGCTGCAGCCTGAGTGACTGATTTATTTTTCTGCTCTTTTGCTTCTATCTGCTGCCCTACAGTGTTTAGCGGTGTGTGACTTATTCTAGAAAAGCTATAAACTATATAGAGGAAGGTCACCAGGTGAAATACCAGGAAGGTGGTGTTTTTAACATTCAGGAGAACTTGAACTTTTTCTAAAAGCGATGTAACTGACTCAAAAGAGAAGAAGGAAAGAAGAGGCTGAAGAGCCTCATCTTTTACTCCTTCTCTCACAAACTGGGTGCAATTGTTGATAAATCTTCAAAACATGCTGCTGGAACTAGGACGCAGGGCAGGACGAAAAAACTATAAACTGAACATACTTAGAACTCTAGTATCTTTATAAGCTTCTTGTATGCTATAATCACTGAACCCAGCAAAATAACTATTTTAATTTGTGCATTTCTAGTGTAAAAGCTGTATGTTAGGGACAATATTGGAGCTATTTCTGGGTAAGAAAACAAACCTAGGGACCAGAAAGGTATTAAGATCTCAAAAAAGCCTAGGGAACAGAAATGCAGAAAAGACTCCATTCTAAGAGACATTAGGAATTCAAGAAGCAACATGGCCACTGTTTAATCTCTACCTAAGGGACAAACAAACAAACAAACAAAAAAAGCAGTTAATAATAATTAATGCAAGTTTTTTCTACTTTCTCGTGCCCGCAGTGGGCGCCAATTAGAAGTATGTCCTGGTTTGGGGCAAATTTGGGAGAAAACCCCTGTATAGGATTTCTCCAAGGAAGCAAACCCAGGTGGCCCCTCCCTCCAACCAGTCTGGAAAAAAAAAAAAAAAACTTCTTTGGAGAAAAGTGGAAAAAACTATTTTACTAAACAAATGTGCATACAAGTATAAAGAATGAATAATATGAAACAATAAAACCTCTCCTTCTGAAGTGAGATGGCAAATTGAGAAAGTCCTTGCCGTGGGTGGAGCTCGGCTCTCTCTCTCTCAGTCTCTCAGTGTCTCCTCAGTCCCAGTCCCTCCGGCGCTGCTGGAAAATGCCGAGGTCCAGTCCCTGGTGGGCCGCAGGTGCAGCCCCCAGTGCTCCCCTGGGTTTTCAGTCCAGAGTAGGTTTAAACAGTTCCAAGAAAAAGGGAAAAAAAAAAACAAAACAGTCCAGGGAACTTCTCTGCCCTAGTTAGCTGAAACTAACTAAAAGCAAAAAAAATCTCTGTCCTGCAGTCTCCAAGCCTCCGCCGAACACACCGTCCGGAGAAGAATGTGGAGGAGTCAGGCAGTTTTCTCAAAACAAACTCCGCGCTTCTCCTTGCTCTTAGAACCAGTTTTAAAGGCACAGGACTCAATATACAGCACAAACAGAACAGACGATTGGGGATACATGCATCATAAAGTTACCCTAGGACATCCTCTCATCTTTTCCCTGCTCTACCAGCATCATAACAAGGAAAGCAACCTCAATCTCCCTCTAATCGCAGAAATAATTATTCGGGCAGAATAAAGCAGGCCAAAAAGGAGAAAGCAGAAGAAACAATGACCTAATAATAAAGGAGAGAACTTCCCACAGATCTGAGATACTCCCAGTTACTGTCACACAAGGCAGCAGTCTCCATCTCCCCTGGCGCAGCTGAGCAGCCTTCCTGGAGCACCCGGCACCGAGCACCCCACACTCACCCTCTCCATCGTTTTGCATCCCCAGAGGCAGTGAGGCATGGCAAGAGCAGCGGGACGGTGCCAAGCCAGGCTTGGTGCGTGCCCCAAAACAAACAGCTCTGGGATGTTTCAGTGCTGGTTCAACAGCCATGGCACACACGTACCTTTGGGAATGTCTGGGATAGGCAGAGTGTCTCCCAAGGGCACGTTACTGCACAATTGTCAGGGATGCAGCTTTGTGCTCTCCAAGGCATCAGCACCAGCAGCAAAGACAGAACACCACCGAGTCCTACTCGCACTCATACATGTTTTCACATTTAATTGGAGTTAACACAGGGCTTTTAAAAATCACAAAACAACCTGGACACTAGCTGTAGTGATCGATGGGTAGGAGAGGAAGGAGACCAGCTCAATTCCTAATTTTCAACAGGTGGATGCAAACCTTATCAAATGTGTGACAGAAAAAAGTTGGATCCTGGGAAACTTACAGAGGCACACATAACACCTGCTTTAAGAGAGTCTGAACTTTCTTTGTAAATGAACTGGATGAACTGGAAAATATCAATTTGTCTAATTAATGTGTTTTTAAGTCTAGCCATTTGAGATTATGTTTTTATTTGATAATTCTGTTTGTTATTAATTTGAATATCTCTGAAGCATGTTTATGTTTGCTGCTTTTTCTGTGACAGGTTTCCAAAATGAGGAACACCCTCCATTGGATTAATACTCAGTAAAATAATAATAATTTTCTGAATGTATCCTGAAAGGCTGAAGTCTGATAATCTTTTTAAAAACAAGAAATCCAGTTTATTCTTAAACATGTTAAAATCTGAACTGATTTACACTCATCAAGAAAGAAAATATTTCGCCAGTTTTCACTGCATACATTTTCAGAAATTCTGACAAAATTATAATTTCTCCATATAATAATTTAACAATATTATGTAATTTGTGCCTGTAAGACTGAACTTCTTAATGAAGCATTAGATCTGCAGAAAAATGTGAGTGCTAATACACACACCTTACCTAAGTTGGAAAACATACGTTTTAGAATTTATTTAACGTCTTCCATGATTTTAAATATGTTACTTCCTGTTCTGGGTTGTTTCATGATGTTGTGAAACACTCGTGGCTGCTGTGTTTATTTCATCACGGATGTGTGATCATTTCACTGAGGGGTAAAGTTTGGTAATGGGCAAAAGATTTTGCAATCCTGTACTGGGTGGCTCAATATAAACCTTAATTATCCACCTGACTTGCAACAAAAACATTTTTCTGCATTAAAGATCTTGACGTTTGGGATGATACTGGGTGGTGATTACACATGGATTTGTTTGTATTATACAGATGGGAAGTTGGGAAAAAAAAACAAGGGAAGATGATATAGTGGATAATACATAGTACAAGCTGAAGTCCACAAACAGTCTAATTGAATGAAAGCACATTAAGTAAATAAGAGGAATAAAGAACAAAGGTAACAGCATGGAAGTGTTTACAGAGACAGTGTGTCCCATTTAAGCCATGCTGCTGGATGGGCAGACGGTCACGCCTGGATGTCCGGCTCGCTAATACTTCTATTCTGATTCAGCCCGGGGCTGACACTCGCCGACCCTTCCAGCGGGGACTGCCAGCGACAGGCGGCATCGAGGTGAGCCCGAGCTGCTCTGAGCCCCGCAGGGCAGAACACACGGCGGCCCCGAGCTCAGCGGGAGCCGGGAGAGGGGCAGGAACTCCTCCGGGACGGGGTCAGACTTTGGGAACCGTGAGATGAGGGGAAGTATTATTAAAAAACCACCTCATCGCAGGTGAGAGGCGCCGGGCCGGCCGCACAAGCCCCACTGTCCGGGGAGCCGGCGGTGCCGCGGGGCTGCCGGGCGGGGGAAGCAGCGCCGAACGCCGCGGTGCCGAGGCCGCCGGAGCTCGGCGTGCCAGGGCACCCCCGACAGGGCGGCGAGGGCGGGCGGCGGGCGGGGCGGTGACGCGGCGGCCGGTCGGTCCCAGCAGCCCCAGCGCTGCCCGCAGTGACGGGCGGACAAAGGGGCGCCGCACCAGTCCGCACTAGCGGTCCCTGGCGGGTGAGTCGGGGCGGGGGGCGATAGCGGGCACGGGGCGGGCGACCCCACGGGCCGGGCCTCCCGCCCCTGCCCTCCGCAGGCCCTGAGGAAGCGCGGTGAGGTCGGGATGGGGAGCGGGGCGGCGGCCGCGCTCCGAGGCCCTGGCCTGGTGTCCCTTCGCCGCGGGGCAGCGGCGCGGGGCCGCGGCTTGGTCCAGGCGGTGTGGCGGGGCCAGGCCGGGGGCGGTGCGGAGGTGCCAGGCTGGCTGTGGGAGGTGCCGTTCGTTATCGCGCAGCTGCCTCAGCCCGTATCGCTACTGCTCCTCGTTGAGAACAAAGAGGATCAATTAAGAGTGTGTAATAACCGCCGTGACCTGCCGGCCGGCAGTAGGCACAGCTCGGAACGCCTTTCCTCCCGTCGCTCTCCCAGGGAAGAGTGCTCCCCTCTGTTAATCTGAAGCGATTTGGGGCCACGCAGCGCTAATGAGCACAACACGCGTTTAAAAATCAGCCAGTTTAGTGCATTAAAAACAAGCTTAAAGTGAGGAAATAGAGACTAAAGCGCGTGTGCCCTTGAATGTCTTCTCTAGGATCCTTGCAAGCCTGTAGCAGAATGGATCAGAAACAATGCACAGCTGTTACTTCATTTTTCACTGCTTTTTATGCCTCTTAGTTGCATTTGAATATTTCCTTTTGATAGTCACCTTTTCAGCATTTAAAAAAAATAATGTGATCCTAATAAATTTTGCTGTCAGTATCAGCATGATTTATGCTTGTGGTCATCCATGCTAATAGTTAATGCTCCGAGACTTTCATTTTACAGCATCCTGGAGACACTTACTGATGACTTTTCTCATCATCCTGTGAAGGGGTAAACAGTAGCAGTTTTGCAAAGTATCAGAACAGTTCTGCCGGTTCAAAGGGGACCATCTGCTTACTGAAATACTTTGCAGAATGTGTGCTTTCATAGGTCAGTAAATTGAGGTGAGGTTAACCAACTTGCTCAAGGTCACAGAGCGTCAGTGACAGAGTTAACAATAATGGAATCCAGCCATCCTGGCTGCTGGCTCTGCTCACATCGTTGAGTGACACTCCCAAATAATTGCAGGTAGTTTAAACATTGGTTTGTGTAAGTGCACGTTGAGGCCTTCAAAACATTTTGGAGAAACAAAATGTTTCTGGAATGATTCAGATCCCATGCTGCATTTGCATGTAGCTTAAAGTGATTGCTCAGCTTGGCATAGGAGGGAATTTTGAAGAAGACTTGTGGTTTATTTTGTAAATATGTGCTCAAAAAGAATCAATTTTACTGAGTATGTAGTGTAGAAAGACTTGTGTAGATTTAGGGGGTAGATCATGAGATGTAACAAAAGTAGATTACACTGTAATTAGGCAACTTTTAAAACAGCAGTGTGGAGACGACTAAAGAGGTTTTCTTCTGAATGAAGTGTTTACCCAATGACATTCTGTAGAGTTATTTGCAGTTGTTATGAAGAAAAAACAACCAACAAATGCACTGGGAAGCCATGGTGATGAGGCTGTTGGAAGTTAAAATGGGAACAAAAAAGTTCCTCAGTTGATTTATTTATTCAGCAGATACTTGTTAAGTAAAAACAAATCACAATGGATGTTATTTCTGACCCTGGAGAGAAGTTACGTTTCACTTCATGTTTTTCTGTGTCAAGTTAAATTTATGAAGAAAGGGATTTCAAAGGAAACACTGGCATATCTGTGCTATTGTGACACCAGCAGTATATATTTAGTAACTTCACAGAGGAAAGATCCCTATTGTGCTGAAAAAATACCAGTGGCAATTGTTTGTCAGGACTTCAAAAGGTGCTGGGAAGTGAGCTGGCATTGTTCAGGTGTTACACGCTGGCCTTGGCGAATGTTAGCTCTGGCAGATCCCTGCTCCTGCGGGAATTTTTTCATTGGCGCTGCTGGGAGAAGCCCATCTGTGCAGTGCAAATCACAGACCTGAGACCCCAGATCCTGGGTTGGGACAGATTTGCTTGTGCTTACCTTTATGTGCTGCAAGCAATCGTGGTGACTGTTGACCACAAAATTTAGTGGTTGTAGTGCAGTGGAGGTGCAGAAGAGCAGTAGCTGAGTTTCTGTTCATGAACTGTCTGGGGTACGTGACCTTATTCTCACTGTTAGAGCTGCTGTGAGGTTAATCTGGGCAGAGAAGTTGTGGTGATACAAACTTTGTAAAAGTGTTTGCAGTTTCTCATTGATGGGACAGGTGTGCTGTTATCAAGAGTATCAATACTAAACCATCACATCTCCCTAGCATATGTGTGGTTTATCAATTAGTCTGGGAAAAGTGCTTTTACTGCTGTCATTTGGTGAGATGTCCCAGCAAGGTGACTTGTAAGCTAAAACTGTTGTCTCAAAAAGGATGCTGGTTGCTTGCTTAGGAATCCAGAAATTTGTACTCTGAATGACACTGCTGTGTCAGCAAATGTGTCTACTATAGGCTTGCCAGACGTTACTTTTGCAAGTTTGGGCGGTAGCTCCTCATCTAGCCAAGTTAAATAGGAAAAGGAAGCAATAATGGGATATACTTTTTAAAGATCGGTGACTTTCCACATGCAGGTTGTGGAATCCTGGGAGGTTTGCACACTGTTTTCCACAGATGTGTAACAAAAATGAGCCTGTTGATAGGCATAGTGATCCATACCTCCACTGATACTGAGAATTGTGGGGTTTTGGACACTGAACACTTGCCACGGACTGAGCTGAAGAAACTGGAGATGTGGGATGAAACCAGGAATTGGAATGAAATGTGCAGTGTTTAAATAAAAAATGAAAGCATCAAAATAATACTGATTATTATAAATAATACTTGAAAATTTTATTAAACATAGTCAAGTTGTATAGCAGTAGCTTGCTGTTGGTTTTATGATAGCTTAAAACATTTATTTGAAAAAAATCCCTTTTGTTAATGTCAAAATTTGCCTGTATTTCTGTTACACATGATGTGCAGAGTGTAGATAGATATGAGAACCAAAGATTCCAACAAATTCTTACTGCATACTGCATTGAACTAACTTTGTTAAAATAAATTTAAATAATTCTAAGTCTTCTGCCTATGACAAACATCAAAAGGTATTTTGTATTCCTACGTGCTGGCAGTTTTTCCATATTAGCTTTTCATATAGTCTTAATATGTTTGAATGGAACAATGAAACTCACTTTGTAATAGTTCATGAAGTTGTTCAAGAATTAATGTCGCAGTCTGGTCCAGTGTTGAAGGTGCTATGACCTTCCTTGCTAGAAGCGTCTTTAAAAAAACACCTAGATCGATGGAGGCACAGGCACTCTCAGGAGGAGAGTGATTTAGCTCTTTGTGCACTCTCAGGTGCAAAGTGATTGGCTCTTAGGTGCACTGTCAAGTGCAGAGTGATTTGCTCTTTGTGTGGCCGCCTGAGCAGCAGAGCCGCATTTGCCACCCCGGGTGATGCAGGAGTAAAAGCAGCGAGATGGGGTCTTTCCGATCACTTTTTTATTCCCCAAAGTCCAATAGGAAAGAGCCATGTGCTCCCGGGGGAGATGGATTATATAGGGTAGCCAGGGGCGGGGTTTTACAACTTGGCCGATCAGGGGAAGGATCCAAAAAGAACCAATCAGGAGGGGTACAAACCAGGAACAAGGGGAATAACCAATGGGGTATGAAATATTAACATAGAACTGCAAAGGCTCATGAGTTGAAGTATTTTTTTCTTACCTTGAGCCACAAGAAAAACTCCCAAAGGGACTTCCCAAAGGAGAGTCCCTGCAAACTGAGGCAGCCTAGGGGCTGCACATGGGTTGAAGCACTTTTGCTCACCCTGAGCTATAAGGAAATCTTTCAAGGGGACGTCCCAAAAGGGAAATCACTGCTTACAGAGACAGCCTAGGGGCTGTACACTCTCCAAGTTGTCCTCTGTAGATGGTCCACAGACCACTGCAAATTAATACTTGCACTTGCTGTACAAAGTCATTCCAGAGTTAGTTGATTCTTCTGAAACAATAGGGATTCACCGTAATTCCAAGAAGTACTCAGAACCCAAATTGCCACTTAGAGAGCCATTTCTTTTTCTAGACTCTTCTTAATAAGGTAGCAGAACATCAGCTTGGAACACTGTCATTGGGGATTTGTTTTCAGAATATTATTAGTAGCATTTCAGTGAAGTGGAAACAAACTTGTGCTCTGAAAAGGAAATGGATCATTAAGAAAGACATTCCAGTGAGATCCATGAATTTGAATTCTAGAGGTATGTTAGGAAAATTAATCCACAAACACCAGAGGTTTATGTCCAAAAAGGAGACAGAGGAGTCCTTTTACTTTATTCGAATAAAGGGAGAGGCCATGGGGCATTTCCCCTGGGGTCTCTCAGTTTTTCAGAGGAAGCAGCCTCCTTTTTATCCTAATTTCCCGGCTGCATTTCCCTCTCTTTCCCCATTGGCTGAGGTACTTGAGAGGTACAGACTTCCTGAAATGCCTAAGATTCCCCTTTTAATGTATAACCCCCCTAATTTTTAATTTTTATGGGTTTCCCCCCATTGTTGCTTTCATCTTTCAATATTCAATTTCATTTACAAACAAACCTACAGTTTGTTTGTAAAGGCAAGTATCTTCTTTTCCATTCATCAATCAATAGAATCCTTCCCATTGTTTCTCTTATCTCAGTGCTAGTTTTATCTACCAGCAGACCCAGGGCTTGTTTGTAAAGACAAATCTTGTCATTCCTCTCAGGTATAATTTGCTATTTTAATAACTAAATAAATAAAATTAAAAGCTTAGTTTGTGAATAAGAATCAGAACCTGTAAATCTTTAGTAAACACTTGAATGTGTGTCATGTTTTAAGTACGGAATACGTATCTGGTGCTTGGAACTGTGATCATCATGATGTTTAGAATGCAGAAACAAGCATTTGGTTTTGATTATCCATAATGTTTGGCTATTTGCTGCTAGAAATTTCAGAAGCTAAATTCTTTAAGGTGCAACTATCCAGTGTATTGAGCTGGAGAACAGGTAAAATGTACCTTATTTTAAAAAGCTTTATGGGAAGTAGAAATGACATCTAATGAGTCAGTAGGAACTTTTTCTTGTTTTAATATTTTTTTGCTATAAAGTTTGACCTCAAAAGACACCTTCAGTTTGATAATTAATCTATGGAAGCTGCAGTAAAATATGACATTCTTGGGGGGAGGAAAAGACTGTTCTCTGTCATGTGTTAAGTCAATGGTATGTGTGCTGAGGAGTTGGGCCTTAATTTTATTTTATGAATTACATTTGGGATTGTTTCTTGGTTGAGTCATGGGTTCTGGTTTTAGTTCTGGAATGTCACTCAAAATAGAACTGTGGGGGGTGGCAGAGGGAGAATTGTGTTGATCGTACTTTGATTAGAAGTAGTGGTGGTAGAAAACCTGTCATCTCTTAATAAAATAGTAAATCCCAAATCTGTTTGGTGCTACTCATCCCAGTCATTTTTCCATTCATTGCCTGTAACTACGCAGTTGGAACAGGGAATTTGATTTAAACAAGACATGAAGGTGTTCCCCATTCCTTTGTTCTGAATCCCTGGGATTTTACACAGCTGGGTGCCTAGGTGAGGAGGTTCCTAACTTGTTATACCTCATCCGGGGAGGTCATCCCCACAGAAAGGTTCCTTCCTAACAGTGACTCCTGCTGCCTCAGTGTTGTTGCATTTCCTCATGTCTGCCCTCATGTTTCTCAGGTGTTGCTGTCCTGAGGCAAGGATGGGATTTCTTTTTGCTGTCATTGTTTGGTTTGTGTTGCAAAGACCCAGCATAAACAGCCTTAGTCATGGACTGGGCCCACAAATGCTGCCATGATACACTGGAGAGGTGCTTATCCATTTATTTTGTAGCAGTTTGTTAAATAGATGGAAGCCCAGTGCAAATATTTTTTCTACTTCAGTATTTTTGAAGGAACATAAGTAAAGGTAGATTCATAATCAAGCATCATGTTTTATATTTTTGCACCTTTGTTAACTGCCTCAGTTTAGTATAGACTTATGGAAATAATCTTGCCTTTTCTCTTTTTTTTTTTTTTTTTTCCATTTTTTCCTTTAGAATTGCCAAAATGCTTTGGAATTCTTAAATGATTCAAAAACTGAAGTCTCTGAGGATATAAAGTCATAAGAACAGAAGAAGCAGCAAGGAGGATTCAGTGCCAATGCAGCAACAAAAAAGACAGCCAGAGTTAGTGGAAGGAAATCTTCCTGTTTTTGTTTTTCCTACGGAACTTATATTTTATGCAGATGACCAGTCAACACACAAGCAGGTGTTGACTCTATATAACCCCTATGAGTTTGCCTTAAAATTCAAAGGTGGGTTTCTTAGTTTAAGTTCTATTTAAGGGTTAGTTGATGATCTTGACCAGTCCAATTATAATTCATGTAACAAATCGTATCTGTGACAAAACCAAACTTTTGTCTCTACGTGTATCTGTTGATGAAGCTGGTGATGTATTAGGTCATGATTTGTTTCCACTCCTGTCCTTTTCCTTGCAGTTTTTTGTACAACTCCAAATAAATATGCGGTGGTGGATGCTACTGGTGCAGTGAAGCCTCAGTGCTGTGTTGATATGTAAGTAGAAGTTGGGTTGGTTTTTTTCTAATATACATTTTATTACTTTAATTTCTTTTATTATTTAAGAGGTTGTAAATGACAGCATGCATGTTATAATATATAAGTTGGATAAAGATATGTTTTCCTAATCTCATGTATACTTGTGGCTCTGATTTTTGATGTCTTTCCCTCTAGAGCAGAGGTATTATAATATTGGAGATATGTCCTTCTTTAATTTTGCCTTTGGGCATAAATAAAATGCCAGTAAATGCATCTTGTAATGTAGTTTGTAAACCAAGAGTGAGAGTAATATGAGCCTCCTTTGAGCACCTTTTTGTTAGAAATAGCAAGAAAAGCAAAGCCCCTAGTATTGAGATTTGTTTGTGAGAAATACTTGTTTGCAGATTGGCAAAATGAAAATGTATGCAGTTCTACTGAGCACATTTTCCTGGGCCATGTTAATAATGGTAGTTTTGCCTACCTTTCACCTTGACCACCTGTAGTGGTTTCACGTTCACTAAATTTTGGTCTTGGTACTTACTCTTTCTGTGGGAGAGAGACTAGGAGAAAAACAAAGCAGGCTCAACTTTAAAAATAACAAATAGTTTTATTAACATACACTAAAAGAATAGAAAAAAAGAAAGTTGGGGAAAAAAACCCTAAAATGGAATGAAACTTCAAAAACACACTTCCCTCTCTTTCAAACTGTTCACTTTCTTACAAAACAACATAAAGAGACAAAACTTGTAATTTTCAGTCGGTTTCACTATCTGACAATAGTCTTGCATCAATTCATTAGGGGAAGAGTATCTTTTAGAGTCATGGATCATACTGGCAACTTAGAACAGTTCTCTTGTGGGTTTTAAACTGTCACAAAAACAACCGCCCGGAGAAACCTGCCTTTGTGACCCTCCCAGGAGCAGTTTCCTAAGCTGCTTATGGGTCATGGGTCTTAGACTTTTGCATACTGGGGTGTCACCTTTTAAAGATGTATAACTCTAAAGCAAAGGATTCTTTAGCTCAAGGTACAGGGATATCTTCTCACTTCTTAACTGGCGCAGGGGGCTTCTCATCTTTATCTCTGTTCAAGCATCTTATAGGATTAATATTACTTAGTCCATCACAAACACCTTTGCTCAAATCCACACACAAATTAAAACAATCATCTCCCCAAATGCATATCTTTCCCATGATTTAGAGGAATGATCTAAATATAGAGTTCATTTCCATGGCTCAAGTAAGAATAGAACAACCAACTCTTCAACCCTCTGTCACAATAGTCTTTTCACTCTTGCTCTACTGACTTCATGCTGTTGTTCTTTATGTTCACTCTGTCTTTTCTTACTCTCAGAGAAGGGCTAAGCTCTGGAAGCTTCATGTTGCTAAGAAAGAGTTAAATCTGCTCGGAGTCTTTGTCTCTCTCTCTGTAGCTTGTGGTGTTAGATGTTCAAGGCTACGCTGGTGAGGGAGGAAGAACTCACAGAAACATCAGAGATTGGAGCACTCGGGCAGTCTGAAATCACAAAAAAACCCAGGCAGGATCATAAATGCCTTCTCAGCCCACCCCTCTGTGTAAATTGGGGTGGCTTCGGCCCAAATGGTGCCCATAGCTCTTATCAGGGACTCAGCAGAGATCTCTCCCTGCTCCAGAGAAGTCTGAAGAAAGTAGCTGTTGCAAAACAGCAACCTCTCCTTCCCTCCCCTTCACCTGGGAGCCGATGGAATCCGGCCAGGCCTCAGGCCAGCTCCCCCCCAAAAAGGGGGGAGCAGCAGGCCCAACTCGATGTTACCTGTCTCTCTCTAGCCAAAGGAAAGAAGAAAAAGGACCCACCTACAGGAAATTCACGGGGTTTTATATGGTACTTCCCAAAGTCGCAGCTAGTAATTTTCAGTGGTTAGAACAGATGCCAATATTCCAACTAACTCTCTGATAGGTCTCTGTCTCTTCCAAAGCAATTCCCAGGTCCTGACCTGGAGATTTATTCTACATTCTTCTATAACTAAAAAACCAAACTGTACTAACCCATGACACCACCCATCTCAGTCTCAGATCTCTGTGTCTCCCTGTTGCCCTGAGTTTTAGCCTTCTGATTGTTTACATTTTTGTAGTGGAGTCTTCTCATGGGTTGTAACAATAAACAAAGTGATTGTTTTTGCATTCCTCTCTGAGGAGGGACAATTGATGGACTTCTAGTCTGGCCAGTGGGGTTGGAGAGGTGGAAACCTTATCCTCTAATCTCTGGTCACTGTCCAGAATCTATATAAGCGAAGTCAAGTAAATAAACTTCCCTTCTTTTTGCCCTGACGACTTACTGTGTGAGTATCATTCTTTTTGTGTCCTCTAGCAACATCTCCCCTTTGTCTCTGCTATCAGGTGTCAACCCAATAACTCAGAACAGGAGGAGGCTGCTTAAGTGACCACAGTAATGTACAGGGTCTGTAGGCTGCTGAAGCAGAGTAGGTGTATAAGCTAAAATAGACCAACTCTTTTTATCTTCTATTTGCCACATTATTTCTGTGCTGATGTACAGATACAGCTGAAGAAAATCTGAAGTACCTAAAAGAGTAGACTGAACTTTTTGAATAGACATTTTCCAAACTGTAAAACACCACCTGGAATCTCTGGCTAACAAATGGCCATATACAGAAACCTTTTGTCAGATAAATAATAACTGTTCTTGGGGAATGGCTCTTTATTCCTATAGACTGTTTTCCTTAGGTGCAATTTGAAAATTCCAAGGACTCACCAAATAGAAAGGAAGTTTAGAATATGGAACTAGAAGGTTTCAGTAAGCAGGGGCAACAATGCTAAAAAGGGAACTAAACAGGTCAGAATATACCAGTGTACCAGTGAGCTATTCCATTCTTTAGCAGACATTTGCACAAGCATGATTACATTTGGTTAAACAAATGGGTTTTATTAAATAAAGGAAAATAAGACTTACACATGTTCCAAGGGGATTTTTTTGTGCAGCAAAACCCCCCATCCCATTCCAGTGGTTGCTGTCTATGAACAGTGTTTACTGCTAGGATATGAGCAGTACTATGCAAGTGTGGCCATTTGCCAGATAAATAGATATTCTACAGAGCTTCCAATTATGCAATGATCTCTAAAAAGAAACAGAAGAATGTGTCTGTTTATAAGGGTCTGCAGAAAATCTCTCCTTGCTTGGCAGCAGATACATGTTCTCCTAGCACAGTGTTATATAAAGATTCTGTTTAGTTTGGTAGTTGGTATCATGGTACTAGGAGTGGGGACACCAATTCAGAAGGAAGTGTTAAAGGAAGAAATCAGAGTTGATCTGCTGTGCTGATATGCTGAGAGCTGTATGAATTAGGGTTGTGGGAGGAAAAAGCCTTTTGTTTTAGTGAAGGCAGTTGCCCAGCCAACACTCCACTTGCTGAAAGCCTGTCATAGGCACACTGCCTCTGAAGTGACTTAAAACATCACTGCAGCCTCTTGCTGAGGGGATGACTTGGTCTCTGTTTTTGTGTTGATTAGTCTATTCAAACTATATACCAGTTGTAAGCACTGGCTATGTGCTAATGCTTGTAGATGTCTTGATGTGATATAGTTCCTTTAAATGAAGACTGAAAAACAAAAATCCATTTCTTGCAGCATTTTAATGTATATAGTATCACAAAGATTGGTTTCTTGAAGCAGTTTTAAGACTACTATTCTGTGTTACTAAGGGTACAGTCATTTCTTTTCCCCTCATGAGATGGCAACCTTCTTCTTTGTATGTATGTTCTTCAGATTAGCTGCTGTTATCTTGAAAACTTAGAACAGCCTTTCACAAAAACCATCTGGAAAAGTAGTTGAAATCCTTATATACCCTAAGAGCTGATACCACTTCAAAACCTAAATGTTGTAGCTTTTCAATGCTAGATATGTATTCTCATGATAAATCACAAATGCAGAGAGGAGGCAGTTGAGCACAGCACTGCTCAGAGGTCTGTTTTGCTGTTGATCAGTGCTATTTTAAAGCTGTGCTTTTTATAGGTTCCAAACATGCTCTCAGTGGTGGGTTTCTGATTTTGAAAATCCCTAGCTGACTCTTGTCTATAGAGGGAATGAGTTTTGCTTCTGAGAAAGTAGAATTGTAAAGCTTTGAGCCTGGTTTCCTCAAGAAGCTGGACTATTGCTTGTCAAACACCTGTCCAACTCCTTTCCTTCCCTGTCCACTTCAGTCCCCTCAATACCTCTTAAAATCATTAGCCAGCATCAAACAACTTTGATACATGAGGAGGAGGCATCTTTCAGATAATTGATGTTTCATCAATTGGCAGCTGGGCCTCAGACTGAGGCAAAGATGGGCTTGAGATAAAGACTTAACTGTCCTGTTTGGCCAGGAGCATTTATATTTGGGAATTAAAACAAACATAAGAAGGGGAGAGAGGAGGTAAGATCAAGTCTTCAAGAATGTTGAGTGATGAAGGAGGTAATGGAGGTCTGGATTATTCCACTTTATCTGGAGGAGGGGCAACAGAGGGCAAACTTTGTGATATAGGATGTAATTCCACAACAGACATTCTTAGTAGTTCATCTGTTTGAAAATGTTTTTCTCTGCAGTGTGATTCGTCACAGAGACGTTCGGGCTTCTTACTATGGTGTCATAGATAAATTCCGTCTCCAAGTGTCTGAGCAGAGCCAGAGGAAAGCATTAGGGAAAAAGGAGATTATTGCTACTCTGCTTCCATCTGCAAAGGAACAGCAACAACAAAAGGAAGAGGAGGAAAAACGAATAAAAGAACACCTGACTGAAAGTGTCTTTTTTGAGCAGACTTTGTGTCAACCAGGTAGCTGAAATCTTTTACCCCTCCTATGTTCTGAATCAGTTTTGAGTAGCTCAAGTGACTAGACTTAAAACATTTTTAAAATATAAACAGAAATAAATTTTAAAATAATTAATTTTACTTACCTGTAAGACTGCTGTCTTTATCACTTGAGGATGGCAGTATACAAGAACCCAAACTGTGCCTATTCTGTTTATGCTGTCTTGATCGATCAAGACCCTTTGCTGCCCTGTGTTTGCATGTCATACCTTGGAGAGTGCATCCACTGTTCCTCTGGAGCAGGAGTTCTCATACAGACAATGAGAATTTATCTGTGAAAGAATGGTAGTTATTTTTTCCCTTGGGCTCTTTCAAAACATATGCCCCTTCTGAGTTTGTTCCAAACTGTTAATTCCCCATTTCCTGATGAGCAGGAAATATTGCCAGAACATTTAAAGTGCTCCTTGTTTTGTGCCTTGTCCTTTGTCTGTCCCACAAGAACAGAAGAGCACAGTTGGTGGCTGAAAACTCTGTGTGTTTCATACACAATGAGGAAGTGAATCAACAGTCTTGAAAACCTAGGCCAGGCAGTTAAATTGAAGGGGTAGAATATAAAGTGTCAAGTTGTACCTGAAATGAATCTAAACTGATTATTGATGGTCTACATTCTTCTTACTTTTACAGATTTATACTGAAATGTTCTTGTCACTGTTATATTTTTCAGGACAACAAAAATCAATTCCAGAAAATAGATGAACCTCCTTGAGAGTGTTCATATTGTTAAAATTAATCTGTTTCACTATTTGTCCTGAGTTTGTTGGCTGATGAAACACTTTTTATTAAAAAAACCCTCATAATAGATATTAGTAGGATACACAGTTAAGACAAACCTACAAAGGTCTCTGGGCTCACAGAACAAAATGTTCCTGTGATAGTTGCTCCAGGACAGAGGGCCTGAGCCATCCTGAACAGTCTGATACTGGTCTTATTCCAAATGCTGTTTCTCTGCTTAAAAACCTTGTTGACTATGTTATATTGCTTACTTACAGAAAAGCAGTAAACAAAGAAACTGCAGTTTTGCATGTAACCTGCAACCTGGAAATAAGATTTATGGAATTAAAATAGAGCACATATTGCTAGTCACTGAGGATAGGAGGAGTTGATAAAAACATTGGCTATTTTCCAATGGATCTTAAGGATTTGGTTAGAGGTATTCAGCTGACATGTTAAAAGCTCTTTTCAAAGATGACAGTGGGCCTTTGAGTAGGTTCCAGCTGTTAAAGTGCAGGGCAATAAAGACTATGAAGGACTCTTTATTGTCTGTGATTTGCATTTCCTTATTCTGGTAGTACTGGACCGTCAGAGTGGTTCACTCTCTCAGTTTTTAAAGTAAGATTCAAATTTTACTAATCTACACTGACTGGCTCAGGTGTAGCCCTTGAATCCTGTAAAGAATGAAGGGTAACTCATCTGGCCCAAGAACCTGTGCTCCTGCTGCAGGCAGGTTTTGTTCAGGAGGTGTGAGCAGTTACCTGCCTGTGCAGGTCTTTTGGATGCTCTTAACTGATTGATTATTGATCACTGAAGGAACATATCAAGGAATGGAGTCAGGATGCACAGGGAAACCTCAAGCATTGCTGAGACATCCAGCTGTCCTGAGTGTGTATATATAGCAACTGGGCCTGGCAGGTTCTGTTCCTCCAGAAGGGAGAGGTTTGGGAAGTCATGTGAAAACAAGTTCCAGCATCAGAACAGGGAGCAGCCTCCTCCACTGTAGAATGCAGAAGGGTGGGTTTAAGAGTTGTCTTCCACTCCCTGTAAACTCCAGAGTAAAAAGGAAAATCTGAGGATATTTCAGCTCCCATGTACTGCAGACATTTTTTCAGAATATTTAATGTTTATATTATTTAGATCTTCCTTACAATTGGTGCTGTCTTGCTTTTTCAGAAAACAGAACTGCCTCGTCAGGACCTAGTTTACTCATGGTCTTCCTTGGGGTGGTGTGTGTCGCAGCACTAATGCTACCTACATTGGGGGAAATGGAATCCCTGGTGCCTCTCTACCTCCACTTAAGTGTGAATCAAAAGTTAGTAGCTGCTTATGTTTTAGGTAAGTACTTTGGATTTTATAAATATTTTCCTGCAACATGTATGAGTTTGGAAAATTTTACTTGTCTTTGCCAGCAGCCTCAGGAAATTGGATGGAGACAAAGCACCATGTTACATTTTGTTTTGCATTTCAGCTTAGATCTTAATTTGTAGCCATGGTGACAGCAGGGTAAATTAGGTATTGTAAGTGTTTTAGACCAGATTTGAGTTGATACCTATTGCACACAGGCCCCTGCATGCTAATTTCAGCTTTATTTGATGATGGGCCAACAACAGTCATCTGCCAACACACCTAAATGGAATGTGCTGTTTCTTACTCTTGCATTGCAATAGTTACTCTATTGCAGGATGTAGAACGTATTATTGTGTTTCTCCCTCCAACCCCTGTGAGCTGTTTTCTAACCCTTTATTCTCTGTACCTGTTTAATAAGCAGTTGATACGTGTAGCAGTAAGTTGTTGTAAACCCTGTCTGAGACCACTACCATCCACAGTTCTTCCTGATTTGTAACTTGCTCCTGCAGTAGCTAGCATAGATGAGTTCAACATTTCATTTGTTATGACTATTTCTCTATAACTATTTCAGATTTGAAGAACAGTCACACTAAACTCAATTCTCCTGTCCCACTACCTGGCAGAAATGAGGATTTAAAGGAAAAGAGCTAGGCAGCTCCAAACGGATAGCTAGAGGTGAGGTAGTGATGGGGAAAGGTGCGAGTTCTTGATGGTTTGTGCACACTGCTGATTCACAAAGGTCCCATCTGCTGAAGTGGTTTGAAATCTCACTTGTGGCTCTTTGCCCAAGCTGATGCTGATGGATTCTCAGATCAGGACTTTGCAGTAATCCTTACTTTGTTTTTATCTCTGCTTTTGAAAATTACTCCAGGTTCTGCTGGTGCCAGCTAGCGTTCTAAGCCTTTTGACTTTATACATTTGCAACAACTGAATCTGTTTCTAGATTCCCTATGAAGTTTTGACAGGTTCTGACTTCCTTGCTGGCAGCGTTTTTAGTGTTCATGGACAGATTCTTTTGTGTGCAACTCTCACTCATGTAGAAAGTCAATTGCTCTTGAGAAGTTGAAACCACTGTTTCATAAGGAAGTACTACTGGATTATGGAGCATTTACTGGAAAGGGTTGTTATACCACACCAACAGGACTATATGATATTTGAGAAGTATTTGATTTACAGAAATGAGTTAAACCCTTTATTGTCTGGAAGTCCCTGTGCAAGTGGTGCAGGCTGTTCTCCAGAAGCCTCTGCTGTTCCTCTGTGATGATGGAATTTATCCAAGCTAAGGATCCAGAAGCTGTGGGAGCACTGATTGTCTGAACCAATACAGACCTTAATAAAGAGCTGAGCTGTAGTTCCTCTTTAAGGGCTAAATTGCTGATCTAATGGAAGGCAGTGTTGCAGCTCTGTTCTGTTGTGCCTCTGCCTTCACCATCTTCATAAAGTAGCCATATTCCATCAGTATGGAGTGGCAGGAGATAAAATAGTCTCAGAAATGTCTTTATCCATAGTGAGATCTGTAGGCTTTAGCTGAGCTTTCTGCAGTGAAAGGCTGTTACAATGACATCATCTGAGCCTACAAGAAAGTGAGATTGCCTAAGAACTGATAAATTGTTATTTTGATGTTACATAAGGCTGGAATTCAGGGAGCCTCTATGTTCTTCCATCTACCTCCCTTACCTTGTGAAATATAACCCATGGCTAAGAACTGCAGATTTGTACTTTTTCCTGTATCAGCACATAATAAAAATGATCTTTTCAGTGTGTCATGAGTAGGTTTATTAGCCCCTATTTCCTGTTTTCATCTGGTTTTAATTGTTTTTAACCTCTATCAGAGCAGTCCTTTTTTTCTTCCCTCTTTAAAGGTCACAACAAAGAGTCTGTTGAAAGCTCCATCTGCAGACTGACAAGGAAGCTTAACTGGTCTTCGATCAGTTATTATTCACAGAGCAGAAAAAAAGCCTTGTAGCCTTCAACTGATCTGCCTTACTGATGATTCAGCATTCAAATGACACTGCCCATAACTGGCCCCCGTGAGAAATGGGGTTTGGGTGCTAGTGTTACACTTACCCAAGTCAAAAGTTCAATGTTAAGATTTTCCGGTAGAGAGATCAGTAATGTTTTGGAGTATTTCTATCTTCTTTGATGTTCAGTTATTGCATGCACTACACATCAGTGTTGATTTTTGACTATATCAAAATTTGGAGCAATACTTCTAATATTTAAGTGTGTATATAAATGCATTCTGCATGTATTTATGCACTTTTACCATATTTTCTGGCCTGTGACAGGGTAAACTATTTTAAATGTTTATTTCAAGTGAAATAGAAGTGTTTAGTTCTTAATTCTTGTCTTTCAGGTCTCATCACCATGGTTATTTTGAGAACATGAGCAGTGAGTTCATAGGATGTAAAACACCTTACTGTATATTCACATCATGAATGTGGACTGCCTTTTACTCCCATTTGGCTCATTAAGATGGTAGCAAAACAGTTCAGTGATTTAAGATACCTTCAGAAGTGTAATATATTTTAACTGTGTATGATAAATGAAAGACTCAAAGCACTTTGTGGTGCTTCTGTAACAGACAGCTATGAAATGTTCAGTGATACCTGTGAAAATAATTTGAAAAAACTTTTATATCTATCCTACTGTAAAAAATCCTTATTAAAACAACATTTGTTATTTTTAGTCTATGTTCACATCAGTGTGTGATCACTATAAAAGCAAACTGTCTTCTGTAAAAACGCTCATTTGGTTTGTGGTTGTACCTGCCGAGGCTGGCATATAACACTTCTGTATATACATACCCAGAGGGGTGAGAGTCATAACTGATCATTGAAGAAAATAAAAAATTCCATCAGTGGAACTATGAAATAAATCATGAATTTTAGGTGAAGAAGTAATTCTCAAATTTCTTACTTTATCATTACCAATATATCGTTGAGTGCTCATTTTCTTACCTGGGGAAATAATTTCTTGCAACAGCCATTTTGTACCACGGTTATTAGACAAAAACAAGTTCTGTAATCAGATCCCTTAATTTCTTATGGATGCATGGAAGTGGCATTAACGGAAGCTGAACTCGTACTAATACAAAATACACAATTTTTCTATTTTAGAGACCAAACTAAGTAAAATAGCAAAAGCATTTCTCTATATCCCTTCCCCCACAGCTACCAGAGACTTTTCTATCAGAAACTCCTGCTTAAATGCCAGTTTCGTATTTGAGGTGAACATTAATCTTGTTTCATACAAGTATTTCCCTTCATTTGACTTTCATTGTCGAGTTGTTAATTCTAAAAGGGCAGCTATTACTGCCTTGGATTCATACAGACAAATCTTTGTTTGTAAGAAGTCTATAGAGTATGCTCTGATATGAATAATAAAATTTGAAAATCAAACCTTCTTTCCCCCTGCATGTTACGGGTCACTTTTCTGCTTGTGCATGGAAATACAAAGAAACCATGCAAAAAAGTGTTTCTTTAAATAAAATAAAAAGTTGAAAAAAGTTGTTAACCACTACATTTTTTCTTATATAATGCTACTTCAGTTTGATTCTCAGAAAAACTGGGATTGTATCATTCATCGATCAGCATCAGATGATAAAGTCAAACATTAACATTCACTAAGAAAAAACAAGTTCCCTGTTGCCCTAATCTTTTTCAGCCTTCTGATGTTTTGCATTTTTGTAGTGGAGTTTCTCACAGATTGTAACATAAAGTGATTGTTTTCACATTCCTCTCTGGAGGAGGGACAATTGATGGACTTCTAGTTTGACCAGTGGGGTTGGAGAGGTGGCAACCTCATTCTCCAATCCCTGGTCATTGTCCAGAATCTATATAAATTGAGGTCAAGAAATAAACACGCTCTTTTGCTCTGACAACCTGACTGCGTGAGTGTTGTTCTTTTCGTGTCCTACAGCGACAGTTCTCAGCTGGTTTAGTAGGCCGTATGCCAGAGCCTGCTGCAGGCACAGCACTGCCCTCTAACACTGAGCTCCTGGCTGGGTCAGTGTTTTCCTGCCACTGCAGGGCTCTGTTCTTGTAGCTTCACTGTTCCTCAGTACCTACACTGTGAACTCTGATTTTCACCAGGTGGTTTCACCTGCTGCTGCCTGGGGAAAGGCAAGGGAATGGAGCAGAAGTTGGGGAGATAAAAGTGCCATGTGGTAACTTATCACCCAACAGCCAGGCTAAACATTTTGTTGTGCCCAAGCTGATTATAAAAGCCCAACACAAACCTTTTTTTCCCCCTATATCTGGTCATGGACTGTGATCATGTTTTGCCAGGCAGTTGCAGAAGTGCAGACGTGACAATTTCACCTGTTGGAACTCAGAGTCACTGAGTGACTGTAACGAGGTCTGACACCTGCATCTGCCTCAGTCCTGCAGAACAGCACATGCATGGAGAAGGGCGATCACAGGACACAGATGCCAGCAGTCATTTTCAAGGAATCTGAAAAGAAATGATTGGTTTAGAAAAACACCTTGACCAAAGAAATCAGGAACAAAAAGTTATCATCAATGAAAATAACTAAAAACATTGGGTCACTTCTTTGTGAAGGCAACAGAGGAGCAATACACAGGAAAAAAAAAATTAAATGCACAGAGTAACTTCAGCAGATGCACATAAAAATGGTGCTTGGGTGAAATAAGGATGACAAGTGTGAATTCTGACTTCTTTCTCCTTCAGGGAGGTTGCAGCACACTGCAGAATCACAGATTTATCCCAGTTGGGAAAACAAGACCTGAGGACTGTTTCAGTTCAGCACTGAGGGAGAACTGTTGTTACCCTGGTTTTTCTGAGTTTCTTTATTAGCCTTTTGATTTTCATAAATGGAGTCAGATCTTTAGTTACTGTAGAATATTAGAGCAGTTTTTCTACCTTTCCCACAGAAGTAATATAAACAAATCCTTTGTTTTTCATTCTTTGTCCTTTGTTTGCATATTTCTAACCTGAAAACAATTGTAACTGACAATTAGTCTGGCCACTGAGGCTGAGGGGTGGAAACCCCAAAAAGCCAATCTTCTGCTAGACCCAAAAATGTATAAAAAGTAAAAGAATAAACAAGGAGGTCTCTTCTCTCCGCCCTTTCAGCTGGAAGCTAGATCAGAGGAACCTCTGCAGAAATCTCTTGTCTGCGTGTGATTTCTTTGTGTTTCTCAGTAACAAACTGTAGTGGTTTTACTTTTGCTAAATTTACTGTTTATTCTTTTTTCTGCGGGAGAGAGATTAGGAGAAAAAGCAAAGCAGGCTTAAACTTAAAAATGAACAAAATAGTTTTATTAACACACACTAAAAGAATAAGAATAATAATAAAAAAAAAGTTGGGAAAAAGAAAACCTAAACCAAAACAGAATGAAACTTCAAAACCCTCTTCCCTCCTTTTACAAACTATTAACTTTCTTATAAAACATAGAAAGATACAACTTGTGATTTTCAGTCAGTTTCACTATTTAAACATAATCATTCATTACTTTAGTAGTCTCTCTAGGGTTTTTATGGAGATGTTTGCCACAAGACAAAATAGTCCAGTGGCACACATTAACAACCACCTGGAGTTTTTGCAGACTGTGATGTTCTATCAGTAAGGCCTCTTAGTGTATCTGGGGTACTGTTTACGAATACTTCTAGTCTAAAATCATCTTCGTCTCAAAGGCTGAGACCTCCTTTTAACCCAGCAGCGGGGCCTTTAAAGTTCTCAATTAAATCTCAATCACATCAGTCCTTAATTTTGATCAGAATTAGCATTCTCCTCAACAACACCAAAATGCTACAAAGAACAGTCTATTTCTCCATAGTTTACCTCAGAGAAGTCCAGTTAAAAATGTCCACTTCTTCAATCCTATTCTAATAATATTATCAGTTCTTTCACTTCTAATCCACTGACTTCATGTGGTGTTTGTTCTACGTACCCTCTGTTTTCTTTCTTCTCTCTCAAGGAAGGGTTGTGCTTTAGAAGCTTCATGTTGCTAGGAAAGGGTTAAATCCGCCTAGGCCTGCAGGGACCACGTGCGCTCTGCTCCGGGCTGCAGGGCTGTAAAGATGAAATGCTGCGCCAACAGGGGAAGCTAGTGGAGGTCTTCTCTTCCACCCCTCGGTCTCATCCAGGGCAGCCTGGCTCAGAGCTGCCACAAAGCTGTAAACACATTGTAATAAATACGATAGACCAAATTCAGTAAATCAAAATTTAGAATTTTATTTTGAGACAAAATAACAGTCTCCAATAGCCACAATTAAAAGGACAGCGTCGAACCCCGGGGCTTCGGCGCTGGGTGAACACGGTAACACACTCTGTCAGTATGTCACCCCCTAAGTTCACATTTCTGGTCTGAGGCTGCCGATTTTTATACACTGGTTCACTGAGAGAACATCGGGACCCCAAGACTCCCCCTTCCGAGGCAGCTTCATTAGATATTCATGTTCGGGTTCTGGTGTGGTTGAATGGATTTGCGCTGGAGAACAATGTCGTAATTGCTGTGTCTGGGTACGGTGTAGAGATGTTAATGTCGGGCGGGGACGGATAAGATATAGATCTGATGTAATCATTCAGTTCTCCGGGTTCTCCATCTCCCTTTTCTGTCGTTTTTGTTCTCTAACGATTCCCGGCAGAAGTTTTTCGTGTCCCTTTTCGTGTAATTCTTGGCATAGTTTTCTCATGTCCCTCCCGTGCAATCTCTAGCAAAAGAATTCCTTTTGCCCCCCTCCGTGCTGTTTCAGTCCCAGTTAACTCGTTGTATACTCGATTAGAAATAAAACTTACATTTACAGAGAATGAATTACATATAACATTTAACACGAATTAACTTTAGGACATATATCACAATCCCCCCCTTCTATCTTAACCTATTTAATTCGTGTTTCGGTTATAGTCTTTTTTTCTTTTCATGATAAAAAAGCCTCTTAACCAACTGTTTTAACAACCTTGTACATTATTCCTGCTGCATTCCTTCTTCTGATTCACCCCAATAAGTTTTTTCCACATTCCCTTCCTGTACTCGAGCTTCGAACCTTGCAAGTACTTCAGTGGCTCTGCTCTTTTTCTCATTTAGCTTCATGATTTTTGGTACTGCATTATTTTTATTCAGTCCTCCTGAAGCCAATTCAGGATCCACGGGTAGTGATGCGATTTGCATCCCTTGAACCACCGTGTGAATCAATCTGATAAAACAAGGTATCAAACATGGTAAGAAGATTAACCCAGCCACCGAGCATAAAATGAAAAAACCCACTTTCTTCCACCAATCCCCTGCCCCAAACAATTGGTCCCACTAGGAAGCCTGAAGTATCGAGTTCCATTTCTGAACTGGCACATGAGCCACTTTCTTAATTTCGGCTGCCAAACCTCTAATCGTTTCCCCATAGTCATTAATTTCTATGCAGCATTCAGATTCATTGAATTTTCCACACACACCTCCTTCCTCTGCTAACAGATAGTTCAGGGTGATTCTATTCTGGTACACAAAAGCCCTCATCTGCGAATGCTGTCGAGCTAAGAGTTCCAATGCATCTGAGGTATGATTAGAGACTATTTCTACCATGGCCTGCAACCGGATCAGTCAGTTTAGTAAATAGACCGGAGTCCGGTAACCCCAACTCCCATCCTGGGCCCAGGTGGCGGGGCCATAGTATTCTATTATGCATTCTGCAGGCCAGTCCTCATTCCCCCATTTTTGGTTCCCTCCTGCCTGTGGGAGTTCCCTTTTTGTTTCTCATCTTTTTCGGCTGAGGGTCTCATATAATGGAGCTCCTAGCAGGTTACTGCCTGATCTGGGTAAAGTGAAAAAGGAGGGTCTAATCATCCCAAGGGTACAGGATCCTTTCCATTTCCGGGGTAGTTCGCTATAAGCCTTTTTCCCGCAAATCCAGTAAATTCCACTCGGGGCTCTCCACTTAATGTCTGCATTTTCTGGTCTTTCCCAAAACTCCTTTAAGTCTGTTAAGGAATGGTAGGGGTTAGCACTAGTTAATTCATGCCAACACAATTCAATTTCACTTACCCAGTTACACCCTTTTTCTTTTTCCTTGCTCTAGTACCCATTTGGTGGTTCAGGCTGCCACACTTTAGTTTTGTTATTTGAGTTTACTGTTAACGTGGATAGGCATGGGGTGTAGCCCACTAACTCTGTGTATGCGTTTCCTTCTCTGTTAATGCAAGTTGTCCCTATTATTCTCTCATCTAAGGTCCACCCCTCGGGTCGGGACATTGTTTTTAGGATTTTGCTATCCCATTTCAGGAGTTGTTCAGGTGCTAAACTCTCCCCCTTCCAGGGCCATCGTTCAGCTGACTTCAGTCCCCCACAAATCTAAGTTAGACAGTCCTAATTCAGTGGCAATCTCCTGCACTAGATCCACAAAGAGGTTTTTGCTAGAGGCGGGCAAGCTCCAATCACTAGATTGTTTCTCTAATTGTTTGTATTGCTCACTAAGTGACCTCATTCTCTCTTGCTCCATCTTTTCCTTTTTGTCTCTAATTCCTGCTTCTTTAGTTCCTGGGCTACCTTTTGTATCTTGTTTTCTGGGTCCATTCCTTCCTCATCCTTAGAGAAACAGAAGATCTTGTCTAATTTTAAGCAGACCCTTTTATCGTTTTCGCTTAACAGATCTAGGATGATGGGTCCGCTGTTCAACCAAGCTGTTTGGAGTTTTTCATTCTGTCCTACCCAATATGTTTTCCCACTGAGGGTGCACATTTCTAATTTATTTTTATTGTAGCACAATTTGTTTACTTGTAAATATGCTACGAAGGTAGACTCTCTTTTACCCCCAACCCACACAGTTTTATTACAGTTTCTGCATATAGGGATTATGAGCAGGTTACTTAGCTCTCTCCTTTTTCTAGACATTGCTATCGGATTATCGTATATGGTTTTCTCTTTCTTTTTGTTCATTTGGAACCCACTATCGTTGTGTTTGCAATTTTCCCCCCTTTGCATCTCTGGACAGTCAAAACATACCCTGAGTTCTCTATTCTGTCCCCAGGTAGGCTCTGGCTGAGTCTCCTGTGGGTCTGTTTCTTTCCCCATTCCTTCTTTAGGGTTGGGGAGGCCACTCGTGAGGTACATGGCTAGACTCAGGATCACCAGGGTTACCCATAGGTGTATCCCTCTGCCTTTGCCTCTGCCCACCGGGTTGCCACTAGCGGCAAGGTAAGACATCTTCTCGGCAGCAGGGATATTCTTCCGGGCCCCCATGGGTACTCCTTTGAGCATACCACCTTTTGTACTGTTCCCACCTGGCCAATTTTATCTGATCAGCTATGCAGGGTACTTTTACTGTCCTCCTACACTCAATCACTAGTGGTTCCGCCTTTTTATTCAATTTTCCCCTTATCCTGTTTGTGAAGAAATGGAACCACTCTAAAGAATCTAATTCAAAAATGCCCGCTACTGTGGCAAGGTGTAGAAAAATATCTGTGAGCTTTCTTTCTTCCTCTAAGCAATTTTCACACAGAACCCAAGGCTTTGCTCCCCAGTCACAATGAGCCACCCAAATTTGTTTACAATAACTGCACTTAAAATGAACAAAAGGATAGCAGGGACATCCTGCTTGGTTACAACTTATCTGGCAAGTGCTGGTCATTGAGTCTGTCGGTGAATCCTCAGCTTTAAATCTCCTGGAGTTGAGGTGACTTTCCACTGCGGGGAGCTGCCTTGTGGTTCAATATTTTTCACCCGAGAAGAGTGTGTCCAGCCTTTTTTTGCTGTTCTCACAGCCGTGTCAGTGGTGAGGAGGACGAGGAAGGGTCCCTCCCAATGCAGAGTCAGCGGTGTTTCCTTCCACGTCTTGATTAGCACTTTGTCCCCTGGTTGGATTTTGTGAATGGCAAATCCCAAGGGTGTGCTCTGTGCTACTAATCTGTGTTTTCGGAGTTCCTGTAAATTTTTATTAATTGAGACAAGATAAGACTGGATCTGGCAGTCCTCCACTCGAGGGTGTCCCACCGGCATTCCATGTTCATATGGCATTCCATATAGCATTTCAAAAGGAGACAGCCCAGATCCTGAGTGGGGTTGTGTCCTGATATTTAGGAGTGCCAAGGGAAGGCACTTCACCCATGATATCTTAGTTTCTAACATAAGTTTTGATATCTGTGCTTTCAATGTTTGATTCATTCGTTCCGCCTGTCCCGAACTCTGAGGGTGCCAGGGTGTGTGATATTCCCATCTGATTCCGAGGGCATCAGCTAGATGTTTTATAATTTTGGAGGTGAAATGTGTTCCCTGGTCTGAATCAATGGAGTCTGGGATCCCATATCTAGGTATTATTTCTTCTAATAACTTCTTCACTACCGCTTGGGCAGTTGCCCGAGGACTTGGGAATGCCTCCACCCAGTGGGTTAGTTGGTCCACTATTACTAACAAATACTTATGCCTCCCAATTTTAGGTAATTCGGTGAAGTCCACCTGAATCCTCCCAAAGGGGCGGTACGCTAAGGGATGTCCCTCCCGTGTGATTTGCCTGATTCTAGACTTATTAATCTTTTGGCATATCATGCATCCTTGGACCTCTTGTTTTGCTAATTCGAAGATACCTTTACACCCAAAAAATTTTAGGAATTGTTCAGCTAATGCTTGGGTTCCCCAGTGGGTTTGCAAATGCAATCTCTTTAGTATTTTCTGGGCATAAGCCTTGGGGATTAATTCTCGACCATCAGGTAGCTTCCACTTCCCTTCTTCTAATGTTCCCCCTATCTTTTTGAACTCCTCAACCTCCTTTTCAGTGGGACAAGGGGGAAATTCCTGGGGGTCACTCCTGGGGTTCTCGGGGATGCTAAGTGTGAGAAGGGCTGCCCTTCTTGCTTCCTGATCAGCTAAGTTGTTTCCCCTAGTTCTAAACTGTAATCCTGCTTGATGCCCCTTTACATATACAACGGCAATAGCCTTTGGTTCTCTTATAGCTTCTAAGATCTGTTTTATCAAGTCTTCATGTACTAAACTTTTTCCTCGAGTGTTTATTAATCCTCTTTCTTCCCAGATTTTTCTGAAGGTGTGTACCACCCCAAAGGCATATTTTGAATCAGTGAAAATGGTCCCTACTTTTCCTTTTAGTTCCCTCAGAGCCTGTGAGACTGCATACAACTCGCATGCTTGGGCTGACCAGGATGCACTTAAAGGGCCCAATTTAATTACCTCTCCTGTCTTCCCATTTATGATGGCATAACCTGACTTCCTTTTCCCTTCTATAACTCTAGCTGAGCCATCCACGAACCATTTTTCTCCCTCCTCCAATTCCTCGTCTTCCAGATCTGCTCTTACATTTGTTTGCAATTCTATTAAGTCAGAGCAATTATGGGTGGGCCCTCCTGATGCTTCCCCAAAAAGGAACTCTGCTGGATTGTTAGCCTTTGTTGTTCTTAACTCTAATTCAGGGGCATGAATTAGAATGGCTTCGTATTTCAGAAGCCTTGCATCTGTAAGCCATTTTTCTGCCTTCTGCTGTAAAATAGTCCTCACATCATGGGGGGTATAAACTACCAAAGGTGCCCCAAAGGTAATTTTTTTAGCTTCCTCCACTAATAGGGCAGCCGCCATTATTGCTTGTAAACATGTGGGCCATCCCCTGCTTACTGGATCTAGTAATTTTGAGATGTAACCTACAGGTTTTTTATCCCCAGCCTAATCTTGTGTTAAGACCCCATGAGCTGTATGATTGCTTACGTCGATGAACAATTGGAACTTTTTGTTCACGTCTGGGAGGCTCAGGACAGGAGCTGCTATCAGAGCTTCTTTTAATCGCTCTAGTTCTCTTTCATCCTGTTCAGTCCATTTTACCTTTTTTGTGGTTAGTTTTTCATATAGGAATTTTACCTTTTCACTATACCCTTCTATCCATTGCCTGCAATATCCTAAGAGCCCCAATAGTTGTCGCACTTGTCTTTTGTTTCTCGGGGGAGGTAATTCTATTATGCCGGCCACTCTCTCTGGGTCTACTTCTTTCCCTTGGTAATCCAATGTCCTAAGTATTTTACTTCAGGTTCGGTAAACTGTAGTTTTTGCTTTGATACTTTCAAGCTTTTTTCTCCTAAAAAGTTCAATAACTCAATGGTGCATTTTCTTACCTTTTCCTCCTTTTCCCCTGCAATTAGCAAATCATCTACATACTGCAGGATTTTTGTCCCTTCCCCAGGGGAAAATTGACTTAATAATTGTTCTAAGGCTTGCCTAAATAAATTTGGAGACTCTACAAATCCTTGAGGCAGGGAGGCCCATCTCAGCTGTTGCTTACGATTAGTTTCAGGGTCTTCCCATTGAAAAGCAAAAAAATCTAGACTTTCTTCTGCTAGAGGGCAGGTCCAAAATGCATCCTTTAAATCTATTACACTATACCATACATCCTCCGGGGAGACTCTGTTTAGACGAGTGTATGGATTTGCAACCATGGGGAACCGGGTTTTTGTTCTCTCATTCACTGCTCTTAAATCCTGCACCATCCTATAACTCCCATCTGTCTTCCTTATAGCTAATATGGGGGTATTATGTCGGGACATACATGGTTCCAAAATTCCCTTGTTTATTAGGTCGTCTATTATAGGTTTCAATCCCCATCTCCCTTCTAGGGAGATAGGATACTGTTTCACCCTTATGGGGTCCTCTGGTCTCTCGATTTCAATTGAAATGGGATCCATGTCCAGCCTTCCTGCTTCCCTCTCCGTATGCCATACTTCTGGGTTAATTTCTTTCTCATCCTCACAGGTTAGTTTATATATGCTAACCACTATCCGAGAGTCTCTCACAATCAAACTAATACCCAATGCAACCATCAAATCCCTGCCCAACAAGTTATAATCAGCTTCTTCCACTAACAATATATCCCTTAAGCAGACCTTATTTTCAGATTCAATCTCTACATTTTTTACTATGGGAACCCTAAAAGGTTCCCCCTTTGCCCCTATGACTACCATAAATTCTTTGCTCACTTGGCACCCTGGGGGCAACTGTTTAAAAGTACTTTTTTCGGCCCCAGAGTCCACTAGAAAATCCATCTCTGTCCTCTTGGGTCCTATCTTAAGGGTTATCATGGGCTCTCTTGATGTTAAGGACCCCAAAATAAAGAGCCCTCGACGTCCCTAATCTTCCTGAAATATCTTCTCATCCCTCATTCTTTTCTTGCAGTCCCTTTTTAGGTGTCCTTTTTTCTTACAATAAAAACATTCCGGTCCCTCCTCTTGGTTAACAGGGGTCCTTTTTTGTGGAAGGACTGGCCTTTTCGAGGGCCCCTTTTTTAACGCTTTCCCCGGGTCCTGGGGACATTCTTGCTTTTGGGCTTCCCTCACAGCCGCCACCAACACCTTAGCTTGTATCTTCTGTTTTTCCTCGTCTCTCCTCATATATACTTTCTGGGCTTCCCTTAGTAATTCCTGCAATCCCTTTTCCTGCCACCCCTCGTTTTTCTCCAATTTCTTCCATATGTCCTCCCACGATTTTGCTACAAATTGGGTCTTTAACAATACTTCTCCCACTGGAGAGTCAGGGTCCGTCCCAGAGTATACTTGGAGACTTTTCCTTAATCTAACTACTCCGTAGGGGTTTCCTCCTTCCCCTGACATTCCCTGAATACCTTACTCAGGTTCTGTCCCCTGGGTACCATCTCCCTAATGCCTTGGATTATTATGTTCCTCATATCAATCATATTCTTTCTACCTTCTTCGGTTTGGGTGTTCCACCGGGGATCCTGGCTTGGCCATTTCTGATCCCCAGGGGTGCTTTGGGGGTTCCGGCGCTCCCACTCCCTCATTCCTGCTTGCCTTATCATCTCCCTCTCCTCGGTGTTGAACAAAGACCTTAAAATCGCCGTGAGATCCTCATATGAGTAAATACTCGTTCCCAGGAACTCATCCAGCCTCTCAGACACTCCTAAGGGGTCGTCCATAAGCTTTCCCATTTCTTTCTTAAAAGCCCTTACGTCACTGGTATTAATCGGTATGTTTACGTATCCGATAATTCCTGGGGTGATGGGCACCTCCCTTAAAGGGAAGAGGTTAGCTTTTTCGCCCTCGCTCTCACTTTCCACTTCATTCAATCTTTTTAACTGTCTCCTGGTCCTCCTAGCGGGTGGAGTGTGTTTAACTTCTAATGAAACCTGTGGAGCCAGGGCTGCAGGGCTGAGGAACGCAGCCAAATCCAGTTCGAGTGGCTGTGTATCGAGGAGCGGGGTCGGGGTTTGGGGAACCTGGGTCACCCCCCAAGATGGTCAGGGAGCCGGCGTGGGTTCTAGTGGGGGAGGGAGCCCAACCAGTGGGAACGGAGCCACTGCCTGTGAGGGCTGTGACTCCGGGGGAGGGGCTGATGGAAGCTGCGAGGGAGCGGGGGTCCCTTGCCCCGAAGGATACCCTGATCCTGAGGGTTCCTGTGGGTTTCCCTGGTTTGGAAGAGGAGGGAGTGAGCGCAAGAGGTAGGGTGGAGGAAGGTTATCTAAAGGTTCCCATTTATCACCCGAGGTATTTGCTGGACCCTTTAATTTTACTGGTAAAAGTCTAGCATCGATCCTTTCCCAGACCCGTGCATACTCATATTCTTTTTTGCTCCCCCCTTCTTTCACATAATTCACTAGAGCAGTGCAAATCCATTCCTCAAAAGTCCCGAAGACGGGCCATATTACGTGGTCCTGTACTTCAACTCCTCCCCACACTTCCATACAGTAATGTATAATTTGTTTCTTTGACCTCCTTTTCCTCATAGGGCATTCTTCCTAATGCTCTAACATCCATCCCAAAGGACTTTCAATTGGGATTTCAGGGATACCTTTAACGGTTCCCTTCTTGGACTTCTCTGTGACTTTTTCCTTGGTTTTACTTTTCCCTTGTCCCATAGTGTAGGTTCACCAGTTACTGGCCCTTTAAGGGTGATCGATCCCTCTTGGGGTTTTCTTGGTGATTGTGAGCTCTCTTTCTCCTGTTTACTCTCTCCCCTGGACCGTTCCTGGTCCTAGGCTGAAAGGTTTACCAGTCCCCGGAACTCTTTTAAGGACGTACCCTTCCCTTTCAGCCTTCCTGTGACCGATCCCCCTTCGAAACTCCCCGAGTTTCTGGGCTTTACGTGTGAGGTGTGTTTTACCCCCGAAACGTTCGCTTCCCCCGCAACCAACCACACCCCTCGCGGGGAAGTGGAACTGTGGTTTTGGGGTCCCACTCGCTTTGTGATAAAATCACGTCTCACTCACACGCTCAGTCACTCCCACTCAACCACGCAATACTTACGATCCTTTTCCTGCGTGGGTTCTTCGTGCACGTAGATTTTTACGAGTTGATCTTTTTCGCCGTGGCTCTGGAGGTCCTGTACCCCAGACCTCCCCGAGTTCCCCAAGAGCTCTGACCTCGCCTAAATCCCTTTTAAGTGTGGCTTTTTGTTTAAGCTGTGGCTGATCAGTTCCACAAGGTCTCCTGGCTCTGCCAGGCCGCTGAATTTAGCAGGGCGCCTCCTGGTCAGAGACAGGGGTCTGAGGGTCCCAGTATCACACCATCACGTTGGGGTCACCAGATTGTAATAAATACGATAGACTAAATTCAGTAAATCAAAATTTAGAATTTTATTTTGAGACAAAATAACAGTCTCCGATAGCCACAATTAAAAGGACGGGGCTTCAGCGCTGGGTGAACACGGTAACACACTCTGTCAGTCTGTCACCCCCTAAGTTCACATTTCTGGTCTGAGGCTGCCGATTTTTATACACTGGTTCACTGAGAGAACATCGGGACCCCAAGACTCCCCCTTCCGAGGCAGCTTCATTAGATATTCATGTTCGGGTTCTGGTGTGGTTGAATGGATTTGCGCTGGAGAACAATGTCGTAATTGCTGTGTCTGGGTACGGTGTAGAGATGTTAATGTCGGGCGGGGACGGATAAGATATCGATCTGATGTAATCATTCGGTCCTCCGGGTTCTCCATCTCCCTTTTCCGTCGTTTTTGTTCTCTTCTAATGATTCCCGGCAGAAGTTTTTCGTGTCCCTTTTCGTGTAATTCTTGGCATAGTTTTCTCATGTCCCTCCCGTGCAATCTCTAGCAAAAGAATTCCTTTTTCCCCCCTCCGTGCTGTTTCAGTCCCAGTTAACTCATTGTATACTCGATTAGAAATAAAACTTACATTTACAGAGAATGAATTACATATTATAACATTTAACACGAATTAACTTCAGGACATATATCACAACATGGCATTGCTGAGCTGTTCTTTTTTCTCTTCCCGCCGGCAGCTAAGAGAAAGGGCTCAACCCAGGCAGCTCCCATGCGGGCAGCAGCTCTCGGAGGCCCGGCCCAGCTGCGCAGAGGACAGCAGGGCCCGATCCAGGCGCCCCCCGCCCTCCATGCAGGCAGCAGCTCCTGGAGGCCTGGCCAGGCCTGGCCCTGCCACCCAGACGGCAGCGGGGCCTGACCTGGGCCCCCCAGCTGCCTACAATATGTTACCTCATGGCTATCTTAAAAGCAAGAGAGAAATCTGCTGGAGATGAGAGTTTTAAAATGTCCTTTCCAAAGTCGCATTGGCATTTTTATTGGTTAAATTAGCTGCCAATATCTTGCCTAGCTTTCTGATAGGTCCCTGTCCTCCCCCCCAAAGCAACTCTAAGGTCCTGGCAGGGAAACACATTCCACATTTCTCTGTAACTAGAAAGTAAAACTGTGCCATCCCATGATAAGAACACATCAAATTATGTTACAGCATAGTCATAGCGGGGCACCAGTAAAATTTTACCAGGTGGATACACAAGATTTGGAAGATATTTCTTGATTTTATGCATATTTATGTTCATGCACAAACCTCTAGTATTTACATACTAGAGTTTCAGAAAACACTGAACGCCTTTGGAAATAAGACCCAAGACACTGAATATACCACTTAGAAACATCAGGAAAAACAGTTAAGTGTTCATGTCATTTCCCATTTCCTGACTCCTAACACAAACAAACAGTCATTTCCTTGCAGTGGGCAAGTATTTTCAGCAGACAGTTGGGAGGGCTTTGAGATCATCCAGCAGAAACAATCCTGGTGTTTACCCAGCACTTGCTATGGCACCGATAACTCAGATGAGCCGTGTTGGCAGCAGGAAGTGGGAACACTGCTGAGATCACTTTGGGGAGCATCACTCCCAGTCGCTTGGTACATGATCTTCTCTAGGTGTTTGCACTTAACTGGATCAGAAAATCCTGAGGTGATCATGTTTCTCTAGAGGAGTGAATCACAGCGTGCTTGAAACTTCAGGAGACCCAGTGCACTGTTGCAGAGCTCCAGGGACAGAAAGGGCTGCCAGGGAATCAGTTAATTGCACCAGGAATTGCAGCTGATTATGGAGCCCCAGGGAGCCGAGCCACCACCTAGAAACAAATCAGCCCCTGCAAAGGGAAAAGCTGAGCTGCTGCTGCTGCTATGTCTCAAGACATGCCCCAGGAAGACAATGGAGGATTGCTGTCAGATGGGAACAGTCACTGCTCCTCTTGAAACTGCTCCACAGCGATGTTTGCAGCAGCTCCAAGAGGAGCCCATGCACAGAGCTGTGCCTTCAACAAAAAAAGCAGAGAAATCCTGAAATCAGCTAAGTAAGAACTGTCAAAGCCAATCATATGTTATTTCATCTTATGCTCATATATACAAGTATCTGATAACCTGTCGGGGGCTCCTTTTCAGGAGTTTAAATTCCCCGGCATTCAGGTGGTTTTAGAGTTCTGGCCCTCTGCAAAGCTCTGTGCCAAACGGAGGAAAAGACAGAGTCTTTAAGGTTACATGCTTCTTTTATTAGGTCTTATCTTACAATTTTCTCAGTGTCCAAAAGATGTTTGCCGTGGCTCGGACATCTGGTGACTCCCAACTCCTCTCTCCTCTCTCTTCCCTCTCCGGGCTGTCCTTATCTTTTATACTAATTGTTACGTATTCTTTATTTATTATTTATTACCAATGTCTATCACTATTACTAAAAAGGTCATCTTTACTCTGACCCAATCCTCACTAACTACTTTGTGCCAACGTCACTGCAGAAATGGAGTGAGGGAACAAGAAGGAAGAAGAATGAGACAACGCCCTAAATTCTCCATCTTGCCCCATTCACTTCAATGCCAAAAATCCCAAACTCACTGTTTTTTCACCTTGTGATATACTAAACTACATTTTTCACACTCTTGTGGCCTGCAATGCTTCCTGCAGTGCAAGAAGCCTCTCCCATGGACTGAAATCAAATCCAGTGTCTCTCTGAGCTCTGGGCTCTGGGCCAGGGTCCCAGACCCCCCTGCCCAGGTCTCTGACCCTCCAGGGCAACCAAAGGAATGCCCTGGACTCCAACATCTCCCCCTCCTGTTTGAATCAAGAACACTTCCTTGGTCATTCTGTCCATGGTTTGCCGTATACATGGAAACAAACACGGCAAAATCATGAGAAGGATTACAAGCCCTACTAAAATATATATAACTATCTTCAAAATTTCCTTCCACAATGGTGAAAGGTTAAACAAATTGAAAACTCCATCCATCCATGTCCCAGTTACCTCTCCAAGTTTGTTCACACTCTCCTGCAATTGTCTGACGTTCTCATGAATGGATTTGGAATGATCTGACAAATTCATGCAGCACACTCCTTCAAATTCCTCACACCCATGCCCATGGGTCAGCACAAGATCATCAATCGCTGCCCTGTTTTGGAGACTTGCTCATCTTACACTGTCAATGTCTCACAACATGTCACTCAGTGCAAGAGAGATGGCTCAGGCATGTTTGCTCAACCGACAACCCACGTGATCCAATTGTGTCAAGGCTGCTCCTGATGCTGCCTGTGGTGAAAAAATTGCAACTGCAATTCTCTGAGCTTTGCTCCATGTGTGAACATCATCATCACAATTTGGATCGTACATTTGAACTTGATCTTTTCCCTCTATATTTTTGTTTTCTCTCATCAGTGTCATGTCAGGTGTTAGCAATGAAAGCATTCCAATGCTGCATGGATCACCTGTGGCATTTGCCAGAATTGTGGTCCAAATTTTGTCCCCACAAATGAAAAAATTTCCCCTCGGCAACTGAGCTGGAACATGATTGGATGTTCTTTCCAGCATCTTAGTGTAATTACACCAAGACGATGAATTTCTGTAAAAATTGAGGTTTGGAGTGACGTCTACAGTTTTATTTTTTGTCACTCCGGAAAGGCCAAATTTCACACAGAATTGCATTTTGGACTGATCCAAGAATTTCCAGTTCCTGGGGTTCAAAAGGAGCCACAGGAAGGAATTTCATCCAAACATCCCATTGGTCCACTGGATTTACAATGGACTTTGAAATCTCTGGAGGGATGTTTTCAGGAATCGGTCATTTGCTCACTGGCAACTCCACCAAACATGTTGAAAAAGGTTTCCCCTGGCTTTGAGTGTGTCAGGCAGATAGTATCCAAGCCTGAAGCATTGCCTAGAGTTTCCCAAACATTCTCTTTTGGTTGAGCTACGGGCAAAACTGCCACATTGCTCAAGGCAACCAAGGAGAGAATGAGGCACAAGGATAGTTCTTTCATTTCCAATGCCCTCTTTTCCCTGGGAATCCCTAAAAATGCAACACAACCCAAGCCCCAAAGAAAACTCAAGTCCCAAAGTCTCTTTTGCACGTAGAACGAAGGGATGTCTGCTGTCTTGACACCGGCTCTCGTCTGCGTGCCCACTTCTCTTCTTCCAGTCTTGTGGTCCGTCTCTGCTTTCTGGACTCAGTACAATTTCACGTGCTTTGCTGCCAGCCCAACTGCTGTGAAGACACAAGCAAATCCCTTGCCCCAAGTTATCAATTTGAATGGCCTTTCAATTTGCCCTGTTTCTGGGTTTCTGATCAGAACTAAGGATTTTCCTTCAGTTTCATTCTTGGATTGACCGCTCCCATGAATGCAGAAGGCTGCACAAGCTCACAATCTGGAAAAGCACTAATGATTTCCTTTGCCTGACTTTTGGAAATGTGAAAACTTCCCATTACTGCTTGATCATTCTGATGAAAGAATGCATGATTCAATTTTGCCTGTTCAAAAACGTTTGGTAAAGTCTTTGAAATTGTCATGGTCAACCTGTCTGCGTGAGCATTGCTTTCCACCAAAAATCCCAGGAGGGATGAATGTGCCCTCATGTCAGGGACAAAATATTTATGTTTTCTGTTTTGCAACAATGTCCTCATGCAAAGCAAATATGAATACAAACTTTCATTGTCAACCCCCTTCAGGAGCGAACTTTCAAATCTCTTGACCACATTAGCTACATAAGCTGAGTCTGTGATCAAGTCAAAAGGTTGCTGAAACAGCTCAAAAGCTTTGACCACTGCTCTTAATTCCACTATTTGTGGTGACCTTTGTACTATTCTTATATCTGATTTCCACTCCCCTGTGATGTCATCCTTTGGCTTTTCCCTGAAACTTATTTTTGCTTTCAACAATCTGTGACTTGGGAAAAGAATAGTACAAACACCAGTGTGATCTAACAATGCAATCTGCAAGTTCTCTGATTTCTGCAATGCCCAATCAAAATATTCTTTTTTCAAAGGCAGGTAAATTGCTGTAAAATCTTTGCCTGCCATTGTTTGCAGCCTGGTCCTAGCTTTGATGATGATCTGAGCTATCATTTCCCGATTTGAGAGGATCATCCTCGGAAACCTGCAAGATAAAAAATTCCACTCTAAAATCAACAATGGGTCTTTTTGTGATGAATCCCACTGGAAAATCAACCCATACAATGGTATTTTTTCTCCCAACACTGCAAGAAAGAATGGCAATGATGTTACAAAACAATCCCCTTTCAAGAGATTCATCAGATCCCTGACAACTTCACAATCCAAACTCTCCCATCTCGGGTTTACATTCTGAGTACCATAATTCACTGGCATCTCCATGCCTTTTGCACCCATCGAACATTTCTTTATGTCTGTCCAGTCTGTTGGACTGAATTCTGGCTTGGCTGAAGCCTGTGTGGTGTCTGCCTCTGAAACCGTCTCCTTTGTTTGTGGCCTTGCTGCTGTTCCATCCTCTCCAGGATGTTTTGGAAGCTGCACATCATTTGGTCCTGTTTCTTTTTCTTTCTCTTTCTCCCGCTGAACAGGAACCAGAGTTTGCTGAGCATCCTCAAATTTTTCTGCAGCTTCTTTCCTTGGAAATACCCGCAAAATCTGAGATATTTTTGGACGCGCCCCCGTCCATAACATCCTTGCAGCTGCCCCTGATTCTCCATAAACAGGAGATCCAGGGACAGGCAAACTGCCCGTGGTCGGTGCCTGGCCCCGCAGCCTGTGCTGCCTGGGGGTGGTACCTTCGAGGCTCTCCCCACCTCGGCCACGCCCCGTCCCTGCCAGCTCCGTCACCGCCCATTCCGCCCCTGCCCGCTTCGGCCCGGCGATCTCCGGCGGGATACCCCGCCCCCTCTCACGCTCAGAACTTGTCCTCCCTTCTTCGTCATTTGAATCTGCCCCTCTCTGAACAAAATTGTGCCTTGGGCCTTCCCCTGCCTTTGCCGCGCCTGCGTTTGAACATGCCGCATGGCTTTCTGGGATTTGTAGTTCTCGTCTCTCGGTTCTCGGGTCTCCCCCCGCTCCAGCTCTGTCGCTCGCTGCTTCACACCCCCCGCGCTGCGCAAACCGACCTCTCCCGCGGTCCGCCTCCATCCCGCCCCCCGCGTCCTCCGTCCGCGCCCCGACGAGATGAGTTAGGACCGGCTTCCCGCGCACGCCGCCTCCCCGGCATCTCGGCTGCCCCGCCTTCTCCCCCCCGCGCTCCGTCCCTCCACGGAGAGGGAAAGGAACGGTGAAATGATGTCTCGCGGTGTTTTTGGGTGTGCAAAGGGACTCTGCGGCGGGTTTCTCCCCCCCCATCTCGGGAAGAATGTGGGGTGAGCTCTGGAACTGCCTCAAACAGAGCATGTCCAATTTCTCCTGTTCTTTTGGGTGAATTAAAAGCTTCCCTTCTCCTGGAATCAATTTTGGGGTTTTTGACGAATTTTCTGACGAATCTTGAAATGCATGAGAGTTCCCCCCTCCTCCATACCCCGGAGGAGCTATTGACCTTGAAGATAGCATTTCTCTGTCTCCTGGCATTCCGTGCCCCACAGATAAAGCTCTGCTATCTTGCTTTTCGCTGCATGTTGGCAGCTTTCCAATCCTGGAATTTTCACTGCTACTTTCTGTTATAACTTCTAACTTAATTCTCCCCGCTGCGGCTACAAACCTCGCAGCTATCCTGTCTTTTTTCTGTCTAGAAATCTTTCTTTGTGAAATGTTTCCCCATGGTGTGTGTTCTAAATCTCACTGTCTCACCAAAGCCAAAAGGCTTGCTGCAGCCATGTCCAGTCCGCCTCAGGGTGTGTCCTGATCACTGCCCGCAGGTCTCAGGGTGACGGGTTCCAGGGCCCTTCGGAAAACCGTCGTCTGGGACGAATTGAAAATGAGCTGTTCTTCTTCTTGGCCAGATAGGTGTTTCTTCTCCGGAGTTGTCTTGGTTTGGCTTTGATCTTCTGAGAGCTTCTGATGTTGCTGCAGAGGTCTTATTTTTCTTTTTCAGGGATGCTAGATGTCATGCATCCAGAGGCGTCTGTGGCTGCCTGACCAGAGATGCCAGGTGTTTCTGTCCCTCTCAGGGACGGCAGTTGTTTTGTCCCATCTGGATCGCCAGTTGTCGGGGTCCCATCTGGGGTGCCAGTTGTCGGGAGCTCCTTTTCAGGAGTTTAAATTCCCCGGCATTCAGGTGGTTTTAGAGTTCTGGCCCTCTGCAAAGCTCTGTGCCAAACGGAGGAAAAGACGGAGTCTTCAAGGTTACATGCTTCTTTTATTAGTTGTTATCTTACAATTTTCTCAGTGTCCAAAAGATGTTTGCCGCGGCTCGGACATCTGGTGACTCCCAACTCCTCTCTCCTCTCTCTCCCCTCTCCGGGCTGTCCTTATCTTTTATACTAATTGTTACGTATTCTTTATTTATTATTTATTACCAATGTCTATCACTATTACTAAAAAGGTCATCTTTACTCTGACCCAATCCTCACTAACTACTTTGTGCCAACGTCACTGCAGAAATGGAGTGAGGGAACAAGAAGGAAGAAGAATGAGACAACGCCCTAAATTCTCCATCTTGCCCCATTCACTTCAATGCCAAAAATCCCAAACTCACTGTTTTTTCACCTTGTGATATACTAAACTACATTTTTCACACTCTTGTGGCCTGCAATGCTTCCTGCAGTGCAAGAAGCCTCTCCCATGGACTGAAATCAAATCCAGTGTCTCTCTGAGCTCTGGGCTCTGGGCCAGGGTCCCAGACCCCGCTGTCCAGGTCTCTGACCCTCCAGGGCAACCAAAGGAATGCCCTGGACTCCAACAATAACCAACAAGCCTAAACTGGAAAGAGGCTGTCAAAATAGGTTTGGCAATAAATCGCTGTATTTTTGTCCTCATTTGTCAATATACATTTAAGATATCTCGCTTTCCTTATAACAGCTTTCCTTATAAATGCCAAGTTCCATTGCCCTTTTCCTTTGTCAGGACTGTGAATCTCACACTTCAAACTTCCATTCAGGGCAACATCAAATTTAAGGTTCAGGTCTTAAAAAACTCTTGTACAGGAGGCCTTAAAAGCCTCCTAAACCTTTAATCATCTCTGCCAGGTGGGTTTTGAGTTGTTGGGTTGGAGCACTGTCTCGGTTTGAAAAGACAGGTATCTGCTAGGGAAAGGCGGGGCCTCTCTTGAGACAGAGAAAATAAAGCAAGGGTGCCTGGCAAGAGCACACTATATTAACAGGGAACTCTTCTTTAAAAGCACCAGTCTGTCACATATTAGTTTCAAGTCCCCCCAGCAGATCAATCTTCTCTCTCTGGCCCCAGTGGGACTTCTAAATTCCTCCTTTAGGGCTCTGGTCACCGTTATGCCCACCTGGTACTAATTATCTACTCGTTCTTTGGGCCCCAAAACGGGAAACATGATATAAGAGATGGCCAAAGGAACAACAGAGCATGCGCAAGGAGACAAGTTGAAAAGTTCAACTCAGAGGATGACTATGTGCTTCATCCCCAAAGACCCCCGACGACTACCGGAGTGATCAATAAGGAGCAGTGCGCAGCCTCAAATAGGCGTGGAACTAATTTTAATACGAAGTGGGGACAGGCAGGGTTAGGAAATAAATATGTATTAGGCGTATCATATAACCCTAGTTTGTAGAGATAAAAAGGGAGAAACAAAGCTCCCAGGTGTGCATGTCTTTGAGGAGTTATCCCCATGCACCTCAGCGCTGAATAAATTCATACCTACTCTCATAACCTCTCTGTGAGTTATAGAGTCTTCTCTCCGCACATCACTCTAGGAATGGGGAATTCCAATCCCTTCCCTCCAAGTTATTATAATTTAGAAGATTAAAAAAAAAACTTTTCAGTCAGAGCTATGGGGAAAGGAATAACAGTCCTTTACTAGTAAATATAACAGGACAAACAAACAACAACAGCAATAATAATAATAATAAACAGAACCAAGAACCCCGAGGGGCTTTGTCTCACAAGTCCCGGGCAGTCTGATCCCTTGGGACCCCAAGAGCACCAAGCCGAAATGATGGAAAAACTCCAGGGCTGATGACTGGAAACGGTGGGTTGTCCCGGCAGGCGGGGGCAGGGTGTCCTGGCAGGCAAAGTGAGCAGTGCTGAAGAAGCCGCGACGGCTGGACGGGGCTGACCCAGCTCCAGCAGGGCAGGAGAGGGGCTCCGAATTCCTGGGCGCTCTGGCAGATGATAGAATTCCCAGGACTGGACCCTCCATTAACAGTGGACTCCTCATGCAGCCAACAGTCGCCCGACTGTCCTCTCCGAGACAAGACCGCAGGCAGAAGAGACCGCCCTCAGCTCCCGGAGGCCCTGAGCCTTTTCCTCCCCCTCAAACTAAGTGATCTACTACCTTTTGTGTGAGTCAAGTACCCTTTAAGCATCAGTATTTAGTCTCTTAGAAACTTATGGGGGGAAAAATTCTATAGGAAAACTTAACCCCCAACAAGCACCTCAGGTGTTTTGCCCTCTGACCTTACATGAGCCCATCTGGGCAGAGAAAAGAAGGGAACACATGGCCCTACAAAGCATGCAGGGCTGAGCAATCCTGGTATTGACCCTCCTGCCAGCTGTGTGCAGATCGGCCGAGTGGCCGTGGAAAACAGGTTCCCTCCTGTGTCCCTGGGAAACAGGGCACTCACCTGCTTGCTGCAGTGTAGGGAAGGCACCATCTCTCACTAGAGCTGGAGGAGAAACAGTCAAAGTTAATAGTGCTGGAGTCTCTTTCCTGCAGGCATAATGTGCTGCCTGAAGAAATTAATACTGAAGCCACTGAAGGAGAGTGAAGTTCACTGCTGCCAGCAGCCCATCACTCACTTGTTACTGCCTCACCGAAGCTGGTGAGGATTGGGAAACCATCCCCACGAAGTCAGCAAGAGCCATTTACAGATAAGGACCTCAGTGAAAGGAGCCTGGAGAACAAGTGCATCCTCCCAAAAGGAGCGCTAGAGGAATGAACACAGGCAGACCACACTCGAAGCATCACAGCTATGCACTCACTTTTGTGTGTATTTTTGGCTTCTTTAGAAGCTCTCCACTGAACACTAATGAGCTGTTTACTTTGGATAATGAGCTGTAGCTAATGCACATCAGCTCTAGGAAATCTGCAAAGCTGTGTGACCTCACTGACAATATAATGTGGAATTACATGCAGGTAAAGCGACCACACTGGTCTTCAAAACAGCAGAGATTGCAAAGAAATAATTTAAGCAAGAGTACAACCACAATTACAGCTATGGGTGTCTCCTCACTGTGGGGAAAAAGGCTGGTAAGAAGGTCTACCTGAGTAACAGGCACCCTGTAATGGAACTTAAATCCATCTTTCCAATTTTAAAAAAGAAATAATTAGCCCTAAAATTTTCAATAGCCAAATGTGATTTGCAGTGACAAAATGAGACTGTTCTTCTCTAGAAAACTGCACACTTAGTGGTTTGAGGTATGAACATGGTGGCATTAGATGAACATTTGCTTTGACAAACAAAAAAACACCATCAAGAGACAAAACTGCAGTAGCTCTCTGGAAACCCATGTTCCATCAACATCACCAAACCCATTAGCGCCTTTCCCTCAGGAATCTGCCAGGAATCTCCACAATCCAAACCAACTGCTGAAGTGAATGCACTTAAAATGAAAGGATGCTGATGTATTTTTAGCAGGAAGCTTCTTGCAGTGATTTCAGTGCCAGCTGTATTTAAACTGGCTTAAAAGACAACACAGTACCTGATATCTGTGCCACAAAACCTGACATGTGCAATGCACATCATGGGTTTGATTTTTCTCCACACAAGGACAAAAAGTAACCAGGAGAACCACATTTCCAAAGATTAGTCCCTGCAGCAAAACCTGCTTCCTCTTGAGCAGCTCTTCCTACCTGGGTCAACATCCAGCAAAATTCTAAATATTAAATACAATTATTTGTCATGGCAGGAAGTCTTAAAATAGCAAGCATTTTCCAAGGTTCTTATGAAGCAAATAAAAGAATAATGTGATATATGTCCTAAAGTTAATTCGTGTTAAAAGATATAAAATGTAATACAAACCATATAAGTTTTGTTTAACCTAGCATGTTGCGAGTTAACTCAGTGGAAGGGGGCTCAGTAAAGTACAGGAATTTCTCTGTCCTGAAAAGGCATAGGAGAGACACGAGGAAAACATGATTGGAATTACCAGAAAGGGGGACAAAAAAAATGCCCCTGCCGGGAATCGGTAAAAGGGAACAAAGACGACGGAAAAAGGAGATGAGAGCCCGGAGAACCAGATGATTACATCAGATCAGTATCTAGATCGTCTCCGTCAGAAATTAACATCTCCACACCACACCTGAATCCTACCATTAACGGCATTGTACTCCTCCGCTGACCCATTCAGACTCTTAAAACTGAAACCTGCATGTTTAATGAAGATGCCTCGGAGGGAGGACCGTCGAAATCCCGAGCTTCTCTCCGCGATCCAGTGTATAAAAAGAGACTGCTGCAAACCAAAAATGTGAACTTGGGGGATAACAGACTGACAGAGTGTGTTACCATTGTTCACCCAGCGTCGACCCCGGGCTCGACGCTGTCCTTTTAATTGTGGCTGTCCGAGACTGTCATTCTGTCTCTCAATAAAATTCCAAATTTTGATTTATCGAATTTAGTGAATCGCATTTATTACAATAAGAAACCAAACTAATGGAAGAATTTTAAATTTGATAAATGCCAGATTTGTCTGAGGAATCTTTATGACACTGGGGATGTCTCACCAGTTCCTTGAGAGACACAGAGGAGCCAGCATGAAGGTGTGTGGAAGCTGTCTGGTTTTGGTTTGAATGCATCAGACTCCTCCCCCCTTCTGAAATTTCTGCTCCTGAGCCAGCTACTGAAAGTCAAGCAAGGTTATTCTCTTTCAGTGGCTTACTTTTTTTGCCTCCTCTCTCTGTGCTTCTACCACAAAGCCCCAGTGGTGGAAACAGTCTCAGCGTGTGTGTGGGGTCTGGGTCTTTGGGATGTAGGGTGTCTGCCTCAAGTGCTCCATGCCAGAAGAAAAGAATCTCCTGAGCAAGGCCTGGGCTGGCTGGCAACTGCTCTCAAGTTTATCAAACAAGGATGCTCCCATCAGATATGCAGAAATGGGAAGGCTCCACTGATGCAGGTAAAACAATCACCCCTAGAAAATGAACCTGAGGTAACAATTTTTACACCCAGTTACTGAAAAGGATTCTTGCCAAGCACTCCTCTCTGTGTCAGTAAGGTTTTAGTTACTGTACCATAGCTGTAAACATTCAGTTACATTTACAAATATTTTAACTTGTTGATTCCAGGAGAAGAGGGATCAACTTAAACTCCATCTGCCTGTTGGTGATGAGAAAGGTTGCTTAAAACAGGATAGGAAGAGCTCACACAGTTTGACTCCTGAAGCTCTCTATTTTAAGTAAATGAGTTACGACTCCAGCATATACAAGAATACAACAGCATAAAGTGACCATTTCTGAAATGACGACTGCTAAGGGAGGCACAAGCTGTTCTCAAGCTCATGGAGTGCTGGAGGTCCCTCCCTCCAGTCACTCCACTGGCAAATCATTGCACAACAGCAGGGCTGGACTCACAAACAGCACTGATACTGGAACCACAGCACACATCTATAAATGGAAATATCTCAGTCTCACCAAACTTTGGAGACTTGTTTTGTTTCTATGGGTTGGTGATCATTTACATTCAAGTTTTCTGAAAAAAGGTGAGAAGTAAGAATTTAGGATTAAGTTCTTGCACTGATCTCAGGAGGACCTTGAGCAGTTGCTCAGCTGAGCATTGAGGTCACCTGCCTCGCTGGCAACACAGAAGATCCTGCAAGTCAATCTAGCTGAGGCAGAGGCTCATTTTTCCTGGCATTTGTACCTCTCTTCCAGAGGGAAGTATCTATCCCTCTGCTAAATGCAGCAACTACTGAAGGGTTCATTCCAAAAATACAGCCCCCTGAGCACTGGCACAGTTACTGATGTTCCCTCAGCAACTGTGTCACTCTGGAGAAGGTGGAAGGAAGAAAAACCCCCATCACTTGTCAAGGAAGACACAGTGGCCCAAGATCTGATTTAACTGCCAACAAATCCTGCAGGATAATTTTCAACCAGACCAAGCAAGTGCCAAACCCAAGTGTGGTTTTTGGAAGGTGCCATTTGTGGCAGAATCCCAGAGAGCAGAGGCAATATTAAAAGAATGAGTTACTAGACAAGTACAGGGTTGATTATGTGCATTGTATAACATCCTGATTCCCTGCATCCAGATACATATTCTGGAGCATAATTGGTTCCAAAACTTTTCATTTCAGTGGAAAAAAACCCTATATGTGTCACCAGACTCCAGGGAGCAAAACTGCAGCTTCTTGGTGACATGGAGATAAAACACTGAGATGCTTTCCCACAATTGCAATGCAACTTCTGTTTTGCAAAAGCAGGGAAAGGAACAGATACAGATAAAGAACTATTTCACTCTCCTCCAACAGCATTAATTGACCCAAAGAGGTTGTGGACTCCCCATCCCTGGAACTGTTCAAGGCTGGGTTGGATGGGGCTTGGAGCCACCTGGTCTGGTGGAAGGTGTCCCTGCCCATGGCAGGGGGTGAAAAGAGATGGTTTTTAAGGTCCCTTCCAACCCATTCCATGACTCTATGATTAACTGCCCTATTAAAGCAAACCACAAAGACTCCCCACTTCTTCCCAAGAGTTAAGACCTTCAGTACTTCCCACCAGCCAGCAGAAGCTTCTGTCTTCCAAACTATTTTACTACAACTTCCTCTAGGTATAAACTAGGGACAGATGTAACTTGTATTCAAATATGTTTTGATTTATTCTTTTTTATTCCTTGAGTTTTCACAGACCTGCAAGACAGCATTGCACAAGGAGAACAAGGTAAGTCTGCTGCAGATTTTAAAACTTACTTGCTAACTAGACTGGGTGGAAGTAAATTAAAATAGATATTATGATTTTAAAAGAAAGCATTTAATCCCAGAAGGAAATAAGAATATGATTATCTAAAAAAGGGCAGCAAAACACATTTATTTTTCCATTTATTGGCACTTTTTTGAAAAATAGCATAAATATTCAACAGAAAAGAGACAAGTTGACCCACACTCAGCTATTAAACCCCTCTATACTGATGTGTCTTCTAACAAAGACTGGAAGAAACACCAGGAGGTTCATTCTTAAGAAATAAGCAAGATTTTAAAAAAAAAGTCTTGCCCTCACCACAGAAGAGTGAATGCCCAGCAACTCTTTCGCACAAACCTGAAACTGCAAAGCCAAACTTTGCCTCAGCTGAGAGAGCAAACAAAGCCCGGCACTCCTGTGCGCATCTGCTCGGGGACGAAGGGCAGCTGGACTTGGGGAGGAACTGCAACCAGCAGGATGATTATTACAATAATTTAAGAGGAATGATACCAGAAGTAAACCATGTCATATCTTAACTAGAACAGAGTCAGATTACTAAGTACATTCTATTTTCTCTCTACAATAAGGACACACAGAAATGGGTCACTGGGCCTCAGGTCACCAGGTCTTTGCACTCCAAGTCATCCCTTTCTCATTTTGATGGCTGCTGTCAGTCAAAGCTTCATCCATGTGAATCTTTCACAGCAGAGTTCAGGGCATGTTTTTCTCCTACTTGAGGAAGTTTCCATACTTTTATGACACACTACAAAGATTTAGCATTTAAAAATAAAACATTTTGCTTCATTCTTAACCTCTCTGGAGAGAAAGTTTAAAACCACATAGCACAGATGCACAGGCATACAAAGAGGGACTCAGCTGGGGGAGTTCAGCTGCACAACCCCAATGAGGGTGTCACTGCAAAATCCCAGACAGCTGTCCATAGGGGGGTCTGCAAGTTCTTCCTCCTTGTTGGGGAATTTCAGAGTTGAGATCAGGATGCCTCAACACACTGACTTTTCAAGCATCTCAGATTACCAGATTCCAGGCTTCCAATTGTTAGGAAAATTAATCCAAGAACACCAGAGGTTTATGTCCAAAAAGGAGACAGAGGAGTCCTTTTACTTTATTCAAATAAAGGGAGAGGCCATGGGGCATTTCCCCTGGGGTCTCTCAGTTTTTTGGAGGATGCAGCCTCCTTTTTATCCTAATTTCCCGGCCGCATTTCCCTCTCTCTTTCCCCATTGGCTGAGGTACTTGAGAGGTACAGACTTCCTGAAATGCCTAAGATTCCCCTTTTAATGTATAACCCCCCTAATTTTTAATTTTTATGGGATTTATAGGTTTTCCCCATTGTTGCTTTCATCTTTCAATATTCAATTTCATTTACAAACAAACCTACAGTTTGTTTGTAAAGGCAAGTATCTTCTTTTCCATTCATCAATCAGTAGAATCCTTCCCATTGTTTCTCTTATCTCTCAGTGCTAGTTTTATCTACTAGCAGACTCAGGGCTTGTTTGTAAAGACAAATCTTGTCATTCCTCTCAATCCCTCCTCTTTTATTTTTAATAATTGTCTTTACAAACTTTAGTTATCATTGACTTAATTTTTTGTTCTTGGGTCTTTTTTGGTTTTGCAATTATTTGCAGTGACATCAATTTCTGTCCTTTTGTAGCTATCTCTGGATTAGTAGGCATGGCTACTACCTGCATCCCTTTGATCATGTGTTGAATAAGTTGTACTAAGCAAGGGATCATGCATGGTAAAAAGATAAAAGTTGCTACAACACATAAGAGGAAGAAAAGCATTTGTTTAACCCGTAGTCCACCAGGTAACTACAAAAACACGTCCTATTCCCATCCTTTTCATGTTTGCACCAGTACATGAGCTAACTTTCTTATTTCTTTTGTTAATTGTTTCACCACTTTTCCATTGTCATCTATTTGCAAACGGCAGTTTGAGTAATTTCATTTGCCACACATTCCTCCTTCTTCTGCTAATAAATAATATAATACCATCTGATGTTGGAATATTGCATTTCTCATCTGAGTAGATTGATTGGCAAGAAGGTCAAGAACTGTAGCTGTCTAGTTCATTATTACTTCAAAGACAGCTTGTAACCTAATTATCTGATTTTAATTATAAGTGGGTTCTCTGGCACCTGATATTAATTCATTAGGATTCCATGTGGCTGGTCCATAGTGTTGTATGATTTGTTCATGTGGCCATTCATCTTTTCCCCACTTTTGGGTGCTCCCTCCTACCAGTGATGTATTAATTGACCACTTTTCTCTAATTAGATCATCATATACTTTGATTCCTAATTGATTTTCCTGAACTTGTGGTAGTAGAAAGAAAAATGGTCTAATATACCCCACATAACATATCCCTGACTAGTCTTGGGGTAACCTGCGGTAAGCATATTGGCCACAAATCCAGTAATGCCATTTTAAAGCCCAGGTCCCATTGGCAAAGGGACCTTTCTAATTTTTGTCATCAATTGGTGGGTCAAAGTAAAGCTTGCTTCTTGGGCCTAGTGGTCCCCCAACAATAGTTGCCCTGCCATAAGTACCACAATATTTGCACTTCCAAGCTCTCACATGAGGTTTCCACTTGCAGTTACATCCCAGATCTGTTTTATTGGATCCGGACCAGAACCTATTAAAAAGGGTCTGAGATCCATTCCGGTGCTGCCACTTCCACTGATAATCATGAACAACAGGTGTCCTACTTGTGGAATTATCTCAGGGGCAGCTTAAAAATAAAGGGTCAAAAAACCTATTCTTCCCCACTGCTTTACAGCCTTCAAAATCCTTTTGGTGATTATGGAAGGAACACCTTACCCAGCTACCATTAGTGAGCTTAACATGTGTTTGATTCTATCTGCCTTGATATCTGGAACAATCATAAGGAGGGCAGTTGGGGGTCCAACAATCTAAACCCAAAGATAAAGTCCAGTCGCAGACACTTTTTCTCACATATATGCCTCCTGCTCTATTTAGACAATAAATGCCTCTTTCAGAGGAATGAAGCCACCATGGACTTCCTTCCTCATCCCAAAATCCTGTTCCATTATAGACCTCACTCAGGGTGCTAACCCACCATTTAGGTTCGACTGGGCTAGCCACCCATGGCCAGTCTTCAGATCCCCCTGGCCCTCCGCAGACCCAACAATTGCTAAGGTTAAAGGTTTTTGCTACTTCTTCTCTTAAGGTTGAAAAATTATTTTCCCACTTTTGGCCCTAACCTAACTGGCAATATAAAGGTAAGATTATTAAGAGAAACATTCTAATGGTGTAATCTAATCTCCTAACCTAATTTTCACTTTCACATTGTCCTCCACACCACCTGTGGCGAGCGAAGGCACAGAAACAGCTTAACATAAAGAAAACAATGACAGCGAGGATTGGCCCCCAGTGACTGAAGATCTGAGAGGAGGGATGCCCACACAAACTATTTCAGCAAGCAGTCTGTGGGTAGGCACACGAAGCTTCCCCCGATGTCGACGCACTGGCTACTGCTCTAGTCCACTCCTGCAGAGTGTCAGTCGCGGCTTCCCATCCTTTTCTTCCAGCTGAGATGTCCAAATCTCCGGGGCCTCAGACTTTGACCCAAGTGTGGTGGGTCCACCTGTGTTTTGCTGTCTTGACGGCTGTTTCTGTGGTCAGCAACACTTGGAAAGGTCCACGCCACTTAGCCACTAGTGGTGCTTCTTTTTATTCTTTAACTAGGGCTTAATTTCCTGGTGGGATGTTGTGAACAGCAAAGTCTAAAGGCAGGGTCTGTGCCAGCTGAGCTTCCTGTTGAAGAGATTTCACAAGAGACAGTATCCTGGCCACATATTGTTTTAAATATACATCACTTATCTCTAACCCCCCACTAGGCTGGGAATTGTAAGGGTAAGGAATTCCAAACATCAGTTCAAAGGGAGATAATTGAATATCTCCCCTGGGTCTAGGCTTTATCCTTGCTATAGCCAGTGGCAAGAGCCGTACCCACGGCATCTTAGTTTCTATTACTAGCTTCAAAAGGTATTTCTTTATTTCTCTATTCATCTTCTCTACCCGGCTGGAACTCTGGGGATGCCAGGGGTGTGGAGATTCCATCTTATCCCCAGAGCAGTCATAACTCCTTGAAGAATTTTTCCTGTAAAATGAGATCCCCTATCTGAGTCTATTGCTTCTACAATCCCATATCTTGGAATTATTTGTTCCAAAAATACTTTAATAACTGATTCTGTAGTTGCTGAAATGGCAGGAAATGCTTCTGGCCACCCTGTTAACTGACATACTATTACTAGAAGGTATTTAAACCTTGCCACTCATGGCATTTCGGTAAAATCCACCTGGCATCTCTGGAAGGGACGTATAGCCCAAGGCCTCCCTCCCCTGGCAAGTTTCTTTGTAACTCTGTTATTGGTTTTAGCACAAATCAAACAACCTTCAATAGCTCGCTTTGCCAGGGTAAAAAGACCCACAGCAGTATACATTTTGAGGAAAGCTTCTGCCAGCCCTCGGGAGCCCCAATGGCTCCCTTCACGGAGTTGTTTTAATAACTGTGAAAAGTGCATATTATATGGCTCTATGCAAGATATTTACTATATGTAGTATGTTGTATTGATTGTTAATGTTGTATTAATATTTTGATAGTATGGTAAATGTAGTTTTGTAGTTAAAATGTAGTTTTTATGTACCAACCACAGGAAAACGTAAATCTTTCAGAGAAAAAAGAATTTACTACTTCCTTATCAGAAGAGACCAACTCCTCCTGCCTCTCTCAGCCTTGTGGACGCCATAGAGATTAAAGGAAAAAAGTGACACTGACCAGAGACAATTCTTTGTTTGAATGGAATTTATGCATCATGTATGAAATGTATGAATATTCAACAGGCTATTGCTTTTAAGAGATAATCCTTTGTTAACAGGGGTCCTTCTCCGGAGCTTTTTGCTCGGGGAGGCACCCAGACGTCTGTAACTTTGTTTTTTATTGTCTTGTATTGTCCTAACTCTGTTCAATTATTTTACTCTAATTCTATTTTTATAACCATCTTATTTATTATTAAACTTTCAAAATTTTAAAAACAAGTGACTGGCGTTTTTCACAATTATGGTAGCAGAGGATGGTTAAAACACCTCACTGCCGGTGCCTCAGTGGAATCAGGGTGAGGACAGCAGGCCCTGCCCAGTTGGCAGCCTCACTCTGTGTTCCCCTGGTGTGACCAACAGATGCAGGTTACAATCAATGGACAAGAGGAGGCAATAAAACAAAGAAAAGGGAAAAGATTCCCTAAAACTGCGGTAATTAGCCCCTAAGACTAAAGTGTACACGAAGACCAAGACCCAAGGAAAAAAGACCGGTAAGTACTAGTTTGGATGGGGCAGTTAAGGGGGGGATGAATGTGTGTGAATGAGAGGCAGCTGGTTATCCCAGACCTGCTAAGTGAGTGCGGAGTCTCCTATGCTGCGTTTCCGTTCTTTTGTGAGAAAAACGGCCAGTAAAGAGATGAAGTGGGTGATAAGAAGAGTGAGAGACCCCCCCAGGGAAACTGGGACTGAGTTTTAGAGAAGGGGCGGGACCCCTAGGAAGCAAGAAGTCTGCTGGATTGAGGGGTAAGTGCCCAAGAACATCCAGGACTGAAACCTGCTGGGTTGAGGGACTGATGTCCCAAGAGCACCCAGGGTTCTGCCGGATTGAGGTTATGCCCAAGAGCATCTGGGGTTGGACAACGCAGCTGGATTGAGGGATAAAATGCCCAAGAGCATCTGGGGTTGGACAACACAGATGGATTGAGGGGACATCCAAGAGCACCGGGACTGGCCAGTAACACCTAAAATTGTCATAGGTGATTTGAAAGTAAAAGGTACCTTATTGTTGTTTTGTTGTGTGAGAGTGAGTCACACAAAATCTGCCTCAGCTTCCCGGGCGGGTGGGACTGTGGCAGGAGGTGTAAGTGACCCGCAAACAGGCCATTGTTCCCCTGGGTGGGTGGGGGCTATGGCAGAACGTGTGTGTGACCTGCAATTCAGCCCTTTTTCCTCCGGGCGTGTGGAGAGGGGGTCGTAGTAAAAGTGTAAGTGACACGCAAATTAGCCTCATAGGTGGACCAGCACCAGAGGCGACCAGATTCTGGGCCCTCCTCAGAGGCCCAGCTATACTGGAACCCAAAGACCAAACCCAAGTCGAGGGGGGCCACACAGAGCCGCGATTCTCTGGCGACAGGGATCGGCTTCATGTCCTAAGGGTGTGAAAGAATGTGTAAAAGTGAAGGAGAAATGAAGCAAGAGTAGATGGATGAAAGCACATGTAATGTTGATTGTTATATCTCCTTAGAGGGAGGTGTATTGTATTGAATAGTTGTGTGGGATAAAAGGGATTTTTTTTGTGTGTGTGCATAGATAGAAGTAAGTGGTCTTTAGGTTGTAAGAGAAAGTGAAAAACAGAGGTGGGGGACGAATAGATAAGATCTTGAGAAATGGGACAGAAAACCAGTAAGTTGGATACAAGGAAGGAAAAAGGGTGTAAAAAATTACCAAAGGAAATACCTCAAGATAGCCCTCTCGGCATTATGTTAGCTAACTGGGATAAAAACCCTTGTACAAGAAGAAAGGAAAAGGTAAAGATGATACAATTTTGTATGATAGAATGGGCAGAGAAGGAAATAAGATCTGACCATGTTTATTGGCCCAGATACGGCTCTTTTGAGAACTGGATTTGTCAGGCTCTAAATGTATTTGTAAATTCAAAAGAACCATTTAATCCCAAAGAAAGAGAATATGCCACATGTTAGACAGGAGATTTTAGGAGAATAAAAATCTTTCATGTATCAGAAACCCCCGAGATGAAACAAGAAAAGAAAAAGAGGAAAGAAAAGGGAGGAGAACAAGAAGAAAAGAAGGAAAAAGAGTGGGATCCTTTGCAGGCTTTGCCCCCTCCGTTCCCGCTCGCTCTCCCACCGTTGGCGGCCAAGCCCCCTGTCCCGGGTCCCACTTCAGCCCCGCCTGCCCCAGTTCCCGTCCCGAGTGCGGGCTCGCGGCCTGCGGCAAGCTGCGCCAGTCCCCGCATACACCCCATCCCCGGCCCCGCCAGTGAATTTGTCTGTAGTGGTGTGAGAATTTTTTTATTAAGTTATTATTTTTGTAAGATTTTTGAGTTACTTTTGTAATAATTTAGTTCACTGTTGTCCTAGGGTAACTTTATGATGCTTGTATCCCCAATCGTCTGTTCTGTTTGTGCTGTATATTGAGTCCTGTGCCTTTAAGACTGGTTCTAAGAGCAAGGAGAAGCGCGGAGTTTGTTTTGAGAAAACTGCCTGACTCCTCCACATTCTTCTGCGGACGGGGTGTTCGGCGGAGGCTTGGAGAGACTGCAGGACAGAGATTTTTTTTGCTTTTAGTTAGTTTCAGCTAGCTAGGGCAGAGAAGTTCCCTGGACTGTTTTTTTTTTTTTTCCCTTTTTTCTTGGAACTGTTTAAACCTACTCTGGACTGAAAACCCAGGGGAGCACTGGGGGCTGCACCTGCGGCCCACCGGGGCCTGGACTTGGGCATTTTCCAGCAGCGCCGGAGGGACTGGGACTGGTGAGAGAGAGAGAGAGCCGAGCTCCACCCACGGCAAGGACTTTCTCAATTTGCCATCTCACTTCAGAAGGAGAGGTTTTATTGTTTCATATTATTCATTCTTTATACTTGTATGCACATTTGTTTAGTAAAATAGTTTTTTCCACTTTTCGCCAAAGAGGTTTGTTTTTTATCAGACTGGTTGGAGGGAGGGGCCACCTGGGTTTGCTTCCTTGGAGGGATCCTATACAGGGGTTTTCTCCCAAATTTGCCCTAAACCAGGACATACTTCTTATTGGCGCCCAACGTGGGGCTCGAGAGAGTGGAAAAAACTTGTATTGATTATTATTAACTGCTTTTTTTGTTTGTTTGTTTGTTTGTCCCTTGGGTGGGGATTAAACAGTGGCCATGTTGCTTCTTGAATTCCTAATGTCTCTTAGAATGGAGTCTTTTCTGCATTTCTGTTCCCTAGGCTTTTTTGAGATCTTAATACCTTTCTGGTCCCTAGGTTTGTTTTCTTACCCAGAAATAGCTCCAATATTGTCCCTAACATACAGCTTTTACACTAGGGATGCACTATTTAAAATAGTTATTTTGCTGGGTTCGGTGATTATGGCTTACAAGAAGCTTATAAAGATATTGGAGTTTGTTCTGGGTATGTTCGGTTTATGGTTTTTTCGTCCTGCCCTGCGTCCTAGTTCCAGCAGCATGTTTTGGGGATTTATCAACAATTGCACCCACTTTGTTAGAGGAGGAGTAGGAGATGAAGCTCTTCAGCCTCTTCTTTCCTTCTTCTCTTTTGAGTCAGTTACATCGCTTTTGGAGAAGGTTCAGGGTCTCCTGAATGTTAAAGACACCACCTTCCTGGTATTTCAGCTGGTGAGCTTCCTCTATATGGTTTATAGCTTCTCTAGAATAAGTCACACACCGCTAAACACTGTAGGGCAGCAGATAGAAGCAGGGGAGCAGGGAGATAAATCAGTCACTCAGGCTGCAGCCAATCCCACAGCTATTCAGGCTGCAGCTAAACCAGACAGTGAGGCTAAGACACCAGCAGTTGCTGCAGTAAAGAAGGGAAAGAAGCACACGGACAAAACCGATCGACCAGTAGACGATGATTCAGGTGAAGGATCCTCAATGCCTCCTGACACCCAGCCAGGAGTCAAACCACCTGACACACAATCAGAAGGTGAAGCAACTGATGATACACAATCAGAAGCCGAACCAACTGATACAAAATTGCAAGCCCAACCAACTGGCACACAATCGGGAGCCCAACCAGCTGCTACAACATCAGGAGCCCGACCAACTGCTGCAAGATCAGGAGCCCGACCAACTGCTGCAAGAGCAGGAGATACTATTGAGTCCTTTTCCCTGAAGGACCTTCGTGGCCTAAGAAAGGATTATACTCGACGATCTGATGAATCTATAATTAGTTGGCTAGTCCGTCTTTGGGATGCTGCAGGCGAGGCTACAATACTGGATGGCACTGAAGCCAGACATCTGGGATCCCTGTCACATGATCCAGTTATTGACCAAGAAACGATGAGGGAGGCTAGCCCTTGCAGTCTCTGGGAACGGGTCCTGAGAAGTGTGGCACAAAGATATCTGTGTGCTGACGATCTCTATATGCAGCAAACCCAGTGGAAAACCATTGAACAAGGGATCCAGCGCTTGAGGGAAATGGCAGTGGCGGAAATTGTCTTCTCAGATGACATAAACACTAGGAACCCCGACCTGGTACCATGTACACCTGTGATGTGGGGAAAACTTGTACGACTTGGGCCGCAAGAATACTCCTCTGCTTTAGCAATAATGAAGCGGGATGAGACAGCAGAGACCGTGCTTGATATGGCGAAGAAGCTCCGAACATATGCAGATGCCGTGCATGGCCCAACCCATGCAAGAATTGCAGCTCTGGAAACACGGATGCAGGGATTAGCAGACAAAGTGGAGGAGAATCTCAAAGAAATCAAAGAGAACATTCTCCAGATCTCTGCAGTACAGGTTAGAGGCTCTGGCACCACACGCAAACGTTCCCTAGATAGAGAGGGAAAAGGCATCCCACGGGCTAAGCTGTGGTCCTTCCTGCGTGATTGTGGAGAAAACATGAAAAGATGGGATGGAGAATCTACTGATGCTATGACACAACGGCTGCATGAATTGTTGGATGGCAAGACTGTGAGAGGAAGTTCCAGCAAGAAGGAAGCAGCTCCCGTTACCCAGGGAAAAAAGGATAATCAGGCTTAGAGGGGCCCTGCCTCTAGCCAGGTAGAGGCTAGGGAAAACCGTGTTTTTTGGACTGTGTGGATTCGTTGGCCTGGCACATCAGAACCACAAAAATATGAGGCCTTAGTTGACACTGGAGCACAGTGCACAATACTCCCATCAAGACATGTGGGGGAAGAATCTGTTTCCATTGCTGGGGTGACAGGAGGTTCACAGGATTTTACTTTGGTGGAGGCTGATGTGAGCCTGACTGGAAATGAGTGGAAGAGACACCCTATTGTGACTGGCCCAGAAGCTCCATGTATTTTGGGCATAGACTTCCTCCAAAATGGGTATTTCAAAGACCCAAAGGGATTTAGGTGGGCATTTGGAATAGCAGCTGTAGAGACAGGGGATGTTAAGCAGTTGAATACCTTACCTGGACTATCAGAGAACCCATCTGCTGTGGGTCTTCTGAAGGTGGAAGAGCAACAAGTGCCAATTGCCACTTCAACAGTGCATCGCCGACAGTACAGAACAACTCGAGATGCTGTGATCCCCATCCACAAGATGATCCGTGAGGTGGAGAGCCAAGGGGTGGTCAGCAAAACCCACTCACCCTTCAACAGCCCCATCTGGCCTGTGCGAAAGTCTGACGGAGAATGGAGATTGACTGTGGACTATCGTGCCTTGAACGAAGTGACTCCACCATTGAGCGCTGCGGTGCCGGACATGCTGGAACTACAGTACGAGCTGGAGTCCAAGGCAGCAAAATGGTATGCCACAATTGACATTGCTAATGCATTTTTCTCCATTCCTCTGGCTGCAGAATGCAGGCCTCAGTTTGCTTTCACCTGGAGGGGCGTGCAGTACACCTGGAACCGACTGCCCCAGGGGTGGAAACACAGCCCCACCATCTGCCATGGACTGATCCAGGCTGCACTGGAAAAGGGTGAGGCTCCGGAACATCTACAGTACATCGATGACATCATTGTGTGGGGAAACACAGCAATGGAAGTGTTTGAGAAAGGAGAGAAGATCATCCAGATCCTCCTAGAGGCTGGTTTCGCTATCAAGAAGAGCAGTTAAGGGACCAGCTCGTGAGATCCAGTTCCTGGGAGTAAAGTGGCACGATGGAAGGCGTCAGATTCCCACTGAAGTCATCAACAAGATCACAGCAATGTGTCCACCAACCAACAAAAAGGAGACACAAGCTTTCCTAGGCGCCATAGGTTTCTGGAGGATGCACATTCCTGAGTACAGCCAGATTGTGAGCCCTCTCTACCTGGTCACCCGCAAGAAGAACAATTTCCACTGGGGCCCTGAACAGCAACAAGCCTTTGCCCAGATCAAGCAGGAGATCGCTCATGCAGTGGCCCTTGGCCCAGTCAGGACGGGACCAGATGTGAAGAACGTGCTCTACTCCGCAGCCGGAAGCCATGGTCTGTCCTGGAGCCTTTGGCAAAAGGTGCCTGGGGAGACTCGGGGCCGACCACTGGGATTCTGGAGTCGAAGCTACAGAGGGTCTGAAGCCAACTACACTCCAACAGAGAAGGAAATCTTGGCCGCCTATGAAGGAGTTCAAGCCGCCTCAGAAGTAGTAGGCACCGAAACACAGCTCCTGCTGGCACCTCGACTACCAGTGCTGGGATGGATGTTCAAAGCAGAAGTTCCCTCTACCCACCATGCCACCAGTGCCACATGGAGCAAATGGATTGCCCTCATCACTCAGCGCGCCCGCATTGGAAACCCAAATCGCCCTGGGATTTTGGAAATAATTACAAACTGGCCGGAAGGTGAAAACTTTGGTCTCATGGATGAAGAGGAGCAGGAACAAGTGACACGTGCTGAAGAAGCTCCACCATACAACCAACTGCCAGCAGAAGAAACACGCTATGCTCTTTTCACTGACGGTTCCTGCCGCATCGTAGGGATGAAACGAAAGTGGAAAGCAGCTGTATGGAGCCCCACACGACAGGTTGCCCAAGCCACTGAAGGAGAAGGTGGGTCAAGCCAACTTGCTGAACTCAAAGCTGTTCAACTGGCCCTGGACATTGCTGAAAGAGAGAAGTGGCCAAAGCTCTACCTCTACACTGATTCGTGGATGGTAGCCAATGCTCTGTGGGGATGGCTGGAGAAGTGGAAAAAGGCCAACTGGCAGCGTAGGGGAAAGCCAATCTGGGCTGCAGATGAGTGGAAGGACATTGCCACTCGGGTAGAGAAGCTACCTGTCAAAGTCCGTCATGTAGATGCCCATGTCCCTAAGAGTCGGGCTAATGAGGAGCACCGAAACAACGAGCAGGTAGATCAGGCTGCAAAGATAGAGGTGTCAAAGATAGACTTAGATTGGCAACACAAGGGAGAGTTGTTCCTAGCTCGATGGGCCCATGATGCCTCAGGCCATCAGGGCAGAGATGCCACCTATAAGTGGGCACGAGACCGAGGGGTGGATCTAACCATGGACAGTATTTCTCAGGTTATCCATGACTGTGAGACGTGTGCTGCCATCAAGCAGGCCAAGCGGGTGAAGCCCCTATGGTATGGCGGGCGATGGTCCAAGTATAAGTACGGGGAAGCCTGGCAGGTTGACTACATCACCCTTCCCCAAACCCGCCAAGGCAAGCGCTATGTGCTCACAATGGTAGAGGCCACCACAGGATGGCTGGAGACCTACCCTGTGCCCCACGCTACTGCCCGTAACACCATTCTAGGCCTTGAAAAACAAGTTCTTTGGAGGCATGGTACCCCTGAGAGGATTGAGTCAGACAACGGAACTCATTTCAAGAACAGCCTCATCAACAACTGGGCTAGGGAACATGGCATTGAGTGGGTGTACCATATCCCCTATCATGCACCAGCTTCAGGGAAAGTAGAAAGATACAATGGACTGCTAAAAACCACCCTGAAAGCACTGGGTGGGGGATCATTCAAAAACTGGGAGCAGCATCTAGCAAAGGCCACCTGGTTAGTTAACACCCGAGGTTCCACCAACAGAGCAGGCCCTGCCCAATCTGAGTCCCTACATACAGTAGATGGAGAGAAGGTCCCAGTAGTACATGTAAGAGGTTTGTTAGGGAAGACAGTTTGGATCACTTCTGCTTCAAGTACAGAGGATCCCATCCGTGGGATTGTCTTTGCTCAGGGACCAGGCTGCACATGGTGGGTAATGCAGAAAGATGGAACCACACGATGTGTACCCCAGGGAGATTTGATTGTTGGGTGAGAACCGTGTGTGATTATCGTTGTGTGCTAAATAGTACTGCCACTGCATATAACTGTATATTGCATATTGTTTTTATATAGATGTATATGTGTGTGTAGAGCTAGAGTATATATTAGTTTTAGTAAATTGACGATATGGGGATAAGGGGTGGAATGTCCTAGGGTAACTTTATGATGCTTGTATCCCCAATCGTCTGTTCTGTTTGTGCTGTATATTGAGTCCTGTGCCTTTAAGACTGGTTCTAAGAGCAAGGAGAAGCGCGGAGTTTGTTTTGAGAAAACTGCCTGACTCCTCCACATTCTTCTGCGGACGGGGTGTTCGGCGGAGGCTTGGAGAGACTGCAGGACAGAGATTTTTTTTGCTTTTAGTTAGTTTCAGCTAGCTAGGGCAGAGAAGTTCCCTGGACTGTTTTTTTTTTTTTTCCCTTTTTTCTTGGAACTGTTTAAACCTACTCTGGACTGAAAACCCAGGGGAGCACTGGGGGCTGCACCTGCGGCCCACCGGGGCCTGGACTTCGGCATTTTCCAGCAGCGCCGGAGGGACTGGGACTGGTGAGAGAGAGAGAGAGCCAAGCTCCACCCACGGCAAGGACTTTCTCAATTTGCCATCTCACTTCAGAAGGAGAGGTTTTATTGTTTCATATTATTCATTCTTTATACTTGTATGCACATTTGTTTAGTAAAATAGTTTTTTCCACTTTTCTCCAAAGAGGTTTGTTTTTTATCAGACTGGTTGGAGGGAGGGGCCACCTGGGTTTGCTTCCTTGGAGGGATCCTATACAGGGGTTTTCTCCCAAATTTGCCCTAAACCAGGACAACTGTATACCCCTGTGTTCTGTACTGGTTTTCCCCTTATGAGTTAGGTTGCTTAAACAGACGTTTTCTGTCAATCAATCCTCCCCTGCACCTGTCTTTGTCACTCCCTTCCCCCACTCCTCGTGGTCGACCTGTCTGTCACTTTGGACACCTTCCCTGGCTTCTGGAAAACTCCAGGGAGGGGGTCGAGTGATAGGCTGGGGCCCTTGGAATTCCCTCCCATCTTGTGTGGTTGGCCCCCTGTTGTAAAGTTTACACCCCCAGTTACACCCCCCGTTGTCGTGACTGGCAGAACCGGTTGTCAGCCACCCCTGTTTCCACCCCACTTTAAAAAGCTCGTACACCCCTGGCCCGGGGTCTCTTCCGGGCAGCAGGTCACAGGGGCAGAGCTCCCGGCTCTCTCCTCTCCAATAAACCTCATTTAAATCCTGCTGCAAGAGTCCGGCTTTCTTCCTACTGCTGAGGTCGCCATTGCTTCATCTCCGTGCCCATCGCAGGGCAGAAGGAGGCTTTCTTAGCTAGCCACTTCGTCCTAACACGCTGCTGCAGTGACATCTAGTGGACTGAGCTAGCTATTGCAGCGTGATTAACACACGATTCGGACACTGCGACATTTGTCTGCCCTGGCCGCCTAGTCCATGGCCGCCCTAAAGGCCATGCCGGGAGTCCCGCCTGACGTGTGGTCTGGGACCACCGCCCCGACCGTGCCGGGGGTCCCTTCGGTCCCAGCCGTCCTATCTCCAATCGCTTCCCCCACTACCCTATCCCTGGTTGCCCTGCCCGTGCTGGCTGCGCTGGGCGCTGCCGCTGCTGCTTTGTCTCTGCCGGGAGCCGCTGACTCAGCCGCCATTACCCCCGTGCAGGCTGTCCACGCTCCCTTCTGGTATCCCCCAGAACTGCCCCCTCCTCTGCCGGTCCTGGCAGCAAACCCCGCCTATGCTCCGCCCTTGGAGGACCAAGCCTCAGCGCTATGCCCTCCCCTCACCGCCCTTCCTGCCCTGAGCTCCATTCCCTTTGTAACCACAGCTACTGCTCAGAGAAATGACTTCTCCCTAGAAATGCCTTATCGAATCACTAGAAGTTCACTTAAAAGACAACCCTCTCTGGATTCTTTCTCAAAACACAGGAAAAAGATGACAGAGGATAAAAGCCAAAAATGGGATAAAGAAATTAGTCTATTTCCACTAAGAGAAGTCCCAATGGGAGGGGGTGGAACAGGGTTTGTAAATGCCCCTTTGACTTCTTCTGAGGTCAGAAATTTTAAAAAATAAATCAAAGGAATTTTAGAAGATCCCATGTGCACAGCTGAACAATTAGACCAATTTTTAGGTCCGAATATTTATACTTGGGAAGAGATGCAGTCTATAATGAAAACAATATTTTCTCAGGAAGAAAGGCAATTAATCAGAGCAGCTAGAATAAAAGTTTAGGAAAAAGAGAACCCACAGGGGCCCCCCGGAGAACACAAAATGCCAACTGCACCTCCTGAGTGGGGTCAAAATAATGAGGAAGGGAGGAAACACATGAATGAATATCATAATTTAATAATCAAGGGAATAAAAGAGGCAGCACCCCGAGAGCAAAATGCTAAAAAGCTTTTGAGGCACAGCAAGAAAAAGAAGCATCTCCAACTGAATGGTTGGACAGACGTAGGAAAAATATGAAACAATATTCCGGAATAGACCCTGAAACTGATGCAGGAAAAGCTTTATTAAGGATTAACTTTGTTACTAATGTCTGGCCAGATATTAGAAAAAAAATAGAAAAAATTGAGGATTGGCATAATAAATCATTAGATGACTTAAATCAGAAAGCTAAAAGATGGTTGACGGACTTTAGAATGTTAAAATATGAAGCAATTTTGATAGATAGTGTTAATCTGACATTAGAAGTAAACAGAAGTTTAAATCCAGCTCAATTCTGATATGGAAAACCAGCAGATAAGCTAATACATAATTGTTTAGAATTTATTCAATACCAAACAAAAGTTTGAGGGGATCTTGAAAAACAAGCCCTTTCAGAAGGGGAAATAATCTATGTGGATGGTTCCTCCAGATGTCCACAAGGAAAAAGAATGTCAGGGTACGCAGTAGTTGATGGAAAAAAACATGTAAACTATTGAAAAAGGAAAATTACCTTCAAACTGGTCAGCTCAAACTTGTGAATTATATGCTCTAAAAAAGGCACTGGAATATTTAGCACACAAGAAAGGAACTATATATACTGATTCGAGGTATGCTTTTGGAGTAGTACATACTTTTAGAAAAATTTGGGAAGAAAGAGGATTACTTAACTCAAGAGGAAAAGGATTAATACATGAGGGACTCATTTTAGAGATTTTAGAGGCATTAAAACTACCTGAAGAAATAGCTACAGTACACATTAAGGGACACCAAAGAGGAGTGACCCCAGAAATAAGAGGAAATAATTTAGCAGATCAGGAAGCTAAGGATGCAGCAGAAAATGGAGCTGAAAGAGTTATGTTAATATTAACTCCAAATGAGGAAAAATTGGAAATCCCAAAGTTTAGTGAAGCAGAGAAAAAAGAATTAAACAAGATAGGAGGAGAACAGGCTGAATCAGGGAAATGGAAACTTCCTGATGGAAGACAATTACTTAATAAAATACTGGCTAGAAAAATATTAGAAGACATGCATCAGAAAACCCACTGGGGTACTCAAGCTTTGTGTGATAATTTTTTAAGGAACTATGGATGCATTGGGATTTTTGGAGTAGCAAAGCAAGTAACTGAAAAATGTATAACTTGCCAAAGGATAAACAAAAAGGTGATGAGAAAAACAACATTAGGAGGTGTTGAGTTAGCTCTTCAACCATTTCAAAGTATCCAAGTAGACTTTACTGAACTTCCTCAAGTTCAAAGATGGCAGTATTTATTAGTAATGACAGCCCATCTAACTCATTGGGTCGAAGCAGTTCCCACTACCAAGGCCTCAGCCAACGTGGTAAGTAAAACCCTTTTAGAACAGATTATTCCCAGATACGGAATGGTTAATAGAATAGACTCAGACAGAGGAACGCATTTTACATCAAAAGTGTTACAACAAATAATTCAATCTTTAGGGATAAAATGGGAGCTGCATACCCCATGGCATCCACAGAGTTCTGGTCGTGTAGAAAGGATGAATCAGACTTTAAAGAGAACTTTTAACTATTAATGTTCAAAACCAAATGTCATGGGTATAATGCCTACCTTTGGCCTTATTGAGGATCCGAACACAATCCAGGTCAGTCCTGGGAGTGTCACCCTATGAAATGATGTTTGGGTTACCCTTTTTAACCACCCAACATGAAAATGCTACCTATGAGGTAGGGGAAATGAGCATTAAAATATACGTTAACACCATTGCAAAAACTCTTGAAAACTTACGGTTGAAAGGAATAATCCCTCAAACCACACTTTTAGACTTTAAAATCCATAATGTTCATCCAGGGGAATGGGTGCTAGTAAAAACCCGGAAAGAACACTCTTTAACTCCACAATGGGAAGGTCCTTTTCAGGTATTGCTGACGACCGAGGCTGCGATCTGGACAAAGGAACGAGGGTGGATCCATGCCTGCAGAATCAAAGGACCTGTGGAAGAACCTAAAGAGTGGACGATTACATCTGAACCGGGTGATACAAAATTGACTCTTAAACGGGGACTGGGTGGTAATGAACTGGGAAGACCCAAATGGTCCAAGAAACATACACAGGATCACACCTAATTGGGAGATAAGGCCAAGCTTATATCAGTGGTTTCAAGTACTGCCTGGACAAGCTTTCAGATGCCTCTGATACCCTCTTTGGGGAGGAATACTTCCACTCCAAACAGGAGGATCAGGACTGTTTCGGACAGAGAACTCTTGTATTCACGCCTTAGCCTGTGATTTATACAAAGTGGAAGAGGAGTTGCAACTTCCATCAGTACCAGAACAAATACCCTGTTTGATTCACCCAAATACCAGACATGCTAGCTGGGTTAAATGTAAATGTTTAGACTGTGGGAAGAATTGGTATTGTCGTTCACACAATCGACGCTCTCATTGCAGGAAGTGTCAAGGGCCAAATCGATCTCCTATCTAGGTAGAACTTGAAGAAACTGAAATAATAACTTTGTTTTGTGGATGGGAATTATTAGTGCCTGTTGAATGGGAGATACCTGAAGAACAGTGGAAAACAACAGTTAAGGAGTGTCAAAAATGATTTGTCTGGAAATTAGCTAAGAGGAAGTGACAAGGAAATAGAGGGCAAGACCAGATTGGCCTCTGTATTCGCCACCAAGAAGATCAAATACACCTGCTGTGGGTTGCAACCCCATAGGCATGGGAGGTGGGAGTATAAGCCATACTGGACCTCTGTTACTCCTTTTTTTGTCACTCAATTTTTGTCTTCTCCCTTTTGGGATATTGACAAGGCCCTGCTATAGGTGTTACCAAATGCTGTACATGGAAAGACACCGAGGTTCTTTTTTCATTTCTCACACTCATGTCAGCAGTCACTGTTACAACCCATCCAAATTAGGCAATTACATACATAATGGGAAAAAGTACTGGATTGCAGAGAACTTAGGAACAAGTGGTAGCAGGATGGGAAGTCAATGCCCAAAAGAGGAGAGATGGATTTGTTTTACCTACATTATTGGGCACAAAGCACGAGATTTAGTAAAAGAGCCATTGATAAGCAAAAAGGCTAAGTCAGTACAACCACCTAAACCTGTGCCAATCTCAATTGACGATTGGTATACAAAACTTGAACAGCAATTAGAAAAAGAAATAGATATCTCAAGGATGGGTAAAAATCAGTTTGTAGAATTGGGGGAAAGAATAAGTAGGGAACTTAACGTAACCAATTGTTGGGTCTGTGGAAGAGCTTTGATGTCAGAAGAATGGCCATAGAAAGGCAGCAGCTTAGGCCCAATTGAGCTTCTAAAATGGAACCAAACAAGTACAAGTGGAGAAAACAGACCAGAAGAGTGAATTTTAAGCTCAACAGTGATAGGGGAAGAATGTCTCTGGCGCAGTGGGAAAAGGTTCCTTCATGAAGTAGGAAAAACACCCTGTAAAAGATATAAGGTTAGTAATGGAACTTCTGTATGGTGGGTCCCAGAAGAACCAACCATGTATTAGACCCAAGAAAATCAAAAAAAGTGAATTGTAAGTATGATAACAAAATAAAACTTTTTCAATGTAATGATACAGGTAAAAATCCTTACTATGGCATCCCAGAAATTTCCAAATTTTGGGAGAATATAGATCAACAAAAATGTAACTATTGGAAAGCTCCAGATGGCTTATTTTGGATATGTGGAAAAAGAGCATACCCAAAACTCCCCTCTCAGTGGAAAGGGAGCTGTACTCTGGAAATTATACAGCCAGGATTTTTTCTTTTATCAGGACCTGATGGGGATCAATTAGGGATACCAGTTTATGAGGATCTAAAGAGAAACAAAAGAGATTTGATTGGAGGATTTCGAAAATGAGGAGATGAAAAATGGCCCCCTGAATGCATACTGGAAACATATGGGCCAGCCACCTGGGCACAAGATGGGGGTTGGGGATATCGAACACCAATTTATATGCTAAATCATATTATAAGACTTCAAGCCGCTGTAGAGATAATAACGAACAAAACTGGTCAGGCAATGGAATTAATATCAAGACAACAAACCCAAACAAGAGCGGCTGTGTATCAGAATAGGTTGGCTTTAGACTATCTATTAGCTGAAGAAGAGGATGTTTGTGAAAAGTTCAATACATCAGATTGTTGTTTAAAAATAGATGACAATGGAGATGCCGTCATAGACATAGTCAATGATATCAGAAAAATCGCCCACGTACCAGTTCAAAAGTGAGAATCAATGCTAAATACTAGCTAGTAGGATAATGTGTTAGGAGTAGAATAGTGGAAAAAGTTAGGCTTCTTCCTTTTATGTGCTACAGCTGGTCTAATATTTCTTCCTTGTTTGATCCCGTTTCATTCGGCTCATCACCAGTGTAGTACAAGGCATGCAATTAGTGAACATTAACCAAAAGTTGCCTACAACAACAACACCACAAAGGATTATGGTGTTAAAGAAACAAAATAATATAGAAGACCCCTTCAAAGGAGCGAGATTGATTTGTGAAAAAAATGAGCGAATAATGAAAGCTAGAAAACAATAAATATTGCTCGAGCCAAATTAATTATAAAAAGAAAGAGGGAGGATTGTGAAAAGTGCATATTATATGGCTCTACGCAAGATATTTACTATATGGATTATGTTGTATTGATTGTTAATGTTGTATTAATGTTTTGATAGTATGGTAAATGTTGTCTTGTAGTTAAAATGTAGTTTTTATGTACCAACCACAGGAAAACGTAAATCTTTCAGAGAAAAAAGAATTTACTACTTCCTTATCAGAAGGGACCAACTGCTCCTGCCTTTCTCAGCCCTGAAGACGCCATAGAGATTAAAGGAAAAAATGACACTAACCAGAGAGAATTCTTTGTTTGAATGGAATTTATACATCATGTATGAAATGTATGAATATTCAACAGGCTATTGCTTTTAAGAGATAATCCTTTGTTAACAGGGGTCCTTCTCCGGAGCTTTTTGCTCGGGGAGGCACCCAGACGTCTGTAACTTTGTTTTTTATTGTCTTGTATTGTCCTAACTCTAATTGTTCAATTATTTTACTCTAATTCTATTTTTATAACCATCTTATTATTAAACTTTCAAAATTTTAAAAACGAGTGACTGGCGTTTTCCACAATAACTGTAAGGCCAGAGCCTTTGGTGTCCGCTGTTTACCATCCCTTGTAAACCAATTACCCTGTTTTTCCTCTGCCCCACTCTTTTTAATTATCTCAAGTTCTTCTGGTGAAAAAGACAGTTTCTCTGGCAGTGATGCAGTTACTGGGAGCAAGGGGACGATCTTAGAGATTTCTGGTAACAATGCAGCTTTTTGAGCTTCTTCATCAGCCAGTCGGTTTCCTATTGCCTCTTCTGAGTACCCTGTTTGGTGCCCTTTAATGTGTATTATTGCTACCCTTTTTGGTAAGTTAACCACCTCCAATAGGTGAGAGATTAAGTTCTCATGAACTAACTTCTTTCCCCTGCAGGTTAATAAACCTCTTTCTTCCCACAGTTTCCCGAATGCATGTATCACCCCATATGCATATTTAGAGTCAGTAAAAACATTCACTGTCTTATCCCGGTATAATTCACAGGCTCTCACAAGTGCATACAATTCTGCTGTCTGAGCTGACCACATGGATGGTAACCTCCCCCCTTCCTTTAGTTGCTTTCCATTCGCGATAGAGTATCCTGTAAATCGTTTCCCTTCTACCACCTTTGAAGACCCATCAATAAACACATTTTCTCCCTCAGGCCATGGAGTATCTCGTAAATCTTTTCTAGCCCGGGTCTGGAGATCTAATACCTGAATGCAGTCATGGGTTTCTCCCTCCCCCTCTTCTTCAGGGCCGTTCAAACAGGAGGCTGGGTTAAACCCTCCCCCACTTTTAAATTCTAAATCCTCCTGTTCCATTAAGCAAGATTCATACTGTAATAACTGAGCGTTGGTCATCCATTTAGAGGCTCTCTCAGTTAACAAAGCTTTAATCTGGTGTGAAACTTTAACAATCAGATAATCTCCCCTTGTCAGCTTTCGAGCCTCAGCCACCATCAGAGCTGTAGCTGCACAGTTTTGCAGACAATGGGGCCAACCCCTGGCCACCGGGTCTAAGAGTTTTGAAAATTAAGCAACAGGCTTCCATATCCCCCCATGCTCTTGCACTAAAATTCCTTTACAATGACCCTGTTTAACATTCACATATAGTTCAAATTCCTTTTCTGTGTCTGGAATTGCTAAGACTGGGGCATTAACCAATTTGTCCTTTAATTTTTTAAAGCTTTGCTCTCCCTCTGGTGTCCATACCATGACATTAGGACTGTCTTGGGTTAAAAGGTCATATAAAGGTCTGGCCACAACAGAAAAATCTTCAATCCATACTCTACAGTACCCCACCAACCCTAAAAACTGCCGTAACTCCTTTTTTGTCTTGGGTAATGGTACTTGTAAAATCCCTTGTATTCTTTCCAGATCAATACACCGTAACCCCCCAATCAAAGTATGTCCTAAATATTTGACCTTTCTTTCTATCAACTGCACCTTTTTTTTCAGACACTCTAAGTCCTTTCTTAGCAAGAAAATAAAGCAGCTGTACAGTAGCATCCTCAATCACCTTTTCCCGTTCCCCTGATAAAAGCAAGTCATCAACATATTGCAACAACCTAACTCCTGAGGGTGGAGTAAATTCTCTTAATATTTTCTGCAACGCTTGCCCAAACAAAATTGGCAACTCGGTGTAACCATGAGGTAAAACTGTCCATGTCAATTGTTGTTTTACCATTTTCCCTCTGTGATATATGTCCTAAAGTTAATTCGTGTTAAGCAATAGAATATGTAATTTGTTCGCAGCAGAATGTAATAATGTATCATATAGCATTAATCTACTTTAAATTTGGTTTAAAAGCAATAAACTAAAAAGTGCATACAGGGTTAACTGAGACGAAAGCTGCACGGTAGAGCATGGGGAATCTCTGCCAGGAATCGTTGCAAAGACAGCATAAAAGAACAGAAAAGGGAGATATGGGCCCTGACAATCTCTTGATTGTATCAGATCACTATCTTATCTGTTCCGGCCCGATGTTACCATTTCCAAAACTTCTCCGGACGCAGCAATAAAGACATTGTTCGGCTATTCAACGGACCCCAGACATGGACATGAATATCTAAGGAAGTTACCGTGAGGCATGAGTCTCACAGTCTCAGTCAGCCCTCAGCGAAAGACTGTATAAAAATCCGCAGTATGGGGACCCAATTTATGAACTGAGAGGGTAACAGGCTGGCAGAGTCGGTTACTGTGTTCACCCAGTGCCGAAATCCCGGGATTCAACGCTGTTCCTTTTAATTGTGGCTACTGGAGACTGTGTTTGAGTCTCAAAATAAAATTCTAAATTTTAATTCACTGAATTTGGCTTACCGTGTTTATTACAAAGTTGGTGACCCCGACATGATGGTTTGATAGTGGGACCCTCGGACCCCTGTGTCTGGCCAGGAGGCGCCCTGCTGAATTCAACAGCCTGGCAGAGTCGGGAGACCTTGTGGAACCGATCAAGCCACACGACGAACTTAAGCAGAAGCCACACTTAAAAGGGGTTTAGGCAAGGTCAGAGCTCTCGGGGAACTCGGGGAGGTCTGGGATACAGGACCTCCAAAGCCGTGGCGAAGAAACAACTCGTAAAAATCTACATGCATGAATAATCCACGCAGGAAAAGGATCGTAAGTATTGCATGGCTGAGTGAGGGTGACCGAGCGTGTGAGTGAGACGTGATTTTATCACAAAGCGAGAGGGGACCCCAAGACCGCAGTTCCACTTCTCCGTGAGGGGTGTGGTCAGTCGCGGGGGAAGCGAAAGTTTCGGGAGTAAAACGCACCTCACACGTAAAGCCCATAAACTCGGGGAGTTTTGGGGGTCGGTCACAGGAAGGCTGGAAGGGAAGGGTATGTCCTCAGGAGTTCCGGGGATTGGTAAATCTTTCAGCCTAGGACCAGGGAAGGGTCCAGGAAAAAAACAGGGAAAAGAGAGCCCAAAAATCACCAGAGAAAAACCCCGGGAGGGATCGATCACCCTTAAGGGCCAGTAGCTGGTGACTCTATATCACAGGACAAAGGAAAAGTAAACCCCAGGAGAGGGTCACAGGGAAATCCAAGAAGGGAACCACTAAGGAGATTCCCGAAATCCCCCTTGAAAGTCCTTTGGGATGGATGTTAGAACATTGGGAGGAGTGTCCTATATGTAAGAAAAAGTCTAAAGAACAAATGATATATTTATTATTGCATAGAGGCGTGGGGGGAGGTTGAAGTACGAGACCATGTAACCTGGCCCGTCTTTGGGACCTTTGAGGGGTGGATCTGTACTGCTTTAGTGAATTATGTGAGGAAGGAAAAGAACAAGGAAGAATACGAGTATGCTCAAGTTTGGGAAAGAACCGATACCAAAATTTTACCGGTAAAACTTAAAGGTCCTGCAGGAACCTCGGGTGATAACTGGGAACCTTTAGATAATCTTCCCCCACCATACCTCTTGCCTCCGCCTCCACCAAACCCGGGAATCCCTCAGAACCTCCCAGGGTCCGGGCTTCCCCCTGGGCAAGGGGCCCCCTCCCCTCCGCCGGTTGCGTCAGCTCCGCCACCGGAGCTACAGCTCTCACAGGCGGTTGCTGTGCCCCCGCCGTCAGGACTCCATCCCCCACTAGAATTCATGCCAGCTCTTCAATTGTCATGGCAGAGCACACTGCTTTCCAAACCCCCGACCCCGCTCCTCGATTTCCCAGCACCCGAATTGGATTTGGCCCCATTTCTCAACCCTGCTGTCCTGGCCCTGCAGAACACTCCCCCTGCTAGGCGAACTAGGAGACAGTTAAAAAGGTTGAATGAAGCAGAAAGGGAGAATGAAGGGGAAAGAGGTAACCTCTTCCCCCTGAGGGAGGTGCCCACGGCCCCAGGAATCATCGGATATGTAAACGTACCGATCAATACTAGCGATGTGAGAGCCTTTAAAAGGGAAATGGGAAAGCTTATGGATGATCCGTTGGGGGTGTCAGAAAGACTGGATGAATTTCTGGGAACTAGCATCTATTCATATGAGGACCTTACTGCAATTTTGAGGTCATTATTTAATACAGAAGAAAGGGAAATGATAAGACAAGCCGGGATGAGGGAGTGGGAATGCAGGAACCCCCAAAGCACACGCAGGGATCAGAAATGGCCAAGCCAGGATCCCCGGTGGAATGCTCAAACAGAGGAGGGTAGAAGAAGTGTGATTGACATGAGAAATATAGTAATTCAAGGCATCAGGAAGGCGGTACCCAGGGGACAGAACCTAAGCAAGGTATTCTGTGAATGCCAAGGGAAGGAGGAAACCCCTACTGAATGGTGAGAGAGATTGAGAAAAAGCCTGCAAGTGTATTCCAGAACTGATCCCGATTCTCCTGTGGGAGAGGTGTTATTAAAAACACAATTTGTGGCAAAGTCATGGGAAGACATACGGAGAAAATTGGAAAAAATTGAAAATTGGCAGGAAAAGGGGCTACAGGGGCTACTAAGGGAAGCTCAAAAGGTATATATGAGGAGGGATGAGGAAAAACAGAAAATACAGGCAAAGGTATTAGTGGCAGCTGTAAGGGAAGCCCAGAAGCAGGAACATCTCCAAGACTCGGGGAGAACACTAAAAAGGGCCCCTCCGAAAAAAGCCAGTTTTTCCTCCAAAAAGGACCCAGGGTAATCAGAACGAGGGACCCGAATGCTTCTATTGTAAGAAGAAAGGCCACTTAAAAAGGGACTGCAAGAAAAGAATAAGGGATGAGAAAATATTCCAGGAAGATTAGGGGCGTCAAGGGCTTTTTATTTTGAGGTCCATGACATCTAAAGAGCCCTTGGTAAAACTTAAAATAGGACCCGAGGGAAAGGAGATGGAGTTCCTAGTGGATTCCGGGGCCGAGAAAAGTACATTTAAACAATTGCCCCCGGGGTGTCAAATCAGCAGGGATTCTATGATGGTTATAGGAGCAAAGGGGGAACCCTTTAAGGTCCCCATAGTAAAAAATGTAGAAATAGAATCCGAGAATAAAATCTGTTTAGGGGACATGCTATTAGTTGAGGAAGCAGATTATAATTTATTGGTCCAGGATCTAATGGTTGCATTAGGCATTAGCTTAATAGTCAGGGATTCAAAATTAATAGTCAGCTTATATAAGTTGACCGCAGAAGATGAGAAAAAAGTAAATCAAGAGGTATGGCATACGGGAAGGGAAGAGGGGAAACTGGACATGGAACCAATTTCAATTGAAATTGAGAAACCGGTGGACCCCATAAGGGTAAAACAATACCCTATCTCCCTGGAAGGGAGGCGGGGACTAAAACCTATAATAGATGATCTAATAAAAATAAAAAAGGGAATTTTGGAACCATGTATGTCGAGGCATAACACTCCTATTTTAGCAATCAGAAAAACAGATGGAAGTTATCGTTTAGTACAAGACCTAAGAGCAGTGAATGAGAGAACTAAGACCTGGTTCCCTGTAGTGGCCAACCCATACACCCTCTTGAACCGGGTCTCCCCAGGGGATGTATGGTATAGCATAATAGATCTAAAAGATGCCTTCTGAGCATGCCCATTAGCAGAAGGGAGTCGAGACTACTTTGCTTTTCAATGGGAGGACCCAGACACTAATAGAAAACAACAGCTAAGATGGGCTTCTCTGCCCCAAGGATTCGTAGATTCTCCTAATTTGTTCGGGCAAGCCTTAGAACAACTATTGAGTAAGCTTTCCCCTGGGGAAGGAACAAAAATCCTGCAATATGTAGACGATCTGTTGATTGCTGGACCAAAAGAGAAAGAGGTCAGAGATTGCACTATATCATTACTAAACTTTTTAGGAGAAAAGGGACTCAAGGTATCCAAGTCAAAACTCCAATTCACAGAGCCTGAGGTGAAGTACTTAGGACATTGGATTACAAAGGGAAAAAAGAAATTAGATCCCGAGAGGGTAACCGGCATAATAGAGCTGTGTCCCCCAAGGAACAAAAGACAAGTGAGACAGCTACTGAGGCTCCTGGGGTATTGCCAGCAATGGATAGAAGGATACAGTGAAAAGGTAAAGTTTTTATATGAAAAGCTAACCACAGAAAAAGTAAAGTGGACTGAGCATGATGAGAGGGAGTTGAAGCAGCTAAAGGAAGCCCTAATAGCGGCCCCTGTCCTGAGCCTCCCCGATGTAAACAAACAGTTCCAGTTATTCATTGATGTTTGCAACCACACAGCCCATGGAGTCCTAACACAAGATTGGGCAGGGGATAAAAAACCTGTGGGTTATATCTCGAAATTCCTAGATCCAGTGAGCGGGGGATGGCCCACATGCTTACAGGCAATTGTGGCTGTAGCCCTACTGGTAGAAGAAGCTAAAAAGATTACCTTTGGGGCCCCTTTAATAGTCTATACCCCCCATAATGTAAGGACTATCTTGCAGCAAAAAGCAGATAAGTGGCTTACAGATGCAAGACTTCTAAAATATGAGGCCATACTTATACATGCACCTGAATTGGAGTTGAAAACAACAAAAGCTAAAAGTCCAGCTGAATTCCTTTTTGGGGAAGCATCAGAAGGGCCAATACATAATTGCTCTGACTTAATAGAACTCCAAACAAAGATCAGGGCAGATCTAGAAGATGAGGAACTGGAGGAGGGGGAGAAATGGTTTGTGGATGGATCCGCCCGAGTGGTGGAAGGGAAAAGAAAATCAGGTTATGCCATCACAGATGGGAAAACAGGGGAGGTAATCGAATCAGGCCCTCTAAGTGCATCCTGGTCAGCCCAAGCATGTGAACTATATGCTGTCTTACAAGCTCTGAAAGGAATAAAGGGAAAGATTAGGACCATTTACACAGATTCAAAATATGCTTTTAGAGTAGTACACATCTGTAGAAAAATTTGGGAAGAAAAGGGATTAATAAACACTCAAAGAAAAAATCTAGTGCATGAGAATTTAATATGACAAATCCTAGAAGCTATAAGGGGACCAAAGGCTATTGCTGTAGTATATGTAAAAGGGCATCAAGTGGGAATACAATTCAGAACTAGGGGAAATAGCAGATCAGGAATCAAGAAGGGCTGCACTTCTTACCCTAAATGCCCCAGAGGACCCCAGAAGTGAGCCCCAAGAGTTTCCCCCTTGCCCCACTGAAAAGGAGATGGAGGAATTCAGGAAAATAGGGGGAACACTAGACAATGGGAAGTGGAAACTACCTGATAGGCGGGAGCTAATACCCAAGGCCTATGCCAGGAAAATACTGAGAAGATTGCACCTACAGACCCACTGGGGAACTCAGGCCCTAGCTGAGCAATTTCTGAAATTCTTCGGATACAAAGGTATCTACGAATTAGCAAAACAAGAAGTCCAGGGATGTATTATATGCCAAAAGATAAATAAATCTAGAAGCAGGCAAGCCTCACCGGGAGGACGTCCTTTAGCCTACTGCTCCTTTGGGAGGATTCAGGTGGACTTCACTGAGTTACCTAAAGTGAGGAGGCATAGGTATCTGTTAGTATTAGTGGATCAATTAACCCACTGAGCAGAAGCATTCCCCAGTCCCCAGGCAAGTAGTAGCAAAAGAATTATTAGAGAAAATAGTGCCTAGATATGGAATTCCAGACTCCATAGATTTGGACCAGGGGACACACTTCACTTCCAAAATCATAAAGCACTTAGCGGATGCCCTAGGAATTCAAGGGGAGTACCATACACCATGGCACCCCCAAAGCTCAGGACAGGTGGAACGGATGAACCAAACATTGAAGGCACAAATATTGAAACTTATGCTGGAAACCAGGATGTCATGGGTGAAATGCCTCCCCTTAGCCCTTCTGAACATCAGGACCCAACCACACTCAGGATCTGGGCTATCCCCTTTTGAGATGCTATATGGAATGCCATATGAACACAGAATGCCAGTGGGACATCCTCGAGTTGAGGATTGCCAAATGCAGTCTTTTCTTGTTTCAATTAATAAAAATTTACAGGAGCTCCGAAAACGTGCTCTGGTGTCACAGAGCACTCCCCTGGGATTCGCAATCCACAAGATCCAACCAGGTGATAAGGTGTTAGTCAAGACGTAGAAAGAAGCACCACTGACTCCTCATTGGGAAGGACCCTTCCTCGTCCTCCTGACCACCGACACCGCAGTAAGAACCGCAGAAAAAGGTTGGACACATTCTTCTCAGGTAAAAAAAATCGAGGCAAGAGACAACCCTCCACAGTGGAAAGTCACCTCTGCACCAGGGGATTTGAAGCTGAGGATTCATTGACAGACCCAATGACCAGCGACTACTCGATAAGTTGTATCCAAGCAGGGTGTCCCTGCTATCCTTTTGCTCATTTTAAGTGTGTTCATTGTAAACAAATTTGGGTAGCTCATTGTTACAGGAGAACCAAACCTTGGAGCCTGTGTGAGAATTGTAAAGGGGAGGAAAGGGAGCTCACAGACCGCTTTCTATACGTTGCCACTGAAGCAGGTATATTAGAATTAGACTCCCCGGAGTAGTTTCATTTATTCATAAACGGGTTAAGAGGTAATCTAAATAAAAGGGCTGAACCCCTGGTAATTGAGTGTAGGACAGTAAAGGTGCCTTGCATAGCGGACCAAATAAAATTGGCCAGGTGGGGACAGTACAAAAGTTGATATGCTCAAAAGACTAACCATGGAGACCCGGTGGGCAGAGGTGAAGGCAGAGGGATACACCTATGGGCAATCCTGGTGATCCTGAGTCTAGCCATGTACCCCACGAATGGCCTCCCCAACCCTGAGGGGCAAATAGGGCAGGAAAAAGAATGCCTAAAGGAGACTCAGCGAGAGCCCACCGGGAGCCAAAAAGGAATTTTCAAGGCACATTTTGACTGTCCAAAAATCCAAAAAAGGGGAATTTGTTCTCACAACGAAAGTTGGTTTAAAATATGTGAATTAAAGGAAAATATGATATACCACAACCCAGTGGCAATGTCTAGGAAGAGGAGAGAGCTGGATAGTATACCTGTAATTCCTATATGTGAACAATGTAACAAAACTGTGTGGGTTGGGGGTAAGAAGGAGTCCACCTTTGTAGCCTATTTCCGGGTAAACAAGCTGTGCTACAAGCAGAATAATTTAGGAATGTGCACCCTGAACGGAAAAACTTATTGGGTGGGGCAAAATACGAAACTCCAGACAGCTGCTTTAAATAGCGGGCCCATCATTCTCGATATGTTAAGTGAAAACGATGAAAGGGTCTGTCTGAAGTTAGAGAGAACCTTCTGTTTCTCCCACAATGAGGAGGGGATGGACCCAGAAAGCAAGCTACAGAGAGTTGCTCAAGAATTTAAAAAGCAAGAGCTAATGGCTAAAAAGAAAAAGATGGAGCAGGAAAGAATGAGGTCGCTTAGTGAACAGTACGAACAATTAGAAAAACAATCTAGTGATTGGAGCCTGCCAGCCTCTAGCAAAAACCTTTTTGTAAACCTAGTGCAAGAAATTGCCATTGAATTGGGGCTGTCGAATTGCTGGATTTGTGGAGGATTAAAATCAGCTGAGAGATGGCCCTGGAAGGGAGAGAGCCTAGCACCAGAACAACTTTTGAGATGGGATAACCAAATAATAAAAACAATGTCACGACCAGAGGGGTGGACCTTAGATAAATGAATAATAGGAACCACCTGCATTAGCAGAGAAGGAAATACATACACTGAGATAATGGGATATACCCCTTGTTTATCCACTTTAGCTGTTAACTCGAATAATAGAACAAAGATCTGGCAACCAGAGCCACCAGCTGGATTCTGGAGCAGAGAAAAAGAGGAAGGATGTAAATGGGTAAGCGAGATTGAACTGTGTTGGAATAGCTTGACAGGGGCAAACCCCTACCAGTCACTAGCTAATTTAAAGGGATTCTGGGAATAGCCAGAAAGCATAGAAAATAAGTGGAAAGCCCCAAATGGACTATACTGGGTCTGTGGGAAAAAAGCCTATAGTGAGCTACCTCACAAATGGAAAGGATCCTGTACTCTGAGAATGATCAGACCCTCATTCTTCACACTACCCCGGTCAGATAGTAACTTGTTAGGAGCTCCATTATATGAAACCCTTAGCAGAAAAAGAAGGGAAGCAAAAAGAGAACTCCCGAATGCCGGGGGAAATCAGAAATGGGGTAGTGAAGAATGGCCCACAGAACGAATAATAGAATACTATGGTCCTGCAACATGGGCTCAGGATGGGAGTTGGGATTACAGAACTCCAGTCTATTTACTCAACAGATTAATCAGACTGCAGGCTGTAGTAGAAATTGTCTCAAATCACACCTCAGATACTTTAGAGCTGCTGGCACAGCAGCACTCGCAGATGAGGGCTTTGCTGTACCAGAATAGGATCATTCTGCACTACCTGTTAGCAGAAGAAGGAGGGGTGTGTGGAAAATTCAATGAATCTGAGTGTTGCATTGAGATAAACGATTACGGGGAGACTATTAAGGGACTAGCAGCTGAAATAAAGAAAGTAGCTCATGTACCTGTCCAAAAATAGAACTCAATCCTCCAGGCCTCCTGGTGGGATCAATTGTTTGGGACAGGAGCCTAGTGGAAGAAAGTGGGGTTTTTCATCTTGTGTTCAGTGGCTGGGGTTATCTTCTTACCATGTCTAATTCCTTGCTTAATCAGACTAATTCACACAGTAGTTCAAGGGATGCAAATAGCATCATTGCCAACAGATCCTGAATTGGCATCAGGGGGTCTTAGCAGAAATAATACAATACCAAAAATCATGAAATTAAATGAGAAATAGAGCAGAGCAGCAGAAGTGCTAGCAAAGTTTGAAGCTCAAATACAAGGAGGAAGAAAAGAAAGAACATATTGGGGTGAGCCTGCAGAACAGAGACTATTAAAAATAATAAAAACACTTTTTTGGGGGATAGTTAGTTAAGAAGCTTTTTTATCAGAATGAGAAAAAAGGCAATAACCAGAACACAAATTAAATAAAGTATATAGAAGGGGAGGGATTGTGATATATGTCCTAAAGTTAATTCGTGTTAAGCAACAGAATATGTAATTTGTTCGCAGCAGAATGTAATAATGTATCATATAGCATTAATCTACTTTAAATTTGGTTTAAAAGCAATAAACTAAAAAGTGCATACAGGGTTAACTGAGACGAAAGCTGCACGGTAGAGCACGGGGAATCTCTGCCAGGAATCGTTGCAAAGACAGCATAAAAGAACAGAAAAGGGAGATATGGGCCCTGACAATCTCCTGATTGCATCAGATCACTATCTTATCTGTTCTGGCCCGATGTTACCATTTCCAAAACTTCTCCGGACGCAGCAATAAAGACATTGTTCAGCTATTCAACAGACCCCAGACATGGACATGAATATCTAATGAAGATACCGTGAGGCACGAGTCTCACAGTCTCAGTCAGCCCTCAGCGAAAGACTGTATAAAAATCCGCAGTATGGGGACCCAATTTATGAACTGAGAGGGTAACAGGCTGGCGGAGTCAGTTACTGTGTTCACCCAGTGCTGCAATCCCGGGATTCCACACTGTCTCTTTTAATTGTGGCTACTGGAGACTGTGTTTGAGTCTCAAAATAAAATTCTAAATTTTAATTCACTGAATTTGGCTTATCGTGTTTATTACACCTCCTTCCTCATGTTCCTACTCAAAAGCGAAATACTGTTTACTATCTTCTGCAATTGGACACCCCCAGAAAGCATCCTTTAAGTCCGGTACTGAATAATAGTGGTGTGAAGAAGGGATCTGATTCAGGATTGTATAGGGATCCGGAACTGTGGGATGCCTTGCTTTGAAAATTTTATTTATTATTCTTAAATCCTGCACCATTCTGTAGGTTCCATCTGGTTTCTTGACTGGCAGGATAGGGGTGTTATACATGGCTCCAAAAGACCTGCTTTTAGCAGGGACTCAATGACAGGCTGTAACCCCTTCTTTCCCTCCCTTGCAAGAGGGTATTTCTTTTTTAGACACCACTTGTCCTGGTTGTTTCAAAGTAATTTGGAGAGGCTCTATGTCTAGTTTTCCATATTTTCCTGGGGCTGCCCACATTTCCAGATTTATTTCAGCATAAGCCTTCTCAGACATTTTACACAAAGATATCACAGTGTTGGACTCTGTGTCATTTTTTACAATACTAATTTGCATTCCTACTTTAGCCATCAAATCCCTTCCCAGTAAATTACAATCACAATTAAGAATGAACAGGAATTCATGTATTTCAAACCTGTCCCCCACATCTATTAATAGCAGTTGAATAAAATACACTCACTCCTTGAATGACTAATTATCTTTTTGATAATCCCCCCCCCCCCCCCCAGGTATAAAATTTAAAGTGGATCGAGAGGCCCCTGTATCTACCAGAAAACACACCTCTTCTCGATCTGGACCCACCTTAAAAGTTATCAAGGGCTCCTGAGTGGTGGGTCCTTGATATAATGGGAGCCCCTGACACCCCTAATACTCCATTTCCATTATCCTCTGGACTTCCTCCTCCTGAGGGTCCAGCTGTTTCTGCGGACACTCCCTTTTCCAATGCCCTTCTGCCCGGCAGATAGCACACTGGTTCCTTCCCAACCGCTGTTTGGGTCGGCTCCCCCCTGCTGAGGAGGGAATGCCTCTGCCACTTCCCTGTGGCCGACCCTGTCCCCTCTGTCCCGGGGGACCCCTTGGACCTTGTGGTTTATTCTTCTGTGGCTGCAAAAACTCTGCCATCATCTTTGCCTTAGCCTTAACTTTTTCCTCATCCCCCCTTACATATATCTGCTGTGTTTTTCTAACTAGTTCCTCTAGAGGCTTGTTCTGCCACTCTTCATCTTTCTGTATCCCTTTCCGTATGTCAGGCCAGGCCTTTGTAACAAATTGTACCTCCAACAGTGTGTCAAAGGCTGGTCCTTCCGGATCCATCCCCCCGTATTTCCGCAAGGCCTCTCTAATCCTCTCTAACCAATGAGAGGGGCTTTCATGTTTCTCCTGTTCTAAGGACATAGCCTTAGCTATGTTGTTAGTTCTGGGAACTGCTGATTTAATTGCCCTAATCAAATAAGCACGGTAATCGCGGAGGCGAGCCAAACTGTCCTCCTCATTTGGGTTCCACGGGGGGTCCACCTGGGGGATGGCATCATCCACTGTAGGTACATTAGGTCCAGCCCCCCTGCTGCTTGTGGATGTTCATCCTCCCACAGCTGCAAAATCATTTGTTTCTCTGATGACCCAAATAAAATCCCCAGGAGAAAACCCCAATCCTTCCATGTATAATCCGCATTTCCCAAATATTCTTCTATCTTTTCCCCCACCCCTATGGGATCATCCAAATATGGGGGTAATTCTTTTTTCAACCCCCCTTATATCCTGGGTAGTAAGTGGTACAATTACAAACCCAAACCCTCCCTCCTGACCCCCCAAAGGAACTTGGTGGAGTGGCATTTGGTGTACCCCTGTCTCTTGGGTCTGGGGGGCTTCTGATGTGGTCAGTTGATTTCCTCTTCTACATGGTAGTATGATAGGCTGCTCCCTTCCCCCTACACCATTATTATTCTCAGGTGGGGCTGTAGGAACAACATTCCCCTGATCCCTTTGCTCTGGGAGTTGAGGATACAGGGGACGTGCACCTGGTCCTGGTTCAGCTGGCAACACTGGAGGACAAGACAGGGGAAGGTGCTGAAGAACATCCCAATTCTCACCAGTTCCCCTTCCTCCCTTTTTTCCTCTTCTCCCTTTTTCTTTAACACATAGATTTCTTTTGTTGCTTGTCTAAACCATATCAATCCACATTCCCTTTCAATCCATCCTTTCCAATTCTCCTCTAAATACTTCAACAAAATTCTACACAAACGAATCCTATCTGTTCCATAAGGTGGCCACATAAGCCCCTTTGGCAACTTATACTCCGGCCACACAAAATAACAATGTATTACCATAATTTTCATAGTTACCTCTGGGTGAATGCATAGCCTGTCTCAAGACCTCAGCATTCTCCCCAAGGGACTCTCCGGGGGTATTATGGGATTGTCATCCCTTTTGCCAGGGCCCCTTCCCGGCTTTACCCTAGCAACCCTCCATAGGTACTGTGTTTCACCTGTGCTACCCTCCATGGGTGCCCTCTCAGGTTTACCTGTGCTACCCTCCATGGGTGCCCTCCCAGGTTTGCTCCCCGAAGATCCCATTTTACTGACCGGTGAGATTTTCAGTGGTCCTTCCCTGCGGACTCTTCACAGACACCCCTGGTCCACCACTCGTCTGTCTCCTGGACAGTCTCGGGAACCCAATCGATCGCCTGGTGCTGGCCGCCACCAAGGGGAGCTGATCACCAAAATTGGGTGAGGCGCGCCTTCAGCTCCGCTCGCTGCCCACCGCCCCAGACGGTGGAAATATCCGGGACAAGAGCCCTCAAATTGTTAGGAAAATTAATCCACGAACACCAGAGGTTTATGTCCAAAAAGGAGACAGAGGAGTCCTTTTACTTTATTCAAATAAAGGGAGAGGCCATGGGGCATTTCCCCTGGGGTCTCTCAGTTTTTCAGAGGACGCAGCCTCCTTTTTATCCTAATTTCCCGGCCGCATTTCCCTCTCTCTTTCCCCATTGGCTGAGGCACTTGAGAGTTACAGACTTCCCAAAATGCCTAAGATTCCCCTTTTAATGTATAACCCCCTTAATTTTTAATTTTTATGGGATTTATGGGGTTTTCCCCATTGTTGCTTTCATCTTTCAATATTCAGTTTCATTTACAGACAAACCATAGATTTGTTTGTAAAGACAAGTATCTTCTTTTCCATTCATCAATCAATAGAATCCTTCCTATTGTTTCTATTATCTCTCAGTGATAGTTTTATCTACCAGCAGACCCAGGGCTTGTTTGTAAAGACAAATCTTGTCATTCCTCTCAAAACAAAGCCCCTCAAGGTTCCTGGTTGTGTTTATTATTGATGCTGTAGTTGTTGTTTGTTTGCCTTGTTATACTTACTGGTAAAGAACTGTTATTCCTTTCCCCATAGCTGTGACTGAAAAGCCTCTTTAATCTTCTAAATTATAATAACTTGGAGGGAAGGGATTGGAATTCCCCATTCCTAGAGAGTCCCCGCTCCTCCCTAGCAGATACCTGTCTTTCAAACCAAGACACTACCACTCCTATACATCATCTAAATGGGGAAGAAAAAGAAACAAATGCCAGATACAAAACCTCAGAAAAATGTTCCACACCTAAGTTAGATTTAGTCACAACAGCAGTCATGATTACGAATAAAATCCAACATATAAATTTGACAATTCACCGATTTGTTCTTTTCTGACATCCACTGGAACACAGAATTGATTAAGAGCCAATCATAATAGAACACAATAATATTATTAATAATCAATTTCTCCCCTGCAATATTCTCCCTTTCATATGAAGAAGAAAAAAATATAAATATCTAACACTCCAGGAATAGAAACAATTAGTAAGCTCCTTCATTGATTTTAGGCTGAGGACAAATGTGAGTTATCTGCTCATCCACAGACAGGGAAGACACAGGCTTCTGGCAAGCCAAGTCTTCCACAAGCAGGACACATGTACAGTGTTTGTAATTCATGCCAAGGACATCACATCCACTGCAAACCAGCAGCCTGCTGACTGACATGAGCACCCAACGTGTCTGCAGCCGAAATGCTTCTGTATTGTAGTAAATGTCATACAAATCACTAGAAAAGTGAATTCCTCCTCAAGGAACTATTCTGGAAGTTTTCTAGAAGTAATGACATTGCTGGAAGTTCCTATGAGGAACAGAATGGGTTACACACAACAAAAAGTCTGGGTGATATCCCACCTGTTTCCTGGTGTCCATCAGCAGATTCCTGCTTCTCAGTTCATCGGTAACTTGCCCATGAGATCAACTGGCAAAAACGGGGATCTGGAGTCTGAGAGCGACACTGGAGAGTCTGTGCTGGTGCCAACTTCAGCTGGGGAGTCACAGGAGGAGTCTGCACTGCTCCTGTTGTCATCCAGGGCATGTGAGGATAGACTGAAAACACAGCAACACCAGGGCATGAGAAACGAGGTACTGGCTCAGCTAAGTGTCCAAAACCAGCCCAAATCATCTGTCCTGGGGTGACTGTGTATCCCCAATCGTCTGTTGGGTGCAGGGGGGAGGGCAAGCGCGGTTTGTTTTTCCCCAGGAAAACTCTGCTCATCGGAGTGACCTTGAAGCGGGGGAGTTGGAACACGGCAAGACGAAAGAAGCTCTGTTGTTTTTTCCCCAGCAGTTAGTTAGTTAGTGCTAGCGTAGTTAGACACTGTAGAATAGCTGAAGCTTTTTGCTTTTTTATTTTTTTCTTTTTCTTTTTTTCCCTTTTTTCCCTTTTTTTTTCTTCCTTTTTGCTTTTTTTGCCCTCTCCTCAGAACTGTTCCAACCTCTCCGGACTAAGGACCTGGGGAAGCACCGGGGGCCTCCACAGGGGACCCACCCCACCAAGTCCAGCCCTGCACATCTCCTTTTCTCCCAACGTCAGCGGAGACAGAGCGGTGGAGCACAGTGATGACCCTCAAGAGGAGACTTTCTTTAAGTTTGTTATCCCTCCGTAAGCAGCACGAAGCTCTTGTCATCGGGTATTGTGCTGGGAGTGCTTTGCCTGTTTAATAAACAGGTTTTTTCCACTTCTCTCAGAGGAATTCTTTTTCCCGAACCGGTTGGAGGAGGGGAGGGGAGCCCCGTGGGAGGGTTTCTCCCAAAATCTGCCTGAAACCACCACATCATCACAAAGCCATTCTAAACACACAGGTGCATCTCTGAAGGAGCAGCAAGCCCTGTGATCTGAAATACACCTGCAGCTACACAGAGTCACTTTCAGACTCACACAGGACACTCTGCCCATTTCCTCTTTTGTTCACCCAAAAATGGGGCACAGATCAGAAGTTCCAGACTGAACAATCCATTGCCAGCTTTACTCCATCCTCAAAGCCCTGGGCCAGCACAACAACCGGAGGCCTTTTTGCCAACAGAGCCACTGATAAATTGTCCATCCTCCATTGTACTACATATTTCACAACACAAATTCATAACTACAGCTGATCTATCATCAGTGATAGCAGCAAAGTGATTTTTTAAAAATTACCATCTCCTACACCAAGAAGCAGCAATTGAACCCACACTGCTATCCCCACTGTAAACGGGGTGTGCAAAAAAGATATGATTTTAAAATACCTTTAAAACATCTATTTTGCTATTACCACTCAAAGCTTCTGCATGACTTGTACATCAACTGAGAGGCAAAAAGTCAGAAATACTGTGAACAACCCTTGACAGTTGTGTGGTCACACCCTATGTATGATTAACCTTTTGACTGAAACACTAGATCAAAATCCCTTGCTATTACCAATCACTACAATTTTTAACAAAGTACTTTTTATCTCCTCCCAGCTCCTCTGACCCTCCAGGGAGGGTCAGACAGACTCATGTTCCTCTGTGGCTAAGAACAAGGGAAAAGAAGAAAAACCCAATTAGCCCAAAAACCATCAGCACTCACATTTGACTGCAATTTGAATCAGACTCCAAAAGCTATCATCCATGAGGTGTCTTTTCATACATATGCTCAACACCCCATGTTATCAGTCGGGCCTAAAAAATGCAGAATTGTAGGGAACATTGCTGACTGTTTACTTTGATAATTTCGGTGCTGTAACATTATGAGATATCTCTATAAAAAAAAGACAAAAAACAAGCAAAAAAACCTTCAAGCATTATCACTGCTAGAAAAAAAAAATTAATGCTTTTGCTGAAAGGGACAATAAACAGCACAGCATTTACCATGCCCCAAGGTCCGCCTGATGTGCAGCCTCGGGGGTTAGCATGTTGGTGGATCTTTGGAATAATCTTTTTGGGTGATCTTCCATCTCTGTCACACCTTTGGGAAGACATACCGAGTGACAAAAATTACAACTCATTTAAACGAAAATCTACTGTACTTCTACAGAGCAAACAGAAGAGAGGTTCCAACTTCCAGTATTTCATACGTAGAATATAGAATTTAGATGCTGAAATTTTAAAGACTGTCTATTTCCTGGAACCATTTTGTCCAAGCTTCAGTACAGTTTAGTGAATAATTAACTAAGGCTTGAATATCAGATATTTATTCTTCAGTAGTGAAGAATAATCCTTTTGTTTCAGTTTATCCAGCTATCAGTTCACTGACCAGCTCCACCAGAGCAGAAAAGCTGAAAATAAGAAAAAGGAACAAGCTCCAGGATTATCACAAAACATTTCTATCAACTTTGATTTCCAAACATTCTAGGAGAGGAGAGGATAGATATATGCTTAAATAGGCTTTGACAGAACTCAGATGAAAGTGTTTTAAAAGTTGTCTCAGAGCCAGAGGTGTTCTGTAACAAAGGTGAAGCTTGAAGATATAAAAATAGGTGCAATAAAATTTCCAGAAGTTAAACTTGAAGGAAAATGCAGAAAGACAGAGAAACATTTCCTAATAAAGCTGTAAGGTGCCTACCAGGCCTGTGCATCAGCTTTGGGTTTTGAAGAGTTATTTGAAATGTTCAGTACCTGTGTGCTTCAGTTAACCAGGACTTTCAAAGTTTTCTGTTTAAGTTAAATATACCAATAGTTGTATTTATTGTTTTGTGAAGCAGGTTACATCAGATTTTTTATCACATCTATATGACCACAGCAATGGGAAGGAATTAGAACAAAACAATTATTAGCTTTATGGAATAGTAAAATCTAATTTAATTATTTGTCTGTTTCATTATGTGTAACGTTCTATTTCTAGAATCAGACAACTGGACAGAATTATGAAGAAAGCTATATGAATTATTATATAACTAAAAAGTTGGCCCATTGTATTTGCCAAACCCAAATACTGTACCTTTTCTTTTGATTGATCCAAGAACACTTGGTCGAATGCAGTCAATTGGGCTCTGGCTTCTCCTGCTAAAAGAAGACAAATGCTGCACTAAGATCACCATTAAAAGAGAAAGGTTGAAAAAAGAACCAAAAGATATTCAGAAAACAAACTACTGGGTGGAAGCCACTAAGAAAATAGGCATTAAAACAGCTTATCCAAAACAAGTCCTTTTTTTTTCCCCTGAAGATAGGCCAGGAAGCACAGAACTGAGCAGGAAATGTTTAATTACATTATTTCACAACTGGGGCAGTCTAAAAGCTCTCATCCAGGCACTGACTACATCTCAGTTGATAGGCTGAACTGTGAGGGCCTAGTAAAATTTAATGGTATGCCCACATCCCTCAAAGTAGTAACAAACCCCAAATCTGTTTGTTTTCTTTCCCTCAGAACTCAATTAATAAAGATGTGAATGAGACCGATATAGAGACTACACTGGGAAGACTGAGATATAAACTTTAGAGAATTAAGGATTTTTAGAGGGGTTAAGATTTTAGTTAGAGATAAGCTTTGCTGAAATTAACTAAAGTAGATAGGTAGGCTTTGCTGAAATTAAAAGTTAGTAATTAACTAAGAGAAATTTGGTTTGGGATCACTCTTCCATATTAGAATAACTGATTACTTGTCAACTTTGGTTAGCTGTGTTTATAATGAAGAATATGGAAACTGATGAATAGCTTTTAGAAACATAAGACAATTGTAGGCCTCCTCTGCCCAGAAACCCATTGAACGGTCATGAAGACATGAAATAGGAGTCCTACCAAGGGTTCATTTATCACATTTGCATTGAAAAGGTAGAAAGGTCAGAACGAGGAAGACTTCTTTACTTCCTCATTTTGGGGATCCCTCCCCATGAAAAGGACCACCGACCCATTTCAAAGAACAAACTATGCATGCTTAATAGCTTTTTAGCTAATTACTATATGGAGCGGGGAATGGGATGTACCAGGGTTATGAATATGCATTTGTGTTTTGGATATTCAACACTTTTGTAAATAAAGGGACTCTGTAATCACCTGTAAATTGCGGTGTGAATTTGGGAGCTATCCCGCACACTGTCCGGCGCCATAATAAACATACACTTTCTAACTTTAAACTGTTAGAGAGTTTTTGTCTGTCTCAGTTGGGTATCGATACCAGATCAATACCCATATTTTCTTTAATAAGTCATTTTGGCGAGCCAGGCAGGAGACTGCTCTCTCTGGCTGTGGGGCCAGTGGGGTCCAGGACCCCTCTGGGCGCCCACCCAGAATTTTCTGGGAAGAGGGCTCCTGCGGTCCTGCTGACTACCTGGGGAAAGACCAGAACCTGCTGGAATTACGGACAAAAGGTATGTTTATACTTGAAAATAGGTACTCTTATATGTGTATATGATAATTCGTGCAAATAAAATTGTCATATATATTTTTATGTACTGTTAAAATATATTCTTATAAGCTTTAAAACTCACAAGCCAGAGACTGCAACATAATGTCAAAACCACCTGGACAAAGGAGGGAGGACTTAATTTACAATAAAATTAGTGTGGCCAGCTCGGAGATGGATCGTCCATCAAGATGATCCGAGGAACGCCCAGGCGATGAACATGTGATAAATATCCAGAGATTGAGTTAACCAGGGCCATCAGAGAGATACATCTCAATGCCGGATTCCGGGAACACGATCACAGGTGTTCATCACTTTCCGGACATGTTTTGTTCAACTTGCCACAGAGAAAGAACTCCTCATGAATATGTGTAGTCTGAAACAGAAGAAAAGGGACTCAGCCTCTGGAAAAAAAAAACGTATAAAAAATCACTCAGACAGGACAGTTGGGGTGGAGCACAGGGGACCCTCTGCTGCAGCGGTCAAACCTGTGTCTCACCCAGCGCCGACACCCGGGCTCGGCACTGACCTTTTTTTCTTTTTTGATAGTGGTTTTTTTTGTTGTTCCTCTCTAAAATTCTATTTGGACCCTTTTTAATAAATTTCCCTCAATTAATACATTGGAGCATTTTTTTCATTTATAACAATCTTGGTGGCCCATACAGGGATCTGATTTAGGGGAGTCAGGGGGACCCTTTTTTGTCCGGGCGGCGCCCTGCTGATTTCGGCGGTCGGACAGGATTGGGGAGTCCTGTAGAACCAATTGGATCCTGGACCCAGAACCAAAACCAGTATCAAAAAAGGGGATAAAATGGGCCCAGAGCTCTTGGGAACTCGGAGCAGAATCTCCGAGGCCGCGGGTTTTTTTTGTCACTCATAAAAGCTACGTGCGCGAAGAATCCACGCGGGAAAAAGGACCGTAAGCATCGCGTGGTTGAGTGAGGGGTGATCGAGCGTGTGTGTGAGACGTGACATTGTCACGAGGCGAGAGCGGACCCCAAACGCTGCAGTTCCACTATCCCGCGAGGGACGTGGTCAGTTACAGGGGAAGCGAGAAGAATTGGGAAAACTCATTTCACGCGTAAAGCCTGCAACTCGGGGAGTTCAGGGGGTTGATCACGGGCAGATTGAGCAGGGAAGGTACATTCTTAGGTGTTTTAAGAACTGGTAAACCTCTTCGGTCCAGGACTTTGGAAGTCCAGGAAAAGAAAAACGGTAAGAGAGCTCATCACCAGTCATAGGTCCACAGAGCGGTTCACTGTGTGACTGATAGGCTGGTAATATTCAATCGGGATTGACTAAAACCACGGTATCGATCGGGTCTGATGTAAGGACTTCGTTCAAGGAATTAAGGTAAGCAAGCTTGTTTAACTATGGGGCAGAAAAAGAGTAAAATTCAGGGAAAATCTCAGGGAAAACCTGGTAAAGGGCAGCGGGACTGCTTACCAGAAATCCCAAGGGAGAGCCCGTTGGGGTGGATGCCGGAGCACTGGGGAGACTGCCCCGAGAGACAGAGGAAATCCAAGAAGAAGATGATTCATTACTGTGTAGAGGTATGGGGGAACAGGGAAATTGGAAAATATCAGTTTTGGCCCACATTTGGCACATTTGATACAAGAATGTGTCAGGCATTATATGATAGTGTATTTGAGGCGGGGAGGAGTTGGACTGTGCCAAGTTGTGGGGGTGTGCTGGTGCCCGGCTGTTCCCAGTCCAAACTCAGGGCTGTGGAGTGGACCGGGGTGAGACCTGGGAGCCCTTGGGCAGCCTTCCACCCCCATGCCTGGACTGGGTCCGGGCCCCAGTGCCCACACCGGCGGGTTGCCCGCCTCAGCCCGCACGGGCACCGGCGCCGTCGCATGGTGCGCGGCCCTCGGCTCTGGTGGTGCCGGACCCGCCGGGTCCTTTCTGGCCCCTGCCTGTGCCACGGCAGGCGGGTGGTCCCAGGCACACACTCCCACCGGAGGGGCTGCCTCTCCTCTGGCCAGCGGGATGCGGCGCGGGGCAAGGAGGGAGAGCCATGGCGGCGGTGAAGGGGGGGGACAGCCCCGGTCTCTGCCCCCTAGGGGAGGTGCCGGCCACTCCCGGAGTTATCGGCTATGTGGGTGTGCCGATCAATACGGGGGACGTGGGGGCCTTCAGGGGGGAAATAGGGAGGTTGGTGGATGACCCCTTGGGGTGGCGGAGAGGCTGGATGAGTTTTTGGGGAACAGTATCTATTTGTATGATGATATCTGTGCCATTCTAAGGTCATTGTTCAACACCGAGGAACGGGACATGATAAGGCAAGCGGCAATAAAGGATTGGGAACATAGGAATCCCCAAGGGGGTAGCAGGGCTGAGGGGTGGCCAGAACAAAGGCCATCATGGAATGCCCAGGCGGAGGAGGATCGGCGCAAAATGATCGGACTGAGGAACATGGTAATACAGGGAATTCGGGGGGCAGTACCAAAGGGGCAGAACATCAGCAAAGCGTTGGGGGAATGCCAGGAGAGGGATGAAACATCCACCGAATGGCTAGAGCGGTTAAGAAAAAGTCTCCAGATGTATTCGCGCACCGACCCTAATTCTCCTGTCGAGGGGGAGTTTTGCTGAAAACATAATTTGTTGCTAAATCGTGGGAGGACATATGGAAAAAGCTAGAAAAATAAAGAATTGGCAGGAGAAAAGTCCAAGAATTTCTAAGGGAGGCACAGAAAGTTTATATGAGAAGAGATGAAGAAAAGCAAAAAGCACAAACCAGGGTGTTAGTGGCGGCGGTGCAGCAAGCACAGAAACAGGAGCAGCTGCAAAATCCCGGAAGGCCAGCACAAACCCAATGGCCCCAGGGAAAACCTAACCCCCCCAAAGGAAGGGAACAAACAGGTAAGTGGCCCTGAGTGCTTTTACTGTAAACAAAAAGGGCACTTCAAAAGGGAGTGCAAGAAAAGAATAAAGGATGTACGGGCAGGTACAATAGCACTATTAAACTTTCTGGGGGAAAAAGGGTTGAAGGTCTCAAAATCCAAATTGCAGTTCACAGAGCCTGAGGTTAAGTACCTAGGACATTGGTTAACAAAGGGTAAAAAGAAGTTAGATCCAGACAGGATAACAGGCATCATCACCTTGCCTCCTCCTCGGACAAAAAGGGAGGTCAGGCAGCTGCTGGGGCTTCTAGGATACTGCCGGCAGTGGATCGAGGGATACAGCAAGAAGGTAAGGTTTCTTTATGAAAAGCTTACCACAGATAGGCTCAAATGGACAAAGCAGGATAAGGTAAGTTTTAAGGAAAAAAAAGACACTCTTGTGGCTGCCCCGGTGTTAAGCCTCCCTGATGTAAGGAGACCTTTTCAACTGTTTGTGTATGTCAGCAATCACACTGCCCATAGAGTTCTAACCCAGGACTGGGCAGGGGCCAGGAAGCCAGTAGGGTATGTATCAAAACTCCTAGATCCTGTAAGCAGGGAGTGGCCCACCTGCTTACAAGCAATTGTAGCAGTAGCAATATTAGAAGAAGAATTAGAAGAAGGTGAGAAATGGTTTGTTGATGGGTCTGCAAGGGTCATAGATGGGAAAAGGGAGTCGGATTATGCGGTGGTGGATGGAAGGACCGGGGAGGTAGTGGAATCTAGGCCTCTGAACGCCGGGTGGTCAGCACAGGCTTGTGAGTTATATGTGGTATTGAGGGCCTTGTGGAAATTGGAAGGGAAAAAAGGAACAATTTTTACAGATTCAAAATATGCATTTGGGGTGGTATACACATTTGGAAAAAATTGGGAAGAAAGGGAGTTGCTCAATACCTGGGGAAAAGGGCTGGTGCATGAGGAACTAATCAGACAGATCTTAAAAGCTATAAGGGGGCCAGAGGCAATTGCTGTAGTCCACGTAAAGGGGCACCAAACAGAAATGCAGTTCTGCACCAGAGGGAACAATTTAGCAGACAAAGAGGCCAAAAGCGCGGCTTTGATGAAGGTAAGTACCCTGAGGATCGAGGAAGGGGAGGTTCAGGAGTATCCTCCCTGTTGGGGAGGAGGAAGCCAAGAAACCCTATAAATATGATTGCCTATATTCTGAGAATGAGAAACCTGTATGTGAGATAGAATTGAAAGTAAGTTTTGATGTTTGAGATGTGTTAGATACTGGATGTCTGGGAAAACAGTTATGTGACCAGCTGAAGGTTACCTGCAGCCAGACCCAGAGGTCAAATGGAATGTTCTGTCTCACCCCTCAATGTATGGTTCATCCCACACCTGTACCCCTCCCCTGAAGTATCAGGTATCTGTAACCCCATTGGCACAAGTCCTGTTCCAGCCCACCTTGGGACCCCTTATCAGGGGGCTGCGAAGGTGGCTCGGCCTCTTTGCTCTCTTTGCTCTTTGCTCTTTGCCTCTCTTCGCTTGCACCCTTTCCTGAGGACTTTCCTCTCTTGGAATTTCCTCTTCCTACCTCTCCCTTCCCCCACTTTCCTAGGCCTTGCCACGAGCTGCAGCCTGGCAGCTCAGAGCAAGGCCCCCACATCCCTTACAATAAACCTCATCTTCTAAAACCCAACTTCAGAGATCTCTCGTCTACATTTATCTACACCGTCCTGGAGTTCTCAGCAGCAACAGCAGGAAGAAGCATTTCTACACCTCCCCACCCCTCCCCGAAGGAAATCGAAGGGTACAGAGAAGATAGGAGGCCAGCTAGAAGGAGGTAAGTGGAAATTACCGGACGGAAGGGAGCTATTGTCTAAGGACTACACTAGAAAGATCCTGAGGAGATTACATCAACAAATACACTGGGGTGCCCAGGCTCTGGCAGAGCAATTCCTGAAATTCTTTGGGTGTAAAGGGATTTATGAATTAGCCAAACAAGTACAGGGATGTATGGTTTGTCAAAGGATTAATCGGGCACGGTCCCAACAGGTGGCACTAGGAAGTCGCCCAGTGGCATACAGACCTTTCGAGAGAATTCAGGTAGATTTTACTGATCTGCCTAAGGTGGGGAGATACAAATTCTTATTAGTAATAGTAGACAAACTAACTCACTGGGTAGAAGCTCTCCCGAGCTCTCAGGCAACAGCTCGAACAGTATCAAAATTTCTACTCGAAGAGATCATTCCCCAATATGGGTTGATAAAATGCATAGACTCGGATCAAGGCATGCACTTCACTTCAAAAATTATTAAGCAACTGGCTGATTATCTAGGGATCCGATGGGAGTACCACACTCCATAGCATCCCCAGAGCTCTGGACAAGTTGAGATGATGAACCAAACATTAAAGGCTCAATTGGCAAAATTAATTTTAGAAACAAAGGTGTCCTGGCTAAGGTGTCTCCCTTTAGCCTTATTAAATATTTGGACCATGCCTCACTCCGAGACTGGGCTGTCACCTTTCGAAATGCTGTATGGGATGCCATATGAACATGGTATGCCAATAGGACATCCAAGGATAGAAGATGGGCAAATACAACCATACCTCATATCCATAAGTAAAAATTTACAGGAATTGCAGAAACAGGGAATCCTGACACAAAATACCCCTTTAGGCTTTCCCATACACAGAATACAACCTGGAGACAAGGTGCTCATAAAAACATGGAAAGAAGTCCCATTAACACCTCACTGGGAAGGCCCTTTTCTTGTCCTCTTAACCACAGATACAGCAATACGAACAGCAGAAAAGGGGTGGACCCACACATCCCGAGTAAAGAAGGTCGAGCTCCGGGAAGAGACAGCAGAGTGGAAAGTCACCTCTCCACCTGGGGACCTGAAAGTAACTTTGCGTCGACCAAGTAAATGACTGAAGGGGATCCAATAAGGTGCACTGAGCCCGATTGTGAATGTTACCCATTTGTACACTTCAAATGTGAGTATTGTAATGAGGTTTGGGTTACACACTGTATAAGGGGATATTGGCCAAGGGGTTTCTGTGATAAGTGCCTAGAAGAAGAAAGGTGCCTGACTAGCCGTATCTTAGAGCTTGCCACAAGATTGGGGATAATCAAAGTAGATGCTGAAATTTGGTTTCGTGTGTTCCAAACCAGGATAAGGGGAAAATTGAGATCAAAAGCTAACATTCTTGCTATTGAGTGCCGAAGGTTAAATAAAGTACCCTGCAGTGCGGACACAGTTAAGCTATCGAGGTGGGGCGTCTTTAAACGGAGGTACACATCTCGGTCCAGGTATGACACCACAGAAGACTATTCTTGCTGCCAAGAAGATGGTTTACCCCACCACTGGTGGCGCCCCAGTGGGCGTAGGTGGAGGCGGAGGAATAATAATAATCGTGGGGATCCTGATCTACCTGAATATAGTAACGTGCCTCAAGACCGGTATGCATTTGAATAACTTGCCCAGCACAGAGGTGCAAGGCCCCGGCAACGGGTGCAGGCACTGCGTACAGACTGCCCAGAAAGAACATGGGGAATCGGAGGTTCCGATATCCTCAGTCCCAAAGAACTGCAGCAAGGGTAAGATAAAGGGGCACTGCCCCAGAGACAGCACTCAAAAGGGAAATTACGGGCTAAAAGAAAAAATAAGGTGGTATACACAAAGGGCAACCTCTAAGGACGGGCAGTCAAAGCACGAGATGCATAAAAGAAATGTTGAGCAAGTATCTATCCCAATCTGTGATAAATGTAACTGAACCGTATGGACTGGGGGAAAAATGGTATCTGTGTTTGTAGCATACTTTCAGACCAACCCATTATGCTATGACAATAGCCACCTGGGAATGTGTATTATGGGTGGTAAAACATACTGGGTAGGGAAGAACCTGAAATATGAAACTGAAACCTCCCTCAAAGGTGAACCGGTTATCTTGGACCTTTTAGAGGGTCAGGATGACCGAGTTTGCTTGCAATATGACCGAATATTCTGCTTTTCAAGGAACAAAGAGGGAGTGGATCTGGGGAGCAAAATGAAACAAATATCACAGGAGCTGAGAAAACAGGAAGCGGAAATGAGAAAAAGAAGGATAGAGCAGGAAAGGCTGAGAACCCTCAGCGAGCAATATGATCAGCTTGAAAGACAATATACCAGTTGGGGTTTACCTGCCTCAGATCAAAACCTATTTGTGGATCTGATGCAGGAGATCGCAACAGAGTTGGGCTTATCTAATTGCTGGATCTGCGGGGGACTCAAATCAGTGGAAAAATGGCCTTGGAAAGGTGAGAGTTTCGCCCCAGAGCAACTCCTAAAATGGGATAGTTCCAAAACTTCAAAGGCAATTCAGAGACCTGAGGGTTGGGTCTTGGACAAGAGAGTAATTGGGACGTTCTGCATTGGCAGGGAGGGAAAGGAGTACACCGAAATAGTGGGATACACTCCGTGTGTGTCCACTCTGACAATAAATTCCTTTAACAAAAGCAGAATGTGGCAGCCAGAAAGCCCTACAGGGCACTGGAGCCGAGGAAAAAGTGACAAGTGTGAATGGAGTGAAAAAATTGGACTTTGCTGGAACAAAGGCTCTGGAGCTAATCCTTATCAATCTGTGGAGAAATTGAGGGGGTTCTGGAATGAACCTGAAAGTACAAAAATCACGTGGAAAGCCCCAGATGGTTTGTATTGGATCTGTGGGAAGAAAGCATATAGCGAGTTGCCTCAGCAATGGAAAGGATCATGCACAATAGGATTAATCAGACCTGTTTTCTTTACCCTACCTTGGTCAGAGCACAGCTTACTTGGAGTCCCCTTATACGAAACACTGAGCAGGAGAAGGGAGGTAAAAAAGGAGTTCCCTATTTTTGGTGGGGGTCAGACTTGGGGGGAGGAGGAGTGGCCTGCGGAAAGAATAATAGAATATTATGGTCCTGCAACATGGGCCCAGGATGGAAGCTGGGGGTATAGGACCCCGATTTATCTGTTAAACCAATTGATAAGACTGCAGGCAGTGGTGGAGATTGTTTCTAACCACACCTCTGACGCCCTCGAGCTGCTATCTAAACAACACTCCCAGATGAGGGCCTTTGTATATCAAAACAGAATAGCCCTCAACTATTTATTAGCAGAAGAGGGAGGGGTCTGTGGGAAATTTAATGAATCAGAGTGTTGTATAGAGATTGACGACTATGGGGAAACCATCAGAAGCCTAGCAACAGAAATTAAAAGGGTAGCACATGTTCTGGTACAAAAATGGAACTCCATACTCCAAGCTTCCTGGTGGGATCAACTATTCGACGGAGCATGGTGGAAGAAGGTAATATTTTTTATATTGTGTTCACTAACTGGGATCATATTTCTACCCTGCCTGATACCTTGTTTTATTAGGCTGATACATTCTGTAGTGCAAGGCATGCAAATAGCAGCCATGCCCACAGACCCAGAATGTGCTAGGGGAAAAACTAACCAAGTATCAAAAATAATGAAACTGGGAGCGGAAAACGTACACCATAGAGCAGCAGATGCCTTAGCCAGATTCGAGGAACAGATAAAAGGGGAAGGAGAGGCCTACAGATTGTATCGGGAAATTCCAGAGAAAGATTGGGATAATGAGCCTTATAGTAACTAAAGGTTGAGAAATGAGATAATTAGTATCAAGCACCAGTAAAAACTAGTTGTAGAAGGTACAGAAATCACAAATTAATATGTTTTTGTAGAAGGGGAGGGATTGTTATATGTGTATATGATAATTCGTGCAAATAAAATTGTCATATATATTTTTATGTACTGTTAAAATATATTCTTATAAGCTTTAAAACTCACAAGCCAGAGACTGCAACATAATGTCAAAACCACCTGGACAAAGGAGGGAGGACTTAATTTACAATAAAATTAGTGTGGCCAGCTCGGAGATGGATCGTCCATCAAGATGATCCGAGGAACGCCCAGGCGATGAACATGTGATAAATATCCAGAGATTGAGTTAACCAGGGCCATCAGAGAGATACATCTCAATGCCGGATTCTGGGAACACGATCACACGTGTTCATCACTTTCCGGACATGTTTTGTTCAACTTGCCACAGAGAAAGAACTCCTCATGAATATGTGTAGTCTGAAACAGAAGAAAAGGGACTCAGCCTCGGGAAAAAAAAAAACGTATAAAAAATCACTCAGACAGGACAGTCGGGGTGGAGCACAGGGGACCCTCTGCTGCAGCGGTCAAACCTGTGTCTCACCCAGCGCTGACACCCGGGCTCGGCACTGACCTTTTTTCTTTTTGATAGTGGTTTTTTGTTGTTGCTCTCTAAAATTCTATTTGGACCTTTTTTTAATAAATTTCCTTCAATTAATAAATTAGAGCATTTTTCGTTTATAACAGTGGGGAGCGGCAACCGGTTTTTGTTGTGCCTTGATAATCTGTGTCCCGTGGTGGGGGCAACAGCGGCAGTAGGATAACTGGTTTTGTTGTCAGTTTGTGGTTTAAAGGTACCTTGACCATCCATAATTTGAGTGGCTAGCCTGAGTTTTAAAACGCAAAGGGTCCCGTCGTGGGTTGCAGAAAATCCTGATTGCGGCTCCGCGCGTGCCAGGTGTGTGTGTAGTGTGCACAGATTTGTGTTTTGTGGGTTTGTGGGTCTAGGCTGTGGAAGAATTATTGGTGCACCATGTGTGTTGTGTTTTGTAAGAGTTTGTGTTGTAAGTGATTTCATTTGTGTGATTTGGAGTGTGTTATTAACCTGTGTGAGTTAAAGGGAGTGAGTGGCATAATCATTGGGGTGATTTGTTTCTCTGGTAACCAGAGGGGAATCCAGGCTTTGTAGCCTCGGGCCATGCCTTTTGCCTCCCTGTAAGACCCCGGAAAGCTTTTGGCGAGTGCATATTGAAGTTAAGAAGAGACATTTTTGTTTGTTTGTGAGGTTTGCAGGTGTTAGAGTGCGTGGTAATATTTTAAAGTTTTGGTTCTGTAATCCCTAACCACAGAGGAGTAGAGAGAGTGTGGGATCAGGGTTACCCCCTCCCCTTCTTTTTTTTTCATAGAGAGAGATTTGTGTGGTGGTTCAGCTGAAATCCCTAAGATTTTGGCGAGACCTTGTTAAAACCTTTGGTTGAGTGTGCTCGGGGTCGCGAGGGACCCCTGGATTTTGTGAACTTAAAACTGTTGGTGTTTGGAGTTGGGTTTTCATGAGGAAAAAAAAAAAAAACAAAACAAAAAAACCCCAACCTGTTTTGGTGGCTTTGATTGTGCGCAGAAAGCGGAGAGTCCAGAGCTTGTGTTCAGCTTGGCTGAAGTAGCTGAGAGATTTTTAGTGCTAAGATACGTTTGGCTCTCAGCTACACACTTGCTACGGTGTATGGAAGTTTGATTGCAATTTCTAAAGGTATTATAATAATAATATATCTAGAGCAAGGCATAACACAGGACCTGGTCTGATAAGTGATTAATAACCAGCAATTTGAGTGGACTGCCTAACTGCATTTTTTTTTCTTTTATTGAATAAAAAGGAGTTCTCTCCCTTGTAGAATAACTACATTCTTTTCCCAACAGCTGCTGTTCTGAGCCTTATTTTAAAAGAACATTGCTACCCCGTGTCAAAGGTTATAACTAATTTTTTTAGAAAATTAACAGTTTGTTTTATTCCTTTGTTTACTAGCAAAATTATATGCCCAGGAATAGGAGACACAGGAATTGAGGACTTGGTTCGGAGGAATTCCCCTGCTCAAGGAAGGATTGCTATTGTAACCCGTGGGCTGTGTTTCGTTGTGTAGTTTGCCAGGAGTCGTGGGTCAGACAGGTACTCAGGTGGAAGGCACCTAGGAGTGGAATTTGTGATTTCTGTCGTACACAGGAACAAAAGGCTACCCAGACAGCTATACGGATTTTGTTGGTAACTGGTCAGGAAACTCACAGTAGTAGTAGAATATTTGAATTGTTGGAGAACGGAATTTCAGGGACTCTAAAGAAACCAGTGGAAATCCTTAAGGTTGAGTGTGGCCAGCATATTTCTTTACCAGAGGAATACTAAGTGAAACTTAAGAGCTGGGATAAGGTAAAAAGGCATTGGGAGAGAAGGGGATTCTAAACATGGGGGCAAATGAGAGCAAGGAGATTCCCAGAGGAAGCCCTTTAGGGTGTATTTTATCACACTGGAAGGAACTGGTGGGTTATGGTGGTACTGAAACCAAGAAGGAGCTTGTTAAGTTTTGTACACAATGGTGGCCATTATATAGACTTGATGAAGGGGTGAAGTGGCCAGTAAATGGTACACTGGACTATGAGACATTATTACAGTTGATGCTTTTTCTTTCGCATGAGCAAAAGTGGCAAGAAGTGAATTATGCTGATATGTTTTTCAGTCTTCGAAATCACCCTGAGTGGCAAAGGGATTGTGGGATCAGGCCACCATCTGACCCCTTGATATTAGCTCTTGAAAAGGATAATAAAGCTAACAAAGGAAAGCCCAAAAGGTGCTGTAGCACGTGTTCAATAAATCAGAGGTGTTCACATCCCAATAAAGTGTATTCAGCAGAGGTCCTAGAACAAGAAGCAGTAGAGGCACTTTTACCACCCCCTAGGAAATGGGAAGGAGGGAGGGTAGAGGAAGGAATAAAATCAGAACCCTCATCATCTTTAGCCTCCCCTACTTCACCTGCCTTCGGAAAAATGGCGATTGAGGTAGAACCCTCCTCACCAACTCCGGGATCAAGGGAACCATCAAGGTTTTACCCACCATTGCCTAGTAGTGACAGTGAATGGGATGAACCTGAACCGAATCCCGAGCCTTCCCCACAAGGTCCAGTAGCATCAAGGACCAGAAAGCAAACTAGAAGGGATGAACCTGGACCTTCCCCACCAAATTCCAAACTTTCCCAACGTAGAACTAGAAAACAAACTAAAGGAGTCATACAAGCACCCCTAAGGGAGGCTAGAACCTCTGATGGGGAACCAAGGATGATTAAGGTCCCCTTTTTCTCAATGGATTTAGAGGCCTGGGAAAAGACTGCAAAGGGCTATTGGAGTGATCCAATAGGGGTCACTAAAAGGTTGAGGTTCATGGTTAAGCAGCATGTACCTGATTGGGCTGATTTACAGTTATTACTTGATGCCCTAACAGAAACAGAGAAACAGTTAGTTTTCAAGGTAGCCAAGGATTTAGCTGAGGATGATTGCAGAACAACACTAAAAGATGTTAAAGATGTATTTCCCCTTCATGATCCAAGGTGGGATCCTAATGAACCAGATGAATTAGCACAGCTTAAGAGATACCAAGAACTCATAGTGAAAGGGCGGGAACAAGCAATTCCTAAAACCATAAATTGGTCAGCCCTATATGCCATTAAACAAGGTCCCTCTCAAACACCTTCTGAATTTTTAGATCATCTGCGGGATGCGATGCGATGACACACCACTCTGGACCCTGAATCGGATGAAGGGAGACAACAACTAATAAACTTATTTTTAGGACAATCCACAGGAGACATCAGGTGGAAACTCCAGAAGATCCGGGGTCCAAATAGTCGAGATTTGGAAGCTCTAGTGGATGAGGCGTGGAGAGTCTTCAGTAATCGGGAAGAAGGATATAAACAAGGAATGAAAAGACTGGTAGCAGTAGTAAGGGAGGGAGAAAAGGAAAGACGTGAGCAAGGTCCACCGAGACAAGGACCATCCCAACTGGGAAAAGATCAGTGTGCATATTGCAAGAAATTTGGACACTGGAAAACCCAGTGCCCAGAGCTAAGAAGGGGTGATGAACAGAAAAAAGGGAATCAAGAGAGGAGAAAATGTGGTTGCTCATGTGAAGAAGGACAGAGGAGGACCGGAGGGCCCTACCCTAGGGGACCCTCTGGTTATAATTAAACTGGGGAACAAAGAAAAAGAAGTGTAATTTTTAATAGACACAGGGGCAACATTTTCAGTGTTGAATAAGGCCCTAATACCTGTAACCAATGATTATGTTATGGTAAAGGGGGCGACTGGCCAATCTGAAAGAGCTTATTTTTGCAAACCATTGAAGTATAAATTGGGAAAACAATGGGGGATTCATAGATTTTTTTGTCCTAGGGTAACTTTATGATGCTTGTATCCCCAGTCGTCTGTTCTGTTTGTGCTGTATATTGAGTCCTGTGCCTTTAAGACTGGTTCTAAGAGCAAGGAGAAGCGCGGAGTTTGTTTTGAGAAAACTGCCTGACTCCTCCACATTCTTCGGCGGACGGGGTGTTCGGCGGAGGCTTGGAGAGACTGCAGGACAGAGATTTCTTTTGCTTTTAGTTAGATTCAGCTAGCTAGGGCAGAGAAGTTCCCTGGACTGTTTTTTTCCCTTTTTCTTGGAACTGTTTAAACCTGCTCTGGACTGAAAACCCAGGGGAGCACTGGGGGCTGCACCTGCGGCCCACCGGGGCCTGGACCTCGGCATTTTCCAGCAGCGCTGGAGGGACTGGGACTGAGGAGAGACTGAGAGAGAGAGCCAAGCTACACCCATGGCAAGGACTTTCTCAATTTGCCATCTCACTTCAGAAGGAGAGGTTTTATTGTTTCATATTATTCATTCTTTATACTTGTATGCACTTCATTTGTTTAGTAAAATAGTTTTTTCCACTTTTCTCCAAAGAGGTTTTTTTCCGGACCGGTTGGAGGGAGGGGCCACTTGGGTTTGCTTCCTTAGAGGGATCCTATACAGGGGTTTTCTCCCAAATTTGTCCCAAACCAGGACATTTTTATATATGCCTAATGCTCCATCTGCACTTTTGGGCAGGGTTCTGCTAAAGTAGCTGGATGCAAAAATAGTATTTAAAAATGGGGAAATTAGTTTGAAGGTAAAGGACCACCAATATGTGGAGCTGTTAAGTTTAATGCTAATTACCAGAGAAACTGAAGTTGTAAGTGAAGAGGAGAATTTTAGGAAAATAATGGATCAAGTGTTTCCTGGGGTGTGGGCTTCTAATATACCAGGAAGAGCAAAGAATGCATTACCTGTACAAATTAAACTCAAGGAAGGGGAACGACCCGTGAGAGTCAAACAATATCCCCTAAAGAAAGAGGACAGAGAAGGGATTAGTCCAATCATAGAAAACTTTTTACAAATAGGATTACTAAAAGAGTGTCAATCTGATTTTAATACTCCCATTTTGCCAGTAAAGAAGCCTGATAGGTCATACAGATTAGTACAAGATTTAAGAGCTGTTAACAAAGTAACTGAAGATTTGTACCCAGTAGTTGCTGACCCTTATACCTTGTTAACCCATTTAACACCTGAACTAACCTGGTTTACCATTTTAGACCTGAAGGATGCTTTCTTTTGCCTCCCTCTCCATGAAGCCAGCCAGAAAATTTTTGCATTCGAGTGGGAGAACCCCAAAACTGGAAGGAAAAAATCAGCTCACATGGTGCGTATTACCACAGGGGTACAAGAACTCCCCCACTATATTTAGAAACAGCTTGCCAAGGATTGAGAATCTTGGGAACCTCCACCAGGAGAAGGATAGTTACTCCAGTATGTGGATGATCTCTTAATAGCCACCCGGACCCAGGAGACATGCGTGGACTGGACTGTAAGCCTCCTAAACTTTCTGGGCCTGCAAGGGTATCGAGTATCCCAGAAGAAAGCCCAAATGGTGAGGCAAACAGTCATTTACCTGGGTTATGAAGTGAGTGCTCGACAAAGGACTTTCGGGCAGGATCACAAAGAAGCAATATGCCAGACCCCGAAGCCTCAGACAGTGAAAGAACTAAGAACCTTTTTAGGCATGACATGGTGGTGCAGACTGTGGATTTATAACTATGGGTTGCTTGTTAAACCTCTGTATGCCTTGATCACAGAAGGGAGCAGAGATCTTCAGTGGACAAAGGAAGCAACCCAAGCCTTCAACCAGCTAAAGAAGTTCCTTATGTCAGATCCAGCCCTGGGACTTCCAAACGTGAGTAAACCATTTTTCCTGTTTTCTCATGAGAAGCAAGAGATTGCCTTAGGTATATTAGCACAGAGCTTAGGCCCATACCGAAGGGCAGTGGCCTATCTTTCCAAACAGCTGGACACGGCAGCTAAAGGATGGCCAGGGTGCCTCAGAGCAGTTGCAGCAGTAGCAATAAACATCCAAGAGGCACGCAAATTCACCCTAGGCCAAAAGATGACTGTGCTAGTATCTCACACAATGTCTGCAGTCCTTGAGGCAAAAGGGGGACATTGGCTCTCCCCACAGAGGTTTCTGAAGTACCAAGCCATACCAGTAGAACAAGATGATGTTGAGATTGTGGTAACTAACATTGTGAACCCAGCTTCCTTCCTCAGTGGGAGTATGGGAGAACCAGTGATCCATGACTGCCTGGAGACCATTAAAGCCACCTACTCCAGTCACCCAGATCTGAGGGACACCCTGCTCGAGGATGCTGAGACCTGTTTTGCTGATGGAAGCAGCTATGTCATCGGTGGGAAAAAGCATGCTGGGTATGCGGTTACCAAAAGCAGAGAGGTAATAGAGTCTGGGCCACTACCAGCCAACACCTCCGCGCAGAAGGCTGAGATAATCACCTTAACTCAAGCATTAGAGTTAGCAAAAGGAAAAGAGATCAACATCTACACGGACTCAAGGTATACATTTGGGGTGGTTCATGCACATGGAGCCATTTGGAAAGAGAGAGGACTGTTGAACTCACAAGGAAAGAACATTAAGCATGCACAAGAGATACTGAGACTGCTAGATGCAGTACAGCTACCTGAGAAGGTAACCATCATGCACATCAAGGCACACTAGAGTGAGCTCTGAATTGGAAGAGGGGAACATGCTGGTGGACAGAGAGGCAAAAGACGCAGCTAAAGGTGAGGTACCTGATGAGACAGTTGAAGCAGCCCTAATCCTAGATGGAAAATTCTTATTGAAGGTAAGCCAGTATATACTAAAAAAATAAGAAACTCATTAAAGCAGACTAAACAAGTTATAATCAGGAAGGATGGGCTGTGACAGAAGAAAGGAAACTTGTAGTACCTTATTTATTGTGGTCATTAGTGCAGAAAGAACATGAGAAAACACATTGGGGAATAGATGCCCTGTATAACCATTTGAAAGAAAGAATCATGGCCAGGAAACTACAGGGCACAGTGATCCAGGTAACTTGTCAGCGTAGTCTTTGCCTCCGAACTAATCCTAAGAATACCCCAAAACCTAAGGTTGGACAAATTGGGAAAGGTTGTGGCCCTGGGCAACAGTGGCAAATTGGTTTCACAGAATTACCCAGAAAAGGAGGATATCGTTACCTTTTGGTATTAACTGATACCTTTTCAGGCTGGCCAGAAGCTTTCCCTACTAGGACAGCTAAGGCATGAGAAGTGACCAAAGCACTGTTGCAAGAAATAATACCAAGGTTTGGAGTTCCAGCCACCACATCCTCCTTTATTTCAAAAATTGTGCAACAAATAAGCCACCACCTGGGGATAGATTGGGAACTGCATACTCCATATCACCCCCAATCGAGTGGCCAGGTAGAAAAGATGAATCATTTGATTAAACAACAAATTGTGAGATTGGGGCAAGAAGAAAATTTGCCCTGGCCTCAGGCTCTCCCATTGGCCTTGTTGTGAATTTGGACAAAACCGAGGGCAAAAGAGAAACTAAGCCCTTTTGAAATATTGTATGGAAGGCCATATGCGGTTCAAGGGGGAACAGCATCCATTCAAGTAGGGGAAGAAACCCTACATGGATATATGGTGGCCCTAAATAAACAACTTCGAGAAATTGAGAAATATGTGGCTGGAACTCAAAACAGAGAATTAGATGGGCCAGTACATGATGTACAACCTGGGGATTATGTGTATGTTAAGTCTTTTGCAGAAAAAACCTTAGAACCACAGTGGGAAGGACCATTCCAGGTGCTCCTCACTACCTTCACTGTAATCAAAATCAAAGAACAGAAGGCCTGGATCCATCACTCCCGTGTGAAGAAAGTCCCTGAAGGAGTTTGGAAGGCGACACCAGGCGACAGCGAACTGAAGCTGAAACCCGGAGCAGTGAATAAATGGACTTGTAGGAATCATGGACACAATGGAGAAAATTGTAATTATTGTAGCCATTGTCATAGTAACAGGAGTCAACGCAATACTACGCAGGTACAACGTAACTGGAATATATCGATGCCAAGGGAAAGCTTATGATCCCCCCTCCCGTAAGGCCTTAAATGAGATCCTAAAGGTCACAAATGCACATTTGTGGGAAGGGAGAAATGTTTGGGGATGCAATTATGCATTCGTACAAGATGGGTTCCATGAGGCTTACCCTCTACCCATGAAACTCATCCGGATCAGTCCTGAATGCTGTGACAAATGCTTGACGAAGTGTCCTGAATTTAGACTAAAAATAGAGGGGTGTGCAATAAAAGGGTATGATCTTGATTTTAATATCACTCAAGTCTGTACTGAATACCATGAGGACAAGGCCAGAACTACCCCAATAATTCCAAAGAAAGCTGTTTTAACCCAAAGGCCAGTTATTCCAGAAGAGAAGCCCATAGTTCCTATAGTTACTAGAATTGGGCCATATGCTATTAAGAAAATGGGAATTCAGAGACTACTAATTAATCCAGAATGGTCTCTGAAGTGGGTAGAAATGGGAGTACAAGTAAATGCTTTGGACATTCAGCCAGAGTGTGCCCCATTTCTTAGAAATTCCTTCATGGATTGGACCATTTGGTTTCAAAAACGGATGCCCTCCAATTTTAGGAGCAAGAGAGATTTCACTGGGCTGCTAGGGACAGGATTGGGAGTGTTAAACACAATAGATTCAGAAGTGTTAATGAATAAATTAACCACAATAGGGAGTGACTTAGTTAAATTACAGCAACCTCTGCAATCATCTTTACTAGCACTAGGTGACAGCCATTGGAAATTATCTAAAGTATTACCAGAATGGGAGAACACTGAAGAACAAGACTATGAGGTAATAATTAATGCACTAGGTACAGCCAGTGAAAACATTTCACTAGCTCTTGGATGTACTCAGGCACAACTATGGATGCAATCAGTGGCTGCTGCAGTCATAAGGGAAGGTGGGGAGGGAATATTCCCTGCTGAACTCCGCAAAATTGTTTGGGATAACGCATCTGAGATGGAAAGAGAACTTCAGTCTTGGTGGACTTTAGTCAATTTCACCTACAACCCTGTGACTAGTAAGGTAACAGCTTTTGTTTTAACCATACACAATGCATCAGTGAGCTTAATTCACCCAGTAGTTCCCCTAGGATTAAACCATGAAGGGACTGTGTTGTATCCTTCTGAACACAGAATATGGGCATGGGAAATCGGAAGAAAATGGCAAACCATTAATTTAGAGCCCTGTTCTACGAGGAAACAACTAGGGTACATGTTGTAATGCATTAATTTGGTTTATATTTCATCGGATTTGTAATGTTTTTTCTATGTATCATGTGATCTGTCCTTGCCCAGCAGTGCCCATCCCCCACACTGAGGTGTAACCTAACCCTGTTCCCCTCCCACGTATCCCTGATTGGGTGGTGCCTATGGACCCTGCCTATGGGCCCTGCCCCCTGGGGTAAAAAGCCATGGTGGGGGAGGGGCCGGGACACTCGGGCACCAGCAAGCGATCAGGACAGTCCAGCTAATCAGAGCAGGACTTGAGAATAAAAGCTGTAAAATCCCATCAGAAGCCCAGCACAGACTCTCTTCTTTTGCCATCAGCAGCTGTCTAATCTTGTGGGGGAAACTACAGGTACATATGTGAGGGGACACTAGAAAATGATAAAGATACATGTTTGGACACAGACCAAAGCATTTGCCACTTTGAAACACATTCAGGCAATCAAACAACTTTGCTTGTATATATAGGACAAGGTTGTGTCTGTCTCAGGACAGCATGTCCCACCATAATGATAGACAATCTAGTCATGAATGAGACTCAGTTTAATTTATGTGTTTGCAACTTTGTTAAAATTGAAGGATGTGATTTTTCTTATCGGGCACCTGTAATATCACATCAGTATATAAAGGCCAACTTAGTCACTGTACAAGAGATAGTGCCTGTGCCCATAGGGATGAATTTGACTTTAGTTGCTCAGTTATTAGAGCATCAAGAATTGAAAGAAATTTTGAGAGAAATTAAAAATGCAGGGAAAAAGACTCTGATCACTATACACCATGACACAGAAACCATCAAAGGGGTTTTTAAACGATTTGAAGAACACTTGTCTCATCATTGGTGGGATGTGCTTTTTGGATGGTCACCCACAGCAACCGGTATACTTAATGCTTTAATTCATCCCATCATTGTGTTGCTCATTTTAGTTAGTATAAGCTTCATTTTGTCCATTGTGATGCTTGTTTGGAATTGGAGGATGCTGCGACGGATGACAGCTTTAACCTTGCTGTCAAAGGCATATGGTTTAGTTCTGAGAGACACTAGGCACGTGTCTTGGGCAGATGAAGAAAAATCCCCATACTGAGTAAAAGAATTTACTCATCCTAAAGAAGTGGGGAATGAGACATAAACTTTAGAGAATTAAGGATTTTTAGAGGGGTTAAGATTTTAGTTAGAGATAAGCTTTGCTGAAATTAACTAAAGTAGATAGTTAGGCTTTGCTGAAATTAAAAGTCAGTAATTAACTAAGAGAAATTGGGTTTGGGATCACTCTTCCATATTAGAATAACTGATTACTTGTCAACTTTGTTTGGTTAGCTGTGTTTATAATGAAAAAATATAGAAACTGATAAACAGCTTTTAGGAACATAAGACAATTGTAGGCCTCCTCTGCCCAGAAACCCATTGAACGGTCATGAAGACATGAAATAGGAGTCCTACCAAGGGTTCATTTATCACATTTGCATGGAAAAGGTAGAAAGGTCAGAACGAGGAAGACTTCTTTACTTCCTCATTTTGGGGATCCCTCCCCATGAAAAGGACCACCGACCCATTTCAAAGAACAAACTATGCATGCTTAATAGCTTTTTAGCTAATTACTATACGGAGCGGGGAATGGGATGTACCAGGGTTATGAATATGCATTTGTGTTTTGGATATTCAATACTTTTGTAAATAAAGGGACTCTGTAATCACCTGTAAATTGCGGTGTGAATTTGGGAGCTATCCCGCACACTGTCCGGCGCCATAATAAACATACACTTTCTAACTTTAAACTGTTAGAGAGTTTTTGTCTGTCTCAGTTGGGTATCGATACTAGATCAGTACCCATATTTTCTTTAATAAGTCAAACAGATGCCACAATGCAGCCCATTTCCCAATGTTGTGACATGATAATTTTGACAAATGTTTTACAACACGGTAAAATCTAAAATCTACATGAGTATATGAAGTTGTGTTTGTGCTCAGAAATCAGTTATGGATACAACAATTTCTGGTATTTCCAATGCCTACTATGAACAAGCTACGTCAATTTTCTATCATTGATATGATCTGGTGACTTACCTTGAAAATCTCCTTGTTGGACTTGGGCTGGGACTTGGAGGCAACCCACTGCTGCTAACCAGACTTTGCAAAGATGGTGAGAAACATTGCTGAGAGGAAAAGAGTTCATGTTATTATAAATACTGTATCACTCCTGTGTGGTAACAATTGATGCTTAACTGCAGAGAATAAACAACTCAGTATCAAATTCAGCAATCAGTCGCTGGGTATACTGAAACATCACTTTTTGCTACTGAGAAAAAAAAAATTAAAATTGGACAGATTCCATTTTCATGCAGATGTATTTCACTGTACTCTGGTTAAACAGACTTGTTTTTTATTAATCACAGCATAACAGCTGAACACACCACAGAAATTCACATCCACAGGAGGAGCAGCTGGTATTTTCTCGTTTGGGGTTTTAGAGGGTTTTATTTACTCTCTAGTTTCTTGTTTGCAGCTGAGGTAGAAAGGAGCAGGTGGCTTAATCTTTTGCTACTAATTTGGTTGAATTTATTTAGCTCTACTTAAGATAAAACCATTATTACCACATTTTGCTCACCTTCCCTATTCCTCGTGTAGGTGAAGGAGCTGGAGAAACTGGAACAAAGTCTACTTGCTTTGGTGATAGTGATTTTTCAAAGTCACTGTCATTCTGTAAACAGTACACATAATTAATCTAATGAGCAGGTACCTTAACAAGAAAAGGACTGATTGGTGTGAAATCCCAAAGTTATCCTCCATCATATCAACAATTTTTAGGCAGCTTTTTATGACTTTATGCTTAACAACAGCAACAAAAAAGCCTTAAACATTACATGGAGAGTATCAGAACATGTGAGAAAATTTGAATAGGCAGTCATCCATGCAATTTCCTTTTGACACAGCAGCCCAAGGAACCCACATGTACCTTGAACAATTGATAATTCTATGCCTTGTCAGTGTGAAAAATTGCTGATCAAAAGCAGTGCTATACTAACAACTTAACTGTAGCCCAAACTATCAAAGGAAATGTTGACATGAGAGAGTTGCTAGTGTCCTGATACTGATGATAGAAACGCAAATTAAAGCATGAATGCATTACCAGGCTCAAGCTCTCCTCCCATGAGTGGCTCATCTGCATTGCTACTTGCACTTCTCTAAAAGCAGAAAAGAAATTTATTGTCCCGGGCACACAGATGGCTGCAGAGATTGTTCTGCTTTGCCTTAATGCTCACCTTTCATGAACCGTTTCCCTGTTCAGCAAATTCATTCCTTCTTCCTAAAAGATTAGCACATGAAGTAGTAAGGTAAAAAAAAACCAAAACACTTTGTTCCAGCAAATCAGAAAAGCTGTGGTTTCACTTCACTTTGGTATGTGGGAAATTTAATTCAACTCGGTTAAGCAACAATAACTTCAAGTTCTCATCCATGGAAAGGAGTGAGGAGGAGAGGATGAGAAAGAGATGTAGCAGGAGAGACCATCATGTAAGAGGTGCTTATGTGAGCTGGTTGTTTCCCAAGCAGCTTTATTTTCATTACTAACCAAAAGGTAGCTACAAAACGGAATAATGATAGTATGAACCAGAAATTCTGCATATGCCAGAGTGTCTTTATGCAGTATTGAGTAATATCATTTTACGAGGGGACACTAGTACAGATTGTCCTAGGGTAACTTTATGATGCCTGTATCCCCAATCGTCTGTTCTGTTTGTGCTGTATATTGAGTCCTGTGCCTTTAAGACTGGTTCTAAGAGCAAGGAGAAGCGCGGAGTTTGTTTTGAGAAAACTGCCTGACTCCTCCACATTCTTCGGCGGACGGGGTGTTCGGCGGAGGCTTGGAGACTGCAGGACAGAGATTTTTTTTGCTTTTAGTTAGTTTCAGCTAGCTAGGGCAGAGAAGTTCCCTGGACTGTTTTTTTCCCCTTTTTCTTGGAACTGTTTAAACCTGCTCTGGACTGAAAACCCAGGGGAGCACTGGGGGCTGCACCTGCGGCCCACCGGGGCCTGGACCTCGGCATTTTCCAGCAGCGCCGGAGGGACTGGGACTGAGGAGAGACTGAGAGACTGAGAGAGAGAGAGCCGAGCTCCACCCACGGCAAGGACTTTCTCAATTTGCCATCTCACTTCAGGAGGGGAGGTTTTATTGTTTCATATTATTCATTCTTTATACTTGTATGCGCATTTGTTTAGTAAAATAGTTTTTTCCACTTTTCTCCAAAGAGGTTTTTTTTTTACCGGACTGGTTGGAGGGAGGGGCCACCTGGGTTTGCTTCCTTGGAGGGATCCTATTCAGGGGTTTTCTCCCAAATTTGCCCCAAACCAGGACATACTTCTAATTGGCGCCCACTGCGGGGCACGAGAGAGTGGAAAAAACTTGTATTGATTATTATTAACTGCTTTTTTTGTTTGTTTGTTTGTTTGTCCCTTGGGTGGGGATTAAACAGTGGCCATGTTGCTTCTTGAATTCCTAATGTCTCTTAGAATGGAGTCTTTTCTGCATTTCTGTTCCCTAGGCTTTTTTGAGGTCTTAATACCTTTCTGGTCCCTAGGTTTGTTTTCTTACCCAGAAATAGCTCCAATATTGTCCCTAACATACAGCTTTTACACTAGGGATGCACATTCCTGAGTACAGCCAGATTGTGAGCCCTCTCTACCTGGTCACCCGCAAGAAGAACAATTTCCACTGGGGCCCTGAACAGCAACAAGCCTTTGCCCAGATCAAGCAGGAGATCGCTCATGCAGTGGCCCTTGGCCCAGTGAGGACGGGACCCGATGTGAAGAACGTGCTCTACTCCGCAGCAGGAAGCCATGGTCTGTCCTGGAGCCTTTGGCAAAAGGTGCCTGGGGAGACTCGGGGCCGACCACTGGGATTCTGGAGTCGAAGCTACAGAGGGTCTGAAGCCAACTACACTCCAACAGAGAAGGAAATCTTGGCCGCCTATGAAGGAGTTCAAGCCGCCTCAGAAGTAGTAGGCACCGAAACACAGCTCCTGCTGGCACCTTGACTACCAGTGCTGGGATGGATGTTCAAAGCAGAAGTTCCCTCTACCCACCATGCCACCAATGACACATGGAGCAAATGGATTGCCCTCATCACTCAGCGCGCCAGCATTGGAAACCCAAATCGCCCTGGGATTTTGGAAATAATTACCAACTGGCCGGAAGGTGAAAACTTTGGTCTCATGGATGAAGAGGAACAGGAACAAGTGACACATGCTGAAGAAGCTCCACCATACAACCAACTGCCAGCAGAAGAAACACGCTATGCTCTTTTCACTGACGGTTCCTGCCGCATCATTGGGATGAAACGAAAGTGGAAAGAAGCTGTATGGAGCCCCACACGACAGGTTGCACAAGCCACTGAAGGAGAAGGTGGGTCAAGCCAACTCGCTGAGCTCAAAGCTGTTCAACTGGCCCTGGACATTGCTGAAAGAGAGAAGTGGCCAAAGCTCTACCTCTACACTGATTCGTGGATGGTAGCCAATGCTCTGTGGGGATGGCTGGAGAAGTGGAAAAAGGCCAATTGGCAGCGTAGGGGAAAGCCAATCTGGGCTGCAGATGAGTGGAAGGACATTGCCACTCGGGTAGAGAAGCTACCTGTCAAAGTCCGTCATGTAGATGCCCATGTCCCCAAGAGTCGAGCTAATGAGGAGCACCGGAACAACGAGCAGGTAGATCAAGCTGCAAAGATAGAAGTGTCAAAGATAGACTTAGATTGGCAACACAAGGGAGAGTTGTTTCTAGCTCGATGGGCCCATGATGCCTCAGGCCATCAGGGTAGAGATGCCACCTATAAGTGGGCACGAGACCGAGGGGTGGATCTAACTATGGACAGTATTTCTCAGGTTATCCATGACTGTGAGACGTGTGCTGCCATCAAGCAGGCCAAGTGGGTGAAGCCCCTGTGGTATGGCGGGCGATGGTCCAAGTATAAGTACGGGGAAGCCTGGCAGATTGACTACATCACCCTTCCCCAAACCCGCCAAGGCAAGCGCTATGTGCTCACAATGGTAGAGGCCACCACAGGATGGCTGGAGACCTACCCTGTGCCTCACGCTACGGCCCGTAACACCATTCTAGGCCTTGAAAAACAAGTTCTTTGGAGGCATGGTACCCCTGAGAGGACTGAGTCAGACAATGGAACTCATTTCAAGAACAGCCTCATCAACAACTGGGCTAGGGAACATGGCATTGAGTGGGTGTACCATATCCCCTATCATGCACCAGCTTCAGGGAAAGTAGAAAGATACAATGGACTGCTAAAAACCACCCTGAAAGCACTGGGTGGGCGATCATTCAAAAACTGGGAGCAGCATCTAGCAAAGGCCACCTAGTTAGTTAACACCCGAGGTTCCACCAACAGGGCAGGCCCTGCCCAATCTAAGCCCCTACATACAGTAGATGGAGAGAAGGTCCCAGTAGTACATGTAAGAGGTTTGTTAGGGAAGACAGTTTGGATCAATTCGGCTTCAAGTACAGAAGATCCCATCCGTGGGATTGTCTTTGCTCAGGGACCAGGCTGCACATGGTGGGTAATGCAGAAAGATGGAACCACACGATGTGTACCCCAGGGAGATTTGATTGTTGGGTGAGAACCGTGTGTGATTATCGTTGTGTGCTGAATAGTACTGCCACTGTATGTAACTGTATATTGCATATTGTTTTTATATAGATGTATATGTGTGTGTAGAGCTAGAGTATATATTAGTTTTAGTAAATTGACGATATGGGGATAAGGGGTGGAATGTCCTAGTGTAACTTTATGATGCCTGTATCCCCAATCGTCTGTTCTGTTTGTGCTGTATATTGAGTCCTGTGCCTTTAAGACTGGTTCTAAGAGCAAGGAGAAGCGCGGAGTTTGTTTTGAGAAAACTGCCTGACTCCTCCACATTCTTCGGCGGACGGGGTGTTCGGCGGAGGCTTGGAGACTGCAGGACAGAGATTTTTTTTGCTTTTAGTTAGTTTCAGCTAGCTAGGGCAGAGAAGTTCCCTGGACTGTTTTTTTTCCCTTTTTCTTGGAACTGTTTAAACCTGCTCTGGATTGAAAACGCAGGGGAGCACTGGGGGCTGCACCTGCGGCCCACCGGGGCCTGGACCTCGGCATTTTCCAGCAGCGCCGGAGGGACTGGGACTGAGGAGAGACTGAGAGACTGAGAGAGAGAGCCGAGCTCCACCCACGGCAAGGACTTTCTCAATTTGCCATCTCACTTCAGGAGGGGAGGTTTTATTGTTTCGTATTATTCATTCTTTATACTTGTATGCACATTTGTTTAGTAAAATAGTTTTTTCCACTTTTCTCCAAAGAGGTTTTTTTTTTACTGGACCGGTTGGAGGGAGGGGCCACCTGGGTTTGCTTCCTTGGAGGGATCCTATACAGGGGTTTTCTCCCAAATTTGCCCCAAACCAGGACACAGATAAACCTCAAAAACATATCTGGATTCTTACCTTACTCTATGGTTTGGTGACTAACTAGACACTTGTCAGCATCTCATTTGCAATACACTGCATTGCACACAATGAATTCAGGAGTCAGTGAGGTTTTTTTCTAAAAAAAAACCTCCATAAAATATTATTTAAATTGATCAAATATATAAAATTTAACTAAACATTAACACCGAGTACAAATATGCCTCAATCTCTTCTTAGGCAGGCACCATTCCTTAAAATTAACTGAATGCTACCCAGTTTGTTCAGTGAATAAGTAGGTTCCCTAATTCAAGAGTAAAAGTTCAACTAAACATCTTCACAATCCTCATCATAAGTAGGAAGTCTAACTTCTTCACCTGTGTGATAATTTGCTCAGATTTGAAAGAGATCAGAAGTGAATCACACAGGTTCTCAGTGAGTATACAGGACATGGAATTAATTCCAACTAGTAAATCTAATGCTCAAACACAAATTAGGAAATTACACTGTTTGCTTTAATAAATGGATGACACAAACATGACTGCAGAAGCATTTTCCAGAAGACTGAATTATCAAATTTTACTTCAGGTAATAGAGCAGAGACACAACAGTCCATTCCTTTGCTCTCAGCATATTTCTCATATCTCCCTGCTCACTGCAGGGGGATTTGACCAGATGGCTTTTAAAAGTGCCTTTCAATCCAAACTAATTTATGATTCTATGATATTTACATATTAATCCTAAGTTTTTTTATATTGATAAAAAGAGCTGTACAGCTGACCTGAGTGCTTCAGAGTCTATTTAAGCCAGTAAATTATTTATATAATTAAAGCAAGCTGCTATTTTCTTCAGGATTACTGTGCAACTACCTTAAATAACCAAGGTAGGAAGCAGAAGTGCCTTCCACCACTCAGGCACCATACCCTAAAAATGCTGTTTGAAGCATTAAATTGTTTTCTTAACTTTTGACCCTGTAAAAATCAAGCCTATCCATTGAAAACTAGCCAGCTAAAAAAAAACAAATTAAAAAAAATTAAGCATCTTCAAGCCAATTTTATAATCATTCTACTGTCAAAAGGTGGAGATACAAAATGAAGGACACACGAGTTTGAGCTTGTTGATTTTAAAGCTGGAGTCAGCCTGTGGTGCTGGCTGGGAGCAGAGCTATTTGAGCCTGCTCAGGTATTCCCCACACCATCCCCCTTCCTGAGCGTTTGCTCTGCTGCCCTTCCCCCTCCATTCGTGCTGTGACAGCACAAGTACAGCGATCTGGATAAGAAAATTATACAGATGAAAAATAGCCCAGCCAGAAGAGTACAGACTGTTTTTCAGCCAGAGTGCTTCCTTATCCTCCTCATTTTCTGGCTGCACAAAAGTCTTGTGCCAACACAAGTTAAGGAACGCTTTGTTATTGGCCCCGAATATTTATGCTGGCACTGCTGCCAAAAACTTGGTGAAACTTTACCCTAAGGGTTTACATTAAAGGTTTCATTTGTAAAATGTCAATTTTAAGAATCCTCTTTCTGCTCAAATCTTCTCCTTGCTGTAAGATGCATTTTGCTTCACGAAACATGGAACTGGGTCAGGCAGTTTGAAACATCAACTGCAAAAAAACCCAGCCACCCATAAAAAACTCATTTAGAAGAATCTGTGCTTACTTGTTTGATTTGATGAAGACGACTGCTAGGAATACGGACAGATGATGGCACAAACTGCAAAACAAAGTCACATACAATTGAAAGTACAGCGGAAGGGAGGGAAAGGTGCCACAGAAATGTTAGTAGTGTTGCCTCAAACTAAAAATAACCTAATTTTAAAAAAACCCATGTCACTTATAACATTCTCAGTGTATATATAACCTACATTACTTACTTGCAAGAACATGTTAATATGTATTTCCACATTATACTGCTTTGTAAGCTCACAGATGCTAATTGGTATCAGCCTGGCTTCCATCCAATGTCCAGGCAACTAGAACTGACAGCTTTCCCCACAGAATGGAGCTGTTTTTCACTAGCACACTGTCACCCCTAGTATATATGTTGGCATAAATATTTTCCTTTATGTGATTCAGAAAATTTATTTTCATTTAAGGGATCCAGAAAGTTCCCCAATAGATCCTTTAAAAATACAAAGCCAAAACAATGCATTGTACAAAAAGGTTCCTGGATTGTTGTCTGCCTATAAATGAGTACTCTGACAGGTGAAAAAAAATCAGCTATTAGAAGGCTAACAAAGAGTTAAACACTTTCTTTATGGTTTCTCAAGAGTTTCACCAATTTGGGTGAAATCAGAGAAGACACGACTAAAAATGGTCTTCGGTTAATGTTGGCAGTTTTGCATCAAGATCTCACTGGAATGCTATGATCTAAAACTGCACACCCAAAACCGAGTAATTTAAAGTGATTATTTTCTCAAAATATAATTTTCTTTCATATATTTCCCATTCCTCACATTGTCAACCCTCAGTTGATTTATGTCACAGCCATTCAGGGATCAAAAATTCTAAACCAAAGCCTTGAATAAAGGTTTAACTTCTCTGTAAGATGGCAATCCTTCCAAAAAATAAGGTGTCTTTTTGAAATAGATGTGTTCAGCAGGTAAGGCTTGCATTATTATAAGTGCTTTTATAGTTAATTCATTATAAGGATTCATCTGCTTCACAAAACATTACTAGAGCTCTTCATCATGCCAAAGCTGGAGAACTAACATTGTTAACTGTTACTGCACCATCTTCTAATCAGTCCCACAGAGAATACAAGGACTTTGCTGCCTGACAGGGTAAGTTAACGCAGACTATTAATGCTTCATACATCCAGAACCCTCCACCTAAAAGAACAAACATGAAAACATCACACCCTGCTTTTTGCAAAAGAATTCAAACTATCAGGCTTACACAGAGGATGACTAACATTTGTGCCAGAATTTAGTCATTGTAATATATAATACTAAAGTCTAACAGCTATATTAATATCAAGGCAACAAACCCAAACAAGAGCGGCTGTGTATCAGAATAGGTTGGCTTTAGACTATCTATGAACTGAAGAAGAGGATGTCTGTGAAAAGTTCAATACATCAGATTGTTGTTTAAAAATAGATGACAATGGAGATGCCATCATAGACATAGTCAATGATATCAGAAAAATCGCCCACGTACCAGTTCAAAAGTGAGAATCAATGCTAAATACTAGCTAGTAGGATAATGTGTTAGGAGTAGAATAGTGGAAAAAGTTAGGCTTCTTCCTTTTATGTGCTACAGCTGGTCTAATATTTCTTCCTTGTTTGATCCCGTTTCATTCTGCTCATCACCAGTGTGGTACAAGGCATGCAATTAGTGAACATTAACCAAAAGTTGCCTACAACAACAACACCACAAAGGATTATGGTGTTAAAGAAACAAAATAATATAGAAGACCCCTTCAAAGAGGCAAGATTGATTTGTGAAAAAAATGAGCGAATAATGAAGGCTAGAAAACAATGAATATTGCTCGAGCCAAATTAATTATAAAAAGAAAGAGGGAGGATTGTGAAAAGTGCATATTATATGGCTCTACGCAAGATATTTACTATATGGATTATGTTGTACTGATTGTTAATGTTGTATTAATGTTTTGATAGTATGGTAAATGTAGTTTTGTAGTTAAAATGTAGTTTTTCTATACCAAACACAAGAAAACTTAAATCTTTCAGAGAAAAAAGAATTTATTATTTCCTTATCAGAAGAGACCAACTTCTCCTGCCTTGCTCAGCCCTGAAGATGCCATAGTGATTAAAGGAAAAAAGTGACACTGACCAGAGAGAATTCTTTGTTTGAATGGCATTTATGCATCATGTATGAAATGTCTGAATATTCAACAGGCTATTGCTTTTAAGACATAATCCTTTGTTAACGGGGGTCCTTCTTTGGAGCTTTTTGCTCGGGGAGGCACCCAGACGTCTGTAACTTTATTTTTTATTGTCTCGTATTGTCCTAACCCTAATTGTTCAATTTTTTTACTCTAATTCTATTTTTATAACCATCTTATTTACTATTAAACTTTTAAAATTTTAAAACAAGAGATTGGCATTTTTCACATCCTTGGAGGGAGGTGTATTGTATTGAAGTTTTGTGAGAAAAAGGGGATTTTTTGTGTGTGTGTGTGTGCATATGTCCTAGGGTAACTATGATGCTTGTATCCCCAATCGTCTGTTCTGTTTGTGCTGTATATTGAGTCCTGTGCCTTTAAGACTGGTTCTAAGAGCAAGGAGAAGCACGGAATTTGTTTTGAGAAAACTGCCTGACTCCTCCACATTCTTCTGCGGACGTGGTGTTCGGTGGAGGCTTGGAGAGACTGCAGGACAGAGATTTCTTTTGCTTTTAGTTAGTTTCAGCTAGCTAGGGCAGAGAAGTTCCCTGGACTGTTTTTTTCCCTTTTTCTTGGAACTGTTTAAACCTGCTCTGGACTGAAAACCCAGGGGAGCACTGGGGGCTGCACCTGCAGCCCACCAGAGCCTGGACCTCGCATTTTCCAGCAGCGCTGGAGGGATTGGGACTGAGGAGAGACTGAGAGTGAGCCGAGCTCCACCCACGGCAAGAACTTTCTCAATTTGCCATCTCACTTCAGAAGGAGAGGTTTTATTGTTTCATATTATTCATTCTTTATACTTGTATGCACTTCATTTGTTTAGTAAAATAGTTTTTTCCACTTTTCTCCAAGGAGGTTTTTTTTTTTTTTTTACCAGACTGGTTGGAGGGAGGGGCCACTGGGGTTTGCTCCCCAGAGGGATCCTATTCAGGGGTTTTCTCCCAAATTTGTCCCCAAACCAGGACATACTTCTAACTGGTGTCCACTGCGGAGCATGAGAGAGTGGAAAAAACTTGTATTGATTATTATTAACTGTATTTTTTGGTTGTCCTTTGGGTGGGGATTAAACAGTCAGTGGCCATGTTGCTTCTTGAATTCCTAATGTCTCTTAGAATGGAGTCTTTTCTGCATTTCTGTTCCCTAGGCTTTTTTGAGGTTTTAATACCTTTCTGGTCCCTAGGTTTGTTTTCTTACTCAGAAACAGCTCCAATATTGTCCCTAACATGCAGCTTTTACACTAGGGATGCACAAATTAGAATAGCTATTTTGCTGGGTTCGGTGATTATGGTTTAGAAGAAGCTTATAAAGATACTGGAGTTTGTTCTGGGTATGTTCGATTTATGGTTTTTTCGTCCTACCCTGCATCCTAGTTCCAGCAGCATGTTTTGGGGATTTATCAACAATTGCACCCAGATTGTTAGAGGAGCAATAGGGGATGAGGCTCTTCAGCCTCTCCTTTCCTTCTTCTCTTTTGAGTTGTTTACATCACTTTTGGAGAATGTTCAGGGTCTCCTGAATGTTAAAGACCCAACCTTCCTGGTATTTCACCTGGTGACCTTCCGCTATATGGTTTGTAGCTTTTTTAGAATGAGTCACACACTGCTAAATATTGTAGGGCAGCAGATAGAGGCAGGGGAGCAGGGAGATAAATCAGTCACTCAGGCTGCAGCCAAACACACAGCTACTCAGGTTGTAGCTAAACCAGACAGTGAGGCTAAGACACCAGCAGTTGCTGCAGTAAAGAAAGGAAAGAAGCACACGCACAAAACCGATCGACCAGTAGACGATGATTCTGGTGAAAGATCCTCAATGCCTCCTGACACCCAGTCAGAAGTCAAACCAACCGACACACAATCAGAAGCTGAAGCAACTGATGATACACAGTCAGAAGCCCAACCAACTGGCACAAGATCGGGAGTCCCACCAACTAGCACACGATCAGAAGCCCAACCAACTGGCACAAGATCAGGAGCCCAACCAACTGCTACAAGATCAGGAGCCTGACCAACTGCTACAAGATCAGGAGACAGTATTGAGTCCTTTTCCCTGAAGGACCTTCTTGGCCTAAGAAAGGATTATACTCGACAACCTGATGAATCTATAATTAGTTGGTTAGTCCATCTTTGGGATGCTGCAGACGAGGCCACAATGCTGGATGGCACTGAAGCGAGACATCTGGATCCCTATCACATGATCCAGTTATTGACCAAGAAATGATGAGGGAGGCTCACTCTTGCAGTCTCTGGGAACGGGTCCTGAGAAGTGTGGCACAAAGATATCTGTGTGCAGACGATCTCTATATGCAGCAAACCCAGTGGAAAACCATTGAACAAGGGATTCAGCGCTTGAGAGAAATGGCAGTGGCAGAGATTGTCTTCTCAGATGATCTAAACACTAGGAACCCCGACTTGGTATCATGTACACCTGTGATGTGGCGAAAACTTGTACGACTTGGGCCACAAGAATACTCGTCTGCTTTAGCAATAATGAAGCGGGATGAGACAGAGAAGACTGTGCTTGATATGGCGAAGAAGCTCCAAGCATATGCAGATGCTGTGCATGGTCCAACACATGCAAGAATCGCAGCTCTGGAAAGACATATGAGGAAATTAGAAGACAAGATAGAGGAGAATCACAAAGAACTCAGGGAGGACTGTCACAGAGACACACAAAGCAGTCACACGCAGACGAGATTTCGCAAGGCAGAGGTCCTTCCGATCCCTGCTCACAGCTGAAAACCGAGAGAGGAAGAGACCCCTTTGTTTATTCTTTTACTTTTTATACATTTTTGGGTCTAGCAGAAGATTGACTTTTTGGGGTTTCCACCCCTCAGCCTCAGTGGCCAGACCAATTGTCAGTTACAATTGTTTTCAGGTTAGAAATATGCAAACAAACGACAAAGAATGAAAAACAAAGGATTTGTTTATATTACTTCTGTGGGAAAGGTAGAAAAACTGCTCTAATATTCTACAGTAACTAAAGATCTGACTCCATTTATGAAAATCAAAAGGCTAATAAAGAAACTCAGAAAAACCAGGGTAACAGAGGATATTCTCCAGATCTCTGCAGTACAGGTTAGAGGCTCTGGCACCACACGCAAACGTTCCCTAGATAGAGAGGGAAAAGGCATCCCACGGGCTAAGCTGTGGGTCCTCCTGCGTGAATGTGGAGAAAACATGAAAAAATGGGATGGCGAATCTACTGATGCTATGACACAACGGCTGCATGAATTGTTGGATGGCAAGACTATGAGAGGAATTTCTAGCAAGAAGGAAGCAGCTCCGGTTACCCAGGGAAATAAGGATAATCAGGCTTAGAGGGCCGCTGCCTCTAGCCAGGTAGAGGCTAGGGAAAACCATGTTTTTTGGACTGTGTGGATTCATTGGCCTGGCACATCAGAACCACAAAAATATGAGGCCTTAGTTGACACTGGTGCACAGTGCACATTACTCCCATCAAGACATGTGGGGGAAGAATCTGTTTCCATTGCTGGGGTGACAGGGGGTTCACAAGATTTTACTTTGGTGGAGGCTGATGTGAGCCTGACTGGAAATGAGTGGAAGAGACACCCTATTGTGACAGGCCCAGAAGCTCCATGCATTTTGGGCATAGACTTCCTCTGAAATGGGTATTTCAAAGACCCAAAGAGATTTAGGTGGGCATTTGAGATAGCAGCTGTAGAGACAGGGGGTGTTAAGCAGTTGAATGCCTTGCCTGGACTATCAGAGAACCCATCTGCTGTAGGTCTTCTGAAGGTGGAAGAGCAACAAGTGCCAATTGCCACATCAACAGTGCATCGCCGAAAATACAGAACAACTCGAGATGCTGTGATTCCCATCCACAAGATGATCCGTGAGCTGGAGACTCAAGGCGTGGTCAGCAAAACTCACTCACCCTTCAACAGCCCCATCTGGCCTGTGCGCAAGTCTGATGGAGAATGGAGATTGACTGTGGACTACCGTGCCTTGAACGAAGTGACTCCACCATTGAGTGCTGCTCTGCCGGACATGCTGGAACTCCAGTACGAGCTGGAGTCCAAGGCAACAAAGTGGTATGCCACAATTGACATTGCTAATGCATTTTTCTCCATTCCTCTGGCTGCAGAATGCAGGTCTCAGTTCTCCTTCACATGGAGAGGAGTGCAGTACACCTGGAACTGATTGCCCCAGGGATGGAAACACAGCCCCACCATCTGCCATGGACTGATCCAGGCTGCACTGGAAAAGGGTGAGGCTCCGGAACATCTACAGTATATCGATGACATCATTGTATGGGGAAACAGCAATGGAAGTGTTTGAGAAAGGAGAGAAGATCATCCAGATTCTCCTGAAGGCTAGCTTCGCCATCAAGAAGAGCAAAGTTAAGGGACCTGCTCGAGAGACCCAGTTTCTAGGAGTAAAGCGGCATGATGGAAGGCGTCAGATTCCCACTGAAGTTATCAACAAGATCACAGCAATGTGTCCACCAACCAACAAGAAGGAAACACAAGCTTTCCTAGGTGCCATAGGTTTCTGGAGGATGCACATTCCTGAGTACAGCCAGATTGTGAGCCCGCTCTACCTGGTTACCCACAAGAAGAATGATTTCCACTGGGACCCTGAACAGCAATAAGCCTTTGCCCAGATCAAGCAGGAGATCGCTCATGCAGTGGCCCTTGGCCCAGTCAGGACAGGACCAGATGTGAAGAACGTGCTCTACTCAGCAGCCGGGAACAATGGCCTGTCCTGGAGCCGTTGGCAGAAGGTGCCTGGGGAGACTCAGGGCCGACCACTGGGATTATGGAGTCGAAGCTACAGAGGGTCTGAAGCCAACTACACTCCCATAGAGAAGGAAATCTTGGCCGCCTATGAAGGAGTTCAAGCTGCCTCAGAAGTAGTAGGCACTGAAACACAACTCCTGCTGGAACCTCGACTACCAGTGCTGAGATGGATGTTCAAAGCAGAAGTTCCCTCTGACCGCTGTCGCAGTGTCCGAATCGCATGTTAATCACGCTGCAATAGCTAGCTCAGTCCACTAGATGTCACTGCAGCAGCGTGGTAGGGCAAAGTGGCTAGCTAAGAAAGCCTCCTTCTGCCCTGCGATGGGCACGGTGATGAAGCAATGGCGACCTCAGCAGTAGGAAGAAAGCCGGACTCTTGCAGCAGGATTTAAATGAGGTTTATTGGAGAGGAGAGTGCCCCGAGGGCTCTCTCCTATGACCTGCTGCCCAGAAGAGACCCCGGGCCAGGGGTGCACGAGCTTTTTAAAGTGGGGTGGAAACAGGGGTGGCTGACAACCGGTTCAGCCAGTCACGACAACGGGGGGGTAACTGGGGGTGTAAACTTTACAACAGGGGGCCAACCACACAAGATGGGAGGGAATTCCAAGGGCCCCAGCCTATCACTCGACCCCCTCCCTGGAGTTTTCCAGAAGCCAGGGAAGGTGTCCAAAGTGACAGACAGGTCGACCACGAGGAGTGGGGGAAGGGATAGACAAAGACAGGTGCAGGGGAGGATTGATTGACAGAAAACGTCTGTTTAAGCAACCTAACTCATAAGGGGAAAACCAGTACAGAACACAGGGGTATACAGTGAACTAAATCATTACAAAAGTAACTCAAAAATCTTACAAAAATAACTTAATAACTTAATAAAACAATTCTCACACCACTACAACTCACCATGCCACCAATGCCACATGGAGCAAGTGGATTGCCCTCATTACACAGCTTGTCCGCTTTGGAAACCCAAATCACCCTGGGATTTTGGAAATAATTACAAACTGGCCAGAAGGTGAAAACTTTGGTGTCATGGATGAAGAGGAGCAGGAACAAGTGGCACATGCTGAAGAAGGTCCACCATACAACCAACTGCTGTTGGAGTCCAGGGCATTCCTTTGGTTGCCCTGGAGGGTCAGAGACCTGGACAGCGGGGTCTGGGACCCTGGCCCAGAGCCCAGAGCTCAGAGAGACACTGGATTTGATTTCAGTCCATGGGAGAGGCTTCTTGCACTGCAGGAAGCATTGCAGGCCACAAGAGTGTGAAAGATTGTAGTTTAGTATATCACGGGGTGAAAAAACAGTGGGTTTGGGATTTTTGGCATTGAAGTGAATGGGGCAAGATGGAGAATTTAGGGTGTTGTCTCTTTCTTCTTCCTTCTTGTTCCCTCACTCCATTTCTGCAGTGACGTTGGCACAAAGTAGTTAGTGAGGATTGGGTCAGAGTAAAGATGACCTTTTTAGTAATAGTAATAGACATTGGTAATAAATAGTAAATAAAGAATACATAACAATTAGTATAAAAGATAAGGACAGCCCAGAGACGGGGAGTCGGGAGTCACCAGATGTCCGAGCCGCGGCAAACATCTTTTGGACACTGAGAAAATTGTAAGATAAGAACTAATAAAAGAAGCATGTAACCTTGAAGACTCCGTCTTTTCCTCCGTTTGGCACAGAGCTTTGCAGAGGGCCAGAACTCTAAAACCACCTGAATGCCAGGGAATTTAAACTCCTGAAAAGGAGCCCGAACAGCTGGCACCCCAGATGGGACACGAACAAACTGCCAGCAGAAGAAACACGCTATGCTCTTTTCACTGACGGTTCCTGCCGCATCGTTGGGATGAAACGAAAATGGAAAGCAGCTGTATGGAGTCCCGCAAGACAGGTTGCACAAGCCACTGAAGGAGAAGGTGGGTCAAGCCAACTCACTGAGCTCCAAGCTGTTCAACTGGCCCTAGACATTGCTGAAAGCGAGAAGTGGCCAAAGCTCTACCTCTACACTGATTCGTGGATGGTAGCCAATGCTCTGTGGGGATGGCTGGAGAAGTGGAAAAAGGCCAGCTAGCAGCGTAGGGGAAAGCCAATCTGGGCTGCAGATGAGTGGAAGGACATTGCCACTCGGGTAGAGAAGCTACCTGTCAAAGTCCGTCATGTAGATGCCCATGTCCCCAAGAGTCGGGCTAATGAGGAGCACCGAAACAACGAACAGGTAGATCAGGCTGCAAAGATAGAGGTGTCAAAGATAGACTTAGATTGGCAACACAAGGGAGAGTTGTTCCTAGCTCGATGGGCCCATGATTCTTCCGGTCACCAGGGCAGAGATGCCACCTGTAAGTGGGCACGAGACCAAGGGGTGGATCTAACCATGGACAGTATTTCTCAGGTTATACACGACTGTGAGACGTGCTGCCATCAAGCAGGCTGTCATGGGTTAGTATAGTTTAGCTTTTAGTTATAAAAGAATGTAAAATAATTCTCCAGGTCAGGACCTGGGAATTGCTTTGGAAGAGACAGAGACCTATCAGAGAGTTAGTTAGAATATTGACATCTATTCTGATCACTGAAATTGTTAGTTGTGACTTTGGGAAGTACCATATAAGACCCCTTTATTTCCTGTAGGTAGGGTCTTTTTTTCCTTTTTCCTTTGGCCAGAGAGAGACAGGTAACATCGAGCTGGGCCTGCTGCTCCCCCCTTTTGGGGGGGGAGCTGACCTGAGACTTGGCCGGATTCCATCAGCTCCTGGGTGAAGGGGGAGGAAGGAGAAGTTGCTGTTTTTTAAGAGCTACTTTCTTCAGATTTCTTTAGAGCAGGGAGAAATCTCTGCTGAGCTCTGATAAGAGCTATGGGCACTATTTGGGCTGAAGCCACCCCGATTTACACCGAGGGGTGGGCTGAGAAGGCATTTATGATCCTGCCTGGTTTTTATGATTCTGAACTGCCCGGGTGCTCTGATCTCTGATGTTTTTGTGAGTTCTTCCTCCTTCATCAGCTCGGCCTTGAAACATCTAACACTAAGAGCCACAGAGGAAAAAACAACGACTCCAAGTAGATTTAACTCTTTCTTAGCAGCATGAAGCTTCCAGAGCTCAGCCCTCCTCTGAGAGAGTAAGAAAGGACAGAGTGAACATAAAGAACAGCAGGATGAAGTCAGTAAAGCAAGAGTGAAAAGACTATTGGGACAGAGGGTTGAAGAGTTAGTTGTTCTATTCTTACTTGAGCCATGGAAATGAACTCTATATTTAAGTCATTCTTTTAAATTATGGGAAAGATATGCCTTTGGGGAGATGATTGTTTTAATTTGTGTGTAGATTTAAGCAAAGGTGTTTGTGATGAACTAAGTAATATCCTATAAGATGCTTAAATAGAGATAAAAATGAGAAACCCCCTGCGCCAGTGAAGAAGTAAGAAAATATCGCTGTACCTTGAACTAAAGAATCCTTTGCTTTAGAGTTATTCATCTTTAAAAAGTGACACCCCAGTATGCAAGAGTCTAAGACCCATGACCCATAAGCAGCTTGGGAAACTGCTTCTGGGAAGGTCACAAAGGCAAGTTTCTCCGGGCGGTTGTTTTTGTGACAGTTTAAAACTCACAAGAGAACTGTTCTAAGTTGTCAGTGGGATCCATGACTCCAAAGGATACTACTCCCCTAAAGAATTGATGAAAGACTATTATCAGATAGTGAAAGTGACTGAAAATTACAAGTTTTGTTTCTTTATGTTGTTTTGTAAGAAAGTAAACAGTTTGTAAAGAGAAGGAAAAGTTTTTGAAGTTTCATTCCATTTTAGTTTTTTCCCAACTTTCTGGTTTTTTCTATTTTTTTAGTGAAAGTTAATAAACTATTTGTTAATTTTAAGGTTAAGCCTGCTTTGTTTTTCTCCTAGTCTCTCACAAAAAAGAGTAAGTACCAAACCCAAAATGTAGTAAACATAAAACCACTACACTAAGTAGTGTTTCTGCCTAGTTTAAAATTAAAACTATGACACAGGCCAAATGAGTGAAGCCCCTATGGTATGGTGGGCGATGGTCCAAATATAAGTATGGGGAAGCCTGGCAGATTGACTACATCACCCTTACCCAAACCCACCAAGGAAAGCACTATGTGCACACAATGGTAGAGGCCACCACAGGATGGCTGGAGACCTACCCTATGCCCCACGCTACTGCCCGTAACACCATTCTAGGCCTTGAAAAACAAGTTCTTTGGAGGCATGGTACCCCTGAGAGGATTGAGTCAGACAATGGAACTCATTTCAAGAACAGCCTCATCAACAACTGGGCTAGGGAACATGGCATTGAGTGGGTGTACCATATCCCCTATCATGCACCAGCTTCTGGGAAAGTGGAAAGATACAATGGACTGCTAAAAACCACCTTGAACGCACTGGGTGGGGGATCATTCAAAAATTGGGAGCAGCATCTAGCAAAGGCCACCTGGTTAGTTAACACCCGAGGTTCCACCAACAGAGCAGGCCCTGCCCAATCTGAGCCCCTACATACAGTAGATGGAGAGAAAGTCCCAGTAGTACATGTAAGCGGTTTGTTAGGGAAGACAGTTTGGATCAATTCCGCTTCAAGCACAGACAAACCCATCCATGGGATTGTCTTTGCTCAGGCACCAGGCTGCACATGGTGAGTAATGCAGAAAGATGGAACCACACGATGTGTACCCCAGGGAGATTTGATTGTTGGGTGAGAACCGTGTGTGATTATCACTGTGTGCTGAATGGTACTGCCACTGTATGTAGCTGTATATTGCATATTGTTTATATATAGATGTATGTGTGTGTAGAGCTAGAGTATATATTAGTTTTAGTAAATTGACGATATGTGGATAAGGGGTGGAATGTCCTAGGGTAACTTTATGATGCTTGTATCCCCAATCGTCTGTTCTGTTTGTGCTGTATATTGAGTCCTGTGCCTTTAAGACTGGTTCTAAGAGCAAGGAGAAGCGCGGAGTTTGTTTTGAGAGAACTGCCTGACTCCTCCACATTCTTCTGCGGACGTGGTGTTCGGTGGAGGCTTGGAGAGACTGCAGGACAGAGATTTCTTTTGCTTTTAGTTAGTTTCAGCTAGCTAGGGCAGAGAAGTTCCCTGGACTGTTTTTTTCCCTTTTTCTTGGAACTGTTTAAACCTGCTCTGGACTGAAAACCCAGGGGAGCACTGGGGGCTGCACCTGCGGCCCACCGGGGCCTGGACCTCGGCATTTTCCAGCAGCGCTGGAGGGACTGGGACTGAGGAGAGACTGAGAGAGAGAGCCAAGCTACACCCATGGCAAGGACTTTCTCAATTTGCCATCTCACTTCAGAAGGAGAGGTTTTATTGTTTCATATTATTCATTCTTTATACTTGTATGCACTTCATTTGTTTAGTAAAATAGTTTTTTCCACTTTTCTCCAAGGAGGTTTTTTTTTTTTTTTTTTTACTAGACTGGTTGGAGGGAGGGGCCACTGGGGTTTGCTCCCCAGAGGGATCCTATTCAGGGGTTTTCTCCCAAATTTGTCCCCAAACCAGGACAGCATAGATAGAAGTAAGTGGCCTTTAGGTTGTAAGAGAAAGTGAAAAACAGAGGTGAGGGATGAATAGATAAGATCTTGGAAAATGGGACAGTAAACCAGTAAGTTGAATACAGGGAAGAAAAAAGGGTGTAAAAAATCACCAATGGAAATACCTCAAGATAGCCCTCTCGGAGTTATGTTTGCTAACTGGGATAAAAACCCTTGTACAAGAAGAAAGGAAAAGGTAAGGATGATATAATTTTTTATGACAGAATGGGCAGAGAAGGAAATAAGATCTGACCACGTTTATTGGCCCAGATACGGCTCTTTTGAAAACTGGATTTGTCAGGCTCTAAATGTATTTGTAAATTCAAAAGAACCGTTTAATCCCGAAGAAAGAGAATATGGCACATGTTGGACAGGAGATTTTAGGAGAATAAAAATCTTTCACGTATCAGAAACCCCCGAGATGAAACAAGAAAAGAAAAAGGAGAAAGAAAAGGGAGGGGAACAAGAAGAAAAGAAGGAAAGAGTAGGATCCTTTCAAGGTCTGGCTGAGACGTTAATTTTGAGGAACTAAGGATTTTTAGGAAAGTTAAGATAATAAGTTGCTGAATTAGCTGAAGTAGATAGGTAATCTTTGTTTGCAGTTAACAGAAGCCGGATCTTAGATAAGCTACCCCAGATCTTGTAACTCATTTCTTGTCAGGTTTATGTTTATGTAGTTGTCCTTGTAATGAAAAACAAAATGTGGTAAATAGGACATAAGAGAGCTGCAGATTTCCTGCTTAAAGGACCCATTGAACACAGGAAACTGAAAGTTCTACCAAGGATTCATTTGTCATGAATGCATTGAAAAGGTAGAAAGGTCAGAACGAGGAAGACTCATCTTACTTCCTCATTTTGGGTGACCCCTCCCCAAAATAGACCCCCGACTCATTTTAAGAAACAAAGTACGCATGCTTAATAGCCTTTTTTGCCAATTAGCATATGAAGCGAGGAATGGGAGGTGACAGGGGTATGAATATGTATTTGTATTTTGGATATTCAACACTTTTTGTAAATAAAAGACTTTGTAATTACCTGTGAATTTCGCAGTGCGAATTAGGGAATTATCCCACGTGCTGCCCGGCCGTAATAAACATACACTTTCTAACTTTAAACTGTTAGAGAATTTTTGTCCATCACAGTTGGGTATCGATACTAGATCAATACCCATATTTCTTTAATAAGTCATTTTGGCGAGCCAGCCAGGAGACTGCTCTCTCTGGCCGTGGGGCCAGCGGGGTCCAGGACCCCTCTGGGCGCCCACCTGGAATTTTCTGGGAAGGGGGCTCCTGCGGTCCTGCTGACCACCTGGGGAAAGACCAGAACCTGCTGGAACTACGGACAAAAGGTATGTTTATATTTGAAAATAGGTACCTTGGTATAGGCGGTTGGTAAGACACTGAGAGACGTCTCGTGCACAACATACGCCACTTGGGTTTGTTTGTAAAAGTTGTGACAGCTCTGCGGAGCCTGGTGTCAGTGGTTTGGTAGTCCGTGTCCCGTAGTGGGGACAGCGCCAACCTGTCTTTGTTGTGTCATCTTGCAGTTTAAGGGTGCCTTGGTAGTCCGTGTCCCGTAGTGGGGACAGCGGTAACCGGTTTTTTGTTATGTCATCTTGCAATTTAAAGATGACTTGGTAGTCCGTGTCCCGTGAGGGGCCAGCGGCGGCAGTAAAATAACCGGTGTTGTTGTTGTGTATTAGGAGCAGCGGTGGCTCCGGTTACAGTTTGTGGTTTAAAGGTACCTTGACAATCCATAATCCAAGTGGCTAGCCCGTTCTGGGATGCGAAGGGTCCCGTTGTGGGTCCCGGAAAATCCCGATTGCGGCCCCGAGTGCACGGAGTGTGTGTGGTGTGAACGGATCCGTGTTCTGTGGTCTCGTGGTTTTGTGTGTTTGTGTCTTCAGGTGTGGAAGAATTATTGGTGCACCGTATGTATCGTGGTCTGTGGGAGTTTGTGTAAGCGTTTTGATTTGTGTGATTTTGGAGTGTGTTAGTAACCTGTGTAAGTGTTTTTAGGAGTTTTGCAAGCTTGAAGTTGTAAAAACCTTTTGAATTCCCCACCTGATCAGAGGAGGGATCCCTCTGTTTGCAAGAGCGGAAGGATTTAAAGTGTTTGTGTTGTATCCAGATTGTGTGCTGGAGGGGAATTAGACTGTGTGTGAGCTTGAACAGCGTGTGCTTTTGGCAACAAGATTTTGCTGACGTTTTGTTAGGTGTAAAAAGCATTTGTGTAAGTTTAAATTGTTTATTTTTTGAGCTAAAAGGAGCAAGCGGCTTAAGGAGGTTTGAAACCTGAGCCAGCCCCAGCAATTGGGAGAGGGTGATTTGTTTCCCTGGTAACCGCGGGGGAATCCAGGCTCTGCAGCCTCGGGCCGCGTCTCTAAACTCCCTGTAAAACCCTAAGAAGTTCTTTTGGCGAGTGTTTTAGTTAAAGGGAAAAAGTTTGTTTTTTTTTTGCTTGTTTGTGAGGCTTGCAGTTGCTAGAGTGTGTGGTAATATTTTAAAGTCCTGGTGGTGCAGTCCCTAACCACAGAGGAGTGGAGAGGCAGCGTGGGATCAGGGTTACCCCCCACCTCCTTCTCACGAGGGATTTTTGTGTGGTGTCCTGGCCGAAATCCGTAGGATTTTTTGGTGATGCCTTGTTGAAACTTCTGGTGGAGTGTGTTTGGGGTCGTGAGGGACCCCTGGCTATTTTCTTTGCGAACCTAAAACGGTTGGTGTTTGGAGTTGGGTCTCTCTAAGAAAAGGCTTTGATTGTGTGCAGAAAGCAGAGAGCCCAGAACTTATGCCCAGAGCTAGCAGAAATAGCTGAGAAATTTTTGGTGCTGAGAAGCGCAATTGAAGTAGTCTACTTTGTCTGTAGTGGTGTGAGAATTATTTTATTAAGTTATTAAGTTATTTTTGTAAGATTTTTGAGTTACTTTTGTAATGATTTAGTTCACTGTATACCCCTGTGTTCTGTACTGCTTTTCCCCTTATGAGTTAGGTTGCTTAAACAGACATTTTCTGTCAATCAATCCTCCCCTGCACCTGTCTTTGTCACTCCCTTCCCCCACTCCTCGTGGTCGACCTGTCTGTCACTTTGGACACCTTCCCTGGCTTCTGGAAAACTCCAGGGAGGGGGTCGAGTGATAGGCTGGGGCCCTTGGAATTCCCTCCCATCTTGTGTGGTTGGCCCCCTGTTGTAAAGTTTACACCCCCAGTTACACCCCCCATTGTCGTGACCAGCTGAACCGGTTGTCAGCCACCCCTGTTTCCACCCCACTTTAAAAAGCTCGTGCACCCCTGGCCCGGGGTCTCTTCTGGGCAGCAGGTCACAGGGGCAGAGCTCTCGGCTCTCTCCTCTCCAATAAACCTCATTTCTACCCTGCTCTTAAGAGTCCGCCTTCTTCCTACTTGCCGAGGTCACCATTGCTTTCATCACCGTGCCGTCTCTGCCGGAGGGATACGAGCCCTCAGGCGAAAGCAGGCTTGCTGCCCTAGCCTCTTCGGCCTTCCACGCTGCTGCAGTGACATCTAGTGGACTGAGCTAGCTATTGCAGCGTGATTAACACGCAATTTGGACACTGCGACATTTGTCTTTTGTAACATTTTGGACCAAAAGGGATTCTAATCATGGGGGCAAATGAGAGCAAAGAGATTCCCAGAAGAAGCCCTTTAGGGTGTATCTTAACACACTGGAAGGAACTGGTGGGCTGTGGTGGTACCGAAACTAAGAGGGAGCTTGCTAAGCTTTGTACACAATGGTGGCCATTATATAAACTTGATGAAGGTGTGAAGTGGCCAGTACACGGTACACTGGACTGTGAGACATTATTACAATTGATGCTTTTCCTTCAGCATGAACAAAAGTGGCAAGAAGTAGCTTATGCTGATATGTTTTTCACTCTCAGGAATCATCCCGAGTGGCAAAGGGATTGTGGAATGAGGTCACCATCTGATCCTTTAGTATTAGCCCTTGAAAAGGATAATAAAGCTACTAAAGGGAAGCCCAAACGGTGTTGTAGTACCTGCTCAGTAAATCAGAGGTGCACCCATCCTGACAAAGTATACCAAGCAGAGGCTTTGGAACAAGAGACAGAAGACATACTTAAGCCACCCCCTAGGAGGCAGGAAAGGAGGAGGGTGGTGGGGGCCGCAAATTCAGAACCATCATTGACTCCAACCCCCCCACTTCATCTTTAGCTTCATCTTCCTTTGGGAGGACAGCAATTGAGGTAGGGGGTTCTTCACCCACTCCTAAACCCTGGGATCCACCACTGCCTAGCAGTGACAGTGAGTGGGATGAACCTGAGCCCCTCCCACCGGGTCCTAAGATTCCCTCACAAGGACCTATAGCATCAAGGACCCGAAAACAAACCAGAGAGGTCGTACAAGCACCTCTAAGACAAGCAATAACCTCTGATGGGGAAACAAAACTGATTAAAGTTCCCTTTTCCTCAAGTGATTTAGAAATTTGGGAAAGGATTGCTAAGGGCTATCGAAGTGATCCTATAGGGGTTGCTAAGAAAATGAAGTTTTTGATTAAGCAGTATTCACCTGATTGGGCAGATCTGCAACTGCTACTTGATGCCTTAACAGAAACTGAGAAACAATTAGTTTTGAAAGTGGCTGAGGATCTAGCTGAAGATGATTGTAGGACAACACAGGAGGATGTTAAAGATGTATTTCCCCTTCAAGACCCAGGTTGGGATCCTAATGATGATGAGGAGTTAGGACGGTTAAAGAGATACCAAGAACTAATAGTAAAAGGGCTAGAAAGAGTGTTGAGGGTTAAGTCTCCTGTAGAATTCCCCCCCCCCCCCCCAAGTTGCTAGGAGACTAAATGCTGAGTACTTTACCTGGACAAAAAGAAGCTGATCACTTAATTTGGGGGAGGGAGAAAAAAGCTCAGGGAGAGAGAACTGAGGGTGGGGGGTCGGGCGTCTCTCGTTTTCTGGGGAGCGGGGTTTGAGGACTGCTGGCTGCTGGAGTCCACGGTTGGTGAGGGAGTCTGGTCCTGGGAATTCTACCATTTGTTGGAGTATCCAAGAATTTGGAGTTTCTTCTCTGTCCTGCTGGATTTTGGGTGAGCCCAGGTCCCGCCGCTGCGGCTTCTCCGGCACTGCCACCTCTGCCTGCCAGGACACCCCCTGCCTGCGGAGGACACCGCGCCCGGCTTCCAGCCATCAGCGCCGGAGTTTCCACTGTTTGCCCTCGGGGTTCTTGGTTCTGTTCTACTATTGTTATAATTGCTGTTGTTTTTTGTCTGTCCTGTTATATTTACTAGTAAAGGACTGTTATTCCTTTTCCCCATAGCTCTGACTGAAAAGTTTCTTTAATCTTCCAAATTATAATAACACGGGGGGAAGGATTTGAATTCCTCATTTCCTGGAGAGGCCTGCCTCTCCATAGCAGACACCTGTCTTTTCAAACCAAGACAAAGAGCAATCCCCAAAACCATAAACTGGTCAGCCTTATATGCTATCAAACAGGGCCCCTCTCAAACACCTTCTGAATTTCTAGATCACCTGCGAGATGCAATGCGCCGACACACCACCCTGGATCCTGGATCTGATGAAGGAACGCAGCAATTAATAAATTTATTTTTAGGACAATCCACAGGAGATATCAGGCAGAAACTCCAGAAGATCCAGGGTCCAAACAGACAGAATTTAGAAACTTTATTAGATGAGGCCTGGAGAGTTTTTAGTAACTGGGAAGAAGGGTATAAACAAGGGATGAAGAAACTAGCAGCAGTAGCAAAAGAAGGAAAAAAGGGAAAACATGGGCAAGGTCCACCAAAACAAGGACCACCCCGACTAGGAAAAGATCAATGTGCATTTTGTAAGAAATTTGGTCACTGGAAAAACCAGTGCCCAGAATTAAGAAAGGGTAATGAACATAAAAAAAATTGATCAGAAAAAGGAAAAAGTAGTTGCTCATGTAAAAGAGGACTGAAGGGGACCGGAGGGCCTTACCCTAGGGGACCCTCTGGTTATAGTTAAACTGGGGAACAAAGAAAAAGAATTGAAATTTTTGATAGATACAGGGGCAACATTTTCAGTGTTGAATAAGGCCCTAATACCTGTAACCAATGACTATGTTATGGTAAAGGGGGCAACTGGCCAATCTGAAAGAGCTTATTTTTGCAAACCATTGAAGTATAAATTGGGAAAACAGTGGGGCATCCACCGATTTTTATACATGCCTAATGCTCCATCTGCACTTTTGGGCAGAGATTTGCTAGAGCAGCTGGAAGCAAGAATAATATTCAAAAATGGGGAAATTAGTTTGGAGGTAAAGGATCAACAATACGTAGAACTGTTAAGCTTAATGCTAATAACCAAAGAAATTGATGTGGCAAGTGAAAAGGAAAATTTTAGGAAAATAATGGATCAAGTATTCCCAGGAGTGCGGGCCTCCAATATACTAGGAAGAGCAAAGAATGCACTATTAGTGCAAATCAGGCTTAAAGAAGGAGGACAGCCAGTAAGGGTTAAACAATACCCCCTAAAGAAAGAAGATATAGAAGGGGTTAGCCCAATTATTGAGAACTTTCTGCAGCTAGGACTACTGAGAGAGTGTCAATCTGATTTTAATACTCCTATTCTGCCAGTAAAGAAACCTGATGGGTCATACAGATGAGTACAAGATTTAAGGGCTGTTAACAAGGTAACTGAAGACTTGTATCCAGTGGTTGCCAATCCCTACACCTTGTTAACCCATTTAACACCTGAACTAACTTGGTTTACTGTTCTAGATGTAAAGGATGCTTTCTTTTGCCTCCCTCTCCATGAAGACAGCCAGAAAATTTTTGCATTCAAGTGGGAAAGCCCTAAAACTGGAAGAAAAACTCAGCTCACATGGTGTGTGTTACCGCAGGGGTACAAGAACTACCCCACTATATTTGGGGAACAGCTTGCCAAGGATTTAGAGTCCTGGGAACCTCCACCAGGAGAAGGAGAGTTACTCCAGTATGTGGATGATCTCTTAATAGCCACCCGGACCCAGGAGACATGCGTGGACTGGACGGTAAGCCTCCTGAACTTTCTAGGCCTGCAGGGGTATCGAGTATCCCAGAAGAAAGCCCAAATGGTGAGGCAAAGAGTCATTTACCTGGGTTACGAAGTAAGTGCTGGACAAAGGACTCTGGGGCAGGATCGCAAGGAAGCAATATGCCAGACCCCAAAACCTCAGACAGTGAAAGAACTAAGAACCTTTTTAGGCATGACAGGGTGGTGCAGACTGTGGATTTATAACTATGGGTTGCTTGTTAAACCTCTGTATGCCTTGATCACGGAAGGGAGCAGAGATCTTCAGTGGACAAAAGATGCAACTCGAGCCTTTGACCAACTAAAGAAGGCCCTTAGGTCAGCTCCAGCCCTGGGACTTCCAAACGTGAGTAAACCATTTTTCCTGTTTTCTCATGAGAAGCAGGGGATTGCCTTGGGAATATTAGCACAGAACTTAGGCCCATACTGGAGGGCAGTGGCCTATCTTTCCAAACAGCTGGACACGGCAGCTAAAGGATGGCCAGGGTGCCTCAGAGCAGTTGCAGCAGTAGCAATAAACATCCAAGAAGCACGCAAATTCACCCTAGGCCAGAAGATGACTGTGCTAGTATCTCACACAATGTCTGCAGTCCTTGAGGCAAAAGGGGGACATTGGCTCTCCCCACAGAGATTTCTGAAGTACCAAGCCATACTAGTAGAACAAGATGATGTTGAAATTGTGGTAACTAACATTGTGAACCCAGCTTCCTTCCTCAGCGGGAGTATGGGAGAACCAGTGATCCATGACTGCCTGGAGACCATTGAAGCCACCTACTCCAGCTGCCCAGATCTGAAGGACACCCCGCTTGAGGATGCTGAGACCTGGTTTACTGATGGAAGCAGCTATGTCGTCAGTGGAAGAAGGCACGCTGGGTATGCAGTTACCACAAGCAGAGAGGTAATAGAGTCTGGGCCATTACCAACTAATACATCTGCACAGAAGGCTGAAATAATTGCCTTAATCCGAGCCCTAGAGCTGGCAAAAGGAAAAGAGATCAACATCTACACGGACTCAAGGTATGCATTCGGAGTGGTTCATGCTCACGGAGCCATCTGGAAGGAAAGAGGACTGCTGAATTCACAAGGCAAGAGTATTAAACATGCACAAGAGATACTGAGGCTATTAGATGCCATACAACTACCTGAGAGAGTAGCCGTAATGCACGTCAAGGCACACCAAAAAGTGAGCTCTGAATTGGAAGGGAATAGGCTGGCGGACAGAGAGGCAAAAGAAGCAGCAAAAGGTGAGGTACCCGATAAGGCTGTTGAGGCAGCATTGATTCCAGATGGAAAAGTTTCTATTGAAGGTAAGCCAGTGTACAATAAGAAAGATAAGAAACTTATCAAGGTAGAAAAGGCAAGTTATAATCAGGAGGGATGGGCTGTAACAGAAGAAGGGAAACTTGTAGTACCCTCCTATTTCTTGTGGTCATTAGTACAGAGGGAACATGAGAAAACACACTGGGGAATAGATGCCCTGTATAACCATTTGAAAGGAAGAATCATGGCCAGGAAATTGCAGGGCATAGTCATACAAGTAACTCGTCAGTGTAGTCTTTGCCTCCGGACTAACCCTAAAAATACCCCAAAGCCTAAAGTGGGACAAATTGGGAATGGTTGTGGACCTGGGCAACAATGGCAAATTGATTTTACAGAACTGCCCAGGAAGGGAGGGTATCGTTACCTATTGGTGCTAACTGATACCTTTTCAGGATGGCCAGAAGCCTTTCCTGCCAGGACAGCTAAGGTCCGAGAGGTGACCCAAGCGCTGTTGCAAGAAATAATACCACGATTTGGAGTTCCAACCACCATATCCTCAGATAGAGGACCACACTTTATTTCAAAAATTGTGCAGCAAATAAGTCACCACCTGGGAATAGACTGGGAATTGCACACCCCATACCACCCTCAATCTAGTGGCCAGGTAGAAAAGATGAACCATTTGATTAAACAACAAATTGTGAGATTGGGGCAAGAAGCAAATTTGCCCTGGCCTCAGGCTCTCCCATTGGCCTTGTTGCGAATTCGGACAAAACCGAGGGCAAAAGAGAAACTAAGCCCTTTTGAAATATTGTATGGAAGGCCATACACGGTTCAAGGGGGAACAGCATCCATTCAAGTAGGGGAAGAAACCCTACATGGATATATGGTGGCCCTAAATAAACAACTTCGAGAAATTGAGAAATATGTGGCTGGAACTCAAAACAGAGAATTAGATGGGCCAGTACATGATGTACAACCTGGGGATTATGTGTATGTTAAGTCTTTTGCAGAAAAAACCTTAGAACCACAGTGGGAAGGACCATTCCAGGTGCTCCTCACTACCTTCACTGCAATCAAGATCAAAGAACAAAAGGCCTGGATCCATCACTCCCGAGTGAAGAAAGCCCCAGAAGGAATTTGGAAAGCCACACCAGGCGATAACGAACTGAAGCTGAAGCTCACTCGGAACAACAAATAAATGGACTAAGAGTTATTTTGGACATTATGGGGAAAGTTGTAACTATTGTAGTAATTACCTTAACCATAACAGGACTCAACGCAATACCACGAAGGTATAATGTGACTGGGATATACCAGTGCCAAGGAAGAGCCTATGATCCTTACTCTCGTAAGGCTTTAAACAAGATACTAAAAGTCACAAATGTAAGCTTGTGGGAGGGAAGAAATGTTTGGGGATGTAAGTATGCATTTGTACAGAATGGGTTCCACGAGGCTTACCATCCACCCATAAAACTCATCAGGGTCAGTCGTGAATGCTGTGACAAATGCTTGAGTACATGTCTAGAGTTTAGGCTCAAAATAGAAGGGTGTGCGATAAGAGGATATGACATTGACTTTAACATCACTCCGGTATGTACTGAGTACCATAAGAACCAGACCAAGATCCCTTCACCAGTGCCAAGAAAGGCTGTGATCACCAAGATGCCAGCTATTCCAGAAGTGGAGGAACAAATAACTCCTGTAGTTACCAAAATTGGGCCATATGCTATTAAGAAGACAGGAGTTCAGAAGCTGATAGTTAACCCAAAGTGGTCTTTAAAACGAGTAGAAATGGGAGTACAGGTAAATGCTTCACACGTCCGGCCAGAATGTGCCCCATTTCTCAGGAACTCCTTTATGGACTGGACTACTTGGCTTCAAAAAAGTATGCCTCCCAATTTTAGGAACAAGAGGGATCTCACTGGATTGCTAGGAACAGGACTGGGAGTGCTGAACACAATAGATTCAGAAGTGTTACTGAATAAATTAACCACAATAGGGAGTGATTTAGTCAAACTACAACAACCTTTGCAATCCTCTCTACTAGCACTAGGTAACAATCACTGGAAATTGACCAAGATATTACCAGAATGGGGAGACACAGAGGAGCGAGATCATGAAGTAATAATTAACGCACTAGGCACAGCTAGTGAAAACATCTCGTTGGCCCTAGGGTGTACTCAGGCACAACTGTGGATGCAATCAGTGGCTGCCGCAGTTATCAGGGAAGGTGGAGAAGGAATATTCCCTGCTGAAATTCGCAAAATTGTCTGGGATAATGCCTCTGATATGGAGAAGTGTAGTAGTGTGAGAATTGTTTTATTAAGTTATTAAGTTATTTTTGTAAGATTTTTGAGTTACTTTTGTAATGATTTAGTTCACTGTATATCCCTGTGTTCTGTACTGGTTTTCCCCTTATGAGTTAGGTTGCTTAAACAGACGTTTTCTGTCAATCAATCCTCCCCTGCACCTGTCTTTGTCACTCCCTTCCCCCTCTCCTCGTGGTCGACCTGTCTGTCACTTTAGATACCTTCCCTGGCTTCTGGAAAACTCCAGGGAGGGGGTCGAGTGATAGGCTGGTGCCCTTGGAATTCCCTCCCATCTTTTGTGGTTGGCCCCCTGTTGTAAAGTTCACACCCCCAGTTACACCCCCGTTGTTGTGACTGGCTGAACCGGTTGTCAGCTACCCCTGTTTCCACCCCACTTTAAAAAGCTCGTGCACCCCTGGCCCGGGGTCTCTTCTGGGCAGCAGGTCAGAGGAGAGAGCCCTCGGGCCGCTCTCCTCTCCAATAAAACCTCATTTTTAAAACTTGCCCAAGGAGTCCAGCTTTCTTCCAGCTGCCAAGGTTGCTGCTTCATCTCCGTGCCGTCGCTGGCGAAGATTTGAAGCTCTCAGGGCAGGAAAGCAGGCTCGCTGCCCTAGCCCCTTCGCCTTTCCACGCTGCTGCAGTGACATCTAGTGGACTGAGCTAGCTATTGCAGCGTGATTAATACGCGATTTGGACACTGCGACAGAGAAGGAACTTCAGTCCTGGTGGGTGTTGGTCAATTTCACCTATAACCCTGTGACTAGTGTAGTGACAGCCTTTGTTTTAACTAGACATGATGCCTCAGTGGACTTAATTCACCCAATAGTCCCCTTAGGATTAAACCATGAGGGAACTGTATTGTACCCTTCTGAACACAATGTGGGCACGAGAAATTAAAGGAAAGTGGCAAACTATTAATCTAGAGCCCTGTACTGTGAGGAGACAACTAGGATACATATGTGAAGGGATGTTAGAGGGTGACAAAACACTTGTTTAGACACAGACCAAAGTATTTGTCACTTTGAAACACATCCAGGCAAACAGACAACTTCACTTGTGTATATAGGACAAGGTTGTGTCTGTCTTAGGACAGCATGCCCCATCATAAGGATAGACAACCAAATCATGAATGAGACTCAATTCAATTTGTGTGTTTGCAATTTTGTTAGAATTAAGGGATGTGATTTTTCCGATCGAGTACCTGTAATATCACATCAATATATAAAGGCCAACCTAGCCACTGTGCAGAAGATACTGCCTGTGCCCATAGGAATGAATTTGACTTTAGTTGCTCAGTTGCTGAAGCATCATGAATTGAGAGAAATCTTAAAAGAAATTAGAGATGAAGGGAAAAAGACATTAATTACTATACACCATGACACAGAGACCATCAAAGGGGTTTTTAAAAGGCTTGAGGAACATTTGTCTCATCATTGGTGGGATGTGCTTTTTGGGTGGGCACCAACAGCAACTGGAATATTGAATACCTTAATCCACCCTATAGTTGTGTTGCTTATTTTGGTCAGCATAAGTTTAGTGTTATCCATTGTAATACTTGTTTGGAATTGGAGGATGCTACGACGAGTGGCAGCTTTAACATCACTATCAAAGGCGTATGGCTTGGTCTTGAGAGACACTAGCTGTACAGCATGGATAGATGAGGAAGACTCTATACTGAGTAAAAGAATTTACTCATTTCAAAGAAGAAGTGGGGAATGAGACGTTAAATTTGAGGAACTAAGGATTTTTAGGAAAGTTAAGATAATAAGTTGCTGAATTAGCTGAAGTAGATAGGTAATCTTTGTTCGCAGTTAACAGAAGCCAGATCTTAGATAAGTTACCCCGGATCTTGTAACTCATTTCTTGTCAGGTTTATGTTTATGTCGTTGTGCTTGTAATGAAAAACAAAATGTGGTAAATAGGACATAAGATAGCTGCAGATTTCCTGCTTAAAGGACCCATTGAACACAGGAAACTGTAAGTTCTACCAAGGAATCATTTGTCACGAATGCATTGAAAAGGTAGAAAGGTCAGAACGAGGAAGACTCATCTTACTTCCTCATTTTGGGTGACCCCTCTCCAAAATAGACCCCCGACTCATTTTAAGAAACAAAGTACGCATGCTTAATAGCCTTTTTTGCCAATTAGCATACGAAGCGAGTAATGGGAGGTGACAGGGGTATGAATATGCATTTGTATTTTGGATATTCAACACTTTTGTAAATAAAAGACTTTGTAATTACCTGTGAATTTCGCAGTGCGAATTAGGGAACTATCCCGCGTGCTGCCCGGCCGTAATAAACATACACTTTCTAACTTTAAACTGTTAGAGAGTTTTTGTCCGTCACAGTTGGGTATCGATACTAGATCAATACCCATATTTCTTTAATAAATCGTGGCCCTCGCCGTTCCCGCTCGTGCTCCCGCCGTTTGCGACCGAGTCCCCTGTCCCGGGTCCCGCATCAGCCCCGCCTGCCCCAGTTCCCGTCCTGAGTGCGGGCTCGCAGACCGCAGCAGCTGCGCCAGTCTCCACATACACCCCAACCCCGGCCCCGCTGGTGAATTTGTCTGCCCCGGCCGCCTCGTGCACGGCCGCCCTAAGGGCTGTGCCCGGGGTCCCTCTTGACGCGTGGTCTAAGACCACCGCCCCGACCATGCCGGGGGTCCCGTCGGTCCCAGCCGTCCCATTTCCAATCCCCGACTGCCCTGCCCGTGCCGGCTGCACTGGGTGCCGCCACGGCTGCTTTGTCTCTGCCGGAAGCCGCTGACTCAGCCGCCATTAGCCCCATGCAGGCTGTCTGCGCCCCCATCTGGTATCCCCCGGAACTGCCCCCTCCTCCGGTCCCGGCAGCAAACCCCGCCTACGCTCCGCTCTTGGAGAACCAAGCCTCGGCACTATGCCCTCCCCTCACCCCCCTTCCTGCCCTGAGCTACGTTCCCTCGGTAACCACAGCTACTGCTCAGAGAAATGACTTCTCCCTAGAGATGCCTTATCGAAACGCTAGAAGTTCACTTAAAAGACAGCCCTCTCTGGATTCTTTCTCAAAACACAGGAAAAAGATGACAGAGGATAAAAACCAAAAATGGGGTAAAGAAATTAGTCTATTTCCACTAAGAGAAGTCCCAATGGGAGGGGGTGGAACAGGGTTTGTAAATGCCCCTTTGACTTCTTCTGAGATCAGAAATTTTAAAAAAGAAATCAAAGGAATTTTGGAGGACCCCATAGGCACAGCCGAACAATTAGACCAATTTTTAGGTCCGAATATTTATACTTGGGAAGAGATGCAGTCTATAATGAAAATAATATTTTCTCAGGAAGAAAGGCAATTAATCAGAGCAGCTGGAATAAAAGTTTGGGGAAAAGAAATCCCACAGGGGCCCCCTGGAGAAAACAAAATGCCAACTGCGCCTCCTGAGTGGGGTCAAAATAATGAGGAGGGGAGGAAACACATGAATGAATATCGTAATTTAATAATCAAGGGAATAAAAGAGGCAGCACCCCGAGGGCAAAACGCTAAAAAAGCTTTTGAGGCACAGCAAGAAAAAGAAGCATCTCCAACTGAATGGTTGGACAGACTTAGGAGAAATATGAAACAATATTCCGGAATAGATCCTGAAACTGATGTGGGAAAAGCTTTGTTAGGGATTAACTTTGTTACAAATGCCTGGCCAGATATTAGAAAAAAAATAGAAAAAATTGAGGATTGGCATAATAAATCATTAGATGACTTATTAAAGGAGGCTCAGAAAGTTTATGTCCGAAGAGATGAAGAGAAAGCTAAACTGAAAGCAAAACTTATGGCAGTCACCATGCGAGAAAACAATTTCCAGAAAAATCAAAAACACACAGGCACTGCTTCTAGATATAAAATTAGTAGAGACAGGGGAAAGGAAAAGAATAGAATCCCAATACAAGCCAAGTCTCAGGAGCATTCCAGGAATGTCTGTTTTTACTGTGGGGGCGAGGGACATTATAGGAGAAATTGTCCTAAGCAGGTAATAGATCTGAAAATCTTCAAAGAGATGAGCACAGAGGAGGAATAGGGAGGTCAAAGGCTCTATTTTTTAGGGGACAAATACCATCTAGAGCCTGTGATAACTCTAAAAGTGGGTCCCCAAGGAGAAGAATTGGAATTTGTGGTAGATACAGGGGCAGAAAGAACCTGCCTGCTAAATATACCAAAAGGTTATAGTGTGAGTAAAGATACTGCAAAAGTAACAGGGGCAAAAGGAGAAACTTTTACAGTTCCAGTCATTAAAGATGTAGAAATTGAAGGGGAAACTAAAATTTGGATGGGAGATGTCTTATTGGTCCCAAAGGCAGGTAGCAACTTACTAGGAAGAGACTTACAAGTGAAATTAGGAATAGGGGTTATACCAGAAGATGGGAAAATGACAGCTAAAGTTTTAAAATTAGGCCAAGAGGATGAAGAAAAAATTAACAAGGAAGTTTGGGATGGGGAAGGAAATAGGGGAGGATTAAATATTGACCCTATAAGTGTTACAATAGAGAGAGAAGATTGTCCCAAACGTGTACATCATCACCCCATATCTTTAGGACGGGAAGGTTTGAAGCCACTAATAGAAGGACTAATAAAGGACGGGACATTAGAACCTTGCATGTCTCCCCATAATACCCCTATTCTCCCAGTAAAGAAGCCTGATGGGAGTTATATACTAGTACAAGATTTAAGGGAGGTTAACAAAAGAACTCAGTCTCACTACCCAGTGGTACCCAATCCCTGTACACTTCTAAGTAAAGTTCCACCCCAGCATCAGTGGTTTAGTGTAGTGGATCTTAAAGATGCTTTTTGGACCTCTCCACTAGCCAAGGAGAGCCGAGATATCTTTGCCTTTGAATGGGAGGATCCAAAAACTGGAAGAAAGCAGCAATTAAGATGGACGAAATTACCCCAGGGGTTCACAGAGTCTCCAAACTTATTTGGGCAAGCCTTAGAAAAAATACTATAAGCTTTCTCCACTCCTCCTAGAACACAAATCATCCAATATGTGGATGACCTTTTACTATCTGGGGAAAATGAAGTTGAAGTTAGAGAAACTACAATAAAACTTTTAAATATTTTTGGGGAAAAAGGATTAAGGGTATCAAAAGGGAAGCTGCAATTTGTAGAACCAGAGGTAAAATATCTTGGACACTTGATAAGTAAGGGTAGTCGAAGGCTCAATCCAGGGAGAATTGCAAGAATTTTATCCCTTCCACCTCCCTCTTTAAAGAGGGAAATCAGAAAACTACTCAGATTATTGGGATATTGTAGATTATGGACTGAGGGGAACACACAGGCAGTAAAATTTTTGTATGAAAAGTTGACAGAGGGAGATAATATAAAATGGACCAAGGAAGATGATAAATTAGAAAAATTGAAGTTAAAACTGGCCTCAATACCAGCTTTAAGCTTACCTTCACTAGAAAAACCCTTTCATCTGTATGTGAATGTAGAAAAGGGGATAGCTCATGGAGTTCTGGTCCAGGAGTGGGGAGGAGTAAAGAGACCAGTAGCTTATTTATCAAAGATGCTGGACCCAGTGAGCCACAGCTGGCCAGTATGTATTCAAGCTATAGCAGCCACTGCAATCCTGGTAGAAGAAAGTCGTAAGCTTACTTTTGGAGGTAAACTAATTGTGTGTACACCTCATGCGGTTAGAAATGTGTTAAATCAGAAAGCTGAAAAATGGTTGACAGACTCTAGAATGTTAAAATATGAAGCAATCTTGATAGACAGTGATGATCTGACATTAGAAGTAAACAGAAGTTTAAATCCAGCTCAATTCTTATATGGGGAACCAGCAGATAAGCTAATACATAATTGTTTAGAAATTATCCAATACCAAACAAAAGTTTGAGGGGATCTTGAAGAACAAGCCCTTTCAGAAGGGGAAATAATCTATGTGGATGGTTCCTCCAGATGTCTACAAGGAAAAAGAATGTCAGGGTATGCAGTAGTTGATGGAAAAAACATGTAAACTATTGTAAAAAGGGAAATTACCTTCAATCTGGTCAGCTCAAACTTGTGAATTATATGCTCTAAAAAAGGCACTGGAATATTTAGCACACAAGAAAGGAACTATATATACTGATTCGAGGTATGCTTTTGGAGTAGTACATACTTTTGGAAAAAATTGGGAAGAAATAGGATTACTTAATTCAAGACAAAAAGATTAGTACATGAGGGGCTCATTTTAGAGATTTTAGAGGCATTAAAACTACCTGAAGAAATAGCTATAGTACACATTAAGGGACACCAAAAAGGAGTGATACCAGAAATAAGAGGAAATAATTTAGCAGATCAGGAAGCTAAGGATGCAGCAGAAAATGGAGCTGAAAGAGTTATGTTAATATTAACTCCAAATGAGGAAAAATTGGAAATCCCAAAGTTTAGTGAAGCAGAGAAAAAAGAATTAAACAAGATAGGAGGAGAACAGGCTGAATCAGGGAAATGGAAACTTCCTGATGGAAGACAATTACTTTATAAAATACGGGCTAGAAAAATATTAGAAGACATGCATCAGAAAACCCACTGGGGTACTCAGGCTTTGTGTGAACATTTTTTAAGGAACTATGGATGCATTGGGATTTTTGGAGTAGCAAAGCAAGTAACTGAAAAATGTATAACTTGCCAAAGGATAAACAAAAAGGTGATGAGAAAAACAATATTAGGAGGTAGTGAGTTAGCTCTTCGTCCATTTCAAAGTATCCAAGTAGATTTTACTGAACTTCCTCAAGTACAAAGATGGAAGTATTTATTAGTAATGACAGCCCATCTAACTCATTAGGTGGTAGCAGATCCCACTACCAAGGCTTCAGCCAACATGGTAAGTAAGACCCTTTTAGAACAGATTATTCCCAGATACGGAATGGTTAATAGAATAGACTCAGACAGAGGAACGCATTTTACGTCAAAAGTGTTACAACAAATAATTCAATCTTTAGGGATAAAATGGGAGCTGCATACCCCATGGCATCCACAGAGTTCTGGTCGTGTAGAAAGGATGAACCAGACTTTAAAGAGAACTTTGACCAAATTAATAGTTGAAACCCAAATGTCATGGGTACAATGCCTACCTTTGGCCTTATTGAGGATCCGAACACAACCCAGGTCAGACCTGGGAGTGTCACCCTATGAAATGATGTTTGGGTTACCCTTTTTAACCACCCAACATGAAAATGCTGCCTATGAGGTAGGGGAAATGAGCGTTAAAAGATACGTTAACACCGTTGCAAAAACTCTTGAAAACTTACGGTTGAAAGGAATAATCCCTCAAACCACACCCTTAGACTTTAAAATCCATAATGTTCATCCAGGGGAATGGGTGCTAGTAAAAACCTGGAAAGAACAATCTTGAACCCCTCAATGGGAAGGTCCTTTTCAGGTATTGCTGATGACCAAGGCTGCAATCCGGACCAAGGAACGAGGGTGGATCCATGCCTGCAGAATCAAGGGACCCGTGGAAGAACCTAAGGAGTGGACAATAACATCTGAACCGGGTGATACAAAATTGACTCTTAAATGGGGAACGGGTGGTAATGAACTGGGAAGACCCAAATGATCCAAGAAACATACACAGGATCACACCTAATTGGGAGATAAGGCCAAGCTTATATCAGTGGTTTCAAGTACTGCCTGGACAAGCTTTCAGATGCTTCCGATACCCTTTTGGGGAGGAATACTTCCACTCCAAACAGGAGGATCAGGACTGTTTCGGACAGAGAACTCTTGCATTCACGCCTTAGCCTGTGATTTATACAAGGAGGAAGAGGAGTTGCAACTTCCATCAGTGCCAAACCAAATATCCTGTTTGATTCACCCAAATACCAGACATGCTAGCTGGGTTAAATGTAAATGTTTAGATTGTGGGAAGAATTGGTATTGTAGTTCACACAAGCGACGTTCTCGTTGCAGGAAGTGTCAAGGGCCAAATCGATCTCCTATCCAGGTAGAATTCCAAGAAACTGAAATAATAACTTTGTTTTGTGGATGGGAATTATTAGTGCCTGTTGAATGGGAGATACCTGAAGAACAGTGGAAAACGACAGTTAAGGAGTGTCAAAAATGATTTGTCTGCAAATTAGCTAAGAGGAAGTGACAAGGAAATAAAGGGCAAGACCAGATTGGCCTCTGTATTCGCCATCAAGAAGATCAAATACACCTGCTGTGGGTTGCAACCCCATAGGCATGGGAGGTAGGAGTATAAGCCATACTGGACCTCTGTTACTCCTTTTTTTGTCACTCAATTTTTGTCTTCTCCCTTTTGGGATATCGACAAGGCCATGCTACAAATGTTACAAAAAGCTGTACATGGAAAGACACCGAGGTTCTTTTTTCATTTCTCACACTCATGTCAACAGTCACTGTTACAACCCATCCAAATTAGGCAATTGCATACATAAAGGGAAAAAGTACTGGATTGCAGAGAACTTAGGAACAAGTGGTAGCAGGATGGGAAGTCAATGCCCAAAAGAAGAGAGATGGATTTGTTTTACCTACATTATTGGGAGAAAAGCACAAGATTTAGTAAAAGAGCAGTTGATAAACAAAAAGGCTAAGTCAGTACAACCACCTAAACCTGTGCCAATCTCAATTGACGATTGGTATACAAAACTTGAACAGCAATTAGAAATAGATATCTCAAGGATGGGTAAAAATCAGTTTGTAGAATTGGGGGAAAGAATAAGTAGGGAACTTAACGTAACCAATTGTTGGGTCTGTGGAAGAGCTTTGATGTCAGAAGAATGGCCATGGAAAGGCAGCAGCTTAGGCCCAATTGAGCTTCTAAAATGGAACCAAACAAGTACAAGTGGAGAAAACAGACCAGTAGAGTGGATTTTAAGCTCAACAGTGATAGGGGAAGAATGTCTCTGGCGCAGTGGGAAAAGGTTCCTTCATGAAGTAGGAAAAACACCCTGTAAAAGATATAAGGTTAGTAATGGAACTTCTGTATGGTGGGTCCCAGAAGAACCAACCATGTATTAGACCCAAGAAAAAGCAAAAAAAGGGAATTGTAAGTATGATAATAAAATCAAACTTTTTCAATGTAATGATGCAGGCAAAAATCCTTACTATGGCATCCCAGAAATTTCCAAATTTTGGGAGAATATAGATCAACAAAAATTTGACTATTGGAAAGCTCCAGATGGCTTATTTTGGATATGTGGAAAAAGAGCATACCCAAAACTCCCCTCTCAGTGGAAAGGGAGCTATACTCTGGGAATTATACAGCCAGGATTTTTTCTTTTACCAGGACCTGATAGGGATCAATTAGGGATACCAGTTTATGAGGATCTAAAGAGAAACAAAAGATATTTGATTGGAGGATTTGAAAATGAGGAGATGAAAAATGGCCCCCTGAATGCATACTGGAAACATATGGGCCAGCCACCTGGGCACAAGATGGGAGTTGGGGATATCAAACCCCAATTTATATGCTAAATCATATTATAAGACTTCAAGCTGCTGTAGAGATAACAACGAACAAAACTGGTCAGGCAATGGAATTAATATCAAGGCAACAAACCCAAACAAGAGCGGCTGTGTATCAGAATAGGTTGGCTTTAGGCTATATTAGCTGAAGAAGGGGGTGTTTGTGGAAAGTTCAATACATCAGATTGTTGTTTAAAAATAGATGACAATGGAGATGTCGTCCTGGACATAGTCAATGATATCAGAAAAATTGCCCACGTACCAGTTCAAAAGTGGGAATCAATGCTAAATACTAGCTGATGGGATAATGTGTTAGGAGTAGAACAGTAGAAAAAGTTAGGCTTCTTCCTTTTATGTGCTACAGCTGGTCTAATATTTCTTCCTTGTTTGATCCTCCCTTTCATTCGGCTCATCATCAGTGTAGTACAAGGCATGCAATTAGTGAACATTGACCAAAAGTTGCCTATAACAAAAACAACACAAAGGATTATGGTGTTAAAGAAACAAAATAATATAGAAGACCCCTTCAAAGAGGCAAGATTGATTTGTGAAAAAAATGAGCGAATAATGAAGGCTAGAAAACAATGAATATTGCTTGAGCCAAATTAATTATAAAAAGAAAGAGGGAGGATTGTGAAAAGTGCATATTATATGGCTCAGCAAAAGATATTTACTGTATGTATTGTGTTGTACTGATTAGTAATGTTGTATTAATATTTTGATAGTATGGTAAATGTTGTCCTGTAGTTAAAATGTAGTTTTTATATACCAGCCACAGGAAAACATAAATCTTTCAGAGAAAAAGAATTTATTACTTCCTTATCAGAAGAGACCAACTTCTCCTGCCTTGCTCAGCCCTGAAGATGCCATAGAGATTAAAGGAAAAAAGTGACACTAACACTAACCAGAGACAATTCTTTGTTTGAATGGCATTTATGCATCATGTATGAAATGTATGAATATTCAACGGGCTATTGCTTTTAAGAGATAATCCTTTGTTAACAGGGGTCCTTCTTTGGAGCTTTTTGCTCAGGAAGGCACCCAGACGTCTGTAACTTTGTTTTTATTGTCTCGTATTGTCCTAACCCTAATTGTTCATTTTTTTTTACTCTAATTCTATTTTTATAACCATTTTGTTTACTATTAAACTTTTAAAATTTTTAAACAAATGATTGGCATTTTTCACACCCCCTACTCCAGTATGTCAGATACTGTGTTCCAGTGCAGGTAAAGTTTCAGCAGTGCCAGGCTGGCAGGAGCCACTGCCCTGGTAAGCAGGGACTGCCCCAGTGCCTCTGCCCTTCCCTGTAGTGCCCTCTGCCTCCTGCCAGCACAGCCACTTGTGTGGCCATACTAAACTCAGCAGGGAAACTACCTGGCTTATTAAAAAAAAAAAAATTAGAAAAAATTTAACATCAACTTCTGCTGAAATAGCACCTAAACATCTAACCAGAGACTCAACTGCTCTGCTTAAGCAACAAAACTGTCACGAGTTAGCATAGTTTAGTTTTTAGTTGGGGAGAAAATGTGTTTTTCCCTGCCAGGACCTTGGAGTTGCTTTGGGGGGGGGGGGGGGGGGGGGGCGGGAACAGGCAGGGACCTATCAGACTGCTAGTTGAGAAATTAGCATCTGTTTTAGCCACTGAGAATGTCAAATGCGACTTTGGGAAGTACCAATATAAAGCCCTCATTCCCGGCAGGTCAGCCTCTTCCGTCTAGGATAGCCATGAGGTAACATCATGGGCAGTAGGGGGGCCTGGCTCAGGTCCTGCTGCCCTCTGAGCGGCCGGGCTGGGCCCGGCCAGGACTCCAGGAGCTGCTGCCTGCATGGAGAGCAGCCTGGGCCAGCTGAGCCCCCTTTCTCCTGGCTGCCGGCGGGAGGGAGGGGAGGCTGCAGCTCGGCCGTGCTGGCCACGTGCTCAGAGCCGCAGCAGAGAGGGCCAAGCCATAGCCCGGCTCAAGAACAGCTGGCAGCAGAGAAAGAAAGCCTGCAGCTTTGTAACAACTCTGAGCTGAGCCACCCTGAATGAGACAGGGGGGTGGAAAGGAAAGCATTCACCAGCCTCCCCTATCAGCAGGCTTTGTGTCTCTACAGCATGGCAGCCTGGGGCAGGAGATCACATGGCTACTGCAGGTCTGGGCAGATTTAACCCTTTCCTGGCAACATGAAGCTTCTAAAGCATAACCTTTCCCTGAGAGAGAGAAGAAAGAGACAGAGGGTATGTAGAAAAGACACCACATGAAGTCAGTGGATTAAGAGTAAAATAACTAATAATATTATTAGAACGGGATTGAAAAAGTAGACATTTTTAACCAGGCTTCACTGGAGTAAACTATGGAGAAATGGACTGTTCTTTGTAGCATCTTACTGTTGTTGCAGGAATGCTAATTCTAATCAAAATTAGGGACTGATGTGATTGAGATTTAATTGAGAACTTTAAAGCCCTTGCTCCTGGGTTAAAAGGAGGTCTCAGCCTTTGAGACAAAGATGATTTTAGACTAGAGGAAGCATTCTTAAACGATACCCCAGATACACTGAGAGGCCCATAAGTAGCTAAGGGAAAGGCTGCTAATGGATAAAACAGCACAATCTGCAAAAACTCCGGGCGGTTGCAGATTTGTGACATTGGGAGCCACTAGACTATTTTGTCTTGTGGCGAGTGTCTCCATGAGACTCTAGAGAGACTCTTCTCCCAAAGTAATGAAAGATTATATTTAAATGGTAAAACTGAACGAAAATCACAAGTTGTGTCTTTCTATGTTGTTTTGTGTGATATATGTTCTAAAGTTAATTTGTGTTATCAAAATATAAATGGTAATACCAACTGTATAAATATAAGTTTTGTATAACTTAACCTGTTATAAGTTAAGTTTTGTTCAAACTAGCATATGGTAAAGTGGCTTAACAAAATAAAGGAATTTCTCCAGCCTGAAAAGGCACGGGAGGGACACGAGGAAAACATGATTGGAATTACCAGAAAGGGGACCAAGAAACTGCCACTGCCAGGAATCCTTGAAAAGAAAGAAAAGGCAACGGAAAACAGGGATAGAAGTCCGGAGAACAAGATGATTACTTCAGATGAATATCTAAACTCGTCTCCGTTGAAAATTAACATCTCCACGCCACACCCGGGCCCAACCATTAGCAGTATTGTCCTACTCTGCCGATCTATTCAGACTCCCGATACCGGGACTTGCATGATTAATGAAGATGCCTCGGAGGGAAGACCGTCGACATCCCGAGCCTCTCTCTGCGATCCAGTGTATAAAAAGAGACTGCTGCAAACCAAAAATGTGAACTTGGGGGGATAGCAGACTGACAGAGTTTGTTATCCGTGTTCACCCAGCGCCGAAACCCGGGCTCGACGCTGTCCTTTTAATTGTGGCTATTCGAGACTGTCATTTTGTCTCTCAATAAAATCCTAAATTTTTGATTAATTGAATTTGGTCGATTTTATTTATAACATTTTGTAAGAAAGTGAACAGTGTAGGGGGAGAAAAGAGTGTTTTTGAAGTTTCATTCTGTTTTAGTTTTGGTTTTCTTTTCCCAACTTTTTTTTCTTTTCCGTTCTTTTAGCATGTGTTAATAAAACTATTTGTTTATTTTTAAGTTTAAGCCTGCTTTACTTTTCTCCTAATCTTTCTCCCACAAGAAGAGAATAAACACTAAAATCACTGCACTAAATTTAGCAACCAAAATTTAGTGAATATAGAACCACTACATTAATTAGTGTTTCTGCCCAGTTTTATTAAATTAAAACCATTACAAAAACAAAAACCCCAGCCATGCAAAACAAAGCAAAAAAACACCAAAACATTTACTCACTTGTATCTCCTGGAAGAAAAAAAACTGCAGATACTGAACCTGGTTAAACCTTCCTTGGCAATTACATGTAGTGTCAGAAAACTGCAGATCAAGCCCCATCCCAAATGGCACCACTGCCCTTGCAGTGATCATTATAAACCAGACAAAGTCTGAGACTTAGAGAAGCTACTCCAAAAATAAATTGTGGAGTTCAGCTGAGCAACTGGGACAGCACTGAAGATGGAGTTGATGGTGTATGACCTTCAGTTACCAGAGATTTTAGCAACTCCCGTTATTCCTGACAGCGAACACCACACAGATTAGACAAACACTAATCAACTTTTTTTCCACAAAGTTTAACAAAACATAAAATTTAAGCTGTACTTGTAATACTTGTAATAAAGAAGTTTCAGTTGGGTACTGAATCTTTTAACCCTCTTATAGTTTACACTGCAGTAAAACTTGGATTAGTTTTCTTAAATACAAAGAAGTGAGTTTTGAAATACACTTTATCACTTTCTTATGTAAAATTTAATTTACAAAAGTAGATGTGATCTAGCTCCTAAGAATATCTCTAACATCATAAAACTAAATGTACTTCCTTGCTATAGGAAGAATACCAGGGAAGGTTGCTTAGGGTCCTTGATGCTGAAAGTTTAATTCTATCACAAAATCATTTATCTGTGGATGACCCTGGTTTAAGACCACAGAAGGATGAAAATCTCTAAGCTCCTTTCCAATTCCATCCTGCCTGCCATATTCAAAAGAGCCATAACCCAGATCATAACTCAAAGGAGCATTTCAAAGCAGACAAGGCACTGATCTAGCAGTCAGTGGGGAACTTGATTTTTAGCCTAAGTAAAATTTCATGTGTTTTGTCAGCAACTGGTCAGCTGGGAGTGAAGAAGAAGGACATTTTAATGACACTAGTGTGAGGGGAAGGGTTAGGAACATCATCCCATGAAGATGGAAACACTGTTTAACTCCAGGAAACTGCAACATTTATGAGGAGCAGGCAGAAGAGCAGCCCATCAGTGAATTAGCTCCTGCTTCCCAGCAAGTTCTGGGCAAGGCACCCTGAATTAGCATCTTTTTAGCCCAACAACTGAGGATATTCAGGAGTAAACAATAAACTGAGCTTTCGCCTTTGTTTTTTTCTCCTCTTGCCTGACCACAAGCACAAAGATTTACACTAAGCTGCCGCCCTAAAAATATGAAGAAAGAGACTTAAGAAATCTTGACCATAACACTTTCTTTCAGTTTTTTCATCCCAGCAGGAGAAAAGCTTTTCCACCAATCTTTCCTGTATATAACTATTTTGGTTCTGTTACAGATGCAACCTTTGCTGAAGTATTTGTCTGCACTTTTTTTCTTAAGCATCAGAAATCATTTAAGACATTGATTACTGTTAACAGTACAGTTATATAATTAGTTTTCTTAGCAAGCTACCTTTCCTACTCCATCTTGGAACATCTATTTTACAAGCAAAGTTATGATTACAATGAAATACAAGCATTCTCCAAGCCAAATGATCTATAAGTAACATTTCATTATAGCTACAGCATATTAATGTCATGGTCTAGAGCCTTGTTTCTGAAAGCAATGTGGTATTAGTTTCACAGACTGCAATCAAATTTTGTTTATTCCTGTTTGCACACTTCTGCTTGGCACCTGTTGGGGTTGGTGTAGGAGTTTTCTTACCAGGCTTTGCAAATTCACGACCGTGGTGCTGTTCCTGCGGGTGCGCAGGATGCTGGCTTGGAACACCTGGGAGTTATCGCTGCAAAAAGAAACACTAGTCAAACGCAAAAGCCATTTCCTTCCTAGCAAAAAGCACCTCTTCATACCAGCTCAGTTTCAAATGCTGTGATAGCTCTCCTGTTGAGACAAAGCACTCCAGAGACAGGTAGGTAAGAACTCTTTTAGCTTGTTGGCAGAGTGCAAATCAACTTGTTCATCCTCCAATTCCCAGCTATTTCAATTAATCATTTTGTGTCTTCAGAATAATTGAAGAATTTTTTAGATGGTGGGGATTTATTATGTTTGGAATGGCTGCTGCTTGTATATTACTTCAAATGTCACTCAACAGAAAAAATGTATTAATGGCTTGTAAGCAGTAACTGAAACCAGCTTTGATCCCACAGATAAAACAGAATTTAAAAATACAGCATCTTGATAAATCTTATCATTACAGACATTTAACATCTGAACATTTTTCCAGGAAATGTTAAATTAAACTTACAGTAAAGCCAGTTTTTAAGGCCCCACAGCAGCGTATCCATTGAAATGGTATAAGATTATTTATTTGACACAAAATGAACTTCTTTCTCAAGGCAATTTTAGTTCTACTGATTCCTAAAGCAAGTTTTACTGGTCATCACCAGTGTTTCAACAGCCAATGATCAGCACTTAATGAATGTGACTGCAGAAATAAACTAAATTTTATGGTCACTATGAAAAAAATGTTGAGCCACAACCCTATAATCCTCATGCTCAAAAATCAGAGAGGAACTGCACAGGTGAACAAATCCAAATGTAAGAACGTAATTAGATTCAAATTACAAAAATTCACATTATATCTTTTTGTTTCTGCTGCTAACCTGGGATGAATAAAGCCCCCCATGAATAAAGCCCCCCACAAATACAATTTCTTGAAAACTAACCTGACCAGCAGCACTACCTTGCTGTAAGTACTGATAAACCTACTGCACTTTCATTACACACCATTGTCAGAATCCTCTAGTTTAAAACACACCAGTTAGACACATAAATTTTAGACAGCTTTTATGTAGCTGTAAATAAAAAAACAAATAAAGCTTATACTGTGAAATAAAAGCCAACAGCAACTGGCAGCACTGTACTTTCTGCCAAGAAAAATGCATAGATTCTCCTCCAAAATGTCAAGTACATAGGACCAGACATTTACAATTTTCCAAGAAGTTTCACTCAGCTCACGCCCAGGAGAGATCAAACAGCTGCCATTTGACAGAGGTGGAAGAGGAGAAATTGAAGGGATCCATGACATGATGTTTAGAGATGAGTTTTGGCTGAGGCCAACAGCCACAATTCTTTTCAGTGTAAGTGTACTGGTTGGCATGCAAACACAAGACAAACAGCATATCCTGAAATCTAGGGTCTGAGTCAAGAAAACAGGTTGGAACAATCCTGTCCCACATTACCATAGCCTGAGTCCAATACTCAGTGTTAACTAGCAGAGAGGGAGAGAAAAAAGACCTACAAATAATCCTATCTTTAATCTCCCTTGCAAAAACACCAGAACTGGTCAGATCTCAGACTTTTCACAGAAAACTACAGTTCCCATTAATTTTATTTTTTTTTTGGCACAAAAAAAAAAGAGTTAAAAGTTCTGTGAAAGGTAACTTTTGTGACCTAAAACATTCCACTTATAACTGTTCTCTGGATCTACAGCAACTCATTTTCCAAGTCCCTTACTAAAAAATGAAGAAGTCAAAACAGGAGGCAGAGGAGAAAAAGCAAGCTGTGTAAGAGCAAGAGCTTTTGTTTCAGTTTATCCAACAAAGCCATTCTGGGAAAAACTGAAGTTTCTTGCCAAGAGCTGTGATCTTGCAAAAACAGTATTCTGGTGGAAAATTCCAAACTAACAGGCAAACCACTGCAGCCACCTCAGATTAGTTCAATGGCATTTCAGTTTTATTTGTATGAACACCTAACTCATAGTGTATGCACAGTGTCAAGGAAAGAGCTCAGGCTCATCCTTCTATCTGCCCAAACCCTGAACTAAATAATTTGTTTGGGTTTTTTTTTAAGAGTCGAGGGTCTTACAATTTACAATTTACAAAAGGCTGACATTATGAAAACATCTTGTCTCAGTTACACAATTAGTTTACCTGCTCAGAAACCTCCCAGAGGAGAGCGGCCATACACAACCCCTCCATACTGCATCAAAATATTAAATGGGAGTTGTTTCATTGTGATTATGTAAAAGAATCAAAATTACATTCACTTAACATTAAATCACGATGGAATAGGCAAGAAGTAGCATTTCATCTGAACTGTCAGACACTTAACAATTTTGGTAAAAGAGGTATGAGAGTTGTGATAAACGCCAATCACTTGTTTTAAAATTTTAAAAGTTTAATAGTAAATAAGATGGTTATAAAAATACAATTAGAGTAAAAAAATTGAACAATTTTAGAGTTAGGACAATACAAGGCAATAAAAACAAAGTTACAGACGTCTGGGTGCCTCTCCCAAGCCACAAGCTCTGGAGAAGGACCCCTGTTAACAAAGGATTATCTCTTAAAAACAATAGCCTGTTGAATATTCATAAAATTTATACATAATGCATAAATTCCATTCTAACTAAGAACTGTTTCTGGTTAGTATCACTTTTTCCTTTAATCTCTATGGCATCCACCAGGCTGGGAGAAGCAGGAGGAGCTGGTCTCTTCTGATAAGAAAGTAGTAAATTCTTTCTTCTTTGAAAGATTTACATCTTCCTGTGGTTAGTACATAAAAACTACATTTTAGCTACAAAACTACATTTACTATACTATCAAAATATTAATACAACATTAACAATTAACACAATACAACACATACAGTAAATATCTTGCGTAGAGCCATATAATGTGCACATTTCACAATCCTCCCTCTTTCTTTTTATAATTAATTTGGCTCGAGCAATATTCATTGTTTTCTAGCTTTCATTATTCGCTCATTTTTTTCACAAATCAATCTTGCTTCTTTGAAGGGGTCTTCTATATTATTTTGTTTCTTTAACACCATAATCCTTTGTGGTGGTGTTGTTGTAGGCAACTTTTGGTCTATGTTCACTAATTGCATGCCTTGTACTACACTGGTGATGAGCTGAATGAAACAGGGAATCAAACAAGGAAGAAATATTAGACCAGCTGTAGCACATAAAAGGAAGAAGCCTAACTTTTTCCACCATTCTACTCCCAACACATTATCCCACCAGCTAGTATTTAGCATTGATTCCCACTTTTGAACTGGTACGTGGGCGATTTTCCTGATATCATTGACTATGTCCAGGACGGCATCTCCATTGTCATCTATTTTTAAACAACAATCTGATGTATTGAATTTTCCACAAACACCCCCTTCTTCAGCTAGCAAATAGTCTAAAGCCAACCTATTCTGATACACAGCCGCTCTAGTTTGGGTTTGTTGTCTTGATATTAATTCCATTGCCTGACCAGTTTTGTTTGTTATTATCTCTACAGCAGCTTGAAGTCTGATAATACGATTTAGCATATAAATTTGGGTTCGATATTCCCAACTCCCATCTTGTGCCCAGGTGGCTGGCCCATATGTTTCTAGTATGCGTTCAGGGGGCCATTCCTCATCTCCCCATTTTTGGAATCCTCCAATCAATTCTCTTTTGTTTCTCTTTAGATCCTCATAAACTGGTATCCCTAATTGATCCCTATCAGGTCCTGGTAAAAGAAAAAATCCTGGCTGTATAATTCCTAGAGTACAGCTCCCTTTCCACTGGGAGGGGAGTTTTGGGTATGCTCTTTTTCCACATATCCAAAATAAGCCGTCTGGAGCTTTCCAATAGTTAAATGTTTGTTGATCTATATTCTCCCAAAATTTGGAAACTTCTGGGATGCCATAGTAAGGATTTTTACTTGTATCATTACATTGAAAAAGGTTTGTTTTGTTGTCATATTTACAATTCACTTTTTTTGCTTTTTCTTGGGTCTAATACACGGTTGGTGCTTCTGGGACCCACCATACAGAAGTTCCATTACTAACCTTATATCTTTTACAGAGTGTTTTTCCTACTTCATAGAGGAAGCTTTTCCCAGTGCGCCAGAGACATTCTTCCCCTATTACTGTTGAGCTTAAAATCCACCCTTCTGGTCTGTTTTCTCCACTTGTACTTGTTTGGTTCCATTTTAGAAGCTCAATTGGGCCTAAGCTGCTGTCTTTCCATGGCCATTCTTCTGACATTAAAGCCCCTCCACAGACCCAGCAATTGGTTATGTTAAGTTCCTTACTTATTCTTTCTCCTAGTTCTACAAACTGATTTTTACCCATCCTTGAGATATCTATTTCTTTCTCTAATTGCTGTTCAAGTTTAGTATACAAATCGTTGATGGAAATTGGCACAGGCTTAGGTGGTTGCACTGACTTAGCTTTTTTGCTTATCAACTGCTCTTTTACTAAATCTGGTGCTTTTCTCCCAGTAATGTAGGTAAAACAAATCCATCTCTCGTCTTTTGGGCACTGACTTCCCATCCTGCTTCCACTTGTTCCTAAGTTCTCTGCAATCCAGTACTTTTTCCCTTTATGTATGCAATTGCCTAATTTGGATGGGTTGTAACAGTGGCTGTTGATATGAGAGTGAGAAATGAAGAAAGAACCTCGGTGTCTTTCCATGTACAGCTTTTGGTAACATCTGTAACATGGTCTTGTTGATATCCCAAAAGGGAAGAGACAAAAACTGAGTGACAGAAAAAAGGAGTAACAGAGGTCCAGTATGGCTTATACTCCCACCTCCCATGCCTATGGGGTTGCAACCCACAGCAGGTGTGTTTGATCTTCTTGGTGGCGAATACAGAGGCCAATCTGGTCTTGCCCTCTATTTCCTTGTCACTTCCTCTTAGCTAATTTCCAAGCAAATCGTTTTTGACACTCTTTAACTGTCGTTTCCCACTGTTCTTTAGGTACCTCCCATTCAACAGGCACTAATAATTCCCATCCACAAAACAAAGTTATTATTTCAGTTTCTTGGAATTCTACTTCGATAGGAGATCGATTTGGCCCTCGACACTTGCTGCAATGAGAACGTCGCTTGTGTGAACTACAATACCAATTCTTCCCACAATTTAAACATTTACATTTAACCCAGCCAGCATGTCGGGTATTTGGGTGGATCAAACAGGGTATTTGGTTTGGCACTGATGGAAGTTGCAACTCCTCTTCCTCCTTGTATAAATCACAGGCTAAGGCGTGAATATAAGAGTTCTCTGTCCGAAACAGTCCTGATCCTCCTGTTTGGAGTGGAAGTATTCCTCCCCAAAGAGGGTATCAGAGGCGTCTCAAAACTTGTCCAGACGGTACTTGAAACTACTGATATAAGCTTGGCCTTATCTCCCAATTAGGTGTGATCCTGGGTATGTTTCTCGGACCATTTGGGTCTTCCCAGTTCATTACCACCCAGTCCCCGTTTAAGAGTCAATTTTGTATCACCCGGTTCAGATGTAATCGTCCACTCCTTAGGTTCATCCACAGGTCCTTTGATTCTACTGGCGTGGATCCACCCTCGTTCCTTAGTCCGGATCGCGGCCTCGGTTGTCAGCAGTACCTGAAAAGGACCTTCCCATTGAGGAGTTAAAGATTGTTCTTTCCAGGTTTTTACTAGCACCCATTCACCTGGATGAACATTATGGATTTTAAAGTCTAAAGGTGTGGTTTGAGGGATTATTCCTTTCAACCGTAAGTTTTCAAGAGTTTTTGCAATGGTGTTAACGTATCTTTTAACACTCATTTCCCCCACCTCATAGGTAGAGTTTTCATGTTGGGTGGTTAAAAAGGGTAACCCAAACATCATTTCATAGGGTGACACTCCCAAGTCTGACCGGGGTTGTGTTCGGATCCTCAATAAGGCCAAAGGTAGGCATTGTACCCATGACATTTGGGTTTCAACCATTAATTTGGTCAAAGTTCTCTTTAAAGTCTGGTTCATCCTTTCTACACGACCAGAACTCTGTGGGTGCCATGGGGTATGGAGCTCCCATTTTATCCCTAAAGATTGAATTATTTGTTGTAACACTTTTGACGTAAAATGCGTTCCTCTGTCTGAGTCTATTCTATTAACTATTCCGTATCTGGGAATAATCTGTTCTAAAAGGGTCTTACTTACCATGTTGGCTGAAGCCTTGGTAGTGGGAACTGCTTCTACCCAATGGGTTAAATGGTCTGTTATTACTAATAAATACTTCCATCTTTGTACTTGAGGAAGTTCAGTAAAATTTACTTGGATACTTTGAAATGGTCGAAGAGCTAACTCGCGACCTCCTAATGTTGTTTTTCTCATTACTTTCTTGTTTATCTTTTGGCAAGTTATACATTTTTCAGTTACTTGCTTTGCTACTCTATAAATCTCAATGCATCCATAGTTCCTTAAAAAAATGATCACACAAGGCCTAAGTACTCCAATGGGTTTTCTGATGCATATCTTCTAATATCTTTCTAGCTAGTATCTTATTAAGTTTTCATTATAGACTGCATCTCTTCCCAGGTATAAATATTTGGACCTAAGAACTGGTCTAGTTGTTCAGCGGTGCCGAGAGGATCTTCTAAAATTCCTTTGATATCTTTTTTAAAATTTCTGACCTCAGAAGAAGTCAAAGGGGCATTTACAAAACCTGTCCCACCTCCCCCCATTGGGACTTCTCTCAGTGGGAATAGACTAATTTCTTTATCCCATTTCTGGTTTTCATCTTCTGCAGTCTCTTTCCCGTGTTTTGAGAAAGAATCCAGCGGGGGCTGTCTTTTAAGAAAACTTCTGGTAATTCGGTATGGCGTTTCTAGGGAGAAATCGTTTCTCTGAGCAGTCGCTGTGGTTGCCGAGGGAACGGAGCTTGGGGCTGCAAGGGGGGGAAGGGAAGGGCAAAGCGCCGAGGCTTGGTCCTCCAAGGGCGGAGCGTAGGCGGGGTTTGCTGCTGGGACAGGAGAAGGGAGCAGTTTTGGGGGATACGAGAGGGGAGCGTGGCCAGCTTGGATGGGGCTGGTGGCAGCTGAGTCAGCGACTCTCGGCAGAGACAAAGGAGTGGCGGCAGCGCCCAGCGCAGCCGGCTCAGGCAGGGCAGCCGGGGATTGGGCAGTGGGGAAAGGGATTGGAGATAGGACGGCTGGGACCGACGGGACCCCCGGCATGGTCGGGGCTGCAGCCCTAGACCACGCGTTAGGAGGGGCCCCCAGTACGGCTCCCAAGGCGGCTGCAGACCAGGCGGCTGGGGCAGACAAATTCACCGGCGGGGCCGGGGATAGGGCGTATGCGGGGACCAGCACCGCTGCCGCGGGCTGCGAACCGGCGCTTGGGACGGGAACCGGGGCAGGCGGGGCTGCCGGAGGCTGTGAGCCCGCGCTGGGGGCGGGCGGAGCTGAAGCGGGACCTGGGACAGGGGGCTCGGCCGCGAACGGCGGGAGCGCGAGAGGGAACGGAGGGGGCAAAGCCTGCAAAGGATCCCACTCTGTTTTGTTTTTTTTTTTTTTTTTTCTTCTTGTTCCCTTCCCTTTTCTTTCCCCTTTTTCTTGTCTTGTTTTGTCTCGGGCGTTTCTGATACATTAAAGATTTTTATTCTCCTAAAATCTCCTGTCCAACATGTGGCATATTCTCTTTCTTCAGGATTAAACGGTTCTTCTGAGTTTACAAATATATTTAGAGCTTGACAGATCCAGTTCTCAAAAGAGCCATATCTTGGCCAAAAACGTGGTCAGATCTTATTTCTTTCTCTGCCCATTCTATCATGCAAAATTGTATCATTTTTACCTTTTCCTTTTTTTTTTTTTTTTTTTTTTTTTACAAGGGTTTTTATCCCAGTCAGCTAACATAATGCCGAGAGGGCTATCTTGAGGTATTTCTGTTGGTAATTTTTTTACACTTTTTTTATCTAACGTACTGTTTTTCTGTCCCATTTTTCAAGATTCTATCTATTCGTCCCCCCACCTCTGTTTTTCACTTTCTCTTACAACCTAACAGACCACTTCTATCTATGCACACACACAAAAATCCCTTCTATCGCACACAAATACAATACACCTTTCTCTAAAGAGATTTACCAGCCAACATTACATGTGCTTCTTTCTTCCATCTACCCTTACTTCATTCCTTCTTCACTTAGACCACTTCTATCTATGCACACACATAAAAATCCCTTCTATCGCACACAAATACAATACACCTTCCTCTAAAGAGATTTACCAGCCAACATTACATGTGCTTTCTTCCATCTACCCTTACTTCATTCCTTCTTCACTTAGACCACTTCTATCTATGCACACACATAAAAATCTTTTCTACCTCACACAAATACAATACACCTTCCTCTAAAGAGATTTACTAGCTAACATTATATGTGCTTTTTTCCATCTACTCTTACTTCATTCCTCCTTCACTTTTACACATTCTTTCACACTCTTAGGACATGAAGCTTGTCGCCAGAGAATCGTGGCTTTGTGTGTCCTTCCCCTATAGCTGGGCCTGAGGAGGGCCCAGAATCTGGTCGCCCCAGGTGCCAATCCACCTATGAGGCTGATTTGCGTGTCACTTACACTTTACTGCCCCCCACTCCACACGCCCGGAGAAAAAGGGCTGAATTACAGGTCACACACACACTTTTCCACAGCCCCCCCACCTGCCCAGGGAAACTATGGCTTGTTTGCAGGTCACACACACGTTTTTCCACAGCCCCCTACCTGCCCAGGGAAACTGAGGCCTATTTGCAGGTCACACACACACTTTTCCACAGCCCCCTACCTGCCCAGGGAAACTGAGGCCTATTTGCAGGTCACACACACGCTTTTCCACAGCCCCCTACCTGCCCAGGGAAACTGAGGCCTATTTTGTGTGTGACTCACTCTCACACAACAAAACAACAACAAGGTACCTTTTACTTTTAAATCACCTATTACAAGTTTAGGTGTTACTGGCCAGTCCCGGTGCTCTTGGATATCCCCTCAATCCAGCTGTGTTGTCCAACCCCAGATGCTCTTGGGCACTTTAGCCCTCAATCTAGCTGTGTTGTTCAACCCCGGATGCTCTTGGGCATAACCTCAATCCGGCAAATCCCTGGGTGCTCTTGGCACAATCCCTCAACCCAGCAGATTTCAGTCCTGGATGCTCTTGGGCACTTACCCCTCAATCCAGCAGACTTTTTGCTTCCTAGGGGTCCCACCCCTTTTCTAAAATTCAGTCCCAGTTTCCCGGGGGGGAATCTCTCACTCTTCTTATCACTCGCTTCGTCTCTTCACTGGCCGCCTTTCTCGCGAAAGAATGGAAACGCAGCGTCAGAAACTCCGCACTCGCCTAGCAGGTCTGGGATAACCAGCTGCCTCTCATTCACACACATTCAGCCCCCCCTTAACCACCCCTCCAAACCAATACTTACCTGTCCTTTGTCCTTGGGTCTTTGTCTTCGTGTACACTTTAGTCTTAGGGGCTAACTACCGCGGTTTTAGGGAATCTTTTCCCTTTTCTTTGTTTTTATTGCCTCCCTTTGTCCATTGATCGTAACCTGCATCTGCCGGTCACAGCAGGAGAACACAGAGCGAGGCTGCCAAACTGGGCAGGGCGCGCCGTCCTCACCCTGATTCTCCTAAGGCACCAGCAGTGAGGTGTTATAACCATCCTCTGCTACCATAATTGTGATAAACGCTGTCCTGGTTTGGGGCAAATTTGGGAGAAAACCCCTGTATAGGATCCCTCCAAGGAAGCAAACCCAGGTGGCCCCTCCCTCCAACCAGTCTGGTAAAAAAAAAACAAACCTCTTTGGAGAAAAGTGGAAAAAACTATTTTACTAAACAAATGTGCATACAAGTATAAAGAATGAATAATATGAAACAATAAAACCTCTCCTTCTGAAGTGAGATGGCAAATTGAGAAAGTCCTTGCCGTGGGTGGAGCTCGGCTCTCTCTCTCTCAGTCTCTCAGTCTCTCCTCAGTCCCAGTCCCTCCGGCGCTGCTGGAAAAATGCCGAGGTTCAGGCCCCGGTGGGCCGCAGGTGCAGCCCCCAGTGCTCCCCTGGGTTTTCAGTCCAGAGTAGGTTTAAACAGTTCCAAGAAAAAGGAAAAAAAAAACAGTCCAGGGAACTTCTCTGCCCTAGCTAGCTGAAACTAACTAAAAGCAAAAAAAAATCTCTATCCTGCAGTCTCCAAGCCTCCGCCGAACACCCCGTCCGGAGAAGAATGTGGAGGAGTCAGGCAGTTTTCTCAAAACAAACTCCGCGCTTCTCCTTGCTCTTAGAACCAGTCTTAAAGGCACAGGACTCAATATACAGCACAAACAGAACAGACGATTGGGGATACAAGCATCATAAAGTTACCCTAGGACAACGCCAATCACTTGTTTTAAAATTTTAAAAGTTTAATAGTAAATAAGATGGTTATAAAAATACAATTAGAGTAAAAAAATTGAACAATTTTAGAGTTAGGACAATACAAGGCAATAAAAACAAAGTTACAGACGTCTGGGTGCCTCTCCCAAGCCACAAGCTCTGGAGAAGGACCCCTGTTAACAAAGGATTATCTCTTAAAAACAATAGCCTGTTGAATATTCATATAATTTATACATAATGCATAAATTCCATTCTAACTAAGAATTGTTTCTGGTTAGTATCACTTTTTCCTTTAATCTCTATGGCGTCCACCAGGCTGAGAGAAGCAGGAGGAGCTGGTCTCTTCTGATAAGAAAGTAGTAAATTCTTTCTTCTTTGAAAGATTTACATCTTCCTGTGGTTAGTACATAAAAACTACATTTTAGCTACAAAACTACATTTACTATACTATCAAAATATTAATACAACATTAACAATTAACACAATACAACACATACAGTAAATATCTTGCGTAGAGCCATATAATGTGCACTTTTCACAGTTATGTTCATCACTTGATCTCCAGTTCCTTATAGAAAAAGGGAAAAAAAATCAATCCACCAGGAACTACTTATCATGTAATATACTACAGTTTATGAAACTTATTGTCAATATGCTCTCCCAAAATGCAGACACACCACTAACAGTAGCACATGGACCACCTTACAGTTGGATGGAAGCCACACCATGTAGCAGATGGGGAATCTCCCAACTTCTCAACAGCGAAGAGGAGACAAGAAACAGCCCTTTGGGTTATAAACTGTTGGGGGGTTAGGTTTGTTCCTTTTTTTTTCTTATAGGATTTTTCCCCATAAGTTGCTAAGAGACTAAGTACTGGCGCTTAGATGGTGGTTGACCAACACAAAGGAGGTGGCTGAAAGTCAGGAGGGGGAAGATCAGAGTTTTGGGGCAGAAAAAGGACAGGGCTGGGGGAGCTGGGGGCTCTTGCTCTGGGCATCAGAGAGGACAGTTGGGCTGCTGCTTGCTGTGGGAGAAGTCCACTGTCAATAGAAAATCTGGTCCTGGGAAAATCCACCATCATCTGCTCGTGTGCCCAGGAATTGTGAGCTCCTTTGCCTGCCCTGCTAGAGCTGGGCCAGCCCTGTCCGGCCGTCGTGGCTTCTTCAGCACTGCTCTTTTTGCTACACTGTAGCCCTGCACCCCCCTGCCTCCAGGAACATTCCCCCTGCCTGCCGGGGACATCCTGCCGTCCCAGCCACCAGCCCGGGACTTTCCGCCGTTCCAGCTTGGTGCTCTCGGAGTCCCAAGAGATCAGACTGCCCCAGGCTTTGTGAAACAAAGCCCCTCCAAGTTCCTGGTTCTGTTTATTATTAATGCTGTAGTTGTTGTTGTTTGTTTGCCTTGTTATACTTACTAGTAAAGAACTGTTATTCCTTTCCCCATACCTCTGCCTGAAAATCCCCTTTAATTTTCTAAATTATAATAACTTGGAGGGAGGGGAATTCCCCACCCCTCCTTAGCAGATACCTGTCTTTCAAACCAAGACATAAACTTACCCAAATAAAACTGTACAAGAAACCCCACCTGTCTGAAAGCTTTCACCTGCCCCTTGCCTGCCACTGCCACTTTCTGTCCTGTCAGCTGTAGAGATCCAGACCTGGCAAACACCCAACCCTCCTGCAAACAGACCTACCACAGGCTGGTGGCAACATCCAAGCACAACTGTCTACACAACACATTGTATTTCTCTCCCAGTAATGCATACTACAAAAATTAGTATCCAGGAAAATTCCTGGCCACCTGACACTGTTTTACACCAAATGTAAAACTTATGTCAAGGTCCCGTGAAACTACCCTCCTGACCGAATTTGCCTGATTGTTCCAAAAGCATTTACTGTTGTAATCATACACATAGCAGTGATTTATTTTGTTCAGACTTGATCCATTACAGAAATCATCGCGATTGTTATTCGATGTATAAGAACAGCCACAACTTTGACGTTGCGGACAGCATTTCCCTGAAACACAGCAGACCTTGGTGAAAACAAAGCGTTTCAGTAAAACCAAAGCCCGTCTTCCCGGGCTTCCTCGCACCCCTCCACACGTTGATATGTTCCCTAAATCCCTCCCAGCCCGGGACAGCGCTCAGGAACCCACTTTTCCCCGCGGCGCCGCGAAGCATCCCCGGAGCCTCCGCACGGCCGGGCCCGGGCCGGTAGTCCCCCGGGTCCCTCACCTGAGCCCGTGGATGAGCGGGGCGCTGTTCGACCGCCTCAGGCCGCTGCCGTCGCCCGGGGCCGTGGCGCTCCCCGGCGGCAGCTCCAGGTCCAGCTCCATCTTCTCCTGAGCCATCGCGGCGGCTCCGGCTCCTCCCGCTCCGCCCATCCGCGGCCTCAGGCCGCAGCTGCCTCGGCCCTGCCGAGCCCGCGGGCGGGGGGTCTGCCGGATCAGCGAAGCCGCATCCTGGGGCTCCGAGGGCGGTCGGTGCCCGCTGTTCCCGCTGATCCCCGCAGCCCCCGCGGGCCCCGGGCCACTCTCCCCTCCCGGCCCCAGCGCAGGCGGGCCCGGCCGCAGGGCGCAGGCGCAGCGCTCCGGCTGCGGCCGCTCGGGCACAGCTCTGGCAGGTTTGAGGTGTCCGGAGTATGTTCGTTCTCCAGAGCTCTCTCGCCAAGGGACACAGTGCTAATCGCTAAATAGCGAAAATATCGCCAGAGTTCATACCGAGCTATTGTCGCTTGCAGAAATACCAGTGGATGGTTCTGTGCAGGCCCAGACAGCTCCAGGAATAAAGAATAAAACCAAACGTTTTCAAAATTCTTTAATAGCTACATGTGGCCCTAGCTTATATCCAGAAGAGGTTGTGGTGAAACAGGTTGGAAGATCAGTGCCACACTGGCTGGTGGACAGTGCTAAGGCTTCTAACTCTTGGGAAGAAGTGGGGAATCTGGTTTGCCTTAACAGGGCATTAACCATGGAATGGTTTGGATTGGAAGGGACCTTAAAAACCATTTTGATCCATCCTCCTGCCATGGGCAGGGACATCTACTATCCCAGGTTGCTCCAAGCCCTGTCCAACCTGGCCTTGGACACTTCCAGGGGTGGGGTAGCCACAGCTTCTCTGGGCACCCTGTGCCAGGGCCTCATCACCCTCACAGAGGAGAATTTCCTCCTAATATCCAATCTAAACCCACTCGCTTTTGATTTGAAGCCATTTTCCCTTGTCCTGTCTGTGGGAATACAGCTTAGAAGCAGGACTCAATGTACTGCTGAACTCATTACAGAAGTAGATGTGCTAGAGGGCTACAAGCCCTGGCAAGTCAAGGCAAGACCCTGAAGAAGGAAAAGATTAGGGTGTATGTATGTATGCAAGACAGCACAGGCCTGTACAAGTCCGTAGTAGCCCATAGTTAAGCAATGTTACTAAGAAACAGATATGATTGTTATGCTTTAAAGGTATATAAACCAGCAGTGTGTTCAATAAAATTGGCTTCATGATGCAAACCATGAGGACCCCATCTCTTCAATTGCCCGACACCTTTCAATCCAGGCCCTAATGTGGCTTGTCTCTCTCTCTCGGAGCCCTGGCTCCATTTCTGCTCCGGCTAGCTTGAAAGACAAACCACAGTTGTGAGGATTTTTTCTCAGGGTCCCAAAAACCCAGGAGTGGCTGTGAACCTTTTTTAGAGAGAGCAAATCCTCGTCGATGGCAAAGGAAGGTCTGCACTTGATCCGGAGGTAAATCAAGGCTTTATTCAGTCTTTCTTCTGTGTTCCTGCCCCAGCCTGGGTCAGGAGCCCCTTCCCAGTCCTCGCGCCAAGAGACTTATCCCACATGTTGCCCTGGCTTATATCCAGGGAAGGGGCCAAAAGTAGGGACAAGCCACTACCTAATCAGGGATAAGGTAGGAGTGGAATAGGGTTGGATTACATTCCAGGAAGGGGACAGTGTGGGAGAATGGGTGGGGAAAAGGGGCAGGGACAAACTTTGGGATGTTACATTTTCCAGGGAAATAGGGGGGTACAGAAGAAACCATTACAAAACCCAATATACAAATGAAATACAATATGAAACCAAATAATACGCAGCAACATCTCCCCCTTTCTTATCAAACTGTGGAGGAGGAAGGCTCAGTCTCTGGGAGATGCTCAGAGTTCGGATCTTGAGTACCTTTAAAGCTGAAAAATAAAAGAATGACATCCAGTGCAAGCAAATTGTTCAGAAAAACACTGTTAAGGGAAAAAGGGTAATTAGAAGGAGAGGGTTTGGCGCTTTCTCCTCCAGGCAGCGCTGACCACTTGTGGGGCCTCTGCAGGTGGCTTTGCACTTTTAGGGATGAAAGATTTCACCCACTTGGCTGGCACCCACTTGAGACCTGAGGAGTGGACACACAGGCGTACCCATGACCCCAGGTGACCAGATCATGAGGACCCTCTGTTTCCCAGGTTGCTGGATCCTTTACCATTACCGGAGGCTTTGCTTTCAGCTGCAGTTGGCAGCTCTCTCTGAAATGGCACACAATCAGTGGGTTAAGATTTTCATATGTGCAATTTAAAAAATTCAGAGTGAACAGGGCTTTGGATAACTGGATTTGGGGTGTTTCTAGTTTTAGAGACTGATGTTGTTGGCTGAGGACCCTTTTGAGATTTTGGTGGGTCCTTTCCACGATGGCCTGACCTGTCGGGGTAAGGGTGAATGTCACAGGGAGCAGCCAGAATCAGTCATGCTCTTCACAGAAGTAATGGTGAATGCTCGTTTATTGAGGGTACACAGGGTTCTTTTATACATATATCATTCTTGTGCATAAGCTGTTCACGCAGCATTTTACTACTTGCTATTGGATGCTTCCTGGTGTCCATGAGCCCCAAGTGGCTATACTATTGGCTGATGTTATCTGCATAAGCATTCCTTTGCAGTTACCTGTTTACACTTTGTTGGGGGGCCAATGGCTCGTTCCCAGACTATTCGTCCTTGACTGCTAAAATAAGAGAACTTTCCCACCACTGTAAGGCCTCTCTGTGTCTATCTCCAAAAATCCTTCTACAGTTCCCCCTTTTTCTTTTGCACAAGCTAAGCATTAGATATTATCTTATGCAACATAGTCTTAATACAAAACATTACACAACTTAGTACTAATAATTCTACTACTACAAGTAATAATATAACAAACACTTGTTTAACAACAAACTTCAGCTATCCTGTAATCCCAAGGCTACTTAACTAATCTCTAAATACATTATCACTTTCTTTTAAATCATGTAATTTTTTCTTCATTAATTGCAATTTTTTTGTGAATTGATCCAGAATGGTCAGACAGGTTCATGCAATACATTCCTTCAAACTCTTCACACCCATGGTTATGCACTAAAAACAAAAATCAATTGCAACACGGTTTTGCAAAACAGCATGATTAACACTGGTAACATCCGCTGATAGCTCATCTAAAATTTGGCTAGTCACATTTAATTCTGATTTGGTCCAGCATGCCATCTGCTTTAATGTGGTCATTTCTCTAGCAGCTGTTGCTCTTGGTATAAACATGGATGTTAACACTGCCCTAGCTTGGGACCAGAATTTTGGGTCTTTTATGTCCGTACAGTCCAACTCATGTATGGCACGTTTTCTCCGAGTGATTTTTGTCAAAGTCATCAATGCTGTTATGTTAGGGTGAAACAGGGTAAGCTTCCCTAAATAGCATGGGCCCTCATGTGGGCTGGCTGGAACTCCATTCCAAGCATGGTCCCCACATATTAAAAATGTTCCTGGTGGAAGGCATCGCACTGGTTTGCAAGTCAAATTACATTTGGAATAAAGTTGTTGGTGTACACTGCCACTAGATAGTCAAGCTGAATTTATGGTAGCCCATTTCTGGCTATGTATATTTAGACTCTGCTCTGTGGGGGGCTCAAAGGACACCCAACCTCCCTCACTTCTATTCGTAGAGCTGGCATTCATACATTCAAGGAGGTCTAATTCTTTAGGTGGTGAAGTAAGCGTATCATCAAGTTGCTCTATAATTTTACACTGCCAGCCTCCATCAGCCTGGGCGGCTTTGAAACCTGACAACCACACTGCTGTTTGCCACAGTAAAATTCAGCATTGTCTCATTTTTCACATAACCTTTAAATTTGTGAGGGCTCCAAAGGGGTGTTCCTATCAAACAAGTCCTAAATGGGTCTTGGGGACTGGCCAGGCTGAGGCAAATAGAATCCTGTCCAGTCATGTTGGCAAATGTCACCCATACATTAGTCCTCTTAGAAAATTGGTGAGCTAGTTGAGAAGATCCTGCAACACTTGTTGACACCATGAGCAAAAGGCACGCAACATGCGAGAACATCTTACCATGTGGACCTGCCATATCCCTTTTTTTTTTGTCTTCTTAGATAATGTTTATTTAAAAAATAAAATTAATTGACAAAGATACCACACTATTTTGCATGCTGGGCACCCCTTGGCTCACAGGACTCTGTTTAGCATGAAACCGCTTTGTTAGCAATGCACAAGTAAAAACCACCCCAGCTTGGCTCTCACCTGGCAGCTGCTGCAGCCACACAACTTAGTAAGATATCTCTGGGTTTGTACCAGCTCAAGTCTTTAGAAAAGAAATTTCAAGTGGACACTAAACAAGTATTCTGCTAAGAGGTGATTAAATATTAAAATTAAAAGCAAGTCAGACTGCAGATGTAATTATACTACATTAGAAATTCCAGTTGGTGGGGATCCATTCACTATATAGAGAGAAATTAGTAATCAAGGTAATTACAAAGACAGAGCATTTGTTTCCTGCATGCTTTCCCAGGCTTGGAATCAACAGAGTTGACTACATGGAGAGTTGACTAGGGTGAACTCGGAATTCACTCTCTCAGGCAGGAGACTAGTTATGAAGTGTTACTGATAACAAAGAAGAAAAGTTATACAACATTGATTATTATAAATTACTTTGTTCTCATCCGCTTTTAGTCTTTGTTTCTTACAAGTCTTTATCCATTCTTGTAGAAACCTAATTCCTTCTCCATTTCCCTGTGGCAGCTCCCATCCCTAGTGATGGTTTGAGGGCATGGGGCAGCCCTTGATGCGGAACACGTGGATGTGCAGGTGGGCAGCAATTCTGGTTGCACATACTGACACAGTATCGGAGCAGGTCAAACAGGGACAGGATCAGGGCAATACAGAGGACAATATACTCATCAGTAAAGCTGTTAAAATGCTGGTCAAGGAACAGCAAGGCTGGGCTTATGAATGCTGTGTCATATAGATACATTTCACTCTTGGTCATGTGGGCAACCACTAGTTTATTTGTGATGTAGGCAGACACAAAGCTAAAAGTCAGGATGTAGAGGCAGGGGTGCCTCTCAAAGAGCTGCACAGCAGATTTCCTGTAGATCATTGCAGCCAAGGCAATCATGGAGCCAATATGGAGAAAAGGTGAGAGGACGCTTGTTAAAGTGGATCCATTTTTGCTAACTTCTCCTGTTCAAACTACTTTAGTGTACTCTTCACAGGTGAATATGGTTCCTGCCACAGTACAAAGAGCTGAGAGTATTTTCACCTGAATATTCAGTCTTGGAATTAGAGATTGCTGAAACGGTGGTCCTCCAATCACTGCCAGTAAATGCATGATTATTGTGAAGATTTGTACGTGAGTCACATCAATCATGCCAAAGCACAGCGTTCCTGAGACGTACGTGTGTCAGTGCACGCAGTAAAACATGAATGTCGCAGCAAAACAACAAAAGAACATCCAGTCAGGGTTGGTGCTCAGCTGCACAGCAATACAAGTTCCCAAAACCACAAAGACTGTGGACAATGAATTACAACTATGATCAAAAGCTCTCTTAACAGAGTGCTGCTATTTGTCCTTCTTGCTTGTTTTCCATCTATAGCATCCAGGGACTGGTAGGTGAAAAGGCCACAGGCACAAGCAATGAATGTCCAGGGAGGTGCCTGCTCTGAAGCTGTTCAGTAGTAACATTCTAATAACAGAGTTGTAAATATATTTATTAACAGTCCGATGATGGTGATCAGATTGGGGGCAATCCAGGCTGGAGAATTGATATTTGCAGTATGAATACAATCTAACATTGCTCGAGCAGTTTCAGATTTCAAGGCGTGCTCTCTTACTGTATTTTTTTTTTTTTTTGCCTGTTGCAAAATTTTCCACTCATGCTGGTCATACACAGGATTGCCATCTGTCCTAGGGTAACTTTATGATGCTTGTATCCCCAGTCATCTGTTTTGTTTGTGCTGTATGTTGAGTTCTGTGCCTTTAAGACAGGTTCTAAGAGCAAGGAGAAGCCTGGAGCTTGCTTTGAGAAAACTGCCTGACTCCTACACATTCTTCTCCGGACGGGGTGTTCAGCGGAGGCTTGGAGACACTGCAGGACAGAGATTTCTTTTGCTTTTAGTTAGTTTCAGCTAGCTAGGGCAGAGAAGTTCCCTGGACTGGTTTTTTCCCTTTTTCTTGAAACTGTTTAAACCTGCTCTGGACAGAAAACCCAGGGGATCACTGGGGGCCTGCACCTGCGGCCCACCAGAGCCTGGACCTCGGCATTTTCCAGCAGCGCCAGAGGGACTGGGACTGATAAAAGACTGAGAGAGAGCCAAGCTACACCCATGGCAAGGACTTTCTCAATTTGCCATCTCACTCCAGAACAAGAGGTTTTATTGTTTCATATTATTCATTCTTTATACTTGTATGCACTTTGTTTGTTTAGTAAAATAGTTTTTTCCACTTTTCTCCAAAGAAGTTTTTTACCGGACTGGTTGGAGGGAGGGGCCACTTGGGTTTGCTTCCTTAGAGGGATCCAATTCAGGGGTTTTCTCACAAATTTGTCCCCAAACCAGGACATACTTCTAACTGGTGTCCACTGTGGGGCTCAAGAGAGTGGAAAAAACTTGTATTGCTTATTAACTGCATTTTTGGTTGTCCTTTGTGTGGGGATTAAACAGTCAGTAGTCATGTTGCTTCTTGAATTCCTAATGTCTCTTAGAATGGAGTCTTTTCTGCATTTCTGTTCCCTAGGCTTTTTTGAGGTTTTAATACCTTTCTGGTCCCTAGGTTTGTTTTCTTACCCAGAAACAGCTCCAATATTGTCCCTAACATACAGCTTTTACACTAGGGATGCACAAATTAGAATAGCTATTTTGCTGGGCTTGGTGATTATGGCTTACAGGAAGCTTATAAAGGTGCTGGAATTTGTGCCAGGTATGTTCAGTTTATGGTTTTTTCATCCTACCCTGCATCCTAGTTCCAGCAGCATGTTTTGGGGATTTATCAACAATTGCACCCAGATTGTTAGAGGAGCAATAGGGGATGAGGCTCTTCAGCCTCTCCTTTCCTTCTTCTCTTTTGAGTCATTTACATCACTTTTGGAGAATGTTCAGGGTCTCCTGAATGTTAAAGACCCAACCTTCCTGGTATTTCACCTGGTGACCTTCCGCTATATGGTTTGTAGCTTTTTTAGAATGAGTCACACACTGCTAAATATTGTAGGGCAGCAGATAGAGGCAGGGGAGCAGGGAGATAAATCAGTCACTCAGGCTGCAGCCAACCCCACAGCTACTCAGGTTGTAGCTAAACCAGACAGTGAGGCTAAGACACCAGCAGTTGCTGCAGTAAAGAAGGGAAAGAAGCACACGCACAAAACCGATCGACCAGTAGACGATGATTTAGGTGAAGGATCCTCAATGCCTCCTGACACCCAATCAGGAGTCGAACCAACTGACACACAATCAGAAGTCGAACCAACTGATACAAAATCAGAAGCCCAACCAACTGGCACAAGATCAGGAGCCCGACCAACTGCTACAAGATCAGGAGATACTATTGAGTCTTTTTCCCTGAAGGACCTTCGTGGCCTAAGAAAGAATTATACTTGACGACCTGATGAATCTATAATTAGTTGGTTATTCTGTCTTTGGGATGCTGCAGGCGAGGCTACAATGCTGGATGGCACTGAAGCAAGGCATTTAGGATCCCTGTCACATGGTCCAGTTATCGACCAAGAAATGATGAGGGTGGCTCACTCTTGCAGTCTCTGGGAACGGGTCCTAGGAAGTGTGGCACAAAGATATCTGTGTGCAGACGATCTCTATATGCAGCAAACCCAGTGGAAAACCATTGAACAAGGGATCCAGCGCTTGAGAGAAATGGCAGTGGCAGAGATTGTCTTCTCAGATGAGCTAAACACTAGGAACCCCGGCTTGGTACCATGTACACCTGTGATGTGGCGAAAACTTGTATGACTTGGGCCACAAGAATACACTTCTGCTTTAGCAATAATGAAGCGGGGTGACACAGAGGAGACTGTGCTTGATATGGCGAAGAAGCTCCAACCATATGCAGATACCGTGCATGGTCCAACACATGCAAGAATTGCAGCTCTGGAAATGCATATGAGGAAATTAGAAGACAAGATAGAAGAGAATCACAAAAAACTCAGGGAGGACATTCTCCAAATCTCTGCAGTACAGGTCAGAGGCTCTGGCACCACATGCAAATGTTCCCTAGATAGAGAGGGAAAAGGCATCCCACGGGCTAAGCTGTGGGCCCTCCTGCGTGAATGTGGAGAAAACATGAAAAGATGGGATGGAGAATCCATTGATGCTGTGACACAACGGCTGCATGAATTGTTGGAAAGCAAGGCTATGAGAGGAAGTTCTACCAAGAAGGAAGCAGCTCTGGTTACCCAGGGAAATAAGGATAATCAGGCTTAGAGGGGCCCTGCCTCTAGCCAGGTAGAGGCTAGGGAAAACCATGTTTTTTGGACTGTGTGGATTTGTTGGCCGGGCATATCTGAACCACAAAAATATGAGGCCTTGGTTGACACTGATGCACAGTGCACATTACTCCCATCAAGACATGTGGGGGAAGAATCTGTTTCCATTGCTGGCGTGACAGGGGGTTCACAAGATTTTACTTTGGTGGAGGCTGATGTGAGCCTGACTGGAAATGAGTGGAAGAGACACCCTATTGTGACTGGCCCAGAAGCTCCATGCATTTTGGGCATAGACTTCCTCTGAAATGGGAATTTCAAAGACCCAAAGGTATTTAGATGGGCATTCAGGATAGCAGCTGTAGAGACAGGGGGTGTTAATCAGTTGAATGCCTTGCCTGGACTATCAGAGAACCCATCTGCTGTAGGTCTTCTGAAGGTGGAAGAGCAACAAGTGCCAATTGCCACATCAACAGTGCATCGCCGACAATACAGAACAACTCAAGATGCTGTGATTCCCATCTACAAGATGATCTGTGAGCTGGAGACTCAAGGGGTGGTCGGAAAATCTCACTCACCCTTCAACAGCCCCATTCGGCCTGTTCGCAAGTCTGACAGAGAATGGAGACTGACTGCGGATTACCGTGCCTTAAACGTGGTGACTCTACCATTGAGTGCTGCTGTGCTGGACATGCTGGAACTCCAGTATGAGCTGGAGTCCAAGGCAACAAAGTGGTATGCCACTATTGACATTGCTAATGCATTTTTCTCCATTCCTCTGGCTGCAGAATGCAGGCCTCAGTTTGCCTTCACATGGAGAGGAGCGCAGTACACCTGGAACTGATTGCCCCAGGGATGGAAACACAGCCCCACCATCTGCCATGGACTGATCCAGGCTGCACTGGAAAAGGGTGAGGCTCCGGAACATCTACAGTATATCGATGACATCATTGTGTGGGGTAACACAGCAATGGAAGTGTTTGAAAAAGGAGAGATCATCCAGATTCTCCTGAAGGCTGGCTTCGCTATCAAGAAGAGCAAAGTCAAGGGACCTGCTCAAGAGATCCAGTTTCTAGGAGTAAAGTGGCAAGACGGAAGGCGTCAGATTCCCACTGAAGTCATCAATAAGATCACACCGATGTCTCCACCAACCAACAAAAAGGAAACACAAGCCTTCCTAGGCGCCATAGGTTTCTGGAGGATGCACATTCCTGAGTACAGCCAGAGTATGAGCCCTCTCTACCTGGTTACCTGCAAGAAGAACAATTTCCAATGGGGCCCTGAACAGCAACAAGCCTTTGCCCAGATCAAGCAGGAGATCGCTCATGCAGTAGCCCTTGGCCCAGTCAGGACGGGACCAGAGGTGAAGAAGGTGCTCTACGCAGCAGCCGGGAACAATGGCCTGTCCTGGAGCCTTTGGCAGGAGGTGCCTGGGGAGACTCGGGGCCAACCACTGGGATTCTGGAGTCGAAGCTACAGAGGGTCTGAAGCCAACTGCACTCCCATAGAGAAGGAAATCTTAGCTGCCTATGAAGGAGCTCAAGCTGCCTCAGAAGTAGTTGGCACTGAAACACAACTCCTGCTGGCACCTCGACTACCAGTGCTGGGATGGATGTTCAAAGCAGAAGTTCCCTCTACCCACCATGCCACCAATGCCACATAGAGCAAATAGATTGCCCTCATCACTCAGTGCACCCGCATTGGAAACCCAAATCGCCCTGGGATTTTGGAAGTAATTACCAACTGGCCAGAAGGTGAAAACTTTGTTCTCATGGATGAAGAGGAGCAGGAACAAGTGGCACATGCTGAAGAAGCTCCACCATAAAACCAATTGTCAGCAGAAGAAACACACTATGCTCTTTTCACTGATGGTTCTTGCTGCATCGTTGGGATGAAACGAAAGTGGAAAGCAGCTGTATGGAGTCCCACAAGACAGGTTGCACAAGCCACTGAAGGAGAAGGTGGGTCAAGCCAACTCGCTGAGCTCCAAGTTGTTCAACTGACCCTGGACTTTGCTGAAAGCAAGAAGTGGCCAAAGCTCTACCTCTACACTGATTCATGGATGGTAGCCAATGCTCTGTGGGGATGGCTGGAGAAGTGGAAAAAGGCCAACTAGCAGCATAGGGGAAAACCAATCTGGGCTGCAGATGAGTGGAAGGACATTGCCACTCGGGTAGAGAAGCTACCTGTCAAAGTCCGTCATGTAGATGCCCATGTCCCCAGGAGTCAGGCTAATGAGGAACACTGAAACAACGAGCAAGTAGATCAGGCTGCAAAGATAGAGGTGTCAAAGATAGACTTAGATTGGCAACACAAGGGAGAGTTGTTTCTAGCTCGATGGGCCCATGATGCCTCAGGTCATCAGGGCAGAGATGCCACCTATAAGTGGGCACGAGACCGAGGGGTGGATCTAACAATGGGCAGTACTTCTCAGGTTATCCATAACTGTGAGACGTGTTGCAATCAAGCAGACCAAACAGGTGAAGCCCCTATGGTATGGTGGGCGATGGTCCAAGTATAAGTATGGGGAAGCCTGGCAGATTGATTATATTACACTGCCCAGACACGTCAAGGTAAGCACTATGTATTACAATGATAGAGGCCACCACAGGATGGCTGGAGACCTACCCTGTGCCTCACGCTATGGCCCTTAACACCATTCTAGGCCTTGAAAAACAAGTTCTTTGGAGGCATGGTACCCCTGAGAGGATTGAGTCAGACAATGGAACTCATTTCAAGAACAGCCTCATCAACAACTGGGCTAGGGAACATGGCATTGAGTGGGTGTACCATATCCCCTATCATGCAACAGCTTCTGGGAAAGTGGAAAGATACAATGGACTGCTAAAAACCACCCTGAAAGCACTGGGTGGGGGATCATTCAAAAACTGGGAGCAGCATCTAGCAAAGGCCACCTGGTTAGTTAACACCCCAGGTTCCACCAACAGAGCAGGCCCTGCCCAATCTGAGCCCCTACATACAGTAGATAAAGTCCCAGTAGTACATGTAAGAGGTTTGTTAGGGAAGACAGTTTGGATCAATTCTGCTTCAAGTACAGAGGATCCCATCCGTGGGATTGTCTTTGCTCAGGGACCAGGCTGCACATGGTGGGTAATGCAGAAAGATGGAACCACACGATGTGTACCCCAGGGAGATTTGATTGTTGGGTGAGAACTGTGTGTAATTATCACTGTGTGCTGGATGGTACTGCCACTGTATGTAGCTGTATATTGCATATTGTTTATATATAGATGTATGTGTGTTTAGAGCTAGAGTATATATTAGTTTTAGTAAATTGACGATATGTGGATAAGGGGTGGAATGTCCTAGGGTAACTTTATGATGCTTGTATCCCCAATCGTCTGTTCTGTTTCTGCTGTATGTTGAGTTCTGTGCCTTTAAGACAGGTTCTAAGAGCAAGGAGAAGCCTGGAGCTTGCTTTGAGAAAACTGCCTGACTCCTCCACATTCTTCTGTGGACGTGGTGTTCAGCGGAGGCTTGGAGACACTGCAGGACAGAGATTTCTTTTGCTTTTAGTTAGTTTCAGCTAGCTAGGGCAGAGAAGTTCCCTGGACTGGTTTTTTCCCTTTTTCTTGGAACTGTTTAAACCTGCTCTGGACTGAAAACCCAGGGGATCACTGGGGGCTTGCACCTGCGGCCCACCGGGGCCTGGGCCTTGGCATTTTCCAGCAGCACCAGAGGGACTGGGACTGATAAAAGACTAAGAGAGAGAGAAGCTACACCCATGGCAAGGACTTTCTCAATTTGCCATCTCACTCCAGAACAAGAGGTTTTATTGTTTCATATTATTCATTCTTTATACTTGTATGCACTTTGTTAAGTAAAATAGTTTTTTCCACTTTTCTCCAAAGAAGTTTTTTACCGGACTGGTTGGAGGGAGGGGCCACTTGAGTTTGCTTCCCAGCGGGATCCAATTCAGGGGTTTTCTCACAAATTTGTCCCTAAACCAGGACACCATCTCTGAACATGACAGGACATGCTACAGGACATGCCATGTGTCCTGCAGGTTCCCACTGTCCTTCTAGTATAGCATCACGTATGATTCCAGACTATCTAGTCACAGGTGGAGTGGGCGTAGGCGTCTGGTAAAGGGGGGGCAGGAGAAGGCGTTGCCTGGGAACTGCTTTCTGCAGTTTGTTCTAGCAATCGTTGCATTGGAATTAACTGGGAGCTGAAAGATGTTGGCTCATCTCGAAAATTAACAGTTGCTGTGGATAGTTTTTGAGCTCTTTCCAGCAGCAGTTCAGCTGCTGCGTGTGCCCTCTCATCCAGGCACTGCATCACCGCCTGAATTTGCTCAGTCAGTTCTTTTAAACCCATCATGGGTTCCGCCGGGGGTTCTGCCGGGGGAAGCACTGGTCCATTCTCGAGGCCCTCCTCTAATTCGTCTGGCAGCGGAACAGCGTCTGGGGAAGGTGGTCGACAGCAGGGGTCACCCGTTCCCCTCTCCTGGTCGACCGGTATCTCTTTGGGCACAGCCGGTAAAGGGGGGGCAGTCGGCACATGCATTGTGGGAGTGGCAAGGCTGGGAGCGGCTCTGGAGGCTTTTTGAAGCATTTCGGCTACCGTACTACACTGGGTTGCCGACAAGCCTTTGACCGGGGGGGCGCCTTGCTTCCAAGAAAAGCTCCAAACTGGCTTGGTGGTGGCGGCAGCGGCGCAGGAGTAGCGCGCCGGAACTCGGGCGACAGGGGCGGTCCACGGGCCGTAAGCGGCAAGCCGGGCGTCGGCCAGCAACGGTGCCGGGGCGCCAGGGGCCGCGGGAGGGCACTGCAGGGGCCCCGTGGCACCTCCCCGACTTCGCAGGGCCAGGAGGTTGTTAAATGTCCATTTCCTCGCGCCCAGTTAACTAGCTTGTGCAGCACATTTTCTACTACTGTATCTCCTCTCTCAGAGAGTATATTAATAAATAATTTAACTGCGGCAGCAAAGTCGCATTCCATGCTTGCCGTCTTCCGTGGGGCACGGAAGGGAGTACTCAGCACCTTCCACCTTTTTTCAAGAAAACTGCCCCTCTGCTCCCCTTATCAGCTCAGCCTTGCAATATGAATTTGCAAGGACGGCGAGCTCCTACCTCAATGCTGCTGCATCTCTTGGTAGATCAGCGTCTTTCCGCTTTTTTTTTTTTTTTTTTTTTTTTTTTTCCGGGGGGGGTCTCACCTCAATGCAGCTGCATCTGTTGGCGAGCCAGCATCTTTCCGCTCAGCGTCCCACCGCTATTTTTTTCCCCAGGTCCTCACCTCAAGGTCCGATGTTCTGCGCCAATTAAAGGTGAATGTCGCGGGGAGCAGCCAGAGTCAATCACACTCTTCACAGAAGTAATGGTGAATGCTCGTTTATTGAGGGTACACAGGGTTCTTTTATACATATATCATTCTTGTGCATAAGCTGTTCACGCAGCATTTTACTACTTGCTATTGGATACTTCTTGGCGTCCACGAGCCCCAAGCAGCTATACTATTGGCTGATGTTATCTGCATAAGCATTCCTTTGCAGTTACCTGTTTACACTTTGTTGGGGGGCCAATGGCTCGTTCCCCGACTATTCGTCCTTGACAGTGCTAAAATAACAGAACTTTCCCACCACTGTAAGGCCTCTCTGTGTCTATCTCCAAAAATTCTTCTACATCGGGGAGTAGGGGACCCTGGTTTTGTGCCCTACTCCCCATTGCTGCAGGAAGCTTCTGAACTCCTTGGATGTGTACGTGGGTCTCTTATCAGTTTTTATTGATTTGGGGATGCCCAGGAAGGAGAAAGCCTGTATTAGGTGTTTCATGGCATCACTAGACTTCTCCCCTGTGTGGGCAGAGGCATAGACAGCTCCAGAAAAGGTGTCTACAGATACATGGACATACTTTTGCCTACCAAAGGACATGATGTGGGTCACGTCTGTCTGCCATACCTCACAGCTGTTCAATCCCCTGGGATTGAACAGTCCCTCAGGACTGGGAGTGCGTGTTGCTGGCATGAGGGACACGTTGCCACAATTACCCAAGCCTGTTCCCGAGTTAGGTGGAACTGGCAAACTAGGCCTGGTGCATTCTGGTGAAAAAGCTAGTGGCTGATCTTTGCTTGTTCAACGATGTTTGGGAGTGGGGCCATCTCCACAGGCGCAGCAAGAGCATCGAGGGCCCTTCTCTTGCCCTCGGCTATGAATCCTGGAAAATCAGTGTGTGATCTGATGTGCATCACATAAAATTGTTGCTCTCGGTGGGAGACCAGATTTACTAGTTTTGAGAGCAAGTTGAAAAGTGCAGTGTTGGAGACCTCACTCAGTACAGCCTGCTCAGCTCTGGATGCTACACCTGCTACATAGGCTGAATCTGTGACCAAATTGAATGGTTCAGGAAACTTTTCAAAAGCTCTGACAACTGCAGCCAACTCAGCTACTTGAGGTGATCCTTCCACCTCGACAATATCTTTCTCCCACTGCTGAGTTTGAGGATCTTTCCAAGTTATTACTGACTTGTGGGATGCTCCGGATGCATCTGTAAAAATGGTTAGAGCCTTCAAGGGTCTCCTGCTCTGAACACTTCTTAATGACAATTTGAACTGAATTTGTTCTCTGAATAATTTGTGGGCAGGCCGATGAATTGAACTTTGACCTGTGTAACTATCCAGAGCAAACTGCAAAGCTTCATTTTCATGAAGCAGGTGCTCCAACATTGCTTTTGTGATTTGGCCCGAGTTTACCTCAATTAGGATGTGAATGCACTCAAAATCACATCCTGCCAACTCCCTGATCCAGGTCCTGGCTTTCCAGATCAATTCTGCTACCAGTTCCTGTGGTCTGGTCATTCTTTTGGACAGTTGGTGACTGAGGAAAACCCACTCTATGATTAAGAGGGGATCCTTACAGTCTTTGTCCTTTTTTTTATTTTTCTACTCTTTCCCACTGAAAAATCATCCCGTGTAAGTGTGGCAATTTGCCTAAAATGATGAATTTGAGTGGCAAGTCTGATTTGCACCTGTTGGCCTGTCTGGTGGCCATACAGTCCTGTACCTTTTCTACGGCTGCTCTTGCCTCTTGGGTGAGGGTCCTCAGAGAACTTAGCTCCTCTCCCCCTTTCAACAGATTGAAGAGGGGGTCTAGGTCCTCAGTGGTCAGACCTCGCCAAGGTCTTACCTAATTTAAAGACCCACACAGCTGCTGGACATCTGCTAAGGTCCTGATGTTATTTTTGACAGCCAATATTTGTGGCACAATGGTCCGCTTACCAGTCTCCAGACCCAGGTACTTCCAAGGTGGCATCCTTTGAATCTTTTCCTCCTGAAGTTCGAACCCTGCAGCAACCAAAGAATCGATTGTCGGGTCAAGCGCATGGAACAGTAAGTCATCATTGGGGGCACACACGAGCACATCATCCATGTAGTGCAGGATGATGGTTTCTCCCGCAGCTGCGTGCACTGGGGACAGCAAGGAAGAGAGATACCACTGACAAATGAGTAGCAAGTTCCTTGCCCCCTGGGGAAGGCATTTCCAGTGGTATCATTTCCTCGGGGCTTCTCGGTTGATGGTGGGGACCGAGAAGGCAAAACATGGGGCATCATCAGAGTGCAGAAGAATCTGGAAGAAACAATCTTTGATATCAATAATTGCCAAATTCCAATTTTGGGGGAGCATCGCTGGGGACGACATCCCTGGTTGGAGAGAACCCATGTCCTCAATGACATTATTAATTTGACGGAGACTGTGGAGGAGCCGCCACTTGCCTTTGTTTGCCTTTTTCATAACAAAGACTGGGGAATTCCATGGAGACATGGCTTCCACAGTGTGGCCTTTAGTTAGCTGTTCATCCACTAGCTCCTGGAGCGCCTTCAATTTTTCTTTACTGAGTGGCCACTGCTCTACCCAGACTGGTGAATCAGTTTTCCATTTGAGTTTCTGGGTAGGGCGCTCTTCAGTGGCCACAGCCTGAAAAACCAGGGGGGCACCTGGGATGCCAATCGTGACCCCCCACTGGGCCATCAGGTATCTCCCCCACAAGGGCTCCGAATAATCCAAAACAAACAGACATAGTGTAGCCAATTGTCCGTTTGGCCCCTTAATTTGCACAACACTCTCTGACTGTTTTGCCAATTTCATTCCCCCTACACCTTGCACGTGCCCTGCTATGTTTTGCAGTTCCCAATGTGAGGGCCACATCCTTTCTGGTATGATCGTTACAATCACACCTGTGTCCAAAACCCCCTTGCTGTTTATGACTACCCCACCGTGATGGACCTCACACCATATTATGAGTTTGTCCCTCCCAATAGCCTGTGTGGGGCAAACCTCAGGGTGTTTGTTCTTCGTGATGTCTTTCTCAGGGAACGGGTCAGGTACTGGAATTGCCTGAGCTATTATCTGCCCCTTAGGCAGAAACAAGGGTGGACGGACACAGTGCAGCCAAAGAACTAGTTGTTTAGGGTTTGATGAGACGAGACCCAGAAGGATCTTGATCTCTCTCGGTGTGTATTTGGTGTCCCCAAGGATGACATACTTGCTGCCAACGTGTTGCCAAGAGCCTGACCCCTGCAGATCCAATGAACCTAAATGCCAGTCTGTGTCACTTAGGTGCAAGGACTCTGTCAGCTGCAACCTAAAAGGCTTTTGGAGACATTCAGTGGTTAGATTGGGTCTGCTCACATCATGATCTGAAAGGGTCGCATCCGGTGACTGCTTGTCCTAGGGTAACTTTATAATGCTTGTATCCCCAATCGTCTGTTCTGTTTGTGCTGTATATTGAGTCCTGTGCCTTTAAGACTGGTTCTAAGAGCAAGGAGAAGCGCGGAGTTTGTTTTGAGAAAACTGCCTGACTCCTCCACATTCTTCGGCGGACGGGGTGTTCGGCGGAGGCTTGGAGAGACTGCAGGACAGAGATTTTTTTTTGCCCAGAGAAAAAAGGATAATCAGGCTTAGAGGGGCCCTGCCTCTAGCCAAGTAGAGGCTAAGGAAAACCGTGTTTTTTAGACTGTGTAAATTCGTTGGCCTGGCACATCAGAACCACAAAAATATAAGGCCTTAGTTGACACTAGAGCACAGTGCACAATACTCCCATCAAGACATGTAGAGAAAGAATCTGTTTCCATTGCTGGGGTGACAGGGGGTTCACAAGATTTTACTTTAGTAGTAGCTGATGTGAGCCTGACTGAAAATGAGTAGAAGAGACACCCTATTGTGACTGGCCCAGAAGCCCCATGCATTTTGAGCACAGACTTCCTCCGAAATGGGTATTTCAAAGACCCAAAGGGATTTAAGTGAGCATTTGAGATAGCAGCTGTAAAGACAGGGGACGTTAAGCAGTTGAATACCTTGCCTGGACTATCAGAAAACCCATCTGCTGTAGGTCTTCTGAAAGTAGAAGAGCAACAAGTGCCAATTGCCACTTCAATAGTGCATCGCCGACAGTACAGAACAACTCGAGATGCTGTGATCCCCATCCACAAGATAATCCATAAGCTAGAGAGCCAAAGAGTAGTCAGCAAAACCCATTCACCCTTCAACAGCCCCATCTGGCCTGTGCGCAAGTCTGACGGAGAATAGATATTGACTGTAGACTACCGTGCCTTGAACAAAGTGACTCCACCACTGAGCGCTACTGTGCCGGACATGCTGAAACTCCAGTACGAGCTAGAGTCCAAGGCAGCAAAATGGTATGCCACAATTAACATTGCTAATGCATTTTTCTCCATTCCTCTGGCTGCAGAATGCAGGCCTCAGTTTGCTTTCACCTAGAGGGGCGTGCAATACACCTGGAACCGACTGCCCCAGGGGTGGAAACACAGCCCCACCATCTGCCATGAACTGATCCAGGCTGCACTGGAAAAGAGTGAGGCTCCAGAACATCTACAGTACATTGATGACATCATTGTGTAGGGAAACACAGCAATAAAAGTGTTTGAGAAAGGAGAGAAGATCATCCAGATCCTCCTGGAGGCCGGTTTCGCTATCAAGAAGAGCAAAGTTAAAGGACCAGCTCGTAATATCCAGTTTCTGGGAGTAAAGTAGCACGATGGAAAGCGTCAGATTCCCACTGAAGTCATCAACAAAATCACAGCAATGTGTCCACCAACCAACAAAAAAGAGACACAAGCTTTCCTAGGCGCCATAAGTTTCTGGAGGATGCACATTCCTAAGTACAGCCAGATTGTGAGCCCTCTCTACCTAGTCACCCGCAAGAAAAACAATTTCCACTGGGGCCCTAAACAGCAACAAGCCTTTGCCCAGATCAAGCAAGAGATCGCTCATGCAGTAGCCCTTAGCCCAGTCAGGACGGGACCAGATGTGAAGAACGTGCTCTACTCCGCAGCAGGAAGCCATGGTCTGTCCTGGAGCCTTTGGCAAAAGGTGCCTGGGGAGACTCGGGGCCGACCACTGGGATTCTGGAGTCGAAGCTACAGAGGGTCTGAAGCCAACTACACTCCAACAAAGAAAGAAATCTTAGCCGCCTATGAAAAAGTTCAAGCCACCTCAGAAGTAGTAGGCACCGAAACACAGCTCCTGCTAGCACCTCAACTACCAGTGCTGGGATGGATGTTCAAAGCAGAAGTTCCCTCTACCCACCATGCCACCAATGCCACATAGAGCAAATAGATTGCCCTCATCACTCAGCGCGCCCGCATTGGAAACCCAAATCACCCTAAGATTTTAAAAATAATTACAAACTAGCCAGAAAGTGAAAACTTTAGTCTCACAGATGAAGAGGAGCAAGAACAAGTGACACGTGCTGAAGAAGCTCCACCATACAACCAACTGCCAGCAGAAGAAACACGCTATGCTCTTTTCACTGACAGTTCCTGCCGCATCGTAGGGATGAAATGAAAGTAGAAAGCAGCTGTGTGGAGCCCCACACGACAGGTTGCACAAGCCACTGAAGAAGAAAGTAGGTCAAGCCAACTCGCTGAGCTCAAAGCTGTTCAACTGGCCCTAGACATTACTGAAAGAGAGAAGTGGCCAAAGCTCTACCTCTACACTGATTCGTAGATAGTAGCCAATGCTCTGTAGAGATAGCTAGAGAAGTGAAAAAAGGCCAATTAGCAGCGTAAGAGAAAACCAATCTGGGCTGCAGATGAGTGGAAAGACATTGCCACTCAGGTAGAGAAGCTACCTGTCAAAGTCCGTCATGTAAATGCCCATGTCCCCAAGAGTCAGGCTAATGAGGAGCACCAAAACAACGAGCAAGTAGATCAAGCTGCAAAGATAGAGGTGTCAAAGATAGACTTAAATTAGCAACACAAGAGAAAGTTGTTCCTAGCTCGATAGGCCCATGATGCCTCAAGCCATCAGGGCAGAGATGCCACCTATAAGTGAGCACAAGACCGAAGGGTAGATCTAACTATGGACAGTATTTCTCAGGTTATCCATGACTGTAAGACATGTGCTGCAATCAAGCAAGCCAAGCGGGTGAAGCCCCTATGGTATGGCGGGCGATGGTCCAAGTATAAGTACGGGGAAGCCTGGCAGATTGACTACATCACCCTTCCCCAAACCCGCCAAGGCAAGCACTATGTGCTCACAATAGTAAAAGCCACCACAGGATGGCTGGAGACCTACCCTGTGCCCCACGCTACTGCCCGTAACACCATTCTAAGCCTTGAAAAACAAGTTCTTTGGAGGCATAGTACCCCTGAGAGGATTGAGTCAGACAATGGAACTCATTTCAAGAACAGCCTCATCAACAACTGGGCTAGGGAACATGGCATTGAGTGGGTGTACCATATCCCCTATCATGCACCAGCTTCAGGGAAAGTAGAAAAATACAATAGACTGCTAAAAACCACCCTGAAAGCACTGGGTGGGGGATCATTCAAAAACTAGGAGCAGCATCTAGCAAAAGCCACCTAGTTAGTTAACACCCCAGATTCCACCAACAGAGCAAGCCCTGCCCAATCTGAGCCCCTACATACAGTAGATAGAGAGAAAGTCCCAGTAGTACATGTAAAAAGTTTGTTAGGGAAAACAGTTTAGATCAATTCTGCTTCAAGTACAGAGGATCCCATCCGTGAGATTGTCTTTGCTCAGGGACCAGGCTGCACATAGTGAGTAATGCAGAAAGATGGAACCACACAATGTGTACCCCAAGGAGATTTGATTGTTAGGTGAAAACCGTGTGTAATTATCGTTGTGTGCTGAATAGTACTGCCACTATATGTAACTGTATATTGCATATTGTTTTTATATAGATGTATATGTGTGTGTAGAGCTAGAGTATATATTAGTTTTAGTAAATTGACGATATGGGGATAAGGGGTGGAATGTCCTAGGGTAACTTTATAATGCTTGTATCCCCAATCGTCTGTTCTGTTTGTGCTGTATATTGAGTCCTGTGCCTTTAAGACTAGTTCTAAGAGCAAGGAGAAGCGCGGAGTTTGTTTTGAGAAAACTGCCTGACTCCTCCACATTCTTCAGCAGACGGGGTGTTCAGCAGAGGCTTAGAGAGACTGCAGGACAGAGATTTTTTTTTTTGCTTTTAGTTAGTTTCAGCTAGCTAAGGCAGAGAAGTTCCCTAGACTGTTTTTTTCCCTTTTTTCTTAGAACTGTTTAAACCTACTCTAGACTAAAAACCCAGGAGAGCACTAGAGGCTGCACCTGCGGCCCACCGGGGCCTAGACCTCAGCATTTTTCCAGCAGCGCCGAAGGGACTGAGACTGAAGAGAGACTGAGAGACTGAGAGAGAGAGAGCCGAGCTCCACCCACAGCAAGGACTTTCTCAATTTGCCATCTCACTTCAAAAGGAAAAGTTTTATTGTTTCATATTATTCATTCTTTATACTTGTATGCACATTTGTTTAGTAAAATAGTTTTTTCCACTTTTCTCCAAAGAAGTTTTTTTTACCAGACTAGTTAGAGGGAAAAGCCACCTGAGTTTGCTTCCTTAGAGAGATCCTATACAAGGGTTTTCTCCCAAATTTGCCCCAAACCAAGACACTGCTGAAAAGCAGAACTGGTTAAAGCAGGATTAGTTAGATTAGCATTTGCATTTTCCAGTTTTTTCTCCCCCCTCCTAGGACTTGCCCCATTTATGTCGGCACGCTGGGCAAGCTGGTGCTCATCTTTTAGTTTTTTTAAAAATTCCCTTTGGGCCCTCGAGACCCCCCTGCCCCCATTGTCCTGAAAGTCCAGAAATTGTCTCTTTAAAGGGCATTGAGATGCCCAATGTCCAGCCTGATCGCACAGGAGACACGTTGTTCTCTTGGGTGGTGGTCATGGCACAGGCACAGGAGGCACAGTGTCTGAAGCAGCAGCACTTTGCGGTTGCTTGAATGCATCTCTCGAACTCTGGCTTTGGTGAGCTGTCATGAAGGGAACTTTCCTGGCACACACCTGGAGCATGTCATCTAAGGTTGGAGCTGGTTCCATGGGGAGGCTGAGGATGGCTGCCTTGCACTGTTTGTTTGCATTGGCTAAAGCCATTTCCTCGAGGACCTGTTCTTGGGCTCCTTCTTTCTTAACCTGTAACTCGATAGCTCTGGTTAATCACTTCACAAATTTTATGAAAGATTCTGATAGAAGCTGCTTTATTTTACTGTATGGTTGGAAAGGGCCATCGGGCTTGATTGAAAAGAATGCTTTGGAAGCAGCATCTTTAATGAGCTCCAAAAGAGCTAAAGGAATTTCCTGATCCTGCTTGAGTGCTGAGACCCATTCACCATCACCACATAGATGTTCTGATCAAATTGGCAAGTTGTTATTATCAACAGCCATTTCAGGATTTTGCCAAAGCTCGGGAAGTAAATCTCTTAACAACTTTTTCCATGCTGCTTCCCAGAGTCTAAATTCTGTGGATGATATGAGACACAAAAAAAGTTGTCGTAGGTCAAATGGGACTATAATACTCCCTGCTAAATCTGCTTTTAAAAGGTTGAGAAAGTATTCACTTTTGCGTCCAAATTCATTATGAGCTTTGCATAAATCGCAAATTGCTTGTTGGGGGAAGGGGTCCCAATCACCATGGACAACACCCCCCCCTTTTTGACCGTTGATATGTCACTGGGGTAGGAGAAAAGCTGGGATGGGTTCCTGCTTCCGGGTTCCCAGCTCCCTCCACCCCCCTCCCTGTGGAGCATGGGAACTGGGATTGTGGGCGGGGAAACCGTGGGAACCAGAGGCAGGGAGGGGCTGGAGGCTTGACTCACAAGGGGCGGAGTTTGAGGGTAGGGGGTGGAGTTGGAGGAGAGGGCGGTGCCAGGGGCAGCACCAAAGGGAAGGAGGGGTCTGGGAAGAGGAATAGGTTGCTCAGGTTACAAAAGGGATTGTGGGAAGAAGGAGGGAGAGGCAAAGAAAGAGGCTCCACATGGCTTGATGCCACATGGCCTCTACCATTTTGGGGAACAAAGGGGAAAAATGCCGCATGGTCCCAGCCATCTTGTGGACCCCCCAGGAAACCGAAACTAACTTGGGGATCAAGAAAATGGGGTTTTTGGGCACCCAAACTGTCTGCAAAGGCAAACCAAACATGGGATTTACAAACTGGGGAACAAGGGAGGTTTGGGGTAGGTTTAGGGGTTTCTCAAGTGTAATAAACATGATAAGCCAAATTAAATGAATCAAAATTTAGAATTTTATTTTGAGACTCAAACACAGTCTCCAGTAGCCACAGTTAAAAGGGACAGCGTCGAATCCCAGGATTTCGGCACTGGGTGAACATGGTAACCGGCCCTGCCAGCCTGTTACCCCCTCTGTTCACAAATTGGGTCCCCATACTGCGGATTTTTATATAGTCTTTTGCTGAGGGCTGACTGAGACAGTGAGGCTCCTGCCTCACGGTAGCTTCATTAGATATTCATGTCCGTGTCTGGGGTCCGTTGAATAGCCGAACAATGTCTTGATTGCTGACTCCGGAGAAGTTTTGGAAATGGTAACATTGGGCCGGAACAGATAAGACAGTGATCTGATACAATCAGGAGATCGTCAGGGCCCATATCTCCCTTTTCCGTTCCTTTATGCTGTCTTTGCAACGATTCCCGGCAGAGATTCCCCGTACCCCACCGTGCAGCTTTCGTCTCAGTTAACCCTCTATGTACTTTTTAGTTTATTGCTTTTAAACCAAATTTAAAGTAGATTATTGCTATATGATACATTATTACATTCTGCCGCGAACGAATTACATATTCTATTGCTTAACACGAATTAACTTTAGGACATATATCACAATCCCTCCCCTTCTATATACCTTATTTAATTCGTGTTCTGGTTATTGCCTTTTTTCTCATTCTGATAAAAAAGCCTCTTAACCAACCATCCCCCAAAAAAGTGTTTTTATTATTTCTAATAGTCTCTATTCGGTGGGCGCCCCCCAATATGTTTTTTCTTTTCTTCTTCCTTGTATTTGAGCCTCAACCTTTGCCAGCACTTCTGCTGCTCTGCTCTTTTTCTCATTTAGTTTCATGATTTTTGGTATTGTATTATTTCTGCTAAGACCCCCTGATGCCAATTCAGGATCTGTTGGCAATGATGCTATTTGCATCCCTTGAACTACTGTGTGAATTAGTCTGATTAAGCAAGGAATTAAACGTGGTAACAAGATAACCCCAGCCACTGAACATAAGATAAAAAATCCCACTTTCTTCCACCAGTCTCCTGTCCCAAATAATTGATCCCACCAGGAGGCCTGGAGGATTGAGTTCTATTTTTGGACAGGTACATGAGCTACCTTCTGTATTTCAGCTGCTAGTCCCTTAATAGTCTCCCCGTAGTCGTTTATCTCAATGCAACACTCAGATTCATTGAATTTTCCACACACCCCTCCTTCATCTGCTAACAGGTAGTCTAGAGCGATCCTATTCTGGTACACAAAAGCCCTCATCTGCAAGTGCTGCTGTGCCAGCAGCTCCAAAATATCTGAGGTGTGATTTGAGACAATTTCTACTACAGCCTGCAGTCTGATTAATCTGTTGAGTAAATAGACTGGAGTTCTGTAACCCCAACTCCCATCCTGAGCCCATGTTGCAGGACCATAGTATTCTATTATTCGTTCTGCGGGCCATTCTTCACTACTCCATTTCTGATTTCCCCCGGCATTCGGGAGTTCTCTTTTTGCTTCCCTTCTTTTTCTGCTAAGGGTTTCATATAATGGAGCTCCTAACAAGTTACTATCTGACCGGGGTAGTGTGAAGAATGAGGGTCTGATCATTCCTAGAGTGCAGGATCCTTTCCATTTGCGAGGTAGCTCACTATAGGCTTTTTTCCCACAGACCCAGTATAGTCCATTTGGGGCTTTCCACTTATTTTCTATGCTTTCTGGCCATTCCCAGAATCCCTTTAAATTAGCTAGTGACTGGTAGGGGTTTGCCCCTGTCAAGCTATTCCAACACAGTTCAATCTCGCTTACCCATTTACATCCTTCCTCTTTTTCTCTGCTCCAGAATCCAGCTGGTGGTTCTGGTTGCCAGATCTTTGTTCTATTATTCGAGTTAACAGCTAAAGTGGATAAACAAGGGGTATATCCCATTATCTCAGTGTATGTATTTCCTTCTCTGCTAATGCAGGTGGTTCCTATTATTCGTTTATCTAAGGTCCACCCCTCTGGTCGTGACATTGTTTTTATTATTTGGTTATCCCATCTCAAAAGTTGTTCTGGTGCTAGGCTCTCTCCCTTCCAGGGCCATCTCTCAGCTGATTTTAATCCCCCACAAATCCAGCAATTCGACAGTCCCAATTCAGTGGCAATTTCTTGCACTAGGTCTACAAAAAGGTTTTTGCTAGAGGCTGGCAGGCTCCAATCACTAGATTGTTTCTCTAATTGTTCGTACTGTTCACTAAGCGACCTCATTCTTTCCTGCTCCATCTTTTTCCTTTTAGCCTCTAGCTCCTGCTTTTTTAATTCTTGAGCAACTCTCTGTATCTTGCTTTCTGGGTCCATCCCCTCCTCATTGTGGGAGAAACAGAAGGTTCTCTCTAACTTCAGACAGACCCTTTCATCGTTTTCACTTAACATATCGAGAATGATGGGCCCGTTATTTAAAGTAGCTGTCTGGAGTTTTGTATTTTGCCCCACCCAATAAGCTTTCCCATTCAGGGTGCACATTCCTAAAATATTCTGCTCGTAGCACAGCTTGTTTACCCGCAAATAGGCTACAAAGGTGGACTCTTTCTTACCCCCAACCCACACAGTTTTGTTACATTGTTCACATATAGGAATTACGGGTATACTACCCAGCTGTCTCCTCTTTCTAGACATTGCCACTGGGTTGTGGTATATCGTATTTTCCTTTAATTCACATATTTTAAACCAACTTTCGTTGTGAGAACAAATTCCCCTTTTTTGGATTTTTGGACAGTCAAAATGTGCCTTGAAAATTCCTTTTTGGCTCCCGGTGGGCTCTCGCTGAGTCTCCTTTAGGCATTCTTTTTCCTGCCCTATTTGCCCCTCAGGGTTGGGGAGGCCGTTAGTGAGGTACATGGCTAGACTCAGGATCACCAGGATTGCCCACAGGTGTATCCCTCTGCCTTCGCCTCTGCCCACCGGGTTGCCACCGGTGGCAAGGCAAACCATCTTGGCAGCAAGGATATTTTTTAGGGTCTCCGTGGTTAGTCCTTTGAGCATATCGCCTTTTGTACTGTCCCCACCTGGCCAATTTTATTTGGTCCGCTATGCAAGGCACCTTTACTGTCCTTCTACATTCAATTACCGGGGGTTCAGCCCTTTTATTTAGACTACCTCTTAACCCGTTTATGAATAAATGAAACCACTCCAGGGAGTCTAATTCTAATATATCTGCTTCAGTGGTAACGTATAGAAAGCGGTCTGTGAGCTCCCTTTCCTCCTCTTTACACTTCTTACACAGGCTGTAAGGTTTGGTTCCCCTGTAACAATGAGCTACCCAAATTTGTTTACAATGAACACACTTAAAATGAGCAAAAGGATAGCAGGGACACCCTGCTTGGATACAACTTATTGAGTAGTCGCTGGTCATCGGGTCTGTCGATGAATCCTCAGCTTCAAATCCCCTGGTGCAGAGGTGACTTTCCACTGTGGAGGGTTGTCTCTTGGCTCGATTCTTTTTACTCGAGAAGAATGTGTCCAACTTTTTCTGTGGTTCTTACTGCGGTGTCAGTGGTCAGGAGGACGAGGAAGGGTCCTTCCCAATAAGGAGTCAGCAGTGCTTCTTTCTACGTCTTGACTAACACCTTATCACCCAGTTGGATCTTATGGATTGCGAATCCCAGGGGAGTGCTCTGTGACACCAGACCACATTTTCGGAGCTCCTGTAAATTTTTATTAATTGAAACAAGAAAAGACTGCATTTGGCAATCCTCAATTCGAGGATGTCCCACTGGCATTCCGTGTTCATATGGCATTCCATATAGCATCTCAAAAGGGGATAGCCCAGATCCTGAGTATGGTTGGGTCCTGATGTTCAGAAAGGCTAAGGGGAGTGTGGGAGATTAGGGACAGGCGGTCGGAAGATATCGTGTTGTACGGGCAGACAGAACCCCTCCCTCAATTCTTAGTTGGTCAGTGTCCTTGATAAGGTAAGCAACACGTAACTTGTAACGTAAGCAGACGGATGTGATGTAGCAAACAGAGGTTTTATAACTCCATGTAATCAGTTAATAAACGCCATTAGCCATCCACCACACTGGTGTCTGTGAGCTGGTGGCCCGAGCAGCCTGGGTGTGGCTGCCGTGTCGTTCCTGGAACCAGGTCGCTACGCCACAGCGGAGGTAACAGGGGAGGCATTTCACCCATGACATCCTGGTTTCCAGCATAAGTTTCGATATTTGTGCCTTCAATGTTTGGTTCATCCGTTCCACCTGTCCTGAGCTTTGGGGGTGCCATGGTGTATGGTACTCCCATCGAATTCCTAGGGCATCTGCTAGGTGCTTTATGATTTCAGAAGTGAAGTGTGTCCCCTGGTCCGAATCTATGGAGTCTGGAATTCCATATCTAGGCACTATTTCCTCCAATAATTTTTTTGCTACTACTTGGGCAGTTGCCTGGGGACTGGGGAATGCTTCTACCCAGTGGGTTAATTGATCTACTAATACTAATAGATACCTATGCCTCCCCACTTTAGGTAACTCAGTGAAGTCCACCTGAATCCCCCCAAAGGAGCAGTAGGCTAAAGGACGTCCTCCCGGTGAGGCTTGCCTGCTTCTAGATTTATTTATCTTTTGGCATATAATACATCCCTGGACTTCTTGTTTTGTTAATTCGTAGATACCTTTGCATCTGAAGAATTTCAGAAATTGCTCAGCTAGGGCCTGAGTTCCCCAGTGGGTCTGTAGGTGCAACCTTCTCAGTATTTTCCTGGCATAGGCTTTGGGTATAAGTTCCTGCCCATCAGGTAGTTTCCACTTCCCATCATCTAGTGTTCCCCCTATTTTCCTGAATTCCTCCATCTCCTTTTCAGTGGGGCAAGGGGGAAACTCTTGGGGCTCACTTCTGGGGTCCTCTGGGGCATTTAGGGTAAGAAGTGCAGCCCTTCTTGCTTCCTGATCTGCTAGGTTATTTCCCCTAGTTCTGAATTGTATTCCCACTTGATGCCCTTTTACATACACTACAGCAATAGCCTTTGGTTCCCTTATAGCTTCTAGGATTTGTTGTATTAAATTCTCGTGCACTAGATTTTTTCCTCGGGTGTTTATTAATCCCCTTTCTTCCCAAATTTTTCCAAAGGTGTGTACCACTCCAAAAGCATATTTTGAATCTGTGTAAATGGTCCCAATCTTTCCCTTTAGTCCTTTCAGAGCTTGTAAGACAGCATATAGTTCACATGCTTGGGCTGACCAGGATGCACTTCGAGGGCCTGACTCGATTACCTCCCCTGTTTTCCCATCTGTGATGGCATAACCTGATTTTCTTTTCCCTTCCACCACTCGGGCGGATCCATCCACAAACCATTTCTCCCCCTCCTCCAGTTCCTCATCTTCTAGATCTGCCCTGATCTTTGTTTGGAGTTCTATCAAGTCAGAGCAATTATGTATTGGCCCTTCTGATGCTTCCCCAAAAAGGAATTCAGCTGGACTTTTAGCTTTTGTTGTTTTCAACTCCAATTCAGGTGCATGTATAAGTATGGCCTCATATTTTAGAAGTCTTGCATCTGTAAGCCACTTATCTGCTTTCTGATGCAAGATAGTCCTTACATTATGGGGGGTATAGACTATTAAAGGGGCCCCAAAGGTAATCTTTTTAGCTTCTTCTACCAGTAGGGCTACAGCCACAATTGCCTGTAAGCATGTGGGCCATCCCCCGCTCACTGGATCTAGGAATTTCGAGATATAACCCACAGGTTTTTTTATCCCCTGCCCAATCTTGTGTTAGGACTCCATGGGCTGTGTGGTTGCTAACATCAATGAATAACTGGAACTGTTTGTTTACATCGGGGAGGCTCAGGACAAGGGCCGCTATTAGGGCTTCCTTTAGCTGCTTCAACTCCCTCTCATCATGCTCAGTCCACTTTACTTTTTCTGTGGTTAGCTTTTCATATAAAAACTTTACCTTTTCACTGTATCCTTCTATCCATTGCTGGCAATACCCCAGGAGCCTCAGTAGCTGTCTCACTTGTCTTTTGTTCCTTGGGGGACGCAGCTCTATTATGCCGGTTACCCTCTCGGGGTCTAATTTCTTTTTTCCCTTTGTAATCCAATGTCCTAAGTACTTCACCTCAGGCTCTGTGAATTGGAGTTTTGACTTGGATACCTTGAGTCCCTTTTCTCCTAAAAAGTTTAGTAATGATATAGTGCAATCTCTGACCTCTTTCTCTTTTGGTCCAGCAATCAACAGATCGTCTACATATTGCAGGATTTTTGTTCCTTCCCCAGGGGAAAACTTACTCAATAGTTGTTCTAAGGCTTGCCCGAACAAATTAGGAGAATCTACGAATCCTTGGGGAAGAGAAGCCCATTTTTGCTGTTGTTTTCTATTAGTGTCTGGGTCCTCCCATTGAAAAGCAAAGTAGTCTCGACTCCCTTCTGCTAATGGGCATTCTCAGAAGGCATCTTTTAGATCTATTACGCTATACCATACATACCCTGGGGAGACCTGGTTCAAGAGGGTGTATGGGTTGGCCACTACAGGGAACCGGGTCTTAGTTCTCTCATTTACTGCTCTTAGGTCTTGCACTAAACGATAACTTCCATCAGTTTTTCTGATTGCTAAAATAGGAGTGTTATGCCTCGACATACATGGTTCCAAAATTCCCTTTTTTATTAGATCATCTATTATAGGTTTTAGTCCCCGCCTCCCTTCCAGGGAGATAGGGTATTGTTTTACCCTTATGGGGTCCTCCGCTTTCTCAATTTCAATTGAAATTGGTTCCATGTCCAGTTTCCCCGCTTCCCTTCCCGTATGCCATACCTCTTGATTTATTTTTTTCTCATCTTCTGCGGTCAACTTATATAAGCTGACTATTAATTTTGAATCCCTGACTATTAAGCTAATGCCTAATGCAACCATTAGATCCTGGCCCAATAAATTATAATCTGCTTCCTCAACTAATAGCATGTCCCCTAAACAGATTTTATTCTCGGATTCTATTTCTACATTTTTTACTATGGGGACCTTAAAGGGTTCCCCCTTTGCTCCTATAACCATCATAGAATCCCTGCTGATTTGACACCCCGGGGGCAATTGTTTAAATGTACTTTTCTCAGCCCCGGAATCCACTAGGAACTCCATCTCCTTTCCCTCGGGTCCTATTTTAAGTTTTACCAAGGGCTCTTTAGATGTCATGGACCCCAAAATAAAAAGCCCTTGATGCCCCTAATCTTCCTGGAATATTTTCTCATCCCTTATTCTTTCCTTGCAGTCCCGTTTTAAGTGGCCTTTCTTCTTACTATAGAAGCATTCGGGTCCCTCGTTCTGATCACCATAGGTCCTTTTCTGGGGAAAAACTGGCTTTTTCGGAGGGGCCCTTTTTAGTGTTCTCCCCAAGTCTTGGGGATGTTCCTGCTTCTGGGCTTCCCTTACAGCTGCCACTAATACCTTTGCCTGTATTTTCTGTTTTTCCTCATCCCTCCTCATATATACCTTTTGAGCTTCCCTTAGTAGCCCCTGTAGCCCCTTTTCCTGCCAATTTTCAATTTTTTCCAATTTTCTCCGTATGTCTTCCCATGACTTTGCCACAAATTGTGTTTTTAATAACACCTCTCCCACAGGAGAATCGGGATCAGTTCTGGAATACACTTGCAGGCTTTTTCTCAATCTCTCTAACCATTCAGTAGGGGTTTCCTCCTTCCCTTGGCATTCACAGAATACCTTGCTTAGGTTCTGTCCCCTGGGTACCGCCTCCCTGATGCCTTGAATTACTATATTTCTCATGTCAATCACACTTCTTCTACCCTCCTCTGTTTGAGCATTCCACCGGGGATCCTGGCTTGGCCATTTCTGATCCCTGCGTGTGCTTTGGGGGTTCCTGCATTCCCACTCCCTCATCCCGGCTTGTCTTATCATTTCCCTTTCTTCTGTATTAAATAATGACCTCAAAATTGCAGTAAGGTCTTCATATGAATAGATGCTAGTTCCCAGAAATTCATCCAGTCTTTCTGACACCCCCAACGGATCATCCATAAGCTTTCCCATTTCCCTTTTAAAGGCTCTCACATCGCTAGTATTGATCGGTACATTTACATATCCGATGATTCCTGGGGCAGTGGGCACCTCCCTCAGGGGGAAGAGGTTACCTCTTTCCCCTTCATTCTCCCTTTCTGCTTCATTCAACCTTTTTAACTGTCTCCTAGTTCGCCTAGCAGGGGGAGTGTTCTGCAGGGCCGGGACAGCAGGGTTGAGAAACGGGGCCAAATCCAATTCGGGTGCTGGGAAATCGAGGAGCGGGGTCGGGGGTTTGGAAAGCGGTGTGCTCTGCCATGACAATTGAAGAGCTGGCATGGGTTCTAGTGGGGGAGGGAGTCCTGATGGCGGGGGCACAGCAACCGCCTGTGAGAGCTGTAGCTCCGGTGGCGGAGCTGACGCAACCGGCGGAGGGGAGGGGGCCTCTTGCCCAGGGGGAAGCCCGGACCCTGGGAGGTTCTGAGGGATTCCCAGGTTTGGTAGAGGCGGAGGCAAGAGGTATGGTGGGGGACGATTATCTAAAGGTTCCCAGTTATCACCCGAGGTTCCTGCGGGACCTTTAAGTTTTACCGGTAAAATTTTGGTATCGGTTCTTTCCCAAACTTGAGCATACTCGTATTCTTCCTTGTTCTTTCCCTTCCTCACGCAATTCACTAAAGCAGTACAGATCCACCCCTCAAAGGTCCTGAAGACGGGCCAGGTTACATGGTCTCGTACTTCAACACCCCCCACGCCTCTATGCAATAATATATCATTTGTTCTTTAGACTTTTTCTTCCGTATAGGACACTCTTCCCAATGTTCTAACATCCATCCCAAAGGACTTTCAAGGGGGATTTTGGGAATCTCCTTAGTGGTTCCCTTCTTGGATTTCCCTGTGACCTTCTCCTGGGGTTTACTTTTCCTTTGTCCCATGATATAGATTTACCCGCTACTGGCCCTTAAGGGTGATCGATCCCTCCCAGGGTTTTTCTCTGGTGATTTTTGAGTTCTCTTTTCCCTGTTTGTCCTGGACCCTTCCCTGGTCCTAGGCTGAAAGGCTTACCAATCCCCGGAACTCTTGAGGACATACCCTTCCTTTCCAGCCTTCCTGTGACCGACCCCCAAAACTCCCCGAGTTTATGGGCTTTACGTGTGAGGTGCGTTTTACTCCCGAAACTTTCGCTTCCCCCGCGACCGACCACACCCCTCACGGAGAAGTGGAACTGCGGTCTTGGGGTCCCCTCTCGCTTTGTGATAAAATCACGTCTCACTCACACGCTCGGTCACCCTCACTCAACCACGCAATACTTACGATCCTTTTCCTGCGTGGATTCTTCATGCATGTAGATTTTTACGAATTGTGTCTTCACCGCGGCTTTGGAGGCCCTGTACCCCGGATCTCCCCGAGTTCCCCAAGAGCTCTGACCTCGCCTAAACCCCTTTTAAGTGTGGCTTTTGCTTAAGTTCGTTGTGTGGTTTGATCAGTTCCACAAGGTCTCCCGACTCTGCCAGGCTGCTGAATTCAGCAGGGTGCCTCCTGGCTAGAGACAGGGGTCCGTGGGTCCCACTATCAGACCATCACGTTGAGGTCACCAACTTTGTAATAAACACAATAAGCCAAATTCAGTGAATCAAAATTAAGAATTTTATTATGAGACTCAAACACAGTCTCTGGTAATCACAATTAAAAGGGACAGCGTCAAATCCCAGGATTTCGGCACTGGGTGAACACGGTAACCAGCCCTGCCAGCCTGTTACCCTCTCCATTCACAAATTGGGTCCCCATACTGCGGATTTTTATATAGTCTTTCGCTGAGGGCTGACTGAGACAGTGAGGCTCCTGCCTCACGGTAGCTTCATTAGATATTCATGTCCGTGTCTGGGGTCCATTGAATAGCCGAACAATGTCTTGATTGCTGACTCCGGAGAAGTTTTGGAAATGGTAACATCGGGCCGGAACAGATAAGACAGTGATCTGATACAATCAGGAGATCGTCAGGGCCCATATCTCCCTTTTCCGTTCCTTTATGCTGTCTTTGCAACGATTCCCGGCAAAGATTCCTGTGCTTCTCCGTGTAGCTTTCATCTCAGTTAACCCTGCATGTACTTTTTAGTTTATTGCTTTTAAACCAAATTTAAAGTAGATTAATGCTATATGATACATTATTACATTCTGCCGCGAACTAATTACATATTCTATTGCTTAACACGAATTAACGTTAGGACATATATCACATCAAGCAATCTGGCCAGGATTACTCAAGCAGGGGGAATCAGGGATTCGGGGAAAGCCAGGGGAACTGCAGCTTCCCTGTACTGTCTCGTGGGCTGCTTTCTTCAGAGTACTTGAGCTTGGGGAAGGGATTTTGGGGTTGGGAGAGGGAGAAACTGAGGAAACTGGGGAAAATTCACTAGGAACTGGCTGTTTCTTCACTTAATTTTGCTTTTGCAATGCAAGCCAAATTTGCAAACTCCAGAGAGCAAAATTTACAGTTTCTTTATCCTTAGGGGAGCCTGATTCAGCCAATTTATTTGCAACAGCCTCCCAAAATTGCGGGCTGCGTATTTGTTCTAAGGACACGTGGGGAAAGTGAAAAAACAACCAGCGAATAAAATTTTTCAACTGTTTCTTTGAACGATGGGTCCCCCCATCATCCAAGGCACCTAAAACTTGGTAAAAGACCTTTTTCGGGGACACAGACAGCCTAGCACCCATTTTTTGGCTCAGATATTAAGATTCTGTGTCCTCCTTGTCTGTGACTGGGAAACCGAGGGAAAAGAAAAAAAAAAAAACAAACAGCAGGAAAACCCCGCTGGAGAGAAAAAAACCCAGGAAGAGAAACCTCCCCCCCTAGGAGCTGCACAGCGTAAACCAATTTGCTTTTAAAAGCAACCCTGAAGGTTTGTCCTGAAGGCGAGAACCTTTCCCCAAAGGGGAAACCTTTCCCTGAGATTTTAAGCCTCTGAAAGATTTTTTTCCTAAGATTCCTGCGTGGGAATACTTACCAAACTCCGGCATAGTGACAAAAAATCTTCCCAGTCACTCCCTCTGCCTGAAACTGACCCTTTGGTGCAAAAAGAGCTTCCAGTTTTGGTTCCCAGGGTCAGCTGGCCACACATATAGTTGCTTTCTTCTGGGAGCAGCTTGCTGTTCGGGGAGACTTCTTCTCAGCAGTCTGATGGGATTTTTAAATCCAAAGGAAAACAACAGCCTCTCTCTGTGGAATCCGGTGTTTCAGGGGCTCCACAGCAAATGCCAAGCCTGATGGGTCTGTCTCTGTGTGGATGGGTCACGTTTTTGGTCTCACGTGCCTGCGTGAAGTTCCTCGGCCACGTGCTCCACACTGGTTCTTTGAGCCTTCTCCTGGGAGTCACACCAGTGGCTTCGAGCACCATGCTTGGGCATCACTTGTGGCTTGTCTTTCTCTCTCGGAGCCCCGGCTCCGTTTTTGCTCTGGCTAGCTCGAGAGACAAACCACAGTTGGGAGGATTTTTCCTCAGGGTCCCAAAAACCCAGGAGTGGCTGTGAACCTTTTTCTTTAGAGAGAGCAAATCCTCGTCGATGGCAAAGGAAGGTCTGCACTTGATCCGGGGGGAAATTCAGTCTTTCTTCTGTGTTCCTGCCCCAGCCTGGGTCAGGAGCCCCTTCCCAGTCCCCGAGCCAAGAGACTTATCCCACATGTTGCTCTGGCTTATATCCAGGGAAGGGGCCAAAAGTAGGGACAAGCCACTACCTAATCAAGGATAAGGTAGGAGTGGAATAGGGTTGGATTACATTCCAAGAAGGGGACAGTGTGGGAGAATGGGTGGGGAAAAGGGGCAGGGACAAACTTTGGGATGTTACATTTTCCAGGGGAATAGGGGGGGTACAGAAGAAGCCATTACAAAACCCAATATACAAATGAAATACAATATGAAACCAAATAATACACAGCAACACCCTTATAAGTAATCTCTCTCCATCTTTCTTGTAAATTTCCTTCATGTACCAGAAGGCTACAATTAGGTCACCCCGAAGCTTCTCCAGGTTGAACAATCCCAATTGTCTCAGCCTTTCCTTAAAAGAGAGGTGCTCCATCTCTTCATCTGTTTATAGTGTGAGTTTTAGGCAGTCTTTAGGAACAGAAATAACCAGAGAAAGAGGGTAGATTATGGAGAGCTAAAATATTTTTTCATGGGCTCCATGCTTACTAATTTATCTAAGGCTGATGGCATTTTGTCACTGTGGCTGAGTTTATTTCACCCACAGGGTGAAATTCCCTGACTCTATTAAATACCCCCCACTGTGATGGTGGGTTTTGTTAAGCTGTTTTGGAGTTGTTTATCCCAATGGTTCATCCCTGCTCCCCCCCCCCCCCCCCCCCCCCCCGATAAATCAGGTACTGTCCAAAGGTATCTCCTCCCCTGTCCCCTTGTTCACCTCTCCTGACCCTCCCCTGTGTTAATCTGGGGCCAATCACCTACCTGTCCCACCCTTCCGCCCCCTGGTTTAAAGGTTTGGCATGGGACCCTGTTCTCTTCTCTCTCTCTCTTTCTCTCGTACCACCTCTGGAGAAATAAAGATCTCTGAGAGAACATAGCTAGCCAGAGCCCCCCGGCCCCTTGTCGTAACCCTACTTCATCACCCCCTTCATGCCCACCGTCCCTCTGTATCACTGTACTCACGTATCTCATTCTATCAGTCTATGAATATCCATCCTTTACCTGTGTCCTCCCAAGGCTCTGTTTAACATGTTCTCTCCTTTCTTAACCCCTCTTGCCATGGTGCTGTTTATCTAACTCAACAACTTGTGATTTACTCATTTCCATCATTCTGTTCCACAGCACAACTCTTCCAGAAGCACCTCCCTTTGCCTCAGTACCCTCCTCAGCCCTTTGGAGGGTCACCCTTACAGTCCCTACTTTCCTTTGTACATATATTCCCATTAAAGTTCGCTTGGGTATAGTAAATCCTGGTCAGACAGTAGGATGATGTGCCTGGCACTGGAAAATTTGAGGACATGGAGCAGATTTTTTGAGCTCTCAGCCACATTTTGGATATAGTTGACTTTTTCCTGAACAGTATCCTGGTACATGGCATTTGAAGCTGTTTGCTGCCCTTAGTGGCAAGGACATAATATAATAACTCCACAATAAAATTAAATAGCAAAATCCACATAGTTTAGTGCTGTAGTCAGATCCTACAGGTGGCCTTTGTATTAAGAAAACCAGGATATTTGTGAGATTTCTGTTCAGAGTTAGAAGTTTTGCTAGGAACTTTCAGCTGAATTGCCTTTTAGGCAATTCTAGCCATGGAAAATGAAGGTATGGAAACTATTCCAAGCTGTGAAATGCTTGTGCTGAAGCACCAGACAAGGAGAATGGTGCAGGTTTTGTAAAAGTGTTGTGTTGTATTGCTTTTAGAGAATGGCGGCAGTAGTGATTAACAGTATATTCCATTCACAGCTGCAGATCCTAATTTTCCGGTGAATCAGACCGGTCATAAATATTAGAAATTAAGAAAAATGATTTAGATATTTATGTTCTCAGTCTTTGCAGGAGATGGCAATTCTGTATCACCTCACAGAAGGGTGTCATTACTGGCTGTGATAGGCCATAGTGTAAGGGGCACAGGACTGTGAAAGGTATTTCTCTGCAGTAATACAAGATAAGGATTTTTTCTCTGGGTTTTTCAATATAAATCCATATTGAAAAATCCTGTAAATATTTTAAATGTAATCTTGTGAGTCTTTTAACTCAACTCCATGCATCTTTGTGCATGTCAGCCCAAAAGTCTTCATTAATCGTATCATTTGAGTGAAAGAAATGTAAGCATCAACAAGAGTTGATGAGACAGTCGCCAAACGTAGAAAAATGGAATATGCTCAAGTCAGTCTTGATTAACAAAAAATGCAAGGAGGTGCCATAATAAATACTAAGGTACAGAAACAAGAGTTCTAATCAGTTATCTAGAAGCATCTACCTTTAATCATTTTAAAGTAAGAATAATTCATCTAGCCATGTTCCCAACTAAGGTAGTTGAAATGTTGAAAAATCCTAACTTTTCTATCTTAACAGTTTCAACACCTAGCACACTGGCAAAAGAACTGTTTTATCCCAGGAGAAAATGAAGACCTTTTAAAATTTGGTGCTGGGAAAGACCCTGAAGCCCCCTACATGTAAGAGACAGATATGTATGATGCAACTGCTATTGCAGAAAAATACTGTAAAGTAAGCACAAACTTTGATGCTTCGATCACTTGGAGTAAGTTTGCCCAGGCCAGTCTCAAACCTGAATACAGTCAAGAACTAGGATCACATCTCATAATGAATTTTACACCAGATTTCTGAAAGCTGAGCAGACTCTCATTGCAGTCAAAGCCCTGGTATGTGCTTCAGCAGCTAGGGAAGGCTGGGGAGAACACTGGGAAAGCCTGCGGGACTTAGGTCGGAGAGAGCCTAATCTTGAAGAAGGTTGTAAAACCTTTTTGCACTAAGACGGGAAAAAGGCGCCGGGTTTGTGGCCGGGGTGGGACTCGAATCCGGATCCTCCTCGGGCCGCGCCCCCAGGCACACCCCCGCGGCGCGCGCGTCCTAGTGATCGTTGCGGCGTTTCAAACACACACACGCTCCTCCCACAGCCAATCAGCGCGCGTAGCGCCCGGGGGCTGTCGGGAGCTCTCTCGCCACCGAAGTAGTGCCAGGGTGTGTACCCATCGCGCATGCGCCTTGCGAGACGGGCGGTGTTGCGCTCCTATCCTCGCGCATGCGTAGTGCGCGGCGGTGGCGGGTGCGGAGCGCGGTCGGCACTGAGGGAAGCATTGGGCGCAGTGGGAACGCTCCCTCCGTCACCGCGGGCAGCGGCACTGGCAGCAGTTGCTTGAGGAATTGGCCGCCCCCGGGATGCGGCACTGCTGCGGCCGCCCCCCCCGCCGGGCCTGGCGCGCTCCCAGGCTGAGCCCGCGGCGCCGCCCGCGGGGCCTGTAGGGCCGGGACAGCGGCGGCCCGAGGAGCCGCGGCGGCCGCCGGCAGTGAATGGGCGCCGCGGCGGGGCGGGAGGAGCCGGAGCCGGAGCCGGAGCCGCCGCCGCCGCCGCCGCCGCGATGGCTCAGGAGAAGATGGAGCTGGACCTGGAGCTGCCGCCGGGGAGCGCCGCGGCCCCAGGCGACGGCAGTGGCCTGAGGCGGTCGAACAGCGCCCCGCTCATCCACGGCCTCAGGTGAGGGGCCCGGGGGGCTCGGCTCATCGAGCCCCGGGGTCGCCGCTGCCCGCCGGCCTCGCCGCGGGCCTCGGCCAGGCCCGGCGCTCCCTCAGCACCCTGTGGATCGTGTCCCTTGCCCCGCGGGGCTGGAGCCGCCAGTGCCCCCTTGTCCCCCCTCGGCTCACGGAAGGTGCTCGCCGTGCTCCCAGAGACAGCAGTGCTCCTGTTCAAATAAAATGTTTTCATCGCTCTGGAGGCTGCAGCGCGTGTCACAGCACTGTGGAGCTTTAAGTAAAGCGCACCCAAAAAAGCTGTTCATACAACTTTGTTTTCTCCCCGCTGCAGTGACAACTCCCAGGTGTTTCAGCCTTACGTGTTGCGGACTCGCAGGAACAGCACAACAGTTATGAGCCGTCATGGAATGGTGAGGAATCTTAAGCATGTCATGTTTACACACAACAAGGAATAATTGGAGTTGAGAAATGAAGTTAAATTTGATTTGTATTTGCACTAAGTATCCTAGCAAGCTTCCAAGCTGCAGAATAAGCATTTTTTCACCTCTAACTGCAACCTATAATGAAATAATACTGGTGTGTTGACTGTGTGTCCCCAAGAAAAGAGTAGTTGATGTTGTATGTGACGCCCCATATTAAGTCCAGTTTTAAAGTTAACTTAAGCCTGACTGTGTTAGAAGAGTAAGATTCTGTCAGAATTAAAAGTCTTGAAAGGGTGTTTTACTTTGTTGTGAAAATGGATGAGGGAGTCATGGTTCTTTGTTGACCTGTTTGATATAGTGCTCTCTTATCACAAAGGCAGAACAGTAGACCTCAGAAAATCACTGAAAGAAGAGGAATTTATTTGTTGCTCTGTTATAAGTCTGGTAGTGTACACTACTGCAGTTGTTTAACTTTTCAACGATGTTGCATTTCTTTTTTTCTACTCTCTCCTTGTCAGGTTTATGGTGCTCCTTCCACTGAAATTTTTCTGTCTTGTCTGAGGGTAGTAAAGATTAAATATTGCTGTTCTCAAAGCATTAAAGTTCTGACATAAGTTTCCTCTATGTCTTCTGTTCAGGAAAGGTGATAGGGATTTTTAATTCAAAGTCTTCTGTTGTGAGATTTCTTAAGAATCCAGAATTTTGGAGCTCATCAGTAGGTGTGACATTGGACACACGGCCATCCTGAGTGGGAGCTGTTGGCCCATTTATATGTGATGTTAGAGTTCCAGAGAAATTAGATGCATGAAACTGTACACAATTGAAAAATTGCAGAAGTTAAGATTTAAGGAGTGTTGATCAAGACTGAGTTGAGGCACTGTGATTTCTCTTTTACAATAGCCAGCTGGTTGAGTAAGGTGCCCTACAGGAGTTTGTCATATCCTGGGCAGTGGGGGACTGTAAACAATCACAGTTTCATTTGTAGTATCTCCTTTGTCTAAGTGGCATCTGTAGCTATTTGTGTACTTGAGATGCTGAGCAGTATCTGCCTGCAAGTCAGGTCCATGCCACTTGCTGAGTGAAACAAGGAATTTGTGAGAGGTAAAACAAGTCTTTTCTCTTGAAGGTCAATGTTTGCTTTTTTGCAACATTGTTTGAGTCATCCACATGTAGTTGTGCAGGTCATTTTGAACTCCCTAAGAATGTAGCTGATGGTATGTGTATGCAAGCAGTTATGTGTAATTTAATCATTGTGGCTCACTTTTTTCCAGTTCTTGTCATCATCTCCTATTCGTATTCCTAGCAGCCGACTTCATCAGATCAGAAGGGTAAGTGGAGTTTTTATCTGTGTATTCGGTAACAGAATGAAAAGTACTATATGATATAGAAGTACTTGCACAGTGGGGGTTTCTTTCCTATTGAATTTTTCAAGTACTAAAGAAAACGGAATATTTCTTAATACTTAATTTCAACAGGGAAGTGGCCTTGCAAGGCTTATTGTTGTGTTTAAGATCTCTTGCATTTTAGAAGTATTTAATTTAAGAGAAGCAGTGAGCTGGACTGGTGGCTGTCCTGTTTTTCTGTAGTGGTTCTGCTGTTCATGTTTCAATCCTGATGGCAAATAATGGAATCACAGGTATTTGAAGTACCTGTGATGAATCAAATGTTATAGAAAAACTTATGACATTTATCTCTTGCAGGAGGAAGGAGTGGATTTAATGAACAGAGAAGCAGCACATGAAAGGTGATTGTTACTGAAAGAAGGTGATAAAATAGCCAGTTATCCTCTTTGTAGCTACTGATGGGTTTTTTTGTGTTCTAGGGAAGTGCAGACAGCAATGCAGATAAGCCAGTCATGGGAGGAAAGCTTGAGCCTGGTAATCTTTTTATAGATGTTTCCTATTTAATTCTACTTTTACACTGAAATGACGAATTTAAGGGAAAGAGAAGAATTAACTGTGAAAATAATTTAAGAAGAATTTAAGCTCATCTGCTTTAGCTACTTTGTGCATTTGACCCAGTGACTTTCCATTAGAAGGTTGTGCCTTGGATTTAAAGGTAATGTCCTTGCTAGTGTTAAGTCTGAAACCTTGTATTCACAGAGCGACAATGACTTGGACAAGTCTGAGAAATCTTTTTCCCCAAAGAGAATAGACTTCATTCCAGTTTCACCTGCACCTTCACCTACAAGAGGAATAGGAAAGGTAGGATAAGTGAAATACCAAGCTGAGACAATGTTTCAGAATTCTAGACCAAGCTGAACTGTCAAGATGTGTAACTTCACAAATTGTTCCATAGTTTAAAAAAACCCTGAACAACACAACCGAACAAGCACCAAAAAAGCCAAATCTATATTTTGTTGGTTTCTTAGAATCAAATGGTTTCCATCTGGGAGCCTGCAGAGTTTAAGGATATTTTCAGTTACTGCTGTTTGTGCAGTGTTCAGGTGGGTTGGGGATCTGGTTCTAGGGAAGCTGGAAGAGGTCATGAAAATATTCATGGATAAGATCTCCAGGTGCAGAAGTGGGGGGATTCTGGAGAAGAAGCACCAAAATTGGACTGCAAATCTGTGTGGTGAGAGATGAAAATGTGTCCATCAGTTATGGAAAGGAAGGCACAAATGTACTCTGAAGGAGGACTTGGGTGTGTTGAACTCATACTGAAAACTGGTGGAAGATGCCAGAGAAAGAGGTGGATGTTAGATAAACTACTTTTCCAGTGAGGATTGGAAAACTGAAATGTAGCACAGAGAAACTGGCACCTGGATTTGAAGATGGGCTGCTTGACCTTGTTTGCACCCTCTTGTGTGAGTCTGCTTTTGTACAAAAAAGGAGCAATCTGTGTGCTCCTACCAGATTGGTGCATGTAACAGCCATGTATGAGTGCTGGATAAATGTGTTCCTGGGAAAACATTGATGCTGGCAGCTGGTCCTGTACTTTTGGAATTCTGACTAAAGCACTAGCAAATAACTTGACAGAAAGATTTTTGTGTTTAGCTAGAAGCATTCATGGGCTAAGATCAAATTAGTTGCAGAAGCACAGAGCTAAATATCCTGTTTTACTCTGGAATATTGTCAGTTTTCAGGTCAGAGGTATTTTGAGTAAACTCAACTTGTTTAACAAACCCCTTGATTGAAGTAAGTCCTGAGTACTGTACTGCTGTTTCTAAATGTAACAAAGAACAGAAACAATTCTCTTATTTAGAGAACAGTGTCTATTTCAATTTTACTTCTCTTGTGGGTTTCAATTTTAGCTTAATCTGAGCAGAATTGCATGGGCCAGTATGTTTTTGTAAGTTAAAATCTAATACTTGTAAGATTATATTTGGTAATCTGTTGCTAGTTTTTCTTTAAGAATAAAAAGGGAATAGAAGAAGGGTTGTTTGTTTTGGGGGGGTAGAGTGTAACATCTGAGTATTTTAAAGGAATTCTGAACTATCTTCATTTGAACTTCTTGCAGCAATGTTTTTCACCATCATTGCAAATGTTTGTGAGCAGTAATGGATTACCTCCAAGCCCTATTCCCAGTCCAACAAGGCGATTCTGCAAGTAAGGATTGTCTGTTGTGCTAACATTGGAATTTAAGCCAAAGATTAATTAAAGATGATGTTAAGGCATTAAAAGACTTTGGTTTTACAACTGCTGAAGCATTGCCACATAAAAATGCTCTGAAAGTTCAACCTTTACCAATGGCAGTTCTATGTGTGTGTGCTCTTATAGAGCATGTGTCAACTTTAGACTTGGTAACTTGAGGGGAAGTTGTCAGGTATTTCAAATTAATTTTGTCAGCAGATTACTTCTATATAAATACACTACAAAATTTAGAAAAGGATTGAAATGAGGATGTGATTCACTAAGGGAAGGAGAAAACCTTAGAAAATCTACTACAACTTCGTGTGGCAGATAATCTGCTCTACTACGCAGTCTGTATTTGTTATCTATGTATTTAGATTCCACAAGAATTCCAGTTGTGCAGGAATAGTTTTGAAGAATGCATCATATGCTGTGGTTGTGTTGATTTGATGCAAATTGGAACCTTTACAGGCCAGACTCTCAGTATTCTCTCTTCAGCAGGAGGAGTCAAAGTCCAATCAACTGTATCAGGCCCAGTGTTCTTGGCCCCATTAAAAGAAAAGGTATGTATTTACCTTACCAGACGTTTTCATGTGGATGTCATTTTCTAGCTGGATACACTTTTTTATTCTGTAAATATAATGTACTTGTATCCACAGTGAACTGGAATTTGCCAGGCATAATTCAAAAATACAATGTAAAGTAGCTAGTCTAAAACACAGGAATAAAAAACTTAACAAACAGCTACTGCTTGACAGAGGCAAACTTTATTATACATCAAATTAAATGTCAGAGCTTACAAATGTTCATAACATTCCTACAAGTACCACTGAACAGTGCACACCCTTCAGATCATCTTAGGAATGTTGCTTATCATGCAGTATCTTCTAAACTTAGTACTGAATGTTTTCACTCTGAAAGTTCAGAAGGTGAGTGTTTAGAGAAATGGAATAGATCAGTGCCCTTTCCTCCTGAAGGGGGGAAAATGCATTCTTTCCTGGAACTGTTGCATGTTAGAGATTTTCAAGTAACATCCCCGAACAAATCTCCGTAGTAGAACTGTAAGAATGAGATATTCTTAAAATATGCCTTTAGCTGTGCTTATCCTTTTTACTTTTTTTTTTTTTTTTTAACTTAGGCATTCTTAACTGCACCAAAAATGTTGTTTTATTGTACAAGACTTACATTTAGGCTTTGAGAAAAGTTACTGTTTGTTTGGCTTTTTTTTAGTACTGCTTGTCCTGTCAGATAAAGAATATTGTCTAACTGATATTGATTTGACAGGAGAGAGACAAGTTTTCTCATAGATGTCAGTTCTATCTTGGCTTTTATTTTCTGTGAATTTTAGAGGCACTAAAATTGAACAAAAGTTTATTAAGCTAAATGATCAATAAGGAATAAATATCCACACTTACACTTTACACAAATTGTAAAAGCAGTGCAGGTAGAGAGACAGGCCTTTCCTCACCAAATCCATGTGCTCCCATGGAGCATCTTTTACAAAGTGGAGATATAAGTTTTCCTTTTCTTACATTTAAATGAACTTACTTTCTTTTCCCAAATACGTGGTCTTGTTTTTTCTGAATTGTAGCAGTAGATTTATAGTACGAGAAGGAAAGCCATGAACTGAAGAACTTTTCGCTGCCATAGGGAATTAATATCGGTGGACTCTGCAATGTATTGTAGCAGTTCAGATTTGTCTCTGTGAAATTTAAGGGGCAAAAGTGTTACCTAAGTTGATGTTTTGTTCATTTTTCTGCAAGACCAAATATTTTATAAATGTTTTTTGCCCATTCTGCTTGCTAGAAGTAATTATTCCTTGCCTTAAGACAGGAATGTATCCCTGTGTGCTGAAGGAAATGAAAATTTTGGAAGCTACCAGTCTTCTATAACATGTAGCAGTGTGATTCTGTTGCAGAATGTATAGACTGGTTTGCTATAATGCTTAACCTCTGTCACGTTTTCAAACTGACTCTGCAACTACTGCAAAGTGTAGGTAAAAGTGAGAAAAATTATTGCCATTTCATGCTTTTTTTTTTTTTTCCCCAAAGTAAGAATGAAAATATACTGTAGGTGCAAGGGGTTTTTTTTTTAATTTTTCAAATTCATTATATTTTCAAATGTGTGTTGTAGAGCAGCTATTAGTGAGCCAGCTCATTCTCACAGCAGATTATACTAAACAGATTACATGAATTCTCCCCATCATATTTAATCTCTTAATGTCTGTAGATGGTTACAGGTACAAAGACAGTCTTCTCCACGATGAGTAAGTAGAAATGCTTCCACATGACAGATTTATTCCATTCAGTTTCCCTGTAAAAGTATACCCGTGCATCAGAATTCGTTGTACAGGGGAGGGTGAAACTGAACCCTGCTGTCATTCTTATTTTCATAGTCACAATTTTAAACTTCATATTTTGACTTATTTCAGTTACCTCATCTCAGCTGTTTACTTAAAACTAAGTTGTGGTAATTAACTTGCTTTAGATTATTTTGTCTGATTGCAGTACAAGTAGCAAGTTTTATGTCTTTGAGATCATTGTAGCCCCTCAGATACTGCTGAAGTTTTAGCTAAGGATGGACTGGATAGTCTAACAACAGCTATCACCAAATTAATGTCTTAGCCAGGTGCTTGGTTGGCTGAATTAGAGAACTTGTGTTACAAATGCAACCTTGGAGTGTTGTAGGTCAAACCTCTCTTTTACAGCAGACAAATATTAAATGGATATTCCAGAGACACAAGTGAATTTGATTATTTACACTTTTCCTTAGGTGAAATGGAAACTGAAAGTCAGCCAAAGAGACTTTTCCAAGGAACAACCAACATGCTTTCTCCAGATGTTACACATCTGACAAATCTCAACTCATGGTAAAATATTTTGTGTGCCCTGAAATGCCAAAACAGGGAATGTGCATTTATCACAATATTTCTATTTTTTTTTTCCAGGAAACAAATACTTTGTGTGTATCTTGCAGATGTGTATTAATGGGAGCTAACCTGTGGTAGTGTCCTGTGACAACAATGGCCCTTCTCCTTTGATCCATTCTTCCTGAACAGACTCTAGCCTAGATTTTGTGTATCAAAGCTTTTACACTGAATATAATTGTTACAAAATCCCTGCTGATTCATAAGCAAAGTTACTTTGCTTCATCATTACAATATGTTGTAGACAGTCGTCATACAGTGTCTGTGGCACTTTGCTAAATACTTAGAAAATGTATGTGAGTACTTAATTGTTCTTGTCCCTAAGTTCATGATTTTTAGAGTTATCTTTATTACAATCATAAAATACCAAGGGGTTTTTTTTGTTTTTTTTTTGTTTTGAGTCAGATACTAAGTATTCAAAAATATCAGCTGTTATTACTGTAATTTCAGTTTACCTACAGACTTGAAACTGCCTAGATGGTTTTTTCCATGTTGCTTCCCCCTAAATTGCAAAAGCATCAATTGATGTGCCCTCTGGGATCTTGTATCTAGACTTCAAAATCCAAACACAGGAATTCTGTGAGGAAAAATAGGTCTCGATCTTGCTTTGAGTAGTGCCGTGTTAGAGCGTACCAGCTAATTAATGACATCTTTGCTGCATTGCTGATTAATTTATTATTTTTCCTTTACTATAAACTTTTAAGGTTTTATATTTATTTGTTGTCACCTCCTTTCCACATCCGATTAAATTCAGCTTCATAATTTATCCTGCATGTTAAAAAAAACCCCAATAATTCTGCTCCTCATTCCCGTGAGGAGCATGAATATCTCTAACATGCTACAGAAAACAAGGAGTTTTCAGGGCTGCCAGTCTTGCAGTAAAGACTGAGTGGTAGTATAGGTTTCCTACAAGTCCTGTCCAAGGGGGAAGCACATCAGCTTTGTTCAGAGCCTCGTGCCCCTGCACTAAAGGACCTTTTTCCCTTTCCCCAGCCTATCTTCGGATATTCTCGATGGGAGTAGCAGCAGTGTTGACTCTTCTTCTGATTCCCTGACTAAAGGCAGCATTACCGCAGACTCTCCAGTGACTTGCTCCAACTCCTGCTCCTCGTTCATTCTGATGGATGATTTCTCACCCAAGTGACTTTATCAAGTCCTGAGTCAGTGTCTGGCTGTGCTGTCCCCTTCCTGTACACTCGTACAGAGAAATGAACTCTGATCCTTGAACCATTCATATGAGGTTTATTAAAATGAGAAATTGTTGTTACTGTAATCCTTAGCTACTTTCCAGTGATTTTTTTTTTTTAATTTATCCATTTAATGGACATTGTAGACCATATTAATGTCTGGTTTTGCAAATTTATTTTTTAAACAAGATGTCTGCTGATATTATACTAACTTTTGCTTTCAGGAACTTGCATATACTTTTTGATTCCAGGAATAGGTATCTACCTATTAGTGTTGCAGTTTTTAGGAATGTACTTCTATCATTATCATGGTCACTATGTCTAGGGAAATAACTTGGTTTGGAAGGATTTGAAAATACTAATTTATTCTCTGGCACTTCTACTATTGAGTAAAATTATTCTTGCTTTTTTTTTTTTTTTTTTTTTCCAGTCATTAGCCTCAAATTCCTTTATGGAAGGGAGAAAATTATTTTATTTTCTTAGTGCTGCTAGTCATTTTTATGAATTCATTTACAGAAGACCACATTGGGTGTGGAAATCTCACTCTATTACATTAAACTAAAAACCCCACAGCAAAATAACTAATGACTGTCACTTTTGCCATCAGTGAAGAAATAATAATACTCTACAAACATGATTAAATTAGCTGCATAGTTCTCTTCCCAGAACATTTGTCCTACAGATTGTATGAAATAAGGTCATTATTCAGCAAGATTTGACCAGGAAAAATTAATCCACACCTTGATCGAAGACACACAGTGCAGATAACTAAGTTAAACTACTGTGTAGGAGAACCATGTATGGCACCATCGATGTCTCCTGTGGCATTGAGGTCATAAGTATTTTTGTGCCTTAGGGGACATTGTTACAAAATGATGGAATGTAAACCAGAGGGGTGGGTGGGGAAAGTATTTTGTGTACAGCTTGTTTATAGAGTGCTTACCCAGGCCTGTCGGTGGTGCTGCTTCCTTTAGTGTTCCTTTCCAAGGTGTGGAGGTGCTGGGGCAGAGTTTGTCCCTTTGTTGGTCATGAGCAGAGCAAGCAGCTCAGAAAACGTTCTATTTCTAAGGAAAAGCTTTGGATTGGATACGAGCTCTGCAAATTGCTTGGTGAAGGAGTTCTCTTTGAGCTCTGAATAGTCTTGATACAGTACCTTGGTCAGTCTGAGGTAGGAACAGATATTTTACTTTTTAAAGACTATAACGGGGCAAAATAAATCTGTTTGTAATCTACTGTGTTATGCTATTTATTATTTATAACTGTAAAAAGGCTGTGGTGATGAATTATAGTATTTTTTTATGATTGAATAAGTTTTTTATGTTCAGTAATTGCTGGCTGGTTTGTATTTAATATGAAACATTGTCTAGCAGAATCATAAGCTTCCAGTTTTGAATGTTTGTAACATAAATGCTTTTGTTACCTAAAAGTACTTGTGATCTTTCAGAAAGAAAATAGCACTGAATTTAAAGTAAGATTATGTGCTTTAGATGTGGGCACAATCTCTGGCAATACTGTCTGGTTAAAAGGGGAGGGGGAGAACCATAGTTTTTTCTGTTCTGAAGAAGCCATTGGGTATCCAGAAGACATGTACATACCAGATTATTTTTAAAAGTGTTTCCATTAAATTGTAAGGAGTACCAGAATGGGCCAACAGTGGCACTAATATCTGTATGATCATTTCCACCTGTGGAGCATTAGTTCCCCACTTCAAATAAATGTGCATATTGTAAAATACTGTCCATTGGTGCCATTTTTAAATGAGCTCTACAGTATTGAATGTTAATTTTGTTTGTATATGCACAATGCTATTTCTTGAATTTTTGATGTCTTAAGTCAATTATTTTTTTTATTCATGCCTGTATCTTCTCTGCCTTCTTGGTGCTTAAAGAAGGCTGCTTTTCCATTTGCAAAATATTGATAAACAGTCTGTGATAATATCCAACCCCGTTACCTGTGCCCCAGTTCCCTTCTACCGTGCTTTTACTGGTACCGTGATTTGGAAATCTGAATGAGGGATGGCAGGAGGGGGAACCTATTGCATGCTTTCTTAAACCTGAGAAGAGCATAGCTATTGCTTAATTTCTGCTGATTTACCTTTACAATTGATGTATTCCAGATCTGTTTGTTAGTGGAGAGTCCTGAGTGCTGACCTCTGTAAACATTAGAATATAAGCTGCATAAAGTGAGCGCACAAATAGTCACTCTTGTTACAGCAGTTTTTTGTAGTGTTCTGGCTATTCCTCACTTGGAAGGTCTTGTAAAAGACATTGCTCTTTTATAAAATATATACGTAATGCACACACTTGCCGTGTCTGTTGTTTCAGAATGAATGGATGTCACTGTGTAATAGGCCCAAGGTAAGCCCAGGTTCTCTTTCACACTCCTAACACAACTTGTTCATTTTGAAACAAAGTTTTCTGATATGCTGATTATTGATACTTGCACTTAACTGCATTTGAGTTGCCACTGATTTAGGTGGTTCACTAATACTGTAGCATACTCTGACTAAAACTAAAAGTTGCATTTCTGGATTTGTTACTTGCCTTGTCTTAGGGAATTAGATACCAGTTGGGAAAGAAGGCCAGAGGCCAGGTGGTGCTTGTAGTCAGTTTTAATGTATAACTGTTGACATTTAACAACTGGTTTTTTTATGACTTCACCAGACTTATTTCTGCTGAATTGCCATGATGAGTGAAATTCCTGTCTTTCCCTCACTTCCTTTTTATGAGATCATTAGTGCATATCTGTTGCTGAGAATCACAGTGATGTGTTACCTTTAATGTTGTAATAGTTGAGAACTAAGTTCAAATACCTGTGTAATTCAAGCAGCATTTTAGATGAACTATTTTTAATATGTTAATTAGCACAGCATTACAGCAGTGGTCTTTGTACAGCTCATTGACCAGCACTGCCTTTAGATCATAACCAGAGCACACTGAATCCTCATTTCATGGGCTTAAAATGCTGGGAGGTTTTTACCAATGGTTTAGAAAAATGTATGCCAGCTGTGGAACTCTGTTTTGATAATATCAAGTGTTCTGCATCAGGAAATGGATCACAGTGTGCATGTTTCATTCTCCATCACTGAATTTCAAATTGGGGGATCGTGAGCCCAAAAGCCTGTATTTAACGGGCTGTTTTTCTGACTGTATATGATTAAATACTTTCTCCTACAATGAAAGTAATTAAACTGTCGGTGAGAATGAAATCTGAATCCTGCAGACTTTATTGGAAAACTCATTCTTGAAAGGCTTGAGGAACTCTATACTGCATAAAAAGATGAAAGCGGGATTTTTAAAAAAATTTTGTATGTCATGATAAAAATAGAGAACTCATTTTAACACCTCAAAATGCTAAAAACATTTTAAATGCAAGGCTGTAGCTTGGCATGTTTCTCCAGGCAGGTCCACATTGGGAGCTGTTTGCAGAGGTGAACTTGAGTAGGTTCAGGCAGATTTGGAAGTGAGGTTCTGGTGCACAAACACAATAGACTGGCCCAGGGAAATTATTTTTTGCAAATATTCACATTCTTATCTGTGGACCCTGCTAATACAATGTGTGACAACAAAGACGAGAACTTGTTTTTCCTGGAAGGAATTTCATCAGCATATAATGTTCCTGGTAACTTCATAATAAAAAAGCTTTGCATTAACATGAGTTCAAGAATTTCATTAAGTCATAGGCCTGTTGCATTTGCTTTTTTGGAGTAAAGGCCAAGGAATATTTTTGGAGCTATACAAACTGCCCCTTGTATTCCAAGGCTATTACATGAATGGCAGCTGTCCATAGTAGATGGAAAGGAACTTTGCCTATCACTGAGAAGTCTCTCTTGAGGCTTGTTAAATAATCCTTAGCAAATTCAGTGTAAGATGGGTCACTGGAGGTACCAGAAGACCCAGTGAGAAGGAAGTAGTGACTTGCTCCGATGTTGGGAAGGATGAAGCCAGAAAGCCCTATAAATATGATTGTTTAGATTCTGAGAATGTGAAACCTGTAACTGAGATAGAATTGAAAGTAAGTTTTGATGTTTGAAATGTCCTAGTTGCTGGATGCCTAGGAAAACAATCCCCAATGTATAATTCATCCCACACATGTAACCTCCCCTGAAGTATCAAGTATCTGTAACCCCATTGGCAGAACCCTGTTACAGCCCACCTCGGGACCCCTTATCAGGGGGCTGCGAGAGTGGGCCTCCCTCTCTTCTTCCTTCTTCTTCTTCTTCTTCTTCTTCTTCTTCTTCTTCTTCTTCTTCTTCTTCTTCTGTTTGTTTCTTCTATCTTCTTGTCTCTTTGTTTATCTCTTGCATCTTGGAATTTCCTTATCTCTCACTACCCCCACCTTCCAAGGCCATGCTACAGCTGCGCCTGGCGGCTCCGAGCAAGGCCTCAGATCCCATACAATAAAGCTCTTCTTCTAAAACCTAACTGAAAATTACTTCCCTCTAGCCACCCCCCGGCTCTCGCTAGCTCAGTTATTCAGGGGTTTTAAGGAAATATATTTCAGAGAGACAGAATAGAGATTTCAAAAGAGTGGCTCTCACCCCCAGCTTCCGTCCAAGCTTTATTCTCGATGTGATGTTCCAGGAGGCCGAGGAGAGAGAGCGAGAACCAGGAAGGAACAGGGGTATATCTAGTTTTGGGCCAAGGAAAGATATTGGCCCTGAGCTAATAGGGTCAGGAGTAGGTATGATAGGGAAAAAGGGTTGAACTACATAGCACAGGTTTCAGGGGGACTGAGGGGAAAAACCATTCCTCAGAGGAACACATCTCCCCTTTTTTTGTTTAAGACATTAGAAGAAGAACATTAGGTTACACGGAATGTGGGTTTTCCCACCAATTACAATTGGTGGGGGAGTCAACCTGCTTTAGGTTTGCCAACTCTATGTGGTTGACTTCTGAGGTAGAAGGTATGAGACTATTGATAGCCTTGAAAATCAAACAGCGTAGGATCCCGAACGCTATTGTTACAAGGAAAAGAATAACAAGAAATAACAGAATTGTTTTAACTATAGAAGTCCACCACCCTGTAAGTCCCCAGCCTTTGAACAGTTCTTTGATCCAGTCCTCAGATTCTTGCTTCACTTGTCCGATCACGCTGTTCATGCTTCGAAGGGCAGCATGGATGTTTGGAGCCTTCGAGGTCAGGTTTAGGCAACACAGTCCTTCAAATTCCTGGCATTCATGTCCATGAAGTAACAAGAGATAATCTATAGCAGCACGGTTCTGGAGAGTGGTCTGTCTGGTAATTTCCTCATCTTCTAGGAGAGAGCTGATGGCGGTGGACGTTAAATTTGCCTGTTTGACTACCCAGCACTCTAGATGGCCCAATTCACCTAGAGCTTTGGCTGCTGCAACCCACGGAAGGAACAGGGACACAGCAACTCTTTTTGACTTGGCCCAATGAAAAATGTTTGAATTACAATTTGGATCCAATTGGTCAGCACTTCTCTTTTGAATTTTGTTTGCCAATTTGTTTTTGTGAGTCCATTCACCAATTAAAGTTTGGTTGGGTGTCAATACGGACAACCGCCCTATGGTACATGGCACTCCTAAAAGCCGAGACGGAATTCCTGCCCATAATGGAATTCCTACCAGACAGGTGGACATAGGATTCTCTGTTGATGCAGTGGACAAACATATGTTTTCCTGCTGAAGTGTCTGTGCCAGGGTCACCCAGACATTTTGACGCAGCTAAGGGATGATCCATGCAGCTGCCAGACTGTTCAGCAACAATAAGATGACAACTTGTATGGGGTTCATCACAGGGTTGAGTGTGAGGTAGGCTTTCTCTAAAAGGAAAAACAAACATTTTTAAAACATGTTAAAAGTTTCTGTTTCTGCCGGAAGGAGTCCACATCTAGGAAAATTCTTTTTCTTCCATCCGGCAGCGTCTTCTTTTGGATGCAATGGCTACTTGCCTCTCATCCCCTTCTGCTGGAGCTGGATTTTTAGGGACAAAAGGTTTCACCCATTTCTGGGGAATCCACCGAGGGCCTGAGGGAGTGGCTACGCATGCATAGCCACGACCCCAGGTCATGAGCTCATAGGGACCTTTGGTTTCCCAAGTTTCTGGATCCCTAATCATGACCGGTGGACGCTCAGACAATTTGAACTGATTGCCACTGTTAAAATGGCGTACCACTGGAGGACTCATGTTTTCAAATGAACAGTTGAGAAAATTGATGGTAAACATGGCTTTGCAGAGTTTCTCATGTGGAGACATCCACACAGTTGTACTACTCTGTCTAGCCAGGACCTGTTTGAGCGTCTGATGTGCTCGCTCAACCACAGCTTGACCTGTGGGGGAGTGAGGGATGCCAGTTTTATGTTCCACTCCCCACTGCTGGACAAACTCCAGGAACCCCTTGGACGTGTACACTGGGCCGTTATCAGTTTTGATTTCTTTTGGAATCCCCAACACTGAAAAAGCTTGCACTAGGTGTTTCTTGGCATGTTCAGTCTTTTCCCCTGCATGGGCAGAGGCATACACTGCTCCTGAATGTGTGTCAATGCTTACATGAACATATTTGAGGTGTCCAAAACTAGGAATGTGCGTGATGTCTGTCTGCCATACCTCACAACTGCCAAGGCCCCGGGGGTTAACTCCCATACCCATCGATGGCATCTCTTGGACCTGGCAGTTGGGACAGGTGGCCACAATGGCTCGAGCCTGGCTCCGTGTTAGCTGGAACTGACGGATCAGGCCTGGTACATTCTGATGGTATTGTTGGTGACTCAGCTTTGCCTGTTGGAAGATATCAGGGAGACGTGCATTTTCAACAGGTACAGCAAGGGAATCTGCCTGACGATTCCTCTCTGCAACTTCACCTGGCAAATCAGCGTGTGATCTTACATGCATCACATAGAACGGATGTTCTCGATGAGAAATTAAATAAATTAGCTTTGAAAGCAATCTGAAGAGATGTTCATTGTCAATTTCTTTGAGCACCGCCTGCTCCGCTCTGGACACTACCCCCGCCACGTAAGCAGAGTCTGTTACCAAATTAATTGGTTCCGAGAACTTCTCAAAGGCTCTTACCACTGTGGCTAGTTCAGCCACTTGGGGGGATCCCTCCACAAACTCCACATCAGCTTCCCAACGCTGAGTCTGAGGATTTCTCCAAGTCATCACCGACTTGTGGGAAGCCCCGGATGCGTCCGTGAACACTGTGAGAGCCTTGAGTGGTCTCCGACTCCTCTTCTCACAAGGAATGAGGTGGAATTCCTCATTGAGCAACTTGTGAGACGGGGCATGGACTGATATTTGTCCCCTGTAGCTGTCCAGAGACAATTGGAGACTGGCATTGCTCTGGAGCAAATGCTCAAACATCTCTTTGGTCAATCTCTTGGGAGAGTTCCTTCCCTCCTTAGAAAGTTTGACTGGAAGGTGAATACATGTAAAGTCACAACCAGCCAGCTCACACAATCTCACTCTTGCCTTCCGAATCAGTTGAGCTATCAACTCTTGTGGCTCAGTGATGGTCTTGGATCTTTGGTGAGAGAGGAAGACCCATTCTATGATCAAGAGTGAATCTCTCTGCCCTTCGATCCATTGAAAAATCAAACCATGCAAATGTGGCAGTTTTCCTAGAACAATGAATTGGAAAGGTATGTTTGGCTCACATCGATGAGCCTGCCTCTGATAAGGCCTTCTGTACCTTTTCGATTGCTGTCTTTGCCTCTGGGGTCAGTTCCCTGGGAGAAACCAGCTCCCTCTCCCCCTTCAATAAATTGAGGAGAGGGTCTAAATCTTCATTTGTGAGGCCTAGCCAAGGTCTTACCCAATTCAAAGACCCACACAAGGAGTGGAGATCTGCTAAAGTTTTGGGACTACACTCAATTTCCAATTTCTGCGGAACAATGGTCCTTGCAGCTATTTGTAGACCCAGGTACTTCCAAGGTGGCATCCTTTGAACTTTATCTTCCTGCAATTGAAATCCAGCAGAGGTTAAAACCTTAACCACTAGGTCAAGTGTGTGTTGGAGTATAGAGTCATTGGGGGCACACACGAGTAGATCATCCATGTAGTGAAGGATGATGGCACCCTTTCTCTTGGCACGTACGGGTGACAGTAGTGAGGCTACGTACTGTTGGCATATGAAAGGACTAGATTTCAGACCTTGGGGAAGTACTTTCCAGTGATCTCTTCATTGGGGCTTCTCGATTAATGGTAGGAACCGAGAATGCAAACCGTGGGGCATCTTCTGGGTGTAGAGGAATTTGGAAGAAACAATATTTGATATCTAAAACAGCCAATTGCCAGTCTCGAGGGAGCATTGTTGGAGAAGGCATCCCTGGTTGGAGTGGTCCCATGTCCTCTATAATTTTGTTTATTTCTCGGAGGTCATGGAGCAACCTCCACTTGTCCTTTCCCGGTTTCTTTATTACAAAGACTGGGAAATTCCAGGGGCTTGTTGTCTCTTCTAGGTGACCTTGAGACACCTGCTCCTCCACAAGCTCCTCAAGCGCCTTGAGCTTCTCTTTACTCAATGGCCACTGTGCTACCCATCTTGGGGTATTGTCCAACCACTTTAGTTTGTGGGTAGGGCGCTCCACAGTGGCTATTTCCAAAAATCCTGGGGTGTCTTAGGAATGACCAGTTGGACTCCCCACTGTGACATGGTGTCTCTCCCCCATAAGGGAGCCTTATAATCAGCAACGAATGGACGGACATTTGCCAATTTCCCGTCAGGTCCCTCAATTTGCACTATGTTTTTTGAGATTTTTGCCATTGTGATTCCTCCTGTGCCCTGAAGTTTGCCTGCCACAGGTTGCAACTCCCAATGTGATGGCCACATGCTCTCAGGTATAACGGTAATGTCCACGCCGGAGTCGAGCACCCCCTCCACATGGAGGCGGTCTGACCCACGGGCTAAGTTACATGCCAGAGAAGGTTTGTTCTCCCCCATCACCTCTGCCCAGTGGACTTCCGGTGATTTTCCATCCGCTAGGACCTCAGCCGGAACAGGAATGGCCTGGGCAAGGACTTGCCCCTCTACCAGGTAGAATGGTGGGTGCATGCAACGTGCCAACAGCGTGAGGCCTGTTATTTTTCCCTTAATGGTCATGGGAGCTACCTCAACCTCCAAGGGTGTGTGTGCTGTGTCCCCAATAACAAAATACTCACTGTTCGGTTCCATGTGGTTAACCTTCATGTCCTGTGAAATGTTTTGCAGGTCCACTGTAATTACTGTCCAATCAGTAGATCTGAAATGAAAACCTTTGGTAGTCACGAGCCTATATCGGCCTCACAGCTGCCATACATTGTTAGTTGAACATTTGACATTTTTATTTTTCTGTACCCCCACACCCTGCGACCTGCCCTCCCCCTTTTTTGTTAAGAGAGAGACATTTGTCACAGTATGGCCTTGTAAATTTCTTTCTTGGCGCGTCAAGGAGATAAAATCTGGGCCACGCTGTGAATTCAGTTTTTTTGATTTTTTGACTTGCATTTCTGGTTTTCTGGGCAGGCCTTGGCGAAGTGTCCTGGCCTTTTGTAGCGGTGGCAGATGATGTGCTGCAGCTGGTCTGTTGACATCGGTTGTGTCCTTGCTCCTGGTGCTGCAGCTGCCACAGGCTTTGGGTGTGTCAGTCCCGGATTCCTTTCAGGTGCACTGAAAAGTTCTGCTCTCCTGGTACAGGCTTCTATCATCTGTGCGAGACTAGGTGATGGGTCAAGGGGAAGGCTAAGAATGATTCTATGACAGGTCTCATTAGCATTCCTCTGAACCATCTCCTTAATCAATTCTGCCTGTACCACTGGGTCTTGCACTTGTCTTTCCACTTGACTCCTCAGACGATCCACAAACTGCAAGAAATTCTCTGAAGAAAACTGTTTAATGTTAACATAACTGGTCTTTATCTCAGGTGATGGAATCTGATAAAAAGTCTTTTCTGCAGCATTACAGATCTTATCTAAAACTGACTTTGATAACAACCGAGTTTGCTCATTTGCACTAGATAAATCACCTTCACCGCACAAATGATCAAGTGTCATGTCATTGTAATCACTGTCCATCACATCAGGTGTTTGCTGAATTTCCTGCAATACTGTTTTCAAAGCTTTTTTCCATAATCCTTCCCATAGGTCATACTCTGAGGGAGTTAATAGGCATGTGAATAAATCTTTAATGTCACTGGGTACCATCTCATTTGAATTGAAGGTAGCTTTTATCATGCCCTTAAATATTTCACTGGATCTCCCAAATTGTTTCTGCATTTTACACAGCTCTTTTTTATCTTGGTATGAAAAAGGCAGATACTCCCTATGCACGTGTCTTTTACCTACATATACTACAGGAGCCACAGATGGAATGCCCTGCTGATCGGTATTCTGAGTTGCTAAAAATCCTATTACTTCTCTATTGCCCAGGCAGCTCGAGGGTGTTGTTCCACCCCCTCCCTGGGATCCAGGAACAGGCAGCTCTTCTCCCCTCCCCCGGGGCCCCAGGCTAGGCTGCCCCTTAGCCCTTGCAGCAGGCCCCCCCCCCCCCCCCCCCGACTCCGCTGCTGTGGGCTGCATTATCTATCTCCCCATCCGCGCTGGGAGTAGTGGTTCTAAGGCACCCTCCCCCCTCCCCCTTCGTGTGGCCGCTGGGAGGGAGGGGGAGGCACTGGGGAGAAGGGTGGGGTGGGGGATTGGGTGAGAGATATGGGGTCGGGGCGGGAAGTGGGGGGAAGAAGGGATAGTGGGAAGGAGGAATGCAATGCTGTCCGCCATCAGGGCTGACCGCATGGTGTGAGCCCTGCAGGGTCTCATCCACGTGGCCAGAGCTCTGAGAGGAAAAAAGTGCATCTTGCTGAGGGAAAACAGGTGGGAGAGGAGGGTATAAGGACGATGGGTGGGTTTGAAGAGCAGAATGCAGTATGGAATCAGGGAATCCCTGCTTCTCGGGAACAGGGTATTGCTGAGAGGTTTTGCATGGCTGGCTGCTGTTTTCTGCTTCTAACAGCTTCTTGCGTACTTGTAAGAATATTGGAATAAATGAAGAAATTTTGTTTTCCCCATTTTCAACTTTTAAAATTATTAATTTTCCCACATCATCCCAAAATGAAACAGAATTTATATCTTGTAGAGTACTGTCTGGAATCTCAGCTGACAGCCAGGAAATAAATTTGATTAAGAGCTTATTAGGAAATTTTAGATCTTTTGAAATATTTTTAAGTTGTTTAAAAGCACTCTTTTGATTTCTCGATAAATGTATGCCCATGTTTCTGATGTTTTAAAAGGCAAAGTGTTTGAAAAATCTTCACCCCTGACGTGAAAAACTAAAGACGCCGTGTCCCGCTCGCTCCCGAGATAAGAGGCAAGGCGGGCTGGTCGCGGCTCGGGGCGGCCGTCTCTGGCCGCTTTTCCCGACTGCGGGGACACGGGCAGGGGGGTGTCCCGGTGTCGGCTTCTGTCCCGGGGCCCTCCCGTAGCTAGCTCACCCCAAAAACGCGCGGTTTCCCCCAGTACACAGAACTCAGCCGTTCCGCAGAGAAAAATTCTCAAACCGCCTTACGCAACACACTCCGGCGCAGGGTCCTAAAGCCCTCTCACTATTGAACTATAGGGATCTTCTAGCAGACCCCGCAGCACGTGTTGCAATGTCAGGGTTTTCTGTCTAAGGTCGATTCACTTTTGTAGTAAAAGCGACCTCCCGACCTTGTCCTGCCACCCCGAGCTGCTCGAAAACAGCTGATAGGGACCAGGTAGTTATGCCTCCCAAAGAGATGATTAACCCCTTAAATAGGGAGTCCCTCTTAATGCGTGGGCTTATAAATATTTCATAACAAACCGACGTTGGGGACCAACTGAAAATTATACTTCCCTCTAGCCACCCCCCGGCTCTCGCTAGCTCAGTTATTCAGGGGTTTTAGGGAAATATATTTCAGAGAGACAGAATAGAGATTTCAAAAGAGTGGCTCTCACCCCCAGCTTCCGTCCAAGCTTTATTCTCGATGTGATGTTCCTGGAGGCCGAGGAGAGAGAGCGAGAACCAGGAAGGAACAGGGGTATATCTAGTTTTGGGCCAAGGAAAGATATTGGCCCTGAGCCAATAGGGTCAGGAGTAGGTATGATAGGGAAAAAGGGTTGAACTACATAGCACAGGTTTCAGGGGGACTCTGAGGGGAAAAACCATTCCTCAGAGGAACACAACACCTAACTTCAGAGATATCTTGTCTACATTCATCCACACCGTCCTGAAGTCTGCAACAGCGGAGGAAATATTTCTACACTCCTCTAACTATAAATTAAGAGTTTTAGCCTTGAGTTAATCTTACCCAGCTAATTTTCAAAGGAAAAATGCATTTTTCAGACAACTGAGATGTTTCACAAGGGTCTGCCCTGTTCAGACTTAGAGGAAAAGGCTCCTTTTGGGCAAGTCTAGGGCTGTTTTGCTTAATCCACTCCAAAAAGAGGGAGCTGTACTTGCCCATCAGAATTGGAGTAGCATTGCCTCAGTTCCAACTGGTTTTGGAGAGGGCAGGGATTTGGTGTTTGGGTTTCCTTAAGGGCTGGTTATCTAATTCCCAAAGGTCCCAACAAGGACCTTTGTCATCAGGCTATAATCAGATCATTTTTAGGGCAAGTCTGTTTTCTGAGGGAGTAATTATGCTGCAGAGCTGGTTTAAGGGTGAAAGCCAGGGTGCCTCCTGCTGCAGGGACAGGGCTGCTGTTCCTATAAATGCAAAGGCACAGAAGCCACTGTAAAGTGTCCCTGCACACCTCAAAGCTATCCCTTTAGAGTGGAGTGGGCACTTGGCAGAAGTCTCTTGTTTCAATCCAAACCCTTTTTGCTTTCAAGCTGTTTTTATTACTTGCTCTTAGATCTTAAAGCCATTTGGTTTAAGTCTTGCCTTTGATTAGCATGCCAGGGCCAGCATTTTCTTTTTAAACCTGCAGCAGTTTGGTTTGTTGTTCTTGCATTATAAAGTTTGGAGATGGAGAGGAGGTGGGTTCTTGCTATTAACAAAGAATGCATGTTAGCTTGGATGATCACAAAAGATTGTGGGGATTTAAAAGAAATGAGCCCTGAAAAGACAGAACAAAGAAATGCCTATTTTTAGTGAACCAATTTGGCTGGTTTGATACCAGGCTCTTTCTCTAAACACAGGCAGTAGTGTTGGAGAGGATGAAACAGGAAAACCTTACAAATATGATTGCTTGGCAAAAGATCCTAACAGCATGAAACCTATGAGTGAAATAGAAAAATGAAAGCAAGCTTTGAGATGTAGGATGCCAAGCCGGAAGACAGTGTTTGAGTTAGCTGAAGACAAGATCCCTGTTGATTGAGCAATACCCCTAACAGACAAAAGGATGCCAAAGTTCCAAGGGGGAGAGGCCCTGCCAAGGTGGCAGGGAAAAGGAGTCTAGAAAGTAGCTTTTAGGGTTTGGAATGTAGCGCAATATGGTAATGTAGTAGTTCCAATAGGCTGCATGTAAATTCTGTAGCATTTGTGTCCTGTACTGGTTGGTTAGTGTAAACTAGAATATTCAACACAGAAGGAGATATAATGTATTGTAACAAGAACTGAGGGCTCTTGGCTCGGGAACGCTTTTAGCTGTGGCTGGCAGCTTAAGCAAAGCTCTTGTACTCACGAACTATGCAATAAACCACATGTTTCAAGAGCTGCCCTGGACTCCAGAGATCTCTCATCGCCGTCCCCACTATCTCTCTCATAATTGGTGCCCAACGTGGGGTATGCTGACTCAGCTTTTCCACCTGTGGGAGACTTCTCCATGGACGGTAACTAAAACGGCCTGTTTTAGATGCCTGAAAGACGTCTTGAGCACGGAGAGCATTGCTAGCAGCGCAAAGCCGGAGCTCTTTAAAGGTTTTTCCGTGGTAGCCCTCGAGCACGAGGGGGCGTTACTGAGCAGCACCTAACCTCAGCTCTACGAGGACCCTACTGTATGGGTGAGCATGGGCAAGCGTTGCTGGCAGCACAAAACCACAGCTCTTTAAAGTTGTTCCACTGCAGCCCTCCAGCATACAGAAGTGTTGCTAAGCAGCACCTATCCTGAGCTCTTGGAGGACCCTGCAGCATGGTCGAGCACAGTCGAGTGTTCCTGAGTGGCACTCGCACCTAAGCTCTTTAAAGTTTGTTCCGCTGCAGCCCTCCAGCATCGGGAAGCATTTCTAAACAGCGCCTAACCGAAAACCTAGGAGGACCCAGCGGCGTGGTTGAGCACGGATGAGCGTTGCTAGGCAGTGTCTGCACCAGAGCTCTGGGAAGAGATCCAATAGCAGCGTCCTGAGAACAAAGTGCCGTTCTAAGGAGGGACCCAGCTGCGTTGTCCTGAGCACGGACCAAGGTGCCTGGCCAGCGCCTACGCCGGAGCTCTGAAGGACAAACTTGCCTCAGCATCACAGAGGTGAGCAACGAACCGGTCTAATCATGGGGCACAGTTACTCTGCTCCAGAGAGAGATCTCTATAAGCAACTCAAGCCTTTACTAAAATCCAGCCCAAGTAACTTACCAAAACAAGAGCTAAAATATCTCATAGCATGGACCTTAATCAATTTCCCAAATGCTGACCGTTCAGCTGTCTTTACCAAGGACTTTTGGGACACAGTCGGTGTGAAACTTTAATAATCTCTCCCGCCGGGATAAGGCTGCCGCAAAGCTTCTCCCAGCTTGCAGGGCGCTTGTAGAGACATTTGCTGCAAGGGCACCACCTGCAGCAGCCACTCTACCAAGCCCTACTTCATCCACGGGCTTGCAACGGTGCACACCCCCCACCACCCCGCCGGACCACGCGGCCCCCGCTGTCCCGCTGCCCACTGCGGCACCGCCCCCCAACCCCGAGATACCCCCTGCCCCATCAGACCCCGCAGCTTCTCCCCCCGTCTTTGCCGCTCTGGCCCGCACGGTCTCACAAGCCTCCACGGCATCGCCCAGCACTGCCGCTCCCGACGCCCCGCCCCCCCGCCACCACCGCGGAACCTCCCACTGCCGTCATCGCGGTCCCCACTGCCCCGCCCCTGCCCCCCGTGCGCACCGCTGCAGCGGCCCAGCTCCTCACACACGGTGCTCTCGCACCTACGGCACTACCGGCTGCAACTCCCCCCAGTGCAGCCGCTGCGCCCTGGGCCCAGGCCCCTGCCCCTCTCGTGGCACCCCCGGTTGTTACAGCTCCGCCGCCACCAATGCTCAGTGGCGGAGTTCCGTGCCGTGCTGCGCTGCGCTGCCTCCACCAGAGCCTCCCGGTCCCGAGTTGCTACATGCCGCAGCCCCGCCTCCACGACCAGTCTGCCGCCTCCCGCCCCCGCCATCCCGGCAGCCATGCTGATGAACGCAGGCCCTCCGCCTCTGCCGTCCACCATAATGCCGCATCACCCCGGGCGACCGTCACTGACCACGCATGCGCACTTGCCGCTGCCCCCGGACCAACTATACCACCCCGCGCAGCGATAGCCAATCATCGTGCCACTTCCGGGATCACAGACAGTGTATCCCTCCGCCGCCCACTCAATCCCTGCAATGCCACTGCCGCCGCCTCAACAAACCGCGGCACCACAGCAGCCGATAACGAGTTTCGTTTCTCCACAACCCGCTCATCCGCCTTGCAGCCGTATCCTCCTCCGCCGCTTCCGCCTGCGCCGCCGTTCCTGCCGGACCCTGCTGTGATGCTTATGGGCGCTACCACACCGCATCTACATGTCACCATGGAGCCGCACCCGCCTATCCCGCCGCGCCCGCCACAGCCGCTGTCACCGCTACCACCGGCGCCGCCTAACACCACCGGGTTGCAGCCGCAACCCCTAGCCTACCCCACCGAGCTGACGCCTTCCACGCCTCGACCACCTAACTCAACTACATTGCATCTCAATTCTTCCACACTGCCCCTGCCAACATCACACAACGTGGAACGAGAAGGGGGAGGGTGGAATACATCCCTCGCTGCAGCTGCTGCAATAAATACACAGGTTACAGGAAACCACCTTGCCCTTGAGAATGGAGATAAGCCTTCACTTCCAATAGAGGGGAATTCAGAAGGAAGCCTAATTTGGTTCCCAAACAGCTCCACGGTCCCCCCAGCGTTTGAAACTGATTTTTCACCCCAAAATGAGACACTCAGCCCATATAACTTGCCAGCAGTAATCACAAAATTTGAAAACTCACAGAAAAGTTTTGATAACATCCAAGTAACAGACTGGCATGAAGTGAGATGCCAAATTTGCAAAGAAGAAAGTCTAAATCCTTTAGCCATGCCTGTACTATGCAGTCAACAACCCGACGGTGCCAACACATGGGCCGCCATCCCAGCTCATGAGATTAAAGAACTGAGAAAAGCAGTAAAGGACAGTGGTATTTGTTCCCCATACTTTAAACAACTATTGAAAAGTACCTTAGAAGGACACACATTCACACCAAATGACTAAAAATTTTGCTAGTATAATTCTTACAGATTCACAATATATGTTATGGGAACTCAAATGGAGAAGGATGCTTACAGAGGTATTAGCCACCTACAGGCAAAGTACTAATGCAGATCTTTGTACACTCACTATGTCCAAATTGGTTGGTGATCACCCTGATGATCAAAATGATACTCAATTGAATCTACCTAGAATAGCATTTGATGATATTAAGAAAATGGCTCGTAGAGCCTTTTTGCAGATCCAGCCTGCGGGGAGTTTTAAAAAAGCTTATAATCTGATTAACCAAGAGTTATCTGAACCGTTCACCACATTTGTGGACCGGGTACTCCAAGCAGCAGAAAGGCAATGCAGTGATGATACAGCTTGCCCAATAATGGTACGTGACATAATTGAGAATAATGCCAAAGCAGAGTGCAAAAGAGTTATCAAAGTCTTGGGAAAAGAAAGACCCACAGTGCCTGAAATGATTGATGCCTGTAACAAAATTGGGAGCCTGCAACAAGTGGCAACTATCCAAGCAAATGAACTTGGAAAGACCTTAGGAGAAAAAATTGAGAGGGCTCTTACAGCCCAAACAGCATAAGCAGCTGCTCAAGCTGCACAGGCAGAAGCTAGAGACCAAAAACTTACTGAAATCCTGACTGCCATACACGTAAATTCCCAGCAACAAGGCAACAATATGGCTGTTATGCAAGCTGCAGTAGCTACGGGACCTTGTTATTTTTGTAAAAAACCTGGCCATATCATGAGATATTGCCCAGAAGCCAAAAAGGGTGCACAAGCACCAGATCACTGCCCTACCTGTGAAAGAGAAAAACATGTTACCTATCTGTGTCACCCGAAACATAATGCTAGAAGTCATGTTCCAAAAAACTCCGAGATGAGCGCGCAACGCCATCGCGTGACGAAACAAGTAGTGGCACCCCAAACACCCGATGTAAAATTTGTGAATACCCTGACTCTGAAGCGCTTAGTTTCTTTGCCAACGGAATCCCAAGTAATGACGCAGGACTGCTGCTCCCAGGGTCCTGGTGTAATTTGGCAACCTCCAAACCAACAACCTTTTTGAAAAACAATAGCTATGATTGTATTTCAACAGGCATTACTCGGACTTCACAAAATAGACAAGACTTTTTAGTTATTGGCAAAGAAAGGAATAGTATCCTGGGACTACTTGTTCTGCCATGTATAATGTCTGTCAACTGCAGTGAAGAATTACTAGTGCTAGCCAATGCCTGCTATCTCCCGCTGCACATCCCACCCAAGACCCCTATAGCCACTGCTATGGCACTGCCTATGGGAACTGCGGACCAAATGCCACCACACTATTCTTCAGCCACTCCTGAAAACCCTGAGGTTTGTTGGGTTCAATACATAAATCGTGATCGACCAATCCTGATTTGTCGGTTGTCAAATTGTGGAGTTCAAGTTGATATCAAGGGGATGATTGACACGGGGGCAGATGTTTCTGTAATCTCTCTATACTGTTGGCCCACAGATTGGAAGCTGATAGCTCCCTCAGGCACTCTCACAGGCATTGGAGGTGTCAGTCCGTGCTTGCAAAGTGAATCTGTTATTAGTATCACAGGACCAGAAAAAAGAAAAGCATTAATTTGTCCCTATGTAGTGCAAAGGCCCATCACAGTGTGGGGAAGAGATTTACTTTCTCAATGGGGGGCCAAAATTGAAGTGGGTTTTTCATAGGGGCCACTGAAGCACTCAGTACTTTAAAACTGACCTGGAAAACCGACACCCCTGTCTGGGTCAACCAGTGGCCCCTACAAGATAATAAGCTGAGTGCCCTCAAAAAATTAGTAGCCGAACAACTACAAAAAGGTCACATCAAACCCACTAACAGTCCTTGGAACTCACCTGTGTTTGTCATCCATAAAAAGGCTTCTAACACCTGGTGACTGTTACAAGATCTTAGAAAGATCAATGCAGTAATTGAGAACATGGGACCACTCCAGTCCGGCCTGCCTAACCTCTCCATGATCCCAAGAGATTGGCCGCTTGTTATTATTGACTTAAAAGACTGTTTATTCAACATCCCATTGCACCCAGACGATGCCCCTCGATTTGCCTTTTCAGTCCCAAGTACAAATCTACAAGAACCACTTCAGAGGTATCATTGGCTTGTCCTTCCTCAAGGAATGTGGAACTCACCCACTATTTGTCAATATTTTGTAGCCCGCGCCTTGGCTCCAGTTCGACAACAATTCCTGCAATCTAATATTCTTCACTATATGGATGACTTGCTCATTACAGCACCAACACAGAAACAAATGGCAGAGACTCGTGATAGTGTTGTCACTGAAATTAAGAAAGCTGGACTAGTTATCTCTGAATCAAAAATACAAGAGACTGCTCCCTGGAAATATTTAGGTTGGAAGCTAACAGAACAGTCTATTGCGCCTCAAATGATACAACTCCAAACGGATGTTTGCACTTTGCAAGACCTGCAACGGCTTTTAGGAGAAATTAATTGGGTTAGGCCTGTGTTAGGGATCACCGCTGATGAACTTGCTCCACTCTTCGATTTGTTAAGAGGGGACAACGACATTAAATCCCCATGATCTCTAACCCCTGAAGCTTGCAAAGCTTTAGAAAAAATTACTGATGCTCTACAAAACAGGCAGGCACATCGCTATATTCCAGATAAACCTTTCTTCCTTGCGGTTTTAGGAGAAGGGTTGAGGCTATACGGCCTCATTTTTCAATGGGACTTCTCTCAAAAAGATCCCTTGTTAATAATTGAAAGGATTTTTCTTTCTTACAGGTCACCAAAGACAATCTTTACATCCTTGGAAATGATTTCTCAAATTATCATCAAAGGCAGGGCAAGGCTTCTTTCTATAGCTGGTCGTGAATTTGCAATCATCTATCTGCCCATACGTAAAATCTATTTTGATTGGGCAATGCAAAAGTCAGAAGACCTGCTGTATGCATTACTAGACTATCCAGGTACCTGCTCTATCCATTATCCAGCTCACAAATTGATCAAAGCTAAATTATGCTACAAAGAAAAGCCCCTGCTCAGTGAAGAACCTTTAAATGCAGTTACCATTTTCACTGATGGGTCTGGACAAACACATAATTCAGTAGTAACATGGCAAAATAAAGATACCAAAGCCTGGAATCAAGATGTTCAAAAGGTCGAAGGTTCTCCTCAGATTGTCGAGTTAGCAGTGGTTGTAAGAGCATTTCAGCTCTTCCCAGAACCCTTCAACCTAATCACTGATTCAGCATATGTTGCTAATATTGTTACCAGAATTGAAGGATCTGTTTTAAAGGATGTAAATAATGACAAGCTATGTCTTTGGCTCACCTGTCTCTTTCAAATTCTGTCTGATGCATTTTTTCACCAAAACGCTCAAGCAATCAAACGAGACTTTCACATTACCTTACAGCAAGCACAAAATATCATACGGGCATGCCCCGATTGCCAGCTCGCTCAGCCTCTCCCTTCTACAGTAGCCACTAACCCACGAGGGTTAGAGATCTTACAAAAATGGCAGACAGATGTTACTAAATACCCCCCCTTTGGGAAATTTAAGACTATCCATGTCTCTATTGATACATTTTCAAATGCAGTTTTTGCTTCTGTACATACAGGAGAAACACCTAGGCATGTTTGCCAACATTTTTCACAAGCATTTTCTTCTTTAGGTATCCCCCAAGGAATTAAAACTGATAATGGTCCTTCATATGCTTCACAAGAACTAGCTGCATTTTTAAATGACTGGGGTGTTTGACATACATTTGACATCCCTTACTCCCCCACAAGTCAAGGAATAATAGAGAGAACACATCAAACTCTGAAACGCATTTTAGATCAACAAAAAGGGGGGGAAGCCCAAACTACACCTCAAAGGAGGTTGAATGAAGCCCTGTATGTTTATAATTTTCTGAACAGCTCTGCAGAGGAGCCTGATCCTCCCATTTACAGACATTTCTTGAACAACAAAAGGGCAAAACTGAAAGAGAACCCCCCAGTCTTAATTAAAAATGTAGAATCAGGACAGATAGAAGGACCATATAATCTTATAACATGGGGAAAGGGGTTTGCGTGTGTCTCCACAGGAGGAGGACTCAAGTGGGTTCCAGCAAAGAACGTGAAGCCGTACCACGCATCAAAGCCTGCTGACGCCTCCACGCCAGCCAGCAACCCTGCGAGTGGTAGCCAAGAAGCAAGCACCCAGACCTGAACTGTGCAGAATCATCAGGAGAAAATGGTCTGCTGAAAACTGTTCAAAAAAAGAATGGAGTTTTATTTGCACGAGTGCATGTTGTTTTTACCCTTTTGTTTTAGTTTTAGTAGTGAAGCATTACCTGTAAATCAACCAAAGACAGATGTCTGGGTTGCTTTAGCCAAGTCTGCAGGCTCTGACACCATCTGCTTATCCAACACCAGCCCTGATAAACCCTTTTCAACCTGTTTAGTGGGAGTACCTTTTCCAGAAGGTTTTGATAATGTTACTTTTGAGAAGTATTGGCCATATAGCAACCATCCTATATTTCCAACCCCCAGCCAGAGACACCAAACTTATATTGATAATTCTAAGGTTAGCCAATCCGACCTGCAAAAGTTAGAAATCCTAGGCTCGTTAACTATGGACACCTGTTACCTGTTCCATTTCCTAGGAAAAAATGGCCCTCATTTAAATGTTACCCCATATCACCCCGTTTATAGCAATATAACCTCCTGGTATCATCAAACTAAGCTTCTCATATATGACGAAACCCACGCAGATCGTTTTAACAAACTTCCTATTCTGTTTCCCAAAGGAATTTGGCTCATCTGTGGAGACAGGGCCTGGCAAGGTATACCTTCGAGAATAGATGGTGGCCCTTGTGCACTAGGACAACTTATAATAATTGCTCCTAGTGTCAAAAAGGTAATCAAAAAGAAAAACAGAAGAATAAGATCCGTCCAGGGACACCACTATGAAAGCAACTGTGGTAGTGATTTTCACCCTTGGAACTCTGGAAAATCAATTGCTGCAAGCATTTTTTTACCTCATTTGACTTCTGCAGTAGCATTAGGACAGTTAAACAAGCTAGGGTGTTGGCTCAGCAAAGAAGTAAACGCCACCTCTACCATAATCAGTGATTTACTGACAGATGAAGAAGAGGTCAGACATGCCTCTTTACAAAACAGGACTGCCCTTGATTATCTTTTATTAGCACATGGACATGGCTGTGAAGATTTTGAAAGTTTATGCTGTATGAACTTATCTGATCACTCTGTTTCTATTCATAAACAGTTGCAAAATTTAAGAGATCTAGCTAACCAAATCATAACAAATGACCCATCCTGGCTAGACAATTTGTTTGATGGTTTGAGCTTTGCATCTTGGCTGAAGGAACTCTGTAAAATAGGCTTGATTATTTTAGTAGTAGTAATTGTAGTTTTAGTAGCAATACCCTGTATACTTCAGTGTGTGCAAAAGATAATGAATAGGACAATTTCTAGCATCCTAGTTGTTCATCAGAATGGGGGAGATGTTGGAGAGGATGAAACAGGAAAACCTTACAAATATGATTGCTTGGCAAAAGATCCTAACAGCATGAAACCTATGAGTGAAATAGAAAAATGAAAGCAAGCTTTGAGATGTAGGATGCCAAGCCAGAAGACAGTGTTTGAGTTAGCTGAAGACAAGATCCCTGTTGATTGAGCAATACCCCTAACAGACAAAAGGATGCCAAAGTTCCAAGGGGGAGAGGCCCTGCCAAGGTGGCAGGGAAAAGGAGTCTAGAAAGTAGCTTTTAGGGTTTGGAATGTAGCGCAATATGGTAATGTAGTAGTTCCAATAGGCTGCATGTAAATTCTGTAGCATTTGTGTCCTGTACTGGTTGGTTAGTGTAAACTAGAATATTCAACACAGAAGGAGATATAATGTATTGTAACAAGAACTGAGGGCTCTTGGCTCGGGCACGCTTTTAGCTGTGGCTGGCAGCTTAAGCAAAGCTCTTGTATTCACAAACTATGCAATAAACCACATTTCAAGAGCTGCCCTGGACTCCAGAGATCTCTCATTGCCGGCCCCACTATCCCTCTCACACAATAGTTTTTGAGCATATTTTTAGTAGCAGCAACAAAACCCAATGTGCTTCCATCTCCAAAGTCTTCTTACTGTAAAGTAAGAATTTATTACTGAAAGACCACAAGTTTTGTTCATCTCTAACCAACTAGGCCAGGCCTCTCTTGGTCTGCCTAAGTTTGCAGTAGCAGTTCCTGTGATTCAACAGGCCAGTTAGTGACACCAGGCTGTCAAGCAGTTCCTGTCTGTCCAAAAAGCATCATCTTACACTGTACAAGAGTTCTAACACTGTTGTTCTTCCTTAGCTTATTTCTGAGGGCCATAAAATGTTGTTACCTTATACAAACACAATTATAATGTACTCAATTACTATAGGTTGCCTATCTTACTGAACAGCTGTGGTAAAATTCCTGGTGGACTCTTGCCTGTCTCTCATCTTGGGATATAACAGAGTTTGGTATTTTTGATTATTTTTCAGATAATGCAATGTTTTCTGTAAGAATTATCCATTGTGTTTTGATTCTGCAAGGTGTTTGGATATAGTTTATGCAGAAGTAAGTCCTATTTGACAACATGAGTTAAATGAATCTTGGAGACAATGACATGAGATTATTTTTTTCATAAGATGAGTAGCTTAACTCCTGTATTGCCTAACGAAACCTCCTGCATTACCTAACGAAACCTCCTGCATTACCTAACAAAACCTCCTGCATTCTGCCACCATTTTTTAGCTACCACCAAAGTTGAGTAAGTTGGCAGAAGCTCCCAGCTATTATTTGTGTTTGGATAGTTTAGAACACATTACGAAAACCCTATTGTGCTAGAACAAATATATTTTCCTTCCCCCAAATAATTTGCAATTTAAATTTGTCATGAGGACTGTAATCATTTATCAATGCAATGTGTGCTCAACAATTTTTTCAGTATGCAAAAGTTAGGGTTTGTGATAGGCAAGTAGGAAGCAGGTGGTATTAAAAACTGTGGGCCCAATTAAAATAAAGAATGTAATGGAATTTAACTAATCTAGCATCTAAATATAAATGTTGGATCTAGCCTCTGAAAAAGCTCTCCAAGCCCCTAAAATTTTGGAAAAATTCAGCTACTGCCATGAACTTAACAGCTCTCTCTCAACCCTAGTTAATGTCAACACTTCCCTATCTATGACCAGAACCTCCAAGAATTTGGAAGAAAAATAAATGTGAAAAGGGAGAGCTAGAATAAAAATGCCTGTGTGCCTATGATGTATGAGTACTGGTTTGAAAAATGTTACAAGGTACAGTGAGTTGGGACAAATGTGCTTTGAATAAGAGTTGAGGATGTGCTATGTAGTGTACGTGTAACATCTTGTTCATGTGCAAGAACAGACTGTGAAAGAAACAGTTTTGTGTGGGAGAAGCAACATCAAAATCCCTGAAAGAACTAGTGCTGTAATAGGAGACATTTGCCTTTGAGGACTCTTTTTGCTTCTGGTCACTTCTTATTTTTTTCCTCTTTTTTTTCCCCCTCCTGTATTAAAACACAGCAGCTGAGCAATGAAAGGAACATGGGTAGGGTTAGCTGGATGGGCAACAAGGAGGGATATGGAGGGCTATCTGAATTTGTATGGGCTTGCACAGCTTCCCTCTTGCTCCCTTCACATGGAGTTTGCATCAGCCTTAAAGGCTGTGGTTGTGTTTGTTGGACAACCAAAGCAAGGCTGGAAGCTCAGCTTCGTGTCTTTAGCTGAAAAGTTAGTGTCGGGGGCTTTCCCCAACATTCAGGTGGTTTCAGGGTCCTTGCTCCCCAGCACAACTCCGAGCCAAGCCGAAGGAAGAGACAGAGTTCTCAGGTTTAGGTTTTTCAATGTTGCATACTTCGTTTATTGTTTCTTATCTTACAATTTTCTCGGAGTCCGACAAGATGTTCGCAGCTGCATGGATTCCTCACGTCTCCCCCCGAGCTGGGCTGTCCTTATCTTTTATACTAATTACTACGTATTTCTTGTTTACTATTTCTTACCAATGTCTATCACTATTACTAAAAAGGTCATCTTTACTTTGACCCAATCCTCACTAACTACTTTGTGCCACGTCAATGCAGCAATGGAGTGAGGGAAGAAGGAGAAGAAGAAGGAGACAACGCCCCAGATTCTCCATCTTGTCCCCATTCACTTCAGTGCTAGGAACCTAAAACTATTATTTTCTCATTCTGTGATAAGCTAAACTACTATTTTTCACATTCTTGTGGCCTGTAAACCTTCTCTCAGTGTAGGAAGTTTTTCCCATGGACTGAAATCAAAGCCAGTGTCTCTCTGAGCTCTGGGCTGGGGTCCCAGACCCCCCTGCCCAGGTCCCTGACCCTTCAGGGCAACCAAAGGAATGCCCTGGACTCCAACAGTTAGCGCACAGGATTGTCAGCTTCTGTCAAATGTGTCCTAGATGTGGGCAAAACTCTTCCTGGGGGCAGAGCGGGAATGAGAGGGGAATTAAGGGTGTAGGAGTGGGGCAAAGGTGCCCCAGAAGCTCTGGGCACTGTGGGAGAGCACGAGAGAGCTGGTGGGACAAGGGACTGTAGATAAAGCACCATAAGTGAGCAGGGGGAGGAATGTCACCCAGCAGGAAGGACATGACCTGGCAGCAGGCTGGTGCGCACACTTGGTGTGGAGAATGCTATGGTTTTCCTGCAGTGTCAGGGTTATCCTTGTTGCCGATAGAAGGCTCACACTGAGGGAGAAAGGTTGTGGTACAGCTGAATGCAGGCAGCAACCTGCTCCAGCCACATCCTACAGCCTTTGCCTCTCTGGGTGTGTTTTTGGGGAAGTAGCAGAACTTTTCCAGCCTTGCTTTACATTAGCAACAAAGAACATCGAGCATGAAGGACATAGAGTGAGCCTCAGTGCCAGCGAACAGCACATCCCTGACTGCTCAGAGCTTTGGACCAGCTGGGGGAAGTTTGTGGGGATCTGGATGGCCACGGGATGGTGTCTCGTGGCTTGCAAAGCACAGGACGGTGTTTGGTGAGCAGTGGTAATACTGCCTGAAGTGCTCTGAACTGCACTGACCCTGCAGCTTCTGTTGCTAGAAGCTTCTGTTTTCTTCCTTTTCACTTACAAGGTAACCTCTTCCTTTAAGAGTCAACACTAACTTCCCAGAGTGAAAGTTTGGACTTCTTCATGCTTATAACCTTAAAGCTGATTAAAAAAAAGGTTCTCTGTGGCTGTAAGGATAGTGCAATCCTGTGCTAGAGGGGACTTGGATCAAATTTATTGACAACCTGAAATGAATATGCCCTGCTCACAGCAAGAGAGCTTTCCTAGGAGTACATTGCACTTTGGCTGTTTTCCCAGCCTCGTGGAGCCTTTCAGGAGCCTGCTGTGGCACGTTTTGGTTGGGTTTAGGAGATTGCAGTGTAAAAGCTGGGGTTTTTTCAAAGTGCTGATGCTACAGTGTTCCCATCAGACTGCACGCAGGAAGCATCTTCCCTTTATTTCTCCGAGTGGGCACACACAGACCCGGATCTTGGAGAATATACAGCAGCTTCAGCTCTATAACCTGCAGCACACAGGGAATGTCTGCCTGCATGGAGAGTGTCCAGCCATGGAGCCCTGCTCTCATGCCCTGTCCAGGTGAGTGCTCAGGTAAGGCTGGCCAGAACTGGTCTTGGTGTCTGCTTCTGCTTTTGACAGAGATTTGGTTATTTACTGAAAACCAAGGTGAGAAATGGGGCAGCACCAGCTCTGGGCTGTGTGTGAGAGCTGCCTGCAGGGTCACGGTGTGGGCTGGGATGGTCCAACTGCTGCCCTTCAGCTCTGTGACCTTACCCAGTCTGGAAAGGAGCTGGGGGAAGGTGGGGGAGCCTCATGGTCTTCCCAAAGGGCTTTGGGATCCTTCCTCAGCAAGTGCTGTGCTGAGGCTGAGTACTATCAGCACTGCTGCTGCTGGGAATTCTGGTTTGGCCCCTGGATCAGTTACTGGCCTTGTTGTGCCTGTGCTGCATGTAGTTTTGACTGGAGCTGGGAGCGGTTTCTCTGCTCTTTCATAGTTTGCCTTCTCCTTTGCACGTCTCCAGCAGGAAGTGCAGATTCAGCAGGCATTGTATGCTTTAGCAGCCTGCCAGCTGCCTTGCTGAAGCTAATTCACAATTCAAGTCACTCCTGATATTTGCAAACAATGTACAGTGATTTCTGAGCTAGATGGCAGCTGAGCCAAGCTACTCCAATTCCAGCCTGTCAGTTGGACAAAGCTCTGCACTTACCTTGTGAAACTCATGGATTAAATGTGGCCTCAATATTTTCTGCTTCTGTGATGTTTCATAAACTTCTTATTTGTTTAGGAGTAGCTTTGAGTGTCATCATTATTATTGAAACCCTCAAGTGTGTGGAGACACAGAGGGCATATGGTTAGTGTTGGTTGAATATGAGTTAGAAATTGAATCCAGGACTTCTGACTTGCAGTTTAGTTCTTTGATCACTGGATAATTGTGTTACCCCCTTTATAATACACTGAAATAGCCTGGGAATTTCACTGGGAATAACTCCAGTGAAAACAAGAGCAAGATTTTTTTCTTCAGCTAACTTCATGTGGAAGCCACTGGAAGTGTTCTCTGAGGAACTGGCCCAGAGGAAACGACTCTGCACTTGTGGCTCATCAGCCCTGGCAGGAAACAGCAGGTCAAAGTTAGAAGGAACTTAAAAGCTTAAGTGAGTGGTGCAGAAAGCACTGCAAGAAAGCAGGGCTCGACAGTCAGTGGGGTAGCTTGGGGTTCTCTGTCTCAGTCCTTATTCCACTTCCTCTCTTCTTGTTCACTTCTGTTTAACCAGAGATGCTAAGGTGATGATCTGTCAGATGAGAATTTGTAGGTGAGACTGTGCCCTCTCCTGATCTGAGCACAGCTCCCTCTGGAAAATGGGGCTGGTGCAGAAAACACACTGTTTAATCTTCCTCAGTATGTTTTTATGATATTAAATTAAATCCTCATGACTCTATATCTCAGCTTGGCAGATACTGGTTTTTTTCAGACATGTAAGGTCAGTAGTCACAAATGTAGCAGCCTGGAACTGCAGAGTTTGACCATTCTGTGCAAAAATTGGTACAATACAGTGGCAGAAATAGGAATCTATGTTGCTCCTGCCAGATGACAGCAGAGTTTTTTTCCCTAGGTAGACTTTGGGAAGCCCTCCTTAGGGCACTTTCCAAAGGGCACAAGGTCACATCACAAGCAGACTTACATTTTGGAGTGTATTTGTGTTAGAGTCCAGGGCATTCCTTTGGTTGCCCTGGAGGATCAGAGACCTGGGCAGGGGGGTCTGGGACCCTGGCCCAGAGCCCAGAGCTCAGAGAGACACTGGATTTGATTTCAGTCCATGGGAGAGGCTTCTTGCACTGCAGGAAGCATTGCAGGCCACAAGAGTGTGAAAAATGTAGTTTAGTATATCACGGGGTGAAAAAACAGTGAGTTTGGGATTTTTAGCATTGAAGTGAATAGGGCAAGATGGAGAATTTAGGGAGTTGTCTCTATCTTCTTCATTCTTGTTCCCTCACTCCATTTCTGCAGTGACGTTGGCACAAAGTAGTTAGTGAAGATTGGGTCAGAGTAAAGATGACCTTTTTAGTAATAGTGATAGACATTAGTAATAAATAGTAAATAAAGAATACGTAACAATTAGTATAAAAGATAAGGACAGCCCAGAGACGAGGGGGAGACGGAGAAGACGGGGCAGAGAGGAGAGTGACCAGATGTCCGAGCCGCGGCAAACATCTTTTGGACACTGAGAAAACTGTAAGATAAGAACTAATAAAAGAAGCATGTAACCTTGAAGACTCTGTCTTTTCCTCCGTTTGGCACAGAGCTTTGCAGAGGGTCAGAACTCTAAAACCACCTGAATGCCGGGGAATTTAAACTCCTGAAAAGGAGACCCCCGACATATTTGTCTCTGGGCCATGAGTTGGGTCAAGTTTTTGTTACTCCTCCTTTAGTATTGGAATTGAAAATTCAAGTTGGAGAAATGTGAAAGCAATTGGGCCTAATCCATTCCTGTTGTTATTCCTTTTGTTTTCACTGGAGTTATTCCAAGGCTGAATTCAGCATATGATGAACAACTTGTTCTCCAAAGCTGGAACTTAGGGAAGAAGATTTTAGGGATGATCACGCAACTCTGGGGCTCCTTCTCAAACAGCTGAAGCTCCCACAAGAGGGATGATATTTGGTGAGTTCAGATTATTGAATTTAGTACAGCATTCTAGTAATAATCCCTCTAGTCATAATAAGACATTATTATCCCTTAGAAGAATTACTTGAATAAAACCCAACTGCTTGCTTAGATTAGATGGGAAAATCCTGTTGATCTCATTTACCAGTCAGCTGCACAGATACCAACCTTGAGCAAACACAAATGGTTCTGAGTTTGGTAATCCTCGTCCTGCTCCCTGTCCTCTCACCTTCTCTGGAACCAGCCCCTCCAGGGTTGCTGCCAGTGAAATGTTCACTGCTCTTCATGCACTGACCATCTCAGCTGCAGCTCAGGGAAGGCTCCAAAGAGGTTACAAGCACTTATTCTGTCTTGGTTAGATGGAAAAAGGAGGGTGCTATAAGCTATGGAGAAGCTGAGTGTTACTAGCTGAGGACTAAGTGCTGTTTATTTGAGTTGGGGGGGAGGGGGTGTTTGGTTGGTGGGGTTTTTTTCAGGATCAAGGATATTGCTGTTAAGAACTAAGATGAAACTCTTTACAAATTTGCAAGATGAACCAGTCCTCACTGCTGGTTAATTCCTCCTGTGTTCCTGTGAGCTGTTGGAGGGGTCATGGCAGAAGCAAGATCCCCATGGTAAAATTAAGCTTTTCCTTCTTGGAGAAATAACCGTTACTTGTCTCTCTGGCTCACTCTGTTTCATTTATTTTCTAAACAACTTAGATCACAAAGGGCTCCAGAAGGGGTGCAGTGCTTCCAAAGAAAAGGCCTGAATTACTTTCTCCAATTTAAGAGAGTCTTGTGAAAGTTGTGCTTCCTGCCCTTGCCCAGAGAAGAGGATTTAGAACAGATGCTTCTGCAGCCTGCATTGTGTGATTTGGAAGGTGGAGGGTGCACCAATCTTGCTGTGCTTGGGAGGCCAGGGCAGCTTTCTGCTGAACAACACAAGTCCTAGCTGACAAATAGAAAATCACGGAGCCCAGCTGGCAGAGATTCCCTTCTTGCATGAGCTCTGGTGTGTTGGGGCACATCTCCTCAGCAGCTTTGCTCAGGCAGTTTCCAGTGCCACGGCCATGGTATGTCCTTGGTCTTGCTGAGGTTGAGCACTTCTCTGTTACCCTTTGGTTTTCACCTTCCTCCTCCTTTACTTTACTTCTGACCTGGGGATGCCAGCTGGTCTCCCTGCTGCTGCTCCTTCCAAACTGTATCTATTTTCAGTGATCCAAGCTGCAGTTTGTACCCCCACAGCCCTGACTACCAGGGATGGTACAGAATGAGCTAAGAATAGAAACAGCACTACAGGAAGGGGCATTTATAGTGCTTATTACACTTAATTAGGACCAGAGGAAGTGCTTCCTTAATGCCTCAGCTGATGCACAGGGTGAAATACTTTCTTCAGCAGTTAGATACTTAGGAAGGGGCAAAGAAGAACCCCTCACTTTTAAAACCAAATTAAAACAACTTCCAGCCTTACTTGTCTTCACCTGTTTCTCTCCACAGCAGAAAATGCATCACTAATAAGCTTGTCGGGGTAATGGTCAATGAGATGCTGTTTCACTTAGACCTGAGGAGATTTTAGGAAGAAGGCAGAAAATTTGATGTATTCTACACAGTTACTGACCCCAAGATCAGTGGAACAAACACCAGGTAGCCAAGAAAAACAGAAAGAATAGTTAAAATCTTACAAACCACAATGCAGAGGGATTATCACACCAAACTTTGGTTAAAGTTCACATGGCAAAGAGGATCTTTGTCTTCTAGGAACTGCAGCTCCTACTGTTTGTCCTCCATGCTGCTCCAAGATATAATTACTTCCCCAACTTTAATTGGTCATCAAGACAGCTGTAATTTGGACCAAGATTCAACACTAAACCAAGCATGTTTTTGCTCAGCTGAAGCACAGGGCAGGAGGGGGTGGATTCTCCCTTCTGTGGCTGTAGTTCTGCAGGGCACCCAAACACAATATAAATGTCTGGATTCATACAACAGGGGTTTGACAATTCAAAGGTGGTATGTGCTCAGCCTCCTTGTGTGAAAACCTCACCTTCCCTGAGAGTCCAGCACCAGGTAAGACTATAGGCTTTTGCCTCCAGCCCTGCTGAGCTCTTGTATTATCTCCTATTTGGGCCTTTGCTTCACTTCCCTTCAAGCACTTAGCTCTAGGAACTGGTGCACCTCATCTTTCACTTTGAAACTCTGTTCCTACTAGCTACTGAGTCATCTGGGAATTGCAGATCCTAAGAGTTTGGAAGCTACAAGATATAAAAAAAATAAAGCCTTTAAAAACTGTATTGTCTTAATTCCTGGAGGAAGTGGATTGTAACTCATGTCCTTGAATACTCTGCTTAGGTGCTCAGCCCATTTCTCTTGTAAACTAAAATTTTATTTATTTTTCCATATGAAATATTTGCCCAAGAACTTCCTTCTATTCCCAGGTTAGTAGTAACACCTGTGGAGAAAGACTGACTGCTTCTTAAAAATCTATCAAGTCTGGGTAAAGGACACAGACAAGCAGCCTGGTGTGGGGAGTTGGTAGGGGTGTTTTGGATGAATTATTATATGACCTCACACTGTACTCATTTGATTCAGGCATGAACTTTCCTGAAGCAGGGAATTTTGGATTCTGGGTTCAGCTCTGAGAGCTGAATATCACTTTCCAGATGGGCATCCACACTTCTTGAAGAAAATCCCAGTTCAATCTTGGCCATCAAGGCACTGGATATTTTCCTCAATGTTGTTCCAGAGCGCCAAAAATGCTCTGTGTCCCAGAGAGGTTGTGACTTGTCTGGGGGCTGTTGGTCAGACCTGTCTGCAGAGACCACTGGACCTGAGAGCATCGAGGGGCATGCCAGGGCCAGGTGAGTGCTGTGGATTTTATATTTTTTTGTTCCCTTTAATTTTGCTGTAGTGCATGGCCATACTTCAGGACTTCCAAGGGCTGCTTCTCTAATCTCCCCAACAGGATTACTACCACTAGAAATCATGAGGGCTTGGACTAGCTATCAACTTTATCAGGAAAGCTTCTTTCCAGCTAAGCCAGTAAGAGCTTTGCTAAGTGGGAATCTTGGGTTGAAGCTGCTATTCTCATATTTCACAGATGACCTCAATGAATGATTTACTAGGAGAGTAAGAGATTAGTCAGATTTCTCCAACTGCATCTCAAGTCATATAAAGCACTTGGTTTTGTTGGAGCATGGGCAATTCCTATTTCTTTAGCCTCATTAGACTGTTTTACAGTGACTAATTGCCCTGCACTCCCTTCCCTGGGAATCAGGTGTCTCCTGGGGAGGGATCCACGCTCCTCGCACAAGCCTCATGCGTGCCCTGGAACAACCGTGCCAATGCAGGCTGCTCCACTTGGGCAGGTACCCAACAGCCTTGAGATGTAGTGTCTCCAGCTATATTTTACTGGAGAGGTTCATGTCCTTTTGGGAGAGAGATGTTAAAGGGAATACCTAAAATATGCAATGAGGTGTTCCCATAAAATTATCAAAAGCTTTGCTGAAACTTCCTGTGGAGAAAACCATCACTGCAGAGTTCAAGTGAACAGTGGTTTGGGAAGGGCAAAACCTCTAGCTTTAATATTTTAACTAGTCTCTGAGACTTGGATGAGCTCTTCTGGGGGAAGGGAGCTTACCCCATATTTGCCTGTTACAGAGTTTCTCACATTTTTCTCCTTTACACTTGGCAACCAGAACTCTGTGTCTCTCTCTATGGCAATTTCTACAGAATCTGACTGTTTTAAAAGACTGTGGTACTGATTTAAGCATCCAAATTGGAAAAGCAGGGTTTAAAGTGGACCAACTTTTTCCTTTAGAGTGCAACTTGTTACAGATCTTTGTTAAATTATTTACAAGGGGTCTCACATGAACAGATCTTTGCATGTAATCATTTGTATGATTTCCATTGTGCTTTTCTCCCCTGCCCACTAAATCAAACCACAATCAATAGATCACTAAAGGGCTTGCAGGGAGGGATGGTCCATTGCTATTGATGTATGAAATGTACATGCCATAAAGCCTAAAGAAGTATTGACATGTGCTGATCTCCTGTGAACAGTCTTTGATTTACAGCCATCAGTGATGAGAGCTCTGGGGCTCGCTGAGGGAATCAACTCCTAGCAGAAATGCTTAAAACACTTGGAGTTTAGCCAAGAAGCTAAGAAAAGAGGGGTTTGTATCTTCCTTTCTCTTGGCTGTGATCTCCTCTCATACAACACTTAAAGTTGTGCAAGACACAGGGATGAGAGGAAACAGCCTGGATAGCTTCATCCCCAATATATCAAAAGTCGTTGAAGATCCACAGTCTGCCCCAGAAGTACAAGCATAATAAAATTTGCTACTTTTCTGATTTTTGCATCACCATTAGGACAAAAAAATTGGGGCTGAACCTACACCCTGGCAGTTCCTCTTGGTTGAACCTGTGGCATAGAGTCCCCTTGATAAAAGCTCCCCCACTGCAGTTCTTCAGAGCTAAAATTTTGCCGCAAGTTATGGCAGGGTAAGGGAAGAGTTATAAAAAGTATAGGAACACAAAATTCTGTCTTCTCAGTGAAGGTAGAAATAAAACATTTGTGCACATTACCAGGTCATAACATTATCTGATACCAGTTGTGTCTCATATAAATGAGTTGTGCATCAGCATTTGTTGCACAATTTTTCAAGCCTATCAGTCACTAGAGCAGACCTTTATTTTGAGATGACTGTGTCCTCCCCACGATCCAACTGGCCTGTAGGAGCAGAATATTAACACCAAACATCACATTAAAATCAAATGGCATCCTTTGATGTTTAAATATAAAAAAGGACAAAAGGACAGCCTATGTTTATGAGGGCAACACCAAATCTCAAGGGATTATTGTCTTGGTTTTGAAAGACAGTTGTCTGCCAAGGAAAGCTAAAGCCTCCCTTGGAATGGAGAATGTAAACCCCCTTCCCTCCAAATTATTATAATTTTGCAATTAGGGGCTTTCAGGCAAAGATATGAGAATAGGAGTAACAGTTCTTTACTAGGAATATTAAAAAGAAGAAAAGAAAGAAAGAAAGAAAGAAAGAAAGAAAGAAAGAAAGAAAGAAAGAAAGAAAGAAAGAAAGAAAGAAAGAAAGAAAGAAATGTAGTAGTAAAAAAAAAAAAAAAAAAATCAAGGAAGCAAACAAAAATCCTGGAAAAAACCCTGACAGGGTCAGGGATACGACCTGGCACCTTGGTGGTCAGGGCGTTGAAAGCAGTCCAAATAAGTCCTGGAGTAACAGATGTGGTTCTGTGGAGTAGAGATGGTCCTGTAGAAACTCCAGTGGTGACAAGATGGGTTCAGTCTTCCTCGGGGAATCCAGTGGAAAAACAGGATACCTTGTGTCCTTCAGTCCCAGTTATCTAGCTAGGAACAGCTGGCTCCTCCCCCACTGTGTGGAGCATCTCACAATGGGATGATGGAATGTGCCATGTCATTGGTGGGCCCTAATGGCCCATTATCAGAACATGTTCCCCCGGAGGATGGAGGGATGGTGAAAGAGATAAGAAACACTGCCCCACCTGGTTTTAATGGCTGGGCCATTATCAGAAGGCATCTTCCTCCCTCCCCCCTGGAGTTACAAGGGAAGGATAAAACATCTCCCAAAAAACAGCTTTAAACAGATGAAATAGAATACATGTTTTTAGGTTACATAATCCAATACAATTATGCCCTATGGCAATTTTTTTGAGGATATTAAGTCACTCACACAGATTTTATCCATAGGCTACCAGACGAGGAAGATCCCTGGGGTTGCCTGAATGTGATCTCCCACCAGTGACCATCGAAGGTCTTGGATCCCTGCAAGTCCTCATCGAAGACTGAGACTCCACTTCTCATTGCCAAGCAGATGGGGCTGTTGATCATGGTTTGAAAAGGCACTGTCAAAAGATGGAGAAATTAACAGGATGAATTCCAAGTTGTGAGAAAAGACTGTGTGTCCTAGGGTGACTTTATGATGCTTGTATCCCCAATCGTCTGTTCTGTTTGTGCTGTATATTGAGTCCTGTGCCTTTAAGACTGGTTCTAAGAGCAAGGAGAAGCGCGGAGTTTGTTTTGAGAAAACTGCCTGACTCCTCCACATTCTTCTGCGGACGGGGTGTTCGGCGGAGGCTTGGAGAGACTGCAGGACAGAGATCTTTTTGCTTTTAGTTAGTTTTAGCTAGCTAGGGCAGAGAAGTTCCCTGGACTGGTTTTTTTTCCTTTTTTTTTCTTGGAACTGTTTAAACCTACTCTGGACTGAAAACCCAGGGGAGCACTGGGGGCTGCACCTGCGGCCCACCGGGGCCTGGACTTCGGCATTTTCCAGCAGCGCCGGAGGGACTGGGACTGGTGAGAGAGAGAGAGAGAGCCGAGCTCCACCCACGGCAAGGACTTTCTCAATTTGCCATCTCACTTCAGAAGGAGAGGTTTTATTGTTTCATATTATTCATTCTTTATACTTGTATGCACATTTGTTTAGTAAAATAGCTTTTTCCACTTTTCTCCAAAGAGGTTTGTTTTTTTTTTTCCAGACTGGTTGGAGGGAGGGGCCACCTGGGTTTGCTTCCTTGGAGGGATCCTATACAGGGGTTTTCTCCCAAATTTGCCCCAAACCAGGACACTGTGAAATAGTGAATTTCCTTAATTTTTGAATATCTCTCATTATTTTCAGATGTTGTGCCAGATGCACCAAATGGACACCTGGGACCCCGATGTCATACTCAGAAAAGGTACTGGGCCATGATTCCAGTGACTTATTAAAGAAATATGGGTATTGATCTAGTATCGATACCCAACTGTGATGGACAAAAACTCTCTAACAGTTTAAAGTTAGAAAGTGTATGTTTATTACGGCTGGGCAGCATGAGGGATATTTCCCTAATTCGCACTGCGAAATTCACAGGTAATTACAAAGCCTTTTATTTACAAAAGTGTTGAATACCCAAAATACAAATGCATATTCACACTCCTGTCACCTCCCATTCTTCGCTTTGTATGCTAATTGGCAAAAAGGCTATTAAGCATGCGTACTGTCACCCTGGTTTTTCTGAGTTTTTAAAAGCCTTTTGATTGTTCATAAAATGGAGTCAGACTTTTAGCTACTGCACAATATTAGGAGCAGTTTCTGCTCTTTATTACACATGTAATATAAACAAATCCTTTGTTTTTCATTCTCTGTCCTTTGTTTGCATATTTCTAACTTGAAAACAATTGTAACTGACAGTTGGTCTGGCCATTCAGCTGAGGGGTGAAAACTCCAGAAGCCAATCTACAGCCAGACCCACTGATGTATAAAAAGTAAGAAATAAACAGGCAGAGGAGCCCTCAGCCTTAGCTCAGCTTGGGCTCTCTTGGAGGAACAACTCTGCCCTGTGAAATCTCTCGTCTCCATGTGATTGCTTTGCGTATCCCAATCACAGCGTACTTTGTTTCTTAAAATGAGTTGGGGGTCTATTCTGGGGAGGGGTCACCCAAAATAAGGAAGTAAGATGAGTCTTCCTCGTCCTGACCTTTCTACCTTTTCAATGCATTCATGACAAATGAATCCTTGGTAGAACTTACAGTTTCCTGTGTTCAATGGGTCCTTTAAGCAGGAAATCTGTAGCTATCTTATGTCCTATTTACCACATTTTGTTTTTCATTACAAGCACAACGACATAAACATAAACCTGACAAGCAATGAGTTACAAGATCCGGGGTATCTTATCTAAGATCCAGCTTCTGTTAACTGCGAACAAAGATTACCTATCTACTTCAGCTAATTCAGCAACTTATTATCTTAACTTTCCTAAAAATCCCTAATTCTTCAAATTTAATGTCTCATTCCCCACTTCTTCTTTGAAATGAGTAAATTCTTTTACTCAGTATACAGAGTCTTCCTCATCTATCCAAGCTGTACAGCTAGTGTCTCTCAAGACTAAGCCATACGCCTTTGACAGTGATGTTAAAGCTGCCACTCGTCGTAGCATCCTCTAATTCCAAACAAGTATTACAATGGAAAACACTAAACTTATGCTGACCAAAATAAGCAACACAACTATAGGGTGGATTAAGGTATTCAATATTCCAGTTGCTGTTGGTGACCACCCAAAAGGCACATCCCACCAATGATGAGACAAATGTTCCTCAAGCCTTTTAAAAACCCCTTTGATGGTCTCTGTGTCATGGTGTATAGTAATTAATGTCTTTTTCCCTTCATCTCTAATTTCCTTTAAGATTTCTCTCAATTCACGATGTTTCAGCAATTGAGCAACTAAAGTCAAATTCATTCCTATGGGCACAGGCAGTATCTGCTGCACAGTGGCTAGGTTGGCCTTTATATATTGATGTGATATTACAGGTACTCGATAGGAAAAATCACATCCCTTAATTCTAACAAAATTGCAAACACACATATTGAATTGAGTCTCATTCACAATTTGGTTGTCTATCTTTATGATGGGGCACGCTGTCCTAAGACAGACACAACCTTGTCCTATATGCACAAGTGAAGTTGTCTGTTTGCTTGGATGTGTTTCAAAGTGACAAATACTTTGGTCTGTGTCTAAACAAGTGTCTTTGTCACCCTCTAATGTCCCTTCACATATGTATCCTAGTTGTCTCCTCACAGCACAGGGCTCTAGATTAATAGTTTGCCACTTTCCTTTAATTTCTCGTGCCCACATTCTGTGTTCAGAAGGGTACAATACAGTTCCCTCGTGGTTTAATCCTAAGGGGACTATTGGGTGAATTAAGTCCACTGAGGCATCATGTATAGTTAAAACAAAGGCTGTCACTACACTAGTCACAGGGTTATAGGTGAAATTGACCAACACTCACCAGGACTGAAGTTCCCTCTCCATATCAGAGGCATTATCCCAGACAATTTTGCAAATTTCAGCAGGGAATATTCCTTCTCCACCTTCCCTGATAACTGCGGCAGCCACTGATTGCATCCACAGTTGTGCCTGAGTACACCCTAGGGCCAACGAGATGTTTTCACTAGCTGTGCCTAGTGCGTTAATTATTACTTCATGATCTCGCTCCTCTGTGTCTTCCCATTCTGGTCTGAATCTATTGTGTTCAGCACTCCCAGTCCTGTTCCTAGCAGTCCAGTGAGATCCCTCTTGTTCCTAAAATTGGGAGGCATACTTTTTGAAGCCAAGTAGTCCAGTCCATAAAGGAGTTCCTGAGAAATGGGGCACATTCTGGCTGAACGTGTGAAGCATTTACCTGTACTCCCATTTCTACTTGTTTTAAAGACCACTTTGGGTTAACTATCAGCTTCTGAACTCCTGTCTTTTTAATGGCATATGGCCCAATTTTGGTAACTACAGGAGTTATTTGTTCCTCCACTTCTGGAATAGCTGGCATCTTGGTGTTCACAGCCTTTCTTGGCACTGGTGGAGTGATCTTGGTCTGGTTCTTATGGTACTCAGTACATACCTGAGTGATGTTGAAGTCAATGTCATACCTCCTTATCGCACACCCCTCTATTTTGAGTCTAAACTCTAGACATTTACTCAAGCTTTTATCACAGCACTCAGGACTAACCCTGATGAGTTTCATGGGTGGATGGTAAGCCTCGTGGAACCCATCCTGTACGAATGCATACTTACATCCCCAAACATTTCTTCCCTCCCACAAGCTTGCATTTGTGACTTTTAGTATCTTGTTTAAAGCCTTACGAGAGTAAGGATCATAGGCTCTTCCTTGGCACTGGTATATCCCAGTCACATTATACCTTCGTGGTATTGCATTGAATCCTGTTATGGTTAAGGTAATTACTACAATAGTTACAACTTTCCACATAATGTCCAAAATAATTCTTAGTCCATTTATTTGTTGTTCTGAGTGAGCTTCAGCTTCAGTTCGTTATTGCCTGGTGTGGCCTTCCAAATTCCTTCTGGGGCTTTCTTCACTCGGGAGTGATGGATCCAGGCCTTCTGTTCTTTGATCTTGAGTGCAGTGAAGGTAGTGAGGAGCACCTGGAATGGTCCTTCCCACTGTGGTTCTAAGGTTTTTTCTGCAAAAGACTTAACATACACATAATCCCCAGGTTGTACATCATGTACTGGCCCATCTAGTTCTCTGTTTTGAGTTCCAGCCACATATTTCTCAATTTCTCGAAGTTGTTTATTTAGGGCCACCATATATTCATGTAGGGTTTCTTCCCCTACTTGAATGGATGCTGTTCCCCATTGAACTGCATATGGCCTTCCATACAATATTTCAAAAGGGCTTAGTTTCTCTTTTGCCCTCGGTTTTGTCCGAATTCGCAACAAGGCCAATGGGAGAGCCTGAGGCCAGGGCAAATTTGCTTCTTGCCCCAATCTCACAATTTGTTGTTTAATCAAATGGTTCATCTTTTCCACCTGGCCACTAGATTGAGGGTGGTATGGGGTGTGCAATTCCCAGTCTATTCCCAGGTGGAGACTTATTTGCTGCACAATTTTCGAAATAAAGTGTGGTCCCCTATCTGAGGATATGGTGGCTGGAACTCCAAGTCGTGGTATTATTTCTTGCAACAGCGCTTGGGTCACCTCTCGGGCCTTAGCTGTCCTGGCAGGAAAGGCTTCTGGCCATTCTGAAAAGGTATCAGTTAACACCAATAGGTAACAATACCCTCCCTTCCTGGGCAGTTCTGTAAAATCAATTTGCCATTGTTGCCCAGGTCCACAACCTTTCCCAATTTGTCCCACTTTAGGCTTTGGGGTATTTTTAGGGTTAGTTCAGAGGCAAAGACTACACTGACGAGTTACTTGTATCACTGTGCCCTGCAATTTCCTGGCCATGATTCTTCCTTTCAAATGGTTATACAGGGCATCTATTCCCCAGTGTGTTTTCTCATGTTCCCTCTGTACTAATGACCACAACAAATAGGAGGGTACTACAAGTTTCCCTTCTTCTGTTACAGCCCATCCCTCCTGATTATAACTTGCCTTTTCTACCTTGATAAGTTTCTTATCTTTCTTATTGTACACTGGCTTACCTTCAATAGAAACTTTTCCATCTGGAATCAATGCTGCCTCAACAGCCTTATCAGGTGCCTCACCTTTTGCTGCTTCTTTTGCCTCTCTGTCCGCCAGCCTATTCCCTTCTAATTCAGAGCTCACTTTTTGGTGTGCCTTGACGTGCATTACGGCTACTCTCTCAGGTAGTTGTATGGCATCTAATAGCCTCAGTATCTCTTGTGCATGTTTAATACTCTTGCCTTGTGAATTCAGCAGTCCTCTTTCCTTCCAGATGGCTCCGTGAGCATGAACCACTCCGAATGCATACCTTGAGTCCGTGTAGATGTTGATCTCCTTTCCTTTTGCCAGCTCTAGTGTTACCCTGGTTTTTCTGAGTTTTTTATAGCCTTTTGATTTTCATAAATGGAGTCAGATCTTTTTAGTTACTGTGGAATATTAGAGCAGTTTTCTACCTTTTTCCCACAGATGTAACATAAACAAATCCTTTGTTTTTCATTCTCTGTCCTTTGTTTGCATATTTCTAACCTGAACCTAACAATTGTAACTGACAGTTGGTTAAGCCACTTGGCTGAGGGGTGAAAAACCCCAGAAGCTAATCTTCTGCTAGACCCACAAATGTATAAAAAGTAAGAAATAAAACAAAGAGTCTCTCTCTGCCGGGATTCAGCTTTTGAGTTGGACGGAGAAACCTCTGCTCTGCAAAACGTCTTGTCTGCGTGTGGCTGCTTTGTGTGTCTCGGTGACACTCTAGGGCTCGGATTAAGGCAATTATTTCAGCTTTCTGTGCAGATGTATTAGTTGGTAATGGTCCAGACTCTATTACCTCCTTGCTTGTGGTAACTGCATACCCAGCATGCCTTCTTCCACTGACGACATAGCTGCTTCCATCAGTAAACCAAGTCTCAGCATCCTCAAGCGGGGTGTCCTTCAGATCTGGGCAGCTCGAGTAGGTGGCTTCAATGGTCTCCAGGCAATCATGGATCACTGGTTCTCCCATACTCCCACTGAGGAAGGAAGCTGGGTTCACAATGTTAGTTACCACAATCTCAACATCATCTTGTTCTACTGGTATGGATTGGTACTTCAGAAATCTCTGTGGGGAGAGCCAATGTCCCCCTTTTGCCTCAAGGACTGCAGACATTGTGTGAGATACTAGCACAGTCATCTTTTGGCCTAGGGTGAATTTGCATGCCTCTTGGATGTTTATTGCTACTGCTGCAACTGCTCTGAGGCACCCTGGCCATCCTTTAGCTGCTGTGTCCAGTTGCTTGGAAAGACAGGCCACTGTCCTCCGGTACGGGCCTAAGTTCTGTGCTAATATTCCCAAGGCAATCCCCTGTTTTTCATGAGAAAACAGGAAAAATGGTTTACTCATGTTTGGAAGTCCCAGGGCTGGAGCTGACATAAGGGCTTTCTTTAGTTGGTCGAAGGCTCGGGTTGCATCTTTTGTCCACTGAAGATCTCTGCTCCCTTCCGTGATCAAGGCATACAGGTGTTGAGGGTTAAGTTTCCTGTAGAATTTTTCCCCCTCCCAAGTTGCTAGGAGACTAAATGCTGAGTGCTTAACCTGGACAAAAGAAGCTGATAACTTAGTTTGGGGGAGGGAGAAAAGCTCCCGGAGAGAGCTGAGAGTGGGGGCTCTTGCGGCTCTCGTCTTCCGGGAGGAGCACCGATTGGGCCGCTGCTGGCTGCCTGGAGTCCATGGGTAATGGAAGAGTCTGGCCCTGGGAATTCTACCATCTGTTGGAGCACCCAGGAATTCAGAGTTTTCTTCGCTGTCCTGCTGGATTTTGGGTGAGCCCGGGTCCAGCCGCTGCGGCTTCTCTGGCACTGCCAACTCTGCCTGCCGAGGACACCCCCGCTGCCTGCGGAGGACAGTCCGCCGCGCCCGGCTTCCAGCCATCAGCGTCAGAGCTTCCACTGTTTGCCCTCGGGGTTCTTGGTTCTGTTCTACTATTGTTATAATTGCTGTTGGTTTTTTTTGTCTGTCCTGTTATATTTACTAGTAAAGGACTGTTATTCCTTTTCCCCATAGCTCTGACTGAAAAGTTTTGGTTTTTTTAATCTTCCAAATTATAATAACACGGAGGGAAGGATTTGAATTCCTCATCTCCTGGAGAGGCCTGCCTCTCCTTAGCAGACACCTGTCTTTTCAAACCAAGACAACAGGTTTAACAAGCAACCCATAGTTATAAATCCACAGTCTGCACAACCCTGTCATGCCTAAAAGGTTCTTAGTTCTTTCACTGTCTGAGGTTTTGGGGTCTGGCATATTGCTTCCTTGCGATCCTGCCCCAGAGTCCTTTGTCCAGCACTTACTTCGTAACCCAGGTAAATGACTCTTTGCCTCACCATTTGGGCTTTCTTCTGGGATACTCGATACCCCTGCAGGCCTAGAAAGTTCAGGAGGCTTACTGTCCAGTCCACACGTCTCCTGGGTCTGGGTGGCTATTAAGAGATCATCCACATACTGGAGTAACTGTCCTTCCCCTGGTGGAGGTTCCCAGGACTCTAAATCCTTGGCAAGCTGTTTCCCAAATATAGTGGGGGAGTTCTTGTACCCCTGCGGTAACACACACCATGTGAGCTGAGTTTTTCTTCCAGTTTTAGGGCTTTCCCACTCGAATGCAAAAATTTTCTGGCTGTCTTCATGGAGAGGGAGGCAAAAGAAAGCATCCTTTACATCTAGAACAGTAAACCAAGTTAGTTCAGGTGTTAAACGGGTTAACAAGGTGTAGGGATTGGCAACCACTGGATACAAGTCTTCAGTTACCTTGTTAACAGCCCTTAAATCTTGTACTCATCTGTATGACCCATCAGGTTTCTTTACTGGCAGAATAGGAGTATTAAAATCAGATTGACACTCTCTCAGTAGTCCTAGCTGCAGAAAGTTCTCAATAATTGGGCTAACCCCTTCTATATCTTCTTTCTTTAAGGGGTATTGTTTAACCCTTACTGGCTGTCCTCCTTCTTTAAGCCTGATTTGCACTAATAGTGCATTCTTTGCTCTTCCTGGTATATTGGAGGCCCACACTTCTGGGAATACTTGATCCATTATTTTCCTAAAATTTTCCTTTTCACTTGCCACATCAATTTCTTTGGTTATTAGCATGAAGCTTAACAGTTCTACGTATTGTTGATCCTTTACCTCCAAACTAATTTCCCCATTTTTGAATATTATTCTTGCTTCCAGCTGCTCTAGCAAATCTCTGCCCAAAAGTGCAGATGGAGCATTAGGCATGTATAGAAATCAATGGATGCCCCACTGTTTTCCCAATTTATGCTTCAATGGTTTGCAAAATAAGCTCTTTCAGATTGGCCAGTTACCCCTTTTACCATAACATAGTCATTGGTTACAGGTATTAGGGCCTTATTCAACACTGAAAATGTTGCCCCTGTATCTATCAAAAATTTCAATTCTTTTTCTTTGTTCCCCAGTTTAACTATAACCAGAGGGTCCCCTGGGGTAGGGCCCTCTGGTCCCCTTCAGTCCTCCTTTACAGGAGCAACTACCTTTTCCTTTTTCTGATCACCTTTTATATGTTCATTACCCTTTCTTAATTCTGGGCACTGGTTTTTCCAGTGACCAAATTTCTTACAAAATGCACATTGATCTTTTCCTAGTTGGGGTGGTCCTTGTTTTGGTGGACCTTGTCCATTGTGATATATGTCCTAAAGTTAATTCGTGTTAAGCAATAGAATATGTAATTTGTTCACAGCAGAATGTAATAATGTATCATATAGCATTAATCTACTTTAAATTGGGTTTAAAAGCAATAAACTAAAAAGTGCATACAGAGTTAACTGAGACGAAAGCTGCACGGTGCGGTACGGGTCTCATGGTCTCAGTCGGCCCTCAGCGAAAGACTGTATAAAAATCCGCAGTATGGGGACCCAATTTGTGAACGGAGAGGGTAACAGGCTGTCAGAGTCGGTTACCGTGTTCACCCAGTGCCGAAGTCCCGGGGTTTGACCCTGTCCCTTTTAATTGTGGCTACCGGAGACTGTGTTTGAGTCTCAAAATAAAATTCTAAATTTTGATTCACTGAATTTGGCTTATCGTGTTTATTACAAAGTTGGTGACCCCGACATGATGGTTTGATAGTGGGACCCTCAGACCCCTGTGTCTGGCCAGGAGGCACCCTGCTGAATTCAGCAGCCTGGCAGAGTCGGGAGACCTTGTGGAACCAATCAAGCCACACGACGAATTTAAGCAGAAGCCACACTTAAAAGGGGTTTAGGTGAGGTCAGAGCTCTCGGGGAACTCAGGGAGGTCTGGGATACAGGACCTCCAAAGCCGCGGTGAAGAAACAACTCGTAAAAATCTACGTGCACGAAGAATCCACGCAGGAAAAGGATCGTGAGTATTGCGTGGTTGAGTGAGGGTGACCGAGCGTGTGAGTGAGACGTGATTTTATCACGAAGCGAGAGGGGACCCCAAGACCGCAGTTCCACTTCTCCGTGAGGGGTGTGGTCGGTCGCGGGGGAAGCGAAAGTTTCGGGAGTAAAACGCACCTCACACGTAAAGCCCATAAACTCGGGGAGTTTTGGGGGTCGGTCACAGGAAGGCTGGAAGGGAAGGGTATGTCCTCAAGAGTTCCGGGGATTGGTAAGCCTTTCAGCCTAGGACCAGGGAAGGGTCCAGGAAAAAAACAGGGAAAAGAGAGCCCAAAAATCACCAGAGAAAAACCCCGGGAGGTATCGATCACCCTTAAGGGCCAGTAGCTGGTGGCTCTATATCATGGGACAAAGGAAAAGTAAACCCCAAGAGAGGGTCACAGGGAAATCCAAGAAGGGAACCACTAAGGAGATTCCCGAAATCCCCCTTGAAAGTCCTTTGGGATGGATGTTAGAACATTGGGAGGAGTGTCCTATACAAAAGAAAAAGTCTAAAGAACAAATGATATATTATTGCATAGAGACATGGGGGGGGGTGTTGAAGTACGAGACCATGTAACCTGGCCCGTCTTTGGGACCTTTGAGGGGTGGATCTATACTGCTTTAGTGAATTACGTGAGGAAGGGAAAGAACAAGGAAGAATATGAGTATGATCAAGTTTGGGAAAGAACCAATACCAAAATTTTACCGGTAAAACTTAAAGGTCCCGCAGGAACCTCGGGTGATAACTGGGAACCTTTAGATAATCGTCCCCCACCATACCTCTTGCCTCAGCCTCCATCAAACCTGGGAATCCCTCAGAACCTCCCAGGGTCCGGGCTTCCCCCTGGGCAAGGGGCCCCCTCCCCTCCGCCGGTTGCGTCAGCTCCGCCACCGGAGCTACAGCTCTCACAGGCGGTTGCTGTGCCCCCGCCATCAGGACTCCCTTCCCCGCTAGAACCCATGCCAGCTCTTCAATTGTCCAGGCAGAGCACACCGCTTTCCAAACCCCCGACCCCGCTCCTCGATTTCCCAGCACCCGAATTGGATTTGGCCCCGTTTCTCAACCCCGCTGTCCCAGCCCCGCAGAACACTCCCCCTGCTCGGAGAACTAGGAGACAGTTAAAAAGGTTGAATGAAGCAGAAAGGGAGAATGAAGGGGAAAGAGGTAACCTCTTCCCCCTGAGGGAGGTGCCCACGGCCCCAGGAATCATCGGATATGTAAATGTACCGATCAATACTAGCGATGTGAGAGCCTTTAAAAGGGAAATGGGAAAGCTTATGGATGATCCGTTGGGGGTGTCAGAAAGACTGGATGAATTTCTGGGAACTAGCATCTATTCATATGAAGACCTTACTGCAATTTTGAGGTCATTATTTAATACAGAAGAAAGGGAAATGATAAGACAAGCCGGGATGAGGGAGTGGGAATGCAGGAACCCCCAAAGCACACGCAGGGATCAGAAATGGCCAAGCCAGGATCCCCGGTGGAATGCTCAAACAGAGGAGGGTAGAAGAAGTGTGATTGACATGAGAAATATAGTAATTCAAGGCATCAGGAAGGCGGTACCCAGGGGACAGAACCTAAGCAAGGTATTCTGTGAATGCCAAGGGAAGGAGGAAACCCCTACTGAATGGTTAGAGAGATTGAGAAAAAGCCTGCAAGTGTATTCCAGAACTGATCCCGATTCTCCTGTGGGAGAGGTGTTATTAAAAACACAATTTGTGGCAAAGTCATGGGAAGACATACGGAGAAAATTGGAAAAAATTGAAAATTGGCAGGAAAAGGGGCTACAGGGGCTACTAAGGGAAGCTCAAAAGGTATATATGAGGAGGGATGAGGAAAAACAGAAAATACAGGCAAAGGTATTAGTGGCAGCTGTAAGGGAAGCCCAGAAGCAGGAACATCCCCAAGACTTGGGGAGAACACTAAAAAGGGCCCCTCCGAAAAAGCCAGTTTTTCCCCAGAAAAGGACCTATGGTGATCAGAACGAGGGACCCGAATGCTTCTATAGTAAGAAGAAAGGCCACTTAAAACGGGACTGCAAGGAAAGAATAAGGGATGAGAAAATATTCCAGGAAGATTAGGGGCATCAAGGGCTTTTTATTTTGGGGTCCATGACATCTAAAGAGCCCTTGGTAAAACTTAAAATAGGACCCGAGGGAAAGGAGATGGAGTTCCTAGTGGATTCCGGGGCTGAGAAAAGTACATTTAAACAATTGCCCCCGGGGTGTCAAATCAGCAGGGATTCTATGATGGTTATAGGAGCAAAGGGGGAACCCTTTAAGGTCCCCATAGTAAAAAATGTAGAAATAGAATCCGAGAATAAAATCTGTTTAGGGGACATGCTATTAGTTGAGGAAGCAGATTATAATTTATTGGGCCAGGATCTAATGGTTGCATTAGGCATTAGCTTAATAGTCAGGGATTCAAAATTAATAGTCAGCTTATATAAGTTGACCGCAGAAGATGAGAAAAAAATAAATCAAGAGGTATGGCATACGGGAAGGGAAGCGGGGAAACTGGACATGGAACCAATTTCAATTGAAATTGAGAAAGCGGAGGACCCCATAAGGGTAAAACAATACCCTATCTCCCTGGAAGGGAGGCGGGGACTAAAACCTATAATAGATGATCTAATAAAAAAGGGAATTTTGGAACCATGTATGTCGAGGCATAACACTCCTATTTTAGCAATCAGAAAAACTGATGGAAGTTATCGTTTAGTGCAAGACCTAAGAGCAGTAAATGAGAGAACTAAGACCCGGTTCCCTGTAGTGGCCAACCCATACACCCTCTTGAACCAGGTCTCCCCAGGGTATGTATGGTATAGCGTAATAGATCTAAAAGATGCCTTCTGAGAATGCCCATTAGCAGAAGGGAGTCGAGACTACTTTGCTTTTCAATGGGAGGACCCAGACACTAATAGAAAACAACAGCAAAAATGGGCTTCTCTTCCCCAAGGATTCGTAGATTCTCCTAATTTGTTCGGGCAAGCCTTAGAACAACTATTGAGTAAGTTTTCCCCTGGGGAAGGAACAAAAATCCTGCAATATGTAGACGATCTGTTGATTGCTGGACCAAAAGAGAAAGAGGTCAGAGATTGCACTATATCATTACTAAACTTTTTAGGAGAAAAGGGACTCAAGGTATCCAAGTCAAAACTCCAATTCACAGAGCCTGAGGTGAAGTACTTAGGACATTGGATTACAAAGGGAAAAAAGAAATTAGACCCCGAGAGGGTAACCGGCATAATAGAGCTGCGTCCCCCAAGGAACAAAAGACAAGTGAGACAGCTACTGAGGCTCCTGGGGTATTGCCAGCAATGGATAGAAGGATACAGTGAAAAGGTAAAGTTTTTATATGAAAAGCTAACCACAGAAAAAGTAAAGTGGACTGAGCATGATGAGAGGGAGTTGAAGCAGCTAAAGGAAGCCCTAATAGCGGCCCTTGTCCTGAGCCTCCCCGATGTAAACAAACAGTTCCAGTTATTCATTGATGTTAGCAACCACACAGCCCATGGAGTCCTAACACAAGATTGGGCAGGGGATAAAAAAACCTGTGGGTTATATCTCGAAATTCCTAGATCCAGTGAGCGGGGGATGGCCCACATGCTTACAGGCAATTGTGGCTGTAGCCCTACTGGTAGAAGAAGCTAAAAAGATTACCTTTGGGGCCCCTTTAATAGTCTATACCCCCCATAATGTAAGGACTATCTTGCATCAGAAAGCAGATAAGTGGCTTACAGATGCAAGACTTCTAAAATATGAGGCCATACTTATACATGCACCTGAATTGGAGTTGAAAACAACAAAAGCTAAAAGTCCAGCTGAATTCCTTTTTGGGGAAGCATCAGAAGGGCCAATACATAATTGCTCTGACTTGATAGAACTCCAAACAAAGATCAGGGCAGATCTAGAAGATGAGGAACTGGAGGAGGGGGAGAAATGGTTTGTGGATGGATCCGCCCGAGTGGTGGAAGGGAAAAGAAAATCAGGTTATGCCATCACAGATGGGAAAACAGGGGAGGTAATCGAGTCAGGCCCTCGAAGTGCATCCTGGTCAGCCCAAGCATGTGAACTATATGCTGTCTTACAAGCTCTGAAAGGACTAAAGGGAAAGATTGGGACCATTCACACAGATTCAAAATATGCTTTTGGAGTGGTACACACCTTTGGAAAAATTTGGGAAGAAAGCGGATTAATAAACACCCGAGGAAAAAATCTAGTGCACGAGAATTTAATACAACAAATCCTAGAAGCTATAAGGGAACCAAAGGCTATTGCTGTAGTGTATGTAAAAGGGCATCAAGTGGGAATACAATTCAGAACTAGGGGAAATAACCTAGCAGATCAGGAAGCAAGAAGGGCTGCACTTCTTACCCTAAATGCCCCAGAGGACCCCAGAAGTGAGCCCCAAGAGTTTCCCCCTTGCCCCACTGAAAAGGAGATGGAGGAATTCAGGAAAATAGGGGGAACACTAGATGATGGGAAGTGGAAACTACCTGATGGGCAGGAACTTATACCCAAAGCCTATGCCAGGAAAATACTGAGAAGGTTGCACCTACAGACCCACTGGGGAACTCAGGCCCTAGCTGAGCAATTTCTGAAATTCTTCGGATGCAAAAGTATCTACGAATTAGCAAAACAAGAAGTCCAGGGATGTATTATATGCCAAAAGATAAATAAATCTAGAAGCAGGCAAGCCTCACCGGGAGGACGTCCTTTAGCCTACCGCCCCTTTGGGAGGATTCAGGTGGACTTCACTGAGTTACCTAAAGTGGGGAGGCATAGGTATCTGTTAGTATTAGTGGATCAATTAACCCACTGGGTAGAAGCATTCCCCGGTCCCCGGGCAACTGCCCAAGTAGTAGCAAAAAAATTATTGGAGGAAATAGTGCCTAGATATGGAATTCCAGACTCCATAGATTCAGACCAGGGGACACACTTCACTTCCAAAATCATAAAGCACTTAGCGGATGCCCTAGGAATTCGATGGGAGTACCATACACCATGGCACCCCCAAAGCTCAGGACAGGTGGAACGGATGAACCAAACATTGAAGGCACAAATATCGAAACTTATGCTGGAAACCAGGATGTCATGGGTGAAATGCCTCCCCTTAGCCCTTCTGAACATCAGGACCCAACCACACTCAGGATCTGGGCTATCCCCTTTGAGATGCTATATGGAATGCCATATGAACACAGAATGCCAGTGGGACATCCTCGAATTGAGGATTGCCAAATGCAGTCTTTTCTTGTTTCAATTAATAAAAATTTACAGGAGCTCCGAAAATGTGCTCTGGTGTCACAGAGCACTCCCCTGGGATTCGCAATCCACAAGATCCAACCAGGTGATAAGGTGTTAGTCAAGACGTAGAAAGAAGCACCACTGACTCCTCATTGGGAAGGACCCTTCCTCGTCCTCCTGACCACTGACACCGCAGTAAGAACCACAGAAAAAGGTTAGACACATTCTTCTCGGGTAAAAAAATCGAGGCAAGAGACAACCCTCCACAGTGGAAAGTCACCTCTGCACCGAGGGATTTGAAGCTGAGGATTCATCGACAGACCCGATGACCAGCGACTACTCGATAAGTTGTATCCAAGCAGGGTGTCCCTGCTATCCTTTTGCTCATTTTAAGTGTGTTCATTGTAAACAAATTTGGGTAGCTCATTGTTACAGGGGAACCAAACCTTACAGCCTGTGTAAGAAGTGTAAAGAGGAGGAAAGGGAGCTCACAGACCGCTTTCTATACGTTGCCACTGAAGCAGGTATATTAGAATTAGACTCCCTGGAGTGGTTTCATTTATTCATAAACGGGTTAAGAGGTAGTCTAAATAAAAGGGCTGAACCCCCGGTAATTGAGTGTAGAAGGACAGTAAAGGTGCCTTGCATAGCGGACCAAATAAAATTGGCCAGGTGGGGACAGTACAAAAGGCGATATGCTCAAAGGACTAACCATGGAGACCCTAAAAAATATCCTTGCTGCCAAGAAGATGGTTTGCCTCGCCGCCGGTGGCAACCCAGTGGGCAGAGGCGAAGGCAGAGGGATACACCTGTGGGCAATCCTGGTGATCCTGAGTCTAGCCATGTACCTCACTAATGGCCTCCCCAACCCTGAGGGGCAAATAGGGCAGGAAAAAGAATGCCTAAAGGAGACTCAGCGAGAGCCCACCGGGAGCCAAAAAGGAATTTTCAAGGCACATTTTGACTGTCCAAAAATCCAAAAAAGGGGAATTTGTTCTCACAACGAAAGTTGGTTTAAAATATGTGAAATAAAGGAAAATACGATATACCACAACCCAGTGGCAATGTCTAGGAAGAGGAGAGAGCTGGATAGTATACCTGTAATTCCTATATGTGAACAATGTAACAAAACTGTGTGGGTTGGGGGTAAGAAGGAGTCCACCTTTGTAGCCTATTTGCGGGTAAACAAGCTGTGCTATGAGCAGAATAATTTAGGAATGTGCACCCTGAACGGAAAAACTTATTGGGTGGGGCAAAATACGAAACTCCAGACAGCTGCTTTAAGTAGCAGGCCCATCATTCTCGATATGTTAAGTGAAAACGATGAAAGGGTCTGTCTGAAGTTAGAGAGAACCTTCTGTTTCTCCCACAATGAGGAGGGTATGGACCCAGAAAGCAAGCTACAGAGAGTTGCTCAAGAATTAAAAAGGCAGGAGCTAGAGGCCAAAAGGAAAAAGATGGAGCAGGAAAGAATGAGGTCGCTTAGTGAACAGTACGAACAATTAGAGAAACAATCTAGTGATTGGAGCCTGCCAGCCTCTAGCAAAAACCTTTTTGTAAACCTAGTGCAAGAAATTGCCACTGAATTGGGGCTGTCGAACTGCTGGATTTGTGGAGGATTAAAATCAGCTGAGATGGCCCTGGAAGGGAGAGAGCCTAGCACCAGAACAACTTTTGAGATGGGATAACCAAATAATAAAAACAATGTCACGACCAGAGGGGTGGACCTTAGATAAACGAATAATAGGAACCACCTGCATTAGCAGAGAAGGAAATACATACACTGAGATAGTTGGATATACCCCTTGTTTATCCACTTTAGCTGTTAACTCGAATAATAGAACAAAGATCTGGCAACCAGAGCCACCAGCTGGATTCTGGAGCAGAGAAAAAGAGAAGGGATGTAAATGGGTAAGCGAGATTGAACTGTGTTGGAATAGCTTGACGGGGCAAACCCCTACCAGTCACTAGCTAATTTAAAGGGATTCTGGGAATGGCCAGAAAGCATAGAAAATAAGTGGAAAGCCCCAAATGGACTATACTGGGTCTGTGGGAAAAAAGCCTATAGTGAGCTACCTCGCAAATGGAAAGGATCCTGCACTCTAGGAATGATCAGACCTTCATTCTTCACACTACCCCGGTCAGATAGTAACTTGTTAGGAGCTCCATTATATGAAACCCTTAGCAGAAAAAGAAGGGAAGCAAAAAGGGAACTCCCGAATGCCGGGGGAAATCAGAAATGGGGTAGTGAAGAATGGCCCGCAGAACGAATAATAGAATACTATGGTCCTGCAACATGGGCTCAGGATGGGAGTTGGGATTACAGAACTCCAGTCTATTTACTCAACAGATTAATCAGACTGCAGGCTGTAGTAGAAATTGTCTCAAATCACACCTCAGATGCTTTGGAGCTGCTGGCACAGCAGCACTTGCAGATGAGGGCTTTTGTGTACCAGAATAGGATCGCTTTGGACTACCTGTTAGCAGAAGAAGGAGGTGTGTGTGGAAAATTCAATGAATCTGAGTGTTGCATTGAGATAAACGGTTACGGGGAGACTATTAAGAGACTAGCAGCTGAAATAAAGAAAGTAGCTCATGTACCTGTCCAAAAATAGAACTCAATCCTCCAGGCCTCCTGGTGGGATCAATTATTTGGGACAGGAGACTGGTGGAAGAAAGTGGGGTTTTTCATCTTGTGTTCAGTGGCTGGGGTTATCTTCTTACCACGTTTAATTCCTTGCTTAATCAGACTAATTCACACAGTAGTTCAAGGGATGCAAATAGCATCATTGCAAACAGATCCTGAATTAGCATCAGGGGGTCTTAGCAGAAATAATACAATACCAAAAATCATGAAATTAAATGAGAAAAAGAGCAGAGCAGCGGAAGTGCTGGAAAAGTTTGAAGCTCAAATACAAGGAGGAAGAAAAGAAAGAACATATTGGGGTGAGCCCACAGAATAGAGACTATTAGAAATAATAAAAACACTTTTTTGGGGGATGGTTGGTTAAGAGGCTTTTTTATCAGAATGAGAAAAAAGGCAATAACCAGAACACGAATTAAATAAGGTATATAGAAGGGGAGGGACTGTGATATATGTCCTAAAGTTAATTCGTGTTAAGCAATAGAATATGTAATTCATTCGCAGCAGAATGTAATAATGTATCATATAGCATTAATCTACTTTAAATTGGGTTTAAAAGCAATAAACTAAAAAGTGCATACAGGGTTAACTGAGACGAAAGCTGCACGGTGGGGTACGGGGAATCTCTGCTGGGAATCGTTGCAAAGACAGCATAAAGGAACGGAAAAGGGAGATATGGGCCCTGACGATCTCCTGATTGTATCAGATCACTGTCTTATCTGTTCCGGCCCAATGTTACCATTTCCAAAACTTCTCCAGACGCAGCAATCAAGACATTGTTCGGCTATTCAACAGACCCCAGACATGGACATGAATATCTAATGAAGCTACCGCGAGGCACGAGTCTCACGGTCTGTCGGCCCTCAGCGAAAGACTGTATAAAATTCCGCAGTATGGGAACCCAATTTGTGAACTGAGAGGGTAACAGGCTGGCAGAGTCAGTTACTGTGTTCACCCAGTGCCGAAATCCCGGGGTTCGACGCTGTTCCTTTTAATTGTGGCTACCGGAGACCGTGTTTGAGTCTCAAAATAAAATTCTAAATTTTGATTCACTGAATTTGGCTTATCGTGTTTATTATATGCATGTTTTCCTTTTTCTTCTTCTTTTACTACTGCTACTAGTTTCTTCATCTCTTGTTTATACCCTTCTTCTGGGTTACTAAAAACTCTCCAGGCCTCATCTAATAAAGTTTCTAAATTCTGTCTGTTTGGACCCTGGATCTTCTGGAGTTTCTGCCTGATATCTCCTGTGGATTGTCCTAAAAATAAATTTATTAATTGCTGCGTTCCTTCATCAGATCCAGGATCCAGGGTGGTGTGTCAGCGCATTGCATCTCACAGGTGATCTAGAAATTCAGAAGGTGTTTGAGAGGGGCCTTGTTTGATAGCATATAAGGCTGACCAGTTTATGGTTTTGGGGATTGCTCTTTCTAGCCCTTTTACTATCAGTTCTTGGTATCTCTTTAACCGTCCTAACCCCTCATCATCATTAGGATCCCAAACTGGGTCTTGAAGGGGAAGTACATCTTTAACATCTTCCTGTGTTGTTCTACAATCATCCTCAGCCAGATCCCCAGCTACTTTCAAAACTAATTGCTTCTCAGTTTCTGTTAAGGCATCAAGTAGCAGTTGCAGATCTGCCCAATCAGGTGAATGCTGCTTAATCATAAACTTCATTTACTTAGCAACCCCTATAGGATCACTTTGATAGCCCTTAGCAATCCTTTCCCAAATTTCTAAATCAATTGAGGAAAAGGGAACTTTAATCAGTTTTGTTTCCCCATCAGAGGTTATTGCTTGTCTTAGAGGTGCTTGTATGACCTCTCTGGTTTGTTTTCGGGTCCTTGATGCTATAGGTCCTTGTGAGGGAATCTTAGGACCTGGTGGGAGGGGTTCAGGTTCATCCCACTCACTGTCACTGCTAGGCAGTGGTGGATAAAATTTGGGTGGTTCCCGGGGTTTAGGAGTGGGTGGAGAACCCCCTACCTCAATTGCTGTCCTCCCAAAGGAAGATGAAGCTAAAGATGAAGTGGGGGGGTTGGAGTCAATGATGGTTCTGAATTTGCGGCCCCCACCACCCTCCTCCTTTCCTGCCTCCTAGGGGGTGGCTTAAGTATGTCTTCTGTCTCTTGTTCCAAAGCCTCTGCTTGGTATACTTTGTCAGGATGGGTGCACCTCTGATTTACTGAGCAGGTACTACAACACCGTTTGGGCTTCCCTTTAGTAGCTTTATTATCCTTTTCAAGGGCTAATACTAAAGGATCAGATGGTGACCTCATTCCACAATCCCTTTGCCACTCGGGATGATTCCTGAGAGTGAAAAACATATCAGCATAAGCTACTTCTTGCCACTTTTGTTCATGCCGAAGGAAAAACATCAATTCCAATAACGTCTCATAGTCCAGTGCACCGTTTACTGGCCACTTCACACCTTCATCAAGTTTATATAATGGCCACTGTGATATATGTCCTAAAGGTAATTCGTGTTAAAAGATGTAAAATATAATGCAACCCCTATAAGTATAAGTTTTGTTTCTAATCCAGTATGCAAAGAGTTAACTCAGAGGAGAGTGGCTCGGAGAAAGATACAGGAATTTCTCTTGCCTGAAAAGACATGGGAGGGACACGAGACAACCCTGATTGGAATTACCAGAAACAGAGACACGAAGATGCCTCTGCCAGGAATCGTTAAGGAGAGAACAATGACAATGGGAAAAGGAGATGAGAACCCGATGATTACATCAGATCAATATCTCATCCGTCTCCTCCTGAAATTAACATTTCCCCACCACACCTGGATTCGACCATTAACAGCATTGTCCTCTCCCGCTGCCCTATTCAGACTCTTAGAACTGGAACATGAATGTTTAATGAGGCTGCCTCAGAAGGAGGACCCTCAAAGTCCCGAGTTTCTCGCAGCGATCCAGTGTATAAAAAGAGACTGCTGCAAGCCAGAAATGTGAACTTGGGGGGTAACATACTGGCTAAGTGTGTTGCCGTGTTCACCCAGCGCCGATCCCGGGCTCGATGCTGTCCTTTTAATTGTGGCTGTCCGAGACTGTCATTCTGTCTCTCAATAAAATTCCAAAATTTTGATTTATCGAATTTGGTGAATCGTATTTATTACAAACTGGTGACCCCGACGTGATTGGAGTGATACCGGGACCCCTGGACCCCTGTCTCTGACCAGGAGGCGCCCTGCTGAATTCAGCGGCCTGGCGGAGCCGGGGAATCTGGGTGGAACCAATCAACCACACGACGGACTTAAAATCAAAAAGCCACACTTAAAAGGGAGATAGACGAGGTCAGAGCTCTAAAGGAACTCAGGGAGGTCTGGGGAACAGAACCTCCAGAGCAGTGGCGGAAAAGATCAACTCGTAGAAATCTACGTGCACGAAGAACCCACACAGGAAAAGGATCATAAGTATTGCGTGGTTGAGTGGGGGTGACCGAGCATGTGAAGTGAGACGTGATTTTATCACGAAGCAAGTGGGACCCCAAAACCGCAGTTCCACTTCCCCGCGAGGGGTGTGGTCGGTTGCGGGGGAAGCAAAAGTTTCGGGAGTAAAAACGCACCTCACATGTCAAGCCCAGAAACTCAGGGAGTTTTCAGAAGGGGGATCGGTCACAGGAAGGCTGAAAGGGAAGGGTACATCCTTAAAAGAGTTCCGGGACTGGTAAACCTTTCAGCCTAGGACCAGGAACGGTCCAGGGGAGAGAGTAAGGAGTAAAGAGAGCTCGCAATCACCAGGGAAAACCCCGAGAGGGAGCGATCACCCTTAAAGGGCCAGTATCTGGTGGACCCATAACATGGGGCAAGCGAAAAGTAAAAATAGTGAAAAGGTCTCAAGGAAAGCCAAAAAGGGAGCCGGTAAAGGAATCCCTGAAATCCCAGTGGAAAGTCCTTTGGGATGGATGTTAGAACATTGGGACGAGTGCCCTATAAGAAAAAGGAGATCCAAGAAACAGATGATACACTACTGTATGGAGATATGGGGAGGAGTGGAAGTACGGGACCACGTAACATGGCCTATTTTTAGGACATTCAAAGGATGGATTTGCACGGCACTAGTAAATTATGTAAGGGAGGGGGGAAGTAAAGAGGAACAGGAATATGCACGTATCTGGGAAAGGATCGATGCAAGACTCTTATCTGTAAAATTAAAGGACCCAACATCCCTCTCAGGTGATAAGTGGGAACCTTTAGATAACCTTCCCCTGCCTTATGTAGTGCCCTCGCCCCCTCCCCTTCCAGATCAGGGAGACCCTCAAAACCCCATAGGATTAAGATATCCCTCGGGGCAAGGGGTCCCTGGTCCCTTACCTCTTCCATCTGCCCCTCCGCCAAAGCCACAGGCAGGGGCTCCATTCCCACCGGTTGGGCTCCCTCCTCCATTAGAACCGGTGCCAGCTCCTCGACCATCCAGGGGGGTGACACAAGTTCCTCAGACCCCTGCCCCAGTCCTCGACAGCCAGCCGCTTGAACTAGATTTGGCAGCGTTCCTCAGCCCTGCGCCCCTGGTACCGCAGGTTCCATTAGAGGCTAAGCATACCCCACCTGCTAGGAGGACTAGAAGGCAGCTAAAGAGATTGAATGAGACAGAAAGTGAAGGGGAAAGCGAGAGAGTGAACCTTTTTCCTTTACGAGAAGTGCCGACCGCCCCAGGAATTATCGGGTACGTAAATGTCCCGATTAACACCAGCGATGGGAGGGCTTTTAAAAAGGAAATGGGAAAGCTCATGGATGACCCCGTAGGAGTATCTGAGAGGCTGGATGAGTTCTTAGGAACCAGTATATACTCATATGAGGATCTCACAGCTATTTTGAGGTCTTTGTTCAACACGGAAGAAAGAGAAATGATACGGCAGGCAGGAATAAGGGAGTGGGAGCGCCGGAACCCCCAGAGTACCCCCGGGGATCAGAAATGGCCAAGCCAGGATCCCCGATGGAATGCCCAAACCGAAGAGGGTAGAAGGAATATGATCGATATGAGGAACATAATAATCCAGGGAATTAGGGAGGGGACAAAATCTAAGTAAGGTTTTTGGGGAATGTCAAGGGAAAGAGGAAACCCCTATGGAGTGGTTAGAAAGGTTAAGGAAAAGTCTCCAAATATACTCGGGGACGGATCCTGATTCTCCTGTGGGAGAGGTATTGCTAAAAACACAGTTCATAGCCAAATCATGGGAAGATATATGGAAGAAATTAGAGAAAATCGAGGGGTGGCAGGAGAAAGGATTGCAAGAGTTACTTAGGGAAGCCCAGAAAATATATATGAGGAGAGATGAGGAAAAGCAGAAAATACAAGCTAGGGTATTGGTAGCAGCTGTAAGGGAAGCCCAAAAGCAAGAACGTCCTCAAGCCTTGGAAAAACCCTTAAGGAAAGGACCCTCGAAGGGACCAGTGCGCCTGCAAAAAGGGACCCCTATTAATCGAGGAGAGGGACTGGAATGCTTTTACTGTAAGAAAAAGGGGCACATGAAAAGAGATTGCACTAAAAGGATGAGAGATGAAAAGATGTTTCAGGAAGATTAGGGACGTTGGGGGCTCTTCATTTTAGGGTCCATAACATCACGGGAGCCCTTGATAACATTAAAAATTGGACTCAAGGGAACAGAAATGGATTTTTTAGTAGACTCTGGGGCTGAGAAAAGTACGTTTAAACAACTGCCTCCAGGATGCCAAGTAAGTAAGGAATTTATGGTGGTTATAGGGGCTAAGGGAGAACCTTTCAGGGTTCCCATAGTAAAAGATGTAGAAATTGAATCCGAAAATAGAGTCTGTTTAGGAGATATGTTGTTAGTGGAGGAAGCTGATTATAACCTGTTGGGCAGAGATTTAATGGTTGCACTAGGTATTAATTTAATTGTAAAGGATTCACGGATAGTGGTCAGTATATATAAACTAACCTGTGAGGATGAGGAGAAAATTAACTCCGAAGTGTGGCATACAGGGAGGGAAGCAGGAAGGCTAGACATGAACCCCATTTCAATTGAAATCGAAAGGCCTGAAGACCCCATAAGGGTGAAACAGTATCCTATTCCTTTAGAAGGGAGACGAGGACTAAAACCTATCATAGAAGACCTAATAAATAAAGGCATTTTAGAACCTTGCATGTCGAGACATAATACCCCAATATTGGCCATTAAGAAGACAGATGGGAGTTATAGGCTAGTGCAAGATTTGAGAGCAATAAATGAGAGAACAAAAACTCGATTTCCCGTGGTTGCAATTCCATATACGCTTCTAAATAGAGACTCCCCAGAGGATACATGGTATAGTGTCATAGACCTAAAAGATGCGTTTTGGACCTGCCCTTTAGCCGAAGGCAGTCGTGACTTCTTTGCATTTCAATGGGAAGACCCTGAAACTAATCGCAAGCAGCAACTGAGATGGGCCTCCCTGCCTCAAGGATTTGTGGACTCGCCCAACCTATTTGGACAAGCCCTAGAGCAATTGCTAAGTCAGTTTTCCCCCAGAAAAGGGACAAAGATCTTGCAGTATGTAGATGACTTGCTAGTGGCTGGGGAAATGGAGGAGGACGTAAGGGAATGTACCATCGAATTATTAAACTTTTTGGGAGAAAAAGGTTTAAAGTTATCCAAACAGAAATTACAGTTCACCGAACCAGAAGTAAAATATCTGGGGCACTGGATTATAAAAGGAAAGAAAAAGTTAGATCCAGAAAGGGTATCTGGTATATTGGAATTACCTCCCCCAAAGAATAAAAGACAGATACGCCAAATGTTAGGGCTTTTGGGCTACTGTAGGCAATGGATAGAAGGGTATAGTGAGAAGGCAAAATTTCTATATGAAAAATTAACCACAGAAAAGGTAAAATGGACTGAGCAAGATGACAGGGAATTACAACGATTAAAGGAAGCCCTGGTAACAGCCCCTGTCCTTAGCCTCCCTGACATAAAAAATAAGTTCCAATTATTTGTGGATATAAGCAACCATACAGCTCATGGGGTTTTAACACAAGAGTGGGCTGGAGACAGAAAACCTGTAGGCTACCTCTCAAAATTACTGGACCCTGTAAGTAGGGGATGGCCCACATGTTTGCAGGCTATAGTGGCCATGGCCCTATTAGTAGAAGAAGCCAAAAAGATCATGTTTGGGGCTCCCCTCATAGTTTACACCCCACATAATGTAAGAACTATTTTACAGCAAAAAGCTGAAAAATGGCTTACGGATGCAAGGCTTTTAAAGTATGAAGCCATTCTCATCCATGCCCCTGAATTAGAATTAAAGACAACACAAGCTAGCAATCCAGCAGGATTTCTCTTTGGGGAAGCACCGGGCAGGCCTACACATAATTGTTCTGACTTAATAGAATTGCAAACAAAAGTAAGAGAAGACCTAGAAGATGAGGAACTGGAAGAGGGGGAAAAGTGATTTGTGGATGGGTCAGCCAGAGTCATAGAAGGAAAAAGGAAATCAGGTTATGCCATCATAAATGGGAAAACAGGAGAAGTAATCAAATCAGGCCCATTAAGTGCTTCTTGGTCAGCCCAGGCATGTGAATTGTTTGCAGTATTACAAGCTCTGAGAGAGCTAAAAGGAAAAGTAGGGACCATCTTTACTGACTCCAAGTATGCTTTTGGGGTGGTACATACTTTTGGAAAAATTTGGGAAGAAAGAGGACTAATAAACATTTGAGGGAAAAGTTTAGTGTATGAGGATTTAATAAGACAAATCCTAATGGCTATAAGAGAACCAAAAGCTATTGCCGTGGTATATGTGAAAGGACATCAAGCAGGATTACAGTTCAGAACCAGGGGTAATAACTTAGCTGACCAGGAGGCCAGAAGGGCAGCTCTTCTTACCCTTAACATCCCTGAAAGCCCCACAGGTGGTCCCCAGGAATTTCCCCCTCATCCTACAGAAAGAGAAATTGAGGAGTTCAAGAAGATAGGAGGAACATTGGAGGAAGGGAAATGGAGACTATCTGATGGTCGAGAATTAATTCCAAAAGCATATGCTCGAACAATACTAAAAAGGTTGCATTCTCAAACCCACTGGGGAACCCAGACATTAGCAGAACAATTCCTAAAATTTTTTGGATGCAAGGGTATTTTTGAACTAGCAAAACAGGAGGTTCAAAATTGCATGGTATGCCAGAAAATTAATAAATCTAGAATCAGGCAAGTTACACCAGGAGGACGTCCCTTAGCATACCGCCCCTTCGGGAGAATTCAGGTGGATTTCACTGAATTACCCAAAATTGGAAGGCATAGGTATTTACTAGTAATAGTGGATCAATTAACCCACTGGGTGGAGGCATTCCCTAGCCCCAGGGCAACAGCCCAGACGGTAGCACGAAGGTTATTGGAAGAAATAATCCCGAGGTACGGAATCCCTGACTCCATTGATTCAGATCAAGGAACCCACTTCACATCTAAAATCACGAAACACTTGGCAGAGGCCCTAGGGATCAGATGGGAATATCACACACCTTGGCACCCCCAGAGTTCAGGGCAAGTAGAAAGAATGAATCAGACACTAAAAGCCCAGTTATCAAAGCTTATGCTAGAAACTAAGATGTCATGAGTGAAGTGCCTACCCTTAGCCCTCCTTAATATTAGAACTCAACCCCATTCAGGATCTGGTTTATCTCCTTTCAAAATGCTATATGGAATGCCATATGAACACGGAATGCCAGTTGGACATCCCCGAGTGGAAGATTGCCAGATCCAGTCTTATCTTGTTTAAATTAATAAAAATTTACAGGAACTCCAAAAACGTGGACTAATAGCACAAAGCACACCTCTAGGATTCGCCATTCACAAAATTCAACCAGGGGACAAGGTGCTAATCAAGACGTGGAAAGAGACCCTATTGTAACCGCAGTGGGAGGGACCTTTCCTCGTCCTCCTCACCACTGACATGGCTGTGAGAACAGCAGAAAAAGGCTGGACCCACTCGCCTCGGGTGAAAAGAATTGAACGGCAAGACAGCTCTCCGCAGTGGAAAATCACCTTGACTCCGGGAGATTTGAAGTTAAAGATTCACCGGGAAACCCAATGACCAGCGCTTATCGGATAAGTTGTAACCAAGCAGGGTGTCCCTGCCATCCATTTATTCACTTTAAGTGCAGGTAGTGTAAACAGATTTGGGTGACTCATTGTTACCGGGGAGCCAGACCTTGGAGTTTATGCGAAAATTGCTTAGAAGAAGAGAACAGGCTTACAAACCTTTTTCTATATATTGCCACAGAGTCGGGCCTTTTTGAATTGGATTCTCTCGAGTGGTTCCATTACTATACAAATGGGATAAGGGGAGGATTGAATAAAAGGGCGGAACCACTTGTGATTGAGTGTAAGAAAACAGTGAAAGTACCCTGCATAGCTGACCAGATAAAAATAGCCAAGTGGGAACAGTACAAAAGACGGTATGCTCAAAGGAGCACCCACGGGGGCCCGGAAGAATATCCCTGCTGCCAAGAAGATGGTTTACCCCGCCGCTGGTGGCACCCCAATGGGCGTAGGGTTGGGCAGAGGAATACACCTATGGGTAACCCTGGTGACCCTGAGTCTAGCCGTGTACCCCACAAATGGCCTCCCCAACCCCAAGGAGAGAATGGGGAAGGGAACTGACCCGCCGGAGGTTCAATTAGAGCCTACCTCTGGGACCAGGTCTCAAATTCCAGGGTACGAGTAGACTGTCCCAAATCGCAAGGGGGAGGGGACTGCAAATATATTAGCGGGCTCCAAATAAATAAAACAAATAACCCGATGGCAATATCTAGGAAAAGGAGAGAGCTAAGTAACTTGCCTTTAATCCCCACTTGTAAGGAATATAACAAAACTGTATGGATTGGGGGTAAAAGGGAATCTACCTTTGTGGGATATTTACAAGTTAACCGGTTGTGTTATGATAAGAAAAAATTAGAAATGTGCACCCTAAACGGGAAAACATATTGGGTGGGACAGAATAAGAAACTCCAGACAGCTTCCTTAAATGGAGGACCCATATTACTGGATTTATTGAGTGACAACGATGAAAGGGTATGTCTAAAATTGGAAAAGGTATTCTGTTTTTCTAAGGATGAGGAAGGGTTGGACCCAGAAAATAAGATACAAAAGGTAGCTCTAGAACTCAAGAGGCAGGAGTTAGAAGCAAAAAGAAAAAAGATGGAACAAGAAAGGATGAGGACACTTAGTGAACAATATGAACAATTAGAAAGACAATCTAGTGATTGGAGTTTGTCTGCTTCTAGCAAAAACCTCTTCTTGGATTTAGTGCAAGAGATTGCCACAGAATTAGGACTAACTAACTGTTGGATCTGTGGGGGACTAAAATCAGCAGAAAGATGGCCCTGGAAGGGGGAAGGTTTGGCCCCTGAACAACTCCTAAGGTGGGATAACAAAATCCTAAAAACAATGACTCGGCCAGAGGGATGGACATTAGATGAAAGAATAATAGGGACCATTTGTATTAGCAGGGAAGGGAACGCATATAGTGAGACAGTAGGTTATACCCCATGTCTATCCACATTAACTGTGAATTCTAACAACAAGTCTAAAATGTGGCAGCCCGAACCACCCAATGGGTATTGGGGAAAGGAAAGAGAGGAAGGATGTAATTGGATAGAGGAAATTGGACTATGCTGGCACAGATTAACAAATGCTAACCCCTACTACTCCCTGACCGATCTTAAGGAATTCTGGGAAAAACCAGAAAATATAGACATCAAATGGAAAGCCCCGAGTGGGATTTACTGGATCTGCGGGAAAAAAGCTTACAGCGAATTACCCCGAAAGTGGAAAGGATCCTGTACCCTAGGAATGATTAGACCTTCTTTCTTCACACTCCCCAGAACTGGCAGTAACCTACTAGGGGCTCCTTTGTATGAGACTCTCAGCCGGAAAAGACGGGAGATAAAAAGGGAACTTCCACAAGCAGGAGGAAATCAGAGATGGGGGGAGGAAGAATGGCCTGCAGAACGCATCATAGAATACTATGGCCCCGCCACGTGGGCACAAGATGGAAGCTGGGGCTACCGAACCCCAGTATACCTACTGAACCAACTAATTCGGCTGCAAGCTGTAGTAGAAATAGTTTCCAATCACACCTCAGATGCACTAGAACTTTTAGCCCGACAGCACTCACAGATGAGGGCTTTTGTGTACCAAAATAGAATTGCCCTAGACTATCTGTTAGCAGAGGAAGGGGGTGTGTGTGAGAGATTCAATGACTCAGAGTGTTGTATAGAAATCAACAACAATGGAGAAACAATTAGAGATTTAGCCGCTGAAATAAAAAAAGTAGCTCATGTCCCTGTTCAGAAATGGAATTCTATACTCCAAGCTTCCTGGTGGGACCAATTATTTTGGGCAGGAGATTGGTGGAAGAAAGTTGGATTCTTTATTTTGTGTTCAGTAGCTGGATTAATCTTCTTGCCCTGTTTGATACCCTGTTTCATTAGATTGATTCATACAGTAGTCCAGGGAATGCAAGTGGCAACTCTTCCTATGGACCCTGAGTTGGCGTCAGGGGGGCTGAATAAAAATAATGCAGTTTCAAAAATCATGAAATTAAATGAGAAAAAGAGTAAGGCTGCTGAGATGCTTGCAAAATTTGAGGCCCGAATACAGGAAGAAGGTGTAGAAAGAACCTATTGGAATGAAGCAGCTGGAGAAATGCTGCCAGAATAATAAAGTGGTTAAGAGGCTTTTTTATCTTGAAAGAGAAAAAAGACTATAACCAAAACACGAATTAAATAGATTAAAATAGAAGGGGGGGGATTGTGATATATGTCCTAAAGTTAATTCGTGTTAAAAGATGTAAAATATAATGCAACCCCTATAAGTTTTGTTTCTAATCCAGTATGCAAAGAGTTAACTCAGAGGAGAGTGGCTCGGAGAAAGATACAGGAATTTCTCTTGCCTGAAAAGACATGGGAGGGACACGAGACAACCCTGATTGGAATTACCAGAAACAGAGACACGAAGATGCCTCTGCCAGGAATCGTTAAGGAGAGAACAATGACAATGGGAAAAGGAGATGAGAACCCGATGATTACATCAGATCAATATCTCATCCGTCTCCTCCTGAAATTAACATTTCCACACCACACCTGGATTCGACCATTAACGGCATTGTCCTCTCCCGCTGCCCTATTCAGACTCTTAGAACTGGAACATGAATGTTTAATGAGGCTGCCTCAGAAGGAGGACCCTCAAAGTCCTGAGTTTCTCGCAGCGATCCAGTGTATAAAAAGTGACTGCTGCAAGCCAGAAATGTGAACTTGGGGGGTAACATACTGGCTAAGTGTGTTGCCGTGTTCACCCAGTGCCGATCCCGGGCTCGACACTGTCCTTTTAATTGTGGCTGTCCGAGACTGTCATTCTGTCTCTCAATAAAATTCCAAAATTTTGATTTATCAAATTTGGTGAATCGTATTTATTACAGCCACCATTGTGTACAAAGCTTAGCAAGCTCCCTCTTAGTTTCGGTACCACCACAGCCCACCAGTTCTTTCCAGTGTGTTAAGATACACTCTAAAGGGCTTCCTCTGGGAATCTCTTTGCTCTCATTTGCCCCCATGTTTAGAATCCCTTTTGGTCCAAGATGTTACAAAACACAAAGTAGACTACTTCAATTGCGCTTCTCAGCACCAAAAATTTCTCGGCTATTTCTGCTAGCTCTGGGCATAAGTTCTGGGCTCTCTGCTTTCTGCACACAATCAAAGCCTTTTCTTAGAGAGACCCAACTCCAAACACCAACCATTTTAGGTTCGAAAAGAAAATAGCCAGGGGTCCCTCACGACCCCAAACACACTCTGTGATATGTGACTTCAAGTTAATTCGTGTTAGGTATTGTGATATCTAATTAATTCGGGTTAAATATGGTGATATGTAATATAAAGTTAATCTGCTTTCGGTCGGATTTAAGCTCTGTAGAACCTAAAAGTGTGTTTACGGTTAAAAAAAAAAGCTAAACTGTAAGAAGAGGATTGAAAGACAAGGAGGGTCCCTGTCGGGAAAAGCCTCAGGACAACCAACAAAACTAAAAGAATGGGAAAAATGGGGAGATTGGCCGTGTCTCCCCTGGAGACGGGCCTGCTAACAACCGAGTGATTAAGAGAAGATTGATATCTTATCTGTTCCAGCCCGATTTAACATTTCCAAACCTTCTCCAGACCCGGCAATCATGGCATTGTTCTACCCCGAGAACCTATTCAACTGACCTGGGACCTGAACATGAATACCTAATGAAGCTACCACGAAGAAAGAGCGCTACGGTCGCCGTCCACTCTCAGCGAAAGACTGTATAAAAATCAGCGGTTCTGGGCACACTTTGTGAACAGAGTGGATATGGAGCGATAGAGTCCGTTTCTGCGTTCACCCAGTGCCGAAACCCCTGGGTTTGATGCTGTTCCTTTTAATTGTGGCTGTTAGAGACTGAATTTAAGTCTCGAAATAAAATTCTAAAATTTTAATTTACGGAATTGGGCTTGTTCATTTATTACACACTCCACTAGAAGTTTCAACAAGGTCTCGCCGAAAAATCCTACGGATTTCGGCCGGGAGACCACACACAAATCCCTCTGTGAGAAGGAGGTAGGGGGGTAACCCTGATCCCACGCTGCCTCTCCACTCTTCTGTGGTTAGGGACTACACCACCAGGACTTTAAAATATTACCACACACTCTAGCAACTGCAAGCCTCACAAACAAGCAAAAACTTTTTTTTTTTTCCTTTAACTAAAACACTCACTCACCAGAAGAACTTCTTAGGGTTTTACAGTGAGTTTAGAGACGCGGCCTGAGGCTGCAGAGCCTGGATTCCCCTGTGGTTACCAGGGAAACAAACGACCCCCTCCCAATTCCTGGGGCTGGCTCAGGTTTCAAACCTTCTTACGCCGCTTGCTCCTTTTAGCTCAAAAAATAAACAATTTAAACTTACACAAATGCTTTTTACACCTAACAAAACATCAGCAAAATCTTGTTGCCAAAAGCACACGCTGTTCAAGCTCACACACAGTCTAATTCCCCTCCAGCACACAATCTGGATACAATACAAACACTTTAAATCCTTCCGCTCTTGCAAACAGAGGGATCCCTCCTCTGATCAGGTGGGGAATTCAAAAGGCTTTTACAACTTCAAGCTTGCAAAACTCCTAAAAACACTTACACAGGTTACTAACACACTCCAAAATCACACAAATCAAAATGCTTACACAAACTCCCACAGACCACGATACATACGGTGCACCAGTAATTCTTCCACACCTGAAGACACAAACACACAAAACCACGAGACCACAAAACACGTATCTGTTCACACCACACACACGCAGTGCACTCAGGGCCGCAATCAGGATTTTCCGGGACCCACAACGGGACCCTTCACGTCCCAGAACGGGCTCGCCACTCGGATTACGGATTGTCAAGGTACCTTTAAACCACAAACTGTAACCGGAGCCACCACTGCTCCTAACACACAGCAACAAAACCGGTTATTTTACTACCGCCGCTGCCCCCTCACGGGACACGGATTACCAAGTAATCTTTAAACTGCAAGATGACACAGCAAAAAAAAAAAACCAAAAAAAACCAACCAAAAAAAAACCGGTTACAGCTGTCCCCACTACGGGACACGGACTACCAAACCACTGATACCAAGCTCTGCAGAGCTGTCACAACTTTTACAAACAAATCCAAGAGGCGTATGTTGTGCACGAGACGTCTCTCAGTGTCTTACCAACCGCCTATACCAAGGTACCTCTTTTCAAATATAAACATACCTTTTGTCCGTAGTTCCAGCAGGTTCTGGTCTTTCCCCGGGTAGTCAGCAGGACCGCAGGAGCCCTCTTCCCAGAAAATTCCGGGTGGGCGCCCAGAGGGGTCCTGGACCCCGCTGGCCCCACGGCCAGAGAGAGCAGTCTCCTGGCTGGCTCGCCAAAATGACTTATTAAAGAAATATGGGTATTGATCTAGTATCGATACCCAACTGTGACAGACAAAAACTCTCTAACAGTTTAAAGTTAGAAAGTGTATGTTTATTACGGCCGGGCAGCACGGTGGGATATTTCCCTAATTCGCACTGCGAAATTCACAGGTAATTACAAAGCCTTTTATTTACAAAAGTGTTGAATACCCAAAATACAAATGCATATTCATACTCCTGTCACCTCCCATTCTTCGCTTTGTATGCTAATTGGCAAAAAGGCTATTAAGCATGCGTACTTTGTTTCTTAAAATGAGTTGGGGGTCTATTCTGGGGAGGGGTCACCCAAAATGAGGAAGTAAGATGAGTCTTCCTCATTCTGACCTTTCTACCTTTTCAATGCATTCATGACAAATGAATCCTTGGTAGAACTTACAGTTTCCTGTGTTCCATGGGTCCTTTAAGCAGGAAATCTGCAGCTGTCTTATGTCCTATTTACCACATTTTGTTTTTCATTACAAGCACAGCTACATAAACATAAACCTGACAAGCAATGAGTTACAAGATCCGGGGTAGCTTATCTAAGATCCGGCTTCTGTTAACTGCGAACAAAGATTACCTATCTACTTCAGCTAATTCAGCAACTTATTATCTTAACTTTCCTAAAAATCCTTAGTTCCTCAAAATTAATGTCTCACCAGGATTCCAGTCTTTTGCTGTGAATCCCACCACATGTGCATGTCTGGAAGCCTGTGTTAGCAATGGTGGGACAGCTCTGCAATATACAGCTAGAAAACTTTCCTCTTGCAATGCTGTCTTGCTTTTTATTCTATTCCTACTGTCACTGCCAATGGAGCAGTGGATCTGCTCCTACAAAAGGGGTCGTTCTCTGCCCTTGTCCATGCACAGATTTAAGATACCCCTTTTCAAAGGCAAACAGGAATTGGAAAAAGCAATAAGCTAAAAATTGAAATTAAAATGTATTTATGAGATTACTTAAAGTGCATGTTTCTTACTGTTTTGCGAGGATTCTGCCTGCCACCAGCATGAGGGCAATTGCCTGGGAGCAGAGACAGGCAGGGATGAGAAAGGAAACAGCTGGGATCCCTTTTTGGAGCATTTGCTCTCATTCATCCCCTTAGATGTATCCCATTGTAAATGACCTTTCAGATCACTTTACAAAGTGATTGCTTAGTGGGACTGAGGAGAAGGAATTCTGTAATGTAATAATTTCTGTCTTCTCTCTTAATTTTCCTCCTTTGTCATAGAGAGGTGTCCTAGGGTAACTTTATGATGCTTGTATCCCCAATCGTCTGTTCTGTTTGTGCTGTATATTGAGTCCTGTGCCTTTAAGACTGGTTCTAAGAGCAAGGAGAAGTGCGGAGTTTGTTTTGAGAAAACTGTCTGACTCCTCCACATTCTTCGGCAGACGGGGTGTTCGGCGGAGGCTTGGAGACTGCAGGACAGAGATTTTTTTTTTTTGCTTTTAGTTAGTTTCAGCTAGCTAGGGCAGAGAAGTTCCCTGGACTGGTTTTTTTCCTTTTTCTTGGAACTGTTTAAACCTACTCTGGACTGAAAACCCAGGGGAGCACTGGGGGCTGCACCTGCGGCCCACCGGGGCCTGGACCTCGGCATTTTTCCAGCAGCGCCGGAGGGACTGGGACTGAGGAGAGACTGAGAGACTGAGAGAGAGCCGAGCCGAGCCGAGCTCCACCCACGGCAAGGACTTTCTCAATTTGCCATCTCACTTCAGAAGGAGAGGTTTTATTGTTTCATATTATTCATTCTTTATACTTGTATGCACATTTTTTTAGTAAAATAGTTTTTTCCACTTTTCTCCAAAGAGGGTTTTTTTTTTTTTACCGGACTGGTTGGAGGGAGGGGCCACCTGGGTTTGCTTCCTTGGAGGGATCCTATACAGGGGTTTTCTCCCAAATTTGCCCCAAACCAGGACAAGAGGAAATGTTGCTGGTTGTTAATTTGGAAGCATTTGTAGTGGTGAAGGCATAATAGGTGCAAAAGTTCACAGGACTCTGACAATTGCCAATGTATTGAGGCTTGCAGATGAAAAAATGAAAGCTGCCTGTAAAGGATTCCCATTTGTCATGGAAACCCCACAATACCCCAGGACAGCTGCTTGCCTGGGATCTGTACCTCATATGTAAGGAACCAGAACAGACATGTGCTCTATTGCACAAAAAGTACAACCCCACAGAGACAGGTAAATCATTTTTTATAAGGGAAAAACATAATCTAGAATTAATGTTTTCTGTAAAAGATGATTTTCAGGGTTTGCTTGCTGTTGACCATTGTTACAGTGTGCTAATTTGGTTTATATTTTGTTTCGTTTTATATTGGGTTCTGTAATGTTTTTCTATTGTATCCCCCGTTCAAACTGTATCACGTGGTTTGTCCCTGCTGGGCCACGCCCATCCCCCACACTGGAATGTAACCCAACTCTGTTCTACTCCCACCTTATCCCTGATTGGGTAGTGGCTTGTCCCTGCCTCTAGGCCCTTCCCCCCTGGGAAAAACCCCCGGGAGTGGGAGGGGCGCTCTCTTTCACCTGGAAACAGGGACAAGGAAGGAGCAAGGAAGGAGCTAGCTACTGGCTCCAGACTTGCTAAGGGGCTGAAACCTAAATAAAGCCTTGATTCTCCCCTGGAAAGAGCAGACTCTCTGTGCCTTTTGCCATCAATGGTCGTCTGGGTCTCTCAAAAGAACCTCCACAGACCATATTCAAAAATATGGCTTAAAGTACATAAATTACAGTCTTTTATATTCTAATGCCCTAGTACCGCCTCTGGAGATGGATTTGGTGGTGCTACAAGTGTGGCTGGAGAGCTGGTGGGGTCTGGTTTGGCAAGGAGCTCTCCTGTTGTTGAGCACAAAAGTGAAACAGGAAGCAAAAGTTTCCTGGGAGATGCTGGGTCTGGAGTCCTTCCTCCCCTCAAGCCACTCTGTGCTTTACCTTGCTCCTCATATCAAATAATTTGGTGAGGTTTCATTTGAAAATCAGAATGAAAAGAACAAAAATGGTCCAGGGCTGAAGCTTTACCAAGCAGCTGGAAATTAGGAAAGGCTAAGCTGTGATGCAAAGGTAACACGAATTTCATGCAAGGGGTGAACTTCTGGAAAATCTCCCTCTGGTTGTTTTGGGGTGCGTTTATTTTTCATGGGATATCTTTGCAAGGGTTTCAAACACATCCTTGGACTTCAGTGTAACCGGGTTGCTTGGGAGGCTGCCACAAAAGGTCCCTCAAAAAAACAGGGGTATTGCTGTGAAGTTCAGGGAGGAGAAATAATCCCCCTCAAGCTCCCCATGAGCTTCCTTTTTGGTATATTTTTAGCAATGGCTCCTTTTAGTTCACTCTGTGTGTCCTAGGTTACAATGTAAAATGTGCCCAAAATATGTATTCTATCACCACCTTCATGAGCTGTTGAAACCAGGTGGGGCAGTGTTTCCCTTGCCCCCTCCCTCTGGATTATCTTCTGTTAATGGGCCATCAATGCCTTGCCGCATGACTCATAGGTAACTCCCTCCAGGAACTCTCTCTGTTTAATGGGCAATCAAGGACCCATTGCAAGACTCATAGAATGATATCAGCCCATTGTGAGATGCTCCACCCAGGGGGAGGAGCCAAGCATTCCCACCTGGATATAATCTGGGCTTTGGGACAGCACAGGTAGTCTTACCCACTGGATTCCCAGAGGACAAGAGCTACCAGATCTTTCTACGGGATCACTGCTTCAACAAGACCACTTCATCTGGACTGCTACCACCACCCTAACTAACAGGATGTCAGGTTGTATTCTGACTGTCAGTGGTCTTTTGTACTATTGTTTTTATTTTATTTTATTTTTAATTTTATTTTATTTTAATTCCCCCCCCCCCCCCCCCCCCCCCCCCCATTAAATTGTATTTCTGACTTGGAGTCTCTCACTGGTTTTGCTTTCAAACCAGCACACTGTGTCAGTGTCATGGGTTGGCACAGTTTTGTTTCTAGTTATAGAGAAATGTGGAATATTTTTCCCTGCCAGGACCTTAGAGTTGCTTGGGGGGGGGAAGGACAGGGACCTATCAGAAAGCTAGGCAAGATATTAGCAGCTAACTTAACCAATAAAGAGGCCAAATGCAACTTTGGGGAGGAAACATTTAAAATCCTCATCCCCAGGAATTCTCTTTCTTTCTTCTAAGATAGCCGTGAGGTAACATCGTGGGCGGCAGGGGGGCCCGGGTCAGGCCCCACTGCCCTCTGGGCGGCCAGGCTGGGCCTGGCCAGGCCTCCAGGAGCTGCTGCCCACATGGAGAGAGAGCAGCCCGGGCTGAGCCCTTTTTTCCCGGCTGCCAGCAAGAAGAGGAAAAAAGAACAGCTCAGCAATGCCTTGTGCTTACAGCTTTGTGGCAGCTCCGAGTCGGGCTGCCTTGGAAGGGACCAAGGGGTGGAAGAAAGGACTTCCACCAGTTTCCCTTATTGGCACAGCTTTGCATCTCTACAGCCCTGCAGCCCAGAGCAGAGAGCACATAGCCACTGCAAGCCTGGGTGGATTTAACCCTTTCCTAGCAACATGGAGCGTCTAAAACACAACCCTTCCTTGAAAAAGAGAAGAAAGAAAACAGAGACTAAAACAGACACCACATGAAGTCAGTGGAGCAAGAGTGAAAAGACTATTGGGACAGGGGGTTGAGGAGTTTGTCATTCCATCCTTATTGAGCCGTGAAAATTAACTTTAGATTATTCCTTTAAATCATGGGAAAGATATGCATTTGGGGAGATGATTGTTTAGATTTGTGCGTGGATTTGAGCAAAGGTGCTTGTGATGGACTAAGTGATATTAATCCCATAAGATGCTTGAACAGAGAGAAAGATGAGAAGCCCTCTGCACCAGTGAAGAAGTGAGAAGATATCTCTGTACCTTGAGATGAAGAATCATTTGTCTTTGGAGTTATTCATCTTTAAAAGCTGACACCTCAATATGCAAAAGTCTAAGACCCATGACCCATAAGCAGCTTGGGAACCTGCTAATGGGAGGGGTCACAAAGGCAGGTTTCCCCGAGCGGCTGTTTTTGTGACAGTTAAACCCACAAGAGAACTGTTATAGGTTGTCAGTGGGATCCATGACTCTAAGAGTGACTCCTCTCCTAAAGATTAATTAAAGACTATTTTTAAATGGTGAAACTGACTGAAAATTAGAGGTTTTTTCTATGTTGTTTTGTAAGAAAGTTAATAGTTTGTAGGGGGAGGGGAAAGTGTTTTGGAGTTTCATTCTGTTTTGTTTTAGGTTTTTTTCCCCAACTTTTTTTTTCTTCCATTATTTTAGTGTGTGCTAATAAAACTATTTTGTTCATTTTTAAGCTTGAGTCTGCTTTGCTGTTTCTTCTAATCTCTCTCCCACAGAAAAAAAAGAATAAACACTAAATTTGGCAACCAAAATTTAGCAAACGTAAAACCACTACAATAATTAGTGTTTCTGCCTGGTTTCATTACATTAAAACCATAACAGTCAGGAAATTCTGTACTCAGCTTCCCACTGTGCCAGCAACGTCACAAGGACAAAGCACCTCTGCATAGAAGAGTTTATCTAATATTAATTTCCTTAACTTTGGCAGATCCAAAGATTTCCTCCCATCCTTTCTTCTTCTCTCCACTTTTCAGTTATTGCTTCAAATAACCAAACCAAGAAAAACAGCAAACCTTGTAGAACAGGGGTGACAAAATTATGAAAATAAAATGGCAAGATTAACCCAGTTGCAGGCTTAGTGTGCGCAGATATAGGAAAGTGAAAGAATACTGAAGGAACCTTTCAAAACTTTGTTTCTTTGTCATAGCTCAGTCTCCAGACACTTATTTAGCTGTGCTAAATAAGCAACATATTCCCTGTGGAGCAGCTCTGGAGCAGCTGTTAGCTACAGGTGTTCTGCAGGCTGAGGTCTCTGGGTCAAGAACGCTCATCTTCTGTCAGGGCTCCTTTTCAGGAGTTTAAATTCCCCGGCATTCAGGTGGTTTTAGAGTTCTGACCCTCTGCAAAGCTCTGTGCCAAACGGAGGAAAAGACGGAGTCTTCAAGGTTACATGCTTCTTTTATTAGTTCTTATCTTACAATTTTCTCAGTGTCCAAAAGATGTTTGCCGCGGCTCGGACATCTGGTCACTCTCCTCTCTTCTCCGTCTCCTCCTCTCTCTCTGTCCCGTCTCTGGGCTGTCCTTATCTTTTATACTAATTGTTACGTATTCTTTATTTACTATTTATTACCAATGTCTATCACTATTACTAAAAAGGTCATCTTTACTCTGACCCAATCCTCACTAACTACTTTGTGCCAACGTCACTGCAGAAATGGAGTGAGGGAACAAGAAGGAAGAAGATAGAGACAACTCCCTAAATTCTCCATCTTGCCCCATTCACTTCAATGCCAAAAATCCCAAACTCACTGTTTTTTCACCCCGTGATATACTAAACTACATTTTTCACACTCTTGTGGCCTGCAATGCTTCCTGCAGTGCAAGAAGCCTCTCCCATGGACTGAAATCAAATCCAGTGTCTCTCTGAGCTCTGGGCTCTGGGCCAGGGTCCCAGACCCCCCTGCCCAGGTCTCTGACCCTCCAGGGCAACCAAAGGAATGCCCTGGACTCCAACATCTCCCCCTCCTGTTTGAACCAAGAACACCTCCTTGGCCATTCTGTCCATGGTTTGCCGTATACATGGAAACAAACACGGCAAAATCATGAGAAGGATTACAAGCCCTACTAAAATATATATAACTATCTTCAAAATTTCCTTCCACAATGGTGAAAGGTTAAACAAATTGAAAATTCCATCCATCCATGTCCCAGTTACCTCTTCAAGTTTGTTGACACTCTCCTGCAATCGCCTGATGTTCTCATGAATGGATTTGGAATGATCCGACAAATTCATGCAGCACATTCCTTCAAATTCCTCACATCCATGCCCATGGGTCAGCAAAAGATCATCAATCGCTGCCCTGTTTTGGAGACTTGCTCATCTTACACTGTCAATGTCTAACAACATGTCACTCAGTGCAAGAGAGATGGCTCAGGCATGTTTGCTCAACCGACAACCCACGTGATCCAATTGTGTCAAGGCTGCTCCTGATGCTGCCTGTGGTGAAAAAATTGCAACTGCAATTCTCTGAGCTTTGCTCCATGTGTGAACATCATCATCACAATTTGGATCGTACATTTGAACTTGATCTTTTCCCTCTATATTTTTGTTTTCTCTCATCAGTGTCATGTCAGGTGTTAGCAATGAAAGCATTCCAATGCTGCATGGATCACCTGTGGCATTTGCCAGAATTGTGGTCCAAATTTTGTCCCCACAAATGAAAAAATTTCCCCTCGGCAACTGAGCTGGAACATGATTGGATGTTCTTTCCAGCATCTTAGTGTAATTACACCAAGACGATGAATTTCTGTAAAAATTGAGGTTTGGAGTGACGTCTACAGTTTTATTTTTTGTCACTCCGGAAAGGCCAAATTTCACACAGAATTGCATTTGGACTGATCCAAGAATTTCCAGTTCCTGGGGTTCAAAAGGAGCCACAGGAAGGAATTTCATCCAAACATCCCATTGGTCCACTGGATTTACAATGGACTTTGAAATCTCTGGAGGGATGTTTTCAGGAATCGGTCATTTGCTCACTGGCAACTCCACCAAACATGTTGAAAAAGGTTTCCCCTGGCTTTGAGTGTGTCAGGCAGATAGTATCCAAGCCTGAAGCATTGCCTAGAGTTTCCCAAACATTCTCTTTTGGTTGAGCTACGGGCAAAACTGCCACATTGCTCAAGGCAACCAAGGAGAGAATGAGGCACAAGGATAGTTCTTTCATTTCCAATGCCCTCTTTTCCCTGGGAATCCCTAAAAATGCAACACAACCCAAGCCCAAAAGAAAACTCAAGTCCCAAAGTCTCTTTTGCACGTAGAACGAAGGGATGTCTGCTGTCTTTACACCGGCTCTCGTCTGCGTGCCCACTTCTCTTCTTCCAGTCTTGTGGTCCGTCTCTGCTTTCTGAACTCGGTACAATTTCACGTGCTTTGCTGCCAGCTCAACTGCTGTGAAGACACAAGCAAATCCCTTGCCCCAAGTTATCAATTTGAATGGCCTTTCAATTTGCCCTGTTTCTGGGTTTCTGATCAGAACCAAAGGATTTTCCTTCAGTTTCACTCTTGGATTGACCGCTCCCATGAATGCAGAAGGCTGCACAAGCTCACAATCTGGAAAAACACTAATGATTTCCTTTGCCTGACTTTTGGAAATGTGAAGACTTCCCATTAGTGTTTGAGCATTCTGATGAAAGAATGCATGATTCAATTTTGCCTGTTCGAAAACGTTTGGTAAAGTCCTTGAAATTGTCATGGTCAATTTGTCTGCATGTGCATTGCTTTCCACCAAAAATCCCAGGAGGGATGAATGTGCCCTCATGTCAGAGACAAAATATTTATGTTTTCTGTTTTGCAACAATGTCCTCATGCAAAGCAAATATGAATACAAACTTTCATTGTCAACCCCCTTCAGGAGCGAACTTTCAAATCTCTTGACCACATTAGCTACATAAGCTGAGTCTGTGATCAAGTCAAAAGGTTGCTGAAACAGCTCAAAAGCTTTGACCACTGCTGTTAATTCCACTATTTGTGGTGACCTTTGTACTATTCTTATATCTGATTTCCATTCCCCTGTGATGTCATCCTTTGGCTTTTCCCTGAAACTTATTTTTGCCTTCAACAATCTGTGACTTGGGAAAAGAATAGTACAAACACCAGAGTGATCTAACAATGCAATCTGCAAGTTCTCTGATTTCTGCAATGCCCAATCAAAATATTCTTTTTTCAAAGGCAGGTAAATTGCCGTAAAATCTTTGCCTGCCATTGCCTGCAGCCTGGTCCTAGCTTTGATGATGATCTGAGCTATCATTTCCAGATTTGAGAGGATCATCCTCGGAAACCTGCAAGATAAAAAATTCCACTCTAAAATCAACAATGGGTCTTTTTGTGATGAATCCCACTGGAAAATCAACCCATACAATGGTATTTTTTCTCCCAACACTGCAAGAAAGAATGGCAATGATGTTACAAAACAATCTCCTTTTAAGAGATTCATCAGATCCCTGACAACTTCACAATCCAAACTCTCCCATCTCGGGTTTACATTCTGAGTACCATAATTCACTGGCATATCCATGCCTTTTGCACTCATCGAACATTTCTTTATGTCTGTCCAGTCTGTTGGACTGAATTCTGGCTTGGCTGAAGCCTGTGTGGTGTCTGCCTCTGAAACCGTCTCCTTTGTTTGTGGCCTTGCTGCTGTTCCATCCTCTCCAGGATGTTTTGGAAGCTGCACATCATTTGGTCCTGTTTCTTTTTCTTTCTCTTTTTGAACAGGAACCCGAGTTTGCTGAGCATCCTCAAATTCTTCTGCAGCTTCTTTCCTTGGAAATACCTGTAAAATCTGAGATATTTTTGGACGTGCCCCCGTCCGTAACATCTTTGCAGCTGCCCTTGATTCTCCATAAACAGGAGATCCAAGGACTGGCAAACTGCCCGTGGGTGGTGTCTGGCCCCGCGACGTCAGCCGCCTGGGGGTGGTACCTTCGAGGCTCTCCCCGCCTCGGCCACGCCCCGTCCCTGCCAGCTCCGTCACCGCCCATTCCGCCCCTGCCCGCTTCGGCCCGGCGGTCTCCGGAGGGATACCCCGCCCCCTCTCACGCTCAGAACTCGTCCTCCCTGCTTCGTCATTTGAATCTGTCCCTCTCTGAACAAAATTGTGCCTTGGGCCTTCCCCTGCCTTTGCCGCGCCTGCATTTGAACATGCCGCATGGCTTTCTGGGATTTGTAGTTCTCATCTCTCGGTTCTCGGGCCTCTCCCCGCTCCAGCCCTGTCGCTCGCTGTTTCACACCCCCCGCGCTGCGCAAACCGACCTCTCCCGCGGTCCGCCTCCATCCCGCCCCCCGCGTCCTCCGTCCGCGCTTCCCCGCGCGCCGATGCGCCCCGACGAGATGAGTTAGGACTGGCTTCCCGTGCACGCCGCCTCCCCGGCGTCTCGGCTGCCCCGCGTTCCCCCCCCGCGCTCCGTCCCTCCACAGAGAGGGAAAGGAACGGTGAAATGATGTCTCGCGGTGTCTTTGGGTGTGCAAAGGGACTCTGCGGCGGGTTTCTCCCCCCCCCATCTTGGGAAGAATGTGGGGTGAGCTCTGGAACTGCCTCAAATTTCCCCAGTTCTCCTGGGTGAATTAAAAGCTTCCCTTCTCCTGGAATTAATTTTGGGGTTTTTGACGAATTTTCTGACGAATCTTGAAATGCATGAGAGTTCCCCCCTCCTCCATACCCCGGAGGAGCTATTGACCTTGAAGATAGCATTCCTCTGTCTCCTGGCATTCCCTGCCCCACAGATAAAGCTCTGCTATCTTACTTTTTGCTGCACGTTGGCAGCTTTCCAATCCTGGAATTTTCACTGCTACTTTCTGTTATAACTTCTAACTTAATTCTCCCCGCTGCGGTTACAAACTTCGCAGCTATCCTGTCTTTTTTCTGTCTAGAAATCTTTCTTTGTGAAATGTTTCCCCATGGTGTGTGTTCTAAATCTCACTGTCTCACCAAAGCCGAAAGGCTTGCTGCAGCTGTGTCCAGTCCGCCTCAGGGTGTGTCCTGATCACTGCCCGCAGGTCACAGGGTGACGATTCCCCAGGGCCCCTTGGAAAACCGTCGTCTGGGACGAATTGAAGACGAGCTGTTCTTCTTCTTCTTGGCCAGATAGGTGTTTCTTCTCCGGAGTTGTCTTGGTTTGGCTTTGATCTTCTGAGAGCTTCTGATGTTGCTGCAGAGGTCTTATTTTTCTTTTTCAGGGATGGCAGATGTTTCGTGCCATCTCAGGGACGCCTGTTGTCTCGGGTCCCATCTGGGGTGCCATTTGTCGGCTCTAAGAAGTTGGACGCCGACCCAGGAACGCCAATTGTTTCCTCCTGGCTGGCTCGCCAGCTGTCGGGGCTCCTTTTCAGGAGTTTAAATTCCCCGGCATTCAGGTGGTTTTAGAGTTCTGACCCTCTGCAAAGCTCTGTGCCAAACGGAGGAAAAGACGGAGTCTTCAAGGTTACATGCTTCTTTTATTAGTTCTTATCTTACAATTTTCTCAGTGTCCAAAAGATGTTTGCCGCGGCTCGGACATCTGGTCACTCTCCTCTCTTCTCCGTCTCCTCCTCTCTCTCTGTCCCGTCTCTGGGCTGTCCTTATCTTTTATACTAATTGTTACGTATTCTTTATTTACTATTTATTACCAATGTCTATCACTATTACTAAAAAGGTCATCTTTACTCTGACCCAATCCTCACTAACTACTTTGTGCCAACGTCACTGCAGAAATGGAGTGAGGGAACAAGAATGAAGAAGATAGAGACAACTCCCTAAATTCTCCATCTTGCCCCATTCACTTCAATGCCAAAAATCCCAAACTCACTGTTTTTTCACCCCGTGATATACTAAACTACATTTTTCACACTCTTGTGGCCTGCAATGCTTCCTGCAGTGCAAGAAGCCTCTCCCATGGACTGAAATCAAATCCAGTGTCTCTCTGAGCTCTGGGCTCTGGGCCAGGGTCCCAGACCCCCCTGCCCAGGTCTCTGACCCTCCAGGGCAACCAAAGGAATGCCCTGGACTCCAACAATCTTCCACAAGCACAGTCCCCTGCACTGTTCCACACATCCATGATCTGTCTTCAGGCAAGGTGAGTTCCTGGTTTCAAAGTGCTGTAGCTCAGCTGCTGACAGAGGCTGAGGGCAGCTCAAGTGTTTGCTGCTCTGCCAGAGGGAGATGACATGTCTGGAGACTCAGCACTGTCCCTTATCATACCTTCACTGAAAACAGCACTGACTTCGCTGTGAGGAGCAGTGCCTGGCTGCTGCATGCTCACTGCAAGTCACATAACCTGCTGCTCCCATGCATTCAAACAGACACTTAATTTTCTTTAAGATGGTCTTCATTTTCCAGTGCCTTCAGGCTCGCAGAATGCCCACGGCCAGCTGAGACTCCAGGGCTGAAGGAGAACAACTTTGACTCTCTTGCTAAAGAGAGAGATTATATTTAATGTAAAAGTTATTGTCTTGGGCAGCCTTCATCTCACCAGTGCACAATTCCAGAATGCTTTAAATTGAGTCTGGAGGCTAAAAGTGTGTTAGTTCATTGCCCATACATCTTGGGGGAAGCAGGGGTCTCTAAAGTTATTGTTAGCATTAGGCATCTGGTTTATGTTTATAATGATTTATTCAGCAATGGGAGACAGGTAAAGAACTATCGTGAAAGACAAACTAGAAAATATTGGGGTTTTCAAAGCTCTGAAGCCATTGTTAAATCAAAGTTGTCTGACTTCAAAAGGAATATATAACTTCATTAGATTCTTTAAACAATGTACAATGCTCACAAAGTTGGCAGCTATTATTAGAGGCAGAGTTGGTAGCACAGCCTGCTCTGGAGGTTCATGTCCCGTCTAAGTACAAGATCCTGTTCTTATGTCATGACTTTGGCTTTTGGGGTTTTTTTTAGAAAAAAAAATTCAGCCAAGTACTTCAACGGCTTGTGAGAGCCAGGGAAGAATACTTTTTTTTTTTTTTTTTTTTTTTTCAGTGTTAGAATAATTCAGGAAATCCTTTCTTTGGAAAGATCTAATGCTTCCATACTTTGAAAGGGGGACTTGAAATCCAATGTGGGAAGATAGGTTTTGTGCTAAAGCAGGCATGTTGCCATTGCCATAAGGGTCTGGCCACATTTTTTTCAGTTTTATGAGTCTTTGAAGAAGTCTAGTTTGTGTCTGTGCAGTAGGGCTTTGCAAGGGCTTAGCTAAGATTAGAGAAAAGTCTCTGCTCATGTCTCCTCGTGCCTGGCCCTCACTGGCCTGTGCCATTGATGGAATTCATCTTTCCCAGCACCCGCTCCTGTGCAGCAGGACTTGGGGAGGGACAAGGGGAAGCCCATCCACTGCAGTGCTGACATGCTGGAGCAGGGATGGGGACTGTGCCTGGAAGAAAGAGCCAGTGGGCTAGGGCAGGTCAGGAAGGACAGGCTGAGAGGTTCTGGTTCCTTGCCTGTTTGATACCCTCTCCCAGACTGATGGGTATTCCCTTCCTCTCCTGCCAGAAAAGACACAAGCAATAATTCTCATTCCCTCCAGGCATGTATCAGGCAGGGAACACACCACTGGCTGCAGCTACCCCAGGTTGTGGAGCTCTCACCTCAAGGGCAGGAGGGCAGCCCAGGACCTCCTGGGATGCAGGTGAGAGCTGCATCTAGAGATCCTCAACTCTTTGCTAAACACATGGTTGTTCACTTCACCCACTTTTTGGATAAAAGATGCTGTTCTGGCTTGCAGCTGATGCACTCAGCAGGTTCAGTCTCCACAGTGGCAATCCCAAGCTGCTGGACAGGGGCTTCTCAATTTTCTGTGACACAGAATGAATAAATCCTTGTCATCGCTCTGTTCTCTGCCTTGTTCCAGACTAACCTTCCTTCCTGCTGAGGAGCCACGGTGAAGGGACACATGAGGCTGGGCAGCCAGAGGTGCCAGCTGCCAGAGCAGGCTGGAGATTTCCAGTGCCTACTGTTTGCCTGCAGGATGAGAAACAGGTCCATGCAACTATAACTACATGCAGGCATTGGATTTACTTACCTTTTTTTCCATTCTCCAAAACACCCCTTGACCCAAGGGATGACCCCACCTTGGGTTTGCCACCCTGCTGAGAAAAGAATCAATAAAATGTTGTGGATTTGGGGGGAAAACACTAGTCATGGAGAACTTACCAGGGCTCTGCTATAAACTCAGCATGCCTGTGCCACCAGGTTCAGCCAGTTCTGGGTAGAGTCACCTGTCAGACCTGCAGCCATCCCACAATGGAAATAAACAACCCATGTTTTGCATGGTTGCCCTTCATCTGAGGCAAACCCTACATGCACCACCTGTCCCATCGCTCTTTGTCCTGGCCAAGGCACCACCTCACAGATGTCCCTGGGCTGGGGAAGAGCACAGTACACCCTGAATGCTTCTGAGTGACATCCCGCTGTGTGGCACACATGGTGTGAGGATCAAACCAACACTCAGCATGGGGAGTTTGTGGAGCTGCTGGAAGAAAGTCAACATCCCACTCCTGCTCGAGTTAGAAAAATATCCCAGCACTGGATCCACCCAGCTCAGCTAGAGCAGGGCTGCTTGGCCAGACAACAGGCCTGACTCTCTCTCCAAAGTGGATGAGTGCCAAAGGGGATTTTTCATTTCCAGATGCTTTTAAAATAAAAATAAAGCCTCTGCTGTAAACTGGCTTTGAATGGACACCCTCTTCAGCCAAATAGCTGACTGATATGGGCAAGCTGACTGGGCAATAAAACCTTTCACTGCAATCTGATGCATGGTGAGCACCAGCCAGCCCTGTGCCGAGGTCTGTAGCTGGATGAGGCTCCCTACAGAGCTGGGGGTCCCATGGAGCCAATCCTCCCCATGGAGCCAGCCCTCTCTGCCACCAGGCAGGCAGACATGCTCTCAGAGCCCTCTGGCTCCAGATAAAAATCTTTATGCACTCTTGATTTATGTTTTGTTCTTTTTTTTTTTTGGGGGGGGGGGATGCTTTGTGAGAAGAAAGTTGGCAATAGTGGAATGGGAATGAAAATATTTTGGGGGAGTGTTGTCCTGAAGAGTCAAAAGGCATGTGGATGTGGCACTTGGGGACATGGTTTAGCAGTGAACACAGTGGTGCTGGGTTAATGGTTGGACTGGAGGATCTTAGAGGGCTTTTCCATCCTCAGCCACCCTGCAATTCTATCCTGGGGGACAGGAGTGGTGACAGGGTGACATTGCAGGACCCAGCACACTTTGCTGGGGATCAGGACACAGGTGTTTCTAAGCCTGCCCTGGGTGAATCTCTCCACAAACAACCTAAACCTGGTAGCTGTCAATCAGCATAATGAGACTGGTGAATGCTCAGTGTCCCTGGGCAGCCACCCAGCTGTGCTCTAGGGCCCTGGGAGCTGGGGCAATTCCTTCACAGCCCCCATAACCCAATTTTACCTGCCCACTAGAGATTTGAGCATACCCAGGCTGCATGGAGATGGCTGTTTCATGTGATCTTATTTCTCCAGGGCAGATGGGGGGTTGTGCTGGCTTGAAGGCAAAACCAGAAAGAGACTCCAAGTCAGAAAAAACAATTTAATAGGAGAGGGAAAAAAAAGTAAAATAAAATAAAACACATGCAATGGTACAAAAGATCTTGTCCTCTGGGAGTCCAGTGGGTAAGGCTGCTTGTGCTGTCCCAGAGCCCAGATTATATCCAGGTGGGAATGCTTGGCTCCTCCCCCTGGGCGGAGCATCTCACAATGGACTGATATCATTTTATCAGTTTTGTAATGGGTTCTTGATTGCTTATTAAACAGACATAGCTCCTTGTAGTAGTGTGAGAATTGTTTTATTAAGTTATTAAGTTATTTTTGTAAGATTTTTGAGTTACTTTTGTAATGATTTAGTTCACTGTATATCCCTGTGTTCTGTACTGGTTTTCCCCTTATGAGTTAGGTTGCTTAAACAGACGTTTTCTGTCAATCAATCCTCCCCTGCACCTGTCTTTGTCACTCCCTTCCCCCTCTCCTCGTGGTCGACCTGTCTGTCACTTTAGATACCTTCCCTGGCTTCTGGAAAACTCCAGGGAGGGGGTCGAGTGATAGGCTGGTGCCCTTGGAATTCCCTCCCATCTTTTGTGGTTGGCCCCCTGTTGTAAAGTTCACACCCCCAGTTACACCCCCCGTTGTTGTGACTGGCTGAACCGGTTGTCAGCCACCCCTGTTCCGCCCCACTTTAAAAAGCTCGTGCACCCCTGGCCCGGGGTCTCTTCTGGGCAGCAGGTCAGAGGAGAGAGTCCTCGGGCCTCTCTCCTCTCCAATAAAACCTCATTTTTAACCTGCCCAAGGAGTCCAGCTTTCTTTCAGCTGCCAAGGTTGCTTGCTTCATCTCCGTGCCATCGCTGGCGAAGATTTGGAGCTCTCAGGGTAGGAAAGCAGGCTCTCTGCCCTAGCCCCTTCGCCTTTCCACGCTGCTGCAGTGACATCTACTGGACTGAGCTAGCTATTGCAGCGTGATTAACACGCGATCGGACACTGCGACAGCGGTCTGACGCCCAACGTGGGAGCCTCCCGGTCACGAGGCGGACCCCACGGCACGGATTTTAAGCTGTCCCGGACAGCTGAAGCTATCCCTGGACGTCCCGCTACCCCCGGTGGCAGCGGCGCTTGGAGAGCCCGCTCCCGGGGGAGAGGAGAGGAACCCGGACACCCATCGGATCCTCCTCAGGCAGTTGGACTCACAACCTCAGGTTTTGTCTCGTTCCAGGAGGGGGTGAGTTACCCTTCGTGAGGGAACTTGCTTTTTGGAGGGTGCTCCGGGGTTCGGAGACCCTAGCTTTGGGAAGGGATTCCCCAGGAGTGGGGGGGATCCCAGGCTGCGCAGCTCGGGGGGGTGGCAGTTTGCTCCATTCCCCTGCGGGAACTCTCCTTGGAACTTTTTACTTTCGTTTTCGTTTTTTTAAAACTTTAAGTTAAGGGCAGTGGTCGGATCGGGCAGGTAGCCTGAGAATTATAGGACACTGCATTTTAATTTCACTGCGGCTCCCCGGGTCTGGTTTTGGGAAGTAATTACCCGGTTTTAGGAGATTTATTCCGCCTTTTTCTTTTGTTAAATTTTGATTTTGCCTGAGTGTTAGTGGGGAGCGACAAAAAGAAATTGTTAGAGATATGGGTGTTAATCTCTCGGTCGCTCAGAAGGCTTTGTATTATAGTTTAAATTCTGTTGTTCAGATAGCCCAGTTAAAAGTTTCAAAGGGCGAGATCAAAAAGTTTGTCAGATGGCTGTTCCTATACTTTACACAGGCGTCTCCGGAGCAAATACACAGCCCCAAATTTTGGCAAGCTGTGATTAATAAAATTAATAATTTGGCACTCTCAGGGGACAAACAAGCCTCCAAATTCCTCAATTTGGCTTTGCAGCTTTCGGCTGCTGTTACAAAAATGAATAGGAAAGTGCAGAAACAGCCAGGTCCAAGACAACCTGCCCTTTGTTCTCCCTGTCCCTCTGTCCCTTCTCCTCATCCCCACAAGGGAATTCTGAAGGGAGCAGCAGGACCCCAGCCTGCTGGCTCAGGTTCCCCCAGGAATTCTCGACCCCCCCGCCCGGGCAGTCCTAGCCAGACTGCTCGGGGCTTCTTGGGCAGCCCTGGCCAGGCTGCTCAAGAATTCCACCCTTCCCCATCTTCCCCAGTTAATAAACCTCGTGTTAGATTTAGTCTAGCTGAGACTCCCCAACCGCAAAATGGCTCCCCTACCCCTTATCCCCAAGATGGAGGAGACCGCATGGCACGGTGCTCCCCATCCCCCTATCCTCCTTCCTTCAATCCCTTTCTTCCCACCCTTGATCAGACCAACCCCTTCCTTTCCTCAGCCCCTCCTATCCCCCAAAAGACTCCACCCATGCTTCCTCCCTCTTCCAAGACCACTCCCACAGCTCCTCCCAGCTACTCCTCCCACGGGAACGCCCACATGACATCACTGGGTTCCCAGACCACACCCCCCACCCAAAGACACGCCTCCTGGGCTTCTGGTTCCCACGCTCCCCCGCCCGGTTCCCACGGTCTGGAACCAAGGGGGGTGGGGCCGGAGCCTGTGTCTACTGAGGCCCAGCTGCCTCCCTCTATTCCCTCATTAGCCCCAGTCACCTACAAGGGCTCCCGAGGAGGGCACAATGTCCGAGCAATCCACCACCCATTTTCACAGGCCACCATCAGGGATCTATGCAAGGCCCATCGGGATTATGGGCGGGACAGTCCCTATTTTAGGGGCTTGCTCCGCTCTGATCTTGAAGCTGCTGTTGTCATTCCAGCAGACCTTAGGCAGCTGTTCTCCTGTCTCATGGACTCCACGGAGTTCAAGTTGTGGGAGGCAGCATGGAAGCAGCTGCTTAGGGAGGCCTTGCCGAGTCTCCTGGTCGATCCTGAGACGGCAATCGATGAAAATGGGAATGCCCTCACCCTGGAACACCTCATGGGTGAGGGAAGGTGGACAGGTCCAACAGACCAGGCATCGGGCATCCCAGTCAAAGCCCTCATGGTAATAAGGGAGCATGCAGTGACTGCATTCTTTAGTATGGTGCCAGATGGTCCTGTCATTCCTTATTATAAAATCATACAGGGGACCAAAGAAGCATTTACCAAATTTGTGGAAAGGCTCACCCGGGCAATTGAAGTCCAGGTATCGGAAGTGGCTGTGAGAGAGGGAATCCTTAGGGAAATGGTGTTCGCAAATGCGAACAATTTATGCAGGACTGCAATTCTTAGTCTCCCTTTGGACCCTCCTCCGACCATCCAGGACATGCTCCGGGTGTGCCAATTAAAGGTCCCCTTCATGCAAGGGAATGATCAGGACTGGAAACAAAAAACACCAAGGATAGCTGCAATGTCTGGCACCCAGCAAGAACACATTCGCAGGCCGCATGCTCCCCAAAGAAACAAGTGTATCATCTGTCGGGAGCCGGGACACTGGGCCAACAATTGCCCACTGAGGGACGACATTGAGTTGTTAAAAAAGAAAAAGGGGGGAGGCGGGGGAGGTGGGAGAATAGGAGTAGCGGGCGAGAACTCCCACCAGTTAAACTAAGGGAGGAGCGCAGGTCCACCCAGCGCAATGACACAAATAGGGCGGACCAGGCAGTGGGAGGGAGGAAGGAAAGGAGGAGCGCCGATGATACGCTGCCCAAAACTGAAAAGGACATTTTTACCGGACGCGACACACCTGATATGACTTTCAAAACTGACCATGACCTGTCCAAACCTATTGTAATAACATCTTCTAAGGAAAAACCTTATAGGTTGGAGCTCACCGAAGCTGTCCACCTGACCACCACGGATTGGACCTTCCTTTCTGTAGATATTAAGGAACAAGGTGCCTGGCCAGTCCAAGGGAAGGAACTTGTCGTCATCGGGGATTGTAAGTACACCCCGCAAGAGATCGAGATCCTCCCAGGGATTTCAGTCAACAACCCTGGGAACCTCGTTCTCTGGCTGCGATGCACCCATCCACCGACCTTTCTCCCGAAAGGTCAGATCATTGCACAGATCATCCCTACCCGGGGGCCAAATGATACATCGAAGGTCCCGGTGGCTTGCCCTGTGCAAGCCATCACTGAGGAAAGGCCCCGGGTGGCATGCAAATTTACGGTGGGCGGGGAATCAATTGACATCACTGCTCTTTTAGACACTGGGGCAGATGTGACTGTTGTGCCAGCCCGGGATTGGCCGTCACATTGGGCTTTGCAGGACGTGGCTGGACACGTCCAGGGTGTTGGAGGGCTTCAATTGGCAAGACAGTCAAGGAGCATAGTACAAATTAAGGGGCCAAAAGGGCAATTGGCAAATATTCGTCCTTTTGTTTTAAATTACAAGGAACCATTGCTTGGAAGGGATCTCATGGCTCAATGGGGGGTCAAGATTGACATACCCGACCCCTCAGTGGACATTTCCACGGCGACCATTGAAGAGCGCCCCACCAAAAAACTTAATTGGCTCACTGAGAATCCAGTTTGGGTGGAGCAATGGCCGCTCTCTAAACAGAAATTAAAAGCGCTCGAGGAGCTCGTGGAGGAGCAATTACGAAAGGGACACATTGTGGAAACAGACAGCCCTTGGAATTCTCCGGTTTTTGTGATCCAAAAGCCGGGGAAAGACAAGTGGCGCCTCCTCCAGGACCTCCGACAAATTAATAATGTGATTGAGGACATGGGATCTCTCCAACCGGGAATGCCTTCCCCAACTATGCTCCCCCAAAATTGGAAATTGGCAATTATAGACATCAAAGACTGCTTTTTTCAAATTCCTCTTCACCCAGATGATGCCCCACGCTTTGCATTCTCGGTACCCACCATCAACCGAGAAGCCCCAAGGAAGCGCTATCACTGGCGGGTACTCCCTCAGGGGATGAAGAACAGCCCGGTTATCTGCCAGTGGTATGTTGCGTCCTTGTTGTCCCCTGTCCGCACAGCCGCGGGACAGGCCATCATCCATCACTACATGGATGATGTCCTGGTGTGTGCCCCGACTGACGATGAGCTGACACATGCGCTTGACCTGACAATCGATGCATTGATTGCTGCAGGTTTTGAGCTGCAAGAAGAGAAGGTTCAGAGGATGCCACCCTGGAAGTACCTCGGGCTGGAGATCGGAAAGCGGTCCATTGTACCGCAAAAATTGTCCATCAAAACGAAGGTAAGTTCCCTCGCGGATGTACACCAGCTGTGTGGGGCTTTGAATTGGGTAAGACCCTGGCTAGGCTTGACCACCGAGGACCTAGCCCCCCTTTTCAATTTATTGAAAGGGGGAGAGGAGCTTAGTTCTCCTAGGGCGCTTACCCCAGAAGCGGAAAAGGCTCTGGAGAGGATTCAGGACGCTATGTCCTCAAGGCAAGCTCACAGATTTGACCCCGAGCTGCCTTTCAAATTTATTATCCTGGGAAAGTTGCCGCACCTCCACGGGATGATCTTTCAGTGGAAGGACATCCCGAAAAAGGACCGAGAAGGGAAAGATCCACTCTCTATCATAGAGTGGGTCTTCCTGAGCCATCAGAAGTCCAAAAGGATGACCCGGCCACAGGAGTTGGTAGCTGAGCTGATCCGGAAGGCAAGGTTCCGGATCAGAGAATTAGCCGGTTGTGACTTTGTGTGTATTCACATTCCAATTGGGTTGAGATCGGGCCAAATTTCGAAGTCAATGATGGAACACCTGCTGCAGGAAAACGAAGCGCTGCAGTTCGCACTGGACTCCTTTACTGGGCAAATTTCAATTCATCGTCCAGCCCACAAAATTTTTAATCAGGATGTTAAATTCACATTATCCTTAAAGGAGGTTCGAAGCAGGAAGCCACTCAAAGCCTTGACAGTTTTTACTGACGCGTCCGGAAGGTCTCACAAGTCAGTATTGACTTGGAAGGACCCTCAAACTCAGCAGTGGGAGGCTGATGTCGCTGAGGTGGAAGGATCACCTCAGGTTGCTGAGTTGGCCGCTGTCGTCAGGGCATTTGAGAGGTTTCCCGAACCTTTCAATTTAGTAACAGACTCCGCGTATGTAGCGGGGGTGGTGTCCAGAGCAGAACAGGCCATCCTGCAGGAGGTGTCCAACATTGCTTTATATGAGTTGCTCTCGAAATTAGTTAAACTGGTCTCCCACCGAGAGCAGCCATTCTATGTGATGCACACAAGGTCACACACAGATCTGCCGGGGTTTGTCGCGGAGGGGAACAGGAAGGCAGATGCCCTTGCTGCCCCTGCCGAGATGGCCCCCCTGCCGAACATCTTTGAGCAGGCGAAACTCAGCCACCAGCTTTTCCACCAAAACACGCCTGGCCTTGTTCGCCGCTTCCATCTAACGCGGGAGCAGGCCAAAGCAATTGTGGCCGCGTGCCCATCCTGCTCCCGAAATGCAGTCCCAACCTTGCATGCGGGGGTCAACCCTCGGGGGCTGAGGAGCTGTGAGGTGTGGCAGACAGATGTCACACATTTCCCAGAATTTGGCCGCCAAAAGTATATACATGTGTCTATCGACACATTCTCCGGAGCTGTGTTCGCTTCTGCCCACACAGGGGAGAAAGCGGGGGATGTCATTAAACACCTTATCCACGCTTTCTCCTTCCTGGGCATCCCGAAGGAACTCAAGACCGACAACGGCCCAGGGTACAAGTCCAGGGAGCTCTGCAGCTTCCTGCGGCAATGGGGGGTGGAGCACAAGACCGGCATCCCCCACTCCCCCACGGGTCAAGCCATGGTCGAGAGGACCCATGGTACCATCAAGAGAGTTCTACATCAACAGCAGCGGGTCCTCAAAGCAGAAACACCAGCAGTCAGACTGGCCAGGGCACTTTTTACCATCAACTTTTTAAATTGTTCCTTTGAAGGTCTCAATCCACCAATCATAAGGCACTTCGGGGCGAGCTCCCTGTATTCCATCAAAGAAAGGCCTCCGGTCATGGTCAGAGATCCTGAGTCTAGAAGGACGGAAGGGCCACATGACCTGGTCACGTGGGGACGTGGATACGCTTGCGTGTCTACCCCCGCGGGACCAAGGTGGATTCCATCCAAGTGGGTGAAGCCCTACGTCCCTAAGGGCTCAGGATCCAAGCAAGTAATCGGTCCGCAGGTAGCAGAAGCAGCGTGGAGGCGGAAGAGAAAACCCCAACTACAACATTGGGCGGAGTTACCCTTCCCTGACTGTTCCCCACTCGTGTAACTTTGTGTTTAGTATCTTTTAGTTTTCTACAGAGCGGCAACCCGAGCCGGATTCCCCGCTCCGAGGAAGTTCCATCTAACCCTTGGAGCCCTGATAACGCTCAGCCTGTGTCTCCCAGTCGCCGGATGGCTGGTCCCGCAACCAAAAGCAAATGTGTGGGCGAACCTGTCATCAAAAGCCGAGGACGTCCACACTGCCATCCAACAGATGCGGGAGATGGTGAACAACATAAAAAGAAAAACAGACGACTGGCTGAGTGGACTCTTTACCAACTGGGGAATCTCCGGCTGGGTTTCCTCCATCATAAAGACTGTATTGCTTTGTTTGTTTGTTTTGTTATTAATTGTACTTGCGTTCGGTTTACTAAAAAAGATGTTGTATAATTTGGTTTTTGCCACCTCACACTCCCCCACAGTTAACCATGTCACCATACCAGAAGAGGACCATGAGGAGGAAGGACTGGAGTTGGAAGAGGTGCTGGAGGGGACCCCAGAAGACGAAGGACAAAATCCAGAGGAAGAAGAACATGGACTGGGGTACCCGACGCTGCATCAGCAATACCACCCTTCTCCGTTCCAGTCCCACTCCTCTTGAAAAAACAAAAAAGGGGGAGATGTAGTAGTGTGAGAATTGTTTTATTAAGTTATTAAGTTATTTTTGTAAGATTTTTGAGTTACTTTTGTAATGATTTAGTTCACTGTATATCCCTGTGTTCTGTACTGGTTTTCCCCTTATGAGTTAGGTTGCTTAAACAGACGTTTTCTGTCAATCAATCCTCCCCTGCACCTGTCTTTGTCACTCCCTTCCCCCTCTCCTCGTGGTCGACCTGTCTGTCACTTTAGATACCTTCCCTGGCTTCTGGAAAACTCCAGGGAGGGGGTCGAGTGATAGGCTGGTGCCCTTGGAATTCCCTCCCATCTTTTGTGGTTGGCCCCCTGTTGTAAAGTTCACACCCCCAGTTACACCCCCCGTTGTTGTGACTGGCTGAACCGGTTGTCAGCCACCCCTGTTCCGCCCCACTTTAAAAAGCTCGTGCACCCCTGGCCCGGGGTCTCTTCTGGGCAGCAGGTCAGAGGAGAGAGTCCTCGGGCCTCTCTCCTCTCCAATAAAACCTCATTTTTAACCTGCCCAAGGAGTCCAGCTTTCTTTCAGCTGCCAAGGTTGCTTGCTTCATCTCCGTGCCATCGCTGGCGAAGATTTGGAGCTCTCAGGGTAGGAAAGCAGGCTCTCTGCCCTAGCCCCTTCGCCTTTCCACGCTGCTGCAGTGACATCTACTGGACTGAGCTAGCTATTGCAGCGTGATTAACACGCGATCGGACACTGCGACAGCTCCTGGAGGGAGTTATCTATGAGTCATGCAGGAAGGCATTGATGGGCCATTAACAGAAGATAGTCTGGAGGCAGGGGGCAAGAGAAACAGTGGTGCACAACAATAGTTTCAACATTTCATGTAGATGGTGATAGAATACATACCTTGGGCACATTTTACATTGTAACCTAGGACATAATCCACCCCTTATTCTATGACCATCTACATCATACCTAAATTAATACATTCTTACAGCTAGATAGATAAATATACACATATACAGAATGAAACCCTACACCCAGTTCTCACTTAAAATTAGGTCTCCCTGTGTTACACAACGGGTTTCCCCATCTTTTCTGCATTACCCACCAAGTGGAACCAGGTCCTTGAGCAAAAACAATCCCACGGATGGGTCTGCCTTTGCTTGATGTGGGATTAATCCAAACAGTTTTTCCTAAAATGCCTTTCATGTGTACCACAGGGACTTTATCTCCATCCACTGTGTGCAAGGGTTCAGACTGGGCAGGACCAGCTCGATTGATTGACCCTCGAGTGTTGACCATCCAGGTGGCCTTTGCTAAGTTCAGTTCCCAATTTTTGAAAGTCCCCCCACTAAGTGCCTTCAGGGTAGTCTTAAGTAACCCATTGCACCGTTCAACTTTCCCGGCAGCTGGTGCATGATAAGGGACGTGATATATCCATTCAGTGCCATGTTCTCTACCCAGGTGTTTATAAGGCTGTCCTGGTTTGGGGCAAATTTGGGAGAAAACCCCTGTATAGGATCCCTCAAAGGAAGCAAACCCAGGTGGCCCCTCCCTCCAACCAGTCTGGTAAAAAAAAAAACAAACCTCTTTGGAGAAAAGTGGAAAAAACTATTTTACTAAACAAATGTGCATACAAGTATAAAGAATGAATAATATGAAACAATAAAACCTCTCCTTCTGAAGTGAGATGGCAAATTGAGAAAGTCCTTGCCGTGGGTGGAGCTCGGCTCTCTCTCTCTCAGTCTCTCAGTCTCTCCTCAGTCCCAGTCCCTCCGGCGCTGCTGGAAAAATGCCGAGGTCCAGGCCCCGGTGGGCCGCAGGTGCAGCCCCCAGTACTCCCCTGGGTTTTCAGTCCAGAGTAGGTTTAAACAGTTCCAAGAAAAAGGAAAAAAAAAACCAGTCCAGGGAACTTCTCTGCCCTAGCTAGCTGAAACTAACTAAAAGCAAAAAAAATCTCTGTCCTGCAGTCTCCAAGCCTCCGCCGAACACACCGTCCGGAGAAGAATGAGGAGGAGTCAGGCAGTTTTCTCAAAACAAACTCCGCGCTTCTCCTTGCTCTTAGAACCAGTCTTAAAGGCACAGGACTCAATATACAGCACAAACAGAACAGACGATTGGGGATACAAGCATCATAAAGTTACCCTAGGACATTCCACCCCTTATCCCCATATCGTCAATTTACTAAAACTAATATATACTCTAGCTCTAAACACACATATACATCTATATAAAAACAATATGCAATATACGGTTACATACTATTCAGCACACAACGATAATCACACACGGTTCTCACCCAACAATCAAATCTCCCTGGGGTACACATCGTGTGGTTCCATCTTTCTGCATTACCCACCATGTGCAGCCTGGTCCCTGAGCAAACACAATCCCACGGATGGGATCCTCTGAACTTGAAGCAGAATTGATCCAAACTGTCTTCCCTAACAAACCTCTTACATGTACTACTGGGACCTTCTCTCCATCTACTGTATGTAGGGGCTCAGATTGGGCGGGGCCTGCTCTGTTCGTGGAACCTCGTGTGTTAACTAACCAGGTGGCCTTTGCTAGATGCTGCTCCCAGTTTTTGAATGATCCCCCACCCAGTGCTTTCAGGGTGGTTTTTAGCAGTCCATTGTATCTTTCTACTTTCCCTGAAGCTGGTGCATGATAGGGGATATGGTACACCCACTCAATGCCATGTTCCCTAGCCCAGTTGTTGATGAGGCTGTTCTTGAAATGAGTTCCATTGTCTGACTCAATCCTCTCAGGGGTACCATGCCTCCAAAGAACTTGTTTTTCAAGTCCTAGAATGGTGTTACGGGCAGTAGCATGAGGCACAGGGTAGGTCTCTAGCCATCCCGTGGTGGCCTCTACCATTGTGAGCACATAGCGCTTGCCTTGGCGGGTTTGGGGAAGGGTGATGTAGTCAACCTGCCAGGCTTCCCCGTACTTATACTTGGACCATCGCCCGCCATACCATAGGGGCTTCACCCGCTTGGCCTGCTTGATGGCAGCACACGTCTCACAGTCATGGACAACCTGAGAAATACTGTCCATGGTTAGATCCACCCCTCGGTCTCGTGCCCACTTATAGGTGGCATCTCTACCCTGATGACCTGAGGCATCATGGGCCCATCGAGCTAGAAACAACTCTCCTTTGTGTTGCCAATCTAAGTCTATCTTTGACACCTCTATCTTTGCAGCTTGATCTACCTGCTCGTTGTTCCGGTGCTCCTCATTAGCCCGACTCTTGGGGACATGGGCGTCTACATGACGGACTTTGACAGGTAGCTTCTCTACCCGAGTGGCAATGTCCTTCCACTCATCTGCAGCCCAGATTGGCTTTCCCCTACGCTGCCAATTGGCCTTTTTCCACTTCTCCAGCCATCCCCACAGAGCATTGGCTACCATCCACGAATCAGTGTAGAGGTAGAGCTTTGGCCACTTCTCTCTTTCAGCAATGTCCAGGGCCAGTTGAACAGCTTTGAGCTCAGCGAGTTGGCTTGACCCACCTTCTCCTTCAGTGGCTTGTGCAACCTGTCTTGTGGGGCTCCATACAGCTGCTTTCCACTTTCGTTTCATCCCAATGATGCGGCAGGAACCGTCAGTGAAAAGAGCATAGCGTGTTTCTTCTGCTGGCAGTTGGTTGTATGGTGGAGCTTCTTCAGCACGTGTCACTTGTTCCTGCTCCTCTTCATCCATGAGACCAAAGTTTTCACCTTCCGGCCAGTTTGTAATTATTTCCAAAATCCCAGGGCGATTTGGGTTTCCAATGCGGGCGCACTGAGTGATGAGGGCAATCCATTTGCTCCATGTGTCATTGGTGGCATGGTGGGTAGAGGGAACTTCTGCTTTGATCATCCATCCCAGCACTGGTAGTCGAGGTGCCAGCAGGAGCTGTGTTTCGGTGCCTACTACTTCTGAGGCGGATTGAACTCCTTCATAGGCGGCCAAGATTTCCTTCTCTGTTGGAGTGTAGTTGGCTTCAGACCCTCTGTAGCTTCGACTCCAGAATCCCAGTGGTCGGCCCCGAGTCTCCCCAGGCACCTTTTGCCAAAGGCTCCAGGACAGACCATGGCTTCCGGCTGCTGAGTAGAGCACGTTCTTCACATCTGGTCCCGTCCTGACTGGGCCAAGGGCCACTGCATGAGCGATCTCCTGCTTGATCTGGGCAAAGGCTTGTTGCTGTTCAGGGCCCCAGTGAAAATTGTTCTTCTTGCAGGTGACCAGATAGAGAGGGCTCACAATCTGGCTGTACTCAGGAATGTGCATCCTCCAGAAACCTATGGCGCCTAGGAAAGCTTGTGTTTCCTTTTTGTCGGTTGGTGGACACATTGCTGTGATCTTGTTGATGACTTCAGTTGGAATCTGACGCCTTCCATCGTGCCACTTTACTCCCAGGAACTGGATCTCACGAGCTGGTCCCTTAACTTTGCTCTTCTTGATAGCGAAACCAGCCTCCAGGAGGATCTGGATGATCTTCTCTCCTTTCTCAAACACTTCCATTGCTGTGTTTCCCCACACAATGATGTCATCGATATACTGTAGATGTTCCGGAGCCTCACCCTTTTCCAGTGCAGCCTGGATCAGTCCATGGCAGATGGTGGGGCTGTGTTTCCACCCCTGGGGCAGTCGGTTCCAGGTGTACTGCACTCCTCTCCATGTGAAGGCAAACTGAGGCCTGCATTCTGCAGCTAGAGGAATGGAGAAAAATGCATTAGCAATGTCAATTGTGGCGTACCATTTTGCTGCCTTGGACTCCAGCTCGTACTGGAGTTCCAGCATGTCCGGCACAGCAGCGCTCAATGGTGGAGTCACTTCGTTCAAGGCACGATAGTCCACAGTCAATCTCCATTCTCCATCAGACTTGCGCACAGGCCAGATGGGGCTGTTGAAGGGTGAGTGGGTTTTGCTGACCACCCCTTGGCTCTCCAGCTCACGGATCATCTTGTGGTTGGGGATCACAGCATCTCGAGTTGTTCTGTACTGTCGGCGATGCACTGTTGAAGTGGCAATTGGTATTTGTTGCTCTTCCACCTTCAGAAGACCTACAGCAGATGGGTTCTCTGATAGTCCAGGCAAGGTATTCAACTGCTTAACATCCCCTGTCTCTACAGCTGCTATCCCGAATGCCCACCTAAATCCCTTTGGGTCTTTGAAATATCCATTTCGGAGGAAGTCTATGCCCAAAATGCATGGGGCTTCTGGACCAGTCACAATAGGGTGTCTCTTCCACTCATTTCCAGTCAAGCTCACATCAGCCACCACCAAAGTAAAATCTTGTGAACCCCCTGTCACCCCAGCAATGGAAATAGATTCTTCCCCCAAATGTCTTGATGGGAGTATTGTGCACTGTGCTCCAGTGTCAACTAAGGCCTCATATTTTTGTGGTTCTGATGTGCCAGGCCAACGAATCCACACAGTCCAAAAAACACGGTTTTCCCTAGCCTCTACCTGGCTAGAGGCAGGGCCCCTCTAAGCCTGATTATCCTTTTTTCCCTGGGTAACCGGAGCTGCTTCCTTCTTGCTGGAACTTCCTCTCACAGTTTTGCCATCCAACAAGTCATGCAGCCCTTGTGTCATAGCATCAGTAGATTCTCCATCCCATCTTTTCATGCTTTCTCCACAATCACGCAGGAAGGACCACAGCTTAGCCCGTGGGATGCCTTTTCCCTCTCTATCTAGGGAACGTTTGCGTGTGGTGCCAGAGCCTCTAACCTGTACTGCAGAGATCTGGAGAATGTTCTCCTTGAGTTCTTTGTGATTCTCCTCTATCTTGTCTTCTAATTTCGTTATACGCGTTTCCAGAGCTGCAATTCTTGCATGTGTTGGACCATGCACAGCATCTGCATATGTTCGGAGCTTCTTCGCCATATCAAGCACGGTCTCCGCTGTCTCATCCCGCTTCATTATTGCTAAAGCAGAGGAGTATTCTTGTGGCCCAAGTCGTACAAGTTTTCGCCACATCACAGGTGTGCATGGTACCAAGTCGGGGTTCCTAGTGTTTATGTCATCTGAGAAGACAATCTCTGCCACTGCCATTTCCCTCAAGCGCTGGATCCCTTGTTCAATGGTTTTCCACTGGGTTTGCTGCATATAGAGATCGTCAGCACACAGATATCTTTGTGCCACACTTCTCAGGACCCGTTCCCAGAGACTGCAAGGACTAGCCTCCCTCATCATTTCTTGGTCAATAACTGGATCATGTGATAGGGATCCCAGATGTCTTGCTTCAGTGCCATCCAGTATTGTAGCCTCGCCTGCAGCATCCCAAAGACGGACTAACCAACTAATTATAGATTCATCAGATCGTCGAGTATAATCCTTTCTTAGGCCACGAAGGTCCTTCAGGGAAAAGGACTCAATAGTATCTCCTGCTCTTGCAGCAGTTGGTTGGGCTCCTGATCTTGTAGCAGCTGGTTGGGCTCCTGATGTTGTAGCAGCTGGTTGGGCTCCCGATTGTGTGCCAGTTGGTTGGGCTTGCAATTTTGTATCAGTTGGTTCAGCTTCTGATTGTGTATCATCAGTTGCTTCACCTTCTGATTGTGTGTCAGGTGGTTTGACTACTGACTGGGTGTCAGGAGGCATTGAGGATCCTTCACCTGAATCATCGTCTACTGGTCGATCGGTTTTGTCCGTGTGCTTCTTTCCCTTCTTTACTGCAGCAACTGCTGGTGTCTTAGCCTCACTGTCTGGTTTAGCTGCAGCCTGAATAGCTGTGGGATTGGCTGCAGCCTGAGTGACTGATTTATCTCCCTGCTCCCCTGCCTCTATCTGCTGCCCTACAGTGTTTAGCAGTGTCTGACTCATTCTAGAAAAGCTATAAACTATATAGAGGAAGGTCACCAGGTGAAATACCAGGGAGGTGGGGTCTTTAACATTCAGGAGACCCTGAACTTTCTCCAAAAGCGATGTAACTGACTCAAAAGAGAAGAAGGAAAGAAGAGGCTGAAGAGCCTCATTCCCTACTCCTCCTCTAACAAACTGGGTGCAATTGTTGATAAATTCCCAAAACATGCTACTGGAACTAGGACGCAGGGCAGGACGAAAAAACCATAAACCGAACATACCCAGAACAAACTCCAGTATCTTTATAAGCTTCTTGTAAGCCATAATCACCGAACCCAGCAAAATAACTATTCTAAATTGTGCATCCCTAGTGTAAAAGCTGTATGTTAGGGACAATATTGGAGCTATTTCTGGGTAAGAAAACAAACCTAGGGACCAGAAAGGTATTAAGATCTCAAAAAAGCCTAGGGAACAGAAATGCAGAAAAGACTCCATTCTAAGAGACATTAGGAATTCAAGAAGCAACATGGCCACTGTTTAATCCCCACCCAAGGGACAAACAAACAAACAAAAAAAAAGCAGTTAATAATAATCAATACAAGTTTTTTCCACTCTCTCGTGCCCCGCAGTGGGCGCCAATCAGCAGTATGTCCTGGTTTGGGGCAAATTTGGGAGAAAACCCCTGTATAGGATCCCTCAAAGGAAGCAAACCCAGGTGGCCCCTCCCTCCAACCAGTCTGGTAAAAAAAAAAACAAACCTCTTTGGAGAAAAGTGGAAAAAACTATTTTACTAAACAAATGTGCATACAAGTATAAAGAATGAATAATATGAAACAATAAAACCTCTCCTTCTGAAGTGAGATGGCAAATTGAGAAAGTCCTTGCCGTGGGTGGAGCTCGGCTCGGCTCGGCTCTCTCTCAGTCTCTCAGTCTCTCCTCAGTCCCAGTCCCTCCGGCGCTGCTGGAAAAATGCCGAGGTCCAGGCCCCGGTGGGCCGCAGGTGCAGCCCCCAGTGCTCCCCTGGGTTTTCAGTCCAGAGTAGGTTTAAACAGTTCCAAGAAAAAGGGAAAAAAAAAAACAGTCCAGGGAACTTCTCTGCCCTAGCTAGCTGAAACTAACTAAAAGCAAAAAAAATCTCTGTCCTGCAGTCTCCAAGCCTCCGCCGAACACACCGTCCGGAGAAGAATGAGGAGGAGTCAGGCAGTTTTCTCAAAACAAACTCCGCGCTTCTCCTTGCTCTTAGAACCAGTCTTAAAGGCACAGGACTCAATATACAGCACAAACAGAACAGACGATTGGGGATACAAGCATCATAAAGTTACCCTAGGACAAAGGCCATTCTTGAAATGGGTCCCATTGTCCGACTCGATTCTCTCAGGGGTGCCATGTCTCCACAGGACCTGCTTTTCAAGGCCTAAGATAGTATTCCGAGCAGTAGCATGAGGCACAGGGTAGGTCTCCAACCATCCAGTGGTGGCTTGCACCATAGTCAGCACATAACGCTTGCCTTGGCGGGTTTGGGGAAGGGTGATGTAGTCAATCTGCCAGGCCTCCCCATACCTGTACTTCAACCATCGTCCACCGTACCACAGAGGCTTTACCCGCTTGGCCTGTTTGATTGCAGCGCAGGTCTCACAGTTGTGGATGACTTGTGAGATGTTGTCCATAGTAAGGTCCACCCCTCGGTCACGGGCCCATCAGTATGTTGCATCTCTCCCCTGATGACCAGATGCATCATGGGCCCAACGGGCTAGGAATACTTCTCCCTTGTGTTGCCAGTCTAGATCCACCTGTGATACTTTCACCTTGGCGGCTTTGTCCACCTGCTCGTTGTTGTAATGCTCTTCATTAGCCTGACTCTTGGATACATGTGCGTCCACGTGTCGAACCTTCATGGTCAGCTTCTCTACTCGAGCGGCGATGTCTTGCCAAATCTCAGCAGCCCAGATGGGTTTCCCTCTGCGCTGCCAATTGGCCTTTTTCCAGCGATTCAGCCATCCCCACAGAGCATTAGCTACCATCCACGAGTCGGTGTAGAGATAGAGTCTTGGCCACTTCTCTCGTTCGGCAATATCTAAAGCTAGCTGGATGGCTTTAAGTTCTGCAACCTGACTTGATCCACCTTGTCCCTCAGTCGCTTGTGCAACTCTTCGTGTGGGGCTCCATACTGCAGCTTTCCATTTCCGGTTGGCACTTACAATTCGGCAGGAACCGTCAGTGAAAAGGGCATATTGTCTTTCAGTCTCCGGTACCTTGTTATACGGTGGGGCTTCCTCGGCACGTGTCACTTCTTCTTCTTCTTCAGAAGATAACTCAAAAGTCTCACCTTCAGGCCAGTTATAATTTCCAGAATCCCAGGGCAATTCGGGTTTCCAATACGGGCGCGCTGTGTGATGAGGGCAATCCATTTGCTCCATGTGGTGTCAGTGGCATGATGCATGGAAGGAACCTTTCCCTTGAACATCCATCCCAGCACTGGTAGTCGGGGTGCCAAAAGCAGCTGCGTTTCAGTGCCAATTACTTCTGAGGCAGCTTGAACTCCTTCATAGGCGGCCAAGATTTCCTTCTCTGTGGGAGTGTAGTTGGCTTCAGACTTTCTGTAGCTTCGGCTCCAGAATCCCAGTGGTCGGCCCCGAGTCTCCCCAGGCACCTTCTGCCAAAGGCTCCAGGACAGACCATTGTTCCCGGCTGCTGAGTAGAGCACGTTCTTCACATCTGGTCCCGTCCTCACTGGGCCAAGGGCTACCGCATGAGCGATCTCCTGCTTGATCTGGGCAAAGGCTTGTTGCTGTTCAGGGCCCCATTGGAAATCGTTCTTCTTGCGGGTGACCAGGTAGAGAGGGCTCACAATCTGGCTGTACTCAGGAATGTGCATCCTCCAGAAACCTATGGCGCCTAGGAAAGCTGGTGTTTCCTTCTTGCTGGTCGGTGGGGACATGGCGGTGATCTTATTGATGACCTCAGTGGGAATCTGCCGCCGTCCATCTTGCCACTTTACTCCCAGGAACTGGATTTCTTGAGCCGGTCCCTTCACTTTACTTCGCTTAATGGCAAAACCAGCTTTCAGCAGAATCTGGATGATTTTTTCTCCTTTCTCGAAGACTTCCCCTGCTGTGTTCCCCCATACAATGATGTCATCAATGTACTGTAGATGTTCAGGAGCCTCACCTTTTTCCAGTGCAGTCTGGATCAGTCCATGGCAGATGGTGGGGCTGTGTTTCCACCCCTGGGGCAGTCGGTTCCAGGTGTACTGTACGCCCTTCCAGGTGAATGCAAACTGGGTCCTGCACTCTGCTGCCAAAGGAATGGAGAAGAAGGCATTGGCAATATCAATGGTCGCATACCACTTTGCTGCCTTGGACTCCAGCTCGTACTGAAGCTCCAACATATCTGGCACAGCAGCACTTAGTGGTGGGGTGACTTCATTCAGAGCACGGTAATCCACAGTCAGTCTCCATTCTCCACTGGACTTACGCACTGGCCATATAGGGCTGTTGAAAGGTGAACGAGCCTTGCTGACCACCCCTTGGCTTTCCAGTTTACGAATCATCTCGTGGATAGGAATCACAGAGTCTCTGTCGGTGCGGTATTGCCGTCGGTTTACTGTTGTTGTGGCGATTGGTACCTGTTGTTCTTCAACTCTTAGTAGTCCCACAGCACAGGAGTCATCTGAGAGACCAGGCAAGGTACTCAGTTGTCTGATGTCTTCTGTCTCTACAGCAGCTATTCCAAAAGCCCAGCGATATCCTTTCGGATCTTTGAAGTATCCATTTCTGAGGTAGTCTATGCCGAGGATGCATGGGGCCTCTGGGCCAGTCACAATGGGGTGTTTTTGCCACCCATTCCCGGTTAAACTCACTTCGGCCTCCAATACAGTCAACTGCTGGGACCCTCCTGTCACTCCAGAAATAGAAATGGATTCTGTTCCTACATACCTTGATGGCATCAGGGTACATTGGGCACCAGTGTCAACCAAAGCCGTATATTTTTGTGGGTCAGATGTGCCAGGCCATCGGATCCACACAGTCCAATAGATCCGATTGTCCCTTTCCTCTACCTGGCTAGAGGCAGGGTCCCCCTATTCCTGGTCATGGTACACGTTGCTTTCTTCCTGTAAATATGTTCCTGAGATCCCTTCAAGTGGATCAGTCATATCATCCTTCCTGTACCATCGGGAGTTCTGTGCCTTTGAGACTGGAGCAGTGTTGGCTCTAGATAAGCTCTTCGTGGTAGGTGTCTCTCTCTTCAGTTCACATACCCGGGCTGCTAAGGAGGAGGTGGGTTTTCCATCCCAATTCCTCATATCTTCTCCATGCTCCCAAAGAAAAGACCAGAGGTTACCCCGTGGAGTGTATCCTCTCTCCCTGGCTGGTGGGTACCTGCTCCTAATGGCAGAGACTCTTGTTGGTTCTGGTGAGATGTGGTAAATTTCTTCCTTAAGTTCCTTTTTCAGTTTCTGATGGCCCTCTTCAATCAAACTCTGGACTTGCTCAGCCAGCCTTGTTTCCACGGATGAGACATGGGTACGAAATGGGGCAGTGACAGTATCCTCGTAAATTCTTAGTTTATTGACTAAGACACCCACCTTGTCCTCACCTTCCCTCCATTGCAGCGTTGCCAGGTAACGGGAGTACATCTCTGGTCCAAGCCGTGCAAATCTCAACCACATCTGCGATGTGCACTGGACATCATCTGGGCTTTTAGGAAATCTCTCGTCTTCTGAGAAAATTATCTCCAGCACAGCCAATTCCCTCAGGCATCGGATACCTTGTTCCATTGTGCTCCATTTTCCTTGGTGCACCTGGAGGTCTTCTTTACAAAGGTATCTGTCCCTCACACTTGTTAGCAGTCGCCGCCAGAGGCTGAGAGTTTGTTGGGTTCTCCCGATCCCCTGGTCAATGACCACATCCCGAGACAGCGATCCCAGTTGCCTGGCCTCACTTCCGTCCAGAATGATGTCATTGGCTGTAGCGTCCCAGATGGGGAGCAGCCAGGTCAGGATGGACTCGTTTGTCTGGCGGGTGAATTCCCTCCGCAGGTCACGCAGTTCACCCAGGGATAGAGAGCGGGTAATGATCTCTGGCTCTGTCCCATCTGGAGTGCCAAAATATATGTGCTGGCTTGAAGGCAAAACCAGAAAGAGACTCCAAGTCAGAAAAAACAATTTAATAGGAGAGGAAAAAAAAAGTAAAATAAAATAAAACACATGCAATGGTACAAAAGATCACTGACAGAGTCAGAATACAACCTGAAACCGTGGTGGTAGCAGTGCAAATGAAGTGGTCTTGTTGAAGCAGTGTTCTTGCAGAAAGGTCTGGTAGCTCTTGTCCTCTGGGAGTCCAGTGGGTAAGGCTGCTTGTGCTGTCCCAGAGCCCAGATTATATCCAGGTGGGAATGCTTGGCTCCTCCCCCTGGGCGGAGCATCTCACAATGGACTGATATCATTTTATCAGTTTTGTAATGGGTTTTTGATTGCTTATTAAACAGACATAGCTCCTGGAGGGAGTTATCTATGAGTCATGCAGGAAGGCATTGATGGGCCATTAACAGAAGATAGTCTGGAGGCAGGGGGCAAGAGAAACAGTGGTGCACAACAATAGTTTCAACATTTCATGTAGATGGTGATAGAATACATACCTTGGGCACATTTTACATTGTAACCTAGGACAGGGGTGCTTTGTGAACCTAGCTCAAGACATGTGCTATGGCTGTCAAAATGTAAACAAGATGGCCCCCACATCTGTGTCAATGCCAGTCAGGAAGGGACATGGCAGGGACAGGGATACCTGGGGCTCTGAAGCCCATCACCTGCCCACTCACCTCCTGCTGTCCATCATCCAGGGTTTCAGAGACATCTTTTCACTTGTGGGTGGAGGTAGGGGTTGAGCAGGAGCACATGTGGGGTGCTCTCCCCTTCTGTGTGAAGGTGATCTGGATATGCAGCAGCTCTGCCCTCTGCCAGGCGCTGTGTGACCCACACGGGGAGGGGGGGGGAACGTGTCTAATCCTTGTTCCTGTTTGTGAAAAATGCCAATCACTTGTTTTAAAATTTTAATAACAATAAAATGGTTATAAAAATAGTAATAGAATTAGAGTAATAAAAAAATTGAACAATTAGGGTTAGGACAATACGAGACAATAAAAACAAAGTAACAGACATCTGGATGCCTTTCTGGGCAAAAAGGTCCGAAAAAGGACCCCGTTAACAGAGGATTAACTCTTAAAAGCTATAGCCTGTTGAATATTCATACGTCTCATACATGGTGCATAAATTCCATTCAAGCAAAGAATTCTCTCTGGTCATTGTCACTTTTTTTCCTTAATTTCTATGGCATCTTCAGGTCTGAGCGAGGCAGAAGTTGGTCTCTTCTGAGAGAACTGTTCAATTTTTTTATTACTCTAATTCTATTTTTATAACCATTTTATTTACTATTAAACTTTCAAAAATTTAAAACAAGTGATTGGCGTTTTTCACAATTATGGTAGCAGAGGATGGTTATAACACCTCACTGCTGGTGCTCCAGTGGAATCAGGGTGAAGACGGCGCGCCCTGCCTGGTTGGCAGCCTCGCTCTGTGTTCCCCTAGTGTGACCGACAGATGCAGGTTACGATCCATGGCCAAAAGGAGGCAATAAAACAAAGAAAAGGGAAAAGATTCCCTAAAACTGCAGTAATTAGCCCCTAAGACTAAAGTGTACACGAAGACAAAGACTCAAAGACAAAGGATAGGTAAGTATTGGTTTGGACAGGGAAGATAAGGGGGGGATGAATATGTGTGAATGAGAGGCAGCTGGTTATCCCAGACCTGCTAAGTGAGTGCGGAGTCTCCTATGCTGCGTTTCTGTTCTTTTGTGAGAAAGACGGCCAGTGAAGAGATGAAGCGGGTGATAAGCAGAGTGAGATAAACCCCCGGGGAAGCTGGGACTGAGTCTTAGGGAAGGGGTGGGACCCCTAGGAGAGAGGAAGCCAAGGGTGTTCCTGGCATAATCCATGGAAAAAAAAAAAAAAAAAAAAAAAAAAAAAAAAAAGTGTGGAAAGGGCCCCTAAAAATTTTGCTGGATTGGGGGGGTGAGTGCCCAAGAGCATCCAGGATAGAAACCTGCTGGGCTGAGGGATTAATATCCCAAGGGCACCCAGGGTTCTGCCAGATTGAGGTCATGCCCAAGAGCATCTAGGGTTGGACAACACAGATGGATTGAGGGGATATCCAAGAGCACCGGGACTGGCCAGTAACACCTAAAATTGTAATAGGTGAATTGAAAGTAAAAGGTACCTTATTGTTGTCCTGTTGTGTGTGAGAATGAGTCACACACAAAATCTGCCTCAGCCTCCTGGGTGGGTGGGACTGTGGCAAGAGGTCTAAGTGACCCGCAAACAGGCCATTGTTCCCCCGGGCGGGTGGGGGCTATGGCAGAACGTGTGTGACACGCAAATCAGCCTTTTCCCCTCTGGGCGTGTGGAGGCGGGGCTGTGGTAAAAGTGTAAGTGACACGCAAATCAGCCTCATAGGTGGACCTGCACCAGAGGCAACCAGATTCTGGGCCCTCCTCAAAAGCCCAGCTATACTGGAACCCAGAGGCCAACCCCAAGGCGAGGGGGGCCCACAGAGAGCTCCGATTCTCTGGTGACAGGGATTGGCTTCATGACCTAAGGGTGTGAAAGAATGTGTAAAAGTGAAGGAGAAATAAAGTAAGAGTCAATGAATGAAAGTATATGTAATGTAGATTGTTTATTTTAAAATTCACTATATCTCCTTGGAGGGAGGTGTATTGTATTGAATAGTTTTGTGAGAAAAAGGGGATTTTTTTTGTGTGTGTGCATAGATAAAAGTAAGTGGTCTTTAGGTTGTAAGAGAAAGTGAAAAACAGAGGTGGGGGATGAATAGATGAGATCTTAGAAAACGGGACAGAAAAACAGTAAGTTGAATACAGGGAAGAAAAAAGGGTGTAAAAAATTACCAATGGAAATACCTCAAGATAGCCCTCTCAGTGTTATGTTAGCTAACTGGGATAAAAACCCTTGTACAAGAAGAAAGGAAAAGATAAAGATGATACAATTTTGCATGATAGAATGGGCAGAGAAGGAAATAAGATCCGACCACATTTATTGGCCCAGATACGGCTCTTTTGAGAACTGAATTTGTCAGGCTCTAAATGTATTTGTAAATTCAAAGGAACTGTTTAATCCCAAAGAAAGAGAATATGCCACATGTTAGACAGGAGATTTTAGGAGAATAAAAATCTTTAACGTATCAGAAACCCCTGAGATGAAACAAGAAAAGAAAAAGGGTAAAGAAAAGGGAGGGGAACAAGAAGAAAAGAAGGAAAAAGAGTGGGATCCTTTGCAGGCTTTGCCCCCTCCGTTCCCGCTCGCTCTCCCGCCGTTTGTGGCCAAGCCCCCTGTCCCGGGTTTCGCTTCAGCCCCGCCTGCCCCGGTTCCCGTCCCGAGTGCCGGCTCGCAGCCCACAGCAGCTGCGCCGGTCCCCGCATCCATCCCATCCCCGGCCCCGCCGGTGAATTTGTCTGCCCCGGCTGCACGGTCCGCGGCTGCCCTAAGAACCGTGCAGGGGGTCCCTCCTGACGCGTGGTCTAAGACCACCGCCCCGACCGTGCCAGGGGTCCCGTCGGTCCCAGCCGTCCCATCTCCAATCGCTTCCCCCACTACCCTATCCCCGGCTGCCCTGCCCGTGCCGGCTGCGCTGGGCGCTGCCGCTGCCGCTTTGTCTCAGCCGGAAGCCGCTGACTCAGCCGCCATTAGCCCCATGCAGGCTGTCCACGCTCCCCTCTGGTATCCCCCAGAAGTGCCCCCTCCTCTGCCGGTCCCGGCAGCAAACCCTGCCTACGCTCCGCCCTTGGAGGACCAAGCCTCGGCGCTTTGCCCTCCCCTCACCGCCCTTCCTGCCCTGAGCTCCGTTCCCTCAGTAACCACAGCTGCTGCTCAGAGAAACGACTTCTCCCTAGAAATGCCTTATCGAAACACTAAAAGTTCAGTTAAAAGACAGCCCTCTCTGAGTTTTTTCTCAAAACACGGGAAAAAGACAACAGAGGATAAAAGCCAAAAATGGGATAAAGAAATTAGTCTATTTCCACTAAGAGAAGTCCCAATGGGAGGGGGTGGAACAGGGTTTGTAAATGCCCCTTTGACTTCTTCTGAGGTCAGAAATTTTTAAAAAGAAATCAAAGGAATTTTGGAGGACCCCATAGGCACAGCCGAACAATTAGACCAATTTTTAGGTCCGAATATTTATACTTGGGAAGAGATGCAGTCTATAATGAAAATAATATTTTCTCAGGAAGAAAGGCAATTAATCGGAGCAGCTGGAATAAAAGTTTGGGGAAAAGAAATCCCACAGGGGGCCCCTGGAGAAAACAAAATGCCAACTGCGCCTCCTGAGTGGGGTCAAAATAATGAGGAGGGGAGGAAACACATGAATGAATATCGTAATTTAATAATCAAGGGAATAAAAGAGGCAGCACCCCGAGGGCAAAACGCTAAAAAGCTTTTGAGGCACAGCAAGAAAAAGACTCTCCAACTAAATGGTTAGACAGACTTAGGAGAAATATGAAACAATATTCCAGAATAGACCCTGAAACTTATGTGGGAAAAGCTTTGTTAAAGATTAACTTTGTTACTAATGCCTGGCCAGATATTAGAAAAAAAATAGAAAAAATTGAGGATTGGCATAATAAATCATCAGATGACTTATTAAAGGAGGCTCAGAAAGTTTATGTCCAAAGAGATGAAGAAAAAGCTAAACTGAAAGCAAAACTTATGGCAGTCACCATGCGAGAAAACAATTTCCAGAAAAATCAAAAACACACAGGCACTGCTTCTAGATATAAAATTAGTAGAGACAGGGGAAAGGAAAAGAATAGAATCCCAATACAAGCCAAGTCTCAGCAGCATTCCAGGAATGACTGCTTTTACTGTGGAGGCGAAGGACATTATAGGAGAAATTGTCCTAAGCAGGTAATGGATCTAAAAATCTTCAAAGAGATGAGCACAGAGGAGGAATAGAGAGGTCAAAGGCTCTATTTTTTAGGGGACAAATACCATCTAAAGCCTGTGATAACTCTAAAAGTGGGTCCCCAAGGAGAAGAATTAGAATTTGTGGTAGATACGGGGGCAGAAAGAACCTGCCTGCTAAATGTACCAAAAGGTTATAGTGTGAGTAAAGATACTGCAAAAGTATCAGGGGCAAAAGGAGAAACTTTTACAGTTCCAGTCATTAAAGATGTAGAAATTGAAGGGGAAACTAAAATTTGGGTGGGAGATGTCTTATTGGTCCCAAGGGCAGGTAGCAACTTACTAGGAAGAGACTTACAAGTGAAATTAGGAATAGGGGTTATACCAGAAGATGGGAAAATGACAGCTAAAGTTTTAAAATTAGGCCAAGAGGATGAAGAAAAAATTAACAAGGAAGTTTGGGCTGGGGAAGGAAATAGGGGAGGATTAAATATTGACCCTATAAGTGTTACAATAGAGAGAGAAGATTGTCCCATATGTGTACGTCAACACCCCATATCTTTAGAAGGACGGGAAGGTTTGAAGCCACTAATAGAAGGACTAATAAAGGACAGGACATTAGAACCTTGCATGTCTCCCCATAATACCCCTATTCTCCCAGTAAAGAAGCCTGATGGGAGTTATAGACTAGTACAAGATTTAAGGGAGATTAACAAAAGAACTCAGTCTCACTACCCAGTGGTACCCAATCCCTATACACTTCTAAGTAAAGTTCCACCCCAGCATCAGTGGTTTAGTGTAGTGGATCTTAAAGATGCTTTTTAGGCCTGTCCACTAGCCAAGGAGAGCTGAGATGTCATTGCCTTTGAATAGGAGGATCCAAAAACTGGAAGAAAGCAGCAATTAAGATGGACGAAATTACCGCAGGGGTTCACAGAGTCTCCAAACTTATTTGGGCAAGCTTTAGAAAAAATTCTGCAAGCCTTTTCCACTCCTCCTAGAATACAAATTATCCAATATGTGGATGATCTTTTACTGTCTGGGGAAGATGAAGTAGAAGTTAGAGAAACTACAATAAAACTTTTAAATTTTCTTGGAGAAAAAGGATTAAGGGTATCAAAAGGGAAACTAAAATTTGTAGAACCAGTGGTAAAATATCTTGGACACTTGATAAGTAAGGGTAGTCGAAGGCTCAATCCAGAGAGAATTTCAGGAATTTTATCCCTTCCACCTCCCTCTTCAAAGAGGGAAATCAGAAAACTACTCAGATTATTGGGATATTGTAGATTATGGACTGAGGGGTACACACAGGCAGTAAAATTTTTGTATGAAAAGTTGACAGAGGGAGATAATATAAAATGGACCAAGGAAGATGATGATAAATTAGAAAAATTGAAGTTAAAACTGGCCTCAATACCAGCTTTAAGCTTACCTTCACTAGAAAAACCCTTTCATCTGTATGTGAATGTAGAAAAGGGGGTAGCTCATGGAGTTCTGATCCAGGAGTGGGGAGGAATAAAGAGACCAGTAGCTTATTTATCAAAGATGTTGGACCCAGTGAGCCACAGCTGGCCAGTATGAGTTCAAGCTATAGCAGTCACTGCAATCCTGGTAGAAGAAAGTCGTAAGCTTACTTTTGGAGGTAAACTAATTGTGTGTACACCTCACGCGGTTCGAAATGTGTTAAATCAGAAAGCTGAAAAATGGTTGACAGACTCTAGAATGTTAAAATATGAAGGAATCTTGATAGACAGTGATGATCTGACATTAGAAGTAAACAGAAGTTTAAATCCAGCTCAATTCTTATATGGAGAACCAGTAGATAAGCTAATACATAATTGTTTAGAAATTATCCAATACCAAACAAAAGTTTGAGGGGATCTTGAAGAACAAGTCCGTTCAGAAGGGGAAATAATCTATGTGGATGGTTCCTCCAGATGTCTACAAGGAAAAAGAATGTCAGGGTATGCAGTAGTTGATGGAAAAAACATGCAAACTATTGAAAAAGGAGTGATACCAGAAATAAGAGGAAATAATTTAGCAGATCAGGAAGCTAAGGATGCAGCAGAAAATAGAGCTGAAAGAGTTATGTCAATATAAACTCCAAATGAAGAAAAATTGGAAATCCCAAAGTTTAGTGAAACAGAGAAAAAAGAATTAAACAAGGTAGGAGGAGAACAGGCTGAATCAGGGAAATGGAAACTTCCTGATGGAAGACAATTACTTAATAAAATACTTACTAAAAAAATATTAGAAGACATGCATCAGTGTGGTGGTTTCAGGCAAATTTTGGGAGAAACCCTCCCACGGGGCCCCCCTCCCCTCCTCCAACTGGTTCGGGAAAAAGAATTCCTCAGAGAGAAGTGGAAAAAACCTGTTTATTAAACAGGCAAAACACTCCCAGCACAATACCCGATGACAAGAGCTTCGTGCCGCTTACGGAGGGATAACAAACTTAAAGAAAGTCTCCTCTTGAGGGTCGTCACTGTGCTCCACCGCTCCGTCTCCGCTGACGTTGGCAGAAAAGGAGATGCGCAGGGCTGGTCTTGGTGGGGTGGGTCCCCTGTGGAGGCCCCCGGTGCTTCCCCAGGTCCTTAGTCTGGAGAGGGTGGAACAGTTCCGAGGAGAGGGCAAAAAAAAGCCAAAAGGAAGAAAAAAAGGGAAAAAAGGAAAAAAAAAGGCAAAAGGAAAAAAAAAAGCAAAAAGCTTCAGCTATTCTACAGCGTCTAACTACGCTAGCACTAACTAACTAACTGCCGGGGAAAAAACAACAGAGCTTCTTTCGTCTCGCCGTGTTCCAACTCCCCCGCTTCAAGGTCACTCCGATGAGCAGAGTTTTCCTGGGGAAAAACAAACTGCGCTTGCCCTCCCCCCGGCACCCAACAGACGATTGGGGATACACAGTCACCCCAGGACATCTTCCACCCCTTATCCCCATATCGTCGACTTACAGACATAACCAATGTATATTCCACATAAAACTTCCATCCATTCTCCCCACAAAAACAAACAAGCAATACCCATCATGATCCTGTCACGTTCCACACTGAGCCACTGAATCCAGGCCCCAGACTGCAGGGCAGAAGGATTCCTCTCTCACTTACTTATACCTTCAACACTTGCTCATACCTTCAACACTTAACACATACCCTCTCACTTACACATTTCCCCCTATTTCATTCTGCATGGTTTAATGTACAAACAATAGCAATAGCATTCAGCAGACAGTGATGTTTGTAAATGATTCTCACCCAACAATCAGATCTCCCTGAGGTACACATCGTGTTGTTCCATCTTTCTGCATTATCCACCATGTGCAACCTGGTCCCTGAGCAAAGACAACCCCACGAATGGGTTTGTCTGTACTTGAGGCAGATTTGATCCACACTGACTTCCCTAACAGACCTCTGGCATGCACCACTGGGACTTTATCTCCATCTATTGTATGTAGAGGCTCAGCCTGGGCAGGGCCTGCTCGGTTGGTGGAGCCTCGGGTGTTGACCAACCAGGTGGCCTTTGCCAAATGCTGCTCCCAATTCTTGAAAGATCCCCCACCCAATGCTTTCAACTGGGTTTTTAACAATGCATTGTGCCTCTCCACTTTGCCTGCAGCGGGTGCATGGTAGGGAATATGGTACACCCACTCAATGCCATGTTCCCTAGCCCAGGTGTTAATAAGGCTGTTCTTGAAATGAGTCCCGTTGTCTGACTCAATTCTCTCGGGGGTACCATGCCTCCACAGGACTTGTTTTTCAAGGCCCAGGATGGTGTTCCGGGCAGTAGCATGGGGCACAGCATAGGTCTCCAGCCACCCCGTGGTGGCTTCAACCATTGTGAGCACGTAGCGCTTGCCTTGGCGGGTTTGGGGAAGGGTGATGTAGTCAATCTGCCAGGCTTCCCCATACTTATACTTGGACCATCGCCCGCCATACCATAGGGGCTTCACCCGCTTGGCCTGCTTGATGGCAGCACACGTCTCACAGTCATGGATAACCTGAGAAATACTGTCCAAGGTTAGATCCACCCCTCGGTCTCGGGCCCACTTATAGGTGGCATCTCTGCCCTGATGGCCTGAGGCATCATGGGCCCATCGAGCTAAAAACAACTCTCCCTTGTGTTCCCAATCTAAGTCTATCTTTGACACTTCTATTTTTGCTGCCCGATCTACCTGCTCGTTGTTCCGGTGCTCCTCATTAGCTCTACTCTTGGGAATGTGGGCATCTACGTGGCGGACTTTCACAGGTAGTCTCCCTACCCTGGTAGCAATGTCTTTCCACTCCTTAGCAGCCCAAATTGGTTTCCCTCCACGCTGCCAATTGGCCTCTTTCCACCTCTTCAGCCATCCCCACAGAGCATTGGCTACCATCCATGAATCGGTATAGAGGTAGAGCCTCGGCCACCCCTCTCTTTCAGCAATATCCAAAGCCAATTGAACAGCCTTGAGTTCTGCAAGTTGACTTGATCCACCCTCTCCTTCAGTGGCCTCAGCAACCTGTTGTGTAGGGCTCCACACAGCTGCTTTCCACTTCCGGTTCATCCCTACAATACGACAGGAACCGTCAGTGAAAAGGGCATAATGTGTCTCCTCTGCTGGCAATTGGTTGTATGGTGGAGCCTCTTCAGCCCGTGTCACTTGCTCTTGTTCTTCATCTATGAGGCCAAAATTTTCACCCTCAGGCCAATTGGTAATTATTTCCAAAATCCCAGGGCGATTCAGTTTACCCATACGGGCGCGCTGCGTAATAAGAGCAATCCACTTGCTCCATGTGGCATCAGTGGCATGATGGGTGGAGGGAATCTTCCCTTTGAACATCCACCCTAGCACAGGCAGTCGGGGTGCCAGGAGGAGTTGTGCCTCTGTACCAATCACCTCTGAGGCGGCCTGAACTCCTTCATAGGCTGCTAAGATTTCCTTCTCCGTTGGGGTGTAGTTGGCTTCAGACCCTCAGTAGCTTCGACTCCAAAATCCTAGTGGCCGGCCTCGAGTCTCCCCAGGCACCTTCTGCCAAAGGCTCCAGGACAGGCCATTGTTCCCGGCTGCTGAGTAGAGCACGTTCTTCACATCTGATCCCGTCCTGACTGGGCCAAGGGCTACTGCATGAGCGATCTCCTGCTTGATCTGGGCAAAAGCTTGCTGCTGCTCAGGGCCCCAGTGGAAATCATTCTTTTTGCGGGTGACCAGGTAAAGAGGGCTCACAATCTGGCTGTACTCAGGAATGTGCATCCTCCAGAAACCTATGGCGCCTAGGAAAGCTTGTGTCTCCTTCTTATTGGTTGGTGGAGACATTGCTGTAATCTTGTTGATGACCTCAGTGGGAATCTGCCGCCGTCCATCTTGCCACTTTACTCCCAGGAACTGGATCTCACGAGCTGGTCCCTTAACTTTACTCTTCTTGATAGCGAAACCGGCTTCCAGGAGGATCTGGATGATTTCCTTTCCCTTCTCAAACACTTCTGTTGCTGTGTTCCCCCACACAATGATGTCATCAATATACTGTAGATGTTCTGGAGCCTCACTCTTTTCCAGTGCAGCCTGGATCAGTCCATGGCAGATGGTGGGGCTGTGTTTCCACCCCTGGGGTAGTCGGTTCCAGGTGTACTGCACTCCCCTCCACGTGAAGGCAAACTGAGGCCTGCATTCTGCTGCCAAAGGAATGGAGAAAAATGCATTGGCTATATCAATCGTGGCATACCATTTTGCTGCCTTGGACTCCAGCTCGTACTGGAGCTCCAACATGTCTGGCACAGCAGCGCTCAGTGGTGGTGTCACCTCATTCAATGCACGGTAATCCACAGTCAATCTCCATTCTCCTTCAGATTTACGCACAGGCCAAATGGGGCTGTTGAAGGGTGAGTGGGTTTTACTAACCACCCCTTGGCTCTCCAGCTCTTGAATCATCTTATGGATGGGAATCACAGCATCTCGAGTTGTCCTATATTGTCGGCGGTGCACTATAGAAGTGGCAATTGGTACCCGTTGCTATTGTACTTTCAGGAGTCCTACTGCAGATGGATTCTCAGACAGTCCAGGCAAGGTATTCAATTGCTGGATGCCCTCTGTCACTACAGCCGCTATCCCGAATGCCCACTTGAGTCCTTTTGGGTCTTTGAAATACCCACTTCTGAGGTAATCTATGCCCAAAATGCATGGGGCCTCTGGGCCAGTCACAATAGGGTGTTTCTCCCACTCATTTCCAGTCAGGCTTACATCTGCTTCCACCAAGGTAAAATCCTGTGATCCCCCTGTCACGCCAGCAATAGAGACAGATTCTGCCCCTACATGTCTTGATGGCATTAATGTGCACTGCGCACCAGTATCAACCAAGGCCTCATACATTTGTGGTTCCGATGTGCCAGGCCAACGAATCCACACAGTCCAAAATACACGGTTTTCCCTAGCCTCTACCTGGCTAGAGGCAGGGCCCCTCTAAGCCTGGTTATCCTTCTTTCCTTGAGCGTATGTCTTAGAGGTTCCTTCAAGGGGGTCGGACATGTCATCATCGTCATACCTGGCAGTTTGGCTATGGGCAACTGGAGCTGCTTCCCTTTTGGTGGAACTCCCTCTCTGAGTCTTGACTTCCTTCAATTCACGCACCCGTTGTGCCAGGGCAGCCGTAGATTTCCCATCCCATCTTCTCATGTTTTCTCCGCAATCCCGCAGGAAGAACCACAGCTCAGCACGTGGAGTGTATCCTCTCTCCCTAGCCGGGGAGCGTCTACGTTGGGTACCAGAACCTCTGATCTGTACTGCTGAGATTTGGAGAAGGTCCTCTCTAATCTCCTCCCTGAGTTTCTTATGATTCTTATCTATTTTATCCTCTAGTTTCTGTAGACGTGTTTCTACAGCTGCAATTCTGGCGTGTGTTGGGCCATGCACAGCATCTGCATATGCTCGAAGCTTTTTTGCCATATCAAGCACCGTCTCCTCCATGTCCTCCCGCTTCATTACTGCTAAAGCAGAAGCGTATTCTAATGGCCCGAGTCGTATAAGTTTTCGCCACATCACAGATGTACATGATACCAAGTCTGGGTTCCTAGTGTTTATGTCATCTGAGAAAACCATCTCTGCCACTGCCATTTCTCTCAGGCGTTGAATCCCTTGTTCTATGGTCTTCCATGGGGTTTGCTGCATATAGAGATCATCTGCACACAAGTATCTTTCTGCCACACTTCCTAGGACCCGTATCCAGAGACTGCAAGGACTAGCCTCTCTCATCATCTCCTGGTCGATGACTGGATCATGTGACAGGGATCCCAGATGCCTCGCTTCAGTGCCATCCAGAATTGTAGCCTCACCTGCAGCATCCCAAAGACGGACTAACCAACTAATTATAGATTCATCAGGTTGTCGCCGGTAATCTTTTCTTAGGCCCCGAAGGTCCTTCAGGGAAAATGTATCAATATTTACTTCTGATCCTGAGCTAGAAGCTTTGGCCTCTGATTTTGGTGAAGGTCCTTCTCTTGCGTCATCATCGTCCACTGGTCGATCGGTTTTGACTGTGTGCTTCTTTGCTGGAGCAACTGCCAGGGGCTTAGGCTTAGTGTCTGGTTTAGCTGCCGACTCAGGCTCAGGTTTTAGTTCAACTGCTGGCTTCATAACTGGGGTGTTGGCTGCAGCCTGAGTGACTGGGGTAGCTGTTGATTTGTATCCCTTCCCCCCTGCCTCTGTCTGCTGCCCTACAGTCTCTAGCAATGTGCGATAAGCATATGCCAGGGCCCAGCTTACTGCAGCCACCTTTTCCCCCTTAGAGCCATCATGGCACCTCTCTTTCAGGTATTTCCCCAGCTCCACGGGATTCTGAATTTGTTCCCGTGGAAAATCCCAGACTACAGGGTCAGAGAATTCCTTGAGGAGTTGGCCCATATCCTCCCATTCTCCACACCACTCAGGATTTCCTCTGCCTGGGTCAGGAGTTTCATCAGCCCCTCTAGAAAGCTCCGCCCATATTCTAGAGAAGCTGCAGACTGTATAGAGAAGGCTTACCAGATGACATACCAGAAAGATAGTCTCTTTAACACTCAGGGGAAACTCAACATTCTCCAGCAATGATTTAACCGATTCAGAGGAGAAGAAGGAAACGAAAGACTGCAATGTTTCATCCTCTGCTCCTCCTCCCACAAACAGGGTGAATAACCATAACCATGACCCATACATAGTAGGAAAAGCTCTCAGGACCTTTATAAACTTCCTACAAATTATTATGATTGAACCAAGGCCAATAGCTACTCTAATCCGTGTCCCTCTACTGTAAAAACTGCGTATTAATGACAATATTGGGGCTATCTCTGGATATGCAAATAAACCTAATGACCACAAAGGTATTAAGACCTCAAAGAAGCCTAAGGATCCAAAACACATCAAGGCCCCCACCCCAAGAGACATGAGTTCACGCAGCATAATTACTGACTGCTGAATACTAATCAGCACAGGGTTTTTCCACTCTCTCACAGCCCCACGTATGGGCGCCAATATGTTTGTGGTGGTTTCAGGCAAATTTTGGGAGAAACCCTCCCACGGGGCCCCCCTCCCCTCCTCCAACTGGTTCGGGAAAAAGAATTCCTCAGAGAGAAGTGGAAAAAACCTGTTTATTAAACAGGCAAAACACTCCCAGCACAATACCCGATGACAAGAGCTTCGTGCCGCTTACGGAGGGATAACAAACTTAAAGAAAGTCTCCTCTTGAGGGTCGTCACTGTGCTCCACCGCTCCGTCTCCGCTGACGTTGGCAGAAAAGGAGATGCGCAGGGCTGGTCTTGGTGGGGTGGGTCCCCTGTGGAGGCCCCCGGTGCTTCCCCAGGTCCTTAGTCTGGAGAGGGTGGAACAGTTCCGAGGAGAGGGCAAAAAAAAGCCAAAAGGAAGAAAAAAAGGGAAAAAAGGAAAAAAAAAGGCAAAAGGAAAAAAAAAAGCAAAAAGCTTCAGCTATTCTACAGCGTCTAACTACGCTAGCACTAACTAACTAACTGCCGGGGAAAAAACAACAGAGCTTCTTTCGTCTCGCCGTGTTCCAACTCCCCCGCTTCAAGGTCACTCCGATGAGCAGAGTTTTCCTGGGGAAAAACAAACTGCGCTTGCCCTCCCCCCGGCACCCAACAGACGATTGGGGATACACAGTCACCCCAGGACAATCAGAAAACCCACTGGGGTACTCAGGCTTTGTGTGATCATTTTTTAAGGAACTATAGGTGCATTAGGATTTTTGGAGTAGCAAAGCAAGTAACTGAAAAATGTATAACTTGCCAAAGGATAAACAAAAAGGTAATGAGAAAAACAACATTAGGAGGTTGTGAGTTAGCTCTTCGACCATTTCAAAGTATCCAAGTAGATTTTACTGAACTTCCTCAAGTACAAAGATGGAAGTATTTATTAGTAATGACAAACCATCTAACTCATTGGGTAGAAGCAGTTCCCACTAGCAAGGCCCCAGCCAACGTAGTAAGTAAAACCCTTTTAGAACAGATTATTCCCAGATACGGAATGGTTAATAGAATAGACTCAGACAGAGGAATGCATTTTACATCAAAAGTGTTACAACAAATAATTCAATCTTTAGGGATAAAATGGGAGCTGCATACCCCATGGCATCCACAGAGTTCTGGTCATGTAGAAAGGATGAACCAGACTTTAAAGAGAACTTTGACCAAGTTAATAGTTGAAACCCAAATGTCATGGGTACAATGCCTACTTTTGGCCTTATTGAGGATCCGAACACAACCCAAGTCAGACCTGGGAGTGTCACCCTATGAAATGATGTTTGGGTTACCCTTTTTGACCACCCAACATGAAAATGCTACCTATGAGGTAGGGGAAATGAGTGTTAAAAGATACGTTAACACCATTGCAAAAACTCTTGAAAACTTACGGTTGAAAGGAATAATCCCTCAAACCACACCTTTAGACTTTAAAATCCATAATGTTCATCCAGGGGAATGAGTGCTAGTGAAAACCTGAAAAGAACAATCTTTAACTCCTCAATGGGAAGGTCCTTTTCAGGTATTGCTGACGACCGAGGCTGCAATCCAGACCAAGGAACGAGGGTAGATCCACGCCAGCAGAATCAAAGGATCCGTAGAAGAACCTAAGAAGTGTACGATAATATCTGAACCGGGTGATACAAAATTGACTCTTAAACAGGGACTGGGTGGTAATGAACTGGGAAGACCCAAATTATCCAAGAAACATACACAGGATCACACCTAATTGGGAGATAAGGCCAAGCTTATATCAGTGGTTTCAAGTACCGCCTGGACAAGCTTTGAGACCCCTCTGATACCCTCCTTGGGGAGGAATACTTCCACTCCAAACAAGAGGATCAAGACTGTTTCGGACAGAGAACTCTTATATTCACGCCTTAGCCTGTGATGTATGCCAAGAGGAAGAGGAGTTGCAACTTCCATCAGTGCCAGACCAAATACCCTGTTTGATCCACCCAAATACCAGACATGCTAGCTGGGTTAAATGTAAATGTTTAGATTGTGGGAAGAATTGATATTGTAGTTCACACAATCAATGCTCTCATTGCAGGAAGTGCCAAGGGCCAAATCGATCTCCTATCCAGGTAGAATTCGAAGAAACTGAAATAATAACTTTGTTTTGTGGATGGGAAGTATTAGTGCCTGTTGAATGGGAGATACCTGAAGAACGGTGGGAAACAACAGTTAAGAAGTGTCAAAAACGATTTGTCTGCAAATTAGCTAAGAGGAAGTGACAAGAAAATAGAGGGCAAGACCAGATTGGCCTCTGTATTCACCACCAAGAAGATCAAATACACCTGCTGTGGGTTACAACCCCATAGGTATGGGAGGTGGGAGTATAAGCCATACTGGACCTCTGTTACTCCTTTTTTTGTCACTCAATTTTTGTCTTTTCCCTTTTGGGATATTGACAAGGCCATGCTATAGGTGTTACCAAATGCTGTACATGGAAAGACACCAAGGTTCTTTTTTGCATTTCTCACACTCATGTCAACAGTCACTGTTATAACCCATCCAAATTAGGCAATTGCATACACAAAGGGAAAAAGTACTAGATTGCAGAGAACTTAAGAACAAGTAGTAGCAAGATGGGAAGTCAGTGTCCAAAAGTGGAGAGATGGATTTGTTTTACACACATTATTGGGCACAAAGCACAAGATGTAGGAAAAGAGCATACCCAAAACTCCCCTCTCAGTGGAAAGGGAGCTGTACGCTGGGAATCATACAGCAAGGAATTTTTTTACCAGGACCTGATGGGGATCAATCAAGGATGCCAGTTTTTGAGGATCTAAAGAGAAACAAGAAAGATTTGATTGGAGGATTTCGAAAATGAGGAGATGAAAAATGGCCCCCTGAATGCATACTGGAAACATATGGGCCAGCCACCTGGGCACAAGATGGGAGTTGAGGATATTGAACCCAAATTTATGTACTAAATTGTATTATAAGACTTTAAGCCGCTGTAGAGACAATAACAAACAAAACTGGTCGGGCAATGGAATTAATATCAAGGCAACAAACCCAAACAAGAGCGGCTGTGTATCAGAATAAGTTGGCTGTGGACTATCTATTAGCTAAAGAAGGGGGTGTTTGTGGAAAGTTCAATACATCAGATTATCGTTTAAAAATAGATGACAATGGGGATGCTGTCCTGGGCATAGTCAATGATATCAGAAAAATTGCCCATTTACCAGTTCAAAAGTAGGAATCAATGCTAAATACTAACTGATGGGATAATGTGTTAGGAATAGAACAGTAGAAAAAGTTAGGCTTCTTCCTTTTATGCGCTACAGTTGGTCTAATATTTCTTCCTTGTTTGATCCCGTTTCATTCGGCTCATCATCAGTGTGGTACAAAGCATGCAATTAGTGAACATTGACCAAAAGCTGCCTACAACAAAAACAGCACAAAGGATTATGGTATTAAAGAAACCAAATAATATAGAAGACCCCTTCAAAGAGGCGAGATTGATTCGTGAAAAAAAATGAGCGATTAATGAATATCACTCAAGCCAAATTAATTTTAAAAAGAAAGAGGAAGGATTGTGAAAAGTGCATATTATATGGCTCTATGCAAGGTATTTACGATATGTATTATGTTGTATTGATTAGTAATGCTGTATTAATATTTTGATAGTATGGTAAATGTAGTTTTGTAGTTAAAATGTAGTTTTTGTAATTAAAATACAAATTATGTATTTTTTTAAGAGAGTGTCATAGTTTTAATTTTAAACTAGGCAGAAACACTAATTAGTGTAGTGGTTTTATGTTTATGTTAAGGGTTAAGTCTCCTGTAGAATTTTTTCCCCCCCAAGTTGCTAGGAGACTAAATGCTGAGTGCTTAACCTGAACAAAGGGAAAAAAGCCCCGGGGAAGAGAAGGCTGGGGGTGGGGGGTCAGTGGTCTCTCGTTTTCCGGGGAGAGCAGCGTGCAGCCCAGGGCTGGCGGCCTGAAGTCCGGGGGTGACGGACAAGTCTGGTGCTGGGAATTCTGCCATCAGTTGGAGCGCCCAGGAATTCGGAATTTCTTCGCTGTTCCGCTGGATTTTTTGGGTGAGGCCGGGTCCCGCCGCTGCTGCTTCTCCGGCACTGCCACCTCTGCCTGCCAGGACACCCCCCCTGCCTGCGGAGGACAGTCCACGGCTTCCAGCCATCAGCGCCGGAGCTTCCACCGTTTTGCCCTCGGGGTTCTTGGTTCTGTTCTACTATTGTTATAATTACTGTTGTTTTTCGTCTGTCTTGTTATATTTACTAGTAAAGTACTGTTATTCCTTTTCACCATAGCTCTGACTGAAAAGTTTCTTTAATCTTCCAAATTATAATAACACGGAGGGAAGGATTCGAGTTCCTCATTTCCTGGAGAGGCCTGCCTCTCCATAGAAGACACCTGTCTTTTCAAACCAAGACAGAATTTGGCACCCAGATCGTGGGGCATTGAGAGAAAAAGGAATAACAGTTCTTAAGTGCCTACATTGTTGTGTACTGGACATCATGTGGTCTGGCTTAACCTGGTTTGGGTGGCATGTGGTGGTGACTGTATTTCTCCCATTTGCAGGCCCTTTTCTAAACATGGGCCCTGTAACTAAAGTTACTGTGGCTGTCATCCATTTTGCTATATGGGTTAACGAAGTGAGGAAATGGTGGATTTTTAATTTCCTCTGGAAGGCAGGCACATGGATTCAGGGTTATCATACACTAACAGTGTGTTTCTGGGGTTACTTTAACAATGGTAGCTACTGTGAAGAAATGATACCGGGGGAAATTTTTTCACAACCCTCCACCCAGCTCTTTGGGCCTACCCCACCAGTCTTTGAAGGGTTCAAATCTCTGAATGTTAATGACATCATACAGTGGCTGGTGTTGCTGGTATGCCTGTTCTGTATAGCATTTAGAGATAAGGGGAGACTGACCTGGATAACCACCCTGATACCTACCCTAGAGAATAAGGATACAGCCCCACAGCCTGAGCCCATCCCACAGCCTGACACTGTCCCGCAGCCTGCCTCAGGAATAAACCACACAGATTTGGTGAAGGAGATAGGTGAGATGCTCAGGGAGTACCTTTCCCCTGTAGTAGCCTCATTAGCCCCAGCTGGTGGGAAACATTCCCCTGCCCCGACAAAAGAGAATCTGATGGTGCAGCAGCGGAACCCACAGACGTTACAACCGTCCAGGTTCCAGCTGAACCACAGGGGCAGCCACAGACAGCAGCAGTGGCCCCTGTGGAAACAAAGAAGTATAAGGTAAAATCAGAGCACCCAGGCAACAAGGATAAGAAAGGAGGGCCCTCACAACCCGGGGGGGAGTCAGAGGTTGAGATCATCACTGAGTCCCTGACATATGAAAGTCTCCGTAATCTGCAAAAAGATCTTGCACGACGGGGACGTGAGGCTTATACAACCTGGTTACTTTGGGTCTGGGACCTTATAGGTACAGGTGTGCAACTAGATAATAGTGAGGCAAGGAATTTGGGACCCTTGACCCAGGACTCAGGTGTGAATCAGGTATTCGTAAGGGAGCCAGGGCCCCTTTCCCTTTGGGAGCGGCTTTTAATGAGTGTACGGGAGAAGTTTCTCCACAGAGACGGAATGCAGGAGCACCATCATAGAATGCGCTGGAAGACACTTGAGGAAGGGATCCAACAGCTGAGAGAAGTGGCAGTATTGGAGGTACTCTTTGGGAGGGGTGGACAGCATGATAATGACCCCGACAAAGTCAGGTGCACAGGGCAAATGCTGTGGAATCTGGCAACTCTAGGACCATCTAAATACGCCACATACATTGCAACAATTCATCCTGATAACAACCGAGAGACAGTGGGTTCTGTAGCCAACAAGCTTAGAAATTATGAGAGTATGATCAGTGGCCCAATGCAGGCTCAGGTCTCTGCCATGGCTAAGGAACTCAGGGAGAAGATGGAGGAGGTGACAGAGGAAATAAGGGAGGTGAGGGAGGAGATGAGGAGGAACAGTTCCCATGTGGCACCGGTGCGAGTTACAGGCCCCAGAGTCAGAGCTCAACAGCCCCCAGCTAGAGAGAGAGGGTACACCCCACGAGCTGACCTGTAGTACTTCCTGCGTGACCATGCGGAAGACATGGGAAGGTGGGATGGGAAACCCACTTCTGCCCTGACAGCACGGGTGCGTGAGCTCAAGGAGAGAAACACTAACCGAGGGGGTTCCACTAAGATGAAGGTAGCCTCAGCATCACATAACCAGGCTGCCAGGTATTATAGAAGTGAGGATGATATGTCAGATCCCTGTGAAGGAACCTCTACCTTGTATGCCCAGGAAGGGAATAAAGACCGGTGCTAGAGGGGCCCTGCCTCTAGCCAGGGAGAGGCACGGGAAAACCGGGTCTATTGGACGGTGTGGATCCGATGGCCTGGCACATCAGAGCCACAGAAATATGAAGCTTTAGTTGATACTGGTTCTCAGTGTACCCTGATACCATCAGAATTTGTGGGAACAGAACCTATTTCCATTGCCGGGGTGACGGGGGGATCACAGCAACTGACTCTGCTGGAAGCCGAGGTGAGCCTGACCGGGGAGGTGTGGCAGAAACATCCAATTGTGACTGGCTCAGGGGCCCCATGTATTTTGGGCATAGACTTCCTCCGGAATGGTTATTACAAAGACTCTAAAGGACTCAGGTGGGCTTTTGGAATAGCAGCTGTGGAGGCAGAGGGCATTAAGAAATTGAATGGCTTGCCTGGACTGTCAGAGAACCCATCTGCAGTAGGACTTCTAAAGGTAGAAGAGCAACGAGGTCCAGTTGCCACCTCAATGGTGCACCGCCGACAGTATTGGACAAATCAAGATGCCGTGATCCCCATCCACAAGATGATCCGTGAACTGGAGACTCAAGGGGTGGTCAGCAAAACCCACTCACCCTTCAACAGCCCCATCTGGCCTGTGCGCAAGTCTGACGGAGAATGGAGATTGACTGTGGACTATCGTGCCTTGAACGAAGTGACTGCAGCATTGAGCGCTGCTGTGCCGGACATGCTGGAACTCCAGTACGAGCTGGAGTCCAAGGCAGCAAAATGGTACGCCACAATTGACATTGCTAATGCATTTTTCTCCATTCCTCTGGCTGCAGAATGCAGGCCTCAGTTTGCTTTCACCTGGAGGGGCGTGCAGTACACCTGGAACCGACTGCCCCAGGGGTGGAAACACAGCCCCACCATCTGCCATGGACTGATCCAGGCTGCACTGGAAAAGGGTGAGGCTCCGGAGCACCTACAGTATATCGATGACATCATTGTGTGGGGGAACACGGCAATGGGAGTGTTTGAGAAAGGAGAGAAGATCATCCAAATTCTCCTGGAAGCCGGTTTTGCCATCAAGCAGAGCAAGGTCAAGGGACCTGCCCGAGAGATCCAGTTCCTGGGAGTAAAGTGGCAAGATGGACGGCGGCAGATTCCCACTGAGGTCATCAATAAGATCACTGCAATGTCCCCACCAACCAGCAAAAAGAGACACAAGCTTTCCTAGGCGCTATAGGATTCTGGAGGATGCACATTCCTGAGTACAGCCAGATTGTGAGCCCTCTCTACCTGGTCACCCGCAAGAAGAACGATTTCCACTGGGGCCCTGAACAGCAACAAGCCTTTGCCCAGATCAAGCAGGAGATCGCTCATGCAGTGGCCCTTGGCCCAGTCAGGACGGGACCAGATGTGAAGAACGTGCTCTACTCAGCAGCCGGGAACAATGGCCTGTCCTGGAGCCTTTGGCAGAAGGTGCCTGGGGAGAGTCAAGGCCGGCCACTAGGATTTTGGAGCCGAAGCTACAGGGGGTCCGAAGCCAATTACACCCCAACAGAGAAGGAAATCTTGGCCACCTATGAAGGAGTTCAAGCTGCCTCAGAGGCGATTGGCACAGAAGCACAACTCCTGCTGGCACCCCGACTACCAGTGCTGGGGTGGATGTTTAAAGGAAAGGTTCCCTCCACCCATCATGCCACTGACGCCACATGGAGCAAATGGATTGCCCTCATCACTCAGCGCGCCCGCATTGGAAACCCAAATCGCCCTGGGATTTTGGAGATAATTACAAACTGGCCGGAAGGTGAGAAATTTGGTATCACAGATGAAGAGGTGCAGGAACAAGTGACACGTGCTGAAGAAGCTCCACCATACAACCAACTGCCAGCAGAAGAAACACGCTATGCTCTTTTCACTGACGGTTCCTGCCGCATCGTAGGGATGAATCGGAAGTGGAAAGCAGCTGTATGGAGCCCCACACGACAGGTTGCACAAGCCACTGAAGGAGAAGGTGGGTCAAGCCAACTTGCTGAACTCAAAGCTGTTCAACTGGCCCTGGACATTGCTGAAAGAGAGAAGTGGCCAAAGCTCTACCTCTACACTGATTCGTGGATGGTAGCCAATGCTCTGTGGGGTTGGCTGGACAGGTGGAAAAAGGCCAATTGGCAGCGTAGGGGAAAGCCAATCTGGGCTGCAGATGAGTGGAAGGACATTGCCACTCGGGTAGAGAAGCTACCTGTCAAAGGCCGCCATGTAGATGCCCATGTCCCCAAGAGTCGGGCTAATGAGGAGCACCGGAACAACGAGCAGGTAGATCAAGCTGCAAAGATAGAGGTGTCAAAGATAGACTTAGATTGGCAACACAAGGGAGAGTTGTTTCTAGCTCGATGGGCCCATGATGCCTCAGGTCACCAGGGTAGAGATGCCACCTATAAGTGGGCACGAGACCGAGGGGTGGATCTAACTATGGACAGTATTTCTCAGGTTATCCATGACTGTGAGACATGTGCTGCCATCAAGCAGGCCAAGCGGGTGAAGGCGCTGTGGTATGGCGGGCGATGGTCCAAGTATAAGTACGGGGAAGCCTGGCAGATTGACTACATCACCCTTCCCCAAACCCGCCAAGGCAAGCGCTATGTGCTGACCATGGTGGAAGCCACCACTAGATGGTTGGAGACCTACCCTGTGCCCCATGCTACTGCCCGGAACACCATCCTGGGCCTTGAAAAGCAAGTCCTGTGGAGACATGGTACCCCTGAGAGGATTGAGTCTGACAACGGGACTCATTTCAAGAACAGTCTTATAAACACCTGGGCTCGAGAACATGGCATTGAGTGGGTGTACCATATTCCTTATCATGTGCCAGCAGCCGGGAAAGTTGAACGATGCAATGGCCTGCTTAAAACCACGTTGAAGGCACTGGGTGGGGGGACTTTCAAGAACTGGGAGAATAATTTAGCAAAAGCCACCTGGTTAGTGAACACTCAAGGTTCTACCAACCGAGCAGGCCCCGCCCAATCTGAGTCCCTGGGAACAAGAGATGGAGATAAAGTTCCAGTAGTACACATGAGAGGAATGCTGGGAAAAACTGTTTGGATTAATTCTGCCTCCAGCAAAGACAATCCCGCTCCTGGGGTTGTTTTTGCTCAGGGACCTGGCTGCACATGGTGGGTGATGCAAAAGGATGGAGAGACCCGCTGCATACCTCAAGGGGACCTTGTTTTTCGGTGAACACTGTGACTGTGTCTGTATTTATATTCACATGTATATATATGTATATCATTTAAAGGTTTAAATTCAGTATAATATGTTGGTGTGGGAAAAAAATTCGGGGTGGATAATGTTAAGGGTTAAGTCTCCTGTAGAATTTTTCCCCCCCCCAAGTTGCTAGGAGACTAAATGCTGAGTGCTTAACCTGAACAAAGGGAAAAAAGCCCCGGGGAAGAGAAGGCTAGGGGTGGGGGGTCAGTGGTCTCTCATTTTCCGGGGAGAGCAGCGTGCGGCCACGGCTGGCGGCCTGAAGTCCGGGGGTGACGGACAAGTCTAGTGCTGGGAATTCTACCATCAGTTGGAGCGCCCAGGAATTCGGAATTTCTTCGCTGTTCCGCTGGATTTTTTGGGTGAGGCCGGGTCCCGCCACTGCTGCTTCTCCGGCACTGCCGCCTCTGCCTGCCGAGGACACCCCCCCTGCCTGCGGAGGACAGTCCACGGCTTCCAGCCATCAGCGCCGGAGCTTCCACCGTTTTGCCCTCGGGGTTCTTGGTTCTGTTCTACTATTGTCATAATTACTGATGTTTTTCGTCTGTCTTGTTATATTTACTAGTAAAGTACTGTTATTCCTTTTCACCATAGCTCTGACTGAAAAGTTTCTTTAATCTTCCAAATTATAATAACACGGAGGGAAGGATTCGAGTTCCTCATTTCCTGGAGAGGCCTGCCTCTCCATAGAAGACACCTGTCTTTTCAAACCAAGACAGTTTACTAAATTTTGGTTTTGGTACTTACTCTTTTTGTGAGAGAGACTAGGAGAAAAACAAAGCAGGCTTAACTTTAAAATTAACAAATAGTTTATTAACTTACACTAAAAGAATAGAAAAAACCAGAAAGTTGGGAAAAAAAATTAAAATGGAATGAAACTAAAAACTTTTCTTTCTTTTTACAAACTGTTTACTTTTTTATAAAACAACATAAAGAAACAAAACTTCTAATTTTTAGTTAGTTTTACTATTTGATAATAGTTTTTTATTAATTTATTAGGGGAAGAGTATGGATTTTACTGACAACTTAGAACAGTTTTCTTGTGAGTTTTAAACTGTCACAAAAACAACTGCCTGGAGAAACTTGCTTTTGTTACTTTCCCAGAAGAAGTTTCTTAAGCTGCTTATGGGTCATGGGTCTTAGACTTTTGTATACTGGGGTGTCACTTTTTAAAGATGAATAACTCTAAAGCAAAGGACTTTTTAGTTTAAGGTACAGCTATATTTTTTTACTTTTTTACTGGCGCAGGGGGTTTTTTATTTTTATTTCTATTTAAGCATTTTATAGGATATTACTTAGTTTATTATAAACACTTTTGTTTAAATTTACACACAAATTAAAACAATTATTTTTTTAAATGCATATTTTTTTCATAATTTAAAAGAATGACTTAAATATAGAGTTTATTTTTATGGCTTAAGTAAGAATAGAACAATTAGCTCTTTAACTTTCTGTCTTAATAGTTTTTTTACTCTTGCTTTACTGACTTTATTTTGCTGTTCTTTATGTTTACTTTGTCCTTTCTTACTCTCTCAGAGAAGGGCTGAGCTCTGGAAGCTTTATGTTGCTAAGAAAGTTAAATCTACTTGGAGTTGTTGTTTTTCTCTCTGTGGCTCCTGGTGTTAGATGTTTTAAGGCTGATTTGATGAAGGAGGAAGAACTCACAAAAACATTAGAGATCAGAGCATCTGGGCAGTCTGGAATTATAAAAACTAGGTAGGATTATAAATGCTTTTTTAGCCCACCCCTCGGTGTAAATTGGGGTGGCTTCAACTTAAATAGTGCTTATAGCTTTTATCCGGGCTCAGCAGAGATCTTTTTTTGCTTTAAAGAATTTTGAAGAAAGTAGCTGTTAAAAAACCGCAACTTCTCTTTCCTCCCCCTTCACCCGGGAGCTGATGGAATCTGGCTAGGCTTTAGGCCAGCTCTCCCCCCAAAAGGGGGGAGCAGCAGGCCCAGCTCGATGTTACCTGTCTCTCTCTGGCTAAAGGAAGAAGGAAAAGACTCTACTTACAGGAAATTAAGGGGTTTTATATGGTACTTCTTAAAGTCGCAACTAACAATTTTAGTGGTTAGAATAGATGTCAATATTTTAACTAACTCTCTGATAGGTCTCTGTCTTTTCTAAAGCAATTCCCAGGTCCTGACCTGGAGAATTATTTTACATTTTTTTATAACTAAAAGCTAAACTATACTAACCCATGACAGAGAGGAAGGGGGATACTCGCAAAGAGATAGCAGCCACAGGAAAATGTGAATCTTTCAGAGAAAAAGAATTTATTATTTCCTTATCAGAAGAGACCAACTTCTCCTGCGTCACTCAGACCTGAAGGTGCCATAGGAAAAAGTGACACTGACCAGAGAGAATTCTTTGTTTGAATGGAATTTATGCATCCTGTATGAGATGTATGAATATTGAACAGGCTATTGCTCTTAAGAGATAATCCTCTGTTAACTGTGTTATTTTTTTATAAGACTAGATGACCGCCGATGGCAAAATGAAAGAGTCTGCTCTCTATCACCGGGTGGGATATAACAGCTTTTATTCTCAAGCCCTGCCCTGCTTGGCTGGAGCCCTTCCTGATGGCTCACCGGTGCCAGAGAGAGTGAGGCCCCTCCCGTGTCGGGGCTTTTTCCCCAGGGGGCAGGGCCCAGAGGCAGGGACAAGACACTACCCAATCAGGGATAAAGTGGGAGGGGAACAGGGTTGGGTTACAGCTGAGCAAGGACAAACCATGTGATTACAAATCTGATGAAACACAATATAAACCAAATTAATGCATTACAACAGTTAACGGGGTTCTTTTTCAGACCTTTTTGCCTGGAAAGGCACCCAGACATCTGTTACTTTGTTTTTATTGTCTCATATTGTCCTAACCCTAATTGTTCAATTTTTTTTTATTACTCTAGTTCTATTTTTATAACCATTTTATTGCTATTAAACTTTTAAAAATGTAAAACAAGTGATTGGCGTTTTTCACACTAATCAATACAACATAATACATATAGTAAATATCTTGCGTAGAGCCATATAATATGCACTTTTTGCACTGTTTCAAATGTCACTCACTTCCCTTTGGCACCTCACAAAAGTGAATGGACAACAAGCATAAAGGCAAAATAATCCTTATGCTGGGAAACGCCTTTGAACAGCCCTGCCCTGCCTCCACAGGTGTTGGCTGGCACGGGGGATGCTGTAGTTGTTCTTTAGAGAGACCCAGACAACAATCGATGGCAAAAGGCACAGAGTCTGCTCTTTCCGGGGGGGAATCACGGCTTTATTTTTAGGGGTCCTGCCCCTACAGAGTCCGGAGCTGGTAGCTAGCTCATTCCTCATCCCCATTCCCAGGCGAAAGAGACTGCCCTGCCCTCTCTCAGGGCTTTTACCCAGGGGGGAAGGGGCTAGAGGCAGGGACAAGCCACTACCCAATCAGGGACAAGGTGGGAGTGGAACAGAGTTGGGTTACATTTCAGTGTGGGAGGATGGGCACTGCCGAGCAGGGACAAACCACGTGATACAGTTTCCAAGGGGAACAGGGGACAACATTACAGAACCCAATATAAAAATGAAACACAATATAAACCCTATTAACACACTGTAACATCTCCCTCTTATTAAATTGAGAAGGAAGAAGGCTCAGTCCATGGGAGATGTTCAGAGTTCGGACCTTGAGTACCTTTAAAGTTGCAGAAGAAAAAAATGACTTTTAGCGCAAACAAACTGTCCAGAAAAACACTGTTAAGGGATAATTATGAGAGGGTTCAGTGCTTTCACCTCCTCCAGGCAGCACTGGCCACTTGTGGGGCCTCTGCAGGTGGCTTTGCACTTTTAGGGATGAAAGGTTCCACCCACTCGGCTGGCACCCACTTGAGACCTGAGGGAGTGGACACATAGGTGTACCCACGACCCCAGGTGACCAGATCATGAGGACTTTTGGTTTCTCTGGTCGCTGGATCCTTTACTATCACATCTGGTGACTTTTGCTGAAAGGCAGAACTGGTTAAAGCACGATTAGTTAATTCAACATTTGCATTTTATATTTTTTTCTCCCCCCTCCTCGGACTTGCCCCATTTATGTTGGCACGCTGGGCAAGCTGGCGGTCACCTTTTAGTTTTTTGAAAGGTTCTCTTTGGGCCCTCGAGACCCCCTGCCCCCATCGTCCCGAAAGTCCAGTAATTGCTTCTTTAAAGGGCATTGAGATGCCCAATGTCCAGCCTGATGGCACAGGAGACACATCATTCTTCTCTTGGGCGGTGGCCGTGGCACAGGCGCAGGAGGCACGGTGTCTACAGCAGCGGCTTTTTGTGGTGGCTTGACTCTGGAACTGTGGCTTTGGTGAGCTGTTATGAAGGGAACCTTCCTGGCACAAACCTGGAGCATGTAATCTAAGGTTGGAACCGGTTCCATGGGCAGGCTGAGGATAGCTGCCTTGCACTGTTCGCTTGCATTGGTCAGCGCCATTTCCTCGAGGACCTGTTCTTGGGCTCCTTCTTTCTTAACCTGTAACTCAATAGCTCAGGTTAATCGCTCCATAAATTTTATGAAAGGTTCTGATGGAAGCTGCTTTATTTTACAGTAAGGTTGGGAAGGCCCATTGGGCTGGATTGAAAAGAATGCTTTGGAAGCAGCATCTTTAATGAGCTCCAAAGCAGCTAAAGGAATTTCTTGAGCTTGCTTGAGGGCTGAGACCCATTCACCATCACCACATAGATGTTCTGATCGAATTGGCAAATTATTATTATTATCAACAGCCGTTTCAGAATTTTGCCAAAGCTCCGGAAGTAAATCTCTTAACCGCTTTTTTTCCATGTAGAGTCCCAAAGCCTAAACTGTGTGGACGAAAGGAGGGAAGAAAAAAGATGCTGGAGGTCAAAGGGAACGATAGGATTCCCTGCTAAATTTTCTTTTAAAAAGCTGCGAAAGTATTCACTTTCGGGTCCAAATTTGGCCTGAGCTTTGAATAAATCCTGAATCGCTTGTTGGGGGAAAGGGTCCCAATTACTGTGGACAGCGCCCCCCCTTTTTGACCATCGATATGTGACAGGGGTGGCAGAAAAGCTGGGATCGCTTCCTGCTTCTGGGTTCCTGGCTCCCCCTCCCCTCCCCTCCCCTCCGGGGCATGGGAACTGGGACTGTGGGCAGGGAAACCGTGGGAACCAGGGGCAGGGAGGGGCTGGAGGCTTGACTCACAATGGGCGGAGTTGTAGGGCGGAGTTTTGAGGGTAGGGGGCGGAGTCAGTGGAGAGGACGGTGCCAGGGTCGCCACCAAAGAGAAGGCGGGGTCTGGGGAGAGGAAGGGATTGTGAAAGGGATTGTGGGAAGGAGGGACAGACAAAGAGAGAGGGTCCTCATGGCTCGAGAGCACATGGTTTCGGCCATTTTGGGGAACAAAGGAGTCTCCTCCATCTTGTGACCCCCCTTCCGAACTAAGACTAGTTTGGGATTCACTAAGATGGGGGTTTTGAGCACTCAAACTGTCTGCAAAAGTAAACCAAACCCGGGGTTTACAAACTGGGGAAGAAGGGAGGTTTGGGGAAAGTATAGGGGTTTCTCGAGGAATATCCGATTTTGGGGAAGGGATTTGGGGGCCGGGATAGGGAGAAATTTGGGAAAATCCACAAAGAACTGGCTTTTTTTCTTTTCATTTTGTTTTTGCAATGCAAATGAAATCTGCAAGCTCCAAAGAGCAAAATTTGCTTTTTCTTTATCATTAGGGGAGCTTGATTGAGACAATTTTTTTGCAACTGCTTCCCAAAATTCTGGGGAGCTTATTTGCTCTAATGATACATGTGGAAACTGAGAAAACAACCACCAAATTAATTTTTTCAGCTGTTTCTTTGAACAATGGGTCTCCCCATCATCCAAGGCACTCAAAGTTTGGTAATAGACTCTTTTTTGAGACACAAACAGCCTAGCACCCATTTTTGGCTCAGATTTTAAGTTTCTGTGTCCCCTTTAACTGTGACTGGGAAACCGAAAGGTAAAAAAACCTCGCTGGAGATAAAAAGAAAAAAAAAAGGCCAGAGGGAAAACTGTTACCTTTTCCACCCCCTCCATGCAGCTGAAACCAAATGTGCTATTAAAGCACCCTGAAGGTTTACTCTGAAAGCAAAAACCTTCCCCCAAAGGAAAAAACCCTTTCCCCTGAGGAACAATGCCTCTGAATAAGATTTTTCCTTAGATCCCAAAGTGTTAATACTCACCAAAAAATCCAGCGTTCAGACGAATCTTTTCTTTTCTTTCCCAATCACTCCTTTTGCCTGAGACTGACCCTTCTGGTGCATAAAGAGCTTCCAGTCTCTGTCCCCAGGGTTGGCTTTCCACAAATATGTGATCATCTTCTCTGGGAGCAGCCTGCCATTCGGGGGGCTTCTTCACAGCACTCCGATGGGTTTTTTAAGTCCAAAGGAAAAAACTACAGCCCTGGCCTGTGGAATCCTGTGTTTCGGAGACTCCACAGTGAATGCCAAGCCTGATGGGTCTGTGTCTCTGCGTGGGTGGGCTACCTTTGGGGACTCATGTGCCTACGTGAGGTTCCTCAGCCACGTGCCCCCTGAGTGGTTCTTCCAGCTTTCTGGGAGCCCCTTGTGGCTTCGAGCCCCACGTTGAGTGCCAGCTGTGGTTGTTCTTTAGAGAGACCCAGACAACAATCGATGGCAAAAGGCACAGAGTCTGCTCTTTCCGGGGGGGAATCACGGCTTTATTTTTAGGGGTCCTGCCCCTACAGAGTCCGGAGCCAGTAGCTAGCTCATTCCGCATCCCCGTTCCCAGGCGAAAGAGACCACCCCACCCTCTCTCAGGGGTTTTACCCAGGGGGAAGGGGCTAGAGGCAGGGACAAGCCACTACCCAATCAGGGACAAGGTGGGAGTGGAACAGAGTTGGGTTACATTTCAGTGTGGGAGGATGGGCACTGCCGAGCAGGGACAAACCACGTGATACAGTTTCCAAGGGGAACAGGGGACAACATTACAGAACCCAATATAAAAATGAAACACAATATAAACCCTATTAACACACTGTAACAGGATGCCATGCGGTTCTTGCGTGTCTGAAGTTTTGAAGGTGGGAGACAGGGTTCTGAGTACAATATTTGCATCTGGATTAGAATTTCAAATGCCAGAACATACATCTGTGTTGCTCCATGTTAGTCATTTCTTCCTGACTTGATGTGCCTGGTCATTGAGTAAGAGCCACAACAAATTTGCTTTTTTACCCTCCTCTTGTTTGGCTTATTAATTACATCTCCTGTGACACTGCACTCTGGCCTCAACTGATTCATTTGTGATTCTCCTGTGATATGCATGCTGTAGCAGCAGATAGTAGCACATAATCATTTAACCTATGAATGCTGTCAGAGAGTTCAATCAAACCCAAAATTGCCGCCTTTGTGCCTCATACTAACTCGTTGTGACTGCACAAAGTGAGCCCAGCTCCCCCAACACAAAGAGCAATTGCAGCCTGCCTCTTTGTCTACTCTCTTTGTATAATTTCCTGAACCCTGCCCATTCCACCTTCTCACTAATGTTAAGCTTATTTATGGATAATTTATATGCAACCCATTCCACAAATGCACAAAATGCATGGATTTTTTTGTTTTTTTAAAGGAGCTGTGGGAATGAGTCTCACCACGCATGCTCCCCTCCAGTCTGTAAGTCCCAAAATCCAAATGTTTCATCAGCACTTTCTGAGCCTTCCGTGAAACACCAATATATTCTGGTCTTCGTACTGGGAATTCGAACGGTCTTTTGGGGGATGGAGGATAAGTCACAATTTGTTTTTTTTTCTATTTTTTGTACCAAAACCACTGTCAGGATGGCTGAGAGGGCTGTTCCCCGCTCCAGCTTGCTCCACAGCCAGCGCAGAGTTTCTGCGGCGCTCACAGCCCTCACCCCGGGGCTCCCGGAGGAAGTGTGGGATTCCTGGAAAGCATTGTTCCCACGTTTGTTTGTTCCACGCCGGGAAGAAGCAGAATAAAGGGCAGCATATGGGACCAGCTCCCACAGAGGGAACCCGGCAAACAGGATTGTGTGCCCTGGCTGAGCCTTCCTGGGCACAGTCTGCATGACCACCCCTGCCCGCACGCAGCCCACCACTGCTCCGTACCTAAGCCCACACCTGCATGCACAGAGGTGTCCAGTGCTCCCAAAGGCTCTTCTGCAAGGAGAACAGGCAGAGCTTTGCTGTTGGAGGCTCTCAGGTACGATCCCAGTGCAGCATTCAGAGGAGGGCTGTTTCTCTCCCAAACTGTCTCTCCAGGTCCATCATCCCTTGAAATGTGAATGCAACCTCAGGGCCATCCAGGCTGGTGCTGGTTGTGTTTCAGCAAAGCTCTGCCCCTACTCTTCCCTTGAACTTATTCTTTAAGGCACCCATCACCCTCCTCCTGGTCCCCTAGGTATCCCTGTGACCACCCCTGGGACTTCAACACAGTCCTGCATCAGCTCTGCCAATGCTGCGCCTCCTGGGATGTTCACTCCAGGCAGGCAGAGCCAAAAGAAAAAAAACAAAACAACAGCCTGTCTGATGAGCAAAAGGTCCAGGAGGAGGAAAAATAAACACAGAAAAAGCCACAACATTCAAGAACTGGACATATCACTGGATACTTAAACGATTACAAGGTCCCTTAGAGCTGTGTTTGCAGAGATGCTTCAGAAATGGCATAAATTTTACATGGAATAAAATAATAGCGAGACAACAGTGTCACATGTGGATAGCATGTCTGGTACTCGAAACAGATGATGTGGTGACCTCCAGCCTGACAGAGCTGCCAGGCTCTCAAAGAGCACACTGATACCCACTGAGAGATGAGGAAACTGAGGCATGAGTGTATGCCTCAGCTTTTCCCACTAACTGGCAGCAGGACAAAACTGCCCCTGCATGCTGGCCTGGCACCCCATTGTGCCCTCTCCTACCCCAACCTCATCCCCATCCCAACTGACTCCCAGCCCACTCAGTCTCATGTCATGTCATGTTCTCTCATCTCCTCCCACCCTATCCCAACGCATCCTATGGCTCTCCTTGTCCTGGTAAGACTGTACAACTCACCATGCTGGGGATCCTCAGGGACATCCTGCTCCCACTCCAGATGTTGCACCAGTGCCAAGGGAAGGACCCACAGCAGCTTTTGCGTGCTGGGGAGTTCTGCAGGAAAAGCTTGGATTTGATCCTCTGCCCCTCCGCTCCTGTTAAGTGTGCATCAAAAACTTCTGTTTTCCAATGCAAAAGGTTTCTTCATGGTCTTTTTTTTTTTTTTTTTTTTTTTTTTTGGGGTAGGGCATGAATGGGAGTATGGGAGAACTGGGATGGACTCTTATTCCCAGGAGTTGCTGGCCTGATGTGGACAAATACCTCCTTAAATATTGTGAAGACTATTAAAACAATTGCTGATAAAAGGCAAGAAGCTGGGAAAAAAGACTAGACTGGACTATTTTTAGAAGCAGTGGCATCTGGACAGCATGAGAAATGCTTTGTACAAATTTAGTACAGCTGATGTTTGAACAAGAAGTTTGCTGGCGAAGCTGAAATCCCCCAGCACAGGCACCGTGACAAGCACAAACCAGCAGCTATGATGCCATCCAGGAACACCCATGGCCAGGTGTCACTCAGGGCCACCTACAACAGGGACGTGAGGCTTCTACCGAGCAGCCAGCACTTGGGGGGGGCTCTGGACAAGAATTTGCTGTGATGCTGTGTCCCTGGGCAGATGTGTCACACCATGGTGCCACCACAGCAGCATCTGTGCCAGTGGCTAGCTGGTCTGCTTCAGGTGGAGTTGGCGGCTGGGCAAAGTTTGTGGTCAAACAAACCAACAAACACTGTCAGCATTTAAAATAGCCAAACTATTTAAAAACTAAGTGCTGGTGACTCCTGGCCCCGGACAATTTTGCCTGCCTGTATTTCTTCAGCAGCTGGGCTTTAGAGAGGGAGAAGCCCTGCAAGTGCAGTGGGGTGCTCCCCAGTAAGAGGACATATTCATCTTACATCCAGAGAACCATCTAAATTGCTGATAGAAAACAGACATTGCCTGGCATGTATTTTCTCTCCACCCATGCAAGGAATTAATCTCTCATGTTGTTACTGATACATCCCTCTTGGTTTTATCTAGCAATGATTTGGATTTGGAATCAGAGTCCAACTGACTCCAGGTGTGACTGAGGGGACATTGGCCTGGACCAGTGAAGTTTGAAGAACAGGTGGCACAGATCCCCCCCTGCAGACTTGTCCTGCACAGGATGAGGATGTGGGGGAATCCAGCCAGGCATGGCTGAGGGGTAGGCAGCTTCAGGAACAGTAGCTCCCCAGTTTGCAGGACAATGGGATGGCCACTGCAGTTATCCCCTGGAGCATGTGGGACCGGACACTGTGGGTGCTGCACAAGGCCCAGGACCCTTTGCTGCCCACCCTAAACCCAGACACCAGCCTAGAGTGTGGTTTTTGTGAAATCTGGCAGCCAAGTCCTTCAATACACCTGTGTAGTCAGTGCTGATGGCAGGGGTCTGGGGAATGGCAGATTTTCTACCGTGATCTGGTCATGGATGCTAGGCCCTGAACTGATGTGCCCTCATCCCCACCAGCACCACCACCTCCCTGCATCCCTCCCTGCCTGACCTACCTCCTTCCTCATCCCTGTAGGACACTGCTCTTACCCTGCAGATTGGACCTCCTGCCCTCCCCTCCTCTTTGAACACAGCAGCTCCTGCACCACTACTCCCAGTATGGCTGTGTATACAGAGACTGGTTCCAGTCCTGGCAGGGAGAATCAGGTCTTCCCCCAGATCCCAGCAAGGGCACAGGGTGCCACTGAGCTGGGGGTGAGAGGGAGCCCAGCCCTTCAGTTACAGCAAAGGCAGCAGAGACACTCCTGATGGCTGTGCCATGATAGAAGTAATGAAAAAGTGCCCAAGTTAAACCCTGGCCATCTGTCTCCGTTTTGCTAACCTGCTTCTCTGGTTGGAGCTGGCAGCTCGACACTCAGCTGGGTATGGACCTTTTCCAAAGGTTATTGGATGAAGTGTGAACCATCTTGCCAAGGCCTCAGGTTCTCAGACCAATTTCTTCATGGAAAAAGATCTGTGTGAGTTCTAGACACAGCACTTGGGCACAGATGGGGCAGTTGTGTGTGGTCGGGAGCCCCTTAGAGCCAGCGCACCCAGGTTTGCAGCCCACCAGAAGCAAAAGAGGCAGGCACAGGGAGAGGGAAACAGAAACCGGGGAGGGAATCTAGGCACAAAACCTCCTTTGTGTGGCCCAGACACACAGAGGCCACAGCACCCCCGAGAGACCTGACAAGTCTCTGTCCCCTTGTCCAGTGACACAGCAAAGCTGTCGCTCCCCTTCCCCACACTGTGCTTGCTGCGGTTGCTCATTGTTTGTATTTGGACATCCACTGGGTACTGGTGAGAGCACTGAGAGCCCAGACTCACAGAGTTTTGTATATTTCAACACCAGTGATTATTCATCCAGTAATCTCAGACTGGAGTGCGGTTTTTATTATTTGATACTCTTCAGTGTTCTGTTTAAAATGTTTGCAGTCTAGGCACAGGAAGAGCTGCCCTGTGCCCAACCAGACACACATGCACACGCAGCAGAGCTCACTGGCACAGAGCACTTCCCAAACATCTCGATGAGCACACAGCATGTGGAAACAACCCAGCTCAGCTCAGCAATCCTCATCTTTCCCCAAAGGAGACTCAGATTGCTATGGTGATGACCTCTGTCTCCATAACTAATTATTAAAAGAGAGTATTTATTCCCTATCTTCTTCTGTTTCTCCTGGAGGATACAATCATGTCCCAGAGTCAGCAATCCAATAACTCCTGTCCCTGCACACTGTGACCCTGAGGAGAAGAGACATTGTCCCAAGGAGATGTCTCCAGCTGATGAGAGCTCCTGAGGAGGGCAGGGGATACTGGGCTGGCTAGGAGGCAAAAACAGATCTGGTTTGGAGTTGGGGGTGCTCTTCTGAGCAGGAGGTCAAAGTATTTCCCAGAACTTCCCTGCCTGCAGGTGGGGGAAGAGCCTGAAAAGAGTTGATGCAGATTGATGGTGCGTTGGTTTTAGATCTTGTTTTTTCCTATATACCCTTTGCAATGTCTCAGCTGCCACAAGGCAGGTGTGACACGAGCTGACAGCATGGAGAGATACATCTGAGAGCAGCCAAACCTCCATGTCATTCACAGCCCTCCAGCATCCCTGTGCAGATCCTGCTCTGCAGACCCAGCTGGTTCTGCAGGTCCAGTGCAAAGGACTTGCAGCTCAGGAGTTTAACAGAGCTGAGCAGAGGAAGAAGGGCAGCAGATGCCTGTCCTGTGCTGTGACTTATCAGCCCAGACCTCAGCAGAGGAGGCCCTGAAGAGCCCTTTGCAGGTGTCATGGGTTAGTACAGTTTGGTTTTTTAGTTATAGAAGAATGTAGAATAAATCTCCAGGTCAGGACCTGGGAATTGCTTTGGAAGAGACAGGGACCTATCAGAGAGTTAGTTGGAATATTGGCATCTGTTCTAACCACTGAAAATTGTAGTGGTGTGAGAATTGTTTTATTAAGTTATTAAGTTATTTTTGTAAGATTTTTGAGTTACTTTTGTAATGATTTAGTTCACTGTATACCCCTGTGTTCTGTGCTGGTTTCCCCCTTATGAGTTAAGTTGCTTAAACAGATGTTTTCTGTCAATCAATCCTCCCCTGCACCTGTCTTTGTCACTCCCTTCCCCCACTCCTCGTGGTCGACCTGTCTGTCACTTTGGACACCTTCCCTGGCTTCTGGAAAACTCCAGGGAGGGGGTCAAGTGATAGGCTGGAGCCCTTGGAATTCCCTCCCATCTTTTGTGGTTGGCCCCCTGTTGTAAAGTTTACACCCCCAGTTACACCCCCCGTTGTTGTGACTGGCTGAACCGGTTGTCAGCCACCCCTGTTTCCACCCCACTTTAAAAAGTTCGTGCACCACTGGCCCGGGGTCTCTTCTGGGCAGCAGGTCATAGGAGAGGGCCCTCGGGGCTCTCTCCTCTCCAATAAAACCTCATTTTTACCCTGCCCAAAGACTCCGGCTTTCTTTCAACTGCCAAAGTTGCTGCTTCATCACCGTGCCGTCGCCGGCGAAGAATTGGAGCCCTCAGGGCAGGAAAGCAGGCTCGCTGCCCTAGCCTCTTCGCCCTTCCACGCTGCTGCAGTGACATCTAGTGGACCGAGCTAGCTATTGCAGCGTGATTAACACGCGATTCGGACACTGCCACAGCGGTCTGACGTCCAACGTGGGGGCCCCCCCAGTCACGAGGCGGACCCCGCGGCACGGATTTTAAGCTGTCCCGGACAGCTGAAGCTATCCCTGGATGTCCCGCTACCCCCGGTGGCAGCGGCGCTTGGAGAGCCCGCTCCCGCGGGAGAGGAGAGGAACCCGGACACCCATCGGATCCTCCTCAGGCAGTTGGACCTACAACCTCAGGTTTTGTCTCGTTCCAGGAGGGGGTAAGTTACCCTTCGTGAGGGGACTTGCTTTTTGGAGGGTGCTCCGGGGTTCGGAGACCCTAGCTTTGGGAAGGGATTCCCCAGGAGTGGGGGGAATCCCAAGCTGCGCAGCTCAGGGGGGTGGCAGTTTGCTCCATTCCCCCGCAGGAACTCTCCTCAGAACTTTTTACTTTTGTTTTCGTTTTTTTTAAACTTTAAGTTAAGGGCAGTGGTCGGATCGGGCAGGGAGCCTGAGAATTATAGGACACTGCATTTTAATTTCACTGCGGCTCCCCGGGTCTGGTTTTGGAAAGTAATTACCCGGTTTTAGGAGATTTATTCCGCTTTTCTCTTTTGTTACATTTTGATTTTGCCTGAGTGTTAGTGGGGAGCGACAGAAAGAATTCGTTAGAGATATGGGTGTTAATCTCTCGGTCGCTCAGAAGGCTTTGTATTATAGTTTAAATTCTGTTGTTCAGATAGCCCAGTTAAAAGTTTCAAAGGGCGAGATCAAAAAGTTTGTCAGATGGCTGTTCCTATACTTCCCACAAGCGTCTCCGGAGCAAATACACAGCCCCAAATTTTGGCAAGCTGTGATTGATAAAATTAATAATTTGGCACTCTCAGGGGACAAACAAGCCTCCAAATTCCTCAATTTGGCTTCGCAGCTTTCAGCTGCTGTTACAAAAATGAATAGGAAAGTGCAGAAACAGCCAGGTCCAAGACAACCTGCCCTTTGTTCTCCCTGTCCCCCGTCCCTTCTCCTCGTCCCCAGAAGGGAATTCTGAAGGGAGCAGCAGGACCCCAGCCTGCTGGATCAGGCTCCCCCAGGAATTCTCGATTCCCCCGCCTGGGCAGTCCTAGCCAGACTGCTCGGGGCTTCTTGGGCAGCCCTGGCCAGGCTGCTCAAGAATTCCACCCTTCCCCATCTTCCCCAGTTAATAAACCTCGTGTTAGATTTAGTCTAGCTGAGACTCCCCAACCACAAAATGGCTCCCCTACCCCTTATCCCCAAGATGGAGGAGACCGCATGGCACAGTGCTCCCCATCCCCCTATCCTCCTTCCTTCAATCCCTTTCTTCCCACCCTTGATCAGACCAACTCCTTCCTCTCCTCAGCCCCTCCTATCCCCCAAAAGACTCCACCCATGCTTCCTCCCTCTTCCAAGACCACTCCCACAGCTCCTCCCAGCTACTCCTCCCACGGGAACGCCCACATGACATCAGTGGGTTCCCAGACCACACCCCCCACCCAAAGTCACGCCTCCTGGGCTTCTGGTTCCCACGCTCCCCCGCCCGGTTCCCACGGTCTGGAGCTGGGGGGGGTGGGGCCGGAGCCTGTGTCTACTGAGGCCCAGCTGCCTCCCTCTATTCCCTCATTAGCCCCAGTCACCTACAAGGGCTCCCGAGGAGGGCACAATGTCCGAGCAATCCACCACCCATTTTCACAGGCCACCATCAGGGATCTATGCAAGGCTCATCGGGATTATGGGCGGGACAGTCCCTATTTTAGGGGCCTGCTCCGCTCTGATCTCGAAGCTGCTGTTGTCATTCCAGCAGACCTCAGGCAGCTGTTCTCCTGCCTCATGGACTCCACGGAGTTCAAGTTGTGGGAGGCAGCATGGAAGCAGCTGCTTAGGGAGGCCTTGCCGAGTCTCCTGGTCGATCCCGAGACGGCGATCGATGAAAATGGGAATGCCCTCACCCTGGAACACCTCATGGGTGAGGGAAGGTGGACGGATCCAACAGACCAGGCGTCGGGCATCCCAGTCAAAGCCCTCATGGTAATAAGGGAGCGTGCAGTGACTGCATTCTTTAGTATGGTGCCAGATGGTCCTGTCATTCCTTATTATAAAATCATACAGGGGACCAAAGAAGCATTTACCAAGTTCGTGGAAAGGCTCACCCGGGCAATTGAAGTCCAGGTATCGGAAGTGGCTGTGAGAGAGGGAATCCTTAGGGAAATGGTGTTCGCAAATGCCAACAATTTATGTAGGACTGCAATTCTTAGGCTCCCTTTGGACCCTCCTCCGACCATCCAGGACATGCTCCGGGTGTGCCAATTAAAGGTCCCCTTCATGCAGGGGAATGATCAGGACTGGAAACAAAAAACACCAAGGATAGCTGCAATGTCTGGCACCCAGCAAGAACACATTCGCAGGCCGCATGCTCCCCAAAGAAACAAGTGTATCATCTGTCGGGAGCCGGGACACTGGGCCAATAATTGCCCACTGAGGGATGACATTGAGTTGTTAAAAAAGAAAAAGGGGGGAGGCGGGGGAGGTGGGAGAACAGGAGTAGCGGGCGAGAACTCCCACCAGTTAAACTAAGGGAGGAGCGCAGGTCCGCCCGGCGCAATGACACAAATAGGGCGGACCAGGCAGTGGGAGGGAGGAAGGAAAGGAAGAGTGCCGATGATACGCTGCCCAAAACTGAAAAGGACATTTTTACCGGACGTGACACACCTGACGTGACTTTCAAAACTGACCATGACCTGTGCAAACCTATTGTAATAACATCTTCTAAGGAAAAACCTTACAGGTTGGAGCTCACCGAAGCTGTCCACCTGATCACCACGGATTGGACCTTCCTTTCTGTAAATATTAAGGAACAAGGTGCCTGGCCAGTACAAGGGAAGGAACTTGTCGTCATCGGGGATTGTAAGTACACCCCGGAAGAGATCGAGATCCTCCCAGGGATTTCAGTCAACAACCCTGGGAACCTCGTTCTCTGGCTGCGATGCACCCATCCACCGACCTTTCTCCCGAAAGGTCAGATCATTGCACAGATCATCCCTACCCGGGGGCCAAATGATACATCGAAGGTCCCGGTGGCTTGCCCTGTGCAAGCCATCACTGAGGAAAGGCCCCGGGTAGCATGCAAATTTACGGTGGGCAGGGAAACAATTAACATCACTGCTCTTTTAGACACTGGGGCAGATGTGACTGTTGTGCCAGCCCAGGATTGGCGGTCACATTGGGCTTTGCAGGACGTGGCTGGACACGTCCAGGGTGTTGGAGGGCTTCAATTGGCAAGACAGTCAAGGAGCATAGTACAAATTAAGGGGCCAAAAGGGCAATTGGCAAATATCCGCCCTTTTGTTTTAAACTACAAGGAACCCTTGCTTGGAAGGGATCTCATGGCTCAATGGGGGGTCAAGATTGACATACCCGACCCCTCAGTGGACATTTCCACGGCGACCATTGAAGAGCGTCCCACCAAAAAACTTAATTGGCTCACTGAGAATCCAGTTTGGTTGGAGCAATGGCCGCTATCTAAACAGAAATTAAAAGCGCTCGAGGAGCTCGTGGAGGAGCAATTACGAAAGGGACACATAGTGAAAACTGACAGCCCTTGGAATTCTCCGGTTTTTGTGATCCAAAAGCCGGGGAAAGACAAGTGGCGCCTCCTCCAGGACCTCCGACAAATTAATAATGTGATTGAGGACATGGGATCTCTCCAACTGGGAATGCCTTCCCCAACTATGCTCCCCCAAAATTGGAAACTGGCAATTATAGACATCAAAGACTGCTTCTTTCAAATTCCTCTTCACCCGGATGATGCCCCACGCTTTGCATTCTCGGTACCCACCATCAACCGAGAAGCCCCAAGGAAGCGCTATCACTGGCGGGTACTCCCTCAGGGGATGAAGAACAGCCCGGTTATCTGCCAGTGGTATGTTGCCTCCTTGCTGTCCCCTGTCCGTGCAGCCGCGGGACAGGCCATCATCCATCACTACATGGATGATGTCCTGGTGTGTGCCCCGACTGACGATGAGCTGACACATGCGCTTGACCTGACAATCGATGCATTGATTGCTGCAGGTTTCGAGCTGCAAGAAGAGAAGGTTCAGAAGATGCCACCCTGGAAGTACCTCGGGCTGGAGATCGGAAAGCGGTCCATTGTACCGCAAAAATTTGCCATCAAAACAAAGGTAAGTTCCCTCGCGGATGTACACCAGCTGTGTGGGGCTTTGAACTGGGTAAGGCCTTGGCTAGGCTTGACCACCGAGGACCTAGCCCCCCTTTTCAATTTATTGAAAGGGGGAGAGGAGCTTAGTTCTCCTAGGGCTCTTACCCCAGAAGCAGAAAAGGCTCTGGAGAGGATTCAGGACGCTATGTCCTCAAGGCAAGCTCACAGATTTGACCCCGAGCTGCCTTTCAAATTTATTATCCTGGGAAAGTTGCCACACCTCCACGGGATGATCTTTCAATGGAAGGACATCCCGAAAAAGGACCGAGAAGGGAAAGATCCACTCTCTATCATAGAGTGGGTCTTCCTGAGCCATCAGAGGTCCAAAAGGATGACCCGGCCACAGGAGTTGGTGGCTGAGCTGATCCGGAAAGCAAGGTTCCGGATCAGAGAATTAGCCGGTTGTGACTTTGTGTGTATTCACATTCCAATTGGGTTGAGATCGGGCCAAATTTCGAAGTCAATGATGGAACACCTGCTGCAGGAAAACGAAGCACTGCAGTTCGCACTGGACTCCTTTACTGGGCAAATTTCAATTCATCGGCCAGCCCACAAAATTTTTAATCAGGATGTTAAATTCACATTATCCTTAAAGGAGGTTCGAAGCAGGAAGCCACTCAAAGCCTTGACAGTTTTTACTGACGCGTCCGGAAGGTCTCACAAGTCAGTATTGACTTGGAAGGACCCTCAAACACAGCAGTGGGAGACTGATGTCGCTGAGGTGGAAGGATCACCTCAGGTTGCTGAGTTGGCCGCTGTCGTCAGGGCATTTGAGAGGTTTCCCGAACCTTTCAATTTAGTAACAGACTCCGCGTATGTAGCGGGGGTGGTGTCCAGAGCGGAACAGGCCATCCTGCAGGAGGTGTCCAACATTGCTTTATATGAGTTGCTCTCGAAATTAGTTAAACTGGTCTCCCACCGAGAGCAGCCGTTCTATGTGATGCACACAAGGTCACACACAGATCTGCCGGGGTTTGTCGCGGAGGGGAACAGGAAGGCAGATGCCCTTGCTGCCCCTGCCGAGATGGCCCCCCTGCCGAACATCTTTGAGCAGGCGAAACTCAGCCACCAGCTTTTCTACCAAAACGCGCCTGGCCTTGTTCGCCGCTTCCATCTAACGCGGGAGCAGGCCAAAGCGATTGTGGCCGCGTGCCCATCCTGCTCCCGAAATGCAGTCCCAACCTTGCATGCGGGGGTCAACCCTCGGGGGCTGAGGAGCTGTGAGGTGTGGCAGACAGATGTCACACATTTCCCAGAATTTGGCCGCCAAAAGTACATACATGTGTCTATCGACACATTCTCCGGAGCTGTGTTCGCTTCTGCCCACACAGGGGAGAAAGCGGGGGATGTCATTAAACACCTTATCCATGCTTTCTCCTTCCTGGGCATCCCGAAGGAACTCAAGACCGACAACGGCCCAGGGTACAAGTCCAGGGAGCTCTGCAGCTTCCTGCAGCAATGGGGGGTGGAGCACAAGACCGGCATCCCCCACTCCCCCACGGGTCAAGCCATGGTCGATAGGACCCATGGTACCATCAAGAGAGTTCTACATCAACAGCAGCGGGTCCTCAAAGCAGAAACACCAGCAGTCAGACTGGCCAGGGCACTTTTTACCATCAACTTTTTAAATTGTTCCTTTGAAGGTCTCAATCCACCAATCATAAGGCACTTCGGGGCAAGCTCCCTGTATTCCATCAGAGAAAGGCCTCCGGTCATGGTCAGAGATCCTGAGTCTGGAAGGACGGAAGGGCCATATGACCTGGTCACGTGGGGACGTGGATACGCTCGCATGTCCACCCCCGCGGGATAAAGGTGGATTCCATCCAAGTGGGTGAAGCCCTACGTCCCTAAGGGCTCAGGATCCAAGAAAGTAATCGGTCCGCAGGTAGCAGAAGCAGCGTGGAGGCGGAAGAGAAAACCCCAACTACAACATTGGGCGGAGTTACCCTTCCCTGACTGTTCCCCACTCGTGTAACTGTGTGTTTAGTGTCTTTTAGTTTTCTACAGGGCGGCAACCCGAGCCGGATTCCCCGCTCCGAGGAAGTTCCATCTAACCCTCGGAGCCCTGATAACGCTCAGCCTGTGTCTCCCAGTTGTCGGATGGCTGGTCCCGCAACCAAAAGCAAATGTGTGGGCAAACCTGTCATCAAAAGCCGAGGACGTCCACACTGCCATCCGACAGATGCGGGAGATGGTGAACAACATAAAAAGAGAAACAGACGACTAGCTGAGCGGACTCTTTACCAACTGGGGAATCTCCGGCTGGGTTTCCTCCATCATAAAGACTGTGTTGTTTTGTTTGTTTGTTTTGTTATTAATTGTACTTGCGTTCGGTTTACTAAAAAAGATGTTGTATAATTTGGTTTCTGCCACCTCACACTCCCCCACAGTTAACCATGTCACCATATCAGAAGAAGACCATGAGGAGGAAGGACTGGAGTTGGAAGAGGTGCTGGAGGGGACCCCAGAAGACGAAGGACAAAATCCAGATGAAGGAGAACATGGACTGGGGTACCCGACACAGCATCAGCAATACCACCCTTCTCCGTTCCAGTCCCACTCCTCTTGAAGAAACAAAAAAGGGGGAGATGTAGTGGTGTGAGAATTGTTTTATTAAGTTATTAAGTTATTTTTGTAAGATTTTTGAGTTACTTTTGTAATGATTTAGTTCACTGTATACCCCTGTGTTCTGTGCTGGTTTTCCCCTTATGAGTTAAGTTGCTTAAACAGACGTTTTCTGTCAATCAATCCTCCCCTGCACCTGTCTTTGTCACTCCCTTCCCCCACTCCTCGTGGTCGACCTGTCTGTCACTTTGGACACCTTCCCTGGCTTCTGGAAAACTCCAGGGAGGGGGTCGAGTGATAGGCTGGAGCCCTTGGAATTCCCTCCCATCTTTTGTGGTTGGCCCCCTGTTGTAAAGTTTACACCCCCAGTTACACCCCCCGTTGTTGTGACTGGCTGAACCGGTTGTCAGCCACCCCTGTTTCCACCCCACTTTAAAAAGTTCGTGCACCACTGGCCCGGGGTCTCTTCTGGGCAGCAGGTCATAGGAGAGGGCCCTCGGGGCTCTCTCCTCTCCAATAAAACCTCATTTTTACCCTGCCCAAAGACTCCGGCTTTCTTTCAACTGCCAAAGTTGCTGCTTCATCACCGTGCCGTCGCCGGCGAAGAATTGGAGCCCTCAGAGCAGGAAAGCAGGCTCGCTGCCCTAGCCTCTTCGCCCTTCCACGCTGCTGCAGTGACATCTAGTGGACTGAGCTAGCTATTGCAGCGTGATTAACATGCGATTCGGACACTGCGACAGAAAATTACTAGCTGCGACTTTGGGAAGTACCATATAAAACCCCGTGAATTTCCTGTAGGTGGGTCCTTTTTTCCTTCTTTCCTTTGGCTAGAGAGAGACAGGTAACATCGAGCTGGGCCTGCTTCTCCCTCCTTTTTTTTTGGGGGGGGGGAGCTGCCCTGAGGCCTGGACAGATTCTGTCGGCTCCCGGGTGAAGGGGGGGAAGGAGAGGTTGCTGTTTTGCAACAGCTACTTTCTTCAGACTTCTCTGGAGCAGAGAGAGATCTCTGCTGAGCCCCTGATAAGAGCTATGGGCACCATTTGGGCCGAAGCCACCCCAATTTACACCGAGGGGTGGGCTGAGAAGGCATTTATGATCCTGCCTGGTTTTTTGTGATTCCGGACTGCCCGAGTGCTTCGAACTGATGTTTCTGTGAGTTCTTCCTCCATCACCAGCATGGCCTTGAACATCTAACACCACAAGCTACAGAGAGAGAGACAAAGACTCCGAGCAGATTTAACTCTTTCTTAGTAACATGAAGCTTCCAGAGCTCAGCCCTTCTCTGAGAGAGTAAGAAAAGACAGAGTGAACATAAAGAACAACAGCATGAAATCAGTAGAGCAAGAGTGAAAAGACTATTGTGACAGAGGGTTGAAGAGTTGGTTGTTCCCTTCTTACTTGAGCCATGGAAATGAGCTCTGTATTTAGATCATTCCTTTAAATCATGGGAAAGATATGCATTTGGGGAGATGATTGTTTTAATTTGTGTGTGGATTCGAGCAAAAGTGTTTGTGATGGACTAAGTAATATTAATCCTATAAGATGCTTGAACAGAGATAAAGATGAGAAGCCCCCTGTGCCAGTTAAGAAGTGAGAAGATATCCCTGTACCTTGAGATGAAGAATCCTTTGCTTTAGAGTTATTCATCTTTAAAAGGTGACACCCCAGTATGCAAAAGTCTAAGACCCATGACCCATAAGCAGCTTGGGAAACTGCTCCTGGGAGGGTCACAAAGGCAGGTTTCTCCAGGTGGTTTTTTTTGTGACAGTTTAAAACCCACAAGAGAACTGTTCTAAGTTGTCAGTAGGATCCATGCCTCTAGAAGATACTCTTCCCCTAATGAATTAATGAAAGACTATTGTCAGATAGTGAAACTGACTGAAAATTACAAGTTTTGTCTCTTTATGTTGTTTTGTAAGAAAGTGAACAGTTTGAAAGAGAGGGAAGTGTGTTTTTGAAGTTTCTTTCTGTTTTAGGGGTTTTTTTTTTCAACTTTCTTTTTTTCTTTTATTTTAGTGTATGTTAATAAAACTATTTGTTAATTTTAAGGTTGAGCCTGCTTTGTTTTTCTCCTAGTCTCTCTCCCACAGAAAGAGTAAGTACCAAGACCAAAATTAGTGAACATGAAACCGCTACAGCAGGTAAGGCTGTTGGATTTGCCACCTGCCCTGATTTTGGGCCCTAATGGCTGCCCAGCATGCAGAGAAGAGCTGTGCCACCCTCCTGCTTCAGGGCACTCACAATAGTCAGTGCCTGAGAGAACATTTGGGCTCTGAACATAGGGAACAGCAACCCAGTTGAAATGCTGCACTAAAAATAGCCCCATGTCTGAGTGGAAGCATGCTGTGTTTGGCTGGGATTTCACATCCCTGAGGAAGCCTGAGCTGAGCAGGGACCCTTCACTCCCATTATTGTCCACCTTCCCCCTCTCCCTCCAGAGACACCCTGGGGACTAACTAGCAAATAAATAGCTTTCCACAGGACAACAATGGCTTCTGTGATCAATCTCCATGAGATGTGGTTTGGTAGCTTTGCAAGAATCAAGCCAGCTGCCAGTATGGCCCGGAATAAATGAGAGGCTGAAACAGGGCTGTGGGGATGGAGAGGTGAAATGCTGGGGCCAAGGAACACAGCCCAGGCTACCTCAGGAACACTGCAGAGATGGGACTGCCTGGGAGGGAGCTGGGGATGGGTGACCCTGGGGAGCTGCAGTGCTGCCCTGCTTTGTGGATGCTGCAGAGAGAAGAAAATAAAGACAAGTTTAGGAAAGAGCTGATAAAAGAAGTGCATCTCAGGGCATTTAATTTTAGCTGAGTCAGGATACCAAGGATGTGGGTGTTTGTTAATTTGATTTGGCTGGTTTGGGTTTTCATGAAGTGCCTCCTAGAGCCACAAATGCCAAACTCCAGATTAACCCAAATTTGCCGCCAGTCATGTTACAGCACTCAGGATTGCAACTACAGTCTGCACCAGACCTCATCCATATGGCTTTTCCACACAGAACTCCCTGGCTTTTCACTGTCCAAAGGGAAAAGATCAAGGTGGATGCTGGGTACCACAACCCAGACAGCCTCTGCCTCTGTACCCACTAGCCCATACCTGAGACTCCTCCTGCCCCTCTGGTGCCTGGTGTTGGACCAGCCCCATCTGTCTGTCCCTCCTGACACCCCAACCAGCATTCCTGCAAAGCCCTCATTACTGAGGCTTATGCAATGAAATATGAAGGAGGTGGATTAAGATTTCAGTGGCAATTCAGGTGTTTTTCACCTTTCCAGCATGTCTTAGACATCTCACCCAGTCCAAAGGGGGGGGGGGGGGGGGGGTTCTGCGTGCCACCAAATGCTGGGTACTTATCCAACAGTGTGCTTGCAGTTGACTCCTTTTGAAAGTGTGTGGGTGGGAAAATAATCTGTGCTGACTTTTCTGCTGGCTCTGTGAGCTGTGTCAGACTTACACCCTCTCAACAGATGCCTGATAATGCTCAGCTACTCCTCTGCTCACAGCCTGCAAGCCCCTACAGAAACACTGTGAGCCTGGAATTGAGTCTCCCACTCATTATTTGAGAAGGACGTGCCTTTCACGGCCAAGTGGCCTCTATTTGCTTGGGGGGAAATGTGCTTATCTCTTATCTCTTATCGCTTATCTCTTATTTATGTGATTTATTTCTTGAGATTAATGCATCAATTTGGCTTGCTCCCAAGCTCTCAGTAAAGTCTTGGTTTTTGTGGGATTGTCCTGAACCACACAAAGTTTCACTGCCTGTTTTCTGAAACTGAGAGGAAGATTTTTATCTCGATCATAAAGCAGAAATTGGGGGTTTTTCAAATGTAAGGCAGTCAGCATTGTTTTGATCTGCAGGCAAACTGAAAGCCTTCTCTGAATTCAAGGAGGGCTATTAAATCAGCCCTGTGGAGATAGAGCAAACAAAACCAGACAGAGCGAAAGAGAGAGGGGGAATGTTCCTATTCACATAGACAGGAAAGCAGGGAAGGCAAAATAACGATCAGCTCATCTGGGGTGTTTACTTTTGCATGCCACTGGGGTAAACAGAGCCATGTCATCCCTCCAGCCTGCTCTTGTTTATAAATATACAATAACATTTACAGCTGAGCTAGCTGGACTGCCCTGGGTCCTGGCTAGAGAAGCTGGAGGGGTCTCAGCTACCACTCCTGCATGGGACAAGCTCTACTTTTAGGGCTCTGCTGCTGCAAATCCATCTTCCAGCTCTGTGTTTGTATCTCTTGTTTGCTGGGAAGGCACAAGCTCACCTGTCAGTGAAGTCCCTTGGAGATGCCCTTCTGGAGATCCTCTGGCAACATCTTTCTCACCCGATTTCTGTGTGTCCTTGGAACTACCCCTTTGCATTGCTGGGTTCAGAGCAGCAGCAGGTCCCAGAGCCCCTGTTGGTGCTTTACAACAGCCTGAGCACATACAGAGACCAGCAGGCTCATCTTCCTGTTAGCCAACCCACCACAATGGCAGTCAGTGAGGATTTGAAGTCATTGGTGTTATTGATTGCAGTTCATAGCTATCCTTCAAAGAAATCACATTTCATCTAAAACAAAGTTCTTACAAATGCTACAAAGTTCCTGTGGATGCTACTATTCAGTGAGCCCTGGTGGAGGAAGCAGAACAGCATATACTGGGTGATTAATTCACTGCAGCTGATGACAGTGCAAATATTTTGTCCTGGATTCATTGATCACCACAGAGAAGATTAATGATCTCCCATTTTTTTAAAGTTTCTGCCCTAGCTCTTGATGCTGACCTGTCAGCACTTAAGGTACAGTGTGCTGTGAGTTTGGAATGTGCCTCCACAAGGATGTGCCATGCAGGGTTTGTTTGCACGCAGATTTGCACTGGCTAAAAGACACTGATGCAACTTCCTGTACAGACAGGACTGGTGGTTTAAAGCAAAATTCTTTGTGGCTTACTTAAAACCCATTTCCAAACAATTAAAGCTGGACATATTCTGGCTTAAGTCTAAGACATAGTGGTGTTCACATAAGTTTTTCCCACCTTAAGTGTTGCATCTGTAGTTTAATCAGTGCAATTCCATGTGTGTCCTTATATCTATATCACATGTAAAAGTATGCACTGAATCTACATTTTATTTCTATGAATAATGACTGATTATTATTATTATTTTGTTAAGTAATTCTGTTGACACATTTCTGCCAGAAATTGCATAGAAGGCAAGAAATTCTGCTTCTGTAAATTGTCAGTGTAGTTATCAGGGACTGTTCATCCTCATTTTTATTACTAAAACCATAATCCCATAATGATGGAAAAGAAAATTGAATAAACTGCAGAATAAATTGAGAATAAATTGGTTTACATGGGAATACATGTTGTCATGGGTTAGTATAGTTTAGCTTTTAGTTATAAAAGAATGTAAAATAATTCTCCAGGTCAGGACCTGGGAATTGCTTTGGAAGAGACAGAGACCTATCAGAGAGTTAGTTAGAATATTGACATCTATTCTGACCACTGAAATTGTTAGTTGCGACTTTGGGAAGTACCATATAAAACCCCTTGATTTCCTGTAGGTGGGGTCTTTTCCTTCTTCCTTTGGCCAGAGAGAGACAGGTAACATCGAGCTGGGCCTGCTGCTCCCCCCTTTTGGGGGGGGAGCTGGCCTGAGGCCTGGCCGGATTCCATCAGCTCCCGGGTGAAGGGGGAGGAAGGAGAAGTTGCTGTTTTTTAACAGCTACTTTCTTCAGATTTCTTTGGAGCAGAGAGAGATCTCTGCTAGGCCCTGATAAGAGCTATGGGCACTATTTGGGCTGAAGCCACCCCGATTTACACCGAGGGGTGGGCTGAGAAGGCATTTATGATCCTGCCTGGTTTTTATGATTCTGAACTGCCCGGGTGCTCTGATCTCTGATGTTTTTGTGAGTTCTTCCTCCTTCATCAGCTCGGCCTTGAAACATCTAACACCAAGAGCCACAGAAGGAAAAACAATGACTCCAAGTAGATTTAACTCTTTCTTAGCAGCATGAAGCTTCCAGAGCTCAGCCCTTCTCTGAGAGAGTAAGAAAGGACAGAGTGAACATAAAGAACAGCAGGATGAAGTAAGTAAAGCAAGAGTGAAAAGACTATTAGGACAGAGGGTTGAAGAGTTAGTTGTTCTATTCTTACTTGAGCTATGGAAATGAACTCTATATTTAAGTCATTCTTTTAAATTATGGGAAAGATATGCATTTGGGGAGATGATTGTTTTAATTTGTGTGTAGATTTAAGTAAAGTTGTTTGTGATGAACTAAGTAATATCCTATAAGATGCTTAAATAGAGATAAAAATGAGAAACCCCCTGCGCCAGTGAAGAAGTAAGAAAATATCGCTGTACCTTGAACTAAAGAATCCTTTGCTTTGGAGTTATTCATCTTTAAAAGGTGACACCCCAGTATGCAAAAGTCTAAGACCCATGATCCATAAGCAGCTTGGGAAACTGCTCCTGGGAGAGGTCACAAAGGCAGGTTTCTCCGGGCGGTTGTTTTTGTGACAGTTTAAAACCCACAAGAGAACTGTTCTAAGTTGTCAGTGGGTTCCATGATTCAAAAAGATACTCTTCCCCTAATAAATTGATGAAAGACTATTATCAGATAGTGAAACTGACTGAAAATTACAAGTTTTGTTTCTTTATGTTGTTTTGTAAGAAAGTAAACAGTTTGTAAAGAGAAGGAAAAGTTTTTGAAGTTTCATTCCATTTTAGTTTTTTCCCCAACTTTCTGTTTTTTTCTATTCTTTTAGTGAAAGTTAATAAACTATTTGTTAATTTTAAAGTTAAGCCTGCTTTGTTTTTCTCCTAGTCTCTCTCTCACAAAAAGAGTAAGTACCAAAACCAAAATTTAGTAAACATAAAACCACTACACTAAGTAGTGTTTCTGCCTAGTTTAAAATTAAAACTGTGACACATGTTTACAGAAATTTTTTGTTCACATTGACAAATGCATCTCCCCATTTGCATCCATCCCCCCAAGGGGACTTGCAGAGCCCTTAATCAAATTAAAAATGGCCAAATGAGCATCAGTGGGTTGTATGTTTCTGAGGGAGAAGCAGTTCTGGGTTGCTTGGTCTCCCTGACCTATAGAAAGCAAGTAAGGCCCAAGCTGGCCTGGATGTTGGCATGGGTGCTCTCTCTTGTCATTGCACTGCTGACATTTCAGGCTAATATCAAGATCAGCACAGGATAAAAACTGGAAAAAATGTAATCATCAATTATTACATAATGAATGTGAAAATGCCAAACTTTGCACAGAACCTTATTCACATCAAATTATTCAACCAGCTGTAATAAAGGTCATTTCAATCTGAAAGCATTTTCTATTGAAATCCACAACAGTATTCAGGCCCACCATTCAGTGTTCATTGCCCAACAGCGAGAAAGCCACAATTGCTCTTGGATGCCCCAGGGTGGTGGAGCTGGGCCCCACGAAGATGCAGCCACCAGAGCCCTGTCACCCACTGAGGAAGCCAGCACAGCCTCTTTTTCGGGAATGTCAGAGCCAAGCATGCCTCACACATTTCCAAAACTGCCATTCCCTTCTGCTGGGGTTTGCTTGGTCCCTTTCCTCCATGGTGGCTTCAGGTTGATGTGCTCTTTGCTCTGCAGCTTGAGCCCTTGGGTCCTGAGGTCACTGTGACTTCATGGACCTCATGCATGGTGGCACTTGTGCCCACAGCACAGGGACCAGCCCCTGGGGTTTGGAGCTGGGCATTGGTGCCAGGACAAGCCAGAACTGTCTCTGCTCTGCTGGAGCTTGGCTGGTTTCTGGGAAATTCAGCTGGGGCTCAAGCTTTTGTGATGGAGGTTTATCCATGCCACTGCCTAAGCTAGAGAGAGTGGCTAAGTTTCCAGAGGGACAGCCTGCAGTACAGGGATGCTGCTGACAAAGGGTCATGAATAGAGAGGGGGATGCTCTGAAATGCTTTGCTCTGCACATGGAGGACTGTGCAAGATGGTTTTGTAGTTAAAGCTCAGGCCAAGGCCCCCAGAGACTTGAGCTCAGAGCCTCCAAGCAGAGCCCTGCATCCTTGTGCTCGCATTTCCCATCACACAATGGGACAATGACCCTCCCTTGGCGCCTGGATGCTAGCAGGACAGTCCCCATGGCAGCTGCGACATGGACACACTGCTCTGCTATGAAAGACAGACAAAGATGTAAAAATTCTGGCTATGCTTTCCTAAAAAAATGCTAAGGCTTTGCTAGACAAGACCTAGGGGTTCTTCCTGTGGCAGCACCAGAAGTAACTGTGCAAACTGCCCCGTGCAATTTAATTCCTTTTCTGGAGTGACTAACACCTCTATTATTTCCATCTGACCACTGCAGACATCCTGCCACACAACTGTATTAAACTCTGTGGCGAGAAAGATAACTGGGCCTAAAATTAAATCATCCATAATGTTTTTAATATTAGCACAGGTGAGGAGTGAATTCCTCCAGGGTGAAATTCACCTCTTCTTGGCAAAACCAGCCCTTGGTACCTCATCACCAGCAGTGATGAGCTGTGAATTATTTTTTTTAGTTTGTGATCCCCTGGCTGGGTAGAACCTATTCAGTGCAGGGACCTGCCCTGCTGCCACTGCCCTTCACAGGGTGCTGAAGGAGGTCCCAGATGGGTCATTGCATTGCTCATACAGCTGGAGATTTATTCAATGAGGACAAGCAGGCTGTGGACACTAAATGTGGGAGCAGATACTCCCATGTGAATAACCTGGTTATAACCAGTCTCATGGCATTTTTGCCTCTGGGAGAAAAGACAGCAAGAAAGGTAGCACTGAGCCAAAGCAGGGACTATCACAGGCTCCTTTGGCTGCAACAGGATGGCTGCTCTGTTTTCTTTCAAATATAGTTTTCTGCCAAAAATAACCCTCCTGGGTTTATCACAGTATCTTTTTCACAGTGAACTCCAAAAGCAAGTCAGGCTTGGAGGTGCTGAAAGCTCCTTTGCAGGCCCTGGCAGGCAGCCTGGCACTTTGGGGCACTGCTCACACCTGCTGTCCTGCCCTCCGGCCCCAGCCAGGGGTTTGCTCACTCCAGCAGCATGAGGAGAAGGACTCAGTTTCAGGGGATGGAGAAATATGAATTGAAATGTGACCTGATGAGCCCTCAAAGTCACTGCAGAACTCCGGCCATGCAGAGGGATGTGGACTGTCTTTGCAGGCTGTGTCCTGACTGCAGGACCTGTTATTTCGGCATCTCTCACCGGATGAAGCGGCTTGGGGGCTGCTGATGGACAGCCAGGGCAATGAAAGCTGCCTGCGACACCCGGACCTTTCCCCACTGGTCCCTGCGGGGATCCCTGCGGCCCTGAGATGGGGCAGCAGGGTCTTGCCGGCAAGGCAGAGCAGCCGTGGGGCCCCCACTGCAGCAGCACACACCAGCGCACACCAGCGCATACCAGTGCCGCTGGAACCCTCGGTCCCCCGGCTTCCCTGTGGGATTTTTGCACTCTTGTGCTCCCTCTGCTGGTCCTTAGCCCGGTGCCGTTCCCGCACTGCTCCGCACCTCTCCCGCACCATTCCCGCACCGCTCCGCACCGCTCTCGCACCACTCCCGCACCACTCCCGCACAGATTCCGGTTTGCGCGGCACTCCGAGCCCTTATGTTTCCCCCTGTGCTCCCCAGGACCAGCAGCACCCTAAGTGTGTCGCCGAGCCAATCTGCAGCGAAGGAGAGCTCGCAGTGCCAGCTGGACAGACGGTGCTGCTGGAACTGCTCCAAGCGGGGCATGCCGGCATCCAGACGGGATCCGCATGTCCCAAATAAAAACTTTAAAACATGCTCTCGGGAGTGATACTGCAAGACATGACTGTGAAGAAGATGGCAAAGACTGGACTGGCGCTGCAGCAATCACAGTATTAAATTAAAGTTACACAGAGAGGACACTGGATTTATCAGCCCAGTTTTGTACAAACACACTGGGTAGCTTTTTGCACCAACACCTCCACAGCTTGCAGTGTTGGTGTCACCACTGTCAGTGGGGATGTGCCCCACTCTGACAATGCACAGGTACAGCTGGCCACCAAACTGCCACCAGCAGAGATGGAGGACACCAGCACAGAGCAAAGGCTGCAGCTTGGTACAGTGGCTGCCAGACACTGTCCTGCTGAAGGGGAAAACACACCAAATCAGGCCAGGACATCGTGCTGCAAGGTCTGGTTTGCAGGATGTGCTCCAGGAGTGCATGAGGTTCTCCTGTGCTTTCTGTCTCAGCATAACTTGCCAGCTTTATTAGAAAGCTGGTTGTTGTTTTAAGCCTGCTTTCTAGTGGTTATTGCCAACAAGGGACAGAGGTGGGGGAGCTACTCTCTGAACAGAACAAATGGCAGCTACCAAGACACCTTCTCCAAGGCCCCATAATAACCTGGTTATGGTTCAGTGTTGGAGGTTGCTACTGTGGCTATCATCCAGTTTGCTATAAGGGTTAACAAGGTGAGGAATTAGTGGATTTTTAATTTCCTCTGGAAGGCAGGCACATGGATTCAGGGCTATCATACACTAACAGTGTGTTTCTGGGGTTACTTTACCAACAGTACCTACTGTGAAGAAATGACACCGGGGGAAATTTTTTCACAACTCTTCACCCAGCTTTTTGGGCCTACCCCACCAGTCTTTGAAGGGTTCCAATCTCTGAATGTTAATGACATCATACAGTGGCTGGTGTTGCTGGTATGCCTGTTCTGTATAGCATTTAGAGATAAGGGGAGACTGGCTTGGATAACCACCCTGATACCTACCCTAGAGAATAAGGATACTGCTCCACAGCCTGACCCTGCCCCACAGCCTGAGCCCATCCCACAGCCTGACACTGTCCCACAGCCTGCCTCAGGAATAAACCACCTAGATTGGGTGAAGGAGATCTGTGAGATGAGCCAGATGCTGAGAGAGTACCTTTCCCCTGTAGTAGCCTCATTAGCCCCAGCTGGTGGGAAACCCTCCCCCTGCCCTGACAAAGGAGAGTCTGATGGTGCAGCAGTGGAACCCATAGACGTTACAACCGTCCAGGTTCCAGCTGAACCACAGGGGCAGCCACAGCCAGCAGCAGTGGCCCCTGTGGAAACAAAGAAGTACAAGGTGAAATCAGAGCACCCAGGCAACAAGGATAAGAAAGGAGGGCCCTCACAACCCGGGGGGGAGTCAGAGGTTGAGATCATCACTGAGTCCCTGACATATGAAAGTCTGCGTAATCTGCAAAAAGATCTTGCATGGCGGGGACGTGAGGCTTATACAACCTGGTTAGTTTGGGTCTGGGACCTTATAGGTACAGGCGTGAAACTAGATAGTGCTGAGGCAAGGAATTTGGGACCCTTGACCCAGGACTCAGGTGTGAATCAGGTATTCGTAAGGGAGCCAGGGCCCCTTTCTCTCTGGGAGCGGCTTTTAATGAGTGTACGGGAGAAGTTTCTCCACAGAGACAGAATGCAGGAGCACCATCGTAGAATGCACTGGAAGACCCTTGAGGAAGGGATCCAACAGCTGAGAGAAGTGGCAGTATTGGAGGTACTCTTTGGGAGGGGTGGACAGCATGATAATGACCCCGACAAAGTCAGGTGCACAGGGCAAATGCTGTGGAATCTGGCAACTCTAGGACCATCTCAGTACGCCACATACATTGCAACAATTCATCCTGATACCAACCGAGAGACAGTGGGTTCTGTAGCCAACAAGCTTAGAAATTATGAGAGTATGATCAGTGGCCCAATGCAGGCTCAGGCATCTGCCGCGGCTAAGGAACTCAGGGAGAAGATGGAGGAGGTGACAGAGGAGATAAAGGAGGTGAGGGAGGAGATGAGGAGGAACAGTTCCCATTTGGCACCGGTGCGAGTTACAGGCCCCAGAGCCAGAGCTCAATGGCCCCCAGCTAGAGAGAGAGGGTACACCCCACTGTAGAAATACTTTTTCCGCTGTTGCTGACTTCTGGACGGTGTGCATGAATGTGGACGAGAGATCTCTGAAGTTAGGTTTTAGAAGAAGAGCTTTATTGTGTGGGGTCTGAGGCCTTGCTCGGAGCTGCCAGGCGCAGCTGTAGCATGGCCTTGGAAGGTGGGGGTATTGAGAGATAAGGTGTCCTGGTTTGGGGCAAATTTGGGAGAAAACCCCTGTATAGGATCCCTCCAAGGAAGCAAACCCAGGTGGCCCCTCCCTCCAACCAGTCTGGTAAAAAAAAACAAACCTCTTTGGAGAAAAAGTGGAAAAAACTATTTTACTAAACAAATGTGCATACAAGTATAAAGAATGAATAATATGAAGCAATAAAACCTCTCCTTCTGAAGTGAGGTGGCAAATTGAGAAAGTCCTTGCCGTGGGTGGAGCTCGGCTCTCTCTCTCTCTCACCAGTCCCAGTCCCTCCGGCGCTGCTTGAAAATGCCGAAGTCCAGGCCCCGGTGGGCCGCAGGTGCAGCCCCCAGTGCTTCCCTGGGTTTTCAGTCCAGAGTAGGTTTAAACAGTTCCAAGAAAAAAAAGAAAAAAAACAGTCCAGGGAACTTCTCTGCCCTAGCTAGCTGAAACTAACTAAAAGCAAAAAAAAATCTCTGTCCTGCAGTCTCCAAGCCTCCGCCGAACACACCGTCCGGAGAAGAATGTGGAGGAGTCAGGCAGTTTTCTCAAAACAAACTCCGCGCTTCTCCTTGCTCTTAGAACCAGTCTTAAAGGCACAGGACTCAATATACAGCACAAACAGAACAGACGATTGGGGATACAAGCATCATAAAGTTACCCTAGGACATTCCACCCCTTATCCCCATATCGTCAATTTACTAAAACTAATATATACTCTAGCTCTAAACACACATATACATCTATATAAAAACAATATGCAATATACAGTTACATACTATTCAGCACACAACGATAATCACACACGGTTCTCACCCAACAATCAAATTTCCCTGGGGTACACATCGTGTGGTTCCATCTTTCTGCATTACCCACCATGTGCAGCCTGGTCCCTGAGCAAAGACAATCCCACGGATGGGATCCTCTGTACTTGAAGCAGAATCGATCCAAACTGTCTTCCCTAACAAACCTCGTACATGTACTACTGGGACCTTCTCTCCATCTACTGTATGTAGGGACTCAGATTGGGCAGGGCCTGCTCTGTTGGTGGAACCTTGGGTGTTAACTAACCAGGTGGCCTTTGCTAGATGCTGCTCCCAGTTTTTGAATGATCCCCCACCCAGTGCTTTCAGGGTGGTTTTTAGCAGTCCATTGTATCTTTCTACTTTCCCTGAAGCTGGTGCATGATAGGGGATATGGTACACCCACTCAATGCCATGTTCCCTAGCCCAGTTGTTGATGAGGCTGTTCTTGAAATGAGTTCCATTGTCTGACTCAGTCCTCTCAGGGGTACCATGCCTCCAAAGAACTTGTTTTTCAAGGCCTAGAATGGTGTTACGGGCAGTAGCGTGGGGCACAGGGTAGGTCTCCAGCCATCCTGTGGTGGCCTCTACCATTGTGAGCACATAGCGCTTGCCTTGGCGGGTTTGGGGAAGGGTGATGTAGTCAACCTGCCAGGCTTCCCCGTACTTATACTTGGACCATCGCCCGCCATACCATAGGGGCTTCACCCGCTTGGCCTGCTTGATGGCAGCACACGTCTCACAGTCATGGATAACCTGAGAAATACTGTCTATGGTTAAATCCACCCCTCGGTCTCGTGCCCACTTATAGGTGGCATCTCTGCCCTGATGGCCTGAGGCATCATGGGCCCATCGAGCTAGGAACAACTCTCCCTTGTGCTGCCAATCTAAGTCTATCTTTGACACCTCTATCTTTGCAGCCTGATCTACCTGCTCGTTGTTCCGGTGCTCCTCATTAGCCCGACTCTTAGGGACATGGGCATCTACATGACGGACTTTGACAGGTAGCTTCTCTACCCGAGTGGCAATGTCCTTCCACTCATCTGCAGCCCAGATTGGCTTTCCCCTACGCTGCCAGTTGGCCTTTTTCCACTTCTCCAGCCATCCCCACAGAGCATTGGCTACCATCCACGAATCAGTGTAGAGGTAGAGCTTTGGCCACTTCTCTCTTTCAGCAATGTCCAGGGCCAGTTGAACAGCTTTGAGTTCAGCAAGTTGGCTTGACCCACCTTCTCCTTCAGTGGCTTGGGCAACCTGTCGTGTGGGGCTCCATACAGCTGCTTTCCACTTTCGTTTCATCCCTACGATGCGGCAGGAACCGTCAGTGAAAAGAGCATAGCGTGTTTCTTCTGCTGGCAGTTGGTTGTATGGTGGAGCTTCTTCGCCATATCAAGCACGGTCTCCGCTGTCTCATCCCGCTTCATTATTGCTAAAGCAGAGGAGTATTCTTGTGGCCCAAGTCGTACAAGTTTTCGCCACATCACAGGTGTGCATGGTACCAAGTCGGGGTTCCTAGTGTTTATGTCATCTGAGAAGACAATTTCCGCCACTGCCATTTCCCTCAAGCGCTGGATCCCTTGTTCAATGGTTTTCCACTGGGTTTGCTGCATATAGAGATCGTCAGCACACAGATATCTTTGTGCCACACTTTTCAGGACCCGTTCCCAGAGACTGCAAGGACTAGCCTCCCTCATCATTTCTTGGTCAATAACTGGATCATGTGACAGGGATCCCAGATGTCTTGCTTCAGTGCCATCCAGTATTGTAGCCTCGCCTGCAGCATCCCAAAGACGGACTAGCCAACTAATTATAGATTCATCAGATCGTCGAGTATAATCCTTTCTTAGGCCACGAAGGTCCTTCAGGGAAAAGGACTCAATAGTATCTCCTGCTCTTGCAGCAGTTGGTCGGGCTCCTGATCTTGTAGCAGCTGGTTGGGCTCCTGATGTTGTAGCAGCTGGTTGGGCTCCCGATTGTGTGCCAGTTGGTTGGGCTTGCAATTTTGTATCAGTTGGTTCGGCTTCTGATTGTGTATCATCAGTTGCTTCACCTTCTGATTGTGTGTCAGGTGGTTTGACTACTGGCTGGGTGTCAGGAGGCATTGAGGATCCTTCACCTGAATCATCGTCTACTGGTCGATCGGTTTTGTCCGTGTGCTTCTTTCCCTTCTTTACTGCAGCAACTGCTGGTGTCTTAGCCTCACTGTCTGGTTTAGCTGCAGCCTGAATAGCTGTGGGATTGGCTGCAGCCTGAGTGACTGATTTATCTCCCTGCTCCCCTGCTTCTATCTGCTGCCCTACAGTGTTTAGCGGTGTGTGACTCATTCTAGAAAAGCTATAAACCATATAGAGGATGGTCACCAGGTGAAGTACCAGGAAGGTGGTGTCTTTAACATTCAGGAGACCCTGAACCTTCTCCAAAAGCAATGTAACTGACTCAAAAGAGAAGAAGGAAAGAAGAGGCTGAAGAGCTTCATCCCCTACTCCTCCTCTAACAAACTGGGTGCAATTGTTGATAAATCCCCAAAACATGCTGCTGGAACTAGGACGCAGGGCAGGACGAAAAAACCATAAACCGAACATACCCAGAACAAACTCCAATATCTTTATAAGCTTCTTGTAAGCCATAATCACCGAACCCAGCAAAATAACTATTTTAAATAGTGCATCCCTAGTGTAAAAGCTGTATGTTAGGGACAATATTGGAGCTATTTCTGGGTAAGAAAACAAACCTAGGGACCAGAAAGGTATTAAGATCTCAAAAAAGCCTAGGGAACAGACATGCAGAAAAGACTCCATTCTAAGAGACATTAGGAATTCAAGAAGCAACATGGCCACTGTTTAATCCCCACCCAAGGGACAAACAAACAAACAAACAAAAAAAGCAGTTAATAATAATCAATACAAGTTTTTTCCACTCTCTCGTGCCCCGCAGTGGGCGCCAATAAGAAGTATGTCCTGGTTTGGGGCAAATTTGGGAGAAAACCCCTGTATAGGATCCCTCCAAGGAAGCAAACCCAGGTGGCCCCTCCCTCCAACCAGTCTGGTAAAAAAAAACAAACCTCTTTGGAGAAAAAGTGGAAAAAACTATTTTACTAAACAAATGTGCATACAAGTATAAAGAATGAATAATATGAAACAATAAAACCTCTCCTTCTGAAGTGAGGTGGCAAATTGAGAAAGTCCTTGCCGTGGGTGGAGCTCGGCTCTCTCTCTCTCTCACCAGTCCCAGTCCCTCCGGCGCTGCTTGAAAATGCCGAAGTCCAGGCCCCGGTGGGCCGCAGGTGCAGCCCCCAGTGCTCCCCTGGGTTTTCAGTCCAGAGTAGGTTTAAACAGTTCCAAGAAAAAAAAGAAAAAAAAACAGTCCAGGGAACTTCTCTGCCCTAGCTAGCTGAAACTAACTAAAAGCAAAAAAAAATCTCTGTCCTGCAGTCTCCAAGCCTCCGCCGAACACACCGTCCGGAGAAGAATGTGGAGGAGTCAGGCAGTTTTCTCAAAACAAACTCCGCGCTTCTCCTTGCTCTTAGAACCAGTCTTAAAGGCACAGGACTCAATATACAGCACAAACAGAACAGACGATTGGGGATACAAGCATCATAAAGTTACCCTAGGACATAAGGAAATTCCAAGATGCAAGAGATAAACAAAGAGACAAGAAGATAGAAGAAACAAACAGAAGAAGAAGAAGAAGAAGAAGAAGAAGAAGAAGAAGAAGGAAGAAGAGAGGGAGGCCCACTCTCGCAGCCCCCTGATAAGGGGTCCCGAGGTGGGCTGTAACAGGGTTCTGCCAATGGGGTTACAGATACTTGATACTTCAGGGGAGGTTACATGTGTGGGATGAATTATACATTGGGGATTGTTTTCCTAGGCATCCAGCAACTAGGACATTTCAAACATCAAAACTTACTTTCAATTCTATCTCAGTTACAGGTTTCACATTCTCAGAATCTAAGCAATCATATTTATAGGGCTTTCTGGCTTCATCCTTCCCAACACCCCACGAGCTGACCTGTGGTACTTTCTGCGTGACCATGGGGAAGACATGGGAAGGTGGGATGGGAAACCCACTTCTGCCCTGGCAGCACGGGTGTGTGAGCTCAAGGAGAGAAACACTAACCGAGGGAGTCCCACTAAGATGAAGGTAGCCTCGACATCACATGACCAAGCTGCCAGGTATTATAGAAGTGAGGATGATATGTCAGATCCTTGTGAAGGAACCTCTACCATGTATGCCCAGAAAGGGAATAATGACCGGTGCTAGAGGGGCCCTGCCTCTAGCCAGGGAGAGGCACGGGAAAACCAGGTCTATTGGACGGTGTGGATCCGATGGCCTGGCACATCAGAGCCACAGAAATATGAAGCTTTAGTTGATACTGGTTCTCAGTGTACCCTGATACCATCGGAATATGTGGGGACAGAACCTATTTCCATTGCTGGGGTGACGGGGGGATCACAGGAATTGACTCTGTTGGAAGCCGAGGTGAGCCTGACCGGGAAGGAGTGGCAGAAACATCCAATTGTGACTGGCCCAGGGGCCCCATGTATTTTGGGTATAGACTTCCTCCAGAATGGCTATTACAAAGACTCTAAGGGACTCAGGTGGGCTTTTGGAATAGCAGCTGTGGAGGCAAAGGGCATTAAGAAATTGAATAGCTTGCCTGGACTGTCGGAGAACCCATCTGCAGTAGGACTTCTAAAGGTAGAAGAGCAACGAGTTCCAGTTGCCACCTCAATGGTGCACCGCCGACAGTATTGGACAAATCAAGATGCCGTGATCCCCATCCACAAGATGATCCGTGAACTGGAGACTCAAGGGGTGGTCAGCAAAACCCACTCACCCTTCAACAGCCCCATCTGGCCTGTGCGCAAGTCTGATGGAGAATGGAGATTGACTGTGGACTATTGTGCCTTGAACGAAGTGACTCCACCATTGAGCGCTGCTGTGCCGGACATGCTGGAACTCCAGTACGAGCTGGAGTCCAAGGCAGCAAAATGGTACGCCACAATTGACATTGCTAATGCATTTTTCTCCATTCCTCTGGCTGCAGAATGCAGGCCTCAGTTTGCTTTCACCTGGAGGGGCGTGCAGTACACCTGGAACTGACTGCCCCAGGGGTGGAAACACAGCCCCACCATCTGCCATGGACTGATCCAGGCTGCACTGGAAAAGGGTGAGGCTCCGGAGCACCTACAGTATATCGATGACATCATTGTGTGGGGGAACACGGCAATGGAAGTGTTTGAGAAAGGAGAGAAGATCATCCAAATTCTCCTGAAAGCTGGTTTTGCCATCAAGCAGAGCAAGGTCAAGGGACCTGCCCGAGAGATCCAGTTCCTGGGAGTAAAGTGGCAAGATGGACAGTGGCAGATTCCCACTGAGGTCATCAATAAGATCACCACCATGTCCCCACCGACCAGCAAGAAGGAAACACAAGCTTTCCTAGGCGCTATAGGATTCTGGAGGATGCACATTCCTGAGTACAGCCAGATTGTGAGCCCTCTCTACCTGGTCACCCACAAGAAGAATGATTTCCACTGGGGCCCTGAACAGCAACAAGCCTTTGCCCAGTCAAGCAGGAGATCGCTCATGCACTAGCCCTTGGCCTGGTCAGGACGGGACCAGATGTGGAGAACATGCTCTACTCAGCAGCCGGGAACAATGGTCTGTCCTGGAGCCTTTGGCAGAAGGTGCCTGGGGAGACTCAGGGCTGACCACTGGGATTCTGGAGCCGAAGCTACAGAGGGTCCGAAGCCAACTACACTCCAACAGAGAAGGAAATCTTGGCTGCCTATGAAAGAGTTCAAGCCACCCCAGAGGTGACTGGCACAGAAGCACAAATCCTGCTGGCACCTCGACTACCGGTGCTGGGGTGGATGTTTAAAGGAAAGGTTCCCTTAACCCATCATGCCACCGACGCCACATGGAGCAAATGGATTGCCCTCATCACTCAGCGCGCCCGCATTGGAAACCCGAATCTCCCTGGGAATTTGGAGATAATTACAAACTGGCCAGAAGGTGAAAACTTTGGTTTCACAGATGAAGAGGAGCAGGAACAAGTGACACGTGCCGAAGAGGGTCCACCATACAACCAACTGCCAGCAGAAAAAACACGCTATGCTCTTTTCACTGACGGTTCCTGCCGCATCGTAGGGATGAACCAGAAGTGGAAAGCAGCTGTATGGAGCCCCATACGACAGGTTGCACAAGCCACTGAAGGAGAAGGTGGGTCAAGCCAACTTGCAGAACTCAAAGCTGTTCAACTGGCCCTGGACATTGCTGAAAGAGAGAAGTGGCCAAAGCTCTACCTCTGCACTGATTCGTGGATGGTGGCCAATGCTCTGTGGGGTTGGCTGGACAGGTGGAAAAAGGCCAATTGGCAGCATAGGGGAAAGCCAATCTGGGCTGCAGATGAGTGGAAGGACATTGACACTCGGGTAGAGAAGCTATCTGTGAAAGTCCGTCATGTAGATGCCCATGTCCCCAAGAGCCGGGCTAATGAGGAGCATCGAAGCAACGAGCAGGTAAATCAAGCTGCAAAGATAGAGGTGTCAAAGATAGACTTAGATTGGCAACACAAGGGAGAGTTGTTCCTAGCTCGATGGGCCCATGATGCCTCAGGTCATCAGGGCAGAGATGCCACCTATAAGTGGGCACGAGACCGAGGGGTAGATCTAACCATGGACAGTATTTCTCAGGTTATCCATGACTGGGAAATGTGTGCTGCCATCAAGCAGACCAAGCGGGTGAAGCCGCTATGGTATGGCGGGCGATGGTCCAAGTATAAGTACGGGGAAGCCTGGCAGGTTGACTACATCACCCTTCCCCAAGCCCGCCAAGGCAAGCGCTATGTGCTGACCATGGTGGAAGCCACCACTGGATGGTTGGAAACCTGCCCTGTGCCCCATGCTACTGCCCGGAACACCATCCTGGGCCTTGAAAAGCAAGTCCTGTGGAGACATGGTACCCCTGAGAGGATTGAGTCTGACAACGGGACTCATTTCAAGAACAGCCTTATAAACACCTGGGCTAGAGAACATGGCATTGAGTGGGTGTACCATATTCCTTACCATGCGCCAGCAGCCGGGAAAGTTGAACGATGCAATGGCCTGCTTAAAACCACCTTGAGGGCACTGGGTGGGGGGACTTTCAAGAACTGGGAGAATAATTTAGCAAAGGCCACCTGGTTAGTGAACACTCGAGGTTCCACCAACCGAGCAGGCCCCGCCCAATCTGAGTCCCTGGGAACAAGAGATGGAGATAAAGTTCCAGTAGTACACATGAGAGGAATGCTGGGAAAAACTGTTTGGATTAATTCTGCCTCCAGCAAAGACAATCCCGGTCCTGGGGTTGTTTTTGCTCAGGGACCTGGCTGCACATGGTGGGTGATGCAAAAGGATGGAGAGACCCGCTGCATACCTCAAGGGGACCCTGTTTTTCATTGAACACTGTGACTGTGTCTGTATTTATATTCACATGTATATATATGTATATCATTTAAAGGTTTAAATTCAATATAATATGTTGGTATGGGAAAAAATTCAGGGTGGATAATGTTGAGGGTTAAGTTTCCTTTAGAATTCCCCCCCCCATAAATTGCTAGGAGACTAAATACTGATAGTTAAAGGGTGCTCAACCCGGACAAAGGAAGTTGATCACTTAGTTTTGGGGGAGGGAAAAAGCTCCCGGGAGCAGAGGGTGGAGGGCTCACTGCTCTCGGTTTTCCGGGGAGGACGGTCAGGCTACTGGTAGCTGCCTGGATTCCACGGCTAACAGAGGATTCTGGTCCTGGGAATTCTATCACCTGTTGGAGCGCCCAGGAATTCGGAGTTTCTTCGCTGCCCTGCTGGATTTTGGGTCAGCCCGGGTCCAGCCGCTGCGGCTTCCCCGGCACTGCCCACTTCGTCTGCCAGGGCACCCCCCTGCCTGCCGAGGACAAATCCACCGCTTCCAGCCATCAGCGCCGGAGTTTCCACCGTTTGCCCTCGGGGTTCTTGGTTCTGTTTTACTATTATTATAATTGCTGTTGTTGTTTGTCTGTCCTGTTATATTTACTAGTAAAGGACTGTTATTCCTTTCCCCATAGCTCTGACTGAAAAGTTTTTTTTTAATCTTCCAAATTATAATAACACGGAGGGAAGGATTTAAGTCCTCATTCCTAGAGAGGCCTGCCTCTCCTTAGCAGACACCTGTCTTTTAAAACCAAGACAGTCAGTTAACAAGGTGGCCAGAGGCATTTCCAGCCGTTTCGGCAACTACCGAATCAGTTATTAAAGTATTTTTGGAACAAATAATTCCAAGATATGGGATTGCAGATGCAATAGACTCAGATAGGGGATCTCATTTTACAAGATAAATTTTTCAAGGAGTTATGACTGCTCTGGGGATAAGATGGAATCTCCACACCCCCTGGCATCCCCAGAGTTCGGGCCAGGTGGAGAGGATGAATAGAGAAACAAAGAAACGCGTTTTGAAGCTAGTAATAGAAACTAAGATGCCATGGGTACGGCTCTTGCCACTGGCTTTAGCAAGAATAAAGCCTAGACCCAGGGGAGATATTCAATTATCTCCCTTTGAACTGATGTTTGAAATCCCTTACCCTTACAATTCCCAGCCTAGTGGGGGCGTAGAGATAAGTGATGTATATTTAAAACAATATGTGGCCAGGATACTGTCTCTTGTGAAATCTCTTCAACAGGAAGCTCAGCTGGCACAGACCCCGCCTTTGGACTTTGCTGTTCACAACATCCCACCAAGAAATTAAGCCCTAGTTAAGGAATAAAAAGAAGCACCACTAGTGGCTAAGTGGCGTGGACCTTTCCAAGTGTTGCTGACCACAGAAACAGCCGTCAAGACAGCAGAACACAGGTGGACCCACCACACTCGGGTCAAAGTCTCTGAGGCCCCGGAGATTTGGACATCTCAGCTGGAAGAAAAGGATGGGAAGCCATGACTGACACTCCACAGGAGTGGACTGGAGCAGTAGCCAGTGCGTCGACATCAGGGGAAGCTTCGTGTGCCTACCCACAGACTGCTTGCTGAAATAGTTTGTGTAGGCATCCCTCCTCTCAGATCTCCAGTCACTGAGGGCCAATCCTCGCTGTCATTGTTTTCTTTATGTTAAACTGTTTCTGTGCCTTCACTCGCCACAGGTGGTGTGGAGGACAATGTGAAAGTGAAAATTAGGTTAGGAGATTAGATTACACCATTAGAATGTTTCTCTAAATAATCTTACTTTTATATTGCCAGTTAGGTTGGGGCCAAAAGTGGGAAAATAATTTTTTAACCTTGAGAGAAGAAGTAGCAAAAACCTTTAACCTTAGCAATTGTTGGGTCTGCGGAGGGCCAGGGGGATCTGAAGACTAGCCATGGGTGGCTAGCCCAGTCAAACCCAGATGGTGGGTTAGCACCCTGAGTGAGGTCCATAATAGAACAGGATTTTGGGATGAGGAAGGAAGTCCATGGCAGCTCCATTCCTCTGAAAGAGGCATTTATTGTCTAAATAGAACAGGAAGCATATATGTGGGAAAAAGTGTTTGTGACTGGACTTTATCTTTGGGTTTAGATTGTTGGACCCCCAACTGCCCTCCTTATGATTGTTCCAGATATCAAGGCAGATGGAATCAAACACATGTTAAGCTCACTAATGGTAGCTGGGTAAGGTGTTCCTTCCATAATCACCAAAAGGATTTTGAAGGCTGTAAAGCAGTGGGAAAAGATAAGTTTTTTGACCCTTTATTTTTAAGCTGTCCCCGAGATAATTCCACAAGTAGGACACATGTTGTTCATGATTATCAGTGGAAGTGGCAGCACCGGAATGGAACTCAGACCCTTTTTAATAGATTCTGGTCCGGATCCAATAAAACAGATCTGGGATGTAACTGCAAGTGGAAACCTCATGTGAGAGCTTGGAAGTGCAAATACTGTGATGCTTATAGCAGGGCAACTATTGTTGGGGGACCACTAGACCCAGGACGCAAGCTTTACTTTGGCCCACCAATTGATGATAAAAATTGGAAAGGTCCCTTTGCCAATGGGACCTGGGCTTTAAAATGGCATTACTGGATTTGTGGCCAATATGCTTACCGCAGGTTACCCCAAGACTAGTCAGGGATATGTTATGTGGGGTATATTAGACCATTGTTCTTTTTACTACCACAAGTTCAGGAAAATCAATTAGGAATCAAAGTTTATGATGATCTAATTAGAGAAAAGCGGTCAATTGATACATCACTGGTAGGAGAGAGCACCCAAAAGTGGGGAAAGGATGAATGGCCACATGAACAAATCATACAACACTATGGACCAGTCACATGGAATCCTAATGAATTAATATCAGGTGCCAGAGAACCCACTTATAATTAATATCAGATAATTAGGTTACAAGCTGTCTTTGAAGTAATAATGAACCAGACAGCTACAGCTCTTGACCTTTTTGCCAATCAATCTACTCCGATGAGAAATGCAATATTCCAACATCGGATGGTATTAGATTATTTATTAGCAGAAGAAGGAGGAATGTGTGGCAAATGAAATTACTCAAACTGCTGTTTGCAAATAGATGACAATGGAAAAGTGGTGAAACAATTAACAAAAGAAATAAGAAGGTTAGCTCATGTACCGGTCCAAACATGGAAAGGATGGGAATGGGATATGTTTTCGGGGTTACCCGGTAGACTATGGGTTAAACAAATGCTTTTCTTCCTCTTATGTGTGGTAGCAACTTTTATCTTTTTACCATGCATGATCCCTTGCTTAGTACAACTTATTCAACACATGATCAAAGGGATGCAGGTAGTAGCCATGCCTACTGATCCAGAGATGGCTACAAAAGGACAGAAATTGATGTCACTGCAAATAATTGCAAAACCAAAAAAGACCCAAGAACAAAAAATTAAGTCAATGATAACTAAAGTTTGTAAAGACAATTATTAAAAATAAAAGAGGAGGGATTGAGAGGAATGACAAGATTTGTCTTTACAAACAAGCCCTGGGTCTGCTGGTAGATAAAACTAGCACTGAGAGATAAGAGAAACAATGGGAAGGATTCTATTGATTGATGAATGGAAAAGAAGATACTTGCCTTTACAAACAAACCATAGGTTTTTTGGGGTTTTTTTTGTAAATGAAATTGAATATTGAAAGATGAAAGCAACAATGGGGAAAAACCCATAAATCCCATAAAAATTAAAAATTAAGGGGGGGTTATACATTAAAAGGGGAATCTTAGGCATTTTGGGAAGTCTGTACCTCTCAAGTACCTTAGCCAATGGGGAAAGAGAGAGGGAAATGCGGCCAGGAAATTAGGATAAAAAGGAGGCTGCGTCCTCCGAAAAACTGAGAGACCCCAGGGGAAATGCCCCATGGCCTCTCCCTTTATTCGAATAAAGTAAAAGGACTCCTCTGTCTCCTTTTTGGACATAAACCTCTGGTGTTCGTGGATTAATTTTCCTAACAAGGGAAAGGGGGATAGGGGTGGAGAGGGGCACAGGGTGACAGAGAGATGGTAGCAACTCTGTGCCATCCTGGCAGTTTTCACTCCTTGCTGCACTCTTAGGAACAAAGGGTAAGGAAAGATATAGACAGCTTCACAGAAACTGAAAAACATGAAGGTTCACAGGAGAGAGGGTCTAGGGCACCGACACTCTGCATGCAAATTGTCCATAATCGTCCATAGGTAGCCACTAGGGCTTTATAGTCCATAAGTTGCAGCGAACGTGTCAGGAGAGTTGGTAAGAGTCCCCAGCATGGTCTTCTTTGCAGGCAGACTAGCTACTTGTAGCTCTTAAAAACTTCTTCCCATGAAGAATGAAAAGACTTGTGATGGTAGATGTTAGTCCATCACTCGGTCCCAGAGAACTGGTGTGAAAAGCGCATATTATATGGCTCTACGCAAGATATTTACTATATGTATTATGTTGTATTGATTGTTAATGTTGTATTAATATTTTGATAGTATGGTAAATGTTGTCTTGTAGTTAAAATGTAGTTTTTATGTACCAACCACAGGAAAACGTAAATCTTTCAGAGAAAAAGAATTTACTACTTCCTTATCAGAAGAGACCAACTTCTCCTGCCTCGCTCAGCCCCTGAAGACGCCATAGAGATTAAAGGAAAAAAGTGACACTAACCAGAGACAATTCTTTGTTTGAATGGAATTTATGCATCATGTATGAAATGTATGAATATTCAACAGGCTATTGCTTTTAAGAGATAACCCTTTGTTAACGGGGGTCCTTCTTCGGAGCATTTTGCTCGGGAAGGCACCCAGACATCTGTAACTTTGTTTTTATTGTCTCGTATTGTCCTAACCCTAATTGTTCAATTTTTTTTACTCTAATTCTATTTTTATAACTATTTTATTTACTATTAAACTTTCAAAATTTTAAAACAAGTGATTGGTGTTTTTCACAACCGGTCTCCTTCTTGGGAATTTCCCTCCCCGTAAGCTTTTTACCCCCATGTTTTTATGGGGGTCCTGCAGAGGTGACTTACGGGGTGCCGGTCCTGTTGTCCTCACTGGTTGCCCACATTCATCCACCATTTGTTGTCGTGTGGCAACAGTAACCATCTTGTCCAGGGAGGTTACAACCACTGGCAGGGAAACAGATGAGACAAGTCTTTGTTGTAAGCATGAGAATCCATTTATTCCCCCCTACCCCGGGCTGGGGAGGGAGTGAGGACAAAGAGGGGTGAAGATGAAGAGAGCGAGCAGGGCAGGGTTGTGGGGTTTTTTGGGTATTTTAGGGGAGGAGTCTTAGGTTTAGGTCAAAGGGGGGAGATCAGATTTCAGCCTCCTCAAAACAGGACTCCACAACAGAGCACAATACATAAAATGTTCAGCTAGAAATATCAGTTTTCCTACAGTATCAGCATAACAATAACTTTTGCAACTGTCTGATGTTGGGACTGGTTTGTATTGCAAAAGTCCTTGTCTAATCTACAGCTTTGTATTAAATAACACATTATCCTATCATGACATTTGGCTTTGCCAAGAGAGCACAATACTTATATGTACATGCCCACAGCACTGCATTTCTGACAGAATACTGTATTGATGACAAATTGCAGGTTTGGTAACACAAGTCAGAAAAAGTTTTAAGTGTGCTCTCTTTGGGGAAGTCAGAGGAACTTGTTTAGATACAGAACAATCACAGGATCAGACTAAATTATTGTGTGCCGATAAATATTATCTTCAAAATTGTAAACACTTTCACATGCAGAAGCTGGAGAGCTGCTGTAACAGTTAATTTCTCAATGCTATTTCAAATCAAAATGCAAAAATTGCTTTCAAGATGTGAGTAGCTCTTCACTCATGAGTTGGGACATCTGCTGATGGCATTTGCTCAAGGACAGAGTCAGCAGACATCTCCACAGCCAATGGGCTGGTGATCATCTCACAAAGACAACACTTCTGCCAGAGAGAAAAAAATGGGAAGTGCTTCAGCCCTTTCTGGAGTGACCTTGATGTGCAACTTCCCTCCCACCCCTTTGAGCTCTGCTTTTTGTATCATGCCTCTGTCCCCTCTCAGACTCCATGGGAAAACCTGTGCAGTGATTTTGGGATGTGATCCTGCAGCAGCATCTTCTCCCCTGCCCTCCTTTCTGTGCTTGCTGTACTTGATGCATCCATGGGGAGAGCTCACAAAAGGACCAGAAATATACAGGGAAATGGGTCTGAGCTGACCCCAGGCTCTGAACAGCCAGGTCACAGCAGCAGTGCCAAGGACTTGCCTGAGACAGGCTGGAGTATCTCACTCTTCCCCACCCTGAATTTAGTTAGAATGTTTTACAGGCAGATTTTGATCAATATGTTGGCCGTGCTATCAACTCGCCCCCTACCCTGCACATAATCAAAATATTTTGATAACCGAAAAATGTCAGGCAATACAGCAAATTTTGCAGTAAATAAATACAGCAAATAACTGCAGAGGCAAGGAGGGGAGGGCTGGGGAGCTGGTGTCTCTGCTGAAGATTTCCATCTCCAAATAACAAAAAGATCCTTTAAAATTAGTGTTTCAATAAAAAACAGATATTTTCTACAAAAATAACCCCCCTCAAGTGAAAGAAAGGAGGTTGATGATAGGTGTGAAAAATGCATATTATATGGCTCTACACAAGATATTTACTATATGTATTATGTTATATTAATTGTTAATGTTGTATTAATAGTTTGATAGTATGGTAAATGTAGTTTTGTAGTTAAAATGTAGTTTTTATGTACCAACCACAGGAAAACGTAAATCTTTCAGAGAAAAAGAATTTACTACTTCCTTATCAGAAGAGACCAACTCCTCCTGCCTTGCTCGGCCTTGTGGATGCCATAGAGATTAAAGAACAAAAGTGATACTAACCAGAGAGAATTCTTTGTTTGAATGGAATTTATGCATCATGTATGAAATGTATGAATATTCAACAGGCTATTGCTTTTAAGAGATAATCCTTTGTTAACAGGGGTCCTTTTTCGGAGCTTTTTGCTCAGAGAGGCACCCAGACGTCTGTTTTTTTTTATTGTCTCATATTGTCCTAACTCTAATTGTTCAATTTTTTTACTCTAATTTTATTTTTATAACCATCTTATTTACTATTAAATTTTTTAAAATCTTAAAAACAAGTGATTGGCGTTTTTCACAGTAGGGAATGTCATGCTGCTGGTTCACACCTCAAGAGCAGAGCACAGGCCCCAGCACAGCCGCATGTGGGCCCGGCAAGGCCCGGCCGCTCCTCGTGCCAGACAAGGAGCAAGGGCAAATGGGCCCTCAGCAAGATCCTCAACACACACCAGATACGTGTGACAAATTGCAATGACAAGGCTGTGCTGGCAGGCAGTGAAATCCCTGTCCAGACAGTGCTATGCTCTAGGCACTCTTTGCTGCCAAAAACCCATCGGCATGGCCACCACACCCATTTTCCACACGACAGAGTGGCTGAGGCGGCTGCAAGCACTGAGGGTGCCCAGGAAGCCAAGGCTGGGACTGTCACACCACACGCAGAACTGGGGGAATTGCGGAACACCAGGGCTGGTGCAGAAGGGCAGATGAAGGAGACATGGAAAGAAACCAAGCATTAACTCACTGTTCAGTCTGGTCACAAGGGACTGAAAGACTGGAGGAAGGGTTAGTGCAGAAGTCACAGCTCAAGACAGGCAGTTTACTGTGCTGGAGGAGTAATACAATAAACAAAAGACCCTGGTCCCCATTCTGCACACCAGGAACCCCATTCTGTTCATTGGGAAACACAAGGTTCTGTGGCCGTGTGTAGCCACACCTGGTGCTTTCCACTGTCCCACGCACCCCAGGCTACCCACCTGCACTCCCTGTGCCCTACACAGCCTCTGCAGGCACACAGACCCCCTTTCCTGTGCTAAACCCAGTGTTAGGAAGCAGTTAGGGGCTGGCCAGACACTCCTCCAGAAGCAGCACAATTTATTAGCCCAGTAGCAGTGGAAAGTTTCCAGGCTGGGCAGGATGCTCCAGCAGGGAGGTGGATGGGGACTGGGGGCTGCACAAGGCTCTTGCTGCAACAGGAAAGCAAGGGCAGCATGGGTAGCACAGCTCTCAGACCCCAGAGGCTGCTTTTGAAGAGGTGTTTCTCTTCAGCTGTTTGTCCCGTCCAATGTCACTTTGTTGGGGGTTAGGTTCAGTTTTGTATTTTTTTCTTTCCCTATAGAATTTTTACCCCCCATAAGGTTGCTAAGAGACTAAATACTGATGCTTAAAGGATGCTTGACCCACACAAAAGAAGTGTCGAGGGTGGGGGAAGATCACTTAAGTTTGGGGGAAGGGAAAGGCTTAGGGGCTCCAGGAGCTGCAGGTGCCTTCTTCCTGCTTTCAACATCAGAGAAGACGGTCAGGCGACTGCTGGCTGCATAGAGTCCACTGTTGACGGAGGGTCTGGTCCTGGGAATTCTATCTGCTGGAACGCCCAGGAATTCGGATCTCCTCGCCTGCCCTGCTGGAGCTGGGTCAGCCCCTGTCCAACCATCGCGGCTTCTTCAGCACTGCTCACTTTGCCTGCCGGGACAACCCCCCCGCCCCCCCGCCTGCTGGGGACAACCCACCATTTCCAGTCATCAGCCCTGGAGAGTCCCACCATTTCGGCTTAGTGCTCTCGGGGTCCCAAGAGATCAGACTGCCCAGGACTTGTGAGACAAAGCCCCTCGGGGTTCTTGGTTCTGTTTAATATTATTGTTATTGCTGTAGTTGTTGTTGTTTGTTTGTCCTGTTGACTTATTAAAAAAATATGGGTATTGTTATAAATAATATGGACCAAATTCAGTTATCAAAAATTTAGAATTTTATTGAGAGACAAAATGACAGTCTCAGTCAGCCACAATTAAAAGGACAGCGTCGAGCCCGGGGTCGCCGCTGGGTGAACACGGATAACAAACTCTGTCAGCCTGCTATCCCCCCAAGTTCACAATTTTTGGTGTGCAGCAGCCTCTTTTTATACACTGGATCGCGGAGAGAGGATCGCGATGTGGACGGTCTTCCCTCCGGGGCATCTTCATTAATCATGCAAGCCCCGGTATCGGGAGTTTGAATAGACCGGCAGAGGAGGACAATACTGCTGATGGTCGGGCCCGGGTGTGTCGTGGAGATGTTAATTTTTCAACGGAGGCTCGTAGAGATATTCATCTGAAGCAATCATCTTGTTCTCCGGACTTCTCTCTCTGTTTTCCGTTGTCTTTTGTGTCCTTTCAGGGATTCCCGGCAGTGGCAGTTTCTTCGTCCCCTTTCTGGTAATTCCAATCATATTTTCTTTGTGTCCCCCGTGTGCTTTTCCCAGGCTGGGGAAGTCTTTTTATTTTGTCTAACTATTTTATTCTATCCCATGAACCAAACTTAAACTTATAACAGATCAAATTATACAGAACTTACATGGACTGAGTTATACAAAACACACATTTATACAGTTGACATTACCCTTTTATTTTGATAACACGAATTAACTTTAAAACATATATCACAGTATTGATCTAGTATTGATACCCAACTGTGACGGACAAAAACTCTCTAACAGTTTAAAGTTAGAATGTGTATGTTTATTACGGCCAGGCAGCATGGCGGGATAGTTCCCTAATTTGCACTGCGAAATTCACAGGTAATTACGAAGTCTTTTATTTACAACAGTGTTGAATACTCAAAATACAAATGCATATTCACCTCCCATTCCTCACTTTGTATGCTAATTGGCAAAAAGGCTATTAAGCATGCATACTTTGTTTCCTAAAATGAGTTGGGGGTCTATTCTGGGGAGGGGCCACCCAAAATGAGGAAGTAAGATGAGTCTTCCTCACCCTGACCTTTTAACCTTTTCAATGCATTCGTGACAAATGAATCCTTGGTAGAACTTTCAGTTTCCTGTGTTCAATGGGTCCTTTAAGCAGGAAGTCTGCAGCTATCTTATGTCCTATTTACCACATTTTGTTTTTCATTACATGCACAGCTTCATAAACATAAAGCTGACAGGCAATGAGTTACTAAATCCAGGATAGCTTATCTAAGATCCGGCTTCTGTTAACTGCGAGCAAAGATTACCTATCTACTTCAGCTAATTCAGCAACTTATTATCTTAACTTTCCTAAAAATCCCTAATTCTTCAAATTCAATGTCTCATTGTTATATTTACTAGTAAAGGACTGTTATTCCTTCCCCCATAGCTCTGACCGAAAAGCCTTTTTAATCTTCTAAATTATAGTAACTTGGAGGGAAGGGATTGGAATTCCCCATTCCTAGAGAGGCCCCGCCTCTCCCTAGCAGAAACCTGTCTTTTCAAACCAAGACACACTTGTTACACCAACAGCCCTCCTCAGGGCATGTAACCTTGAAGCTTTTTTCTTTATTCTCCTTGCACTTGCAGAAGCAGATGCAAGTCCAGCATTTGGGCTGGTGCTGGGCAAAGGGAATTGGTCTCCTCAAAGAGTTTCCTGCCTTTACCACCAGCCTGCAGCATGGAAGGAGTGGCCACAGCTCACCCCTGTGACAGGGAACAGAAGCATCTCAACAGACCACATTTCAGATGTGTGGTGTAGGATGTTTATTTTTTTAACCAGTTCCATGGCTGCCACCTCTGCAAGGGCATCACATTCTGAGCGTCTTGCAAGCCCCAGCCTGGCTGGGTGTCTGTATCCCGAGGCAAGGGAAAGCCAGGGGGCCTCAGAGCATCTCTGCAGTCCCTGGAGTGTGACAGCGATGCCCCAAGAGCCAGGGGACAGTGACAAACAGGATCCAGGCAGGGCCCGCACAGGTGTGCCCGTGGGAGGGCAAGCAGCAAACAGCTCTGCTGGGGTATTTTGGGCTTTTTGCTTTCAGCCCGTGATCCATGAGGCACATCTCTGCTTGGCGGCAGCAACCGTATAGCATCCATCTGCAAAAATACCCCAGCAAACAGAATCCCTCGCCCTCCCCCAGTCTCTGTGAGCAGCATTCATTCCTTGCTCTCACTGTAGATCCAGCATGCTGAGTACTTTCTCCCCAAGAGTATTCTCCCTTTACAAAGCAAGATCATAAAGCAGTGACATAATCCAAGCTTGGCAAACACTTTTGCTGATGTTAAGCCAGCGCCTTTCATGGTTCTCACTGCAGCTTTTCAGGCCATGATATACATGGTGCAAACAGCTGATTAAATGTGCAGAACCCTCCCAAGATACCATTTCATCCAAAATGCTGACATTTATTTTTGACTTCCAATAAGTGTGGGGCGCTTTTTTTAAAAATTATTTTTAATTAATTCTCACAAGGGTGGGAGTCAGACACAGCTACACAATGAAGTTCTCAATAGAATAGGTATGATTCAACCAGATTACTCCTGGCCAGACTTCCTAACCCATCTACCTTGCAGCTGAGCCTCAAAGCCAAATTAATTAGAGGCCACCCACAAGTAGATGTGATTCTGTGTAGGTGAATCTCTTTGCCCATTCATTCCCTACATCTGCTGAGATCTCAACATTCATGCTAAGGGTGAGTGGGAGGGCTCTGGTGATAAATAAATTACTCGATTCATTTCATTTTGGCACCAAGACTTAGCCAGACAGTGAGGCTGAGTAGTAAACAATAGTAATGTGGAAAAAAAAAAGGTGTTTTTTTTAAAGCAGTGTGATATATGTTCTAAAGTTAATTCGTGTTATCAAAATATAAAGGGTAATGTCAATTGTACAAATGTAAGTTTTGTATAACTCAGTCCATGTAAGTTCTGTCTGTTACAAGTTAAAGTTTTGTTCGAACTAAGCATAGGGTAGAGTAAAATGGTTTAACAAAATAAAAGGATTTCCCCAGCCCGGAAAAAGCACAGGAGGGACACAAGGAAAATATGATTGGAATTACCAGAAAGGGGACCAAGAAACTGCCACTGCCAGGAATCCCTGAAAGGACACAAAAGACAACGGAAAACAGAGATAGAAGTCCGGAGACCAAGATGATTGCTTCAGATGAATATCTCTACGAGTCTCCGTTGAAAATTAACATCTCCACGACACACCCGGGCCCGACCATCAGCAGTATTGTCCTCCTCTGCCGGTCTATTCAAACTCCCGATACCGGGGCTTGCATGATTAATGAAGATGCCCCGGAGGGAAGACCGTCCACATCGCGATCCTCTCTCCGCGATCCAGTGTATAAAAAGAGGCTGCTGCACACCAAAAATTGTGAACTTGGGGGGATAGCAGGCTGACAGAGTTTGTTATCCGTGTTCACCCAGCGGCGACCCCAGGCTTGACGCTGTCCTTTTAATTGTGGCTGACCGAGACTGTCATTTTGTCTCTCAATAAAATTCTAAATTTTTGATAACCGAATTTGGTCAATTTTATTTATAACAATTCTGGTGACCCCGACGTGATTGGAGTGATACCGGGACCCCCATGGGACCCCTGTCTCTGACCAGGAGGCGCCCTGCTGAATTCAGCGGCCTGGCGGAGCTGGGGTAGCCGGGTGGAACCGATCAAACACACGACGAACTAAAACAGCAAAAGCCACACTTAAAAGGGAGATAGGCGAGGTCAGAGCTCTCAGGGAACTCGGGGAGGTTTTTCTTTGGAAGCAGAACCTCCGGAGCCGCGGCGAAGAAAATCTACTCATAAAAATCTACGTGCACGAAGAACCCACGCAGGAAAAGGATCGTAAGTATTGCGTGGTTGAGTGGGGGTGACCGAGTGTGTGAAGTGAGACGTGATTTTATCACAAAGCGAGTGGGGACCCCAAAACCGCAGTTCCACTTCCCCGCGAGGGGTGTGGTCGGTTGCGGGGGAAGCGAAAGTTTCGGGGGTAAAAACGCACCTCATACGTCAAACCTTGAAAACTCGGGGAGTTTTCGGAGAAAGGAATCGGTCACAGGAAGGCTGAAAGGGAAGGGTACGTCCCTAAAAGAGTTCCGGGGAGTGGTAAACCTTTCAGCCTGGGACCAGGAACGGTCCAGGGGAGGGAGTAAGGAGAAAGGAGAGCTCACAATCATCAGGGAAAACCCCGAGGGGGAGCGATCACCCTTAAAGGGCCAGTATCTGGTAGACCCACACCATGGGGCAAACAAAGAGTAAAAATAGTAAAAAGGCTTCAAGGAAAGCCAAACAGGGAACCGGTAAAGGAGTCCCTGAAATCCCGATCGAGAGTCCGTTGGGATGGATGTTAGAACATTGGGACGAGTGCCCTATAAGGGAAAAGAAGTCCAAGAAACTGATGATACACTATTGCATGGAAGTGTGGGGAGGGGTGGAGGTACCGGATCATGTAACTTGGCCCATTTTTGGAACATTTGAGGAATGGATATGTAAAGCGCTAGTGCTTTATGTCCGGGAAAAGAGGAATGCGGAAGAACAGGAATATGCGGGGATCTGGGGAAGGGTCGATGTTAGGCTGCTACCCGTGAAGTTAAAGGACCCTACCCCTGTCTCAGGGGATAAATGGGAACCTTTGGATAACCTTCCCCCACCTTACCTTGTACCTTCACCCCCTCCCCTTCCAAACCAGGGAAGTCCGCGGGACCCCGTGGGAGCGGGGTTCCGCAGGAGACGGGGGAGCCCCGGCTCTGTGCCACTGCCCAACCCCTCCCTTGGAGTCGCAGCCCCCACGGGCAGTGGCTCCGTTCCCACCGGCCAGACTCCCTCCTCCGATGGAGCCCGTGCCGGCTCCCCGACCGCCCTGGGGAGTGCCGCGGGCTCCCCCGACCCCGCTCCTCGATCCCCAGCCGCTTGAGTTAGACTTAGCCGCGTTCCTCAGCTCGGCAGCTCCCTCTCCGCCGGTTTCGTTGGAGGCTAAGCGCACTCCACCCGCTGAGAGGACTAGGAGACAGTAAGAAAGATTAAGCGAGGTAGAGAGTAGATGAGAAGAGACAGAGGGCACGGGCTGGGGTGCTAGTGGCGGCCGTGAGAGAGACCCGGGAACGGGAAAGAGGGGTGTCCCCAAAACACAGAAAAACCCTGAGGAGGGAACCCTCAAAAGGACTAGTCCTGTAATAGACTTTGAACACGAAGAAAGTTCCAATAGGAATTTATTAAATTACAGCAAGCAAAGCAAAGGCAAATACAGCGCTGGACGGCAGGTGGAGTCGCCGCTCCGCCAACTGCCGTGAATGGCGGGTTTTTCAGTCTCGCTTTTATCCTGCTTCTTTCTTCCGATGATGTATGTGTGACGTGTTGCTAGGAGGGTCTCTTTCTGTCTCTCGGTGGTCGCAGAGACGAAGGCTGTAGTTGTCCTCTTCCTTATATGGTAACTAAGCTGGAATTCCTGAAACTTAAAGCTGATTAAGCAAGTAGGGAGAGAGAAAAGAAATTGGGCAAAGGTATGTTGGCCTATAGGCTTAGATGGTAACATAGTAACTTCCTGTTATCTTGAGTTATTTGATCTCCAGTGAACAAAAGATAGTTAATGTTTATCACAATTCCCCCATTTCTCTTGTTCTTACTTATTTTTGTTCACTGTATCTTTGCAGCTCTTGTCTAGCTAACTCTAAGGTTTCTAAATTTTCTTCTTCAGGTATCTGAACATACTTAGTCCTAAGAAGCATAAGATGTGCCGCTTCCAGCCGGCTTTTCACTATAGTAATCAGTTTATTAAATATACATGGTCCAAAGGTAAGCCCAAGTGCCAACAGAATTACTGGCCCTGCAATAGTAGAAAGTAGTGTGGTTAACCAAGGAGAGTGGTTGAACCAATTTTCATACCAATTTTGATGTGCTTCATTTTCTCTTTTCCGCTGTTCTATCTGCTTCCTTAGTTCATTCATAGTATTGATTACTACTCCTGTGTGATCTGCATACGAACAGCATTCTTCCTTTAGTGCCACACAAAGGCCCCCTTGTTGCAAAAACAGCAGATCTAAACCCCTTCGATTTTGTAATACTACTTCTGACAGTGATCTCACTGATTTTACTAACCCATCAATTGCTTTTTCTCTTTTACTTAAATCTTCATCTACAGAGATTCTTAGGGCTCTAAATTCTTTCTGTTGGTTGACTAATGAAGTTATCCCTGTTCCAGCTCCTACTCCTCCTACAGTTAGAAGAGTTGCTATAGTCAGGGCGGTGAAAGGTTCTCTTCTCATGAGGTGATGTTCTGGGGTTGTGTGCTGTTCAAGGACATAATCTTTTGGATGATAAGTAATTTTCGGTATAATAGTTACTTGAATACAATAGTCATGGGTGTGATTGAAAATTTTCAAAGATAAACAAGGAGTAATTCCTATACTCTGGCAAACCCACCGAGTATTGGGAGCCGGGAGTGACCAATCTGCTTTTTGTTTTTGCTTTGGGTTTTTCACAGTGATGTTACACAAATGCTCTCTATTAGGGGGAACAGTACCTACACACCGTCCCTGTCCGGTTACCTGAGAGAGCGTTACTCCTTGAGTACTTTCTTTAGTCTTTTTCCAAAGGCATTCTTTTGGATTAGTCCCATTTATTCTTCTTGCTTTAGCTGTTACCCCAATGGCTTCATAAAAAGGAGGTCGGATGTTATAGCAAAGCCAGCATTCTCTTGTTAGATCAGGGTTTGTTCTATTTAGAATGCCATAACTAGCTTGCATTATTTTCCACAGAGTACTATATTTAGAGGCTTCTTCAGGGGCATCAGCCTGAGGCACTGTTAATTCTCTCAATCCGCTGTTATTTGCAGTGTTTGTCTTACTCTGCCCTACTACTAGTACTGGGTTTGGTCCTACATCCCGCCCCCCCATCTCTGGCGAATGGGGAGCAGGTTCCTTTTTTATTTGGATTATATTCCCCCTATCTCTCCCGGGTTCCCAATGTCTAACTCCCCAGTTTTTACCTAATAGCCATTCTTGTTTCTCTGGTTGGGTGACATTGAGATAAACAAACGAGCAGTCCCCTCTATAGATCATTTCTCCTGAAGGACCCCTCCATGGCTTTGTGCATCCTGCTGGTCCAAAGTCTGCTTGCAAATATTTATCATGCCCTCCTCCAGGTGTCCAGTCAGAGGCGATTGTTTCACAGCCCCAATATCCACAAAAATATTCCCCAGGATAATTACAATATCCTTTACCGTGATTTGAGCTTGGGCACATGTAGAATCCCGTTAGGTTCAGTACTTTTCCACAATGATCTATGTTAGTCAGATCACACACTCCTACTCTGAAACTGGGTGCTCCTACAGTAGTTACAGTTTGCAAAATCTCATTGTCATCCCATCGCCATAGTGACCATTTAAAGGGTTGGTGTGGTAGATCGTCTAAGGCATTAATCCCTCTTAAGTATAACATCAGCAAAAGAAAAGTAATCAGCTGGGTCACGTGGTGAGCATCATTGGGGGCATAGGAATGGGAGTATATCTGAGGATTGTTCCATTTCATAGACTGCAACCTGTCTCTCTGCCCAGGGTCCTTGCTCTTATTCCCATTCTTGAGGCAATTCCTCAAATATTGTTTTGTTGTCCCACCCTGGGGTTTCTTTCCTCCACAGCTTTTTACCCCTCTGCCTTTCCCGTCGACTCGGTTGCCTTGAGCCACGGGGGGTACCATCTTCTCGGCAGCAGGGATATTCTTCAGGAGGTCCCCAGGGGCGACTCTGTTCCCTCTTGACATAGGAATCCCAGTTCCGATGCTTAACCGGGGGGGTATCACACCGGATTCCCTTTAGGTGTGTGCGGCAGGTGCAGTCAACAATTTCAGCTATGAACGGGATGGGTTCATTAGGGTGATAACAATAATATTTTGGTTCAATCCTTAATGCAAAAATCCTCCACCACTCTTCTGATTCTTCCACTAACCCCTCATGTTTAACTTTATATTTTAGAATCCAATTAGTTATGTCGGGGCTCCTTTTCAGGAGTTTAAATTCCCCGGCATTCAGGTGGTTTTAGAGTTCTGACCCTCTGCAAAGCTCTGTGCCAAACGGAGGAAAAGACGGAGTCTTCAAGGTTACATGCTTCTTTTATTAGTTGTTATCTTACAATTTTCTCAGTGTCCAAAAGATGTTTGCCGCGGCTCGGACATCTGGTGACTCTCCTCTCTTCTCCGTCTCCTCCTCTGTCTCTGTCCCGTCTCTGGGCTGTCCTTATCTTTTATACTAATTGTTACGTATTCTTTATTTACTATTTATTACCAATGTCTATCACTATTACTAAAAAGGTCATCTTTACTCAGACCCAATCCTCACTAACTACTTTGTGCCAACGTCACTGCAGAAATGGAGTGAGGGAACAAGAAGGAAGAAGAATGGGACAACGCCCTAAATTCTCCATCTTGCCCCATTCACTTCAATGCCAAAAATCCCAAACTCACTGTTTTTTCACCCCGTGATATACTAAACTACATTTTTCACACTCTTGTGGCCTGCAATGCTTCCTGCAGTGCAAGAAGCCTCTCCCATGGACTGAAATCAAATCCAGTGTCTCTCTGAGCTCTGGGCTCTGGGCCAGGGTCCCAGACCCCCCGTCCAGGTCTCTGACCCTCCAGGGCAACCAAAGGAATGCCCTGGACTCCAACATCTCCCCCTCCTGTTTGAACCAAGAACACTTCCTTGGCCATTCTGTCCATGGTTTGCCGTATACATGGAAACAAACACGGCAAAATCATGAGAAGGATTACAAGCCCTACTAAAATATATATAACTATCTTCAAAATCTCCTTCCACAATGGTGAAAGGTTAAACAAATTGAAAACTCCATCCATCCATGTCCCAGTTACCTCTTCAAGTTTGTTCACACTCTCCTGCAATTGCCTGACGTTCTCATGAATGGATTTGGAATGATCTGACAAATTCATGCAGCACATTCTCTCAAATTCCTCACACCCATGCCCATGGGTCAGCACAAGATCATCAATCGCTGCCCTGTTTTGGAGACTTGCTCATCTTACACTGTCAATGTCTCACAACATGTCACTCAGTGCAAGAGAGATGGCTCAGGCATGTTTGCTCAACCAACAACCCACGTGATCCAATTGTGTCAAGGCTGCTCCTGATGCTGCCTGTGGTGAAAAAATTGCAACTGCAATTCTCTGAGCTTTGCTCCATGTGTGAACATCATCATCACAATTTGGATCGTACATTTGAACTTGATCTTTTCCCTCTATATTTTTGTTCTCTCATCAGTGTCATGCTGGGTGTTAGCAATGAAAGCATTCCAATGCTGCATGGATCACCTGTGGCATTTGCCAGAATTGTGGGCCAAATTTTGTCCCCACAAATGAAAAAATTTCCCCTCGGCAACTGAGCTGGAACATGATTGGATGTTCTTTCCAGCATCTTAGTGTAATTACACCAAGACGATGAATTTCTGTAAAAATTGAGGTTTGGAGTGACGTCTACAGTTTTATTTTTTGTCACTCCGGAAAGGCCAAATTTCACACAGAATTGCATTTGGACTGATCCAAGAATTTCCAGTTCCTGGGGTTCAAAAGGAGCCACAGGAAGGAATTTCATCCAAACATCCCATTGGTCCACTGGATTTACAATGGACTTTGAAATCTCTGGAGGGATGTTTTCAGGAATCGGTCATTTGCTCACTGGCAACTCCACCAAACATGTTGAAAAAGGTTTCCCCTGGCTTTGAGTGTGTCAGGCAGATGGTATCCAAGCCTGAAGCATTGCCTAGAGTTTCCCAAACATTCTCTTTTGGTTGAGCCACTGGCAAAACTGCCGCATTGCTCAAGGCAACCAAGGAGAGAATGAGGCACAAGGATAGTTCTTTCATTTCCAATGCCCTCTTTTCCCTGGGAATCCCTAAAAATGCAACACAACCCAAGCCCAAAAGAAAACTCAAGTCCCAAAGTCTCTTTTGCACGTAGAACGAAGGGATGTCTGCTGTCTTGACACCAGCTCTCGTCTGCGTGCCCACTTCTCTTCTTCCAGTCTTGTGGTCCGTCTCTGTTTTCTGGACTCGGTACAATTTCACGTGCTTTGCTGCCAGCCCAACTGCTGTGAAAACACAAGCAAATCCCTTGCCCCAAGTTATCAATTTGAATGGCCTTTCAATTTGCCCTGTTTCTGGGTTTCTGATCAGAACCAAAGGATTTTCCTTCAGTTTCACTCTTGGATTGACCGCTCCCATGAATGCAGAAGGCTGCACAAGCTCACAATCTGGAAAAGCACTAATGATTTCCTTTGCCTGACTTTTGGAAATGTGAAAACTTCCCATTAGTGTTTGAGCATTCTGATGAAAGAATGCATGATTCAATTTTGCCTGTTCGAAAACGTTTGGTAAAGTCCTTGAAATTGTCATGGTCGACCTGTCTGCGTGTGCATTGCTTTCCACTAAAAATCCCAGGAGGGATGAATGTGCCCTCATGTCAGAGACAAAATATTTATGTTTTCTGTTTTGCAACAATGTCCTCATGCAAAGCAAATATGAATACAAACTTTCATTGTCAACCCCCTTCAGGAGCGAACTTTCAAATCTCTTGACCACATTAGCTACATAAGCTGAGTCTGTGATCAAGTCAAAAGGTTGCTGAAACAGCTCAAAAGCTTTGACCACTGCTGTTAATTCCACTATTTGTGGTGACCTTTGTACTATTCTTATATCTGATTTCCATTCCCCTGTGATGTCATCCTTTGGCTTTTCCCTGAAACTTATTTTTGCCTTCAACAATCTGTGACTTGGGAAAAGAATAGTACAAACACCAGTGTGATCTAACAATGCAATCTGCAAGTTCTCTGATTTCTGCAATGCCCAATCAAAATATTCTTTTTTCAAAGGCAGGTAAACTGTCGTAAAATCTTTGCCTGCCACTGCCCGCAGCCTGGTCCTAGCTTTGATGATGATCTGAGCTATCATTTCCTGATTTGTGAGGATCATCCTCGGAAACCTGTAAGATAAAAAATTCCACTCTAAATTCAACAATGGGTCTTTTTGTGATGAACCCCACTGGAAAATCAACCCATACAATGGTATTTTTTCTCCCAACACTGCAAGAAAGAATGGCAATGATGTTACAAAACAATCCCCTTTCAAGAGATTCATCAGATCCCTGACAACTTCACAATCCAAACTCTCCCATCTCGGGTTTACATTCTGAGTACCATAATTCACTGGCATATCCATGCCCTTTGCACTCATCGAACATTTCTTTATGTCTGTCCAGTCTGTTGGACTGAATTCTGGCTTGGCTGAAGCCTGTGTGGTGTCTGCCTCTGAAACGGTCTCCTTTGTTTGTGGCCTTGCTGCTGTTCCATCCTCTCCAGGATGTTTTGGAAGCTGCACATCATTTGGTCCTGTTCCTTTTTCTCTCTCTTTTTGAACAGGAACCCGAGTTTGCTGAGCATCCTCAAATTCTTCTGCAGCTTCTTTCCTTGGAAATACCTGTAAAATCTGAGATATTTTTGGACGTGCCCCCGTCCGTAACATCTTTGCAGCTGACCTTGATTCTCCATAAACAGGAGATCCAAGGACTGGCAAACTGCCCGTGGGCGGAGTCTGGCCCCGCGACGTCAGCCGCCTGGGGGTGGTACCTTCGAGGCTCTCCCCGCCTCGGCCACGCCCCGTCCCTGCCAGCTCCGTCACCGCCCATTCCGCCCCTGCCCGCTTCGGCCCGGCGGTCTCCGGCGGGATATCCCGCCCCCTCTCACGCTCAGGACTCGTCCTCCCTGCTTCGTCATTTGAATCTGCCCCTCTCTGAACAAAATTGTGCCTTGGTCCTTCCCCTGCCTTTGCCGCGCCTGCATTTGAACATGCCGCATGGCTTTCTGGGATTTGTAGTTCTCGTCTCTCGGTTCTCGGGTTTCTCCCCGCTCCAGCCCCTCTGCCGTTCGCTGCTCCACACCCCCCGCGCTGTGCAAACTGACCTCTCCCGCGGTCCGCCTCCGTCCCGCCCCCCGCGTCCTCCGTCCGCGCTTCCCCGCGCCCCGACGCGCCCCGACGAGATGAGTTAGGACCGACTTCCCGCGCACGCCGCCTCCCCGGCGTCTCGGCTGCCCCGCGTTCCCCCCCCGCGCTCCGTCCCTCCACGGAGAGGGAAAGGAACGGCGAAATGATGTCTCGCAGTGTCTTTGGGTGTGCAAAGGGACTCTGCGGCGGGTTTCTCCCCCCCCCATCTTGGGAAGAATGTGGGCTGAGCTCTCGAACTGCCTCAACTTTCCCCTGTTCTCCTGGGTGAATTAAAAGCTTCCCTTCTCCTGGAATTAATTTTGGGGTTTTTGACGAATTTTCTGATGAATCTTGAAATGCATGAGAGTTCCCCCCTCCTCCATACCCCGGAGGAGCTATTGACCTTGAAGATAGCATTCCTCTGTCTCCTGGCATTCCCTGCCCCACAGATAAAGCTCTGCTATCTTGCTTTTTGCTGCACGTTGGCCGCTTTCCAATCCTGGAATTTTCACTGCTACTTTCTGTTATAACTTCTAACTTAATTCTCCCCGCTGCGGTTACAAACTTCGCAGCTATCCTGTCTTTTTTCTGCCTAGAAATCTTTTTTTGTGAAATGTTTCCCCATGGTGTGTGTTCTAAATCTCACTGTCTCACCAAAGCCGAAAGGCTTGCTGCAGCTGTGTCCAGTCCGCCTCAGGGTGTGTCCTGATCACTGCCCGCAGGTCTCAGGGTGACGATTCCCCAGGGCCCCTTGGAAAACCGTCGTCTGGGACGAATTGAAGACGAGCTGTTCTTCTTCTTCTTGGCCAAATAGGTGTTTCTTCTCCGGAGTTGTCTTGGTTTGGCTTTGATCTTCTGAGAGCTTCTGATGTTGTTGCTGCAGAGGTCTTATTTTTCTCGTTCAGGGATGGCAGATGTTTCGTGCGATCTCAGGGACGCCTGTTGTCTCGGGTCCCATCTGGGGTGCCATTTGTCGGCTCTAAGAAGTTGGACGCCCACCCAGGGACGCCAATTGTCGGGGCTCCTTTTCAGGAGTTTAAATTCCCCGGCATTCAGGTGGTTTTAGAGTTCTGACCCTCTGCAAAGCTCTGTGCCAAACGGAGGAAAAGACGGAGTCTTCAAGGTTACATGCTTCTTTTATTAGTTGTTATCTTACAATTTTCTCAGTGTCCAAAAGATGTTTGCCGCGGCTCGGACATCTGGTGACTCTCCTCTCTTCTCCGTCTCCTCCTCTGTCTCTGTCCCGTCTCTGGGCTGTCCTTATCTTTTATACTAATTGTTACGTATTCTTTATTTACTATTTATTACCAATGTCTATCACTATTACTAAAAAGGTCATCTTTACTCTGACCCAATCCTCACTAACTACTTTGTGCCAACGTCACTGCAGAAATGGAGTGAGGGAACAAGAAGGAAGAAGAATGGGACAACGCCCTAAATTCTCCATCTTGCCCCATTCACTTCAATGCCAAAAATCCCAAACTCACTGTTTTTTCACCCCGTGATATACTAAACTACATTTTTCACACTCTTGTGGCCTGCAATGCTTCCTGCAGTGCAAGAAGCCTCTCCCATGGACTGAAATCAAATCCAGTGTCTCTCTGAGCTCTGGGCTCTGGGCCAGGGTCCCAGACCCCCCTGTCCAGGTCTCTGACCCTCCAGGGCAACCAAAGGAATGCCCTGGACTCCAACACCGCTGCAGTACCCAACAGGGGCTGCAAATTCCTCTAGGAGGGGTTCCTCGCCTACAATGACTCCACCACCTGTCCCTGCAGATTTTACAAATATAACAAACAAAAGGATAACAATTGCACTCTGGGTCTCTACACCTTATCTTAACATCAGAGTTACAAATTAATCTTTCCTCCGTGTAGTGTGGTTCTGGTGCATATTCTACACGGTGTCCATTCATTGATGATCTCTCCTCTGGATCCGTAACTTCAGGTCTCCGGGATTGCTTGTCACCTGCCACTCAGGAGTCGGTTTGCTCACTGGCCCTTTAATTCTGCTAGCATGGGTCCATCCCTTCTCTGCTGTTCTGACTGCAGTATCTGTAGTAAGCAATACAAGGTAAGGGCCCTCCCATTGCGGGGCCAAGGTTGCTTCTTTCCAGGACTTTATCATTACCCAATCTCCTGGTTGCACCTGGTGCAGTTTCAAATCTAGTGGGGGTCTCTGAGCTAACCTTCCTTTTTTCCACAGATTTTCCCTATATTTCATTAGGCTGGTAATGTATATATTCATATTCTGATCCCTCAACTTTGGATGATCTTGTGGTTCCTCTATATTGTAGGGCATTCCATACAACATTTCAAATGGAGATATTCCCATATCCGATCTAGGTTGTGTCCGGATATTTAGCAATGCTAATGGTAGGCATTTTACCCATGACAGTTTGGTCTCAATCACGAGTTTGGTCAATTGTTTTTTAATTTCCCCATTCATTCTTTCTACTCTTCCCGAACTTTGGGGGTGCCAGGGGGTGTGATAATCCCATTGTATTCCCATTATTGCCATGGTTTCCTTAATTATTTTGGATATAAAGTGAGGGACTCTGTCTGAGTCAATGGTTTCCGTGACCCCATATCTGGGAATAATCTGCTCTAATAGGGTCTTGATCACTGTTTGTGCCGTTGCCCTTGCTGTAGGGAATGCCTCTACATAATGGGTTAGGTGATCCACTATTACCAATAGATATTTATACCTCCCAGTCTTTGGTAACTCAGTAAAGTCTAGTTGGACTTAGCAAATGGCCGGTATGCTGTAGGTCGCCCCCCCATTAAGGATTTTCTTAAATTAGCCCTATTTACCTTTAAGCAGGTAACATACCCCCTCACTACCTGCTTTGCCAAGTCATCTACCCCGATGCACATATGCTTAGTGGCAAATTGATCTACTAATGCTTGCGCCCCCCAATGTGTTTTACTATGTATTCTCCTCATAATATCCATAGCTATGGATTTAGGCAGTACAGTTCTAGTATCCTCCGGAAGTCGCCATTCCCCTTCTGGGTCTTCTCTCAACCCCATTCTTTTCATTTTTTCTTTTTCCTGCATAGTAAAACTATATATCTTTTGCAAATTCCCTCTGCTAGTCTCACTCTCTTTCCTTTCAGCCTTCGGATCTTTCTGGGGGGTAGATTGTGACGTCTGCAAAGCAGCCCTTCTTGCTTCTTGATCTGCTGCATTATTTCCCCTGCTTTTAAAATCCAATCCCTTTTGATGCCCTTTCAGGTGAACAACAGCAATTTTCCTAGGTCCCCTCAAGGCCTTCAGCAGTTTCCTGATTAGATCCTGGTGAACCAGGTTTTTTCCCTGGGAGTTTATCAACCCCCGTTCTTCCCATATTTTCCCAAAAGTGTGTATAATCCCATAAGCATATTTTGAGTCAGTATAGATGGTACCTGATTTATCCTTCAACAACTGCAATGCCCGCAGTACAGCATAAAGTTCACAGGCTTGCGCCGACCAAAATCCACTTAGAGGGCCTGATTCGATAACCGCAAGTCCTTCTCCCCCAACTATTGCATAGCCAGAGACTCTTTTTCCATTAATTACTCGCGATGAGCCATCTACAAACAACCTATCCCCCTCTTCTAATTCTTCTTCATCCAAGTCTGGTCTTATTTTGGTTTGTTCTTCTATGGTAGATAAGCACTCATGGGCTAGTCCATCCTCACTTGGCCTTCCATATAAGAATTGGGCCGGATTTTGTAAGGCTGTAACCTCTAGGGTTAATTTTGGGGAGTCTAATAGGATTCCCTCATACTTCAAGAGTCGGGCATCCATTATCCATTTTTCTGCCTTCTGTTGCAAAATGCCCCGTATGTTATGAGGGGATAATACTCTCAGTTCCCCGTTGAAAGTGATTTTATTAGCCTCCTCCACAAGCAGGGCGCAGGCTACTAGAGCTTGCAAACATGTAGGCCACCCCCTGCTGACAGGGTCTAACAGCTTAGATAAGTACTCAACAGGTTTCTTTTTCCCAGCCCATTCCTGGGTCAGTACTCCATAAGCCGTCCCACTATCTGTGTTTACAAATAGATAAAAGGGTCTCTTCAGATCGGGTAGGCTCAACACAGGGGCATTGACCAAATCATGCCGTAGAGCTTTCAGATGCTCGTCATCTTTCTCATCCCATTTCACTAGCCCTCCTTGGCTCAATTTCTCATATAAAAACTTAACCTTGGTGCTATAGTTCTCAATCCACTGTCGGCAATACCCCATGAGACCTAACAACTGCCTAATTTGCTTCTTGCTCTTTGGAGGCGGTATGGATAGTATCCCCTTTACTCTTTCAGGGTCTATTTTCTTCTCCCCCTTCCGTAACTAGTGCCCAAGATACTTTACTTCTTCTTCCACAAATTGTAGTTTTGCTTTAGATACTTTGAGCCCCTTAGCACTCAGGAAGTTGAGTAATCTAATGCTTTCTGCCCGTACTTTGTCCTCTGCTTCCCCAGCAATCAGGAGGTCATCTACATATTGGATAAGGGTCACTCCTTCCCCAGTCTGATATTCTTCTAAAATCTGTTCTAAAGCTTGTCCAAACAAATTAGGCGATTCCGTAAACCCCTGAGGGAGCACGGTCCACCTTAGCTGCTGTCTCCTATGAGTGACTGGGTCTTCCCATTCAAATGCAAAGTAATTCCTACTCTTCTCGTCTAGAGGACATGCCCAGAATGCATCTTTAAGGTCAATTACACTATAATATTGTTTTTCGGGACCAAGTCTGCTTAGCAGGGTGTAAGGGTTGGCTACCACCGGAAAACGAGCTACTGTCCTTTTGTTTATTTCTCTTAGGTCATGCACTAACCGGTATGATCCGTCTGCCTTTTTTACTGGCAAAATGGGGGTATTAAAAGGAGACATGCAAGATTCTAAGAGTCCTTTGCTTAGTAGCCTCTCAATCTCGGGCTTCAACCCATTCTTTCCCTCTGGGGAGATGGGGTACTGTTTAACCCTTATCGGTGTCTCTGGATCTTTAATGATTACCGAGAAGGGGGGTATATTCAACCTTCCTACACTATCAGGAGTGTACCATACGTCTGAGTTAATTTTTTCCTCATCCTCTACCCTCAAGGGACAGAGTTTTATTTTGATTTCTTCATTTACTACTTCTATATTAATACCCATTTCTATAATTAAGTCTCTCCCTAACAAATTATAATCTGCTTCTGGTACTAGCAGAAGGTTCCCTATTCCTATTTTGGACCTCGATTCCACCAGTACATTCTTAATCACAGGGACTTCAAAGGGCTCCCCCTTCGCCCCTACCACTTGAGCAGTTTCCTTTGATATCTTACATCCCTCCGGTAGTACCTGGACTGTCGATCGCTCAGCTCCAGTATCTACTAAAAACTCAAATTCCTGCTGCTGAGGACCTATTTTTAATTTTATCAAGGGCTCCTGATGTTTCCGTGTCCCCAGCAAATGAAGCCCCTGACTCCTTCAGTCCTCTTTGAAGACCCTCTCATCCCTCAGCCGCTTCCTGCAGTTTCTCCGAAAGTGTCCTTTATTTCCACAGTAGAAACATACACCTCCATCCTTTTTCTCTACCCGGGGAACCCCTCCCCCATTTCTCTGGGCCACTTGACTTGTTTTGGGAGGGGCATCAATTCTCCTAGTTTCCCTTACTGCTGCCACCATCATTCTTACTTGCCTCTTGTGACTCTCTTCATCTCTTCTCACATATACCTTCTGTGCTTCCCTCAATAGCTCATCCAGGTCTCTATCTTGCCAATTATCTAATTTTTCTAACTTCTTTCTGATATCTTCCCATGATTTAGCCACAAATCGTGTTTTTAGTAGTGCTTGCCCTAACGGTGTCTCAGGATCTAAGCCCGAGTACATCTGCAGGTTTTTTCTCAAGCGTTCTAGCCAATCCGTAGGTGTCTCCTCCTTTTTCTGTCTCTCATTAAATGCTTTGTTGATGTTCTGCCCTCTAGGCACCGCTTCCCGGATCCCCTCTACTATTATCCCCCTCAGATCCTGCATATTGGTTCTGTGATCCTGCTGCTGATGATTCCAATTGGGATCCTGCAAAGGCCACTTGGTGTCTGCTAAAGGTCCTTGTGCATGTTGTGCATCCCAAATCCTCATCCCCGCTCGTCTAATCATATTTCTTTCCTCGGCCGTGAAGAGAATATTTAATATTGCTTGCAACTCACCCCAAGTATAAATACTGGGTCCCAAAAATTGGTCCAGTCTCTCGGCCACCCCCAAAGGATCTTCTAGGAGGCTCCCCATCTCCCTCTTAAATTCCCGAACATCCCCAGAACTCAAAGGTACTGAAACAAACCCTATCGCTGGGTGAGGTCCCTGCCCCCCCCCCCAGGCATTTCTCTTAGGGGATATAGGTTATGCTGTCTAGCCCGACCTCGGGTTATGGGTCCCTGCGGTCCCTGCACTTCCTCGGGGGGCTCGGGATTACCTCCTGCTCCCGGAGGCTCCATTGGAGGTGCATCCGGAATCTGGGGGTTCTGAGGGGGTATGTAAGGAGGTGGGATTAGTAAGGCTTCTTCCTCTTTACTCCTGTCTTTCTTTCGTCCTCCCTCTTTGAGGGGAAACAGGAGTACTTCACCCCCAGGTCTTGTAACCCATACATTAGCATATTCACTTTCTTCCTGACTAAAAGGAATTTTAGTGTTTACCCACAAGTTGAGTTTTTGCCTCACCCAATCTTCTGATGATCCAAAAATGGGCCAAAAAATATTCCGGGAAATCTCCTTTCCACCCCATACTACCACACAATAATGGATCATTTTAGCTTTATCTTTACCCCCTGTGTTAGGGTAATGTTTCCAATTGTCTAATATGAACCCCAGTGGGCTATCTCTAGGCACCGGGGGAAGTTTTATGGGAGTAGAGGGCCTGCTCTTCCCCTGTCCCATCTTCTGGAGTGCCCTCACACAAATGTGGTGCAGAATTCACTCGCTTCCCCTTGTTCGTGGCTCACGCCCTCTCGGGCAATGAGAAACGCACTACTGAGGGTCCGCAATCACTTGGAGAATCCGAGCTGCCGGTTCTCCTCTCACACACACACACACTCGCAGCACTCCAGGGATACCCGACCCAGACCAAACGGATTCTTCCACACAGATACTCACGCGTCTTGCGTCTTCGTCCGGACCTTTTGTGCACAAAGTTTATAGGGTCTGCCGGCTTCCTTTGCCTAATGCCTTGAATTTAGGTTCGTCGGTCCAACTGAGACAGGAATCAGGTCTACCAGGGCCGCCGACTGATCGGCGGGGCGCCCCCCAGGCAGAACCAAAAGTCCTATCTTGCAGGTGGATCCGAGTCACGGCACCAAATTGTAATAGACTTTGAACACGAAGAAAGTTCCAATAGGAATTTATTAAATTACAGCAAGCAAAACAAAGGCAAATACAGCGCTGGACGGCAGGTGGAGTCGCCGCTCCGCCAACTGCCGTGAATGGCGGGTTTTTCAGTCTCGCTTTTATCCTGCTTCTTTCTTCCGATGATGTATGTGTGACGTGTTGCTAGGAGGGTCTCTTTCTGTCTCTCGGTGGTCGCAGAGACGAAGGCTGTAGTTGTCCTCTTCCTTATATGGTAACTAAGCTGGAATTCCTGAAACTTAAAGCTGATTAAGCAAGTAGGGAGAGAGAAAAGAAATTGGGCAAAGGTATGTTGGCCTATAGGCTTAGATGGTAACATAGTAACTTCCTGTTATCTTGAGTTATTTGATCTCCAGTGAACAAAAGATAGTTAATGTTTATCACAGTCCGTCCGCTAAAGGGAGCCCCTAAGAATCAGGAGGAGGGACCACAGTGTTCCTATTGTAAGAAAAAGGGCACATAAAAAAGAGATTGCAAGAAAAGAATACAAGAAGCAGAAAATAAAGTTTGCTTAGGGAATATGCTGTTAGTAAAAGAAGCTGATCATAACTTGTTAAGCAGAGATCTGATAGTTGCCTTAAGAATTAACTTAATCGTGAGAAATTCTCAATTAGTAGTCAGTATCTGTAAACTAACCTGTGAGGACGAGGAGAAAATTAACCCTGAAGCGGAGCACACGGGAAAAGAAGCCGGGAGGTTAAACATAGATCCAATTTCAGTTAAGGTCGAGAGACCTAGGGACCCCATGGGGTGAAGCAGTGTCCTGTTCCCCTAGAGGGGAGACGGGGACTGAAGCCTGTAGTAAAAGACCTGATAAGCAAGAGAATTTTCAAAGCCGTGTGTGTCCCAATGTGGCTAACCCGATGCTAGCCGTGGGAAAGACAGACCAGAGTTATAGACTAGTGCAAAATCTAAAAGCAGTGAATGGGAGAGCTAAAACTCAGTTGCAAGCCCATGCAGGCTTCTGAGCGGGGTCTCCCCAAAGGATACATAGTATAGAGTAATTAACTTAAAAGATGCATTTTAGACCTGCCCTTTAGCCAAAGGCAGTCACGATTTTTTTTACATTTCAATGGGAAGACCCTGAAACAAATTGTAAGCAACGGTTAAGATGGGCCTCCCTGCCTCAGGGCTTGGTAAATTTTCCCAACTTATTTGGGCAAGCTTTAGAGCAATTGCTAAGTCAGTTTTCCCCTAAAAATCCTGCAATATGTAGACGACTTATTAGTTGCAAGAGAAACAGAGAAAGATGTGAGAGAATGTACCATTTAGTTGTTAAACTTTTTAAGAGAAAAGGGTTTAAAAGTGTCAAAGCAGAAATTACAGTTCACAGAGCCTAAAGTTCAATATCTCAAGCACTAAATTACTAGGGGAAAGAAGAAGTTAGACCCAAAAAGAGTGTCTGGTATATTGGAGTTACCTTCCCCAAAAACCAAAAGGCAAGTGCGCCAAATGATAAGACTTCTAGGATACTGCAAGCAATAGATAGAAAGATATAGTGAGAAGGCAAAATTTTTGTATGAAAAATTAACCACAGAAAAGATAAAATGGACTGAGCAGGATGACAGGGAATTGGAACAACTAAAGGGAGCTTTAGTAACTGCCCCGGTTTTAAGCCTCCCAGACATAAAAAAAAAAAAATTATTTGTAGATGTAAGTAATCACACAGCATATGGAGTTTTAACACAAGAATGGGCTGGAGACAGAAAGCCTGTAGGTTACCTCTCAAAGTTATTGGACCCTGTAAGCAGGGGATGGCCTACATGTTTGCAGGCAATAGTGGCTGTGGCCCTATTAGTGGAAGAAGCCAAAAAGATTACATTTGGGGCTCCTGTTACAGTTTATACCCCACATAATGTAAGGAATATATTACAACAAAAAGCAGAAAAATGGCTCACAGATGCAAGGCTGTTAAAATATGAAGCCATTCTCCTCCATGCTCCAGAATTAGAGTTAAAAACAACACAAGCAAGTAACCCTGCAGGATTTCTATTTGGAGAAGCACAAGCTAAGCCTATGCATAATTGTGCAGACTTAATAGAATTGCAGACAAAAATTAGGGAAGACCTAGAAGATGAAGAACTCGAAGAAGGGGAAAAATGGTTTGTGGATGGATCAGCCAGAGTCATAGAAGGGAAGAGAAAATCAGGATATGCCATTATAGATGGGAAAACCGGGAAAGTGGTCAAATCAGGCCCCTTGAGTACTTCTTGGTCAGCCCAGGCATGTGAATTGTATGCTGTACTACAAGCTCTGAGAGAGCTTAAAGGAAAAGTAGGGACCATCTTCACTGATTCTAAATATGCTTTTGGAGTAGTGCATACTTTTGGAAAAATTTGGGAAGAAAGGGGACTAATAAATACCCGAGGGAGAAATTTAATACATGAGGATTTGATAAGGCAAATTCTCCAGGCAGTGAGAGAACCAAAGGCTACTGCAGTAGTATATGTAAAAAGTCATCAAGCAGGGTTACAATTCAGGATATGTGGTAATAATTTAGCTGACCAGGAAGCCAGAAAGGCAGCTCTCCTCACCCTGAACATCCCTGAGAACAGAACAGAAAACCTAAGAGAATTTCCACCACATCCTACAGAAAAGGAAATTGAGGAATTCAAAAAGATAGGGGGTACTTTAGTAGATGGAAAATGGGAATTAGCAGATGGTCGGGAATTGATTCCAAAAGCATATGCCCGAACAATATTAAAGAGATTACATGCTCAAACAGACTGGGGAACTCAGGCATTAGCAGAACAATTCCTAAAGTTTTTTGGATGCAAAGGTATCTTTGAGTTAGCAAAACAAGAAGTTCAAAATTGCTTAGTGTGCCAGAAAATTAATAAATCTAGAATTAGGCAAAATATACCAGGGGGATGCCCTTTAGCATACCGTCCCTTTGGGAGGATACAAGTGGACTTCACAGAATTACACAAGATAGGAAGATATAGGTACTTGTTAGTAATAGTAGATCAATTGACACATTGGGTGGAGGCATTCCCTAGCCCCAAAGCAACAGCTCAAACAGTAGCATGCAAGTTACTGGAAGAAATCATACCCAGATATGGAATCCCTGACTCCATAGATTCAGATCAAGGAACCCACTTTACATCTAAAATTATAAGGCACTTGGCAGAGGCCCTGGGAATCAGATGGGAATATCACACACCTTGGCATCCTCAAAGTTCAGGTCAGGTGGAAAGAATGAATCAGACTCTGAAAGCACAATTATCAAAACTTATATTGGAGACTAAGATGTCATGGATTAGGTGTCTCCCTTTAGCTCTCCTAAATATTAGGACACAACCCCATTCAGGTTCTGGTTTGTCCCCCTTCGAAATGCTATATGGAATGCCATATGAGCATGGGATGCCAATTGGACACCCCCGAATAGAAGACTGCCAGGTCCAGTCTTATCTTGTCTTAATTAATAAAAATTTACAGGAACTCCGGAAGCGCGGATTAATAGCACAGAGCACCCCTCTGGGATTCGCTATCCACAAAATCCAGCCAGGGGACCGAGTGCTGATAAAAGCGTGGAAAGAAGCCCCGCTGTCATCGCATTGGGACGGACCCTTCCTCGTCCTCCTCACTACTGACACTGCAGTGAGGACAGCGGAAAAAGGCTGGACCCACTCATCGCGAGTGAAAAAGGTTGAACCACAAAGCAGCTCTCCGCAGTGGAAAATCACCTCAACTCCGGGGGATTTAAAGCTGAGAATCCATCGAGAAACCTAATGACCAGCGCTTATCAGATAAGTTGTAACCAAGCAGGATGCCCCTGCTATCCGTTTGTTCATTTTAAGTGCGGGTATTGTAAACAGATTTGGGTGACTCATTGTTATCGGGGAGCCAGGCCTTAGAGTTTGTGTGTACCTTGCTTTGAGGAGGAGAACAGACTTACCAATCTCTTCCTATACGTTGCCACAGAATCGGGACTGTTTGAAGTGGATTCTCCTGAGTGGTTCCATTATTTCACTAACGGGATAAGGGGAGGACTAAATAAAAGGGCAGAGCCACTCGTAATTGAGTGTAGGAAAACAGTGAAAGTACCCTGTAGAGCAGACCAAGTGAAAATAGCCAGGTGGGAGCAGTACAAAAGGCGATACGCTCAAAGGAGCACCGGCAGGGACCCGGAAGAATATCCCTGCTGCCAGGAAGATAGTTTACCCCGCTGCTGGTGGCAACCCAACGGGCGAAGGGTTGGGCAGAGGGATACGCCTGTGGGTAACCCTGGTGATCCTGAGTCTAGCCGTGTACCCCACGAGTGGCCTCCCCAACCCCAAGGAGAGAACGGGGAAGGGAACTAATCCCCCTGAGGTTCCTTCAGAACCTACCGGGAACGAAGTCTTGGAATCCAGGGTACGAGTAGACTGGTCTACATTGCGAAAGGGGGAGAATTACAAATTAAATAAGGGGATCAAATTAAACAAATCCAATCACCCGATGGCAATATCTAGGAAAAGAAGAGAGGGAAATAGTTTTCCTCTGATTCCCAACTGTAGAAAGTGTAATAAGACTGTCTGGATTGGAGGAAAAAGGGAAAGTACCTTTGTGGGATATTTACAGGTTAACCAATTGTGTTATGATAAGAAAAATCTAGAAATGTGTACCCTTAACGGGAAAACATATTGGGTGGGACAGAATGAGAAACTACAGACAGTTGCTTTAAATGGAAGACCCATATTACTAAATATGTTGAGTAAAAATGATGAAAGGGTTTGTTTAAGATTAGATAAGGTTTTCTGTTTTTCTAAAGATGAAGAAGGGTTAGACCCAGAAAATAAGATACAGAAAGTAGCCTTAGAACTTAAACGTCAGGAATTAGCTGCTAAGAAAAAAAGGATGGAGCAAGAGAGAATGAGGACTCTAAGTGAACAATATGAACAATTAGAAAAACAATCTAGTGATTAGAGCTTATCTGCCTCTAGTAAAAACCTTTTCCTGGATCTGGTGCAAGAAATTGCTACTGAATTAGGGTTAACTATGATTTATTAAAGAAGTATGGGTATTGATCTAGTATCGATACCCAACTGTGACGGACAAAAACTCTCTAACAGTTTAAAGTTAGAAAGTGTATGTTTATTACGGCCGGGCAGCACGCGGGATAGTTCCCTAATTCGCACTGCGAAATTCACAGGTAATTACAAAGTCTTTTATTTACAAAAGTGTTGAATATCCAAAATACAAATGCATATTCATACCCCTGTCACCTCCCATTCCTCGCTTCGTATGCTAATTGGCAAAAAAGGCTATTAAGCATGCGTACTTTGTTTCTTAAAATGAGTTGGGGGTCTATTCTGGGGAGGGGTCACCCAAAATGAGGAAGTAAGATGAGTCTTCCTCATTCTGACCTTTCTACCTTTTCAATGCATTCATGACAAATGAATCCTTGGTAGAACTTATAGTTTCCTGTGTTCCATGGGTTCTTTAAGCAGGAAATCTGCAGCTATCTTATGTCCTATTTACCACATTTTGTTTTTCATTACAAGCACAACTACATAAACATAAACCTGACAAGAAATGAGTTACAAGATCCGGGGTAGCTTATCTAAGATCCGGCTTCTGTTAACTGCGAACAAAGATTACCTATCTACTTCAGCTAATTCAGCAATTTATTATCTTAACTTTCAAAAAAATCCCTAATTCTTCAAATTTAATGTCTCAACTAATTGTTAGATCTGTGGAGGATTGAGATCAGCAGAGAGATGGCCCTAGAAAGGTGAAAGTTTGACCCCTGAACAATTACTGAGGTGGGATTCTTTATCTTGTGTTCTGTAGCTAGATTAATCTTCTTGCCTTGTCTGATACCCTGTCTAATTAGATTAATTCATTCAGTAGTCCAAGGAATGCAAGTGGCAACACTTCCTATAGATCCTGAATTGGCCTCAGGTGGGTTATCCAAAAACAAAGTCACCTCAAAAATCATGAAATTAAATGAGAAAAAGAGTACCGCTGCTCAAGTGTTAGAGAAATTTGAAACTCGAGTACAAGAGGGAAACATGGAAAAAAAAAAAAAAAACTATTGGAGTGAAGCAGCGGGAAAAATGCTGGCAGAATAGTAAAAATGGTTAAGAGGCTTTTTATCTTGATAGAGAAAAAAGACTATAACCAGAACACGAATTAAATTGGTGAATTTGGAAGAGGGGGGATTGTGATATATGTTCTAAAGTTAATTCGTGTTATCAAAATATAAAGGGTAATGTCAATTGTACAAATGTAAGTTTTGTATAACTCAGTCCATGTAAGTTCTGTCTGTTACAAGTTAAAGTTTTGTTCAAACTAAGCATAGGGTAGAGTAAAATGGTTTAACAAAATAAAAGGATTTCCCCAGCCCGGAAAAAGCACAGGAGGGACACAAGGAAAATATGATTGGAATTACCAGAAAGGGGACCAAGAAACTGCCACTGCCAGGAATCCCTGAAAGGACACAAAAGACAACGGAAAACAGAGATAGAAGTCCGGAGACCAAGATGATTGCTTCAGATGAATATCTCTACGAGTCTCCGTTGAAAATTAACATCTCCACGACACACCCGGGCCCGACCATCAGCAGTATTGTCCTCCTCTGCCGGTCTATTCAAACTCCCGATACCGGGGCTTGCATGATTAATGAAGATGCCCCGGAGGGAAGACCGTCCACATCGCGATCCTCTCTCCGCGATCCAGTGTATAAAAAGAGGCTGCTGCAAACCAAAAATGTGAACTTGGGGGGATAGCAGACTGACAGAGTTTGTTATCCGTGCTCACCCAGCGGCGACCCCGGGCTCGACGCTGTCCTTTTAATTGTGGCTAACCGAGACTATCATTTTGTCTCTCAATAAAATTCTAAATTTTTGATAACCGAATTTGGTCAGTTTTATTTATAACAAGCAGCATATATGATGCCTCAATGAAGAGGTGTGTGATTGTTGGCAAAATGTGTCCCATTTGAGTTTGTGGGATGTACAGAGTCTTTTTATTCGGGATACTTTTTGCTATTAGCATAATAAAAAACGATCAATTGTTTCTGCCATCTGAGAAAACTCTTGGTGGAACAGGCAGAAATCCAGGAATAATTAAGAAAATAATGGTGCACACCCAACAAGAAAAACATTATTTGTTTAAAGATGAACTCCCTCTAGAATACTTGGTAGTAATTGCATTTCTTTCCAACGAGGGGGAAAACCCCTTCTAAATGAAAAGCATCAGCCATCAGCTCATCTCTAAGATGTCAAGCAGGAAATAGTGTGGGGCTGTAATCCCCCTCAGTGGTGAAGCTTTTCTGTTTTCATCGTTCTTATCAGCCTTTGTAAGTTGCAAAATAAGTGGTTTGCACCTACATGTTTCCACCAGAGGATCAGAAGCACATCACAAAGCAGAATTAATTGAGCTTTGCTGCTCACCTGTGAGAACAGAGCAATTATTTAGCAACAGGGTTTGGGGTTTTTTTTTTTGGTTTTTTTTTGTTTTGGTTTTTTTTTCTGTTTGGAGTGGGGGTAGAAATAAAAACTGCAGGAGGAATTCAAACCCAACAGGCCAACAAGAGACTTGGCAGCTTTAACCACTTCCAATGATGAATGTGACAAACCTGCGAGTTTCTGACCACCAGATCTGTGTTCTCCTTTTGGAAGGGAACATTTTGCTTCAGCATCACTTTTCCCAGGCCTCAGCTTGCCAGGCTCCCCACTGGCACGAATCACCATTCTCCCAAGTTCTGACTCTTCACATTTAAAAGTCTCTGGGAAACCATGTCTCCAAACAGCCCATCCTCCCTGCAAGCATGTCGTGGTGCCATCGCACACCCAGGATGTGCACTGTGGGCTTCAAAATCCTTCTCCCATTGCTCCTGTGTGATTTCGGACAGGTTATAAGGCTGTGCTGGCTAGACATGGGAAAGTCTGCAGGTCGGAGAAACGCAGGCTGAGAATTTGTGTTTGTGGAGAACTTAGTATCACAGAAATGGGGAGAAAAGAGAACGATTTTAAGTCTCACTCTGATGTCGTGTGAGTGTATGGACAGAGCCACACACTGAGTAACAAGACATCAACTTTTAGCCAAGCAGGGCTGGAAAAGCATCATCCCTTTTCCGTCTGGGTTATAAGAGGCCATAACCCCCCGACGGAAGAGGCAGCGGAACGAACCGGTCCGCACGAAGGGCGAAGCTGAGCATCCCCACCGCTCCTGTGCAGCTCTCGTGTTTTACATACATCTGTTTACTTTTTCCCTAACTGAGTTTTTTTTTCTCTGCACGCGGCTTTCGGCGGCTGCGGGGGCGCGGCAGTCCCGGCTCACGGCCCCGGACCGGGGGCAGGTGAATCCTCCCCCCGGCGCTCCTCGCAGCCGCTGCCCAGCGGACGCCGCACGCAGAGCCGGGCCGTGCCCGGGGCCGCGCGTCGGCCGCCGGGCGGTCCCGGAGCATCGCGCGGCCCGCCCCAGCCCGCCCCGGCGGGCGGTGCTGCGGCCGCCCCCGCTCCCAGCAGCCTTTGCAGCCGCCTACAATGAAATTTGCGAAGTTTTTTCGGTTTCGGCGCCATTTTCGAGTGGAGTCGGAGGTGAGGAGGGAGAGCGGGCTGGGTGGGGGGGCCGGGGCGATGGGGGGGGGGGGGGGTGGCGGCGGGACCCGGTTGCGCCGCTCCCTGCGGGGCACTGCCGGACACGGGCCTGGCTGAAACTTTGCGGGGGAGGGGTTGGGCATGTGCAAAGAAGTTAAAAAGAAACCCAGACACCCGAAAACTGTTAAAAAAACCTCTTGGGGCGGGGGGGGGGGGGGGGTGGAAAGCGCGGCAGCATCGACAGTTCTCCCCGTGGGGAGCCGCCCCGCGCCGCTCAAAGGCGGCCCCAGGGGCCCGGGGGGACCATGACGCAGCGGGCGGGGCCCCCCCGGGCCGTTGGTGCGGGAGCAGCGCCCGGGGCCGGTTCCCACGTGGGTGCGGGGCGCCCCGACGACCCCCCCGGTGCCTTTTCCTCACGGCTTTGGTTGGGGGTTTATTTTATTATTTTTAATAATTTTTTTAATCCTTCTTTTCTTTTGAGCAGCGCCCGCCCCCCGCAGGTGGGGCTCAGGGTTTTTTGTTTGTTTTTTTTTTGTTGTTTTTTTGGGTTTTTTTCCCCCGTTTCCCTCTTTTTTAAACCGAACGCGGGGACCCGCGGGCTGCCGCCCCTGTGTGGAATCTGCGCGCCCCCGCACGTAGAAAATAGTTTTATACATTTTAAAAAAATGCTAGTGTTACCAAATAATATTTCGCCGAAATAATTTAAAATGTTAATGAAGATCCAATTGGCAGCCAGCTTTTGGGTTTTTTTTCCCTTTTCCCCTCGCTAGTTGCTCGCTTTGTACAGGAAATTTGAATATCCTGGCAAGGGCCAGCTTCTCAGGGCAGCCTCGAAGCACTCTGGGAACTGCAGTGATGGAGCAGCATGCACAGTGCTGGGACTTTTCCCTCTGTAATTGATCCTACATATAAAATTTTCTCCGTATTTGCATCAGGTATATCAAAACAATATTTTTTTGCATTTGGAGAATGAGTTTTCCAAGGTTAAATCATTAATTGCTCTCCCCAAAACCCAGAAATTTTGCTTGTGTATCATATGCGTGTTAAGTGTAGATGAGGGACCATCTGCCAAGTTTCATCATCTTCTGTTCTGAAGAAATCCAAAGAACTCACCGGCAACTGTGAAAGTCTGTATTTAGTTAATTGACTTTGGTGGGAAATACAGTAAAACTGAGCTGCTAATGAAGTAAGCATTTATAAAATATAAGAGGGAAGCTTTGAGTAATGCTTCAGGCAAACTGACCCAAATCTAAAAAGGAAAAAAACCTCAACTCAGTGTGCTTGTTATGTTTTGAATTATTGTTCATATGACTAAAAAAGAAATAGGTTTTTTGTTGTTGTTTTTTTTTTCCTGTTCTTAACAAATAAACTTTATAGGAATTCCAGATCTGACCCTTGTTTAGAACTGGATGAGACGACAATGCTAAAACTTGGAAGTAACAAAAAGCATCATACTTTTCTTCTCCTCAGCAGTGTTGAGAAAAAACTGTGGATCCTGGAATTTTGCTGTGGATTTTACTGGTTTTCTGGAGTGCTGTATGTTGAAGTCTTTTCCCACAGGCCTTTCCGAGTGCCAGTAGCTCCCCGTCCCACTGACACCCCCACCTTGGTAAACACAGCTGATCCTGCTGGTATCAGTGTTGGGCTCAAGTTTCACATCGAGTGAAGTTAACAAATTCATTTTTTGCGTTATTTGAATCTGCCCTTTGTAGCTGCAGTTTGGTTTCGGGTGTTTGGCCCCACCTAAGAGTGTGTCAGTGGCATGTGGTTTAGCGTGGGGAAGGTGCGCCGTGCTGGAAGGAAAACGTGCTGGGGTTTATATGAACTGTGTGCTGCCTCCATGACCCTTTTATGGGCAAATTAGTGAGGGGAAAAAAAAGATTTTTGATGAAGCACGTGAGGAACGACCTGCTCTCCCATGGCTTCAACAAGAACAGGGAAGAAATATATTTTCTACATTATTTTGTGCCTCTAAGACTGAGTCTTGGCTGATTTGGGGTGATGGGGAGATGTGCTGTGGGTGCCACGCAAATGAAAGTAACTTGGCTGTGTGTGGTTCCCATGTCTGACTACTCAGGCTCCTTCACAGCCACTTCTCCTCTCACAGCCCTCACTTGCCTTCGGCAGCTCTGCAAGGCAATTCCTGCCGGGAACAGCAGAGCTGGAGCCATGTGGTGGCTGTCGATCAAGCACCAGGTCTGATCCCAGCTATTGGCCACATCTGTAAATATTTGGATGTGACTTGTTTAAACTTCATTGTTCAAAAGGAGGCAGCAACACAAGTGTTTGGATTTTTCAGAGCCAGGCAGATATGAAGTGTTCTGGTGGTGTTACTCACACCCATATTTTTGTTTTGTCACCATAATTTTGCCTCGCTAATGAGTGCCTGGGACCTTCAGCTGTAATGAGATGATTTACTTCAGTCTTTTTGTAAAATAATAAATGCCTTTTTTTTTTTTTTCAATTGTTTCAAATGAGAACAATGACTGGGATTTGTTTGTGCATGTCTCCTAGAAAACTGTTGGGATAGCAGAGCTGGGATTTTTGTTCCTATTTTTTTTGTTTATATAGGAAATGCTTAATATTTACTCATCTTTGAGCTCACCTAGTCCTGAAGTGTGTGGGTCAGCAAAGGCTCTGTATGCAAATCTGTCCTGTCATGGGCTCCTGTATTTATTTCCTTTCCTTTCCCATGGTGCTCCTCACATTTTTTCCCTTCTCTTTTTTTTATGGTTAGTGTCAGTGAGGATGGATGAGGTTGTATTTTAAGGGAATCCAGTATTTCAGAGGGAATTTGTTTTGGTTTTGTGTGTGTGTGTGGTATTGGAGTGGGGCGAGGGGTATTTTTTACTTAATTGCCCAATATACTTTGGCGAGCAGAAGTTGCATTGTTTTGTGAATTGCATTAATATTTTTCTGCATGTTCAAATTCCCCAGTTATTTGGGGGATTTAATTAAACCTCTGTAGGTGACTGGCTAATGTAGATGTTGGGTAGAAGTTTCTATTTCTAGAAATAAGAGCTGGTGTACATACTGTAGGTGTGCTCTTGGCAGCAGAAGGGCTGTTGCAGTGCTTTTGCATTGAGGCGGAGCTTTTGGGGAAGTTCTCATGTTTGAGGTTACCAATAAGCAGGACACCCCTGTTCCTGGCTGTAGTGGGGTGCTGCTTGGAAGTTGAAGGTGCTCCTGGGATGCTGCCTCTACCTGACAGTGAGAGAGGGCACCTGTGGTGCCACCACAAAAGCATCAACCCCCAAACAGCCTCTCTGCATCTTACCTCCTCTTCTAGGCCTGGTCTACCACCTAAACCAGCATAATTGAGATGTTTCCTTTGCTTCTGGTCTGCCAGGACCAGTAGAGTTGTTCTTGCTGCAGCTTCAGGGAGGAAGGTGCTGGCCATGGTTGTGCTCAATGGCTTTTCCCACCTGCCCAGAGCTGCCCCTGGTTTTTCTGGCTCATCCCTCCTTGCTGTACAGCACCTGCGTTATGATTTGGGGTTACCAGTGTGCTTTGGGTGCCACTGCCCAGAGTCGCACTGAGCCAATGGTGCCAGTAGCCCCAGCTTGCAGGCATGGGGAGGATGAAGAGGGATGTAGTTACTCTCCTGCATAGTCTGCCCTATCTGGAGCTGAAAACTTGATTTATTTATTTTTTCTTTAATTTTAAAAATTCTTGCACCTGTCTATGTGTGCCTTGGAAGGGGACCTGCCCAACAGCCCTAGTCCCCCCCTCCTGGAGTTGCCCCTCTCTGCCAGCGCCTCTCAAACCCTTTCTGTTGTTGCTTTGTAGCTCCCACTGAAGCAGCCAACTGATTGTGTGGAGCTGATGTGCCTGTGTTCAGAGGTGAGTTGGGAAGGTAAGCTCATGTCCCACCTGCTCCAAAATACCTGCAGCATCTGCATCCCTCTGGGTAAATGCAGGTCCCTCTGACACGCATATTCCTTCTTGGGTACTGCAGGTAATACCTTGGACGTGTTCAGGTGAACCCAGATTACCCTGTTCAGCTGCCAATTTCTGATTTAAAGTTGAGTTTCCAAAGCACAAACTGTTTGAAAGAAGCTGAAGTGGGAGATGGGATAATTCAAACATGGAACTTTCTATTGCATAAAATATTGATGCTGTCATGTCATAAATGTGCATAGTTTCTCAGATACATGTTTCACTGTCTATCCCAAATTTCCCATTGCCCAATGCTTGGTGTGACTGTTGATTTTCCCTCTGTGCTAGAGGCTGGTGGAGGTGTACTGAACCCTTGCTTTGAGAAGTCCTCCTTACTGAAGAGAGCTCTTGCCCTTGTTGAACTAGGCAAAAATCTGGTTTATATAAATATAAAAACATTAATTAAAATGTGAACCTCAAGCACCATCAAAATGGATTCTAAAGCTGAATGTGTTTGCTGTTGCTTTTTTCTTTTGGATTCATTTGAAGAAATGAAAGAAATAAGATTGCACAAGTACAGTCAAGTAAAACATTGTTACAGAAGTAATTAATGGTAATATTATGTGGGGGGGTGTTTTGATTTATCTCGTACAGGCTTAACATTGGTAGGTGTTTGCTTTGCAGCAAGTAGCAGCTGCTCATTAGGGAGTTGGCCCTGGTGCTGTCAGTGTTGAAGACACTGAAGTTTTGAAAATATACTGCTTTTTTGTTGGCAGATATTTGATTTCAAATTTGAAATCACTTGGCATGGGTCACAAGAGCTTTTGAAATTCCTATTTTTAAGTTTGCTAAAGAGGTAGGGACTCGGTGCGTTGGGCACAAGGGGGTGGCACAAGAATTCGAACTTAAGAAAATTAATTGAAGGAAGTTGTCACATAACTGGGTGGGGGGAGAAGGTTGAAAGGAAATGCAAAAAATAACAGTCTGTTTGCACAGCTCCTGCACAGCCCAGGCAGGCTGGTGTGTAAGTGCCACTGGCAGCTGCCTTCTGCAGTGCTGCAGCCCCTCCCTGCCCTGCTCTGGTGCTTTCTGCTCTGGTACAGGCAGGGAATGTGATGAAGTTCCAGAGATCTTTAATTTCTGGTCATAAAAGGTTTGTCCATTCACATGGTAAATAAGCATCATTTAATCTTTATAAAAATAAGGGTTTTTTTACATATCTCAAAAGTCAAATTGAGCTGAATAAAAGTATTTTAAGGAAAATTTAACAGGTTTCAACTATTGCAATCTGGATTTATTTATCTGAAATATTAACATTGTGACTTCTGGAAAATTCTTGATGCTTACCGTCACCTAAGAGGAGAGTACAAGGTAATATTTCCCCACAGACCAGTTGGAAGGGCTGGGAAGTTCTGCAGGCTCTTCACAGTAGCAAAAACAACAGATCTGCTGGATCTGAAAGTGTATTATTTGCTGGGACCCAATACAAAGTGTGGTTTGGGGCTGGGGGGAACATTAAATTTCTGACCTTGTTTCTGAAACTGGTTTGTTTGCACTGTATAACTGCTTGTTCTCTTACAGTTACGGACTGTCTGATAGCACCTGTGAAGGAAGAAAACCCCTGTCCTGTGGTGGTAATGCATGCATGTTAGATGTCTTCATTGTAGAGTGTTCTTCAGTTCTTTATACCATGGTTTAAAAAAAAATACATATATATATTCAAAATACCATTTGGAATGTCAACATTCAGTGGACTTTGAGGAGATGTAGCAGCACATCATGGTTTGTAGGGACAAGGAGATACAGACCATTCTGGGCTGCCTCATTACCTCAAGGATAAAACAAGAAAATGAGCTTCTGGTTATCATACATAGATGTGGAAGCTAACACATTCCCATGTATCTCATTAGTTCAGGTATGTGTAGACACATTCTCTTGGTGCTTGTACTGTGCACATCCTTTGCAGCTACAAATACATCCCCTGTGAGCTTGTGTGTCTGGCCCTGCAGGCAGGAAGGACTTGTAGCTCCTTTTTGTTCTCCAACATGGGCATGACCACATCCTATACTATATCTACCCCTCAGCTATTGCTCTTCAGTCCTTTCCCTGGAAAAGGATCAGCCAAGGGACCCTTGCCCTGTGTTTGGGGGGGGGGGGGGGGTGTGGGTGGGTCTGGAGGCCATGGAGAGCTGTCAGCAGTGCTCTAGCAGCACGTAAATACTGGAGTTTGGGATTGCCTGTTTTTTCCAGTATTGCATTGCTGCTTTAGTGAGGCTGGAAATCAGTCCCTGCCACAGGAGCCGGGGCTCTGGCTCTTGGGGTCCCTCTGTGGCACCCCCACAGTGCTTCCCACACTGCTGGGGGCTCCTGGCTCCCACCCCAATAAACCACTGCAAAGGCAGCAACCACCGAGGGCTTGGTGTCATGAATGGGGAAGGGGTGGAGGCTGCACCCCAACACTGCTGCTGGGTACTCAGTGCCCCAGCCCAGGAGTAGAAGGGGCAGGGAGCACTGCCCACTGTCCAGGAGATGGTGATGAGCCCTTCCCTGGCCTCTGGGGGGAGGGAGGACGTCGGGCTGCACAGGGCCAGTGCTGCCCCCTGGGTGTACCCTATCTCAGAACCTGGGGAGGGGGGGATGTGTCAAGTTTCTGGGGCATCTTCATTGAAGACTATGGTGATGGGTAGTTATAAAAGCAAGTCCTTTATTGCATGGCTAAATCAGTCCCATGAAGGCAAAGTTGTTACAGTCCAAGCCGGTATGCAGAAAGCCTCTAATATAGTCTCAAAGTCCCAAGCAGAAGCAGCAGCCACAGCAGCAGTGACAGCGCCCAGAGTCTGTGTCTCATGAGCAGTCGCAACAGTAGTGACAATGGTGGCATCAGTGTTTTCATGAGTCCTGTGTGTGTGTTCTCAGAGTAGTGCATTTTTATTCTATTTTTAGCCAATTAGGCACTTACACGAATTTCTTGGGATAGTGTTGGACCTATCCTAAGATAAAATTGATGTGTGACAATTTTCATAAATTCTTACACAAATTCTACGCGTATAGTTTTATCTGTTCTATCTAGGAATTTCTAGCAAGGCTACATTATTTTTGTTATGGCTAGAGTTTAACTTTGCAAAAGGCAATGCCACTAAACTTTAAGCTAGATCTTAGTTCCTTTTCTTATTAACTAACTCAGTCTCTTATTTGCTAAAGTACTTAAAAAATTCTTTACTTATTTTAAAACTAACTTGCATTTCTACCTCATATCTGTGTGGATTTATGTATTTTAGTTTTTCTGAAGCTTCTAATTCAATTCTCACATTTCTGGGCACTCCTGTGTCTGTGTGGATTTGGCCCAGGGGATTCATACTCCAACAGATCTGGGAGACATTGGGGGGGGGGGGTGCAAGGGCTGGTGGGGACCAGAGCTTCAACTGGGTGAGAGAGAGGGGCATTCATTGTGCCTGGGGTGCTCCTGGGGAAGCCCTGCTGCAGGAGGTGTTATCTTTGCCCCAATTTCTGCAGCTGCCCCAACCTCTGTCAGGATACGCCAGCTCAGGTATAGCTGCCATAGGGGGGCTGCCAATGGCCAGCAGCATCTGGCACCACTTGGGCCATGGTGGAAAGAATTTGGACCACCTGACGATTTGCCTGCAGACCCATCACTGCAGCAGTGAGCTCCTCCAGAGCTTTTCCAGCCCCAGGGTGAAAAGTTTTTCCTTAACATTGTACCACTTAAAGCTTCCAAACCCTGCTGGAATAGACATGAGCTGCCACGGAGTCAGGGATGCTCCTGGGAAGGGCTGGGGTGGTGCCTGCTTGGTCAAGATTCATCTGCTATGGTGTGAATAAGCTTGTTGGTCCTGCTAGTGGTGGTGCATCATTAACAGCCCCAATCCAGCAGCCTCCTGGTGGTTGTGAATTCCAGAACATTTGTTTTTTCAGCTATTTTTGGGAATTACTAAATCACAGTCATTAGTTGTAGGCCAGGGGAAAGTCCTCTTGATGATTTACAGCTTCAGTCCCTGCTCCTGCTCTGTGCAGGGAGTGTCAGCACTGTCAGAACATCAGCAGGAGGCACCCCAGAACACAAGTGTTTCTGGCAGGGGGAGGTGCAAGGGGGGTGTGAGTGGGGAGGAGCAGCTTTTAAAAGCCTCTGCCCTCAAAGGGAGCGAACTCACAATGTTTGGGCACACAACCTATGCATTCTAAACCAGACACGGGTGGTATTCCACTTGTGTCTGTCAAATGGTTCATTCCCACTCTCAACAAGTCAAGCCATTAAGTGCCATGTACCATACTGCTTTCCCTCAGGAAAATAACTTGATGAGTGACTTGGTTAACAGGGAAATTGGTCAATAAAGTTGGTAATTGTACATATATATTAATTTTGCATTTTTTTTTTAAGAAAGGTTTCTACTGATATTTATAGGTATAAATTTAAAATTTCTTTTACTTTTTTTGGGCCATTTCTGTTGTGGTCAATTTGATTTTACTCAGCTAGAAAAAGACATTTTCACTGTGTTCACAAACTGAAGCCTCCTGCTAAAACTGCTTTCAGGCAGCAGTCTCCTGCAGGATCAAAATGGGAGTAATGGGAGAGTAAAAGTACTGCAGAGTTTGCAGAGCAGTAGGCGTGAATAAAATCTAGAGGCTAAATGAAGGCAATAGGATCCCAGGGGACAGAGAAATGCACCCATGGAGGTGGCTGTGCAGGGTGTCAGCAGCACAGGCTGTGGCAGTGATGGACGTGCCTTAACCAGGGCACCAGGATGTCAGGAGCAAGGGCTGAGGGTGCAGGATGGGGCTTCATGGCTGCCTGGCTCCCAGGACCTTGTGTGTCCCTGCGCTGCTCCAGATACTTCAGGATATTGCCAGTTATTGATACAGAAAATCCAGGTGGCAGAGGGAAGGCAGACATCCAGCTGTGCTTTTCTCTCTGAGAAGCAAGGGAAGCTCCTGTCATTTTTTTTCTTGAGATGTAGAAGTTTGCCTTTGACACAAGTGCAAATTGACTTCCCTACTGCATTTGAGCACAAACCACTTGGGGAAAAAAAACCCACTAAATGCCTTTGCAGAGCATCCCCGGGCTGACCAGTCCACCACAGATCCACACCAACTCTTTGAGGCATCTGCAGCGGGGCAGCAGCACAGGCAAAGCAGCCTGGGTAAACTTCTCTATTTGTGGAGGATAAGGCAAGATGTGGGTTTTTTTGTTTAAATGTCAAATTTGCTGCATCAGGAATACATGTGACCACTGTAGAGGAAAAGTCTTTGAGTTCCCTCAGTAGTTTTTGCTGTGATTTTATAAACAAGCTGGAAGGCAGCTGTTCCCTGTGGTAGGTGAATACGTGCAGCACATCATCACACTACTGCATGGCTGCTGGGCTTAGAAGATAGTCATTAAACAAGTCTCTAATTCACATGTTTCTACACCAATCTTTTTTTTTTTTTAATTTCCCCCAGACCAAAATTCCCATGTATTAAGTCTGAGGTTATGGTGCTCTGCTCACAGTACCAGGTACCTCCATTAAGAGATGGTGGTGTGGGAGTCAAATGAGGTGTTGCAGATTCCTGTAAACACTGGAAAAGCAACCCAAAAAGCCACCTTATCTACCTTCAGTGTTTTTCTGTTCATCTCATTTTGATGCAGAAGGAATTTTTGGCAAAGGTTGGCCGCTCATTGTGGTATCCAGCATTATCTTATTTTTCTTGCACTTCTTGCCCACCCACCTCATCTGCTTTTCCTCAGCTCACATCCAGGGTGTTCGGAGCCAGGACTGGCTTTGGCAGGTGTTTGTGCAGTGCCTTACACAACAGTAACTCCCAGTGCCTGATGTTAATGACTTCAGGTCTTGCTCTTTGCTCTACAGAGACATTTCATGTGTCTTGCTCTCTCTTTGCGGGGTAGGAGACCCTGGCTGGGTACCTAGCTGTGCAGCTGCCCCCAGCACAAAGCTGCACAAAAAAAAAAATATCTTGGGTTAAATTAGATGTGGCAGGTATCAGCTATGTAGCAAAACAGAAGCCAGCTCACCTCTCCCATGAGGGTTTGCTAAAGTGACAATGACGACCAGTGGAAACAATGGCTCTGACACACTGATGACAGTGGTTCCTGGCAACAAACCAAATGGAAGAAAAACACAAATTCAAGTACTTTATTTTCTGAAGCAAAGTGCAAGATGTTGCTTTCTGCAATTTCTCATGTAAAATCATCCTTGGGGCTACTCAAGTAACAGGATACTGAAGGCTACTCAAACTGTGATTCAAGCAGAGCATATACTAATTTATAAACTGTCCAGGGTGAGTTCTCATGCCATATAGTCTGTGAGAAAAAATAGCTTCCCCCTCATACTGAAATTATTTGAGTGTGGAGGACTGCCAGGTAAGGTCTGATGGCTGGGAGGGAACTGGAGGTGTGGAAGATGCAGCTCGGCAAGAAGGAAGTTGTGATTATGCTATACTAGAAAGCACAGGGTGGTTTTCTAATTTCAAGTTAAGGAGTTTATACCACAGAAGATATTTCTACCCCGTATTTTGTATTCTCTGATTGCTACAGGGTATTTTACATTTTGTGAATGGAGGAGAAAGATTTGTCATGAAAAGAAGCAGGGGAAGAAAGATCTGATAAAGGCACATCAATGAACATTTAGTTGTCTCTCTCACACACACACCCCTCCCATTACCCTGCTCCTCCCTGCCTTAGGGTTGGCTTAGTCACATCCCAGTTCCTCAGATGGGAAACAAGCAAGTGAAGCATCAGAATCGATGCTCTGGCACTGCCCAGATGCGCATGAAAGGCAGCGCGTTCCGTCGATACCCAGGCAGTCTGTTCCTGGGGAGAAGGATTTTATCCCGCTCCAACCTGCGGGACAGCCAAGCCAACCCCTTGTGCTGCCCCGCAGCCCTGCGCTGGTCGAGCTCACAGCAGCACAGACGGAATTCCCTGCGGATCCGGGGCTCCAGGGGCAAACCCAGGTCCACACCTCCATCCACACTGTGATATATGTTCTAAAGTTAATTCATGTTATCAAAATATAAAGGGTAATGTCAATTGTACAAATGTAAGTTTTGTATAACTCAGTCCATGTAAGTTCTGTCTGTTACAAGTTAAAGTTTTGTTCGAACTAAGCATAGGGTAGAGTAAAATGGTTTAACAAAATAAAAGGATTTCCCCAGCCCGGAAAAAGCACAGGAGGGACACAAGGAAAATATGATTGGAATTACCAGAAAGGGGACCAAGAAACTGCCACTGCCAGGAATCCCTGAAAAGACACAAAAGACAACGGAAAACAGAGATAGAAGTCCGGAGACCAAGATGATTGCTTCAGATGAATATCTCTACGAGTCTCCGTTGAAAATTAACATCTCCACGACACACCCGGGCCCGACCATCAGCAGTATTGTCCTCCTCTGCCGGTCTATTCAAACTCCCGATACCGGGGCTTGCATGATTAATGAAGATGCCCCGGAGGGAAGACCGTCCACATCGCGATCCTCTCTCCGCGATCCAGTGTATAAAAAGAGGCTGCTGCACACCAAAAATTGTGAACTTGGGGGGATAGCAGGCTGACAGAGTTTGTTATCCGTGTTCACCCAGCGGCGACCCCAGGCTTGACGCTGTCCTTTTAATTGTGGCTGACCGAGACTGTCATTTTGTCTCTCAATAAAATTCTAAATTTTTGATAACCGAATTTGGTCAATTTTATTTATAACAATTCTGGTGACCCCGACGTGATTGGAGTGATACCGGGACCCCCATGGGACCCCTGTCTCTGACCAGGAGGCGCCCTGCTGAATTCAGCGGCCTGGCGGAGCTGGGGTAGCCGGGTGGAACCGATCAAACACACGACGAACTAAAACAGCAAAAGCCACACTTAAAAGGGAGATAGGCGAGGTCAGAGCTCTCAGGGAACTCGGGGAGGTTTTTCTTTGGAAGCAGAACCTCCGGAGCCGCGGCGAAGAAAATCTACTCATAAAAATCTACGTGCACGAAGAACCCACGCAGGAAAAGGATCGTAAGTATTGCGTGGTTGAGTGGGGGTGACCGAGTGTGTGAAGTGAGACGTGATTTTATCACGAAGCGAGTGGGGACCCCAAAACCGCAGTTCCACTTCCCCGCGAGGGGTGTGGTCGGTTGCGGGGGAAGCGAAAGTTTCGGGGGTAAAAACGCACCTCATACGTCAAACCTTGAAAACTCGGGGAGTTTTCGGAGAAAGGAATCGGTCACAGGAAGGCTGAAAGGGAAGGGTACGTCCCTAAAAGAGTTCCGGGGAGTGGTAAACCTTTCAGCCTGGGACCAGGAACGGTCCAGGGGAGGGAGTAAGGAGAAAGGAGAGCTCACAATCATCAGGGAAAACCCCGAGGGGGAGCGATCACCCTTAAAGGGCCAGTATCTGGTAGACCCACACCATGGGGCAAACAAAGAGTAAAAATAGTAAAAAGGCTTCAAGGAAAGCCAAACAGGGAACCGGTAAAGGAGTCCCTGAAATCCCGATCGAGAGTCCGTTGGGATGGATGTTAGAACATTGGGACGAGTGCCCTATAAGGGAAAAGAAGTCCAAGAAACTGATGATACACTATTGCATGGAAGTGTGGGGAGGGGTGGAGGTACCGGATCATGTAACTTGGCCCATTTTTGGAACATTTGAGGAATGGATATGTAAAGCGCTAGTGCTTTATGTCCGGGAAAAGAGGAATGCGGAAGAACAGGAATATGCGGGGATCTGGGGAAGGGTCGATGTTAGGCTGCTACCCGTGAAGTTAAAGGACCCTACCCCTGTCTCAGGGGATAAATGGGAACCTTTGGATAACCTTCCCCCACCTTACCTTGTACCTTCACCCCCTCCCCTTCCAAACCAGGGAAGTCCGCGGGACCCCGTGGGAGCGGGGTTCCGCAGGAGACGGGGGAGCCCCGGCTCTGTGCCACTGCCCAACCCCTCCCTTGGAGTCGCAGCCCCCACGGGCAGTGGCTCCGTTCCCACCGGCCAGACTCCCTCCTCCGATGGAGCCCGTGCCGGCTCCCCGACCGCCCTGGGGAGTGCCGCGGGCTCCCCCGACCCCGCTCCTCGATCCCCAGCCGCTTGAGTTAGACTTAGCCGCGTTCCTCAGCTCGGCAGCTCCCTCTCCGCCGGTTTCGTTGGAGGCTAAGCGCACTCCACCCGCTGAGAGGACTAGGAGACAGTAAGAAAGATTAAGCGAGGTAGAGAGTAGATGAGAAGAGACAGAGGGCACGGGCTGGGGTGCTAGTGGCGGCCGTGAGAGAGACCCGGGAACGGGAAAGAGGGGTGTCCCCAAAACACAGAAAAACCCTGAGGAGGGAACCCTCAAAAGGACTAGTCCTGTAATAGACTTTGAACACGAAGAAAGTTCCAATAGGAATTTATTAAATTACAGCAAGCAAAGCAAAGGCAAATACAGCGCTGGACGGCAGGTGGAGTCGCCGCTCCGCCAACTGCCGTGAATGGCGGGTTTTTCAGTCTCGCTTTTATCCTGCTTCTTTCTTCCGATGATGTATGTGTGACGTGTTGCTAGGAGGGTCTCTTTCTGTCTCTCGGTGGTCGCAGAGACGAAGGCTGTAGTTGTCCTCTTCCTTATATGGTAACTAAGCTGGAATTCCTGAAACTTAAAGCTGATTAAGCAAGTAGGGAGAGAGAAAAGAAATTGGGCAAAGGTATGTTGGCCTATAGGCTTAGATGGTAACATAGTAACTTCCTGTTATCTTGAGTTATTTGATCTCCAGTGAACAAAAGATAGTTAATGTTTATCACAATTCCCCCATTTCTCTTGTTCTTACTTATTTTTGTTCACTGTATCTTTGCAGCTCTTGTCTAGCTAACTCTAAGGTTTCTAAATTTTCTTCTTCAGGTATCTGAACATACTTAGTCCTAAGAAGCATAAGATGTGCCGCTTCCAGCCGGCTTTTCACTATAGTAATCAGTTTATTAAATATACATGGTCCAAAGGTAAGCCCAAGTGCCAACAGAATTACTGGCCCTGCAATAGTAGAAAGTAGTGTGGTTAACCAAGGAGAGTGGTTGAACCAATTTTCATACCAATTTTGATGTGCTTCATTTTCTCTTTTCCGCTGTTCTATCTGCTTCCTTAGTTCATTCATAGTATTGATTACTACTCCTGTGTGATCTGCATACGAACAGCATTCTTCCTTTAGTGCCACACAAAGGCCCCCTTGTTGCAAAAACAGCAGATCTAAACCCCTTCGATTTTGTAATACTACTTCTGACAGTGATCTCACTGATTTTACTAACCCATCAATTGCTTTTTCTCTTTTACTTAAATCTTCATCTACAGAGATTCTTAGGGCTCTAAATTCTTTCTGTTGGTTGACTAATGAAGTTATCCCTGTTCCAGCTCCTACTCCTCCTACAGTTAGAAGAGTTGCTATAGTCAGGGCGGTGAAAGGTTCTCTTCTCATGAGGTGATGTTCTGGGGTTGTGTGCTGTTCAAGGACATAATCTTTTGGATGATAAGTAATTTTCGGTATAATAGTTACTTGAATACAATAGTCATGGGTGTGATTGAAAATTTTCAAAGATAAACAAGGAGTAATTCCTATACTCTGGCAAACCCACCGAGTATTGGGAGCCGGGAGTGACCAATCTGCTTTTTGTTTTTGCTTTGGGTTTTTCACAGTGATGTTACACAAATGCTCTCTATTAGGGGGAACAGTACCTACACACCGTCCCTGTCCGGTTACCTGAGAGAGCGTTACTCCTTGAGTACTTTCTTTAGTCTTTTTCCAAAGGCATTCTTTTGGATTAGTCCCATTTATTCTTCTTGCTTTAGCTGTTACCCCAATGGCTTCATAAAAAGGAGGTCGGATGTTATAGCAAAGCCAGCATTCTCTTGTTAGATCAGGGTTTGTTCTATTTAGAATGCCATAACTAGCTTGCATTATTTTCCACAGAGTACTATATTTAGAGGCTTCTTCAGGGGCATCAGCCTGAGGCACTGTTAATTCTCTCAATCCGCTGTTATTTGCAGTGTTTGTCTTACTCTGCCCTACTACTAGTACTGGGTTTGGTCCTACATCCCGCCCCCCCATCTCTGGCGAATGGGGAGCAGGTTCCTTTTTTATTTGGATTATATTCCCCCTATCTCTCCCGGGTTCCCAATGTCTAACTCCCCAGTTTTTACCTAATAGCCATTCTTGTTTCTCTGGTTGGGTGACATTGAGATAAACAAACGAGCAGTCCCCTCTATAGATCATTTCTCCTGAAGGACCCCTCCATGGCTTTGTGCATCCTGCTGGTCCAAAGTCTGCTTGCAAATATTTATCATGCCCTCCTCCAGGTGTCCAGTCAGAGGCGATTGTTTCACAGCCCCAATATCCACAAAAATATTCCCCAGGATAATTACAATATCCTTTACCGTGATTTGAGCTTGGGCACATGTAGAATCCCGTTAGGTTCAGTACTTTTCCACAATGATCTATGTTAGTCAGATCACACACTCCTACTCTGAAACTGGGTGCTCCTACAGTAGTTACAGTTTGCAAAATCTTATTGTCATCCCATCGCCATAGTGACCATTTAAAGGGTTGGTGTGGTAGATCGTCTAAGGCATTAATCCCTCTTAAGTATAACATCAGCAAAAGAAAAGTAATCAGCTGGGTCACGTGGTGAGCATCATTGGGGGCATAGGAATGGGAGTATATCTGAGGATTGTTCCATTTCATAGACTGCAACCTGTCTCTCTGCCCAGGGTCCTTGCTCTTATTCCCATTCTTGAGGCAATTCCTCAAATATTGTTTTGTTGTCCCACCCTGGGGTTTCTTTCCTCCACAGCTTTTTACCCCTCTGCCTTTCCCGTCGACTCGGTTGCCTTGAGCCACGGGGGGTACCATCTTCTCGGCAGCAGGGATATTCTTCAGGAGGTCCCCAGGGGCGACTCTGTTCCCTCTTGACATAGGAATCCCAGTTCCGATGCTTAACCGGGGGGGTATCACACCGGATTCCCTTTAGGTGTGTGCGGCAGGTGCAGTCAACAATTTCAGCTATGAACGGGATGGGTTCATTAGGGTGATAACAATAATATTTTGGTTCAATCCTTAATGCAAAAATCCTCCACCACTCTTCTGATTCTTCCACTAACCCCTCATGTTTAACTTTATATTTTAGAATCCAATTAGTTATGTCGGGGCTCCTTTTCAGGAGTTTAAATTCCCCGGCATTCAGGTGGTTTTAGAGTTCTGACCCTCTGCAAAGCTCTGTGCCAAACGGAGGAAAAGACGGAGTCTTCAAGGTTACATGCTTCTTTTATTAGTTGTTATCTTACAATTTTCTCAGTGTCCAAAAGATGTTTGCCGCGGCTCGGACATCTGGTGACTCTCCTCTCTTCTCCGTCTCCTCCTCTGTCTCTGTCCCGTCTCTGGGCTGTCCTTATCTTTTATACTAATTGTTACGTATTCTTTATTTACTATTTATTACCAATGTCTATCACTATTACTAAAAAGGTCATCTTTACTCTGACCCAATCCTCACTAACTACTTTGTGCCAACGTCACTGCAGAAATGGAGTGAGGGAACAAGAAGGAAGAAGAATGGGACAACGCCCTAAATTCTCCATCTTGCCCCATTCACTTCAATGCCAAAAATCCCAAACTCACTGTTTTTTCACCCCGTGATATACTAAACTACATTTTTCACACTCTTGTGGCCTGCAATGCTTCCTGCAGTGCAAGAAGCCTCTCCCATGGACTGAAATCAAATCCAGTGTCTCTCTGAGCTCTGGGCTCTGGGCCAGGGTCCCAGACCCCCCGTCCAGGTCTCTGACCCTCCAGGGCAACCAAAGGAATGCCCTGGACTCCAACATCTCCCCCTCCTGTTTGAACCAAGAACACTTCCTTGGCCATTCTGTCCATGGTTTGCCGTATACATGGAAACAAACACGGCAAAATCATGAGAAGGATTACAAGCCCTACTAAAATATATATAACTATCTTCAAAATCTCCTTCCACAATGGTGAAAGGTTAAACAAATTGAAAACTCCATCCATCCATGTCCCAGTTACCTCTTCAAGTTTGTTCACACTCTCCTGCAATTGCCTGACGTTCTCATGAATGGATTTGGAATGATCTGACAAATTCATGCAGCACATTCTCTCAAATTCCTCACACCCATGCCCATGGGTCAGCACAAGATCATCAATCGCTGCCCTGTTTTGGAGACTTGCTCATCTTACACTGTCAATGTCTCACAACATGTCACTCAGTGCAAGAGAGATGGCTCAGGCATGTTTGCTCAACCAACAACCCACGTGATCCAATTGTGTCAAGGCTGCTCCTGATGCTGCCTGTGGTGAAAAAATTGCAACTGCAATTCTCTGAGCTTTGCTCCATGTGTGAACATCATCATCACAATTTGGATCGTACATTTGAACTTGATCTTTTCCCTCTATATTTTTGTTCTCTCATCAGTGTCATGCTGGGTGTTAGCAATGAAAGCATTCCAATGCTGCATGGATCACCTGTGGCATTTGCCAGAATTGTGGGCCAAATTTTGTCCCCACAAATGAAAAAATTTCCCCTCGGCAACTGAGCTGGAACATGATTGGATGTTCTTTCCAGCATCTTAGTGTAATTACACCAAGACGATGAATTTCTGTAAAAATTGAGGTTTGGAGTGACGTCTACAGTTTTATTTTTTGTCACTCCGGAAAGGCCAAATTTCACACAGAATTGCATTTGGACTGATCCAAGAATTTCCAGTTCCTGGGGTTCAAAAGGAGCCACAGGAAGGAATTTCATCCAAACATCCCATTGGTCCACTGGATTTACAATGGACTTTGAAATCTCTGGAGGGATGTTTTCAGGAATCGGTCATTTGCTCACTGGCAACTCCACCAAACATGTTGAAAAAGGTTTCCCCTGGCTTTGAGTGTGTCAGGCAGATGGTATCCAAGCCTGAAGCATTGCCTAGAGTTTCCCAAACATTCTCTTTTGGTTGAGCCACTGGCAAAACTGCCGCATTGCTCAAGGCAACCAAGGAGAGAATGAGGCACAAGGATAGTTCTTTCATTTCCAATGCCCTCTTTTCCCTGGGAATCCCTAAAAATGCAACACAACCCAAGCCCAAAAGAAAACTCAAGTCCCAAAGTCTCTTTTGCACGTAGAACGAAGGGATGTCTGCTGTCTTGACACCAGCTCTCGTCTGCGTGCCCACTTCTCTTCTTCCAGTCTTGTGGTCCGTCTCTGTTTTCTGGACTCGGTACAATTTCACGTGCTTTGCTGCCAGCCCAACTGCTGTGAAAACACAAGCAAATCCCTTGCCCCAAGTTATCAATTTGAATGGCCTTTCAATTTGCCCTGTTTCTGGGTTTCTGATCAGAACCAAAGGATTTTCCTTCAGTTTCACTCTTGGATTGACCGCTCCCATGAATGCAGAAGGCTGCACAAGCTCACAATCTGGAAAAGCACTAATGATTTCCTTTGCCTGACTTTTGGAAATGTGAAAACTTCCCATTAGTGTTTGAGCATTCTGATGAAAGAATGCATGATTCAATTTTGCCTGTTCGAAAACGTTTGGTAAAGTCCTTGAAATTGTCATGGTCGACCTGTCTGCGTGTGCATTGCTTTCCACTAAAAATCCCAGGAGGGATGAATGTGCCCTCATGTCAGAGACAAAATATTTATGTTTTCTGTTTTGCAACAATGTCCTCATGCAAAGCAAATATGAATACAAACTTTCATTGTCAACCCCCTTCAGGAGCGAACTTTCAAATCTCTTGACCACATTAGCTACATAAGCTGAGTCTGTGATCAAGTCAAAAGGTTGCTGAAACAGCTCAAAAGCTTTGACCACTGCTGTTAATTCCACTATTTGTGGTGACCTTTGTACTATTCTTATATCTGATTTCCATTCCCCTGTGATGTCATCCTTTGGCTTTTCCCTGAAACTTATTTTTGCCTTCAACAATCTGTGACTTGGGAAAAGAATAGTACAAACACCAGTGTGATCTAACAATGCAATCTGCAAGTTCTCTGATTTCTGCAATGCCCAATCAAAATATTCTTTTTTCAAAGGCAGGTAAACTGTCGTAAAATCTTTGCCTGCCACTGCCCGCAGCCTGGTCCTAGCTTTGATGATGATCTGAGCTATCATTTCCTGATTTGTGAGGATCATCCTCGGAAACCTGTAAGATAAAAAATTCCACTCTAAATTCAACAATGGGTCTTTTTGTGATGAACCCCACTGGAAAATCAACCCATACAATGGTATTTTTTCTCCCAACACTGCAAGAAAGAATGGCAATGATGTTACAAAACAATCCCCTTTCAAGAGATTCATCAGATCCCTGACAACTTCACAATCCAAACTCTCCCATCTCGGGTTTACATTCTGAGTACCATAATTCACTGGCATATCCATGCCCTTTGCACTCATCGAACATTTCTTTATGTCTGTCCAGTCTGTTGGACTGAATTCTGGCTTGGCTGAAGCCTGTGTGGTGTCTGCCTCTGAAACGGTCTCCTTTGTTTGTGGCCTTGCTGCTGTTCCATCCTCTCCAGGATGTTTTGGAAGCTGCACATCATTTGGTCCTGTTCCTTTTTCTCTCTCTTTTTGAACAGGAACCCGAGTTTGCTGAGCATCCTCAAATTCTTCTGCAGCTTCTTTCCTTGGAAATACCTGTAAAATCTGAGATATTTTTGGACGTGCCCCCGTCCGTAACATCTTTGCAGCTGACCTTGATTCTCCATAAACAGGAGATCCAAGGACTGGCAAACTGCCCGTGGGCGGAGTCTGGCCCCGCGACGTCAGCCGCCTGGGGGTGGTACCTTCGAGGCTCTCCCCGCCTCGGCCACGCCCCGTCCCTGCCAGCTCCGTCACCGCCCATTCCGCCCCTGCCCGCTTCGGCCCGGCGGTCTCCGGCGGGATATCCCGCCCCCTCTCACGCTCAGGACTCGTCCTCCCTGCTTCGTCATTTGAATCTGCCCCTCTCTGAACAAAATTGTGCCTTGGTCCTTCCCCTGCCTTTGCCGCGCCTGCATTTGAACATGCCGCATGGCTTTCTGGGATTTGTAGTTCTCGTCTCTCGGTTCTCGGGTTTCTCCCCGCTCCAGCCCCTCTGCCGTTCGCTGCTCCACACCCCCCGCGCTGTGCAAACTGACCTCTCCCGCGGTCCGCCTCCGTCCCGCCCCCCGCGTCCTCCGTCCGCGCTTCCCCGCGCCCCGACGCGCCCCGACGAGATGAGTTAGGACCGACTTCCCGCGCACGCCGCCTCCCCGGCGTCTCGGCTGCCCCGCGTTCCCCCCCCGCGCTCCGTCCCTCCACGGAGAGGGAAAGGAACGGCGAAATGATGTCTCGCGGTGTCTTTGGGTGTGCAAAGGGACTCTGCGGCGGGTTTCTCCCCCCCCCATCTTGGGAAGAATGTGGGCTGAGCTCTCGAACTGCCTCAACTTTCCCCTGTTCTCCTGGGTGAATTAAAAGCTTCCCTTCTCCTGGAATTAATTTTGGGGTTTTTGACGAATTTTCTGATGAATCTTGAAATGCATGAGAGTTCCCCCCTCCTCCATACCCCGGAGGAGCTATTGACCTTGAAGATAGCATTCCTCTGTCTCCTGGCATTCCCTGCCCCACAGATAAAGCTCTGCTATCTTGCTTTTTGCTGCACGTTGGCCGCTTTCCAATCCTGGAATTTTCACTGCTACTTTCTGTTATAACTTCTAACTTAATTCTCCCCGCTGCGGTTACAAACTTCGCAGCTATCCTGTCTTTTTTCTGCCTAGAAATCTTTTTTTGTGAAATGTTTCCCCATGGTGTGTGTTCTAAATCTCACTGTCTCACCAAAGCCGAAAGGCTTGCTGCAGCTGTGTCCAGTCCGCCTCAGGGTGTGTCCTGATCACTGCCCGCAGGTCTCAGGGTGACGATTCCCCAGGGCCCCTTGGAAAACCGTCGTCTGGGACGAATTGAAGACGAGCTGTTCTTCTTCTTCTTGGCCAAATAGGTGTTTCTTCTCCGGAGTTGTCTTGGTTTGGCTTTGATCTTCTGAGAGCTTCTGATGTTGTTGCTGCAGAGGTCTTATTTTTCTCGTTCAGGGATGGCAGATGTTTCGTGCGATCTCAGGGACGCCTGTTGTCTCGGGTCCCATCTGGGGTGCCATTTGTCGGCTCTAAGAAGTTGGACGCCCACCCAGGGACGCCAATTGTCGGGGCTCCTTTTCAGGAGTTTAAATTCCCCGGCATTCAGGTGGTTTTAGAGTTCTGACCCTCTGCAAAGCTCTGTGCCAAACGGAGGAAAAGACGGAGTCTTCAAGGTTACATGCTTCTTTTATTAGTTGTTATCTTACAATTTTCTCAGTGTCCAAAAGATGTTTGCCGCGGCTCGGACATCTGGTGACTCTCCTCTCTTCTCCGTCTCCTCCTCTGTCTCTGTCCCGTCTCTGGGCTGTCCTTATCTTTTATACTAATTGTTACGTATTCTTTATTTACTATTTATTACCAATGTCTATCACTATTACTAAAAAGGTCATCTTTACTCTGACCCAATCCTCACTAACTACTTTGTGCCAACGTCACTGCAGAAATGGAGTGAGGGAACAAGAAGGAAGAAGAATGGGACAACGCCCTAAATTCTCCATCTTGCCCCATTCACTTCAATGCCAAAAATCCCAAACTCACTGTTTTTTCACCCCGTGATATACTAAACTACATTTTTCACACTCTTGTGGCCTGCAATGCTTCCTGCAGTGCAAGAAGCCTCTCCCATGGACTGAAATCAAATCCAGTGTCTCTCTGAGCTCTGGGCTCTGGGCCAGGGTCCCAGACCCCCCTGTCCAGGTCTCTGACCCTCCAGGGCAACCAAAGGAATGCCCTGGACTCCAACACCGCTGCAGTACCCAACAGGGGCTGCAAATTCCTCTAGGAGGGGTTCCTCGCCTACAATGACTCCACCACCTGTCCCTGCAGATTTTACAAATATAACAAACAAAAGGATAACAATTGCACTCTGGGTCTCTACACCTTATCTTAACATCAGAGTTACAAATTAATCTTTCCTCCGTGTAGTGTGGTTCTGGTGCATATTCTACACGGTGTCCATTCATTGATGATCTCTCCTCTGGATCCGTAACTTCAGGTCTCCGGGATTGCTTGTCACCTGCCACTCAGGAGTCGGTTTGCTCACTGGCCCTTTAATTCTGCTAGCATGGGTCCATCCCTTCTCTGCTGTTCTGACTGCAGTATCTGTAGTAAGCAATACAAGGTAAGGGCCCTCCCATTGCGGGGCCAAGGTTGCTTCTTTCCAGGACTTTATCATTACCCAATCTCCTGGTTGCACCTGGTGCAGTTTCAAATCTAGTGGGGGTCTCTGAGCTAACCTTCCTTTTTTCCACAGATTTTCCCTATATTTCATTAGGCTGGTAATGTATATATTCATATTCTGATCCCTCAACTTTGGATGATCTTGTGGTTCCTCTATATTGTAGGGCATTCCATACAACATTTCAAATGGAGATATTCCCATATCCGATCTAGGTTGTGTCCGGATATTTAGCAATGCTAATGGTAGGCATTTTACCCATGACAGTTTGGTCTCAATCACGAGTTTGGTCAATTGTTTTTTAATTTCCCCATTCATTCTTTCTACTCTTCCCGAACTTTGGGGGTGCCAGGGGGTGTGATAATCCCATTGTATTCCCATTATTGCCATGGTTTCCTTAATTATTTTGGATATAAAGTGAGGGACTCTGTCTGAGTCAATGGTTTCCGTGACCCCATATCTGGGAATAATCTGCTCTAATAGGGTCTTGATCACTGTTTGTGCCGTTGCCCTTGCTGTAGGGAATGCCTCTACATAATGGGTTAGGTGATCCACTATTACCAATAGATATTTATACCTCCCAGTCTTTGGTAACTCAGTAAAGTCTAGTTGGACTTAGCAAATGGCCGGTATGCTGTAGGTCGCCCCCCCATTAAGGATTTTCTTAAATTAGCCCTATTTACCTTTAAGCAGGTAACATACCCCCTCACTACCTGCTTTGCCAAGTCATCTACCCCGATGCACATATGCTTAGTGGCAAATTGATCTACTAATGCTTGCGCCCCCCAATGTGTTTTACTATGTATTCTCCTCATAATATCCATAGCTATGGATTTAGGCAGTACAGTTCTAGTATCCTCCGGAAGTCGCCATTCCCCTTCTGGGTCTTCTCTCAACCCCATTCTTTTCATTTTTTCTTTTTCCTGCATAGTAAAACTATATATCTTTTGCAAATTCCCTCTGCTAGTCTCACTCTCTTTCCTTTCAGCCTTCGGATCTTTCTGGGGGGTAGATTGTGACGTCTGCAAAGCAGCCCTTCTTGCTTCTTGATCTGCTGCATTATTTCCCCTGCTTTTAAAATCCAATCCCTTTTGATGCCCTTTCAGGTGAACAACAGCAATTTTCCTAGGTCCCCTCAAGGCCTTCAGCAGTTTCCTGATTAGATCCTGGTGAACCAGGTTTTTTCCCTGGGAGTTTATCAACCCCCGTTCTTCCCATATTTTCCCAAAAGTGTGTATAATCCCATAAGCATATTTTGAGTCAGTATAGATGGTACCTGATTTATCCTTCAACAACTGCAATGCCCGCAGTACAGCATAAAGTTCACAGGCTTGCGCCGACCAAAATCCACTTAGAGGGCCTGATTCGATAACCGCAAGTCCTTCTCCCCCAACTATTGCATAGCCAGAGACTCTTTTTCCATTAATTACTCGCGATGAGCCATCTACAAACAACCTATCCCCCTCTTCTAATTCTTCTTCATCCAAGTCTGGTCTTATTTTGGTTTGTTCTTCTATGGTAGATAAGCACTCATGGGCTAGTCCATCCTCACTTGGCCTTCCATATAAGAATTGGGCCGGATTTTGTAAGGCTGTAACCTCTAGGGTTAATTTTGGGGAGTCTAATAGGATTCCCTCATACTTCAAGAGTCGGGCATCCATTATCCATTTTTCTGCCTTCTGTTGCAAAATGCCCCGTATGTTATGAGGGGATAATACTCTCAGTTCCCCGTTGAAAGTGATTTTATTAGCCTCCTCCACAAGCAGGGCGCAGGCTACTAGAGCTTGCAAACATGTAGGCCACCCCCTGCTGACAGGGTCTAACAGCTTAGATAAGTACTCAACAGGTTTCTTTTTCCCAGCCCATTCCTGGGTCAGTACTCCATAAGCCGTCCCACTATCTGTGTTTACAAATAGATAAAAGGGTCTCTTCAGATCGGGTAGGCTCAACACAGGGGCATTGACCAAATCATGCCGTAGAGCTTTCAGATGCTCGTCATCTTTCTCATCCCATTTCACTAGCCCTCCTTGGCTCAATTTCTCATATAAAAACTTAACCTTGGTGCTATAGTTCTCAATCCACTGTCGGCAATACCCCATGAGACCTAACAACTGCCTAATTTGCTTCTTGCTCTTTGGAGGCGGTATGGATAGTATCCCCTTTACTCTTTCAGGGTCTATTTTCTTCTCCCCCTTCCGTAACTAGTGCCCAAGATACTTTACTTCTTCTTCCACAAATTGTAGTTTTGCTTTAGATACTTTGAGCCCCTTAGCACTCAGGAAGTTGAGTAATCTAATGCTTTCTGCCCGTACTTTGTCCTCTGCTTCCCCAGCAATCAGGAGGTCATCTACATATTGGATAAGGGTCACTCCTTCCCCAGTCTGATATTCTTCTAAAATCTGTTCTAAAGCTTGTCCAAACAAATTAGGCGATTCCGTAAACCCCTGAGGGAGCACGGTCCACCTTAGCTGCTGTCTCCTATGAGTGACTGGGTCTTCCCATTCAAATGCAAAGTAATTCCTACTCTTCTCGTCTAGAGGACATGCCCAGAATGCATCTTTAAGGTCAATTACACTATAATATTGTTTTTCGGGACCAAGTCTGCTTAGCAGGGTGTAAGGGTTGGCTACCACCGGAAAACGAGCTACTGTCCTTTTGTTTATTTCTCTTAGGTCATGCACTAACCGGTATGATCCGTCTGCCTTTTTTACTGGCAAAATGGGGGTATTAAAAGGAGACATGCAAGATTCTAAGAGTCCTTTGCTTAGTAGCCTCTCAATCTCGGGCTTCAACCCATTCTTTCCCTCTGGGGAGATGGGGTACTGTTTAACCCTTATCGGTGTCTCTGGATCTTTAATGATTACCGAGAAGGGGGGTATATTCAACCTTCCTACACTATCAGGAGTGTACCATACGTCTGAGTTAATTTTTTCCTCATCCTCTACCCTCAAGGGACAGAGTTTTATTTTGATTTCTTCATTTACTACTTCTATATTAATACCCATTTCTATAATTAAGTCTCTCCCTAACAAATTATAATCTGCTTCTGGTACTAGCAGAAGGTTCCCTATTCCTATTTTGGACCTCGATTCCACCAGTACATTCTTAATCACAGGGACTTCAAAGGGCTCCCCCTTCGCCCCTACCACTTGAGCAGTTTCCTTTGATATCTTACATCCCTCCGGTAGTACCTGGACTGTCGATCGCTCAGCTCCAGTATCTACTAAAAACTCAAATTCCTGCTGCTGAGGACCTATTTTTAATTTTATCAAGGGCTCCTGATGTTTCCGTGTCCCCAGCAAATGAAGCCCCTGACTCCTTCAGTCCTCTTTGAAGACCCTCTCATCCCTCAGCCGCTTCCTGCAGTTTCTCCGAAAGTGTCCTTTATTTCCACAGTAGAAACATACACCTCCATCCTTTTTCTCTACCCGGGGAACCCCTCCCCCATTTCTCTGGGCCACTTGACTTGTTTTGGGAGGGGCATCAATTCTCCTAGTTTCCCTTACTGCTGCCACCATCATTCTTACTTGCCTCTTGTGACTCTCTTCATCTCTTCTCACATATACCTTCTGTGCTTCCCTCAATAGCTCATCCAGGTCTCTATCTTGCCAATTATCTAATTTTTCTAACTTCTTTCTGATATCTTCCCATGATTTAGCCACAAATCGTGTTTTTAGTAGTGCTTGCCCTAACGGTGTCTCAGGATCTAAGCCCGAGTACATCTGCAGGTTTTTTCTCAAGCGTTCTAGCCAATCCGTAGGTGTCTCCTCCTTTTTCTGTCTCTCATTAAATGCTTTGTTGATGTTCTGCCCTCTAGGCACCGCTTCCCGGATCCCCTCTACTATTATCCCCCTCAGATCCTGCATATTGGTTCTGTGATCCTGCTGCTGATGATTCCAATTGGGATCCTGCAAAGGCCACTTGGTGTCTGCTAAAGGTCCTTGTGCATGTTGTGCATCCCAAATCCTCATCCCCGCTCGTCTAATCATATTTCTTTCCTCGGCCGTGAAGAGAATATTTAATATTGCTTGCAACTCACCCCAAGTATAAATACTGGGTCCCAAAAATTGGTCCAGTCTCTCGGCCACCCCCAAAGGATCTTCTAGGAGGCTCCCCATCTCCCTCTTAAATTCCCGAACATCCCCAGAACTCAAAGGTACTGAAACAAACCCTATCGCTGGGTGAGGTCCCTGCCCCCCCCCCCCAGGCATTTCTCTTAGGGGATATAGGTTATGCTGTCTAGCCCGACCTCGGGTTATGGGTCCCTGCGGTCCCTGCACTTCCTCGGGGGGCTCGGGATTACCTCCTGCTCCCGGAGGCTCCATTGGAGGTGCATCCGGAATCTGGGGGTTCTGAGGGGGTATGTAAGGAGGTGGGATTAGTAAGGCTTCTTCCTCTTTACTCCTGTCTTTCTTTCGTCCTCCCTCTTTGAGGGGAAACAGGAGTACTTCACCCCCAGGTCTTGTAACCCATACATTAGCATATTCACTTTCTTCCTGACTAAAAGGAATTTTAGTGTTTACCCACAAGTTGAGTTTTTGCCTCACCCAATCTTCTGATGATCCAAAAATGGGCCAAAAAATATTCCGGGAAATCTCCTTTCCACCCCATACTACCACACAATAATGGATCATTTTAGCTTTATCTTTACCCCCTGTGTTAGGGTAATGTTTCCAATTGTCTAATATGAACCCCAGTGGGCTATCTCTAGGCACCGGGGGAAGTTTTATGGGAGTAGAGGGCCTGCTCTTCCCCTGTCCCATCTTCTGGAGTGCCCTCACACAAATGTGGTGCAGAATTCACTCGCTTCCCCTTGTTCGTGGCTCACGCCCTCTCGGGCAATGAGAAACGCACTACTGAGGGTCCGCAATCACTTGGAGAATCCGAGCTGCCGGTTCTCCTCTCACACACACACACACTCGCAGCACTCCAGGGATACCCGACCCAGACCAAACGGATTCTTCCACACAGATACTCACGCGTCTTGCGTCTTCGTCCGGACCTTTTGTGCACAAAGTTTATAGGGTCTGCCGGCTTCCTTTGCCTAATGCCTTGAATTTAGGTTCGTCGGTCCAACTGAGACAGGAATCAGGTCTACCAGGGCCGCCGACTGATCGGCGGGGCGCCCCCCAGGCAGAACCAAAAGTCCTATCTTGCAGGTGGATCCGAGTCACGGCACCAAATTGTAATAGACTTTGAACACGAAGAAAGTTCCAATAGGAATTTATTAAATTACAGCAAGCAAAGCAAAGGCAAATACAGCGCTGGACGGCAGGTGGAGTCGCCGCTCCGCCAACTGCCGTGAATGGCGGGTTTTTCAGTCTCGCTTTTATCCTGCTTCTTTCTTCCGATGATGTATGTGTGACGTGTTGCTAGGAGGGTCTCTTTCTGTCTCTCGGTGGTCGCAGAGACGAAGGCTGTAGTTGTCCTCTTCCTTATATGGTAACTAAGCTGGAATTCCTGAAACTTAAAGCTGATTAAGCAAGTAGGGAGAGAGAAAAGAAATTGGGCAAAGGTATGTTGGCCTGTAGGCTTAGATGGTAACATAGTAACTTCCTGTTATCTTGAGTTATTTGATCTCCAGTGAACAAAAGATAGTTAATGTTTATCACAGTCCGTCCGCTAAAGGGAGCCCCTAAGAATCAGGAGGAGGGACCACAGTGTTCCTATTGTAAGAAAAAGGGCACATAAAAAAGAGATTGCAAGAAAAGAATACAAGAAGCAGAAAATAAAGTTTGCTTAGGGAATATGCTGTTAGTAAAAGAAGCTGATCATAACTTGTTAAGCAGAGATCTGATAGTTGCCTTAAGAATTAACTTAATCGTGAGAAATTCTCAATTAGTAGTCAGTATCTGTAAACTAACCTGTGAGGACGAGGAGAAAATTAACCCTGAAGCGGAGCACACGGGAAAAGAAGCCGGGAGGTTAAACATAGATCCAATTTCAGTTAAGGTCGAGAGACCTAGGGACCCCATGGGGTGAAGCAGTGTCCTGTTCCCCTAGAGGGGAGACGGGGACTGAAGCCTGTAGTAAAAGACCTGATAAGCAAGAGAATTTTCAAAGCCGTGTGTGTCCCAATGTGGCTAACCCGATGCTAGCCGTGGGAAAGACAGACCAGAGTTATAGACTAGTGCAAAATCTAAAAGCAGTGAATGGGAGAGCTAAAACTCAGTTGCAAGCCCATGCAGGCTTCTGAGCGGGGTCTCCCCAAAGGATACATAGTATAGAGTAATTAACTTAAAAGATGCATTTTAGACCTGCCCTTTAGCCAAAGGCAGTCACGATTTTTTTTACATTTCAATGGGAAGACCCTGAAACAAATTGTAAGCAACGGTTAAGATGGGCCTCCCTGCCTCAGGGCTTGGTAAATTTTCCCAACTTATTTGGGCAAGCTTTAGAGCAATTGCTAAGTCAGTTTTCCCCTAAAAATCCTGCAATATGTAGACGACTTATTAGTTGCAAGAGAAACAGAGAAAGATGTGAGAGAATGTACCATTTAGTTGTTAAACTTTTTAAGAGAAAAGGGTTTAAAAGTGTCAAAGCAGAAATTACAGTTCACAGAGCCTAAAGTTCAATATCTCAAGCACTAAATTACTAGGGGAAAGAAGAAGTTAGACCCAAAAAGAGTGTCTGGTATATTGGAGTTACCTTCCCCAAAAACCAAAAGGCAAGTGCGCCAAATGATAAGACTTCTAGGATACTGCAAGCAATAGATAGAAAGATATAGTGAGAAGGCAAAATTTTTGTATGAAAAATTAACCACAGAAAAGATAAAATGGACTGAGCAGGATGACAGGGAATTGGAACAACTAAAGGGAGCTTTAGTAACTGCCCCGGTTTTAAGCCTCCCAGACATAAAAAAAAAAAATTATTTGTAGATGTAAGTAATCACACAGCATATGGAGTTTTAACACAAGAATGGGCTGGAGACAGAAAGCCTGTAGGTTACCTCTCAAAGTTATTGGACCCTGTAAGCAGGGGATGGCCTACATGTTTGCAGGCAATAGTGGCTGTGGCCCTATTAGTGGAAGAAGCCAAAAAGATTACATTTGGGGCTCCTGTTACAGTTTATACCCCACATAATGTAAGGAATATATTACAACAAAAAGCAGAAAAATGGCTCACAGATGCAAGGCTGTTAAAATATGAAGCCATTCTCCTCCATGCTCCAGAATTAGAGTTAAAAACAACACAAGCAAGTAACCCTGCAGGATTTCTATTTGGAGAAGCACAAGCTAAGCCTATGCATAATTGTGCAGACTTAATAGAATTGCAGACAAAAATTAGGGAAGACCTAGAAGATGAAGAACTCGAAGAAGGGGAAAAATGGTTTGTGGATGGATCAGCCAGAGTCATAGAAGGGAAGAGAAAATCAGGATATGCCATTATAGATGGGAAAACCGGGAAAGTGGTCAAATCAGGCCCCTTGAGTACTTCTTGGTCAGCCCAGGCATGTGAATTGTATGCTGTACTACAAGCTCTGAGAGAGCTTAAAGGAAAAGTAGGGACCATCTTCACTGATTCTAAATATGCTTTTGGAGTAGTGCATACTTTTGGAAAAATTTGGGAAGAAAGGGGACTAATAAATACCCGAGGGAGAAATTTAATACATGAGGATTTGATAAGGCAAATTCTCCAGGCAGTGAGAGAACCAAAGGCTACTGCAGTAGTATATGTAAAAAGTCATCAAGCAGGGTTACAATTCAGGATATGTGGTAATAATTTAGCTGACCAGGAAGCCAGAAAGGCAGCTCTCCTCACCCTGAACATCCCTGAGAACAGAACAGAAAACCTAAGAGAATTTCCACCACATCCTACAGAAAAGGAAATTGAGGAATTCAAAAAGATAGGGGGTACTTTAGTAGATGGAAAATGGGAATTAGCAGATGGTCGGGAATTGATTCCAAAAGCATATGCCCGAACAATATTAAAGAGATTACATGCTCAAACAGACTGGGGAACTCAGGCATTAGCAGAACAATTCCTAAAGTTTTTTGGATGCAAAGGTATCTTTGAGTTAGCAAAACAAGAAGTTCAAAATTGCTTAGTGTGCCAGAAAATTAATAAATCTAGAATTAGGCAAAATATACCAGGGGGATGCCCTTTAGCATACCGTCCCTTTGGGAGGATACAAGTGGACTTCACAGAATTACACAAGATAGGAAGATATAGGTACTTGTTAGTAATAGTAGATCAATTGACACATTGGGTGGAGGCATTCCCTAGCCCCAAAGCAACAGCTCAAACAGTAGCATGCAAGTTACTGGAAGAAATCATACCCAGATATGGAATCCCTGACTCCATAGATTCAGATCAAGGAACCCACTTTACATCTAAAATTATAAGGCACTTGGCAGAGGCCCTGGGAATCAGATGGGAATATCACACACCTTGGCATCCTCAAAGTTCAGGTCAGGTGGAAAGAATGAATCAGACTCTGAAAGCACAATTATCAAAACTTATATTGGAGACTAAGATGTCATGGATTAGGTGTCTCCCTTTAGCTCTCCTAAATATTAGGACACAACCCCATTCAGGTTCTGGTTTGTCCCCCTTCGAAATGCTATATGGAATGCCATATGAGCATGGGATGCCAATTGGACACCCCCGAATAGAAGACTGCCAGGTCCAGTCTTATCTTGTCTTAATTAATAAAAATTTACAGGAACTCCGGAAGCGCGGATTAATAGCACAGAGCACCCCTCTGGGATTCGCTATCCACAAAATCCAGCCAGGGGACCGAGTGCTGATAAAAGCGTGGAAAGAAGCCCCGCTGTCATCGCATTGGGACGGACCCTTCCTCGTCCTCCTCACTACTGACACTGCAGTGAGGACAGCGGAAAAAGGCTGGACCCACTCATCGCGAGTGAAAAAGGTTGAACCACAAAGCAGCTCTCCGCAGTGGAAAATCACCTCAACTCCGGGGGATTTAAAGCTGAGAATCCATCGAGAAACCTAATGACCAGCGCTTATCAGATAAGTTGTAACCAAGCAGGATGCCCCTGCTATCCGTTTGTTCATTTTAAGTGCGGGTATTGTAAACAGATTTGGGTGACTCATTGTTATCGGGGAGCCAGGCCTTAGAGTTTGTGTGTACCTTGCTTTGAGGAGGAGAACAGACTTACCAATCTCTTCCTATACGTTGCCACAGAATCGGGACTGTTTGAAGTGGATTCTCCTGAGTGGTTCCATTATTTCACTAACGGGATAAGGGGAGGACTAAATAAAAGGGCAGAGCCACTCGTAATTGAGTGTAGGAAAACAGTGAAAGTACCCTGTAGAGCAGACCAAGTGAAAATAGCCAGGTGGGAGCAGTACAAAAGGCGATACGCTCAAAGGAGCACCGGCAGGGACCCGGAAGAATATCCCTGCTGCCAGGAAGATAGTTTACCCCGCTGCTGGTGGCAACCCAACGGGCGAAGGGTTGGGCAGAGGGATACGCCTGTGGGTAACCCTGGTGATCCTGAGTCTAGCCGTGTACCCCACGAGTGGCCTCCCCAACCCCAAGGAGAGAACGGGGAAGGGAACTAATCCCCCTGAGGTTCCTTCAGAACCTACCGGGAACGAAGTCTTGGAATCCAGGGTACGAGTAGACTGGTCTACATTGCGAAAGGGGGAGAATTACAAATTAAATAAGGGGATCAAATTAAACAAATCCAATCACCCGATGGCAATATCTAGGAAAAGAAGAGAGGGAAATAGTTTTCCTCTGATTCCCAACTGTAGAAAGTGTAATAAGACTGTCTGGATTGGAGGAAAAAGGGAAAGTACCTTTGTGGGATATTTACAGGTTAACCAATTGTGTTATGATAAGAAAAATCTAGAAATGTGTACCCTTAACGGGAAAACATATTGGGTGGGACAGAATGAGAAACTACAGACAGTTGCTTTAAATGGAAGACCCATATTACTAAATATGTTGAGTAAAAATGATGAAAGGGTTTGTTTAAGATTAGATAAGGTTTTCTGTTTTTCTAAAGATGAAGAAGGGTTAGACCCAGAAAATAAGATACAGAAAGTAGCCTTAGAACTTAAACGTCAGGAATTAGCTGCTAAGAAAAAAAGGATGGAGCAAGAGAGAATGAGGACTCTAAGTGAACAATATGAACAATTAGAAAAACAATCTAGTGATTAGAGCTTATCTGCCTCTAGTAAAAACCTTTTCCTGGATCTGGTGCAAGAAATTGCTACTGAATTAGGGTTAACTATGATTTATTAAAGAAGTATGGGTATTGATCTAGTATCGATACCCAACTGTGACGGACAAAAACTCTCTAACAGTTTAAAGTTAGAAAGTGTATGTTTATTACGGCCGGGCAGCACGCGGGATAGTTCCCTAATTCGCACTGCGAAATTCACAGGTAATTACAAAGTCTTTTATTTACAAAAGTGTTGAATATCCAAAATACAAATGCATATTCATACCCCTGTCACCTCCCATTCCTCGCTTCGTATGCTAATTGGCAAAAAAGGCTATTAAGCATGCGTACTTTGTTTCTTAAAATGAGTTGGGGGTCTATTCTGGGGAGGGGTCACCCAAAATGAGGAAGTAAGATGAGTCTTCCTCATTCTGACCTTTCTACCTTTTCAATGCATTCATGACAAATGAATCCTTGGTAGAACTTATAGTTTCCTGTGTTCCATGGGTTCTTTAAGCAGGAAATCTGCAGCTATCTTATGTCCTATTTACCACATTTTGTTTTTCATTACAAGCACAACTACATAAACATAAACCTGACAAGAAATGAGTTACAAGATCCGGGGTAGCTTATCTAAGATCCGGCTTCTGTTAACTGCGAACAAAGATTACCTATCTACTTCAGCTAATTCAGCAATTTATTATCTTAACTTTCAAAAAAATCCCTAATTCTTCAAATTTAATGTCTCAACTAATTGTTAGATCTGTGGAGGATTGAGATCAGCAGAGAGATGGCCCTAGAAAGGTGAAAGTTTGACCCCTGAACAATTACTGAGGTGGGATTCTTTATCTTGTGTTCTGTAGCTAGATTAATCTTCTTGCCTTGTCTGATACCCTGTCTAATTAGATTAATTCATTCAGTAGTCCAAGGAATGCAAGTGGCAACACTTCCTATAGATCCTGAATTGGCCTCAGGTGGGTTATCCAAAAACAAAGTCACCTCAAAAATCATGAAATTAAATGAGAAAAAGAGTACCGCTGCTCAAGTGTTAGAGAAATTTGAAACTCGAGTACAAGAGGGAAACATGGAAAAAAAAAAAAAAAACTATTGGAGTGAAGCAGCGGGAAAAATGCTGGCAGAATAGTAAAAATGGTTAAGAGGCTTTTTTATCTTGATAGAGAAAAAAGACTATAACCAGAACACGAATTAAATTGGTGAATTTGGAAGAGGGGGGATTGTGATATATGTTCTAAAGTTAATTCGTGTTATCAAAATATAAAGGGTAATGTCAATTGTACAAATGTAAGTTTTGTATAACTCAGTCCATGTAAGTTCTGTCTGTTACAAGTTAAAGTTTTGTTCAAACTAAGCATAGGGTAGAGTAAAATGGTTTAACAAAATAAAAGGATTTCCCCAGCCCGGAAAAAGCACAGGAGGGACACAAGGAAAATATGATTGGAATTACCAGAAAGGGGACCAAGAAACTGCCACTGCCAGGAATCCCTGAAAGGACACAAAAGACAACGGAAAACAGAGATAGAAGTCCGGAGACCAAGATGATTGCTTCAGATGAATATCTCTACGAGTCTCCGTTGAAAATTAACATCTCCACGACACACCCGGGCCCGACCATCAGCAGTATTGTCCTCCTCTGCCGGTCTATTCAAACTCCCGATACCGGGGCTTGCATGATTAATGAAGATGCCCCGGAGGGAAGACCGTCCACATCGCGAACCTCTCTCCGCGATCCAGTGTATAAAAAGAGGCTGCTGCAAACCAAAAATGTGAACTTGGGGGGATAGCAGACTGACAGAGTTTGTTATCCGTGCTCACCCAGCGGCGACCCCGGGCTCGACGCTGTCCTTTTAATTGTGGCTAACCGAGACTATCATTTTGTCTCTCAATAAAATTCTAAATTTTTGATAACCGAATTTGGTCAGTTTTATTTATAACACACACCCATTCCCCTTGGGCAAAATCCATGGCGAGACTGGGCTTTCCGTGGCAGGGCTGGAACAGGCAAACTAAACAGGGTTATTTCACTGCCACGGGTAGCAGAATATCGTGGGAGAACTATGCTTTGCCTAAGTCTCTTAAAATAAACAATCCTGTAGCATTCCCGCTGGTGCTGCTGAGATTTCAGGATTGTAAATTGGGCACGAATGAGCTACTCAAGAAACCACCTAAGAGAGCTGGGGCTGGAACTGGAAATAGCTGATACCTTATTTATACAGAAAGACAGTATCTATTGAGGTATTTTCCTGATTGTGAAGGGCTAGGGTGGGGAATCACAACTTGTGAGAGGGCACAGACTGGAAATCCCTTCACACACCCCTAATGCTCAAAGCTGTATCTTGCAAGTACCATGATTTGCTACAGTTCACCTGGAGATATGCAGGAGACATGAGGGTTGGTTCCCTTTCTGGTGACAAAATAAAGATGCCACTAATAATGATTGTTAGATGAACACCAGCCTCTTCCTGGAACAGGTTAATCTGTCTGCATCTTGATTTATTCACCATCACTGGCCTGTCTCCTACCTGGTTCCACAAGGATTTCCACCTTCCAAGATGAAGTTTCAAATCATCAGTTGGTGTTTTACTGGAGCAGAGCCCACACACAGAAGGGCATTTGCAGCCACTCAAATGTGTCCCCAACACACACCCTGCACTAGCCTTTCATCACATGCTGGCAGTTACCAGCATGATCCCTCTCTCAGCTTCTCTAGGGATGAAAATCCTCACAGCCAGTTCTTAGATTGTGCGGAATCTTTGTGCTTTTCTAGCCCTACCCTCTTCACCTTGGTGCCTGCAGTACCATGAGCTTACTGGGTACTGACATCTTTACAGAGCTGAGAAGTGTTTTCCTCATCAGAATATTCAAATTACATCTGCTTGAGTAATTAAATACTATAACAATAAAAAAAAAAAAAAAAGAAAGAATAAAACAACCAGACCTCAGTGATGTCTCAGCTTATAAAGGTGCTTGCCAAGAGTGGAGATCTGATCTTGCAAGGTGCAAACTGCTGCACAGGAATTAAAGCCAGTTGGGTAGGGCAGAAAGTCCTTTAATGACTCATAACCAGCTCCCTGTAAGCACTGTCAGCTCCTCACTGCTGGATTAGTGCCTGCTTGACAGGATTGTCACAGCATAATACACAATGAAGCACCACCATTTAATCAGTGTCCTGGTTTAGGGACAAATTTGGGAGGAAACCCCTGAATAGGATCCCTCTGGGAAGCAAACCCAAGTGGCCCCTCCCTCCAACCAGTCCGGTAAAAAACTTCTTTGGAGAAAAGTGGAGAAAACTATTTTACTTAACAAACAAAGTGCATACAAGTATAAAGAATGAATAATATGAAACAATAAAACCTCTTGTTCTGGAGTGAGATAGCAAATTGAGAAAGTTCTTGCCGTGGGTGTAGCTCAGCTCTCTCAGTCTCTCATCAGTCCCAGTCCCTCTGGCACTGCTGGAAAATGCTGAGGTCCAGGCCCTGGTGGGCCACAGGTGCAGCCCCCAGTGCTCCCCTGGGTTTTCAGTCCAGAGCAGGTTTAAACAGTTCCAAGAAAAAGGGAAAAAACCAGTCCAGGGAACTTCTCTACCCTAGCTAGCTGAAACTAACTAAAAGCAAAAAAAAAAAAAAAAAAAAACAAACAAAAAAAACCCCCTCTGAAATCTCTGTCCTGCAGTCTCTCCAAGCCTCAGCCGAACACCCCATCCGGAGAAGAATGTGTAGGAGTCAGGCAGTTTTCTCAAAACAATCTCCTTGCTTCTCCTTGCTCTTAGAACCAGTCTTAAAGGCACAGAACTCAATATACAGCACAAGCAGAACAGACAACTGGGGATACAAGCACCATAAAGTTACCCTAGGACAATCAGTCAGGATATATAATTACAAGGCAGCTCAAAGACCCTTATTTGCTTCAATTTTCAAAACCAGGATTGCAAAAAAAAACCCCTGGAGTGAAGTGCCAGCTCAGTTCACAGAGAGACTTTTCATCACATTTCTGTCTCAGCTACCAAAATGTACAGTGTCTTGGTTTGGAAAGACAGGTGTCTGCCAGGGAAAGTTGGAGCTTCCCTTGGAATGGAGAGTGTAAACCCCCTCCCTCCAAATTATTATAATTTTGCAATTAGGGGCTTTCAGGCAAAGGTATGGCGATAGGAATACCAATTCTTTACTAGGAATGTTAAAAATACAAATGTAGTAGTAAAAAAAAAAAAACAAAAAACCAAAACAAACAAACAAAAAAACCCCAAAAAAACAACATCAAAAAAACCTACAAAAAACCCCAAGCAAGCAATCAAACAAACAAACAAAATTCTAGAAACCCTGACAGAGTCAGAATATGACCTGACACCTTGTTGGTCAGGGTGTTGGAAGTAGTCCAAATAAGTCCTCCTGGAGTAACAGATGTGGTTCTGTTGGAGTAGAGATGGTCCTGTAGAAGGGTCCAGTGGTGGTGAGATGGGTCCCATCTTCCTCTGGGAAATCCAGTAGAAAAACAGGCTGTCTTGCTGGTCTGAATCTCAGCTTTTATCCAGCTAGGAATGCTTGGCTCCTCCCACTGGGCAGAGCATCTTACAATGGGGTGAGCCTTACTGAACAGAAGATATCCCCCTGGAGGGAGGATGGGTTGTGAAAGAGATAATGAAACACTGCCCCACCTGGTTTTAACAGCTGGCCCATTAACACAGAAAGAGACCTGCCCACTCCCCCACGGAGTTAAAGAAAAAAACACCTCCCCAACCAGTTTCAACAGACTGGGAATAGAATACACCTTGCATTGCAAACCAAGACATACAGAAATGCCAGATGTCACAGGGAGAGACAGTGTAGCAAAGCCTATAAATATTTGAAATTATTTTTCCAGCATACATTTGTGATTCATAAAATGTGGAGCCATAATGAATGTCAAATGCCACATAAATGTCCAAATACAAGATATTCCTCTGTGCTTTCATAATGCTTTAACAATATATGTCTGGGTCATATAAAGTTGGTGTTTAACTTGCAAAGGTGTGAGTAACCCCCAGTCTTTTAACCAAAATTAACAAATAAAAAGTAACAATTGCAGTTTCAACCTTTTTCAAGTGAGGATTTATCTTCCTGCTGTGCACACACAGCTGCTGTGAAAGGCTGCAGTAGATAGAACTATTCTAGCACAAGCGAGGGAAGGAGTAACCTTTTATCTAAACAATTTTCAGGCCAACAAAAGCTTTTGAATAAGGAATCTCCCTGTGATAATGAACTTGATCTGACAAGTACCTATGTGAAGTGAAAAAACCTCTGTGTCTGTTTGTTGGGTTAGGTTTGGTTTTGGTTTCTTTTCCTGTAGAATTTTTCCCCCATAAGTTGCTAAGAGACCAAGTACTGATGCTTACAGGGTGCTTGACCCACACAAAAGAAGTGGCTGAGGGAGGGGGAAGATCACATAAGTTTAGGGGAGGGAAAAAGACAGTGCTGAAGGAGCTAAAGGTTCTTCCTGCTCTCGGCATTGGAAAGGACAGTCAGGCTGCTGCTTGTTGCGGGAGGAGTCCACTGTCAACAGAAAGTCCGGTCCTAGGAACTCTACCATCATCCATCATCTGCTCATGTGCCCAAGAATTCGGAGCCCCCTTCGCCTGCCCTGCTGGAGCTGGGCCAGCCCTGTCCAGCTGTCGTGGCTTCTTCAGCACTGCTCGCTTTGCCGGGACACCCCCCTTGCCTGCCAAGACATTCCCCCTTTGCCTGCTGGGGACACCCCGCTGTTCCAGCCACCAGCCCCGGAGTTTCCACCGTTCCAGCTTGGTGCTCTCGAGGTCCCAAAGGATCAGACTGCCCCGGGCTTTGTGAAACAAAGCCCCTCGAGGTTCCTGGTTCTGTTTATTATTAATGCTGTAGTTGTTGTTGTTCGTTTGCCTTGTTATACTTACTAGTAACGAACTGTTATTCCTTTCCCCATAGCTCTGCCTGAAAAACCTCTTTAATCTTCTAAATTATAATAACTTTGAGGGAAGGGATTGGAATTCCCCACTCCTAGAGAGGCCCTGCCCCTCCCTAGCAGATACCTGTCTTTCAAACAAAGACAGATTTTGGTGCCCAACATGGGGCGTTGAGAGAAAAAGGAATAACAGTTCTTGAGTGACCTAATTTCTTGTTTACTAGATATAGAAACCTCATTAAGTAGCATCATGTAGTCTAACTTACCCTAGTTTGGATAGCACGTGTTTGTAGCTGTATTTCTTCCATTTGCAGGCCCTTATCTAAACATGGGCCCTATAACTAAGGCTGCTGTGGCTGTTATCAAGTTTGCTTTATAGGTTGATAAGGTGAGGAATTCATGGATCTTTAACTTCCTCTAGAAAGCAGGCACATAGATACATGGCTATCACACACTAAGTGCATGTTTCTGGGGTTACTTTAAGAATGGTACTTCCTGTGAGGAAATGACAGTAGGTAAAGTTTTTTCCCAGGCCTTCAACCAGTTCTTTATGCCTACTCCACCAGCTTTTGAAGAGTTTCAATTTCCTCTAGATACTAACCAAGTGTTACTGATAATCCTAGCCTATTTTGCTTTCAGAGATAAGGTTAGGTTGACTTGGATGACTGCACAGACAGCTACCCCAGAGACTGGGAATACTGTCATGGAGCCTGACACTGCCCCAGAGAATAGGGATGCTGGCCTGAAGGTGATTTTTGAAAAGAAAGAAAAACAAAACTAAAACAAAAACAAAACCACGGGGAACAGCCAGAGTCAAACAGCTTCTTCACAGAAGTAGTGGTGAATACTCCATTTATTGAGGGTAAACAGGATTCTTTTATACATATATCATTCTTGTGCACAAGCTGTTCACACGGCATTTTACTACTCGCTATTGGCTAGTGTTATCTGCATAAGCATTCCTTTGCAGTTACCTGTTTACACTTTGTTGAGGGAAAAAGCTGCTTCTCAGGCTCATCGTCCTTGACAGTGCTAAAAGAACAGAACTTTCCCAGCATTGTCAGGCCTCTCTGTGTCTGTCTCCAAAAATCCTGCTACACTGGCCCACAGCCTGACCCTGCCCTGCAGCCCACCTCAGAAATGAACCACCCGGATTGGGTGGGGGTTCTAGTAAAGGAGATGAGCCAGATGGTGAAGGAGCACATTTTCCCAGTGGTCGCCTCATTAGCCCCAGCTGGTGGGAAACCCTCCCCCTGCCCCGACTAAGGAGAGTCTGGTAGTGCAGCAGTGGAACCCACAGATGTTACAGCCGTTCAGGTTCCAGCTGAACCACAGGGGCGGCCACAGCCAGCAGCAGTTGCCCCTGTGGAAACAAAGAAATACAAGATGAAATCAGAGAACCCAGGTAACAAGGATAAGAAAGGAGGGCCCTCACTACCTGCAGGGGAGCTAGAGGTTGAGATCATCACTGAGTCCCTGACATATGAAAGTCTCCGTAATCTGCAAAAAGATCTTGCAAAACGGAGACATGAGGGTTATACAACCTGGTTACTTCGGGTCTGGGACCTTATAGGTACAGGCGTGAAACTAGATAGTAGTGAGGCAAGGAATTTGGGACCCTTGACCCAGGACTCAGGTGTGAATCAGGTATTCATAAGTGAGCCAGGGCCCCTTTCTCTCTGGGAGAAGCTTTTAATGAGTGTACGGGAGAGGTTTGTCCACAGAGACAGAATGCAAGAGCACCATCATAGAATGCGCTGGAAGACCCTTGAGGAGGGGATCCAAAAGCTGAGAGAAATGGCAGTATTGGAGGTACTCTTTGGGAGGGGTGGACAGCATGATAATGACCCCGACAAAGTCAGGTGCACAGGGCAAATGCTGTGGAATCTGGCAGCTCTAGGACCATCTCAATATGCCACATTCATTGCAACCATTAATGCCGATAACAACCGAGAGACAGTGGGCTGTGTCGCCAACAAGCTCAGAAATTACAAGATTATGATCAGTGGTCCAATGTAGGCTCAGGTCTCTGCCGTGGTTAAGGAACTCAGAGAAGAGATGAGGGAGATGAAGGAGGAGATGAGAAGGAACAGTTCTCATGTGGCACCAGTGCAAGTTACCGGCCCCAGAGTCAGAGCTCAACGTTCCCCAGCTAGAGAGGGAGGGAACACCCCACGAGCTGACCTGTGGTACTTTCTGTGTGACCATGGGGAAGACATGGGAAGGTGAGATGGGAAACCCACCTCTGCCCTGGCAGCACGGGTGCGTGGGCTCAAGGAAACACTAACCGAGGGAGTCCCACTAAGATGAAGGTAGCTTCAGCATCCCATGACCAAGCTGCCAAGTATTATAAAAGTGAAGATGATATGTCGGATCCCTGTAAAGGAACCTCTACCTTGTATGCCCAGGAAGGGAATAATGACCGGTGCTAGAGGGGCCCTACCTCTAGCCAGGGAGAGGCACGGGAAAACTTTTGGATGGTGCAGATCCGATGGCCTGGCACATCAGAGCCACAGAAATATGAAGCTTTAGTTGATACTAGTTTGCAGTGTACCCTGATGCCATCGGAACATGTGAGGACAGAACCTATTTCCATTGCTGGGGTGACGAGGGGATCACAGCAACTGACTTTTAGAAGCTGAGATGAGCCTAACTGAGAAAGAGTGGCAGAAACATCCAACTGTGGCCAGCCCAGAGGCCCCATGTATTCTAGGCATAGACTCCCTCCGGAACGGCTATTACAAAGACTCCAAAGGACTCAGGTGGGCTTTTGGAATAGCTTCTGTAGAGGGAGAAGGCATTAAGAAATTGAATACTGCTGTGTCTCTCTCTCTCCCAGAGCCCTGTCTCTGTTTTTGTCTTGGCTAGCTTGAGAGAGAAACCACAGCTGGAAGGATTTTTCCCTCTGGGTCCCAAAGATCCTAGAGCGGCTGGAACCTTTTCCTTAAGAGAGAGCAGGCATTCGTCGATGGCAAAAGGAAAGATTCTGCCCTTCGTCCGGGGGGGAAATCACGGCTTTATTCAGCCTGTGGTCCTGCCCCTGCAGGGTCAGGAGCCCAGTCCAGTCCCCGTCCCAAGAGCCAAGAGGTTTTGTCCACGTGGTCTCCTGGCTTTTATCCAGGGGAAAGGGGCTAGAGGAAGAGACAAGCCCCTACCCAATCAGGGATGAGGTGGGAGTGGAACAGAGTTGGATTATATTCCAGTGTGGGAGAATAGGCGGGGAAACGGAGCAGGGACAAACTTAGGGATGATACATTTTCCAAGGGAACAGGGGGTACAGAAGAAAAAATTACAAAACCCAATATAAAAATGAAATACAATATAAACCCAAATAATGCACAAAAACAGAATACCTTGCCTGAACTTTCAGAGAACCCATCTGCAGTAGGACTCCTAAAGTTAGAAGAGCAACAAGTTCCGGTTGCCACCCCGATAGTGCACCGCCAGCATTATATGACAAATTGATATGTCGTGATCCCCATCCACAAGATGATCCGTGAGCTAGAGATCCAAGGGGTGGTCAGCAAAACCCACTCACCCTTCAACAGCCCCATTTGGACTGCGCACAAGTCTGACAGAGAATAGAGACTGACTGTGGACTACCGTGCCTTAAACAAAGTGACTCCACCATTGAGCGCTGCTGTGCAGGACATGCTGGAACTCCAGTACGAGCTGGAGTCCAAGGCAGCAAAGTGGTACGCCACTATTGACATTGCTAACGCATTTTTCTCCATTCCTCTAGCAGCAAGAATGCAGGCCTCAGTTCACCTTCACATGGAGAGGAGTGCAGTACACCTGGAACCGATTGCCCCAGGGATGGAAACACAGCCCCACCATCTGCCATGGACTGATCCAGGCTGCACTGGAAAAGGGTGAGGCTCTGGAGCACCTACAGTACATAAATGGCATCATTGTATGGGGGAACACGGCAATGGAAGTGTTTGAGTGTGATCGCGACACGCAAAGCAACCACACGGAGACGAGAGATTTGCAGGGCAGAGATGTTCCTCCGAGAGAACCCAAGGCTGAGCCCAGGCCGCGAGCCCCTCTGCCTGTTTATTTCTTACTTTTTATACATTTGTGGGTCTGGCTGTGGATTGGCTTCTGGAGTTATCACCTCCCAGCCGAATGGCGAGACCAGCTGTCAGTTACAATTGTTTGCAGGTTAGAAATATGCAAACAAAGGACAGGGAATGAAAAACAAAGGATTTGTTTATGTTACATGTGTCAGAAAAGGCAAAAACTGCTCCTAATATTGTACAGAAGCTAAAAAGTCTGACTCCATCTTATGAACAATCAAAAGGCTTTAAAAAACTCAGAAAAACCAGGGTGACATTTGAGAAAGAAAAGAAGATCATCCAGATTCTCCTGGAAGCTGGTTTTGCCATCAAGCAGAGCAAGGTCAAGGGACCTGCCCGAGAGATCCAGTTCCTGGGAGTAAAGTGGCAAGATGGACAGCGGCAGATTCCCACTGAGGTCATCAATAAGATCAAGCTGCAAAGATAGAGGTGTCAAAGATAGACTTAGATTGGCAACACAAGAGAGAGTTGTTCCTAGCTCGATGGGCCCATGATGCCTCAGGACATCAGGGCAGAGATGCCACCTATAAGTGGGCACGAGACCGAGGGGTAGATCTAACCATGGACAGTATTTCTCAGGTTATCCATGACTGTGAGGCGTGTGCTGCAATCAAGCATACCAAGCGAGTGAAGCCCCTATAGTATGGCAGCTGGTGGTCCACGTATAAGTATGGGGAAGCCTGGCAGATTGACTACATCACCCTTCCCCAAACCCGCCAAGGCAAGCGCTATGTGCTGACCGTAGTAGAAACCACCATTGGATGGTTGGAGACCTACCCTGTGCTGTTGTAATGCATTAACTGGGTTTATATTTAATAGGATTTGTAGTGTTTTTTCTATGTATCTGTCCTATGATCTGTCCTTGCCCCGCAGTGCCCATCCCCCTCACTGAAATGTAACCCAGCCCTGTTCCCTTCCCGCTTCTCCCTTATTGGGTAGTGCCTCTGGGCCCTGCTTCTGGGCCCTGCCCCCTGGGGAAAAAGCCCCAACGGGGGAGGGCCAAGTTCTCTCTGTCTCGGAAAGCAATCGGGGAAGATCTCCAGCCAAAGCAGGGCAGGACTGGAGAATAAAAGCTGTAAAATCCCACCTGAAGCCAGAGAGCAGACTCTTTTGCCATCGGCGGTCGTCTAGTCTCGTGGTGAGCTACCACAACTGGCGCCTTACATGCGGATCGAAACCACAAAAGCTTCCCAAAAAGCTGAAAGAACCACTCAGGGAGCACGTGGCTGAGGAATCCCATGCAGAGACAGACCCGTCAGGCTTGGCATTCACTGTGGAGTCTCCGAAACACAGGACTCTACAGGCCAGGGCTGCAGTTTTCTCCTTTGGACTAAAAAAAACCCATCGGAGTGCTGCAAAGAAGCCCCCGACAGGCAAGCTGCTCTCAGAGAAAGTGACCACGTGTTTGTGGAAAACTGTTCCGGGGAACTGAGACTGGAAGCTCTTTTTGCATCAAAAAGGGTCAGTCTCAGGCAAAAGGAGTGATTGGTATAGAAGAGAAAGGAATGCTGGATTTTTGGTGAGTACCACTTTCGGTTTTCTAAGGGAAAATCTTTTTCAGAGGCAATGTTCCTCAGGGAAAAGGTTTTTTTCCTTTTGGGGAAGGTTTTTGCTTTCAGAGTAAACCTTCAAAGTGCTTTAACAGCAAGCTTCTTTTGGCAGCCTGGAGGAGGGTGGAAAAGGAAACGGTTTCCCCTTTTGGGTTTTTTTTCTCTCTCCAGCGAGTTTTTTTTCCTTTCGGTTTCTCAGTCACAGATAAAAGGAGACATAGAAACTTAAAATCTGAGCCAAAAATGGGTGCTAGGCTGTCTATGTCTCAACAAAGAGCCTATTATCAAATTTTAAGTATCTCAGAGGATGGGAAAACCCATTTTTCCAAGAAGCAATTAAAAAATTTCCTTCGGTGGTTATTTGCTCAATTTCCAGATGTATCATCTGAGCAAATAAGCTCCCCAGAATTTTGGGAAACTGTTGTAAAAAAATTTGCTTTTCTCCTAATCTTTCTCCCACAAAAAGAGAATAAACACTAGGACCACCACATTAAATTTGGCAACCAGAATTTGGCGAACGTGAAACCACTACACATACATGTCTTAAAAATCATCTATGTGTGAGGAGAAAGGGAAAGTGATGTGTTCTGACAGAGCAGGAGCAGTGGTGTTTTACCCCCTGACATCTGGGTCAACAATCTCCATAGAATCACTGGAGAAAAGCAGATTCACAATTTACATTCTCCTATTTCCTCCTCTTGTCACTGCCTATCATGGGGACCTGTGTTCCTGGTGTGGGCTGCACCTTACACATCTCAGCAGTATGAATTCCCACCACTCCTTCAGTGGAACACCAACACAGACACACAACACAGAGAGCTGTACCTTTCCAGTCAAGGTTGAAAGGTCATCTCCCCCAATGACTTTGATATCTCCAGTTGACTGATCATTCTAAGAAAGAGGGTGAACATTAGCATGACAAGAATTAAACTGATTTTCTTCTTGCAGTAAATATCAGAACTGTGAAGTACACAACTAGTAAATGCTAAAGCTTTCAGAAGCACGTCAGCAACAGCATGTCTCTATGAACAAAGAAATTACAAGTAATCAACTTCAAAGATGGTATTTCAGATTAAAGACTGTTTGGCAAGAGATTTGCATCAACATAGGCATCATCTCTCATCTGTGACCATTATATATGCATATGTATCTAAAAAGCAAGGACTTACTATGCATTCTCTACAGATATAGAAACAGGACAAAAAGCACTTCTGGTTTCCAAGCTACAGGATGCTATATAGCTGGTAATTTACATTTTAATTTTATTGCTTTAGAAAGTCTTACTCTGAATAAGAATAGTCAACCACAACAAGAATAGCCAGCAAACAAGGCACTGATTGCTATTTAGAACAATGGGCTACAAAAATAGCCAGAAAAGCTTATGTTTGGTTTACAGCCAGTCTTGGTAATAAATCAAATTAGTTCTTATACAATTGAACAGTAACACAGATACACCATCACTACACTGCACTTTGCTTCAGTAATTCTAAACTGTGATAAAAATGTAAATGAACTGTTATATAGGAAAGTTAAAAACAGCTGCCAGGAGTACCTCACTGTTGCCACATTCTGTGAGTTTTGTGAGATGTTTATAGTTCTGTAGCTGAGTTCTCACGTCTGTACCATAAACAATCATTGTTTTCTACATTCCTTTCTGATGAAAGTCATCTGATTGACTTCTAGCCTGGCCAGTGGGATGGAGAGGTGATAACCTTGTTCTCCGATCCCTGGTCATTGTTCAGAATCTATATAAGCGAGGTCTTAGTAAACAATAAAGTTATTTTCTTCAGCCTTCTTGGAGTCAGATTCTGTGAGTATCCATTTGTGTCCTCTAGCGACACCTCACAAATCTTTGCAGTTTACTAAACTCACTCAACTGACTTTAAACCTTGACAGTGTCTCAGTTCCTATCAGATGTCATATGCAGGTGCTACATTCCTAAGTAATGAAAGGGTGTTGCTGTGTGCAATTTTGTGTTTTAATACCCTATGGTTTATTCTTCCCCCCCCCCCCCCCAGGGTGTAGTAGTTTAGCCTGGGTTGTCTGTCTTCTCTAATACCTACCCCTATTCCCGAATGTTCCCTGTCAATCCTTCCTGGTGCCAGCCCCTGTCTGAACTGCCCATTGGGGAGTCCCCTATACCTTGAGGCTCCATTGGTCTGCTTATATAAATCTCATCACATTAGCCTTCCCACTGGGTTTATGTTTTGTAAACTTCACTTTGTGTCCCTCCTTGGTCTTCTCCCTATTGGCCCCTTGATCCCCAAACTCCACCCTGCTTCTGTCCCTTAAAACCCATGGTCCAGGTTTGTCCCCGGTCTTCACCTCTGCACTGTATTTGAGTTATGTAACGTTAATAAAGGAATCTCGGACTGCACGTGAAGCCCACCTTCGCTCCTTTTTACACTGACCAGCAGCAACCGCTTAGGACTCTAGGACCCCGGGGGTTGTGTCGTGCCTCCGCAAAGTGCCTTATCACCAGGCACGAGACAACAAAAGGGTGAAAAAACAGTTAAAGATTTCTGACATTGGTTGTAACCAGATTTCCACAGGCAAGAACTTTGTTTAATCATTAAGCAATGTTTTAATTATCTTCAGGAGCCTTATTTCTGTGTTCAGTACTGGTAAGGCTTTCATGCTTCATGGTTTAACACATAAGAGTTTTACTGTTTAAATCTGTTGTCACTGCTGGAAAACAATAATGTTTTACAGGATTGTAACTCCTGACTTAAGTGACTCCAAGATCACCTTTTAATGTGGTATTTTAAGTTCCTTACAGTATCTGCTGTAAGGTTTGGTTAGCAGAGACCTTTCAGAATACTGCTGTGACCAGCCTAACCAGAGTTTACCAAGTACTCCACTGAAAATCCCTATTTTCACCAGTGACAGTGCAACACATCCACTGTCTTTTGGCTGCCCTTCATGACTATACAAACAACATTTGCTAATTTCCATGCTTAAATGCAGGAGACTGGTGTGTGGTAATGCATTAATTTGGTTTATATTGTGTTTTATCGGATTTGTAATCTGTATCGTGATTTTTCCTTACTTATCTGTAACCTAATTCTCTTCCACTGCCACTTCTCCCTGATTGGATGGTGTCTTGTCCCTGCCTCTGGGCCCTGCCCCCTGGGGAAAAAGCCCCCGGACGGGCGGGGCCGAGGTCTCTTTGGCACCAGCAAGCTATTGGGAAGATCTCTAGCCAAGCAGGGCAGGACTGGAAAATAAAGCAATATTTTCCCCCCGGACAAAGAGCAGGCTCTTTCTTTTTGCCATCGGCGGTCGTCTAGTCTCGTGGAGAAATACCACAACTGGCGCCTTACGTGCGGTTCGAAGCCACAAAAGGTTCCCAAAAACCTGGAAGAACCACTCAGGGAGCACGTGGCCAAGGAATCCCACGCAGAGACAGACCCGTCAAGCTTGGCGTTCGCTGTGGAGTCTCCGAAACACAGGATTCAACAGGCCAGGGCTGCAGTTTTCTCCTTTGGACTCAAAAAACCCATCGGAGTGCTGCAAAGAAGCCCCCTGAATGGCAGGCTGCTCCCAGAGAAAGTGATCGCATGTTCGTGGAAAACTAACCCTGGGAACTGAGACTGGAAGCTCTTTTTGCACCAAAAAGGGTCAGTCTCAGGCAAAAGGAGTGATTGGGAAAGAAGGGAAAGGAACGCTGGATTTTCGGTGAGTATCACTTTCGGTTTTCTAAGGGAAAATCTTTTTAAGGGGCATTAAACCTCAGAGAAAAGAGTTTCTCCTTTTGTGGAAGGTTTTTGCTTTCAGAGTAAAAAACCTTCAAAGTGCTTTCTTTCGGCAGCCTGGGGGTGGGTGGAAAAGGAAACTGCTTCCCCTTTTTTTTTTTTTTTTTCTCTCTCCAGCGAGGTATTTTTCCTTTCGGTTTCGCAGTCACAGTTAAAAAGGGAACATAGAAACTTAAAATCTGAGCCAAAAATGGGTTCTAAGCTATCTGTGTCTCAACAAAGAGCCTATTATCAAATTTTAAGTATCTCAGAGGATGGGAAAACCCATTTTTCCAAGAAGCAATTAAAAAATTTCCTTCGGTGGTTATTTGCTCAATTTCCAGATGTATCATCTAAGCAAATAAGCTCCCCAGAATTTTGGGAAACTGTTGTAAAAAAATGTTCTCAATCAAGCTCCCCTAATGATAAAGAAAAAGCAAATTTTGCTCTTTGGAGCTTGCAGATTTTATTTGCAATGCAAAAACAAAATGAAAAGAAATAAAAGCTGGTTCCTTATGGACTTTCCCCAGTTTCCTCAGTTTCTCCCTATCCTGACCCCAAAATCCCTTCCCCATAATCGGATATTCCTCAAGAAACCCCTAAACTTTCCCCAAAACTCCCTTCTTCCCCTGTTGGTAAACCCTGGATTCGGTTTGCTTTTACAGGCAGTCCGAGTACACAAAACCCCCATCTTAGTGAATCCCAAGCTAGTCTTAGTTCGGAAGGGGGGGGTCACAAGATGGAGGCGACTCCTTTGTTCCCCAAAATGGCTGAAACCATGTGCTCTCGACTCATGAGGACCCTCTCTCTTTGTTTGTCCCTCCTTCCCACAATCCCTTTCGCAATCCTATCCTCTCCCCAGACCCCTCCTTCCATTTGGTGCTGCCCCCGGCACTGCCCTCTCCTCTGACTCCGCCCCCTACCCTCAAACCTCCACCCTCCAACTCCACCCTGTGTGACTCAAGCCTCCAGCCCCTCCCTGCCCCTGGTTCCCATGGTTTCCCCACCCACAGTCCCAGTTCCCATGCCCTGGGGGAAGGGGGCGGGGGTGGAGCCGGGAACCCAGAAGCAGGAAATTATCCCGGCTTCTCTGCCACCCCTGTCACATACCGATGGTCAAAAAGAAGGGGTGGTGTCCACAGTAATTGGGACCCCTTCCCCCAACAAGCGATTCAGGATTTGTGCAAAGCTCAGGCCAAATTAGGACACGAAAGTGAATAGTTTCGCAGCCTTTTAAAAGCAAATTTAGCAGGGAATCCTATAGTTCCCTTTGACTTCAGGCAGCTTTTTTCTGCCCTCCTTTCATCCACACAGTTTAGGCTTTGGGACTCCACATGGAAAAAAAGATTAAGAGATTTACTTCCGGAGCTTTGGCAAAATCCTGAAACGGCTGTTGATAATAATAATTTGCCAATTCGATTAGAACATCTATGTGGTGATGGTGAATGGATCGCAGCACTCAAGCAAGCTCAAGAAATTCCTTTAGCTGTTTCAGAACGCATTAAAGAGACTGCTTTAAAAGCATTCTTTTCAATTCAGCCCGATGAGTCCTTCCAACCTTACAGTAAAATAAAGCAGCTTCCATCAGAACCTTTAGTAACGTCTGTGGAGTGATTAACCCGAGCTATCGAGTTACAGGTTAAGAATGAAGGAGCCCAAGAACAGGTCCTGAAGGAGATGGCACTGACCAATGCAAACGAACAGTGCAAGGCAGCTATCCTCAGCCTGCCCATGGAACCGGCTCCAACTTTAGATGACATGCTGCACGTATGCACCCAGAAGGTCCCTTTCATGACAGCACACCTTAATCACAGTTCCAGAGATGCATTCAGACCACTGCAAAGAGCTGCCACAGCAGACGCCGTGCCCCCTGTGCCTGTGCCACAGCCACCACCTAAGAGAAGAACAACATGTCTCCTGTGTGATCAGGCTGGACATTGGGCATCTCAATGCCCTTTAAAGAAGCAATTTCTGGACTTTCGGGACAATGGGGGTGGGAGGTCTCAAGAGTTCAAAGGGAATTTTTCAAAAAACTAAAATGTCAGTGCTTACTTGCCCAGCGTGCCGACATAAATAGGGCAAATCTGAGGGGGGGGGGGGGGGGGGAGAAAAAACTAAAAAAATGCAAATGTTAAATTAAATAATCCTGTTATAATCAGTTCTACCTTTCAGCAGAAGTCACCAGATATGACCCTTCTAGATCATGACGTAAGCAGACCCTGTCTAACCACAGAATGTCTCCAAAAGCCTTTTAGGTTACAACTGACAGAATCCTTGCACCTAAGTGACACAGACTGGCATTTAGGTTCATTGGATCTACAAGTGCTAGGCTCCTGGCAACATGTTGGCAGTAAGTATGTCATCCTTGGGGACACCAAGTACACACTGAGAGAGATCGAGATCCTTCCTGGTCTCGTCTCATTGAACCCTAAACAACTAGTTCTCTGGTTGCGCTGTGTCCGTCCACCTTTGTTTCTGCCTAAGGGGCAGATAATAGCTCAAGCAATTCCAGCACCTGACCTGTTCCCTGAAGAAAACAGCACAAGGAACAAACACCTTGATGTTTGCCCCACACAAGTTATTTGGAGGGGCAAACTCATAATAGGGTGTGAGGTCCATCACAGTGGGGAAGTAATAAACCTCAAAAAAGTTTTGGACACAGGCGCGGATGTAACAATTGTACCGGAAAGGATGTGGCCCTCACATTGGGAACTGCAAAATGTGGCCGGGCACGTAGAAGGTAGAGGGGAATGAAATGGGCAAAACAATCAAAAAGTGTTGTGCAAATTAAGGGGCCAAACGGACAATTGGCTACACTGCGTCCATTTGTTTTAGATTATTCAGAGCCCTTGTGGGGGAGAGACCTGATGGCCCAGTGGGGGTCACGATTGGCATTCCAGTTGCCCCCCCGGTTTTTCAGGCTGCGGCCACCGAAGAGCGCCCTACCCAGAAACTCAAATGGAAAACTGATTCACCAGTCTGGGTAGAGCAGTGGCCACTCAGTAAAAAAAATTGAAGGCGCTTCAGGAGTTAGTGGATGAACAGCTAGGTAAAGGCTTCATTGTGGAAACAACGTCTCAGTGGAATTCCCGAGTCTTTGTTATAAAAAAGGCGAACAAAGGCAAGTGGCGGCTCCTCCACGATCTCCGTCAAATTAATAATGTCATTGAGGACATAGGTTCTCTCCAACCAGGGATGCCATCCCCAGCGATGCTCCCCCAAAATTTGAATTTGGCAGTTATTGATATCAAAGATTGTTTTTTCCAGATCCCTCTGCACCCTGATGATGCCCCACATTTCGCCTTCTCGGTTCCTACCCTCAACCAAGAAGTCCCGAGGAAAAGATACCACTGGAAATTTCTTCCCCAAGGGATGAAAAACTCACCATGTATTTCTCAGTGGTACCTCTCTTCCCTGCTGCCCCAGTGAACGCAACTGTAGGAGAAGCCATCATCCTGCACTACATGGATGATGTGCTCGTGTGTGCCCCCAATGATGACTTACTGTCCCACGTGCCTGACCTGACAATCAATTCTTTGATTGCTGCAGGGTTTGAGCTTCAGGAGGAAAAGATTCAAAGGATGCTACCTTGGAAGTACCTGGGTCTGGAGACTGGTAAGCGGACCATTGTGCCGCAAAAATTGGTTGTCAAAAATAACATCAAGACCTTAGCAGATGTCCAGCAGTTGTGTGGGTCCTTAAATTGGGTAAGACCTTGGCTAGGTCTGACCACTGAAGACCTAGACCCCCTTTTTAATCTTTTAAAAGGGGGAGAGGAGCTAAGTTCTCTGAGGACCCTCACCCAAGAGGCAAGAGCAGCCGTAGAAAAGGTACAGGACGGTATGGCTACCAGACAGGCCAACGGGTGCAAATCAGACTTGCCATTTAAATTCATCATTTTAGGCAAATTGCCACACTTACACGGGATGATTTTTTAGTGGGAAAGAGTGGAAAAATCAAAAAAGGACAAAGACTGTAAGGATCCCCTTTTAATCATAGAGTGGGTTTTCCTCAGTCACCACCGGTCCAAAAGAATGACCAGGCCGCAGGAACTGGTAGCAGAATTGATTTGGAAAGCCAGGACCCGGATCAGGGAGTTGGCAGGATGTGCTTTTGAGTGTATTCACATCCCAAATGAGATAAACTCAGGCCAAATCACAAAAGCAATGTTAGAGCACCTGATTCATGAAAATGAAGCTTTGCAGTTTGCTCTGGATAGCTACGCAGGTGAAATTTCAATTCATCGGCCTGCTCACAAATTATTTAGAGGACAAATTCAGTTCAAATTGTCATTAAAAAGTGTTCAGAGCAGGAGGCCTTTAAAGGCTTTAACCGTTTTTACAGATGCATCTGGAACATCTCATAAGTCAGTAATAACATGGAAAAATCCTCAAACTCAGCAGTGGGAGAAAGATATTGTCGAGGTAGAAGGGTCGCCTCAGGTAGCTGAGTTGGCTGCAGTTGCTAGAGCTTTTGAAAAGTTTCCTGAACCATTCAATTTGGTCACAGATTCGGCCTATGTAGCAGGTGTAGTATCCAGAGCTGAACAAGCTGTACTGAGTGAGGTCTCCAACACTGCACTTTTCAACTTGCTCTCAAAACTAGTAAATCTGGTCTCCCACCAAGAGCAACAATTTTATGTGATGCACATCAGATCACACACCGATTTCCCAGGATTCATAGCCAAGGGCAACAGAAGGGCTGATGCTCTTGCTGCGCCTGCGGAGATGGCCCCACTCCCAGATATCTTTGGACAAGCCAAAATCAGCCATCAGCTTTTTCACCAGAATGCACCAGGCCTAGTCCGCCAGTTCCACCTAACTCGGGAGCAGGCTCGGGCAATTGTGTCAATGTGTCCCTCGTGCCAGCAACACGCACTCCCAGTCCTAAGTGCAGGAGCAAACCCCAGGGGATTGAACAGCTGTGAGGTATGGCAGACAGATGTGACCCACATCATGTCCTTTGGTAGGCAAAAGTATGTCCATGTATCTGTAGACACCTTTTCTGGAGCTGTCTATGCCTCTGCCCACACAGGGGAGAAGTCTAGTGATGCCATGAAACACCTAATACAGGCTTTCTCCTTCCTGGGCATCCCCAAATCAATAAAAACTGATCATGGATCCACGTACACATCCAAGGAGTTCAGAAGCTTCCTGCAGCAATGGGGAGTAGAGCACAAAACAGGCATCCCCTACTCCCCGACCGGTCAGGCCATCGTGGAAAGGACCCACCAAAATCTCAAAAGGGTCCTCAACCAACAACATCAGTCTCTAAAACTAGAAACACCCCAAATCCAGTTGTCCAAAGCCTTGTTCACTCTGAACTTTTTAAATTGCACATTTGAAAATCTTAACCCACCAACTGTGCGCCATTTCAGAGAGAACTGCCAACTGCAGCTGAAAGCAAAGCCTCCGGTAATGGTAAAGGATCCAGCAACCAGGGAAACAGAGGGTCCTCATGATCTGATCACCTGGGGTCGTGGGTATGCCTGCATGTCCACTCCCTCAGGTCCCAAGTGGGTGCCTGCCAAGTGGGTGAAACCTTTCATCCCTAAAACTGCAAAGCCACCTGCAGAGGCCCCACAAGTGGCCAGTGCTGCCTGGAGGAGGAGAAAGCGCCGAACCTTCTCCTTCTAATTATCATTATTCCTTGACTTGTTTTTCTAGACAGTTTTGTTTGCACTAAAGATCATTTTTCTTCTGCAACTTTAAAGGTACTCAAGGTCTGAACTTTGAGCATCTCCCATGAACCGAGCCTTCCTTCTTCTTAATTTAATAAGAAAAGGGGAACTGTTGTAATGCATTAATTGGGTTTATATTTCATCGGATTTGTAATGTTTTTTCTATGTATCTGTCCTATGATCTGTCCTTGACCTCCAGTGCCCATCCCCCTCACTGAAATGTAACCCAGCCCTGTTCCCCTCCCGCTTCTCCCTTATTGGGTGGTGCCTCTGGGCCCTGCTTCAGGGCCCTGACCCCTGGGGAAAAAGCCCCAACGGGGGAGATCCGAGTTCTCTCTGTCTCGGAAAGCAATCGGGGAAGATCTCCAGCCAAAGCAGGGGAGGACTGGAGAATAAAAGCTGTAAAATCCCACCCGAAGCCAGAGAGCAGACTCTTTTTCTTTTGCCATCGGCGGTCATATAGTCTCGTGGTGAGCTACCACACTGTGCCTCACACTACTGCCTGGAACACCATCCTAGGCCTTGAAAAGCAAGTCCTGTGGAGACATGGCACCCCTGAGAGGACTGAGTCCGACAATGGGACTCTTTTCTAGAATAGCCTTATAAACACCTGGGCTAGAGAACATAGCATTGAGTGAGTGTATCATATTCCTTATCATGTGCCAGCAGCCAAGAAAGTTGAACGGTGCAATAGCCTGCTTAAAATCACTTTGAAGGCAATGGGTGGGGGGACTTTCAAGAACTGGGAGATTAATTTAGCAAAAGCCACATGGTTAGTGAACACTCGAGGTTCCACCAACCGAGCAGGTCCTGCCCAATGTGAGCCATTGAGAACAAGAGATGGAGATAAGGTTCCAGTGGTACACATGAGAAGTATGCTAGGAAAAACTGTTTAGATTAATTCTGCCTCCAGCAAAGACAATCCCACTCGTGGGGTTGTTTTTGCTCCGGGACCTGGTTGCACATGGTGGGTGATGCAAAAGAATGGAGAGACCCGATGCATACCTCAAGGGGACCTTGTTTGAGGGTGAACACTGTGACTGTGTCTGTATCCATATCCGCATGTATATATGTATATAATTTAAAGGTTTAAATTTAATATAAAATGTTAGTATAGAAAAAAATTCGGGGTAGATAATGTTGGGGATTAGGTTTTGTTTTGTTTTTTTTTGTCCTATAGAGTTTTTCCCCCATAAGTTGCTAAGAGACTAAGTACTGATGCTTAGAAGGTGCTTGACCCACACAAAAGAACTGGCTGAGGGAGGGGGAAGATCACATAAGTTTAAGGGCAGGAAAAAGACAGTGCTGAAGGAGCTAAGGGTTCTTCCTGCTCTTGGTATCGGAAAGGACAGTCAGGCTGCTGCTTGCTGCGGGAGGAGTCCACTGTCAACAGAAAGTCCAGTCCTAGGAACTCTACCATCATCCATCATCTGCTCATGTGCCCAAGAATTCGGAGCCCCCTTCACCTGCCCTGCTGGAGCTGGGCCAGCCCTGTCCAGCCGTCGTGGCTTCTTCAGCACTGCTCACTTTGCCAAGACATTCCCCCCTGCCTGCTGGGGACACCCCACTGTTCCAGCCAACAGCCCCGGAGTCTCCACCGTTCCAGCTTAGTGTTCTCGAGGTCTGTCGGAGTCCAGGGCATTCCTTTGGTTGCCCAGGAAGGTCGGAGACCTGGACAGGGGGGTCTGGGACCCTGGCACGGAGCCCAGGAAGACACTGGCTTTGATCCCAGTCCATGGGAAAGGCTCCCTGCACTGCGGGATGAATTACAGGCCACAATAGTGTGAAAGATAGTAGTTTAGCTTATCACAGGGTGAAAAACAGTGGTTTTGGGTTTTTAGTATGGAAGTAGATGGAAGCAAGACGGAGGATTTTGGGTGTTGTCCCTCGCTTCTTCTTTCTTCTTCCTTCACTCCATTTTCTGTAGTGATGATGGCACAAAGTAGTTTGAGATTGGGTCAAAGTAGGGATGACCTGTTTAGTATAAGTGATAGGTATTGGCAAATAATGATAAATAAAGAGTATGTAACAATTAGTATAAGAGGCAGCGACAGCCCAGTGCGGGGGGAGTCATCAGATGCCCGAGCAGCTGCACAGATCTTAGTTGGGCACTGAGAGAATTGTAAGATAAGAAACAATAAACAGAGCATGCAACCTTGAAAAATCAGAACCTGAAGACTCTGTCTCTTTCTTGTGTCCATCTCAGGGCTTTGCAGGAGGCAAAAAGACTCTAAAACCACCTGAATCTCGGGGGAAAAATCCAAGAGAGGTCCCAAAGGATCAGACTGCCCCGGGCTTTGTGAAACAAAGCCCCTCGAGGTTCCTAGTTCTATTTATTATTAATGCTGCTGTTGTTGTTTGTTTGCCTTGTTATACTTACTAGTAAAGAACTGTTATTCCTTTCCCCATAGCTCTGCCTGAAAAACCTCTTTAATCTTCTAAATTATAATAACTTTGAGGGAAGGGATTGAAATTCCCCACTCCTAGAGAGGCCCTGCCCCTCCCTAGCAGATACCTGTCTTTCAAACAGACACTGTTCCACAGCACCTGAAATGTGGGAACATTTAGTAAGATTTTAAGTATGGACCTTTTCCATCAGTGGTGTGGTAGAAGATAGACCTGCGCTGCTGCAGCATCACTCCTGGGGCCAGTGTGGCTCAACAGCATCTTCCCAAACATCTCCTGTGACCACACAGTCCATGCAATTCCAACCCCTGCCCCCAAGAGACTGGGAATTACCCCGTCCAGCTACAGTTTGAAAGATAAACCCCTTGTTATGACTAACTCAACCCCTCCTCTCTTTACCAAATCACATCATGTGAGTAATTGTCTTAACCATGACTGGAAAACCTCGAGAGAGAGAGTATTTCCTTTTCTTGGAGATGCACTGCATATTTTTGCAACAAGTCACCGGTTCTTGAACAGGCAGATACACAAAGGTGATTTAGGACAAATCCAGAAATACAATCAGACTTTGTAGGGCATTGGAAGAAAAGCTCTTTGAAAGAATAACCTACAGTATAATTATGATCAGTGTTCTAATATTTGTTAAAGAGAATTCCAATTTACAAATAGATCTCCCAAAATGTGGTCATGTGATGTGAATTACATTGTGTGAATTCATATTTTAGGTCTGCTATTAACATCATTAATATTAGGTCAGCTGTAACTGAGCATGCCATGGATGGGCAGAAGCGTGCAGTTCTTGGAAAAGTGCAGACTCAAACTTCAAAACCACAGAAAAAACTTTCAAAACAGAATCCTTCAAAAACTCCATTGTGTATTAGGCACTGAGCAGCATTAAATCCAAGGATGTGGTGGGAGAATCCACATGCAGAGGTACAGGAACCAAAAAGCACAGCACAAACACAGGTGTGAACTGGGCTGCCATGTTCAGAACTGGACTCCACATGAACAGAAGTGCTAATGAAACAAACCAAAATGATTCCTTGTAGAAATTGCTTCACTGCTGCTGCTGCTGACTCCAGGACGGTGTGGATGAATGTAGAGGAGAGATCTCTGAAGTTGGGTTTTAGAAGATGAGGTTTATTGTAAGTGATATGAGGCCTTGCTCTGAGCTGCCAGACTGCAGCTCGTGGCAAGGCCTAGGAAGGTGGGGGAAGGGAGAGGTAGGGAGAGGAAATTCCAAGAGCAGAGGCAAGAGGCAAGGGGAGAAGGCAAAGAGGAAGAGGGCCAAGAGACCGGCCCACCCTTGAAGCCCCCTGATAAGGGGTCTCAAGGTGGGCTGGAACAGGACTTGTGCCAATGGGGTTACAGATACTTGATACTTCAGGGGAGGGTTACATGTGTGGGATGAACCATACATTGGGGGTTGAGACAGAACATTCCATTTGACCTTTGGGTCTGGCTGCAGGTAACCTTCAGCTGGCCATATAACTGTTTTCCCAGACATCCAGTAGCTAGGACATCTCAAACATCAAAACTGACTTTCAATTTTATCTCACTTACAGGTTTCACATTCTCAGAATCTAAGCAATCATATTTATAGGGCTTTCTGGCTTCATCCTCCCCAACAATTGCTTACAAAATGGTTGTGGTTTTTTGTGTTGTTTTTTTGTCAAGACAGAACAAAGGACTGTTGCTTCAACTGTTCTCTCTGGAATTTGGTTTGGTTAGAGAATATGCAATTGTTTCAATATCTTCCCATAGCACTTTTATCATCTGTCTCTTAGACAGGATTACATTAACCAAAAGCTCTACAAAGGTAACAAATGTAGTCTGCCTTCACTGTCACAAGCACTTACAAAAGTATTATTGAGAAGAAAATTTCAAGAGCACTTTATTATACAGAATGAGTAGCATAGATGTGTGGGGCTTATTTTAAAGAGACAGCCTTTATTTAAAGTACCTCGCTTTGTAGATCTTATAAAGTAAACATTAAAATACTTTTTTTCCCCAAAAAATATATTAAATTTGTTTAAATTTAAAAGGCAATTCCACAGACTGATGAATATTAAAAAAAAAAAAATCTAACAGAAGTAGGCAGCTCAACTAAAACTAGATTTTAAACATTCTGTTTTGTCATTCCATCTTTAAAAAAAAAGAAAAAACCCACTTTTCACCCAGACTTTTTTACAGTAATAAGGCAACTCCAGGAGATTTGGATGAGCCCCTTGGAGATTACAGATACTGTAACTGGCTGCTCCTCATGCTTTGTAACACCCAAAGGTGCAACTAACCATTATTCACAATCACGTGTGCATTAAAATATAAAACTTAAATTACAGATTTTAAAAATAGGACTAATAGACTTCCCTATCGTAAAATAAAATGTTTTACATTTACAGTACTTGAACTGTTTCAGTTCTGGGTTGATGAGGTTTAAGCAATTTACCACTGCAAGAGTTAGACTGGAGCTCACAAACAGCACAACCCAACCAGGGGCAGCGATAGTCGGTAGAGTCATAGTGCAAATCAAAATAAGGAGTGCAGAACTGCACTAATTGTTTACATTTCTAAAATATAAATGAACAAGATGAGCTCTTATATTGTACATGCAATAAATTACAGTAAGCATATGGCAATGGGTCTGGGGCAGTCTACAAGTGTGGCTGGTGTACCAGAGCTGAAGCCTGTGAGAGATAGGACTCAGTAAACAAAACATTTCAAAGCTCTGTTGTCACTTGGAACTCTGCTTTCATGCTTTGTACTTCTGCTTCCCTGTCTCGCTGATCACACAGATATGCTGAAACAAAATAAAATAAAAAGCTCCTGTTAGGAAAGTAACCAAGGTTTGACATCATTAACAAGTTTCTGAAAGCAACACAAATGTGCCATACACACTTCAGGAGGAAGAATCTTCTGAGACTGTTTATGCAGAAAAACTTAGGCCTTTTTTTTTGTCCAAAAATCTCCACATTGCCTTCTTTTCTCCTCTCCTAATTGTCCTACCAAGGGTCTGCTGGGTTTGGTGAGACCCAGATGAAGAGTTAATGATAAAAATAATAAAATGTGAGCCCTTCTTATCTTCTTCCCAGGTCTCTCTTCTTTAACTCTGACATAACTTAGCAAATGCACTTATTTGCTGCAGACATCTGGTGAGACAAGAAACTTCACATTATTTCAAAGCTGACAGCTGTGCAGCCTCCACTCTGCATGCAGCAAAATAAATTTTAGTTTCATTAGAGCTCCAAATGCTGCCCTGCTGCTCTCAGGCTTGTTTTCATCACTGGAACATGAGGCATGATTTACAGAGCAGGGAGAATGATGTAAGGTGATTTCCCTTCCTTCCTCCTCCCTCGTTTTAAATGGAGAAAAACATACAGGAAAAAATACTTACGTTCAAATCTCTAAAGTATTCATTGTAATCTAGGGCATATCCCACAACAAATTTGTCTGGCACTTCAAATCCAACAACTGAAAAAGACCATAAGTCACCAGTGTGTTAGAAAAAGAACTTCCTAGAGTTCACTAGATCTTTTTGCAGAGACAATATGGAATTTTATAGATATAGATTGTAACTCATTTTATTTCGTCCACTCAAGTTCCCTCAGATTAATATTTCAGCTATTTTACCATTTTAACTTACTGTCATGGGTTAACACAGTTTGGTTTTTAGTTAAAGAAGACTATAGAATATTGCCCTGTCAGGACCTTGGAATTGTTTTGGAAAGGACAGGAACCTATCAGAAGCTAATTTTAGGTATTGACATCTGCTTTGACCACTGAGAATGTTGGATGTGACTTTGGAAAGTACCCATATAAATCCTGATTTTGTTCGAGTCAGCCATTTTTCCTCCTGGCCAGTTGAACAGATAACATCGAGTTGGGACGTCCTGTTGGCTTGTTGGCTGGCTGGGCCCGCTGCTCCACTCCCCCCTTGGGGGGAGCCAGCCTGAGGCCTAGCTGAGCTCCATCAGCTCCCGGCGGGGGAGAAGTTGCAGCTTAACATCAACTACTTTTAAAAGCTCCTCAGAGCCCTGGAGCAGGGAGGAATCTCCACTGGGCCCCTGATAACAGCTATGGGTCTGGTTGGGTTGAGGCCGCCCCGATTGTCACTGAGGGGTGGGGCAGAGCTTCCCCCCCCCCGTCTGGTGATTCCCAGGCGGAGAGGAGAAACCTGGCCAATCTCTCAGATCTGAGATGAATTGGGGGAGAGACTGCTGCCCAGCAGAGATCACATGGCCACTGCAGGCCTGGGTAGATTTAACCCTTTCCTGGCAAAATGAAGCTTCCAGGGCCTAACCCTTCCTTGAGAGAAAGAAGAAAGAGACAGAGTGGATGTAGAAAAGACACTGCATGAAGTCAGTAGAGCAAAAGTAAAAGAACTGTTAGATTATTAGAAGGAGGGATTGAGGAAGTGGACATTTTTAGCTGGACTTCTCTGGTGTAAACTATGGAGAAATGGACTGTTTCTTGTAATATCTTAATGTTGTTTGGGGGAATGCTAGTTCTAGTCAAACATTAGGGATTTATGTAATTGAGATTTAAGTGAGAATCTCAAAGCCTCTCGCTCCTAAGGTAAAAAGAGGGCTCAGCCTTTGAGACGAAGATGATTTTAAAGAGAAAGTGATTTGAAGCTTTCGGTTCCTGGGGTAAAAGGAGGTCTCTATTTCTTTTGAGATAGAGACAATTTTAGAGATAGAAGAAGAGAATCCTTGTTTTGTACTAGAAGAAGCATTCTTAAACAGTACCCCAAATACACTGAGAGGCCCATGAGTAGCCAGGGGAAAGGCTGTTAATGGGTGGGACTGCACAATCTGCAAAAATTCCAGGTGGTTGCAGATTTGTGACATTGGGAGCCACAAGAATGTTTTTGTCTTGTGGTGAATGTCTCCATAGGACTCTAGAGAGACTCCTCTCCCAAAGTGATGAAAGATTATGTTTAAATGGTGAAACTGACTGAAAATCACAGGTTGAGTCTCTCTGTTGTAAGAAAGTTAACAGTTTGTAAAGGGAGGGAAGAGTGTTTTGAAGTTACTTTTTTTTTTCAACTTTTTTTCTTTTCCCTTCTTTTACTGTGTGTTAATAAAACTATTTGTTTATTTTTTAAGCTTAAGCCTGCTTTACTTTTCCTAATCCTCTCCCTCCCACAAAGGAAAACAAGACAGTAAACACTAAGACCAATACACTAAATTTGAAAAACTGAATTTGGCGAACGTAAAACCACTACACTTACTTTGTTGATTTATCAACTAAAGGAAATTAAATAGATGTATTTATTGGTTCCCATACAGCTGCCTGGTACTAGTTTGCAAGAAATGAATGGAAGCTCTTAAATTTACTGACAGGTTATTATAAGAATGTAAAATTCCTTGAAAATGTCCTCTGACTTTGCAAATATGTACAAAAGTGCCAATCTTTCCTGGCACTTCCTAGATGCCTGGCATGCCAGTGCAGCAGCAGTGGACTTGTGAGCACAACACAAGTCCCCCTCATAGCATGATTCCAGAGACAGCACCTCTGGGAGCTGGACCTGCACTCCAGACAGGGCTGCAGGAAGGGTCATTTGCAGGTTTCAGAAACAGGTGTGGGTTAGCTGCTTTGGGTTTGCTTTTGGCTTTGGTTTGTTGGTGTTTTCTGTGTTTGGTTGTGATTTTTATCTCCAAAAAAATCTGCCTAAAAAGAGGACATCAGCCATTCCAGATTGTCTGAACAGCTCCAGCAGGACACTTTGTCAGGCAGTACCAGTCCACCCTGTCTACACACACTATAAAATGACAAAAAAAAAAAGTTAAATTATCTAAAATATAAAATTTCCAAAGGGCCTTTCCCCCTTGTGCTAAAATGAAAGACTCCTGAGCAGGAAAGTTGTGTCTTTTTTCTCTCCCTGGCTACAATGAGGAAAATAGTGAGATAAACTGAGCAATTCAAATAAAAGGCTGTGGGCACATTTGGAAAAACTAAGGTGATGTTTAGCACTTACTGGGCCTCACAATACAGGGATACAATGGAGGCCCAGCCATTGCTGCCTTGTTGTCTCTTTCAGATCTCACATGTCCTGTTCTAGGCAGGTTTTCTCTGGGGACAGATGGCAAAACAAGTCATCTGCTGCAAGATGCTCTGAAGGCACCATTAGCCCAGCTAAGCCTATAATGAGATCTCAGGAATGAGGGGCATCCTTGAATGAGGGGAACACCTCAATGAAGCCTCAAGGTATCAAAAAGCTTCACTTACAGAGCATTGTACAACCTTGGAAAGGAGGAGGAAAAGGATGTGATTCTGCTGCTCCATTCACTTCACTTCCATAATGAAAGTAACAGGAATTTAGCCTCTAGAACACAGTTAAACACACACAGCCCTGCCCAAGGCAGGAGGAGCTGTCACTCTTACCACTGTCTGCTGTGGATGCTGTTCCTTCACTAACAGTCTTGGGACAGACAGGAGAGGACAAGAAGGGAATAATTCAGATGCCCAAACATAATCAGTGCCAATTTAGGCATTTTATCACTGTAAACTTTTATCAGACCTGCTACCTCATGTGGTCCTCCCACATTATGGGGACAGCCAAATGGCAGGAGGTGGCTAGGCTAAGGCACACAAATCATTCCCAAAAGTGTCAAAAGGTGAATCCAGTGAATTCCACTGACTGAAACATTTGACTATACGCAAGGTGAGAGAATTTGCACATGACAAAGGTGTAACCTAGACCAATATATCAAAGTTTGATTTTCAATATAATAAAATGTTGCAAATGTTACAAATCATGATTAGCTGTCTCAAAATACATTCTGAATATTTAAATTATATAAATATGAGCAAACTTTATCAAGAATAATTAGTGAAAACATATTTGGAACATCCTTGGACTTTGAGAAAAAGGTACACAATACACAGACAAACTTATAATAATGAAGAATGGTCATCAAAAGTCACTTACAATCCGGCCAATATCCCACACTTCGAGGAGTTCTTTTCACCAACAAACTGTCAAATAAAATAATGTACAACTGAAACATGGAAAATCACCATGTACTAATATATGAGACTGTTTTGATGACAGAGAAGCTGAGTTAGGCCTAAGTGTGCATAACTGACAGCATAATTACACATATTTTAAACCATTACTTTACTTGGAGGTACAAAAGAGCATAATGACAAAATCAAAACTCCCTAGAATCGTGAATGGTTCACAGCCTAAAGGCTAACTAACAGGTGTGCAAGGAAAAGGCTGGGAGACACTGATCTGGATGGATTTTCACAGTGAAGTCACTTATTGGGATTTTATATATGATAGGAACTTCAGGTGCAATTTACCTTGTAGGTAAAGAGGCAACAATCCTGGATGTGGCCCAAGAAAAAACCCCAACAAAAGCCTAAGTTTTATGAAGCAAAAGTTCAGCAGCTTGAATGTAACCTCAATTGCACTTCCTCGACTTGTCCTTAACTGGTTTTCACTGGAAGTACTAATTACCCCCATAATTGATACCCCCAACGTAATTGATTCTGATGATCAGGGGATACTAGAATTAATGGTCAGAGGGGTAAAAAGCATGGAGATACAAAGCTGGGGGTACTGTGGTAGAAACAAATGCCCTGCTAGCTTAGTTTGATTTGCTCATTATTCAGTCGAGCACTTCTACCTCTTATAAGACAATCCCACAGGCCTAACATTTGTCTGTCTGGGAAACAGAGCCTTAGGGAGGAAAAGAAAAGGTGGTTGATGGCTGAATGCAAACAGGACCAGCATAACTCTGTATACCAAGCACAGACCCCCTTCCCTTCTGGATCACTCCAGATGTGGCTTCATTTGCCATAGTCACAGTTTTGATTTTAGTTTCTGAAACTTCTAATTGGGAGACTTAATTTTTGAGAATTGGTGTAGGATTTGATCAAAGAAACTCCAAAATAGTACTAGCATTAGTTAACATCTCCCTACTACAACAACTTAATTGTCTGAAGGAAAATAAATAGAAAACTAAAAAAAAAAACCCAAACCAAAAAAAAAAAAAAAAATCAAAACCTCCAACCCAATCAACAACTGCAACAACAAAAGCACCACCAAAAACTTAACAAAGAAGAAAATAAATAGAAGAGAGAGAAGTGAAGCAACTAAGGCCATAAGACTATCTAGAATGATCATGTTTCCCTGGTCAGGTCTTTCCCTGGGCAGACCCAAATTACTGCAACAGATTTAAAATACAGGAAATTGGTCTTTGCACATTTATATTATATTATATTATATTATATAGTAGTGTAGTGTAGCGTATCATTATTGTATCGTATTATCTAATATAATAGATTTACACTGTAGTGTTACAACACTTTTCAGTGACACATTTAAAAACTGGCCATGGAGAAATCCACAATGGCCTCACCTTCAGCAGGTCACTGCCAGATGATCAGCAAGAAGAGCTGTTCTGGTAAATCTAACAAGTGCTTTGACATTGTTATAGCAACACAAGTGATTAGTTATTACACCCAGCTCTGTTTTATCTCTAATCCCCAGAAATCATTATGCTTTTATTAAAAAAATTCACAACCACAGCATAGCAGCACAACAGAGGCAATTTAAAAAGAAGTAGGAGGAATGTTGATATTGGTTAATAATACAATATCATCCTCAATATTTCTTGTAGGTTGCAAGTTATTTAATTATGAAATGTTTTGAAACGAATTGATTAAAGGTGTAACTAAGTAGAAAAGTCTGGAAGAGCATATGGCTGGGTAACTCTCACAGAATGACCTCTAAAGCTCAGCTGCAGTATGCACACTACACACTCACTCATGTTAGTGTGCAAATTCATTAAATTCCGCAATTAAAGGAGGAAAAGTAGAAAAAAATATCTCCATTGCACAGGTTCACCACTGCAGTATAGTGAAGTTGCAGATAGTGCCAGCAGAAACAAACATCTTTGGAGAGACACTACATACAGGTAAGTGACAACCACTAATTTTTCTTATTCCCTCTTCTAGTTAAAGTCTACATTTATGAGCTAAATTTGTGTTGAAAATACCTCTATTAACTTGAGAGGGTATTTCTTTTAAGACCAAAAGATTTAAATTCTTCTAGATACTTCTAAACTTGGACCTCAGTGGTAAAAGCCCACAAACCTTACCATAATATGATAGGCAAGAGGTGTTCCAGGCATGCACAAGTTATGCCTTTCTGAAGCACAGGAATTCTTCCAACAATAAGACTGGAAAAAACAGTGTTTCCAATATCCTTAACATATATATGTGCTTATAACATGCAAAAGTGCTTTAGGAGTTTAAACAAGTAGTGACTTCAACAGATCACATCGCATATGACTCCTGCAGAAATGTTCCCTCCTGCTTCTCTTCCATGGAAATGTGTTCTATGTTTGTTTTTACTTGTTGGTTTGAGGGGTTTTTTTTAACCTTCTTAAGGTGAAAACCAGCACAAATACTCATCAAACATTTACCTGGCTACTTTCACCATTTTTGGATTGTACTGTTTAAGTAGAGACAGCAACGTTTTCATTGTTTTACCAGTATCAATTATGTCCTGAAAATAAAAACACTCATGTAAGACAGAATATTAAACATGTAGCACTGTCAGGTTTCTACCACCGAAACTGCTCATCCACAGCAGCATGAAAATATGGCAAACTACAGCCTGTAAAAATGCTCACAACCAAATACAGGTGGCACGAAACACAGCACTGAGCTTACACAACCATGCTGGGTAAAGTCATCACACACATTAACAAGAGTGCTTAACTGTTGTGGATAACCACGACTTTAGAAACAGTTGCTGAACAAGCAGTTACTGCAATGACCTTGGCTCCTTCTGAATATTTTATGGCTTGTGCTCCTTGCAGCAATGAGATAATGTTTGAGTATGATAAGAGTAATGTTAGTTTCTCTGCTGAGCTCAGTTACAGAGTATTCAATAGGAAGAAAAGCAAGAAGGGAAAACAGGCAGTTAAAGGAAAATGAGTACAATTTACTTTACAGAGCCAAGAAATACCTGAAGAAATTCCACAGGGAAGTCTGAATGCAGTTCTGAAGTCTAAAACACACTAAAATAAATTTTGACATGGCATTTTAATCCCATTCACTGCACATATAAACAGAAAATAAAAAGAGAATATATGGCTTGAAACTGAAGCATCAGAAATGGTCTCCTCATTTGGACTCAAACAATCACACCATCTTTACAGGGACAGTCCTTGCCCTGGCCTAAAATCAAATCCATTTGAAGTGAAGGAGGCAGACAGCAAATAAGCAGCAATATCCTGGTTTCAGCTGATTTTCCCATGACTCACAATTAAAATAAAAATCAAACAACAAACTCAACAGAGCACCTGTCAGCATTACCATTAAACTCAATGCTTTTAATCATTAAACTCCACAGAAGTTGAAGATGTACAGGTATATAGATAAAAATCAAAGGTGGTAAATACACAGCTACTTCCATGCTCTAAGAGAAAAGCAGAACCTATTACTGATTTTCTGTTGTATGATGAGCTGTTTATAGGAGATGAATCTCCATTTTGTACAGAATTTTTTTGGACATTAAAGGGATGCGGTAAAGAAAAGTCTATCGCTCAAGACATTAAATTTACAATAGATGTGCATTTTATAATTTGACAGTTAAAATGGTGATCAGTAAGTGTTCATATTTGAGTGTAAGATGAGTCACTGGACAAATAAGAAACTAACCTAATCTGGGGATTACATTCATCTGAAATGGAGCAGATACATAAGTAAACACATCTGTCTATTTGAAGCAAAATATACTTCAAAGGACGCCACTGATCACACGACTGCTGTATACATACTATTTTGGTAGGAGTTTTGGAACTGCATGTGCTTCCTTTGGAATAATATAACCTTCTCAAATCAGGAAAATAATACATAGAAACACATTTTATGAGAGGGAACATCCTTTCCTTTGGCTGATGAATTAGTTGCACATCCGCCTTTCCTGTCTACTGCTGCTGCTTCCCTATCCTGAAATTGTCAATTGTACTCAAGGAAAAGTGACATTGTCTGCACATTAGCAATGGTGTTCATCAAGATAGAGGTATGAAAGCAAGAATTAAGCAACAGCACCTACCAGATAATCAAACTGCGCTGTACTGAACCTGGTATCACCCAGAGAACCATGACAAGACAGAGGAATGGGAATTTAGCATTTGCAAAATGCCAATTAAGAATAAGCATTCTCTATGTCACTATTCTCTAAACAAACTACACACAGGGACACTAGGCTTAAATCTGTTTTTCACGTATTTTAGGATACTCATACCAGGAACTTCTTTCTACCTCTACAGTTTAATTTCCTAGCTTGCTGTGATGAACCCAGAACAATAACATCCCTAGTATCACTTTTTTCAGGCTACATTTTCAAACAAAAAAAAAAGGGAAAAAAATTTGACATTTTAGAATTGACAAAATCTCAGAAAACTGAAAGAAAATACAAACCATTTTAGATGGATGTTTTCCTGGTTAAATATAGCAACTGAATGTAATTTGAGAATTCAAAACACAGCTTAGTTCAAATTCAGAGACCATTTGCAAAATTCAGGCCTGAAATCAGAAGCTGGAAGCCTTGAAACCAGAAACTGTTGGTTTTCTGGCTTAGGAACAACTTCTATTAGAACTCTTATCTGTCACACATTAGAATTTCCAAGTGAAACATAGTACTTACTTCTACAATCAAAACATTCTGGTAGGAAGAAAAAGAAAAACAAATCAATTAGTATCTAGACAACATACGACTTCTTATTTATCTTCATAACTCATTTTCAGTGCAGTTAAATATTTGTACCACCATTTATGTATGTTTACATGTGTAACAGCAACTGCTTTGTAGTTTAAAATTTCTGATGCTATAATAACAATTAGCTGAGATTCTTCTCAACAGCTCATGTTAAGTAGTCTTTGAATTATTCAGACTGAAAATTCTAGACATATGCAAAAGAGATCAAAACAGAGTCTATACAATTGCCATTCTTCTAGAGAAGTGTCCTACTGCAGAGATGTACAATTCCGTCATACCTACATCCTTTACACTGACATACTGTCATGGGTGGCACAGTTTGGTTTTTAGTTATGGAGGAATGTCAAGTGTTTTTCCCTGCCAGGACCTGGGAATTGCTTTAGAAAGGACAGGGACCTATCAGAAGGCTAGTTGGGATATTGGCATCTGTTTTGACCACTGAGAATGTTAAATGCAACTTTGTGCAGTACCCATATATAAACCCTGACTTCCTGCAGGTCAGTATCTTTCTTGATGGTCAGCTCAACAGGTAACATCAAGTTGGGGCCTGCTGCTTCCCCCCTCCGCTTTGGGGGAGGGAAGCTGGCCCCAAGGCCTGGCCAGGCTCCATCGGCTCCTAGCAGGGAAGGAGAGGTTGCAGCTTAACATCAATTACTTTTTTCAACATCCCCGGAGGCACTGAGCAGGGGGCCTTGATAACAGCTATGGGCCCCCGATTGTCACCGCTTCCCCCCTCCCCTCCTCCGCTTCCCCCCTCCCCTCTTCCAGTGATTCCAGAGGGAGAAAGCAGAGGTCACATGACCACCTCAGGCCTGGGCAGATGTAACCCTTTCCTGGCAACATGAAACTTCCAAGGCCTAACCCTGCCCTGAGAGAGAAAAGAAAGGGACAGAGTTAACATAGAGAAAAAACAGCATGAAGTCAGTGCAGCGAGAGTGAAAGGACTATTAGGACAAGGAATTGAGTTCGCCATTCCATTTTAGGCTGGACTTCTTATTGAGCCATGGAAATGAACTCTATATGTAGATTATCCCTTTAAATCATGGGAAAGATATGCATTTGGGGAGATGATTGTTTAGATTTGTGTGTGGATTTGAGCAAAGGTGTTTGTGATGGACTAAGTGATATTAATCCCATAAGATGCTTGAACAGAGATAGGGATGAGAAGCCCTCTGCGCCAGTGAAGAAGTGCGAAGATATCTCTGTTCCTTGGGATGAAGAATCCTTTGCCTTTGGAGTTATTCATCTTTAAAAGCTGACACCCCAGTATGCAGGAGTCTAAGACCCATGACCCATGAGCAGCTTGGGAAACTGCTAATGGGAGGGGTCATGAAAGCAGGTTTCCCCAGGCAGCTGTTTTTGTGACAGTTAAAACCCACAAGAGAACTGTTCTAGGTTGTCAGTGGGATCCATGACTCTGAGACTCCTCTCCTAAAGACTGGTGAAAAACTATTTTCAAATGGTGAAACTGACTGAAAATCACAGGTTTTGCCTCTTTATGTTGTTTTGTAGGAAAGTGAACAGTTTGTAAGGGGAGGGAAGAGTGTTTTTTTAGTTTCATTCTGTTTTGTTTTAGTTTTTTTCCCAAATTTCTTTTTCCATTCTTTTAGTGTGTGTTAATAAAACTATTTGTTTATTTTTAAGCTTGAGCCTGCTTTGCTTTTCTCCTAATCTTTCTCCCACAAAAAGAGAATAAACACTAGGACCACCACATTAAATTTGGCAACCAGAATTTGGCGAACGTGAAACCACTACACATACATGTCTTAAAAATCATCTATGTGTGAGGAGAAAGGGAAAGTGATGTGTTCTGACAGAGCAGGAGCAGTGGTGTTTTACCCCCTGACATCTGGGTCAACAATCTCCATAGAATCACTGGAGAAAAGCAGATTCACAATTTACATTCTCCTATTTCCTCCTCTTGTCACTGCCTATCATGGGGACCTGTGTTCCTGGTGTGGGCTGCACCTTACACATCTCAGCAGTATGAATTCCCACCACTCCTTCAGTGGAACACCAACACAGACACACAACACAGAGAGCTGTACCTTTCCAGTCAAGGTTGAAAGGTCATCTCCCCCAATGACTTTGATATCTCCAGTTGACTGATCATTCTAAGAAAGAGGGTGAACATTAGCATGACAAGAATTAAACTGATTTTCTTCTTGCAGTAAATATCAGAACTGTGAAGTACACAACTAGTAAATGCTAAAGCTTTCAGAAGCACGTCAGCAACAGCATGTCTCTATGAACAAAGAAATTACAAGTAATCAACTTCAAAGATGGTATTTCAGATTAAAGACTGTTTGGCAAGAGATTTGCATCAACATAGGCATCATCTCTCATCTGTGACCATTATATATGCATATGTATCTAAAAAGCAAGGACTTACTATGCATTCTCTACAGATATAGAAACAGGACAAAAAGCACTTCTGGTTTCCAAGCTACAGGATGCTATATAGCTGGTAATTTACATTTTAATTTTATTGCTTTAGAAAGTCTTACTCTGAATAAGAATAGTCAACCACAACAAGAATAGCCAGCAAACAAGGCACTGATTGCTATTTAGAACAATGGGCTACAAAAATAGCCAGAAAAGCTTATGTTTGGTTTACAGCCAGTCTTGGTAATAAATCAAATTAGTTCTTATACAATTGAACAGTAACACAGATACACCATCACTACACTGCACTTTGCTTCAGTAATTCTAAACTGTGATAAAAATGTAAATGAACTGTTATATAGGAAAGTTAAAAACAGCTGCCAGGAGTACCTCACTGTTGCCACATTCTGTGAGTTTTGTGAGATGTTTATAGTTCTGTAGCTGAGTTCTCACGTCTGTACCATAAACAATCATTGTTTTCTACATTCCTTTCTGATGAAAGTCATCTGATTGACTTCTAGCCTGGCCAGTGGGATGGAGAGGTGATAACCTTGTTCTCCGATCCCTGGTCATTGTTCAGAATCTATATAAGCGAGGTCTTAGTAAACAATAAAGTTATTTTCTTCAGCCTTCTTGGAGTCAGATTCTGTGAGTATCCATTTGTGTCCTCTAGCGACACCTCACAAATCTTTGCAGTTTACTAAACTCACTCAACTGACTTTAAACCTTGACAGTGTCTCAGTTCCTATCAGATGTCATATGCAGGTGCTACATTCCTAAGTAATGAAAGGGTGTTGCTGTGTGCAATTTTGTGTTTTAATACCCTATGGTTTATTCTTCCCCCCCCCCCCCCCCCCCAGGGTGTAGTAGTTTAGCCTGGGTTGTCTGTCTTCTCTAATACCTACCCCTATTCCCGAATGTTCCCTGTCAATCCTTCCTGGTGCCAGCCCCTGTCTGAACTGCCCATTGGGGAGTCCCCTATACCTTGAGGCTCCATTGGTCTGCTTATATAAATCTCATCACATTAGCCTTCCCACTGGGTTTATGTTTTGTAAACTTCACTTTGTGTCCCTCCTTGGTCTTCTCCCTATTGGCCCCTTGATCCCCAAACTCCACCCTGCTTCTGTCCCTTAAAACCCATGGTCCAGGTTTGTCCCCGGTCTTCACCTCTGCACTGTATTTGAGTTATGTAACGTTAATAAAGGAATCTCGGACTGCACGTGAAGCCCACCTTCGCTCCTTTTTACACTGACCAGCAGCAACCGCTTAGGACTCTAGGACCCCGGGGGTTGTGTCGTGCCTCCGCAAAGTGCCTTATCACCAGGCACGAGACAACAAAAGGGTGAAAAAACAGTTAAAGATTTCTGACATTGGTTGTAACCAGATTTCCACAGGCAAGAACTTTGTTTAATCATTAAGCAATGTTTTAATTATCTTCAGGAGCCTTATTTCTGTGTTCAGTACTGGTAAGGCTTTCATGCTTCATGGTTTAACACATAAGAGTTTTACTGTTTAAATCTGTTGTCACTGCTGGAAAACAATAATGTTTTACAGGATTGTAACTCCTGACTTAAGTGACTCCAAGATCACCTTTTAATGTGGTATTTTAAGTTCCTTACAGTATCTGCTGTAAGGTTTGGTTAGCAGAGACCTTTCAGAATACTGCTGTGACCAGCCTAACCAGAGTTTACCAAGTACTCCACTGAAAATCCCTATTTTCACCAGTGACAGTGCAACACATCCACTGTCTTTTGGCTGCCCTTCATGACTATACAAACAACATTTGCTAATTTCCATGCTTAAATGCAGGAGACTGGTGTGTGGTAATGCATTAATTTGGTTTATATTGTGTTTTATCGGATTTGTAATCTGTATCGTGATTTTTCCTTACTTATCTGTAACCTAATTCTCTTCCACTGCCACTTCTCCCTGATTGGATGGTGTCTTGTCCCTGCCTCTGGGCCCTGCCCCCTGGGGAAAAAGCCCCCGGACGGGCGGGGCCGAGGTCTCTTTGGCACCAGCAAGCTATTGGGAAGATCTCTAGCCAAGCAGGGCAGGACTGGAAAATAAAGCAATATTTTCCCCCCGGACAAAGAGCAGGCTCTTTCTTTTTGCCATCGGCGGTCGTCTAGTCTCGTGGAGAAATACCACAACTGGCGCCTTACGTGCGGTTCGAAGCCACAAAAGGTTCCCAAAAACCTGGAAGAACCACTCAGGGAGCACGTGGCCAAGGAATCCCACGCAGAGACAGACCCGTCAAGCTTGGCGTTCGCTGTGGAGTCTCCGAAACACAGGATTCAACAGGCCAGGGCTGCAGTTTTCTCCTTTGGACTCAAAAAACCCATCGGAGTGCTGCAAAGAAGCCCCCTGAATGGCAGGCTGCTCCCAGAGAAAGTGATCGCATGTTCGTGGAAAACTAACCCTGGGAACTGAGACTGGAAGCTCTTTTTGCACCAAAAAGGGTCAGTCTCAGGCAAAAGGAGTGATTGGGAAAGAAGGGAAAGGAACGCTGGATTTTCGGTGAGTATCACTTTCGGTTTTCTAAGGGAAAATCTTTTTAAGGGGCATTAAACCTCAGAGAAAAGAGTTTCTCCTTTTGTGGAAGGTTTTTGCTTTCAGAGTAAAAAACCTTCAAAGTGCTTTCTTTCGGCAGCCTGGGGGTGGGTGGAAAAGGAAACTGCTTCCCCTTTTTTTTTTTTTTTTTCTCTCTCCAGCGAGGTATTTTTCCTTTCGGTTTCGCAGTCACAGTTAAAAAGGGAACATAGAAACTTAAAATCTGAGCCAAAAATGGGTTCTAAGCTATCTGTGTCTCAACAAAGAGCCTATTATCAAATTTTAAGTATCTCAGAGGATGGGAAAACCCATTTTTCCAAGAAGCAATTAAAAAATTTCCTTCGGTGGTTATTTGCTCAATTTCCAGATGTATCATCTAAGCAAATAAGCTCCCCAGAATTTTGGGAAACTGTTGTAAAAAAATGTTCTCAATCAAGCTCCCCTAATGATAAAGAAAAAGCAAATTTTGCTCTTTGGAGCTTGCAGATTTTATTTGCAATGCAAAAACAAAATGAAAAGAAATAAAAGCTGGTTCCTTATGGACTTTCCCCAGTTTCCTCAGTTTCTCCCTATCCTGACCCCAAAATCCCTTCCCCATAATCGGATATTCCTCAAGAAACCCCTAAACTTTCCCCAAAACTCCCTTCTTCCCCTGTTGGTAAACCCTGGATTCGGTTTGCTTTTACAGGCAGTCCGAGTACACAAAACCCCCATCTTAGTGAATCCCATGAGACATAAACTTTAGAGAATTAAGGATTTTTAGAAGGGTTAAGATTTTAGTTAGAGACAAGCTTCGCTGAAAGTAGATAGGTAGGCTTTGCTGAAATTAAAAGTTAGTAATTAACTAAAAGAAATTGAGTCTGGGATCACTCTCCCATATTAGAATAACTGATTACTTGTCAACTTTGTTTGGTTAGCTGGGTTTGTAATAAAGAATATTGAAACTGATGAATAGTTTTTAGGAACATAAGACAATTGTAGGCCTCCTTTGCCCAGGAACTCATTGAACGGTCATGAAGACATGAAGTGGGAGTCCTACCAAGGGTTCATTTATCACATTTGCATTGAAAAAGTAGAAAGGTCAGAGCGAGGAAGACTTCTTTACTTCCTCATTTTGGTGACCCCTCCCCATGAAAAGGACCACCGACCCATTTCAAGGAACAAACTACGCATGCTTAATAGCTTTTGAGCTAATTATCATACGAAGCGGGGAATGGGATGTACCAGGGTTATGAATATGCATTTGTATTTTGGATATTCAATGCTTTTGTAAATAAAAGGACTCTGTAATCACCTGTAAATTGCGGTGTGTATTTGGGAGCTATCCCGCACACTGTCCGGCGCTGTAATAAACATACACTTTCTAACTCTAAACTGTTAGAGAGTTTTTGTCCGTTACAGTTGGGTATCGATACTAGATCAATACCCATATTTCTTTAATAAGTCATTTTGGCGAGCCAGGCAGGAGACTGCTCTCTCTGGCCGTGGGGCCAGTGGGGTCCGGGACCCCTCTGGGCGCCCACCCGGAATTTTCTGGGAAGAGGGCTCCTGCGGTCCCGCTGACTACCCGGGGAAAGACCAGAACCTGCTGGAATTACGGACAAAAGGTATGTTTATACTTGAAAATAGGTACCTTTCTGGTATAAGGCGGTTGGTAAGTCACTGAGAGACGTCTCGTGCACAACGCATGCCTCGGTTGCTCTGCAGAGCCTGGTTTAGCTTGGTTTGGTTTGGTAACCCGTGTCCCGTGGTGGGGAGCGGCAGCCGGTTTTTGTTGTGCCTTGATAATCTGTGTCCCGTGGTGGGGACAACAGCGGCAATAGGATAACCGGTCTTGTTGTCAGTTTCTGGTTTAAAGGTACCTTTGTCATCCATAATTCGAGAGGCTAGCCTGCGTTTTAAGACGCAAAGGGTCCCGTTGTGGGTCGCAGAAAATCCTGATTGCGGCTCCGCGTGCCGTGTGTGTGTCTGTGTGTGTAGTGTGCACGGATTTGTGTTTTGTAGGATTGGCGTGTTTAGGCTGTGGAAGAATTATTGGTGCACCATGTGTGTTGTGTTTTGTAAGTGAGTTGATTTATGTGATTTGAAGTGTGTTATTAGCCTGTGTAAGTCAAAGGGAGTGATTGGCATAATCATTAGGGGTGATTTGTTTCTCCAGTAACCAGAGGGGAATCCGGGCTTTGTAGCCTCGGGTCATGACTTTTCGCTTTCTGTAAGACCCCGGAAAGCGTTTGGCGAATGTGTATTGGAATTAAGAAGAGACATTTTTGCTTGTTTGTGAGGTTTGCCGTTGCTAGAGTGCGTGGTAATACTTTAAAATTTTAGTTTTGTAATCCCTAACCCCAAAAAGGCAAAGAGACAGTCTGGAATCAGGGTAAACCCCCCCCCCCCTTCTTTTTGTTGTAAGAGAGAGATTTGTGTGGAGTCCCAGCTGAAATCCTTGAGATTTTGGCGAGACCTTGTTAAAACATGTGGTTGAGTGTGCTTAGAGTTGCTAGCTAGGGACTCCTGTGTTTTGTGAATTTAAAACTGTTGGTGTTTAGAGTTAGGTTTTTGTGAAAAAGAAAAAAAAAAAAAAAGAAAAAAAAAAAAGAAAAAAAAAAGGAAAAAAAAGAAACACATAAAACCACCAAACTGGTTGTGTGCAGAGAATCCAGAGCTTGTGTTCAGCTTGGCTGGAGTAGCTGAGAGATTTTGGTGTTGAGAACAATAATATATCTAGAGTAAGGCATAACAGAAGACTTAGTTTGATAAGTGATTAATAACCAGCCATTTGAGTGAACTGCCTAACTGCATTTTTTTTCCCTTTTATTGAATAAAAAGGAACTCTCTCCCTTGTGGAATAACTGCATTTTTTTCAACAGCTGCTGTCCTAAGCCTTATCCTAAAGAACATTGCTACCCTGTGTCAGAGGTTATAATTAATTTTCTTAGAAAACTAACATTTTGTTTTATTCCTTTGTTTATTAGCAAAATTGTATGCCCAGGAATAGGAGACACAGGAATTGAGGACCTGGTTTAGAGGAATTCCCCTGCTCAAGGAAGGATTGCTATTGTAACCCGTGGATTGTATTTTGTTGTGTAGTTTGCCAGGAGTTGTGGGTCAGACAGGTACTCAGGTGGAAAGCACCTAGGAGTGAAATTTGTAATTTCTGTTGTACACAGGAACAAAAGGCTACCCAGACAGCTATACGGATTTTGTTGGTAACTGGTCAGGAAGCTCACGGTAGTAGTAGAATATTTAAATTGTTAGAGAACGGAATTTCAGGGACTTTATCCTAATGAGCCAGATCAATTAGCACAGCTTACTCATAGTGAAAGGGCTGGAACGAGCAATTCCTAAAACCATAAATTGGTCAGCCCTATATGCCATTAAACAGAGTCCCTCTCAAACACCTTCTGAATTTTTAGATCACCTGCGGGATGCGATGCGACGACATACCACCCTGGATCCTGAATCGGATGAGGGGAGACAACAACTAATAAACTTATTTTTAGGACAATCCACAGGAGACATCAGGCGGAAACTTCAGAAGATCCGGGGTCCAGAGGGTCGAGATTTAGAGACTTTACTGGATGAGGCGTAGAGAGTCTTTAGTAATCGGGAAGAAGGATATAAACAAGGAATGAAGAGACTGGTAGCAGTAGTAAGGGAGGGAGAAAAGGAGAGACATGAGCAAGGTCCACCGAGACGAGGACCATCCCAATTGGGAAAAGATCAGTGCGCATATTGCAAGAAATTCGGACACTGGAAAACCCAGTGCCCAGAGCTACGAAGAAGTGACGAGCAGAAAAAAAAAAAGGGATCGGAGAAGGGAAAGGGTGGTCACTCATGTGAAGGAAGATTGAGGAAGACCGGAGAGCCCTACCCTAGGGGACCCTCTGGTTATAATTAAACTGGGGAACAAAGAAAAAGAAGTGGAGTTTTTAATAGACACAGGGGCAACATTTTCAGTATTGAACAAGGCCCTAATACCTGTAACCAATGATTATGTTATAGTAAAGGGGGCAACTGGCCAATCTGAAAGAGCTTATTTTTGCAAACCATTGAAGTATAAATTGGGAAAACAATGGGGGATTCATAGATTTTTATATATGCCTAATGCTCCATCTGCACTTTTGGGCAGAGATCTGCTAGAGCAGCTGGATGCAAAAATAGTATTTAAAAATGGGGAAATTAGTTTGGAGGTAAAGGACCATCAATATGTAGAGCTGCTAAGTCTAATGCTAATTACCAGAGAAATTGAAGCTGTAAGTGAAGAGGAGAATTTTCAGAAAATAATGGATCAAGTGTTTCCTGGGGTGTGGGCTACTAACATACCAGGAAGAGCAAAGAATGCATTACCTGTACAAATTAAGCTCAAGGAAGGGGAACGACCAGTAAGAGTCAAACAATATCCTCTAAAAAAAGAGGATAGAGAAGGGATTAGTCCAATCATAGAAAACTTTTTACAAATAGGATTACTAAAAGAGTGTCAATCTGATTTTAATACTCCCATTTTGCCAGTAAAGAAACCTGATGGGTCGTATAGGTTAGTACAAGATTTAAGAGCTGTTAACAAAGTAACTGAAGACTTGTACCCAGTAGTTGCTAACCCTTATACCTTATTAACACGTTTAACACCTGAACTAACCTGGTTTACCGTTTTAGACCTGAAGGATGCTTTCTTTTGCCTCCCTCTCCACGAAGCCAGCCAGAAAATTTTTGCATTTGAATGGGAGAACCCCAAAACTGGAAGGAAAAATCAGCTCACATGGTGCGTACTACCACAAGGGTACAAGAACTCCCCCACTATATTTGGGGAACAGCTTGCAAAGGATTTAGAGTCTTGGGAACCTCCACCAGGCGAAGGACAGTTACTCCAGTACGTGGATGATCTCTTAATAGCCACCCGGACCCAGGAGACATGCGTAGACTGGACGGAGCAGGGATCTTCAGTGGACAAAGGAAGCCACCCAAGCCTTCAACCAGCTAAAGAAGGCTCTTATGTCAGCTCCAGCCCTGGGACTTCCAGACCGGGAGTATAGGAGAACCAGTGATCCATGATTGCTTGGAGACCATCGAAGCCACCTACTCCAGCCGCCCGGATCTGAAGGACACCCCGCTCAAGGATGCTGAGACCTGGTTTACTGATGGAAGCAGCTATGTCGTCAGTGGGAAAAAGCATGCTGGGTATGCAGTTACCACAAGCAGAGAGGTAATAGAATCTGGACCATTACCAGCTAACACCTCAGCGCAGAAGGCTGAGATAATTGCCTTAACTCAAGCATTAGAGCTGGCAAAAGGAAAAGAGATCAACATCTACACGGACTCAAGGTATGCATTTGGAGTAGTTCATGCACATGGAGCCATTTGGAAAGAGAGAGGACTGTTGAACTCACAAGGAAAAAGCATCAAGCATGCGCAAGAGATACTGAGACTGCTAGATGCAGTACAGCTACCTGAGAAGGTAGCCATCATGCATATCAAGGCACACCAAAAAGTGAGCTCTGAATTAGAGGAAGGGAATATGCTGGCAGACAGAGAGGCAAAAGACGCAGCTAAAGGTGAGATACTTGATGAGACAGTTGAAGCAGCCCTAATCCCAGATGGAAAAATTCTTATTAAAGGTAAACCAATATATACCAAAAAAGATAAGAAACTTATTAAAGCAGAAAAAGCAAGTTATAATCAGGAAGGATGGGCTGTGACAGAAGAAGGGAAACTCGTAGTACCTTCTTATTTATTGTGGTCATTAGTACAGAAAGAACATGAGAAAACACATTGGGGAATAGATGCCCTGTATAACCATTTGAAAGAAAGAATTATGGCTAGAAAACTACAGGGCACTGTGATCCAGGTAACTTGCCAATGTGGTCTTTGCCTCCGAACTAATCCTAAGAATACCCCAAAACCTAAAGTTGGACAAATTGGGAAAGGTTGTGGCCCTGGGCAACAGTGGCAAATTGATTTCACAGAATTACCCAGAAAAGGAGGATATCGTTACCTTTTGGTATTAACTGATACCTTTTCAGGCTGGCCAGAAGCTTTCCCTACTAGGACAGCTAAGGCCCGAGAGGTTACCAAAGCACTGTTGCAAGAAATAATACCAAGGTTTGGAGTTCCAGCCACCATATCCTCAGATAGAGGGCCACACTTTATTTCAAAAATTGTGCAACAAATAAGCCACCACCTGGGGATAGATTGGGAATTGCATACTCCATATCACCCGCAATCAAGCGGCCAGGTAGAAAAGATGAACCATTTGATTAAACAACAGATTGTGAGATTAGGACAATAAGCAAATTTGCCTTGGCCCCAGGCTCTCCCATTGGCATTATTGCAAATTCGGACTAAGCCGAAGACAAAAGAAAAATTAAGCCCCTTTGAAATATTATATGGGAGACCATATGCAGTCCAAGAAGGAACAAGCCCCATACAAGTAGGGAAAGAAACCCTACACAAGTATATAGTAGCTCTGAACAAACAGCTAAGAGAAAATTGAAAAACATGTGGCTGGAGCTCAAAACAGAGAATTAGATGGGCCAGTACATGATGTACAACCTGGGGATTATGTGTATGTTAAGTCTTTTGCAGATAAGACCCTAGAACCACAGTGGGAAGGATCATTCCAGGTGCTCCTCACTACCTTCACTGCAATCAAAATTAAAGAACAGAAGGCCTGGATCCATCACTCCCGAGTGAAGAAAGCCCCTGAAGGAATTTGGAAGGTGACACCAGGTGACAACGAACTAAAGCTGAAACTCACCCAGAACAGCGAGTAAATGGACTTGTAAGAATCATGGACAAAATGGAAAAAGTTTTAACTATTGTAGCCATTGTCGTAATAACAGGAGTCAAAACACACTCAGACAATCAAACAACTCTGCTTGTATACATAGGACAAGGTTGTGTCTGTCTCAGGACAGCATGTCCCACCATAATGATAGACAATCTAGTTATGAATAAGACTCAATTTAATTTATGTGTTTGTAACTTTGTTAAAATTGAGGGGTGTGATTTTTCTTATCGGGCACCTGTAATATCACATCAGTATATAAAGGCCAACTTAGTTACTGTACAAGAAATACTGCCTGTGCCCATAGGGATGAATCTGACTTTAGTTGCTCAATTATTAGAACATCAAGAATTGAAAGAAATTTTGAAAGAAATTAAAAATGCAGGGAAAAAGACTCTAGTCACCATACAACATGACACAGAAACCATCAAAGGAGTTTTTAAACGATTTGAAGAACACTTGTCTCATCATTGGTGGGATGTGCTTTTTGGATGGTCACCCACAGCCACTGGTATACTTAATGCTTTAGTTCACCCCATTATTGTGTTGCTCATTTTAATTAGTATAAGTTTAATATTGTCCATTGTGATGCTTGTTTGGAATTGGAGGATGCTGCGGAGGATGACAGCTTTAACCTCGCTGTCAAAGGCATATGGTTTAGTTTTGAGAGACACTAGGCATGTATCTTGGGCAGATGAAGAAAAATCCCCATATTGAGTAAAAGAATTTACTCATCCTAAAGAAGAAGTGGGGAATGAGACATAAACTTTAGAGAATTAAGGATTTTTAGAAGGGTTAAGATTTTAGTTAGAGACAAGCTTCGCTGAAAGTAGATAGGTAGGCTTTGCTGAAATTAAAAGTTAGTAATTAACTAAAAGAAATTGAGTCTGGGATCACTCTCCCATATTAGAATAACTGATTACTTGTCAACTTTGTTTGGTTAGCTGGGTTTGTAATAAAGAATATTGAAACTGATGAATAGTTTTTAGGAACATAAGACAATTGTAGGCCTCCTTTGCCCAGGAACTCATTGAACGGTCATGAAGACATGAAGTGGGAGTCCTACCAAGGGTTCATTTATCACATTTGCATTGAAAAAGTAGAAAGGTCAGAGCGAGGAAGACTTCTTTACTTCCTCATTTTGGTGACCCCTCCCCATGAAAAGGACCACCGACCCATTTCAAGGAACAAACTACGCATGCTTAATAGCTTTTGAGCTAATTATCATACGAAGCGGGGAATGGGATGTACCAGGGTTATGAATATGCATTTGTATTTTGGATATTCAATGCTTTTGTAAATAAAAGGACTCTGTAATCACCTGTAAATTGCGGTGTGTATTTGGGAGCTATCCCGCACACTGTCCGGCGCTGTAATAAACATACACTTTCTAACTCTAAACTGTTAGAGAGTTTTTGTCCGTTACAGTTGGGTATCGATACTAGATCAATACCCATATTTCTTTAATAAGTCACCCAAGCTAGTCTTAGTTCGGAAGGGGGGGGTCACAAGATGGAGGGGACTCCTTTGTTCCCCAAAATGGCTGAAACCATGTGCTCTCGACTCATGAGGACCCTCTCTCTTTGTTTGTCCCTCCTTCCCACAATCCCTTTCGCAATCCTATCCTCTCCCCAGACCCCTCCTTCCATTTGGTGCTGCCCCCGGCACTGCCCTCTCCTCTGACTCTGCCCCCTACCCTCAAACCTCCACCCTCCAACTCCACCCTGTGTGACTCAAGCCTCCAGCCCCTCCCTGCCCCTGGTTCCCATGGTTTCCCCACCCACAGTCCCAGTTCCCATGCCCTGGGGGAAGGGGGCGGGGGTGGAGCCGGGAACCCAGAAGCAGGAAATTATCCCGGCTTCTCTGCCACCCCTGTCACATACCGATGGTCAAAAAGAAGGGGTGGTGTCCACAGTAATTGGGACCCCTTCCCCCAACAAGCGATTCAGGATTTGTGCAAAGCTCAGGCCAAATTAGGACACGAAAGTGAATAGTTTCGCAGCCTTTTAAAAGCAAATTTAGCAGGGAATCCTATAGTTCCCTTTGACTTCAGGCAGCTTTTTTCTGCCCTCCTTTCATCCACACAGTTTAGGCTTTGGGACTCCACATGGAAAAAAAGATTAAGAGATTTACTTCCGGAGCTTTGGCAAAATCCTGAAACGGCTGTTGATAATAATAATTTGCCAATTCGATTAGAACATCTATGTGGTGATGGTGAATGGATCGCAGCACTCAAGCAAGCTCAAGAAATTCCTTTAGCTGTTTCAGAACGCATTAAAGAGACTGCTTTAAAAGCATTCTTTTCAATTCAGCCCGATGAGTCCTTCCAACCTTACAGTAAAATAAAGCAGCTTCCATCAGAACCTTTAGTAACGTCTGTGGAGTGATTAACCCGAGCTATCGAGTTACAGGTTAAGAATGAAGGAGCCCAAGAACAGGTCCTGAAGGAGATGGCACTGACCAATGCAAACGAACAGTGCAAGGCAGCTATCCTCAGCCTGCCCATGGAACCGGCTCCAACTTTAGATGACATGCTGCACGTATGCACCCAGAAGGTCCCTTTCATGACAGCACACCTTAATCACAGTTCCAGAGATGCATTCAGACCACTGCAAAGAGCTGCCACAGCAGACGCCATGCCCCCTGTGCCTGTGCCACAGCCACCACCTAAGAGAAGAACAACATGTCTCCTGTGTGATCAGGCTGGACATTGGGCATCTCAATGCCCTTTAAAGAAGCAATTTCTGGACTTTCGGGACAATGGGGGTGGGAGGTCTCAAGAGTTCAAAGGGAATTTTTCAAAAAACTAAAATGTCAGTGCTTACTTGCCCAGCGTGCCGACATAAATAGGGCAAATCTGAGGGGGGGGGGGGGGGGAGAAAAAACTAAAAAAATGCAAATGTTAAATTAAATAATCCTGTTATAATCAGTTCTACCTTTCAGCAGAAGTCACCAGATATGACCCTTCTAGATCATGACGTAAGCAGACCATGTCTAACCACAGAATGTCTCCAAAAGCCTTTTAGGTTACAACTGACAGAATCCTTGCACCTAAGTGACACAGACTGGCATTTAGGTTCATTGGATCTACAAGTGCTAGGCTCCTGGCAACATGTTGGCAGTAAGTATGTCATCCTTGGGGACACCAAGTACACACTGAGAGAGATCGAGATCCTTCCTGGTCTCGTCTCATTGAACCCTAAACAACTAGTTCTCTGGTTGCGCTGTGTCCGTCCACCTTTGTTTCTGCCTAAGGGGCAGATAATAGCTCAAGCAATTCCAGCACCTGACCTGTTCCCTGAAGAAAACAGCACAAGGAACAAACACCTTGATGTTTGCCTCACACAAGTTATTTGGAGGGGCAAACTCATAATAGGGTGTGAGGTCCATCACAGTGGGGAAGTAATAAACCTCAAAAAAGTTTTGGACACAGGCACGGATGTAACAATTGTACCGGAAAGGATGTGGCCCTCACATTGGGAACTGCAAAATGTGGCCGGGCACGTAGAAGGTAGAGGGGAATGAAATGGGCAAAACAATCAAAAAGTGTTGTGCAAATTAAGGGGCCAAACGGACAATTGGCTACACTGCGTCCATTTGTTTTAGATTATTCAGAGCCCTTGTGGGGGAGAGACCTGATGGCCCAGTGGGGGTCACGATTGGCATTCCAGTTGCCCCCCCGGTTTTTCAGGCTGCGGCCACTGAAGAGCGCCCTACCCAGAAACTCAAATGGAAAACTGATTCACCAGTCTGGGTAGAGCAGTGGCCACTCAGTAAAAAAAATTGAAGGCGCTTCAGGAGTTAGTGGATGAACAGCTAGCTAAAGGCCTCATTGTGGAAACCTATTACCGTGATTCGCAAAGCAGTCACACGGAGAAAGATTTTCCAGCGCAGAGGTTTCTCCGATCTGGCTCAAGGCTGAGTCCAGGCCGAGAGAGAGCCTCTTTGTTTATTTCTTACTTTTTATACATTTATGGGTCTAGCAGAAGATTGGCTTCTGGGGTTTTTCACTTTTCAGTGAAGTGGCTAAACCAACTGTCAGTTACAATTGTTTTCAGGTTAGAAATATGCAAACAAAGGACAGAAAATGAAAAACAAAGGATTTGTTTATGTTACATATGTGGGAAAAAGGTAGAACTGCTTCTAATATTGTACAGTAACTAAAAGATCTGACTCCATTTTATGAAAATTCAAAAGGCCATAAAAAACTCAGAAAAACCAGGGTAACAGAAACCACGTCTCCGTGGAATTCCCCAGTCTTTTGTTGGGGAGGATGAGGCCAGAAAGCCCTATAAATATGACTGCTTAGACTCTGAGAATGTGAAACCTGTAAGTGAGAAAGAATTGAAAGCAAGTTTTGATGTTTGAGAGCTACTGGATATCTGGGAAAACAGTTATGTGACCAGCTGAAGGTCACCTGCAGCCAGACCCAGAGGTCAAATGGAATGTTCTGTCTCACCCCCAATGTATGGTTCATCCCACACCTGTAACCCTCCCCTGAAGTATCAGGTATCTGTAACCCCATTGGCCTAAGTCCTGTTCCAGCCCACCTTGAAGCCCCCTGATAAGGGGTTCCGAGGGGGCTGGACGCTCTCTTTGCCTGGCACCCTTCCCCAAGGACTTTCCTCTCTTGGAATTTCCTCTCCCTACCTCTCCCTTCCCCCACCTCCTAGGCCTTGCCATGAGCTGCAGTCTGGCAGCTCAGAGCAAGGCCTCATATCCCTTACAATAAACCTCATCTTCTGAAACCCAACTTCAGAGATCTCTCGTCTACATTCATCCACACCGTCCCGGAGTCAGCAGCGAATCAATTTCTACAGATTGGCGCTCAACATAGAAAACACCGACCCAGCCTTTCAAGCTGTGAGAAACTTCCTCATGTACGGTAACCAAATTACCAGTTGTAGTCTAATCGGTGTCGTGAGCACGGCATATCGTTGCTGGGCAGCGTGAGGCTGGAGGTCTTAAAATTTGCCGAGGGCAAAACCTTGAGCATGAGGATCGTTACTAAGTAGCAAACACTTGGAGCTCTGAAGAGGTTTTGCCTCGCATCCCTCGATCAGACGGCCGCTGCTGAGCGGCGGCCACTGGAGGTCTCAGAGGGACCTTTGCCGTGGCTACTTGCCAAGTGCACCGAGCACAGGCGGGCACTGCTTTCCACTGCCCACACTGAAGCTCTGAGTGGAGGTTGGAGTCCCCGAGCACGGAAAAGCCGTTCCTGAGTCACGCCTGAAGCCGGAGCTCTGAGGGTGACCCCGTGCAGTGTCCTGAGAGCCGACTGGAGTGTCTGGCCAACCCCCACGTCGGATCTCGAGTGAGGACCTGCTTCTGCGACATCGAGGTGAGCTACACTGGTGTAAAAATGGGACATTCCCAATCTGCCCTTGATCGAGATCTCTATAAGCAACTTAAGCATCTTTTACGCTGCAACAACAGTACTTTACATAAGCAAGAGCTAAAAGACCTTTTAGAATGGACTCTAGTTAACTTTCCCAATGCTGACCACTCAGCAGTATTTACCAGAGACTTTTGGGACTCAGTTGGAAATAGACTCTAATGATACTTCACACAAGTATTTCACTGTCTCTGAGCTTGTCCCATCGTGCAGAGCTCTGGTCGAGCTCTTTGCTGCAAAAAACGCCGCTGCAGCCGCTCCGCCTAATCATGCTGTTCCCAGATATCTCCTCCGCGCGGCCGCGGGTCTGCAGCAGAAACCACCCCCCGCCTCCCCCCCGCGCCACGTGGTTTCAACTTCCACTGCCCCGCCGAGCGCCGTGGCCCCACCCCCCGCCTTCGTGGTCGCAGCGCCCGTTCCCTTGGCCCCAGCCCCTCCACCGGACCCCACAGCCCCTCCCACCGCTCCCTCCATCCCCGCACCCTCGGTCCCATTCACCCCTGCAATCCTGGTTACCGGGGCTCCCTCCCCTTGCTCCAGTGTCATCATGTCGGGCCCTGTCCTCGCTTCCGCCCCTGCGGGCCCGCCCACTGACGGCATCGCAGCGGGGCATCTCGCCGCTGGCATCGCAGCAGCCCCGCGCCCCCCTTACCCCGCGGCTTTGGCTGTACCCCCCCTCCCCCCACGGGTCCCGCCGCTCCGCCAGCCACGGCTTTTGTGGCTGTGGCTGCCGCCGTTGCCGTCCTCCTGCACAGTCAGGCAGCCACACTTTTACAAGCGGCGCAGGCTCCCCTCGCTGCTGCCGACGTGGCGCTGGCGGTGCCACGGCTCTCGTCTGTGCCCACTGCTGCCTCTCGTTGAGTCCTGGTCTCCAGTGCCGGTGCTGGCGCCTGTGGCACCAGCAGCGGCGGCGGTGCCGGCGCCCGCACCATCAGTTCCCCTTGCGCACACTAACGCGGAGATGCCCGCCACTCCCCCTCATGTTCGGGTGCGTGCAGAGTGCCCAAGCCCCGCGCCGCGGCGGGTGCTCTGGCCCGTTCTCGTCCCTGCTGACGCACCATCGTTTGCGCCATGGGACGGAGCAGTCCAGCCCCTGACGCTGCCATGCGCCTTCCCTGCCGCGGGGCCTCCACCAGTGTCACCGTCCCCTGCCAGCATCCCCGGTGCAGCGGTGCCGGGCCTCTCTGTCTTCCCAGACCGCACAGCCCCTGCCCCAGCCCAGCCTGCGAGCTACCAGCGGCTGAGTGCCATGGCACAGACGGAGGCTGGCCATGCGCGCCCAGTCCCCGCTCCACGGCATGTCCCAGCCAGCCTTCCCGTTCCTGCCACCGCTGCGGCTGCGCCGGAAGCCGTGGCCGCCACTGGGCTAGCAGCGCCGCCACCACCCGACTTGTCCCCGTCACACAGTGACGCTCCGGGGCCCCCTGCTGCGGCCCCGGCGTCTTCTGTGCCCACGGATGTTCTGGCGTTCCCTCCCGTGGCCACAGCCGCGGTCCATGCTGCGGTTCCTGCGCCTCCGCCGTCTCCCGCGTGCCCCATGTGGCCCGCCGCCATGATGCCTTACTACGCGGACTTTGTGCAACCCGTGCATGCGCAGTCTGTGCAACCCCCGCATGCACAGTTTGTGCAACCGCCTTTGATACAGCCTCCCGGTTCCCACATGTTCCATGCCGAAGTCTACGCTCAGCCGGATCCTGTTACAGTCCCATCACAAATAGTCCCCACTGCAGTGCGTCCTGCACAGCCCCCGACTCTACAGCCACCAGCAGTTTCTACGCAACCGCAGCCTCCAGCCGCCCTTCATCCTCCGCCGAGTCTGCACACAGCACAACAACAACATGATTCTACAACGACTTATATGTATCCTTCCGCGTCTCTTCCTCCACTGGACCTACATGCTACAACCACAGCTTCAAGCCTGAGACATCCTTCCCCAAATACAGGCTCTTCTCATATGTTTCCACTGACAGGCTCTGCGCCTCCTCCCCCTGCTTCCCTGCCTCTGCATCCTGCGTCCCTGCCTCTGCCGTCGCATCCTGCGCCCTACCCAAGCAGGACTGCACCACAGCTTAGCACACAAACCGTGCAATGAGAAGGGGGAGGATGGAATGTGTTGGAGTCCAGGGCATTCCTTTGGCTACCCTGGAGTGTCAGAGACCTGGACAGGGGTGTCTGGGACCCTGGCCCAGAGCCCAGAGGGACATTGGCTTTGATCCCAGTCCGTGGGAAAGGCTTCCTACACTTCAGGAAGGACTGCAAGCCACAAGAGTGTGAAAGATAGTAGTTTAGTTTATCACAGGGTGAAAAAACAGTAGATTTGGGGTTTTAGTATTGAAGTGAATGGGGGCAAGATGGAGGATTTGGGGCGTTGTCTCCTGCTTCTTCTTTCTTCTTCCCTCACTCCATTTTCTGCAGTGACGGTGGCACAAAGTAGTTTAAAGTGATAGGTATTGGCAAATAATGATAAATAAAGAATACGTAGCAATTAGTATAAAAGATAGAGACAGCCCCGCGCGGGAGGAGTCGAGGAGTCACCAGATGCCCGAGCAGCTGCAAAGACCTTTGTGGGGCACTGAGAAATTTGTAAGATAAGAAACAATAAATGAAGCATGCAACCTTGAAAAATCAGAACCTGAAGACTCTGTCTCTTTCTTGTGTTTGGCTCAGAGCTTTGCAGAGGGCAAAAAGACTTTAAAACCACCTGAATCTCGGAGAAAAAACCCGAGAGGAATGTGGCAGCCACTTTAACAAATACAGGACAGACAGAGAACTGTTTTGCCCTTGCAGCTGCCAACCCTCTTAAACCTGAACATCCACCACCACCAATCCCGATTCTGGAAGGTCCCCAGAAATGTTCTGATGACCTTCAACTGACAGACTGGCATGAAGTCACACGAGAAATTTGCAAAGAAGAAAATCTAAATCCTCTAGCCATGCCTGTGATATTCAGCCAGCAAGCCAGAGATCCCAGAACATGGACAGCTATCCCATCTCAGGACGTGAAAGAATCGCGAAAAGTGATAAAGGACAGTGGCATCTGCTCTTCATATTTTAAACAACTGTTAAAAAGTACCCTAGAAAGAACACACCAAACTCTAAAATGCATTTTAAGTCAAGAGAAAAGGGGGAAAGCCCAAGCTACACCTCAAAGGAAGTTGAATAAAGCCCTGTATGTTTATAATTTTCTGAACAGCTCTGCAAAAGAGCCTGATCCCCCCATTTACAGACATTTCTTGAACAATAAAAAGGTAAAACTGAAAGGACATCTCCCAGTTTCAATTAAAAATTTAGAATCAAGACAGTTAGAAGGACCATATAATCCTATAACATGGGGGAAGAGGTTTGTGTGTGCCTACACAGGAGGACTCAAGTGGGTCCCAGCGAAAAACGTGAAGCTGTACCATGCATCTAAGCCCGCTGACACACCCACATCAGCCAGTACTTCTGCAAACCAAGAAGCAAGCACCCAGACCTGAGCTGCGCAGAATCATCAGGAGAAAATGATCTGCCAAGAACAGCCCAAGAAAAGACTAGTGTTATCGTTTGCGGGCCTGCATGTTACTTTTGTTCTTTTGTTATAGTTCTTGTAGTGAAGCTTTACCTGTAAGTCAACCAAAGACGAATGTCTGGGTTGCTTTAGCCAAGTCTGCAGGCTCTGATACCATCTGTCTATCTGACAGAAGCCCTGACAAACCTTTTTTCAACCTGTTTAGTTGGAGTACCTTTTCCAAAAGATTTTGAAAATTTATGCTGTATGAATTTATCCGATCATTCTGTTTCTATTCATAAACAATTGCAAGATTTAAGAGATTTAGCTAACCAAATTACAACATATGACCCATCTTGGCTAGACAATTTGTTTGACAGTTTGAGCTTTGCACCTTGGCTAAAGGAACTTTGTAAGATAGGCTTGATTATTCTAATAGTAGTAATTGTAGTTTTAGTAGCAGTACCCTGCATACTTCACTGTGTGCAAAAAATAATGAATAAGACAGTGTCTAGTGTTTTAGTTGTTAATAAGAACGGGGGAGATGTTGGGGAGGATGAAGTCAGAAAACCCTATAAATGACTGCTTAGACTCTGAGAATGTGAAACCTGTTAGATATAATTGAAAGCAAGTTCTGATGTTTGAGAGCTACTGGATGTCTGGGAAAACTGTTATGTGACCAGCTGAAGGTCACCTGCAGCTAGACCCAGAGGTCAAATGGAATGTTCTGTCTCACCCCCAATGTATGGTTCATCCCACACCTGTAACCCTCCCCTGAAGTATCAGATATCTGTAACCCCATTGGCCTAAGTCCTGTTCCAGCCCACCTTGAAGCCCCCTGATAAGGGGTCCCGAGGGAGCTGGACGCCCTCTTTGCCTGGCACCCTTCTCTGAGGACTTTCCTCTCTTGGAATTTCCTCTCCCTACCTCTCCCTTCCCCCACCTCCTAAGCCTTGCCACGAGCTGCAGTCTGGCAGCTCAGAACAAGGCCTCATATCCTTTACAATAAACCTCATCTTCTAAAATCCAACTTCAGAGATCTCTTGTCTACATTCATCCACACCGTCCTGGAGTCAGCAGCGAATCAATTTCTACAGTCTTTGTTATAAAAAAGGCAAACAAAGGCAAGTGGTGGCTCCTCCACGATCTCCGTCAAATTAATAATGTCATTGAGGACATGGGTTCTCTCCAACCAGGGATGCCATCCCCAGTGATGCTCCCCCAAAATTTGAATTTGGCAGTTATTGATATCAAAGACTGTTTTTTCCAGATCCCTCTGCACCTTGACGACACCCCATGTTTCGCCTTCTCGGTCCCAATCCTCAACCGAGAAGCCCCAAGGAAAAGATACCACTGGAAATTTCTTCCCCAAGGGATGAAAAACTCGCCATCTATTTCTCAGCGGTACCTCTCTTCCCTGCTGTCCCCAGTGAACGCAACTGTAGGAGAAGCCATCATCCTGCACTACATGGATGATGTGCTCGTGTATGCCCCCAATGATGACTTACTGTCGCATGCACTTGAACTGACAATAGATTCTTTGGTTGCTGCAGGGTTCGAGCTTCAGGGGGAAAAGATTCAAAGGATGCTACCTTGGAAGTACCTGGGTCTGGAGACTGGTAAGCGGACCATTGTGCCGCAAAAATTGGTTGTCAAAAATAACATCAAGACCTTAGCAGATGTCCAGCAGTTGTGTGGGTCCTTAAATTGGGTAAGACCTTGGCTAGGTCTGACCACTGAAGACCTAGACCCCCTTTTTAATCTTTTAAAAGGGGGAGAGGAGCTAAGTTCTCTGAGGACCCTCACCCAAGAGGCAAGAGCAGCCGTAGAAAAGGTATAGGACGGTATGGCTACCAGACAGGCCAATGGGTGCAAATCAGACTTGCCATTTAAATTCATCATTTTAGGCAAATTGCCACACTTACACGGGATGATTTTTTAGTGGGAAAGAGTGGAAAAATCAAAAAAGGACAAAGACTGTAAGGATCCCCTTTTAATCATAGAGTGGGTTTTCCTCAGTCACCACCGGTCCAAAAGAATGACCAGGCCACAGGAACTGGTAGCAGAATTGATCCGGAAAGCCAGGACCCGGATCAGGGAGTTGGCAGGATGTGCTTTTGAGTGTATTCACATCCCAAATGAGATAAACTCAGGCCAAATCACAAAAGCAATGTTAGAGCACCTGATTCATGAAAATGAAGCTTTGCAGTTTGCTCTGGATAGCTACGCAGGTGAAATTTCAATTCATCGGCCTGCTCACAAATTATTTAGAGGACAAATTCAGTTCAAATTGTCATTAAAAAGTGTTCAGAGCAGGAGGCCTTTAAAGGCTTTAACCGTTTTTACAGATGCATCTGGAACATCTCATAAGTCAGTAATAACATGGAAAAATCCTCAAACTCAGCAGTGGGAGAAAGATATTGTCGAGGTAGAAGGGTTGCCTCAGGTAGCTGAGTTGGCTGCAGTTGCTAGAGCTTTTGAAAAGTTTCCTGAACCATTCAATTTGGTCACAGATTCGGCCTATGTAGCAGGTGTAGTATCCAGAGCTGAACAAGCTGTACTGAGTGAGGTCTCCAATTCTGCACTTTTCAACTTGCTCTCAAAACTAGTAAATCTGGTCTCCCACCAAGAGCAACAATTTTATGTGATGCACATCAGATCACACACCGATTTCCCAGGATTCATAGCCAAGGGCAACAGAAGGGCTGATGCTCTTGCTGCGCCTGCGGAGATGGCCCCACTCCCAGATATCTTTGGACAAGCCAAAATCAGCCATCAGCTTTTTCACCAGAATGCACCAGGCCTAGTCCGCCAGTTCCACCTAACTCGGGAGCAGGCTCGGGCAATTGTGTCAATGTGTCCCTCGTGCCAGCAACACGCACTCCCAGTCCTAAGTGCAGGAGCAAACCCCAGGGGATTGAACAGCTGTGAGGTATGGCAGACAGATGTGACCCACATCATGTCCTTTGGTAGGCAAAAGTATGTCCATGTATCTGTAGACACCTTTTCTGGAGCTGTCTATGCCTCTGCCCACACAGGGGAGAAGTCTAGTGATGCCATGAAACACCTAATACAGGCTTTCTCCTTCCTGGGCATCCCCAAATCAATAAAAACTGATCATGGATCCACGTACACATCCAAGGAGTTCAGAAGCTTCCTGCAGCAATGGGGAGTAGAGCACAAAACAGGCATCCCCTACTCCCCGACAGGTCAGGCCATCGTGGAAAGGACCCACCAAAATCTCAAAAGGGTCCTCAGCCAACAACATCAGTCTCTAAAATTAGAAACACCCCAAATCCAGTTGTCCAAAGCCTTGTTCACTCTGAACTTTTTAAATTGCACGTTTGAAAATCTTAACCCACCAATTGTGCGCCATTTCAGAGAGAACTGCCAACTGCAGCTGAAAGCAAAGCCTCTGGTAATGGTAAAGGATCCAGCAACCAGGGAAACAGAGGGTCCTCATGATCTGATCACCTGGGGTCGTGGGTATGCCTGCGTGCCCACTCCCTCAGGTCCCAAGTGGGTGCCTGCCAAGTGGGTAAAACCTGTCATCCCTAAAACTGCAAAGCCACCTGCAGAGGCCCCACAAGTGGCCAGTGCTGCCTGGAGGAGGAGAAAGCGCCGAACCTTCTCCTTCTAATTATCATTATTCCTTGACATGTTTTTCTAGACAGTTTTGTTTGCACTAAAGATCATTTTTCTTCTGCAACTTTAAAGGTACTCAAGGTCTGAACTTTGAGCATCTCCCACGAACCGAGCCTTCCTTCTTCTCAATTTAATAAGAAAAGGGGAACTGTTGTAATGCATTAATTGGGTTTATATTGTGTTTTACCGGATTTGTAATCTGTATCATGTGATTTTTCCTTACTTATCTGTAACCTAATTTGCTTCCACTGCCACTTCTCCCTGATTGGATGGTGTCTTGTCCCTGCCTCTGGGCCCTGCCCCCTGGGGGAAAAGCCCCCGGACGGGCGGGGCCGAGGTCTCTTTGGCACCGGCAAGCTGTTGGGAAGATCTCTAGCCAAGCAGGGCAGGACTGGAAAATAAAGCAATATTTTCCCCCCGGACAAAGTGCAGGCTCTTTCTTTTTGCCATCGGCGGTGTTCTAGTCTCATGGAGAAATACCACACTGGTGAAAAGCCATTCTTCTTGTAACACAAACAGAATAAACTGTTTGTCAAGAATACTGAGAGCCATATCCGATCACAAACGCTATCTTTCTATTTCTTAACAGCCTGCCAGATCATTAAAACTCAACTGTAAGGACTTGGAAAACTGGAGTTACAAGTAAAGTTTAATCATAGCTTCATCATGTCAGTATTCTTAGAGAATTATTTTGGGTGCTGTACAGTATGAACTTTGCATTGCAACACAAAAAAACCCCAAAACATATGTTTGTAAATATTAAATGATCAGTCTGAAACAAGAATAGAACTTCAATTACATCAATTACAGAACCATTACAAAAGTTCATGTGCTTCATTTATGCTACTAAGATATTTTTAACATCTTTTATCCAGTCTGTAAAGGCAGGCAGCATGATCCAGTAATCACGTCCAGAGACAGCGAGAATAGAGTTGAAAGCTCCACTTTCAGCTGTCCATTACAGTTTTTGATGATTTTCACACCACTGAACACAGATGCCTTCCTGTAGCAAAGCACAGATCAAAACTACTGAGTAGATTTAGCACTCTGACACTGTTACTGATGGAAGACCCAGTCAAGCTGTTACATACATGTCCATGACAGGATAATATTATCCAGTCTATCAAGTTATGCAATCTAAAGGACTTAAATTTGGATATTAATAACCACCTAAGAGAGTCTACAGAAAAAAAATGCTCAGGAATAGTGTAGTGGAGGCATCACATAACAGCAGTTCCTCACTCGTCCAGAACAAGAAAACATTCTTTTATAGAACTGGATGACAAAATCAAAAACCCTCAAGCCAACATCTCAAGGAAAATGTTTGGCTTCAACAGCTTTCTGTCTACATTTCTCTGCTTTTCTCCTCATCCACTTGTTTCTATAGTAAAAACAGGATTGTAATCTCCTGTCCTAGGGTAACTTTATGATGCTTGTATCCCCAATCGTCTGTTCTGTTTGTGCTGTATATTGAGTCCTGTGCCTTTAAGACTGGTTCTAAGAGCAAGGAGAAGCGCGGAGTTTGTTTTAAGAAAACTGCCTGACTCCTCCACATTCTTCGGCGGACGGGGTGTTCGACGGAGGCTTGGAGAGACTGCAGGACAGAGATTTTTTTGCTTTTAGTTAGTTTCAGCTAGCTAGGGCAGAGAAGTTCCCTGGACTGTTTTTTTTCCTTTTTCTTGGAACTGTTTAAACCTACTCTAGACTGAAAACCCAGGGGAGCACTGGGGGCTGCACCTGCGGCCCACCGGGGCCTGGACCTCGGCATTTTCCAGCAGCGCCGGAGGGACTGAGACTGAGGAGAGACTGAGAGATTGAGAGAGAGAGCCGAGCCGAGCTCCACCCACAGCAAGGACTTTCTCAATTTGCCATCTCACTTCAGAAGGAGAGGTTTTATTGCTTCATATTATTCATTCTTTATACTTGTATGCACATTTGTTTAGTAAAATAGTTTTTTCCACTTTTCTCCAAAGAGTTGTTTTTTTTATTGTTTGTTTTTTTTTTTTTTACCGGACTGGTTGGAGGGAGGGGCCACCTGGGTTTGCTTCCTTAGAGGGATCCTATACAGGGGTTTTCTCCCAAATTTGCCCCAAACCAGGACATACTTCTAATTGGTGCCCAACGTGGGGCTCGAGAGAGTGGAAAAAACTTGTATTGATTATTATTAACTGCTTTTTTTTTGTTTGTTTGTCCCTTAGGTGAGGATTAAACAGTGGCCATGTTGCTTCTTGAATTCCTAATGTCTCTTAGAATGGAGTCTTTTCTGCATTTCTGTTCCCTAAGCTTTTTTGAAGTCTTAATACCTTTCTAGTCCCTAGGTTTATTTTCTTACCCAGAAATAGCTCCAATATTGTCCCTAACATACAGCTTTTACACTAAGGATGCACAAATTAGAATAGTTATTTTGCTGAGTTCGGTGATTATAGCTTACAAGAAGCTTATAAAGATACTGGAGTTTGTTCTAAGTATGTTCAGTTTATGGTTTTTTCGTCCTGCCCTGCGTCCTAGTTCCAGTAGCATGTTTTGAAGATTTATCAACAATTGCACCCAGTTTGTTAGAAGAAGAGTAGGAGATGAGGCTCTTCAGCCTCTTCTTTCCTTCTTCTCTTTTGAGTCAGTTACATCGCTTTTAGAAAATGTTCAGGGTCTCCTGAATGTTAAAGACACCACCTTCCTAGTATTTCACCTGGTGAGCTTCCTCTATATGGTTTATAGCTTTTCTAGAATGAGTCACACACTGCTAAACACTGTAGGGCAGCAGATAAAAGCAAGAGAGCAGAGAGATAAATCAGTCACTCAGGCTGCAGCCAATCCCACAGCTATTCAGGCTGCAGCTAAACCACAGTGAGGCTAAAACACCAGCAGTTGCTGCAGTAAAGAAGGGAAAGAAGCACACAGACAAAACCAATCGACCAGTAGACGATGATTCAAGTAAAGGATCCTCAATGCCTCCTGACACCCAGTCAGTAGTCAAACCACCTGACACACAATCAGAAAGTGAAGCAACTAATGATACACAATCAGAAGCCGAACCAACTGATACAAAATTGCAAGCCCAACCAACTAGCACACAATCAGGAGCCCAACCAGCTGCTACAACATCAGGAGCCCGACCAACTGCTACAAGATCAGGAGCCCGACCAACTGCTGCAAGAGCAGGAGATACTATTGAGTCCTTTTCCCTAAAAGACCTTCGTGGCCTAAAAAAGGATTATACTCAACGATCTGATAAATCTATTATTAGTTAGTTAGTCCGTCTTTGAGATGCTGCAGGCGAGGCTACAATACTAGATAGCACTGAGTAAAAGATCATTCAAAAACTAAGAGCAACATCTAGCAAAAGCCACCTAGTTAGTTAACACCCAAAGTTCCACCAACAAAACAAGCCCTGCCCAATCTAAGCCCCTACATACAGTAGATAGAGAGAAAGTCCCAGTAGTACATGTAAGAAGTTTGTTAAAAAAGACAGTTTAAATCAATTCTGCTTCAAGTACAAAAGATCCCATCCGTGGGATTGTCTTTACTCAAAGACCAAGCTGCACATAGTAAGTAATGCAAAAAGATAGAACCACACAATGTGTACCTCAGGGAGATCTGATTGTTGAGTGAGAACTGTGTGCTAAATAGTACTGCCACTGTATGTAGCTGTATATTGCATATTGTTTTTTACATAGATGTATGTGTGTGTAGAGCTGGAGTATATATTAGTTTTAGTAAACTGACGATATGGGGATAAGGGGTAGAATGTCCTAAGGTAACTTTATGATGCTTGTATCCCCAATCGTCTGTTCTGTTTGTGCTGTATATTGAGTCCTGTGCCTTTAAGACTGGTTCTAAGAGCAAGGAGAAGCGCGGCGTTTGTTTTAAGAAAACTGCCTGACTCCTCCACATTCTTCGGCGGACGGGGTGTTCGACGGAGGCTTGGAGAGACTGCAGGACAGAGGTTTTTTTGCTTTTAGTTAGTTTCAGCTAGCTAGGGCAGAGAAGTTCCCTGGACTGTTTTTTTTCCTTTTTCTTGGAACTGTTTAAACCTACTCTAGACTGAAAACCCAGGGGAGCACTGGGGGCTGCACCTGCGGCCCACCGGGGCCCGGACCTCGGCATTTTCCAGCAGCGCCGGAGGGACTGGGACTGAGGAGAGACTGAGAGACTGAGAGAGAGAGAGCCGAGCCGAGCTCCACCCACAGCAAGGACTTTCTCAATTTGCCATCTCACTTCAGAAGGAGAGGTTTTATTGTTTCATATTATTCATTCTTTATACTTGTATGCACATTTGTTTAGTAAAATAGTTTTTTCCACTTTTCTCCAAAGAGTTTATTTTTGTTTGTTTGTTTTTTTTGTTTTGTTTTGTTTTTTACCGGACTGGTTGGAGGGAGGGGCCACCTAGGTTTGCTTCCTTAGAGGGATCCTATACAGGGGTTTTCTCCCAAATTTGCCCCAAACCAGGACATCTCCATAAAACTTACTTTGCTGCTCACTCCCCTATTGATATCAAGGCACTGTAGTTCTGAGGGGGAATAAACAAAACCAGCTATAGTAAAGAAATTAACCAAAACAAACCTGGGACACCAGTAAAAAGTCAGGCTTGCTTTTAACAGACTTTTTTTCAGGTGTTTCAAACTATTTCTCCAGCATTTTTTTCTGAGTTAGTGTCATGAGTTAGTACAGTTTGGTTTTCTAGCTATAGAAGAATGTAGAATAATTGTCCAGGTCAGGACCTGGGAATTGCTTTAGAAAAGACAGGGACCTATCAGAGGGTTAGTTGGAATATTGGCATCTGTTCTAACCACTGAAAATTGTTAGCTATGACTTTGGGAAGTACCATATAAAACCCGTTGATTTCCTGTAGGTGGGTCCTTTTTCTTCTTTTCTTTGGCTAGAGAGACAGGTAACATCGAGTTGGGCCTGCTGCTCCCCCCTTTTGGAGGGAGCTGGCCTGAGGCCTGGACGGATTCCATCGGCTCCCGGGTGAAGGAGGGGGAAGGAGAGGTTGCTGTTTTGCAACAGCTACTTTCTCCAAACTTCCCTGGAGCAGGGAGAGATCTCTGCTGAGCCCCTGATAAGAGCTACGGGCACCATTTGGGCCTAGGCCACCCCGATTTACACCAAGGGGTGGGCTGAGAAGGCATTTATGATCCTGCCTGGTTTTTTTGCGATTCTGGACTGCCCGGATGCTCCGATCTCTGATGTTTCTGTGAGTTCTTCCTCCCTCACCAGCGTGGCCTTGAACATCTAACACCACAAGCTACAGAGAGAGAGACAAAGACTCCGAGCAGATTTAACTCTTACTTAGCAACATGAAGCTTCCAGAGTTTAGCCCTTCTCTGAGAGAGTAAGAAAGGACAGAGTGAACATAAAGAAAAACAGCACGAAGTCAGTAGAGCAAGAGTGAAAAGACTATTGGGGCAGAGGGTTGAAGAGTTGGTTGTTCTATTCTTACTTGAGCCATGGAAATGAGCTCTATATTTAGAAGATTCCTTTAAATCATGGGAAAGATATGTATTTGGGGAGATGATTGTTTTGTGTGTGGATTTAAGCAAAGGTGTTTGTGATAGACTAAGTGATATTAATCCTATAAGATGCTTGAACAGAGATAAACATGAGACGCTCTCTGCACCAGTGAAGAAGTGAGAAGATATCTCTGTACCTTGAGATGAAGAATCCTTTGCTTTAGAGTTATTAATCTTTAAACGGTAACACCCCAGTATGCAAAAGTCCAAGACCCATGACCCATAAGCAGCTTGGGAAACTGCTCCTGGGAGAGGTCACAAAGGCAGGTTTCTCCGGGCAGTTGTTTTTGTGACAGTTTAAAACCCACAAGAGAACTGTTCTAAGTTGTCAGTGGGATCCATGACTCTAAGAAAAACTCTTCCCCTAAAGAACTGATGAAAGACTATTGTCAGATAGTGAAACTGACTGAAAATTACAAGTTTTGGTGTTGGGGAGGATGAAGCCAAAAGCCCTATAAATATTATTGCCTATATTCTGAGAATGAGAAACCTATAAGTGAGATAGAATTGAAAGTAAGTTTTGATGTTTGAGATGTCCTAGCTACTGGATGTCTGGGAAAACAGTTATGTGACCAGCTGAAGGTTACCTACAGCCAGACCCAGGTCAAATGGAATGTTCTGTCTCACCCCCCAATGGTTCATCCCACACCTGTACCCCTCCCCTGAAGTATCAGGTATCTGTAACCCCATTGGCACAAGCCCTGTTCCAGCCCACCTTGAGACCCCTTATCTGGGGGCTTCAAGGGTGGGAGGTCCTCTTTGCTCTTTGCTTTTTACTCTCCTCCACTCCCAACCTCTCCCTTCCCCCACCTTCCTAGGCCTTGCCACAAGCTGCAGCCTGGCAGCTCAGAGCAAGGCCTCACATCCCTTACAATAAACCTCATCTTCTAAAACCTAACTTCAGAGATCTCTCGTCTACATTTATCTACACCGTCCTGGAGTCTACAGCAGCAGCAGCAAAGAAATTTCTACATTTTGTCTCTTTATGTTGTTTTGTAAGAAAGTGAACAGTTTGTAAGGGGAGGGAAGAGTGTTTTTGAAGTTTCATTGTTTTAGTTTTTTTCCAACTTTATTTTTCCTATTTTTTTAGTGTATGTTAATAAACTATTTGTTAATTTTAAGGTTGAGCCTGCTTTGTTCTTCTCCTAATCTCTCTCCCACAGAAAGAGTATGTACTAAGACCAGAATTTAGTGAACGTGAAACCACTACATTAATTGGTGTTTCTGCCCGGTTTTGAAATTAAAACTATGACAGTTAGAAAGTAGAGAGCATGAAGGGTGTAGATTTTGTACTGATTTTTTAAACAAGATAAGTTATTGGAAGTGTTGCTAAGTGGAGAAAGCAGAAGATACACAATTTTCTCTCCAAGAAAAAAAACAGGTGGAAGTCCTCATTTCCTATTCTTTAACCTACTATTCTGTAATAGAGACATTCAGTTTTCTGCAGCTTTTACAGGCAGAATATACGAGCATGTGGGGGCTTTGGGGTGAAGTGGACTGGAGGCAGGAGCCTCCCCTTTTGGGAGGCACAGAAGAAAAGCGGCTCAGACTGTTCTCCCTCACTGATTTTAACACAGTGCACAAGCACAACGAGCCTTGTGAGATACAACCAAAGGCTGACACGAGCCCTTCTGTCCAGCCTTGCACTCTCATTAAAGCACATAATTAAATTAGTGCCTCGTGCTCTGCAAACCTGAGTGTGGTCTCCAGGAAATCCCTGGACAGGCAGCTGTGTGTGCACCTCAGGCAGCCAGGGCTGCTTGTCCTGCAAAAGGACTGGACCAAAGCCCCATGCAGCTCTTGGCTTTGTCATGACCTGTTAACGGAGAGCTTGATAGCAATCATGGATTTATCAAGTTCTACATCAGTCCAGACTAAGTCTGTAAATAATTCTATCTCAGGTTTCACAGCTTAATGAAACAAAGGATGAGAGTGATTTTTTCAATTCAGTTATCTGTATTTTTCTGCTGGAATAGGGACTGGCCTACAGCTGTAACAAGTAACCCTGACTTCAATGCGAAGCTGCTGATATACAACAAACAGCATAACATTGTGAAACAATGTATTCAAACACTCAAAACTGAAACAAAAAAAACCTCATTATTTCCATCTTATAGATGGTCTTAGGGAAAAAAAAAAAATTCTGAAATTCCAAAAACATAAGACTTGGCTGTCAGTAAACTGGAAATCATACAGTGCTGACAAACACCTTCTTCCCCTGACCTGCACAACATAACCTTATGCTTTCTTCTGTAAAACCTGTTAGCTCGTGTTACAGAATGTTCTGTTTCCCTATAAAGTTGAATACCTGTGTTCAGAATCAAAAGAAATTCTTTCCCTAAAAATCTAAACCCATGGCAACCTATGCCTTGTCTTGAAAAGGTAATGCCATATTCAGAGGCTATTAATCACAAATCTAGGTTTATGTATATAGTGTTTCTTCATGGCCAAATACAACTCATTTTGTTCATTGTTTGGTTCATCCAAACAAAAAATTAGATACGGAACTATTTCTGCAGCTTTCAAGTAATCCTGTCCAAGAATGATGTCTGGGCCATATAAAAACTCCCAGACTTAAATTTTTGTAATAATAGTTGCAGAAGAATTCTCCGTACCAGTCTAGAGCCACAGCTTTAGAGATGGGGCAGAAGGCAGAGAGGAAATTGCTGAACTAGTAAAAGACATGTAAAGGGTCTCTCTCCTCAGCATAACAATTTTACTGGGGTGAGGAGATATCAAGGTCTAAAAGAAAACACATTATATAATAAGGTAGAGAAAGAGTAAATTGGCTTGTTAATCTTAATTCCCTTAATTATTTGTTTAATATCAGCATATTAGGGCAGTAACAATATTAAACCACCTCTGTTAATAATTTGTAGTCAACTTAGCTTAAAATTGCACAGTACTGCATAGATACTTACACAGTAACTCTTCAACCTAATGAAGTCGACTGTCATGGGGATTGATTTGTCACTGTTTCTGTTCAGGGCTTTGATGTAGTCTAATAAATCGGCAAAAAATTTATAGCCACCCTTGAGTACACAGAGTGCCACAATGTGGTGTCCTCCCATGCCTTTCATAATTTCTCGTGCCAGTCTCTCTGTCCTAAACAAAACCAAGGAAGAGTGAGCTGTCATAACATTTCATTTGTTCATCATAGCAGCAGCATTTGATACTCCTAGCAGCAGCAAACACACAGAGCAAACTTGGAAACACATTTTGCTTGGAAATATTTGCCCACCACCTTGGTCACTTTTACATGTTACTGGTCAACAAAGTTTTGCTTTTCAGACATCCAACAGTAGTGGTGCCAAATGCACTTGTTTTCCTATGCCACAGGCAGCCAAAGCAAACCTTAACACCTTGAAACTGTTTCACTGTCAGATATGAGACATGAAGGTGTGTTTTCTCCTTCCAAAGACAGGTTCAGCTTCCATGCAAAGAGCAATGTAAGCTAACAACCCCAAGGGCAATAGCCCTCACCAGCTGACGAGCAAGAAAACTCTCAAATTGTAAACTGAAGAGTTTATGTTTATTTGCCAAATCAGAATGCCAGAAACTTGTCCTGAAAGCAGAATACAATACTAGCAAGGCAGAGCAAGAGAACACTGCACCGTTTTTCTGCAATAATTGTTTCTAAATTTATTTTGCCATTTATTTTAGAAAGCATGGTCTGCATTTATTGTGTGCCAGCTGACAGCAGGTTTCTCAGAGAAAGCCAACCATTATAAACTTTACATCAATTCCTTAATGACCTGTACTTTGTCCAATTTTTTCCTCTATATGGACTTCCAGTGTAAAGTTTTAATATTTAAAAAGAAACTTTTTAAATAGGGATGTTCATTGTATCTAGTCAAACAGAACCATGCAAAATATAAATGCATTCCTAGTCACAAGATCCCCTGGAAGACCCATCCAGCACCGCTCATAAAAGGCTTAAATTCACTGAATTTGTTGTTCATTCTCATAAAGGAAATTAGCAACTTTCAAATACAAAGTAAAACAAAAATGTCTTGTAGGCTTATGAACACATTTCTGATCACACAAGATAAAACTTGCACAGCATATCACAGATTTCAGCAACCACAGAAGTGACAGATTGATATTTGCAGAGGATAACATCTTTCTTGGAAGGCAGGAGAAAGTTGGGCATTATTTATCTACCACATCAGCATGAGAGTCTAAAATTATGTGACTAATAGTTTACTTTTATTAATATCTTATGGAAATTCAAGAGACTAAATTTTCAGACTGAACTGACACAACAAAATGTCTTCTAGTTAGATTTTAAGAAGGTAAAACATCAAAGAAACACTGGAAAGAAAGTCCTAAGTTGCTATATACTACAAAATTTCACTTGAGAATTATGACTAATTTTCAAAGAATAGCATGACTGCAAATGAACAAACTCTTAGAAGCCAAAACAAAAAAAAGAAAATAGATTAATTGTACAGTTGAGTCTCTAATTAAATGCAATCTATTTAGACAGTCTCCAAGCAGCAAAATTATCACTGGAAGATGTTTATTCCAGTTTCATGAAATCAGTGTACTGAGGTCAAACAAACCTGTCCATGATGAGCCCATGAGGAATATAGACTTTTTCCAAATCATCTGCATAGTGTTTAGGTATGCAGAACAAATCCAGGTCGTAACCTTGTTCATCATCACCAATCTGAAAAGGAAATAAGGTGAGATTTCTATGAAGCCTTATAGAAAGTCTGTGCTGAGAAACTTCAAGTTCTTTGCTTTATTCAGTAAAAACTATCAAACCCATGAGTAAAACCTATCAAACTCACAATGCTCATCAGAACCACCTTACTTTCCCCCTCTAAAAACGTCACACTGAACAGAGTAATCTAAGAGTTCACAAAGGTTACTTGAAATATTGTGAGTTTTTATGCAATGCGTGAAATACAAGGTTCTCCTCCAGTAGAGAGCAGGAAAGTGAAGTTACTACACCTCAGTGAAACTATATTCCATTACAAAAATAAGCTTTTTAACCCCTTTGATTTTCCTAGTGTAATGCAAAACCTGCATCTGCAATTAAGCAAGCAGAGGTTCTGACATGGACATCTTCCAAATCTCCACAACACTCAATCACAACAAAACACATGAACCAGCTTGCAGGACAAGACAAGAGAGCTACATGAGCATGACAAGTTATGCTGCTGTGAAGCAACTCTGCTCTGACCACCGTTTCCAAAACAGGGAGGTTAAAGATCATTCAGAATCTGAAATTAAAGTTTTCAGCAATCTGTTCCACATAGGCAAACTTCCTGTATGAAACAGTCTGAAACACTGGCAAGTGCATATTAATTAGGACAAAGGATTAACATACACACAATAATGATACTGAACGCTGCTGAGGTTCAGGGCACACTGTCACATCAGTCTTCCTTGAACCCTAACCCTGCTGCAGCTTGAACATGATGTGGTTTTTTAATTACTTCTCTCTCTGGTTATGTAGCTGAACACTACTATGTGAAAAAGAATTTCAGAGGGAAAGCAGAAGGTTAGTGCTGACAGTTCACCAGGGCAGGCACTTTAAGTGTCCATTTTGGCTACAAGTACCCTTGCAGGACTCAAATCTTATTTCAGTGTCTGTGGAAACACTTACCTGGCCAGTGGTCAGACAACTGTTTACATGGGGTTTTGGTGATTAATCTTTAATGAGCATTTCATCTGGGGAATTTCATTATTATTTCACCCTCCCTACCAAAACTGACCCTGTGTGAACTACACACACACAGCTCGAGCTCATGGTCCCTGCAGTCCACAGGGACTTATTTTAAGAAATAAGGCAGGTCCTTCCCAAAACTCATAGGGTTTTTCTTTGGTCAGACCCATCGTTATATCCAGCGCGTCTACTAAACCTTCCGTTCTGCATCTGGTAGGGAATGGGCCCTTCCTACAGGTTTTATCCGGTTTTTTATGGACTGCAGGGATTTACTGTCGCAGCCTCGCGGCCGTCACAGCTCTCGGCCATCAGACACCGCACGCACTTCATCAACATTGGCACTTGCTTAAAAACGATAAATAAAAATGAGCATTAGCTCATTAAACGCCTTAGCAGATGCGGCAATTACGCAAAAATATAAAGGATGCTGCTTCTGCAGAACCAGACCCATCTCACACACGTGGGGTTCTCCCGACCAGAGCCTCCGGCACGCCGCGAACAGCAACAGGAATAGGAAGTTGTGACGCTGGGGGAAGTTCTTCCACCTTCGCTCCGGAGGCGCCAACGCCGGCTTTGCCCATCGCCCTCGGGCTCCGGATCCCCCCTGATCCCACCCCGAGGGACCCGCGGCCGCTCCGGGAAGGGACGCGCCCGGCCGGGGCAGGGACGGGCAGCCCCGGGCGGCCGGGGCTGCCCTCAAGGTGACTCCGCGGGCCGGCGGCTCCCAACGCCCAGGGACACGACACGACACAACACACGATACGACACGCCACGCCATGCCACCCCCCGCGTTCCCTCACAGATCACCGTATTCCGGGGGGCAGGTGGGGGACAGAGGCCCCGGCGCCCAGCATCCCCCGTCCCGCGGGCGGCAGCTCTCGCACTCACCACGATGCAGGGGCTGGGGTTCGCCATGGAGCGCGGCCCCACAAGCGTCGGCTGCGGGCGGCTCACAGCGGCGGGAGCGGGCGCTGGGAGCGACAGGAGCGGCGGCGGCAGCGGGCGGTGGGAGCTGGAGGCGCCGCGCCCGCAGCGACCCGTCACCGCTTCCGCGCCCTCCGCGCTCCCCGCCCTCAACATGGCCGCGGCGGAGCTGCCCTCAGCACTGTCGTGCAGCGGCCCCGGGTGCGGGGAACAGTCCGAACTCGGGATGGGGGAGAGGGGACACATTACCGGAGCTGTTCTCTCGGTGGGGCTGTCCCCATCCCAGCAGGGTGCAGGTATCCCCGCGCTGTCCCACGTCCCCACTCCTGGTCTTGAGAGTTGACCTCCTCCCACAGCACGATGTGCGTTCCCCGTCCCTTCAGGATGACATGGGAAGGTGACAGTGCTGTGTCCAGTTCTGGGCCCCTCAATTTAGGAAGGACATTGAGGTGCTGGAACGAGTCCAGAGAAGGGCAACGGAGCTGGGGAAGGGTCTGGAGCACAAGTCTGATGAGGAGCTCTCGAGGGAGCTGAGGGTGTTTGGCCTGGAGAAAAGGACGCTCAGGGAGGACCTTATTGCTCTGTACAACTCCCCGACAGGAGGCTGTAGCCAGGTGGATGTCAGGCTCTTCTCCCGGGAAACCAGCGACAGGATAAGGGGACACAGTCTTAAGGACAGGTTTAGGTTGGGCATTAGGAGGAATTTCTTCACAGAAAGGGTGATTAGACATTGGATCAGGCTGCCCAGGGAGGTGGTGGAGTCACCATTCCTGGAGGTTTTTAAGGAAAAACTGAACGTGGCACTCAGTGCCATGGTCTGGTTGACAAGGTGATGTTGGGCCATCGGTTGGACTCGATGATCTTGGAGTTTTTTTCCAACCTAATTGATTCTGTGCTTCTGTGACTCCTGTGTCTAGGGGGAACAGGGTGGGTAACTGCTGTCATTCCAGAACCAGGCACAGGGATGCACATCCATCAGGTGTTCACATCCATGGAGGGGCTCCACAGACAGAAGTAAAATAACAAGAAAGCATGGATAGTTCCAGTGGTCTCAAATGAGAGAAAGAAAAAAGTATCAATTTTTCCTGTAGGTGTGGACAATAAGGACAATACAACAGTGCAAATGGAAATTCGTGATTTCTTATATTATGTAACAGTTGAAGAATTTCCCTCTTTCTCTAAGGGGCGGAAACCAAGTTTTATTTTATGCTGCATAAAATCTTGGTGTCAAGAAAAGGATAATGATTCTTAAAAATAACTTTACTCATGAAGAACTGTAGCAATCGCCCTCTGATATGCATCTAGCATTATTACTGTTGGCTCAGAAAATACAATGAAATCAAATTAAGCATTCCTTTGTATGAAACAACCAATTTAAGCAAATTTTAACTAAGCAAATGGGCACGATCCCTCATGAGTTCTGTATTGTTACAGTCTGGGTGGGTTAACTGGAGTGGGTAGAAGGAGCCTTTATCGAGTTGCCTGGAGCAGCAGAATGAAACACACCCTGCAGCTAAGGGATATAAGGAATGTGTCATAGCTGGACTGTTTCTAGAAGGCCAGGAAGAACAGCTGCCCTGTCAAGTTCAGGGAGAGCCTGACATTAGTGGGCAGTATCTATGGAGAGACTGTAACCTCAGAAGAATCGCAGGATCTGATTGTATTTGTTACTGGACATTTCTCATTTATGACTAATATCAATGTCAGCTATGTAAAGTAGCATCCAACAGCATTTTTCTGATGGCATGCAGGAGTTGTTGGCTTGACTTCCATGTGGTTTCTCCCCAGCAAACAAAGCCATTAGTCCTGTTTTGCCCTTCTGGATGAGCAATTTCTTTGTTCCTCCTGCCAAACAGCACATTCCTGGATCCAAGCATTTCTTGTCCCACTGGCACCCCATTATGGAGGGAAAAACATATTTACAAAAGCAAAAGTATTTGCTGATATTACAGGAAGTTGATTAGCTGAGATCAGCACCAGATTTAGAAAATGACCAGGTTTGCTCTTGCTGGTTATGAGGTCACTGAGGCTTGCAGGACAGGGTGAGGGAGGGGGTTCAGAGGTACCTGGGAGCTGCACATTTTCTGTCTAGATGATGCATAAGGTGGGAAAGCCAAAGTTTTGATTTCTCTGGTATGTGATGCCACAGCTTTTTACAAGGCAAAATAATGTAATAAATGTGCAAAGTGTCTCTGAGTAAACTCTTAATTTCTTAATTATTTTGTCCTCTGTTGCCAGCCAGGTATATCTCAGTGCTTAGGCCCAGTGAACCATGGCCTGTGTGAGCAGAAGTTGTAAATATTTTTGTTATCAGACTTTTAAAAACTTTTCTTGCTAACCACATGTTCCCACTGGTGAGGTACCTGGAGGTAGCAGCAGAGTATTCATCTTTTGGAAGCACCTGAAATGGTGTGCGCTGGGTCAGATCTTCAGGTCAGTGCCCATTCACCAATCCCCCGCTTTTCTCCCCATTTTTCCCTCACAGCTTTGCCATTGCTGCTGGGTGACTCACAGGGAAACAGCAGAATTTATCTGCTGGTTTTGTTTCACAAAACAAGTCTCCTAAAAAAAGCAGAGTACAATTTTCAGCAGATTAACTAGACCAGCAGGACTCCCTTGTGACCAGAAATTTTTCTGTGCAGACAGAATGGGAGAAAATGGAGAATTCCAGGGATATTAACCCAGTCCTGAGAGGAGCACCGCCATTTTTAGTCAAGAGGAAAACCAAAATGTATCTGATTAAATTATATAGAGAGCATTCACTAGAATGTGAATTTAGTGCATAAGCATCTCATCTTCTTCATGGATGCAAAGAAATCCTTCCATTCTGACTAGCAGTTTAAATAGCATATAATTATTTTCCTAGCCAAATGTTTCAAATGGGAGAGGAACCCAGATGTACCAAAACATAATTTAAAAAGAGACACACCCTTCCTAAGAAATAGGGAATAGATGTTGTTCGTTGCAAAATACCTTTTAAAATCATGTTCTTGTTCTCTGTCTTGTTGATTCCTGTGAAAATTTGTCATCACAGTGATTCTCAGTGGTGACAGTCTCCATGGATTTTGGAAAGTGGCGCCTATCTACTTATTGGTTTCAAGACTGGGATATCCTGGATGGAGAGTTTATCAAGTTTTCTCTCCCTGCCCAGATAATAAGTGACAATTTACTTACCAAAACTAAGATAAGCAAAACCTCTGAACTGATGTACTTCTCTGGAACTGTAGATAACTTCCCTTTTTCACTAAAAAGGTTTTCACAGTCCAGGATGGAGGTTGGGTGAATTACAGACATTTGGTCTTTATTCAGTAGTGCAAGGACTGGTCAGTGACACAAAAATTACACAATTAGTACAAAACACTCAGCAGTGGTTGATCAAAAACATGAACCATCCTGAGAAATGCAGCCTGGATTGCTGCAGACCACGCCACTATTTAGGCTGGTATTTATGGTGTTTATCAGCTTTCGTTTGCTAATATACGTTAAGAATTATCCCAGCGGCCCTGGCTCAGCAGGACCAGACATGATGGCTCTGTCACAACAGAGTGGACGGGCCGGTGCTTGGCACTGTGCTCACCCATGGCACCCACAGCCCTGCACAGCGGGAGGGACCTGGGGCCAGCCTGCTGCTGAGGGTCAGCTTGCCTGAGGGCCTGCAGAAACTGAAACAAGGATTATTGAAAATGGCACAGAACAAGCAAGGGCAGATCCCATCACTGAAGCAGGGCATGGGCTCAGCACTGCCAGACTGGAAGCACAACCCTGTGCTGTCAGGCCTTGTGCCCAGAGAGGCACCCAAGACTTTGGTAGCCCAAGACCCACAGCTGTGACTGAGCACATGTGTGGTGAACCTTCCCCCAGCAGCTCTGAGGTCTGGGCTTGCTCTTCTCCCTGCTCTCCAGAGACCTTGTTCCCTGGCATAGAAGAGTTATGAGAAGTGGCTTGGATGGAGAGGAAGGCGCACCTGAAATCCAGAGACCCGCCCTAAGGACACCATGTTTTGTTTGAAGCTGTGAAAAACAAGGTTCACTTTTGTCTCGGTTTGAAAGACAGGTATCTGCTAGGGAGGGACAGGGTCTCTCTAGGAATGGAGGATTCAAATCCCCACTGTCTTGGATTATCTAACCTAAAAATATGTATTCCATTTCATCTGTTGAAAGCTGTTTTTTGGGATATGTTTTATCCTTCCTACTTCAGAGGCGAGGGAGGAGGATGCCTTCTGATAATGGCCCAGCCATTAAAACCAGGTGGGGCAGTGTTTCTTATCTCTTTCACCACCCCTCCATCCTCCAGGGGGACATCTGATAACGGGCTGTCTTGGTTTTGAAAGACAGTTGTCTGCCAAGGAAAGCTAGACCCTCCCTTGGAATGGAGAATGTAAACCCCCTTCCCTCCAAGTTATTATAGTTTTGCAACTAGGGGCTTTCAGGCAAAGATATGGGAATAGAAGTAACAGTTCTTTACTAGGAATATTTAAAAAAGGGAAAATACAAATGTATTAGTACAAAAAACAAGCAAGGAAGCAAACAAAAATCCTGGAAAAAACCCTGACAGGGTCAGGGATATGACCTGGCACCTTGGTGGTCAGGGTGTTGGAAGCAATCCAAATAAGTCCTGGAGTAACAGATGTGGTTCTGTGGAGTAGAGATGGTCCTGTAGAAACTCCAGTGGCAACAAGATGGGTCCAGTCTTCCTCAGGGAATCCAGTGGGAAAACAGGATACCTTGTGTCCTTCAGTCCCAGTTTTTATCTAGCTAGGAACAGCTGGCTCCCCCCTGGGCCCACTGGGTACAGCATCTCACAATGGGATGATGTAATGTGTCATATCATTGGTGGGCCCTAATGGGCCATTATCAGAAGATGTCCCCTCGGAGGATGGAGGGGTGGTGAAAGAGATAAGAAACACTGCCCCACCTGGTTTTAATGGCTGGGCCATTATCAGAAGGCATCTGCCCCCCCCCCCCCCCCCCCCCCCCACTGGAGTTATAAGAGAAGGATAAAACATCTCCCAAAAAACAGCTTTCAACAGATGAAATAGAATACATATTTTTAGGTTACATAATCCAAGACATTATCCACCCCTTATTCTATTACCATCTGCATTATACCTAAACCAATAAACTATAATACACAGTGAGCCCTTACACCCATTTCTCACTTAGGATTAGATTTCCCTGTGGTACACAACTGGTTTCTCCATCTTTCTGCATTACCTGCCAAGTGGAACCAGGTCCTTGAGCAAAAACAATCCCATGGATGGGTTTGCCTTTGCCTGAGGTGGGGTTAATAAAAACAGTCTTTCCTAGAATACCTTTCATGTGTACCACAGGGATTTTATCTCCATACACTGTGTGCAGGTGTTCAGACTGGGCAGGACCAGCTCGATTGATGGAGACACGTGTGTTGACCATCCAGGTGGCCTTTGCTAAGTTCACTTCCCAGTTTTTGAAATTCCCCCGGACAAGTGCCTTCAGGGTAGTCTTAAGAGGACCATTGCATCGTTCGACTTTCCCGGCAGCTGGTGCATGATAAGGGATGTGATATATCCATTCAATGCCATGTTCTCTAGCCAAGGTGTTTATAAGGCAGTTCTTGAAATGAGTCCCATTGTCAGACTCAATCCTCTCAGGGGTACCATGCCTCCAAAGAACTTGCTTTTCAAGGCTCAGGATGGTTTTCCGGGCAGTAGCGTGGGGCACAGGGTAGGTGTCCATCTGTAGTGGTGTGAGAATTGTTTTATTAAGTTATTAAGTTATTTTTGTAAGATTTTTGAGTTACTTTTGTAATGATTTAGTTCACTGTATATCCCTGTGTTCTGTACTGGTTTTCCCCTTATGAGTTAGGTTGCTTAAACAGACGTTTTCTGTCAATCAATCCTCCCCTGCACCTGTCTTTGTCACTCCCTTCCCCCTCTCCTCGTGGTCGACCTGTCTGTCACTTTGGATACCTTCCCTGGCTTCTGGAAAACTCCAGGGAGGGGGTCGAGTGATAGGCTGGGACCCTTGGAATTCCCTCCCATCTTCTGTGGTTGGCCCCCTGTTGTAAAGTCCACACCCCCAGTTACACCCCCCGTTGTTGTGACTGGCTGAACCGGTTGTCAGCCACCCCTGTTTCCACCCCACTTTAAAAAGCTCGTGCACCCCTGGCCCGGGGTCTCTTCTGGGCAGCAGGTCAGAGGAGAGAGCCCTCGGGCCGCTCTCCTCTCCAATAAAACCTCATTTTTAAAACCTGCCCGAAGAGTCCAGCTTTCTTTCAGCTGCCAAGGTTGCTGCTTCATCTCCGTGCCGTCGCTGGCGAAGATTTGGAGCTCTCAGGGCTGGAAAGCAGGCTCACTGCCCTAGCCTCTTCGCCTTTCCACGCTGCTGCAGTGACATCTAGTGGACTGAGCTAGCTATTGCAGCGTGATTAACACGCGATTCGGACACTGCCACAGCGGTCTGACGTCCAACGTGGGAGCCCCCCGGTCACGAGGCGGACCCCACGGCACGGATTTTAAGCTGTCCCGGACAGCTGAAGCTATCCCTGGACGTCCCGCTACCCCCGGTAGCAGCGGCGCTTGGAGAGCCCGCTCCCGGGGGAGAGGAGAGGAACCCGGACACCCATCGGATCCTCCTCAGGCAGTTGGACCCACAACCTCAGGTTTTGTCTCGTTCCAGGAGGGGGTGAGTTACCCTTCGTGAGGGGACTTGCTTTTTGGAGGGTGCTCCGGGGTTCGGAGACCCTAGCTTTGGGAAGGGATTCCCCAGGAGTGGGGGGGATCCCAGGCTGCGCAGCTCGGGGGGGTGGCAGTTTGCTCCATTCCCCTGCGGGAACTCTCCTTGGAACTTTTTACTTTCGTTTTCGTTTTTTTAAAACTTTAAGTTAAGGGCAGTGGTCGGATCGGGCAGGGAGCCTTAGAATTATAGGACACTGCATTTTAATTTCACTGCGGCTCCCCGGGTCTGGTTTTGGGAAGTAATTACCCGGTTTTAGGAGATTTATTCCGCTTTTTTCTTTTGTTAAATTTTGATTTTGCCTGAGTGTTAGTGGGGAGCGACAAAAAGAAATTGTTAGAGATAATGGGTGTTAATCTCTCGGTCGCTCAGAAGGCTTTGTATTATAGTTTAAATTCTGTTGTTCAGATAGCCCAGTTAAAAGTTTCAAAGGGCGAGATCAAAAAGTTTGTTAGATGGCTGTTCCTATACTTTCCACAGGTGTCTCCGGAGCAAATACACAGCCCCAAATTTTGGCAAGCTGTGATTAATAAAATTAATAATTTGGCACTCTCAGGGGACAAACAAGCCTCCAAATTCCTCAATTTGGCTTTGCAGCTTTCGGCTGCTGTTACAAAAATGAATAGGAAAGTGCAGAAACAGCCAGGTCCAAGACAACCTGCCCTTTGTTCTCCCTGTCCCTCTGTCCCTTCTCCTCGTCCCCAGAAGGGAATTCTGAAGGGAGCAGCAGGACCCCAGCCTGCTGGCTCAGGTTCCCCCAGGAATTCTCGACCCCCCCGCCCGGGCAGTCCTAGCCAGACTGCTCGGGGCTTCTTGGGCAGCCCTGGCCAGGCTGCTCAAGAATTCCACCCTTCCCCATCTTCCCCAGTTAATAAACCTCGTGTTAGATTTAGTCTAGCTGAGACTCCCCAACCACAAAATGGCTCCCCTACCCCTTATCCCCAAGATGGAGGAGACCGCATGGCACAGTTCTCCCCATCCCCCTATCCTCCTTCCTTCAATCCCTTTCTTCCCACCCTTGATCAGACCAACCCCTTCCTCTCCTCAGCCCCTCCTATCCCCCAAAAGACTCCACCCATGCTTCCTCCCTCTTCCAAGACCACTCCCACAGCTCCTCCCAGCTACTCCTCCCACGGGAACGCCCACATGACATCAGTGGGTTCCCAGACCACACCCCCCACCCAAAGTCACGCCTCCTGGGCTTCTGGTTCCCACGCTCCCCCGCCCGGTTCCCACGGTCTGGAGCTGGGGGGGGTGGGGCCGGAGCCTGTGTCTACTGAGGCCCAGCTGCCTCCCTCTATTCCCTCATTAGCCCCAGTCACCTACAAGGGCTCCCGAGGAGGGCACAATGTCCGAGCAATCCACCACCCATTTTCACAGGCCACCATCAGGGATCTATGCAAGGCTCATCGGGATTATGGGCGGGACAGTCCCTATTTTAGGGGCTTGCTCCGCTCTGATCTTGAAGCTGCTGTTGTCATTCCAGCAGACCTTAGGCAGCTGTTCTCCTGTCTCATGGACTCCACGGAGTTCAAGTTGTGGGAGGCAGCGTGGAAGCAGCTGCTTAGGGAGGCCTTGCCGAGTCTCCTGGTCGATCCTGAGACGGCAATCGATGAAAATGGGAATGCCCTCACCCTGGAACACCTCATGGGTGAGGGAAGGTGGACGGATCCAACAGACCAGGCGTCGGGCATCCCAGTCAAAGCCCTCATGGTAATAAGGGAGCATGCAGTGACTGCATTCTTTAGTATGGTGCCAGATGGTCCTGTCATTCCTTATTATAAAATCATACAGGGGACCAAAGAAGCATTTACCAAATTTGTGGAAAGGCTCACCCGGGCAATTGAAGTCCAGGTATCGGAAGTGGCTGTGAGAGAGGGAATCCTTAGGGAAATGGTGTTCGCAAATGCGAACAATTTATGCAGGACTGCAATTCTTAGTCTCCCTTTGGACCCTCCTCCGACCATCCAGGACATGCTCCGGGTGTGCCAATTAAAGGTCCCCTTCATGCAAGGGAATGATCAGGACTGGAAACAAAAAACACCAAGGATAGCTGCAATGTCTGGCACCCAGCAAGAACACATTCGCAGGCCGCATGCTCCCCAAAGAAACAAGTGTATCATCTGTCGGGAGCCGGGACACTGGGCCAACAATTGCCCACTGAGGGACGACATTGAGTTGTTAAAAAAGAAAAAGGGGGGAGGCGGGGGAGGTGGGAGAACAGGAGTAGCGGGCGAGAACTCCCACCAGTTAAACTAAGGGAGGAGCGCAGGTCCACCCGGCGCAATGACACAAATAGGGTGGACCAGGCAGTGGGAGGGAGGAAGGAAAGGAAGAGCGCCGATGATACGCTGCCCAAAACTGAAAAGGACATTTTTACCAGACATGACACACCTGATGTGACTTTTAAAACTGACCATGACCTGTCCAAACCTATTGTAATAACATCTTCTAAGGAAAAACCTTATAGGTTGGAGCTCACCGAAGCTGTCCACCTGACCACCACGGATTGGACCTTCCTTTCTGTAAATATTAAGGAACAAGGTGCCTGGCCAGTCCAAGGGAAGGAACTTGTCGTCATCGGGGATTGTAAGTACACCCCGCAAGAGATCGAGATCCTCCCAGGGATTTCAGTCAACAACCCTGGGAACCTCGTTCTCTGGCTGCGATGCACCCATCCACCGACCTTTCTCCCGAAAGGACAGATCATTGCACAGATCATCCCTACCCGGGGGCCAAATGATACATCGAAGGTCCCGGTGGCTTGCCCTGTGCAAGCCATCACTGAGGAAAGGCCCCGGGTAGCATGCAAATTTACGGTGGGTGGGGAATCAATTGACATCACTGCTCTTTTAGACACTGGGGCAGATGTGACTGTTGTGCCAGCCCAGGATTGGCCATCACATTGGGCTTTGCAGGACGTGGCTGGACACGTCCAGGGTGTTGGAGGGCTTCAATTGGCAAGACAGTCAAGGAGCGTAGTACAAATTAAGGGGCCAAAAGGGCAATTGGCAAATATCCGCCCTTTTGTTTTAAATTACAAGGAACCATTGCTTGGAAGGGATCTCATGGCTCAATGGGGGGTCAAGATTGACATACCCGACCCCTCAGTGGACATTTCCATGGCGACCATTGAAGAGCGCCCCACCAAAAAACTTAATTGGCTCACTGAGAATCCAGTTTGGGTGGAGCAATGGCCGCTCTCTAAACAGAAATTAAAAGCGCTCGAGGAGCTCGTGGAGGAGCAATTACAAAAGGGACACATAGTGGAAACTGACAGCCCTTGGAATTCTCCGGTTTTTGTGATCCAAAAGCCGGGGAAAGACAAGTGGCGCCTCCTCCAGGACCTCCGACAAATTAATAATGTGATTGAGGACATGGGATCTCTCCAACCGGGAATGCCTTCCCCAACTATGCTCCCCCAAAATTGGAAATTGGCAATTATAGACATCAAAGACTGCTTCTTTCAAATTCCTCTTCACCCGGATGATGCCCCATGCTTTGCATTCTCGGTACCCACCATCAACCGAGAAGCCCCAAGGAAGCGCTATCACTGGCGGGTACTCCCTCAGGGGATGAAGAACAGCCCGGTTATCTGCCAGTGGTATGTTGCCTCCTTGCTGTCCCCTGTCCGTGCAGCCGCGGGACAGGCCATCATCCATCACTACATGGATGATGTCCTGGTGTGTGCCCCGACTGATGATGAGCTGACACATGCGCTTGACCTGACAATCGATGCATTGATTGCTGCAGGTTTCGAGCTGCAAGAAGAGAAGGTTCAGAGGATGCCACCCTGGAAGTACCTCGGGCTGGAGATCGGAAAGCGGTCCATTGTACCGCAAAAATTGTCCATCAAAACGAAGGTAAGTTCCCTCGCGGATGTACACCAGCTGTGTGGGGCTTTGAATTGGGTAAGGCCTTGGCTAGGCTTGACCACCGAGGACCTAGCCCCCCTTTTCAATTTATTGAAAGGGGGAGAGGAGCTTAGTTCTCCTAGGGCTCTTACCCCAGAAGCGGAAAAGGCTCTGGAGAGGATTCAGGACGCTATGTCCTCAAGGCAAGCTCACAGATTTGACCCCGAGCTGCCTTTCAAATTTATTATCCTGGGAAAGTTGCCGCACCTCCACGGGATGATCTTTCAGTGGAAGGACATCCCGAAAAAGGACTGAGAAGGGAAAGATCCACTCTCTATCATAGAGTGGGTCTTCCTGAGCCATCAGAGGTCCAAAAGGATGACCCGGCCACAGGAGTTGGTAGCTGAGCTGATCCAGAAGGCAAGGTTCCGGATCAAAGAATTAGCCAGTTGTGACTTTGTATGTATTCACATTCCAATTGGGTTGAGATCGGGCCAAATTTCGAAGTCAATGATGGAACACCTGCTGCAGGAAAACGAAGCGCTGCAGTTTGCGCTGGACTCCTTTACTGGGCAAATTTCAATTCATCGGCCAGCCCACAAAATTTTGAATCAGGATGTTAAATTCACATTATCCTTAAAGGAGGTTCGAAGCAGGAAGCCACTCAAAGCCTTGACAGTTTTTACTGACGCGTCCGGAAGGTCTCACAAGTCAGTATTGACTTGGAAGGACCCTCAAACTCAGCAGTGGGAGGCTGATATTGCTGAGGTGGAAGGATCACCTCAGGTTGCTGAGTTGGCCGCTGTCGTCAGGGCATTTGAGAGGTTTCCCGAACCTTTCAATTTAGTAACAGACTCCGCGTATGTAGCGGGGGTGGTGTCCAGAGCGGAACAGGCCATCCTGCAAGAGGTGTCCAACATTGCTTTATATGAGTTGCTCTCAAAATTAGTTAAACTGGTCTCCCACCGAGAGCAGCCGTTCTATGTGATGCACACGAGGTCACACACAGATCTGCCGGGGTTTGTCGCGGAGGGGAACAGGAAGGCAGATGCCCTTGCTGCCCCTGCCGAGATGGCCCCCCTGCCGAACATCTTTGAGCAGGCGAAACTCAGCCACCAGCTTTTCCACCAAAACGCGCCTGGCCTTGTTCGCCGCTTCCATCTAACGCGGGAGCAGGCCAAAGCGATTGTGACCGCGTGCCCATCCTGCTCCCGAAATGCAGTCCCAACCTTGCATGCGGGGGTCAACCCTCGGGGGCTGAGGAGTTGTGAGGTGTGGCAGACAGATGTCACACATTTCCCAGAATTTGGCCGCCAGAAATATATACATGTGTCTATCGACACATTCTCCGGAGCTGTGTTCGCTTCTGCCCACACAGGGGAGAAAGCAGGGGATGTCATTAAACACCTCATCCACGCTTTCTCCTTCCTGGGCATCCCGAAGGAACTCAAGACCGACAACGGCCCAGGGTACAAGTCCAGGGAGCTCTGCAGCTTCCTGCAGCAATGGGGGGTGGAGCACAAGACCGGCATCCCCCACTCCCCCACGGGTCAAGCCATGGTCGATAGGACCCATGGTACCATCAAGAGAGTTCTACATCAACAGTAGCGGGTCCTCAAAGCAGAAACACCAGCAGTCAGACTGGCCAGGGCACTTTTTACCATCAACTTTTTAAATTGTTCCTTTGAAGGTCTCAATCCACCAATCATAAGGCACTTCGGGGCAAGCTCCCTGTTTTCCATCAAAGAAAGGCCTCCAGTCATGGTCAGAGATCCTGAGTCTGGGAGGACGGAAGGGCCACATGACCTGGTCACGTGGGGACGTGGATACGCTTGCGTGTCCACCCCCGCGGGACCAAGGTGGATTCCATCCAAGTGGGTGAAGCCCTACGTCTCTAAGGGCTCAGGATCCAAGAAAGTAATCGGTCCGCAGGTAGCAGAAGCAGCGTGGAGGCGGAAGAGAAAACCCCAGCTACAACATTGGGCGGAGTTACCCTTCCCTGACTGTTCCCCACTCATGTAACTGTGTGTTTAGTATCTTTTAGTTTTCTACAGGGTGGCAACCCGAGCCGAATTCCCCGCTCCGAGGAAGTTCCATCTAACCCTCGGAGCCCTGATAACGCTCAGCCTGTGTCTCCCAGTTGTCGGATGGCTGGTCCCGCAACCAAAAGCAAATGTGTGGGCGAACCTGTCACCAAAAGCCGAGGACGTCCACACGGCCACCCGACAGATGCGGGAGATGGTGAACAACATAAAAAGAAAAACAGACGACTGGCTGAGCGGACTCTTTACCAACTGGGGAATCTCTGGCTGGGTTTCCTCCATCTTAAAGACTGTATTGCTTTGTTTGTTTGTTTTGTTATTAATTGTACTTGCGTTCGGTTTACTAAAAAAGATGTTGTATAATTTGGTTTCTGCCACCTCACACTCCCCCACAGTTAACCATGTCACCATACCAGAAGAGGACCATGAGGAGGAAGGACTGGAGTTGGAAGAGGTGCTGGAGGGGACCCCAGAAGACGAAGGACAAAATCCAGAGGAAGAAGAACATGGACTGGGGTACCCGACACAGCATCAGCAATACCACCCTTCTCCGTTCCAGTCCCACTCCTCTTGAAAAAACAAAAAAGGGGGAGATGTAGTGGTGTGAGAATTGTTTTATTAAGTTATTAAGTTATTTTTGTAAGATTTTTGAGTTACTTTTGTAATGATTTAGTTCACTGTATATCCCTGTGTTCTGTACTGGTTTTCCCCTTATGAGTTAGGTTGCTTAAACAGACGTTTTCTGTCAATCAATCCTCCCCTGCACCTGTCTTTGTCACTCCCTTCCCCCTCTCCTCGTGGTCGACCTGTCTGTTACTTTGGATACCTTCCCTGGCTTCTGGAAAACTCCAGGGAGGGGGTCGAGTGATAGGCTGGGACCCTTGGAATTCCCTCCCATCTTCTGTGGTTGGCCCCCTGTTGTAAAGTCCACACCCCCAGTTACACCCCCCGTTGTTGTGACTGGCTGAACCGGTTGTCAGCCACCCCTGTTTCCACCCCACTTTAAAAAGCTCGTGCACCCCTGGCCCGGGGTCTCTTCTGGGCAGCAGGTCAGAGGAGAGAGCCCTCGGGCCGCTCTCCTCTCCAATAAAACCTCATTTTTAAAACCTGCCCGAAGAGTCCAGCTTTCTTTCAGCTGCCAAGGTTGCTGCTTCATCTCCGTGCCGTCGCTGGCGAAGATTTGGAGCTCTCAGGGCTGGAAAGCAGGCTCACTGCCCTAGCCTCTTCGCCTTTCCACGCTGCTGCAGTGACATCTAGTGGACTGAGCTAGCTATTGCAGCGTGATTAACACGCGATTCGGACACTGCGACATCCATCCATCCAGTGGTGGCTTCCACCATAGTCAGCACACAGCGCTTGCCTTGGCGGGCTTGGGGAAGGGTGATGTAGTCAATCTGCCTGGCTTCCCCATACTTATACTTGGACCAACGCCCGCCATACTATAGAGGCTTCACCTGCTTGGCCTGCTTGATCGCATCATATGCCTCACAGTCATGGATAACCTGAGAAATACTGTACATGGTTACATCCACTCCTGAGTTTCGTGCCCACCTATAGGTGGCATCTCTGCCCTGATGACCTGAGGCATTATGGGCCCATTGAGCTAGGAACAACTCTCCCTTGTGTTGCCAATCTAAGTCTATCTTTGACACTTCTATCTTCACAGCTTGATCTACCTGCTCGTTGTTTCAGTGCTCCTCATTAGCCCGACTCTCGGGGACATGGGCATCTACATGGCGGACTTTCACAGGTAGATACACTACCCGAGTGGCAATGTCTTTCCGTTCATCTGCAGCCCAGATTGGTTTTCCCCTATGCTGCCAATTGGCCTTTTTCCACCTTTCCAGCCACCCCCAGAGAGCATTGGTTACCATCCGTGAATCAGTATAGAGGCAGAGCTTTCGCCATTTCTCTCTCTTTCAGCAATGTCCAGGGCTAATTGAAGGTCTTTGAGTTCAGCAAGTTGGCTTGACCCACCTTCTCCTTCAGTGGCTTGTGCAACCTGTCATGTGGGCCTCCATACGGCTGTTTTCTACTTTTGGTTCACCCCTACGATGCGACAGGAACTATCAGTGAAAAGAGCATAGTGTGTTTCTTTTGCTGACAGTTGGTTGTACAGTGCAGATTCTTCAGCACGTGTCACTTGTTGCAGCTCCTCTTCATCCATGAGACCAAAGTTTTCACCTTCTGGCCAGTTTGTAATTATCTCCAAGATCCCAGGGCTATTGGGGTTTCCAATACGGGCAAGCTGTGTAATGAGGGGCAATCCATTTGCTCCATGTGGCATTGGTGGCGTGGTGGGTTGAGGGAACCTTTCCTTTAAACATCCACCCCAGCACCAGTAGGTGGGGTGCCAGGAGGAGTTGTGCTTCTGTGTCAATCACCTCTGAGGCGACTTGAACTCTTTCATAGGCAGCCAAGATTTCCTTCTCTGTTGGACTGTAGTTGGCTTCGGACCCTCTGTAGTTTCAGCTCCAGAATCCCAGTGGTCGGACACAAGTCTCCCCAGGCACTTTCTGCCAAAGGCTCCAGGACAGACCATGGTTCCTGGCTGCTGAGTAGGGCATGTTCTTCACTTCTGGTCCTCTCCTGACTGGGCTAAGGGCTACTATATGAGCGATCTCCTGCTTGATCTGGACAAAGGCTTGTTGCTCTTCAGGGCCCCAGTGGAAATCGTTCTTGCGGGTAACCAGGTAAAGAGGGCTCACAATCTGGCTGTACTCAGGAATGTGCATTTTCCAGAAACTTATGGCGCCTAGGAAAGCTTGTGTTTCCTTCTTGCTGGTTGGTGGGGGCATTGCGGTGATCTTATTGATGACCCCAGTGGGAATCTGACACCATCTATCCTGAGACTTTACTCCCAGGAACTGGATCTCTCAGGCAGGTCCCTTGACTTTGTTCTTCTTGATGGCAAAACCAGCCTTCGGGAGAATCTGGATGGTCTTCTCTCCTTTCTCAAACACTTTTATTGCCATGTTCCCCCACATAATGATGTCATTGATGTACTGTAGCTGTTTTGGAACCTCACCCTTTTTTTCCACCCCTAGGGCTATCGGTTCCAGGTGTACTGCACGCCCCTCCAGGTGAAAGCAAACTGACGCCTGCATTCTGCTGACAGAGGAATGGAGAAAAATGCCTAAGCAATGTCAATTGTGGCGTACCATTTTGCTGCCTTGGACTCCAGCTTGTACTGGAGTTCCAGCATGTCCAGTACAGCAGCATTCAATGGTGGAGTCACTTCATTTAAGGCACGGTAATCCAGTCAGTCTCCATTCTCCGTCAGACTTGCGCACAGGCCAGATGGGGCTGTTGAAGGGTGAGTGGGTTTTGCTGACCACCCCTTGGGTCTCCAGCTCATGGATCATCTTGTGGATGGGGATCACGGCATCTTGATTTGTCCGATACTGTCGGCGGTGCACCGTCAAGGCGGCAACTGGAACTCGTTGCTCTTCTGCCTTTAAGAGTCCTACTGCAGATGGGTTCTCTGACAGTCCAGGCAAGCTATTCAATTTCTTAATGCCCTCTACCTCCACAGCAGCTATTCCAAAAGCCCACCTGAGTCCTTTAGAGTCTTTGTAATAACCATTCCAGAAGAAGTCTATGCCCAAAATACACGGGGCCTCTGGGCCAGTCACAATTGGATGTTTCTGCCACTCCTTCCCGGTCAGGCTCACCTCGGCTTCCAACAGAGACAATTCCTGTGATCCCCCCGTCACCCTGGCAATGGAAATAGGTTCTGTCCCCACATGTTCCGATGGCATCAGGGTAGACTGCACACCAGTATTAACCAAAGTTTCATATTTCTGTGGCTCTGATGTGCCAGGCCATCGGATCCACACCATCCAAAAGACTCGGTTTTCCCGTGCCTCTCCCTGGCTAGAGGCAGGGCCCCTCTAGCACCGGTCATTATTCCCTTTCTGGGCATACATGGTCGAGGTTCCTTCAAGGGGATCTGACATATCATCTGTTGGGGAGGAGGAGGAGGCATTTCTACAATCATCCTCACTTCTATAATACCTGACAGCTTGGTCATGCAATGCTGAGGCTACATTCATCTTAGTGGGACCCCCTCGGTTAGTGTTTCTCTCCTTGAGCTAACGCACCCGTGCTGCCAGGGCAGAAGTGGGTTTCCCATTCCACCTTCCCATGTCTTCCCCACGGTCACACAGAAAGTACCACAGGTCAGCTCATGGGGTGTTCCCTCTCTCTCTAGCTGGGGGACATTGAGCTCTGACTCTGGGGCCTGTAACTCACACCGGTGCCACATGGGAACTGTTCCTCCTCATCTCCTCCCTCATCTCCCTCATCTCCTCTCTGAGTTCCTTAGCCACGACAGAGACCTGAGCCTCCAGTGGGCCACTGATCATACTCTCGTAATTTCTGAGCTTGTTGGCGACACAACCCACTGTCTCTCAGTTGTTATCGGCATTAATGGTTGCAATGAATGTGGCATATTGAGATGGTCCTAGAGCTGCCAGATTCCACAGCATTTGCCCTGTGCACCTGACTTTGTGGGGGTCATTATCATGCTGTCCACCCCTCCCAAAGAGTACCTCCAATACTGCCACTTCTCTCAGCTTTTGGATCCCCTCCTCAAGGGTCTTCCAGCACATTCTATGATGGTGCTCCTGCATTCTGTCTCTGTGGACAAACCTCTCCCTTACACTCATTAAAAGCTGCTCCCAAAGGGAAAGGGGCCTGGCTCCCTTATGAATACCTGATTCACACCTGAGTCCTGGGTCAAGGGTCCCAAATTCCTTGCCTCACCACTATCTAGTTGCACGCCTATACCTATAAGGTCCCAGACCCGAAGTAACCAGGTTGTATAAGCCTCACGTCCCCGTCGTGCAAGATCTTTTTGCAGATTACGCAGACTTTCATATGTCAGGGACTCAGTGATGATCTCAACCTCTGACTCCCCTGCAGGTTGTGAGGGCCCTCCTTTCTTATCCTTGTTGCCTGGGTGCTCTGATTTCACCTTATACTTCTTTGTTTCCACAGGGGCAACTGCTGCTGGCTGTGACTGCCCCTGTGGTTCAGCTGGAACCTGGACGGTTGTAACGTCTGTGGGTTCTGCTGCTGCACTATCAGACTCTCCTTTGTCACTGATGTTTCTGTTATTAAGAGAGTTAAATACAGACCTTCCCATTTTGGGTTTAAAGTGACCTCTTTCCAGCTTTTAATTATTTCTTAGGTTACAATGTAGGATGTGCCCAAAGTATGTGTTCTATCACCTGTCACTGAGACACACAAAGCAGCCACATGCAGACAAGAGGTTTTGCAGAGCAGAGGTTTCTCCGTCCAGCTCAAAAGCTGAATCCAGGCAGAGAGAGAGCCTCTTTGTTTTATTTCTTACTTTTTATACATTTGTGGGTCTAGCAGAAGATTGGCTTCTGGGGTTTTTCACCCCTCAGCCAAGTGGCTAAACCAACTGTCAGTTACAATTGTTTTCAGGTTAGAAATATGCAAAGGACAGAGAATGAAAAACAAAGGATTTGTTTATGTTACTGTTACCTCCGCAGAGGCGTAGCGACCTGGTTCCAGGAACGACACGGTAGCCACACCCAGGCTGCTCGGACCACCAGTTCACAGGCACCAGTGTGGTGGACGGCTAATGGCGTTTATTAACTGGTTACATGGAGTTATAAAACCTCTGTTTGCTACATCACATCCGTCTTCTTACGTTACAAGTTAGGTGTTGCTTAGCTTATCAAGGACACTGACCAACTAAGAATTGAGGGAGGGGTTCTGTCTGCCCGTACAACGCGATATCTTCCAACCGCCTGTCCCTAATCTCCCACATTTCCCTCCCTCCCATGACTAAGTAAAAGAGTATAAAAGTATAAATGTTATAAAAGTATAAATGTTATAAAAGTATAAATGTCATAAAAATGCAAAAGTTGTTAAAGTTAGTATAATAGGATACAAAAGTGGTATAAAATGTTAGTAACAAGTGCACTTCACGTTAATTGCATGCGTTCGACAAATAGGATGTTGACTTTCTCTAAACGGCTTCTAACAAACTACAATAACTTGTTCAAAATGCAAGGCCCAAAAATCAGTGTCAGGAGTATCATGGTGAGAGGGCCTATTAGGGTGGAAACAAGGGTGGCCAGCCATGGGGACTGATTGAACCATGACTCAAACCATCCTTGTTGGGCCTCTCTCTCTCTCTTTCTCTGGGCCAGTCTTTCCCTCAGTTTGGCCATGGAGTCTCGCACAACTCCGGTATGGTCTGCATAAAAACAGCATTCTTCTCTCAAGGCAGCACACAGGCCTCCTTGCTGCATGAGCAAGAGGTCCGGTCCTCGCCTGTTCTGCAGGACGACTTCCGAAAGCGAGGAGATAGATCTTTCCAGAGAGGAGATGGATTTTTCAATTCTCAGTAAGTCTTTGTCAATTGTCATTTGCAGCTGAGAAAGTCTTTGATGTTGGGTCACAAGAGCTGAAACACCTGTGGCTGTGCCAGTGGCTCCTAGGCCAAGGAGCATTGCAATGGTTATACCTGTTATTACTTCTCTTTTGCGGAGCTGGATGGTTTCTTCTAAAAAGCGATACATTTCTTCTTCTTGGTGATACAGGACTCTAGGAACAATCAGAACTTGGACACAAAAGTCAGCAAGGTTATTGAGTTTGCTAAGGTACACACAGGGGGTTATTCCGATTTGCTGACAGACCCACATTCCTGATAGGAACGGAACTGCCCACTTGTCAGTCTTTCGACTAGGTTGGATGAACTCAGTACAGATATTTCCCATCTGCTTTGCTACGGTTACACTGCCAAAGCACTTGTCTCGGCCTGTGACTTGGCTCAGGGTAATTTCCCTCCGGGGGTGTCCCACTTACAGTTGTGTGGATTGTTTGCTGCAGAATATTCAAAAGGAGCATCAAGGGCGACACCCTCATAAAAAGGAGGTTCTGCGTTATAACATAACCAGCATGATTTTGTAAAGTTTGGATTGGATTGGTTCAACGACAAAAAGGTAGCATTTAACACACTAAGAAACAGATTGTAAGGAGCTGACTTAGGTTTTTGGTAGATAGCTAAAGGATTGAATGAGGAGGAGGTGCCAGGTGTGGCCTCTCTCCTGTGTCTGTGTGCTGAGAGATTCTGATAGGGTTTGAATGACTGGGGCACTGAAGGTGGGAGTCTAATAATTTGTACATTTGCCCAATTTAAATGCCTGGCTGCACTTAAAGCATGCCATTTTTATCTTCTTCCAGTCTGTGAGAGGAGTTAGTTCTTTTTCTGACTTCCCCTCAACCCGAGTAGAAACATTGTTGTTACTGATTTTATATACTGTTACTTCTTCTTTGTCAGAGCCGGAGCCGGAGCCGGAGCCAGAGCCAGAGCCGGCAGCAGAGGACTGGCTATCCCAGTCCCAGCTGGAGTCCAGTTCAGAGACGGAAGTCGACTGACTGGCTGCTTCCGGGCTCTGGAGCTTTTTGGTTGGGCTCCGACCCCTCCCCTTTCCCTCCGGGCTGGGCCGTCCTTTCCCTCTGGGCCCCCGCCCCTTTCTCTCGGGGCTGAGCCGCCCCCTGCACCTGCGCTCCCCCTGCCTCCTGCTGTGGGAGCTTCTTGCCTTAGAAAAACGTGCTTTTTGGCAAAGATTAGCTTCAGTTCTCTCTTTGCGCTCTCCTCCCTTTTTCTGCTCACGCGCCCCTGCATTAGCAAACGAGCTCTCTTTGTTTTCGTTGGCAACGAGCCCACTATCTAAATGACCTTTGTTTTCTGTAGTATAGTTCTTGCTTTCCCTCTCGGATTCAGCGCTATCTTGAGGGGCATAAGGTGGAGGTCCCTCCCCCGCTTTTTCAGCATTCCTAGCTTCTTCAGCTAGACCGTTGTAAAATGACTGCATCTGTTTTATCTCCTCAGTGAGCGACCTTGAGCTTGGAGGCTTTGAAGCGAGCTCTTGATTTTCCGAGCCTGAGCCTATGCATTTGGCCGAACTGACCTCATCAACACTCTGAACATTATCACTAACATTCAGACTACATCCTTTTATACTCTGAAAATTCTCAACAACAGTTCCCTCTGAGAAAGTTTGCGTCGCTGCTGCGATACCCAATTGGGGGGAAACCTTTAAACAATTTCGGGCAGCTCTCCAGGTCTCCTGTTCATGCAAAGCCTTCTGTAATGCATCTACGACCCTTTCCCATGCCTTAAGATTTTTCCCCGAGCCGGAAGACATTGTGTCTTCGGCAAGAGCCTTAGTACATTGATCCCAAACATCTGGGTGGAGGATATCCACTGGTCTATCAATGATACTAAGTTGCAAAAGCCTCATCACTGCGAGGGTAAAATCTTTTGCTTTACAATCAATTCCCCACTGCTTATGAATCTGAGATATGACCTTCACAAGGGCTTCCATCCTCCTTGCGGGTCCTGGGGCATCCCCCTCGCCGAGCTGGGCCAGCCGCTCGGCCGTCGTTCACCCGTCCAGGCGACTCCCGTTCTCCCGGGCAACTCCTGGGGCTTCGGCACCACTTGTTACCTCCGCTGAGGTGTAGCGACCTCGTTCCAGGAACGACACGGCAGCCACACCCAGGCTGCTCGGACCACCATCTCACAGGCACCAGTGTGGTGGACGGTTAATGGCATTTATTAACTGGTTACATGGAGTTATAAAACCTCTGTTTGCTACATCACATCCGTCTTCTTACGTTACAAGTTAGGTGTTGCTTAGCTTATCAAGGACACTGACCAACTAAGAATTGAGGGAGGGGTTCTGTCTGCCCGTACAACGCAATATCTTCCGACCGCCTGTCCCTAATCTCCCACATGTTACATATGTGGGAAAAAGGTAGAACTGCTCTTAATATTGTACAGTAATTAAAAAGATCTGACTCCATTTATGAAAATCCAAAAGGCTATAAAAAACTCAGAAAAACCAGGGTAACATCTCACCCTTTTAACTTTACAAAAAAAGAAAAAACAGAAAAAGAAAAATGAACAAATTTACAAAGGGAATATATACAAATTCAATCACTGTCTGTGGAGGAATCATCAGAGTGATTGCTCGAGGATTCATCCACTTGGTGGCTTTCAAGTTGATCACAGCTTCCACCTTGCCTGTCGGCCGAATTCTGCCTCTGTGGTCGCAGGTCAGGACGGACACACTTTGAAGGTAGCCAGCGTGTCCCAGTGTCCGTGGACACACACGCATGCCCTCGCCCCATAGCGATTAGGTCATAGGGTCCTTCCCATTGCTTGGTGACTAAATTTCGGACCCGTACCTTCGCTCGAGGCTGTTGCTCACCGTCCAAAGCCTGCAATGAGAGATGATGGTTCAAAATGACAGGATTATTTGAGTTCTGCGGCACCGTAAGGTGATTGATGGTGTACAAAGCCTTTGCCAACCGACTGTGCGGGGTTTCACCCTGCATTCCCCATTTTTGTTTTTGAAGAACACGCTTGAGTGTACCGTGAGTGCGTTCTACAATTGCCTGTCCTGTTGGAGAATGAGGGATGCCAAAGTTATGTGACACACCCCATGACTGTAGGAACTGCCGTACCTGCTGCGAGGCATAAGCAGGACCATTGTCGGTTTTCACGGCAGAAGGTATGCCAAGAACGGCAAAGGCCTGCCTCCAGTGGGCAATGACATCACGGGCTTTCTCTCCTGTGTGAGCAGAAGCCCACATCGCAGAGGAGAAGGTGTCCACCGTGACATGCACATACTTGAGCCGGCCAAACTCGGCGACCTGGGTAACATCGGTCTGCCAAAGCTCCAAGGCTTTAAGGCCTCTGGGGTTAACCCCTGCCGGCAATGGCGCACCAAAAGCGTGGTAGTCGTCACACGACTCGACAATCTCACGAGCCTCAGTGGCCGTCAGTTGGAACTGCTTCTGCAGCATATGCGCATTTTGGTGGAAAAACCCATGCGATGCCTTGGCCTGTGTGAGCACATCAGGCTGAGGGGCTACCCACGCTGGGTTAGCCAACTTGTCAGCCCTTGCGTTACCTTCCGCTACAAACCCTGGCAATTTAGTGTGACTCCATACATGCAGAACGTAATATGGATGAACTCTGGCCTGAATTGCACACCACAGGGCCTTCAGTAAATTAAACAAGGCAGGGTTACTGACCTCCTTCAAAACTGAACAACCCAATTGCTGTGCGATGTCAGCAACACAGGCGGAGTCCATGATCAAATTGAAAGGTTCCTGGGAAAATTTCTCAAATACCATGACAGCAACCTTTAGTTCAACCAGGTGGGCTGACCCATCCTCATGGCCTTCCAAAACCTGCCACTCAGATCCATCCTGCCAGGTAACAATGGCTTTTCCTGTTTTGCCCGAACCGTCAGTGAAGACGGTGGGTCCTTGCACTGGCTCTTGGCTATTTTTGGGTCATAGAGAAAATTGAGTATTTTTGGCCACTTGCAATAGCTTGTGGCTAGGCAGATGATAAGTGATCTGCCCCGAAAAACCCTTGAGAGCACTTTGCAGCGAAACATTGTTCGCATAGCTCCAATCAAATTCCTCCCTCTGAACCGGGAGTATGATCTTTGAGGGATCTGCACCCATCAATTGCAAACAGCGTTGCCGGCACTTGATTATCAAGCGCGCAATCAATTCAAACAGCGCTGTCGCCATCTTATGCGGCTGATGAGGCAGGAAGACCCATTCCAAGACATGCAGAGGATCAGTCCAATCATCATTCCATTGGCCAATGATACCTGTAGGATGTAAATCAGGAGTGGTAATGAACACAGTGACATCAATGGAAGGTTCAATGCAGTACACCTGGCAAGCCGAAACAGCTTGCTGAACCTCCTCCAGCACTTTTTGTGCCTCAGGGGTCAATTCACGAGGTGACTTTAAATCAGTGTCCCCTTTCAACAATTCAAACAAGGGAGACAGTTGTGCTGTGGTCAGTTCCAAGTAAGGACATAACCAAGTGATAACACCTACCAGCTTCTGAGCATCATTCAGTGTCTTCACCGATTGCACAAATTGCACCTCCTGGTGACAGATTGTCCATTCCAGAATTTTGACCCCCAAATATTTCCAGGGAGGTTGTTGTTGTACCTTTTCTGGAGCCACCTGCAGTCCATGTGAATGCAGAGCATTCAACAACTGAGGCTGTATCCTCAGCAGCTCATCCTGGGTGAGCGTAGCCACCAAAATGTCATCCATATAATGACAGATGTGAGTATCAGGAAACTGCTTGCGAACTCCAGACAAGGCACGGGCTACATACCATTGGCATAACACTGGGAAATTTCGCATTCCCTGATGCAAAACTTTCCATTGATACCGCTGTGCGGGCTCGGCATTATTTATTGTTGGTACCGTGAAGGCAAATTTTGGTCTGTCATCGGGATGCAGAGGGATCGTAAAAAAACAATCCTTCAGATCCACAATGAGGACCGGCCAGTCCGCAGGAAGCATGGTAGGCGATGGCATACCAGCCTGCAATGTCCCCATGCCTTCCATCACAGCATTGATCTTTCGGAGGTCTTGTAGCAACCTCCATTTCCCAGACTTCTTTTTGATACAAAAGACAGGAGTGTTCCAGGGACTGGTAGATGGTTCCAAATGCCCCTGATCCAACTGCTCCTGTACGAGTTCATGAAGGGCGATTAGCTTGTCATGAGGGAGGGGCCACTGGTTCTCCCAGATGGGTCTGTCCACCAGCCACCGTAAAGGAGGCATGGGACACTCTGTGCCCTTCATCACGGTGGCCCCAATCAAAAATCTGTTCCAAATCACACCCCCACGCGGCCAAAACATCCCTCCCCCAGAGGTTCTGAGCAATCTCAGTAACATGAGGCCAAATTATGGCTGTCTGTCCCTCTGGATTCGTGATGGCCACAGGATTCCGGCTCACATAGCATTGCTTCATTCCTCCTAAGCCCACGATCGATGTCTTTGCCAGGGTCAAAGGCCACTGCGGGGGCCAAGCAGCCAGGGAGAGAATGCTCACGTCAGCCCCCGTATCTAGGAGGCCATGAAGGTGAATCTATGACGGTGTGGCACCAACCATGGACACGGTACACAGCGTCTCAGGATGGTCTTTGGTCAGGACAGCAGTCTAGCACACCTGAGGTGGCCCTGTAGAGCCGAAGCCACCGTCTCCTCTCGACCGGTCCTCGATTCTGGAAACAGAAGACTTAAAAGGAACAAGTTGAGCAATTAGTGTGCCTTTTGGGATAGTCAGAGGAGGGGTGGGTGTGGAGACCATTGCATGAATCTGTCCCGAAAAATCTGCATCAATCAGTCCCAGGTGCACCATGATACCCTGAATGGTGGCACTAGATCTCCCCATCAAGAAAGCACTCATGCCATCACCCAAGGGACCAAAGGCATCCAGGGGAACCTTGTGTATTTTGTCCGAATCAATCACGACAGACTCGGCTGTGCAGACATCAACACCTGCTGAACCACAGGTGCTGGCTGCAAGCCTGCTGAGTAGATCTCCATTGGTTGGGGCTGAGGCAGAGACATTTGTGTCGGTACGCGTCTTGCCTTTGCGCTCTGCGTCGCATTTCCTGATCTGCCCAACGGCTGACCATTCACATGCACCGTTGCCTTACACGCATTCGTAGCGTGATTCGGCCTTCCACATCATGCACAATAAAACAAGACAGCCATAGGCTTCTGTGCCTTTCCGCCCTGTTTCTTCCTGGTCTGAGCACCCCACTGCTGCTGTTGCACCCCCTAGTGAACGACCCAAGCAGGCTGCACAGCAGCAGCCACAGCCGGTTGCACGGCTGCAGGCACGGCCAGCTGGACCGCTGTAGTCACCGTCGGTTGGACAATCGTAGCCACAGCTGGCTGCACAGCTGTAGGCATGGCAACCATCTGTTGGCTGGAAGGGGTTACCTTTGCACAGGCCCCAGCCATGTCCGACATGGATGGTTTCCCGGGAAGGGCCTCAATAATCCTCTTGCAAACAGCATTACAGTTGCCCTGAGCAAGGGGCTGAATCATGAGCTTCCTTGCTGCAGGATCACTCACCTGCTTCTCAACCGCAGCAGTCGGCCGTCCTGCAAAGCACAGGAAGGACTCATCAACTCCCTGGACAATCGTTGCAAAGGACTGCTGTGGAGTAGCCAGCTGTAAGGTCTGAACCAGGGCTGCCATGCCTGTTTGCTGGCACTGCTCCTGGACCAAGGGCTCATAACCAGCCTGCCCTTTGGCCCTGGTATAATTGCCTGTTCCCATTAGCATATCGATATTAACCATATGCCTAGGATCGCCTGGACCCAGTGTCCTATTCCGTTCCACCACTCTGACTGCCAACTGAGTCCATTTATTCTCAAAGAAGTCATATTCAACGGTGGAAAAAGAGCTCGAGCTAAGCTCCGAATGTCAAAGGGTGTCAAAAGACTGGCATTAAAATAACGGAGAACCTGCATCACCTCGGCTGAGCCCAAACCATATTTCCCGACTGCATCACGCAGTTCTGTCAAAGCCTGCCAAGCCAAGGGTTGATAGGTGTTATGAGTAGCACCCTGAAGGACAGGGAAGGCCTGAAGACGCTCAGATGAAGCAGCAGCACCTGCCTTATCCTGCCCTGTGGACCCCACAGGGTCAGAGGCAGGCACTCGGCTGGGGACCGGCTGAACATCAGACACCGCAGGTCCAGCACCAGCATCAGCACCATCGTTCAGTCCTTCAGTCTTAGCTTTCAGTTCTCCCCAGAACTGCCCGCGGTCTTTCGGGCGTACAGTCACCTGACAAGGGGGTAGCGTCCAGGCTGTGGACGAAGAGACAACAGCGCGGGAACTTTTGCTCTTGCCAAAGACCGGCCGCATTCTGGCCATGTCCCCGTTCGCGCTGAACTTAAGCACCTCGCCGCCCGTAGCCGCCGCAACGCTAGCAGCAGGAAGAGGGGGTGGAGTCAGACCAGCCTCTGGCGCCAGCCCCGCCACATCCTCAGCGGTGCTGGAGCCCGCGCCAGCCGCTGGAGACCGGTCAGATGGCTCCGCGGCAGACACACATACCGGCGTGGCTGGGGAGCTTGGGCTGCGTTCAGGCGGAGACGGCGACTGCACCTCCGTCACTGGCGGGGCCGCGTCGGTCCCTGCTGGCAGCTCATTAGAACTAGCTGCATCAGAGCCTCTCCCCGCCCTGCGAGCACTGCCTGCAGCCCATGGGGCTGGTGTGGGAGGCGGAGTGTCCAGAACCCCCCCGAGAAGGGGTCCTGCGGGGGGGCAGACGCCTGCAGCCCCCCCCACCCCCAAGCGGGGTGGAACTGTCAGCCCGCACACGGGGGCAGGGCCAGCTGAGGGACCGACCGGGGCCCTGCCTTCGGCAGGGCCCCCGTCCCACGCCGCCACATCAGCAGGTGGCGCGGGGGCAGAGGCGGCCAACGCAGCCGCCTCTGGGCCCGGCCCAGGCAGCAGGGTGGGGAAGTCCATGTCACCCGATTCCATCGGATACGTGACGGTCATGCGGCAGAACAGACAATGCACAGTGACGGAATCTCGGCCAAAAGAAAGCAGAGCTCGCATTCCCAGGCCGCCCCCACCCACTAACGCTGGAAAGGTGTCTGGGGCTTTCCCCAACATTGAGGTGGTTTCAGGGTCTTTGCTCCCCAGCACAGCTCCGAGCCAAGCCGAAGGAAGAGACGGAGTTCTCAGGTTTAGATTTTTCAATGTTGCATACTTCGTTTATTGTTTCTTATCTTACAATTTTCTCGGAGTCCGACAAGATGTTCGCAGCTGCATGGACTCCTCACATCTCCCCCCGAGCTGGGCTGTCCTTATCTTTTATACTAATTACTACGTATTTCTTGTTTACTATTTCTTACCAATGTCTATAACTGTTACTAAAAAGGTCATCTTTACTTTGACCCAATCCTCACTAACTACTTTGTGCCACGTCAATGCAGCAATGGAGTGAGGGAAGGAGAAGGAGAAGAAGAAGGAGACAACGCCCCAGATTCTCCATCTTGTCCCCATTCACTTCAATGCTAGGAACCTAAAACTATTATTTTCTCATTCTGTGATAAGCTAAACTACTATTTTTCACATTCTTGTGGCCTGTAAACCTTCTCTCAGTGTAGGAAGTTTTTCCCATGGACTGAAATCAAAGCCAGTGTCTCTCTGAGCTCTGGGCTGGGGTCCCAGACCCCCCTGCCCAGGTCCCTGACCCTCCAGGGCAACCAAAGGAATGCCATGGCCTCCAACAGAAAGGCATGGAGAGGAGGTGGCCCCACCCCGCTCCGGCGGCCCCGGGCTCGGCGGGGCTCTGCCCCCTCTCTGCCCGAGACCAGCGCCGGAACCCGAGGGGGGGGGAACCCCCCCGCGCAGGAACAGGGGAGGAAGGGGAAGAATCCACATCACAAAGGAGCTGTAGTTCGGATTCCGGGTCTGATATAATGACCCCGCCCACCTCCAGCTCTCCGTCCTGCTTCGGAACGGGGCTACTAGCCTGCGAGCTGGAAGGGGTCGACTTAAACACATCTCTCTCAACTTCCACTGCAGGAACAAATCTGCAGTTTCTTTGTCATATTCTATATCAAGGGTGTCTAACAGAAATTCTCCCAGGAGATACCATTCCTGTCGACTGAGCACAGCATCTGGAGTGGGAAAAAACTCACGCTGTCTGCCCCATGCGAACAGACTCCGAAGCCCCTCCCGGGAAACCTCAGCGTGTTTCCGCTCCAAGAGGTCGTCCCAAAATTCCAATAATAGATCCTCCTGCATGGCAGGTACAAAACAGGGAAAAGGGGAAAGAAAACCTCACCAGACTGGTTCTTCTACACGAGGGGGCACCAGCTGTCACCGAGACACACAAAACAGCCACATGCAGACAAGAGGTTTTGCAGAGCAGAAGTTTCTCCGTCCAGCTCAAAAGCTGAATCCAGGCAGAGAGAGAGCCTCTTTGTTTTATTTCTTACTTTTTATACATTTGTGGGTCTAGCAGAAGATTGGCTTCTGGGGTTTTTCACCCCTCAGCCAAGTGGCTAAACCAACTGTCAGTTACAATTGTTTTCAGGTTAGAAATATGCAAACAACGGACAGAGAATGAAAAACAAAGGATTTGTTTATGTTACATATGTGGGAAAAAGGTAGAACTGCTCTTAATATTGTACAGTAATTAAAAAGATCTGACTCCATTTATGAAAATCCAAAAGGCTATAAAAAACTCAGAAAAACCAGGGTAACAATCACCATTTACATGAGCTGTTGAAACTAGGTTGGGCAGTGTTTCCCTTGCCCCCTCCCTCTGGACTATCTTCTGTTAATGTGCCATCAATGCCTTGCTGCATGACTCATAGGTACCTCTGTCCGGAAACTCTCTCTGTTTAATGGGCAATCAAGGACCCATTCCATGACTCATTGAATGATATCAGCCCATTGTGAGATGCTCTGCCCAGGGGGAGGAGCCAAGAATTCCCACCTGGATATAAACTGAGATTCGGGACAGCACAGGCAGCCTTACCCACTGGATTCCCAGAGGACAAGAGCTACCAGACCTTTCTAGAGGATCACTGCTTCAACAAGACCACTTCATCTGGACTGCTGCCACCACCACAGGGTATCAGGTTGTATTCTGACTCTGTCAGTGATCTTTTGTACTATTGCATTTGTTTTATTTTATCTTTTTTTCCTCTCTCCTATTAAATTGTTTTTCTGACTTGGAGTCTCTATCTGGTTTTGCTTTCAAGCCAGTACACTCTTACATCTCTGGTTTGTAGTGGCACTGATACAAACCCTATTGCCAGGCCACCTTTGGTATTTCCTGCCAATGCCGCTTCTCGTAAGGGGTCTAACCCTCCCCTTTCTTCATCCTCTTCCTCACTATCTTCCCGTCTCCTATTTTTTCCCTTCTCCTTCCATCTAGTTCTATGGGCTGGCAGGGAATCAAGTGCCAATAGGGGTGCAGTAGGCCCAGGTAGGTTTGCTGGAGGCTGTGACTGCAGGGGTGGGGGTGATGTCACAGGCAGAGCAGGAGGCTGTGGCTGTGGGGCTGGGGTTGGTGCCGCAGACTGAGCTAAATATGGGGGGGGGGGGGGTAGATTTTCAATGGGGTCTCATGCCCCCTTCTTCTTCTTCTTCCCCTTTGTTTTTGATTTATATATGTGCTGTGGGCCCAAGCCCACCCAAAAGGCCTCATAGTCACTCTCTTCTTCATTAAATGATTCCTTCTTATTAACATAAAGATTTAAGGCTTAACATATCCAAGCTTCAAAAGACCTAAACATGGGCCAATACAAATTGTCCTTCCTAATCATTTCTTGGGTCCATTCTACCATACAATACTGTGTAGCAGGATTTTTGGAGACAGACACAGACAATGCTGGGAAAGTTCTGTTGTTTGAGCACTATCAAGGATGATGAGCCTGAGAAGCAGCTTTTTCCCTCAACAAAGTGTAAACAGGTAACTGCAAAGGAATGCTTATGCAGATAACACTAGCCAATAGCGAGTAGTAAAATGCCGTGTGAACAGCTTGTGCACAAGAATGATATATGTATAAAAGAACCCTGTTTACCCTCAATAAATGGAGCATTCACCACTACTTCTGTGAAGAAGGTGTTTGACTCTGGCTGTTCGCCATGTTTTTGTTTTTGTTTTCATTTTGTTTTTCTTTCTTTACAAAAATCACCTTCAATTGGCGCCCGAACTTCGGACCTTGGGGTGACGACCTGGAGGAGAAAATTAGCGGTGGGACGCTGAATGGTTGGACGCTGAACTCGCCGACAGATGCAGCTGCATTGAGGTGAGACCCTCCGGAAAATAGCAGTCAGACGCTGATCTGCCAAGAGATGCATCAGCATTGAGGCAGAAGCTCGCCATCCTTGCAAAGAGTGCGAGGTTGAGCTGGTAAGGGGAACAGGGGGCAGTTTCTTGAAAACAGGTGGAAGGTTCGAGTACTCACTTCCCTGCCCCATTTACGATGGCAAGCATGGAATGCGAATTTGCTGCCACATTGAAGTTTATTATTATTATACTCTCTGAGACGAAAAACAGTAGCAGAAAAAGTACTGCAAAAGCTGATTAACTGGGCACGGGGAAATGGACATTTAACAACTCCGCGGCACTGCGAATTCAGGGAAGCGCCACGGGGCCCCTGCCACGCCCTCTGGCCGCCTCCGTCGCTGGCCGATGCCTGGCTCGCCACTCCCGGCCTGCGGACCACCCCTGTCCCTCCGTGGCAGCGGCTCCATCGTGCCCGCCGCTTCCGCCGCCCCGAAGCAACAGGCAGGATGAGGAGGAAGCGGCCCCCGGGAGTCTGCACCGTCCCCCTGCCGCTGCTGCCACCATGGGCCGGGGCCGGGGCCGCCACCGCTCCCAACGCTGCTGCTCCCACAATGCATGCGCAGAGTGCCCCCCTTTCCTGGCTGTGCCCAAAGAGACACCGGTCAACCAAGAGAGGGGAACCCGTGACCCCTGATATCGACCACCTTCCCCTGACAATGTTCTGCTGCCGGAAAATTAGAGGAGGACCCCAGTGATGAAGCAGAACCCACGGCAAAACCCACAACTGGTTTAAAAGAGCTGACTGATCAAATTCAGGCAGTGATGCAACGCCTGGATGAGCGAGCTCATGCAGCAACGAAGCTGCTGCTGGAAAAAGCCCAAGAACTATTTACAATAAATGCTAAAAATCAGGAGGAGCCAACATCATTCAGCTCCCAGTTAACTCCACTGCAACAATTGCTGGAACAAACTGCAGAAAGCTGTTCCCAGGTGTGAAAAGTGCATATTATATGGCTCTACACAAGATATTTACTATATGTATGATGTTGTATTGATTGTTAATGTTGTATTAATATTTTGATAGTATGGTAAATGTAGTTTTGTAGTTAAAATGTAGTTTTTATATACCAACCACAAGAAAACATAAATTTTTCAGAGAAAAAAGAATTTACTACTTCCTTATCAGAAGAGACCAACTGCTCCTGCCTTGCTCAGCCCTGAAGACGCCATAGAGATTAAAGGAAAAAAGTGATACTAACCAGAGACAATTCTTTGTTTGAATGGAATTTATGCATCATGTAAGAAATGTATGAATATTCAACAGGCTATTGCTTTTAAGAGATAATACCTTGTTAACAGAGGTCCTTCTTTGGAGCTTTTTTTGCTTGGGGAGGCACCCAGACATCTGTAACTTTGTTTTTTATTGTCTCGTATTGTCCTAACTCTAATTGTTCAATTTTTTTACTCTAATTCTATTTTTATAACCATCTTATTTACTATTAAACTTTCAAAATTTTAAAAACAAGTGATTGGTGTTTTTCACAATTATGGTAGCAGAGGATGGTTAGAACACCTCACTGCCGGTGCCTCAGTGGAATCAGGGTGAGGACGGCGGGCCCTGCCCAGTTGGCAGCCTCGCTCTGTGTTCCCCTGCTGTGACCGACAGATGCAGGTTATGATCAATGGACAAGAGGAGGCAATAAAACAAAGAAAAGGTAAAAGATTCCCTAAAACTGCAGTAATTAGCCCCTAAGACTAAAGTGTACATGAAGACAAAGACCCAAGGACAAAGGACAGGTAAGTACTGGTTTGGACAGGGCAGTTAAGGGGGGGATGAATGTGTGTGAATGAGAGGCAGCTGGTTATCCCAGACCTGCTAAGTGAGTGCGGAGTCTCCTATGCTGCGTTTCCGTTCTTTCGCGAGAAAAACGGCCAGTAAAGAGATGAAGCGGGTGATAAGAAGAGCAAGAGAATCCCCCCCAGGGAAACTGGGACTGAGTCTTAGAGAAGGGGTGGGACCCCTCGGAAGCAAAAAGTCTGCTGGATTAAGGGGTGAGTGCCCAAGAGCATCCAGGACTAAAACTTTTGCTGGGTTGAGGGATTAATATCCCAAGGGCACCCAGGGTTCTGCCGGATTGAGGTTATGCCCAAGAGCATCTAGGGTTGGACAACACAGCTGGATTGAGGGGATATCCAAGAGCACCGGGACTGGCCAGTAACACCTAAAATTGTAATAGGTGATTTGAAAGTAAAAGGTACCTTATTGTTGTTTTGTTGTGTAAGAGTGAGTCACACACAAAATCTGCCTCAGCTTCCCGGGTGGGTGGGACTGTGGCAAGAGGTGTAAGTGACCTGCAAACAGGCCATTGTTCCCCCAGGCAGGTGGGGGGTGTGTGTGACCTGCAAACAGGCCCTTTTCCCTCTGGGCGTGTGGAGGGGGGGCCATGGTAAAAGTGTAAGTGACATGCAAATCAGCCTCATAGGTGGACCGGCACCAGAGGAGACCAGATTCTGGGCCCTCCTCAGAGGCCCAGCTATACTGGAACCCAGAGACCAAACCCAAGGCGAGGGGGGCCACACAGAGCCGCGATTCTCTGGCGACAGGGATTGGCTTCATGTCCTAAGGGTGTGAAAGAATGTGTAAAAGTGAAGGAGAAATGAAGTAAGAGTAGATGGATGAAAGCACATGTAATGTTGATTGTTAATTTTAAAATTCACTGTATCTCCTTGGAGGGAGGTGTATTGTATTGAATAGTTGTGTGAGAAAGAGGGGCTTTTTTGTGTGTGTGCATAGATAGAAGTAAGTGGTCTTTAGGTTGTAAGAGAAAGTGCAAAACAGAGGTGGGGGACGAATAAATAAAATCTTGAAAAATGGGACAGAAAAACAGTAAGTTGGATACAAGAAAGAAAAAAGGGTGTAAAAAATTACCAACGGAAATACCTCAAGATAGCCCTCTCGGCGTTATGTTAGCTAACTGGGATAAAAACCCTTGTACAAGAAGAAAGGAAAAGATAAAGATGATACAATTTTGCATGATAGAATGGGCAGAGAAGGAAATAAGATCTGACCATGTTTATTGGCCCAGATACGGCTCTTTTGAGAATTGGATTTCTCAGGCTCTAAATGTATTTGTAAATTCAAAGGAACCGTTTAATCCCGAAGAAAGAGAATATACTACATGTTGGACAGGAGATTTTAGGAGAATAAAAATCTTTCACGTATCAGAAACCCCCGAGATGAAACAAGAAAAGAAAAAGGGGAAAGAAAAGGGAGGGGAACAAGAAGAAAATAAGGAAAAAGAGTGGGATCCTTTGCAGGCTTTGCCCCCTCCGCTCCCGGTCGCGCTCCCGCCGTTTGTGGCCGAGCCCCCTGTCCCGGGTCCCACTTCAGCCCCACCTTCCCCGGTTCCCGTCCCGAGTATAGGCTCGCAGCCCGCAGCAGCCCCACCTGCCCCAGTTCCCGTCCCAAGTGCCGGCTTGCAGCCCGCGGCAGCTGCGCTGGTTCCCGCATACACCCCATCCCTGGCCCCACCGGTGAATTTGTCTGCCCCGGCCGCCTGGTCCGTGGCCGCCCTAAGGACCGTGCTGGGGGTCCCTCCTGACGCGTGGTCTAAGACCACCGCCCCGACCGTGCCAGGGGTCCCGTCGGTCCCAGCCGTCCTATCTCCAATCGCTTCCCCCACTACCCTATCCCCGGCTGCCGTGCCCGTGCCGGCTGCGCTGGGCGCTGCCGCTGTTGCTTTGTCCCTGCCGGGAGCCACTGACTCGGCCGCCTTCAGCCCCATGCAGGCTGTCCGTGCTCCCGTCTGGTATCTTCCAGTCCCGGCAGCAAGCCCCGCCTACGCTCCGCTCTTGGAGGACCAAGCCTCGGCGCTATGCCCTCCCCTCACTGCCCTTCCTACCCTGAGCTCCGTTCAGTCGGTAACCAGAGCTACGGCTCAGAGAAACGACTTCTCCCTAGAAATGCCTTATCGAAACACTAGAAGTTCACTTAAAAGACAGCCCTCTCTAGATTCTTTCTCAAAACACGGGAAAAAGACGACAGAAGATAAAAACCAAAAATGGGATAAAGAAATTAGTCTATTTCCACTAAGAGAAGTCCCAATGGGAGGGGGTGGAACAGGGTTTGTAAATGCCCCTTTGACTTCTTCTGAGGTCAGAAATTTAAAAAAAGAAATCAAAGGAATTTTAGAAGATCCCATGTGCACAGCTGAACAATTAGACCAATTTTTAGGTCGGAATATTTATATTTGGGAAGAGATGCAGTCTATAATGAAAATAATATTTTCTCAGGAAGAAAGGCAATTAATCAGAGCAGCTGGAATAAAAGTTTAGGAAAAAGAGAACCCACAGGTGTGTCTGGTTCCGTCCCGCACCGGGCGGGAGATGACCTCTGGCTAGCTTGGGTCAGCCCAGGCACAGAATGGTTCCAGTTCGTTCGGCTTCTCGGCTTGGCAGCTGAACCCCCAAATGTGTGACAGCAAAGCAGCAGAATAGAAAAGGCTGGCTCTCAGTTTAGCAGTTTAAAAGATGTTTATTAGCTCCAGAGTTGAGGAGCAGAGAGGTTGAGAGCGAGGTGCTGAGAGATGTTGCTGAGAGAGGTGCTGAGAGATGTTGCTGAGAGGCTTTTTTCCTCCCTCCTGCCCCCTATAAGCGGGGGAGGGGTTCCAGGGAGGATACTACAAAACCACGAATCAGGGGTTTCAGGGGGTAACAAGGTGTGCCCACCCCCAAGCCTCAGACCACTAAAATCCAAAGCTAAAGGAATTCCCCCCGGGGGGCCTATCACCTGAAGCCTTCTCCCTGAGATTTCGCAATCTTGGGAGGGCTCCTGGAGAAACAGGCTGCCCCAGAGCAAGGGGGGTGGGAGGACACAAATCACCTTATCATACAGACAACACAAAAGGGGTACAGAATTGGGGTTACAGTGAAATGAATCATAACATAAACTTCTTATAAAAACCTAATAAAACAGTTCTGCACCACTACATCTCCCCCTTTTTTGTTTTAATAACAGGAGGAGGGCTGGAATGGAGGAGGATGATATTCAAAGTCTGGGTAACTCTCGGCGAGCCACTCTGGCTGAGTGGGCCACTCCATCTGAGGTTCCTCTTCTGGGTGTCTCCTGTCTTCTGGGTCTTCCTCCAGTTCCACGTTCTCCTCCCATCCAGGCACGGATGATACAGCAATTTGGTTCACAGAGGGGGCATGTGTGGTGCTAGAAATTAATCTACCTAACATTTTTTTGATTATACCAAATCCAATTAAAATTAACAGAATAACAAACAAAGATAACAAAACTGATTTCAAAATTGAACCCACCCAGCCCGAAAGTCCCCAGTCCCCAAACAATCCATTCAGCCAGTCACCAGTCTCTCTTTTGATGTCATTCACCATGTCCCGGATGTTCTGGCTGGCTTTATGGTCTGCCCCATTGCCCTGGTGGCTTTGGGCTGGGGCACCAACCATCTGGAGACAGGTGCAGTGAGACTGGCAAGCAGAAGGATGCTGAGGAGCAGGTGGAACTTCCTCAGCCTGGGGACTGGCGCTGGAAAGGCTCTGACAGGACTAAAAGAACTAAAACAAACAATTAACATTCAAGCAGGGGTCATTCAGGAAAGTGAAACTATCCTGGGGAAAATCTTTCCTCCTTTTCCTCCTAAAAGCTGCCTGAGTAACCTGTGGCAGTTTCTTTTTCTCCCCTGAGACCTTCGGGACATAGGGCCTCACCCATTTTGATGGTAACCATCTCGGCCCCGTGGGGGTGGACACGCAAGCGTACCCACGACCCCACGTGACCAAATCATGAGGTCCCTCTGTCCTTCCAGTTTCAGGGTCCCGGACCATGACCGGCAGCCTCTCCTTGATGTTTAGTTGAGGGTTTGCCCCGAAATGACGAACGATCGGCGGGTTTAAAAACTCAAAGGTGCCGTTTAAAAAATTCAATGTGAATAGAGCCCTGGCCAATCGGGTCTGCGGTGTTTCTGTTTTCAACACCGGTTGTTGTTGCTTGAGGACCCTTTTGATTTCTCTGTGGGTCCTCTCCACTACAGCTTGGCCTGTTGGGGAATGGGGGATGCCGGTTTTATGTCCCACTCCCCATTGTTGCAGGAAGCTGCAAAATTCCCTGGAACGGTACGCTGGGCCATTATCAGTTTTTAATTCTTTTGGGATGCCCATGAAGGAGAAAGCCTGGATGAGGTGTTTAATTGCATCCGAGGTTTTCTCCCCTGCGTGGGCAGAAGCAAAAACTGCACCGGAGTAGGTGTCCACCGACACGTGTACATATTTAGATCGGCCGAATTGGGGGATATGTGTTACATGAGTCTGCCACAGCTCACAGCTGTTCAGACCTCTGGGGTTCACTCCCGCACTTAAGGTGGGGAGGGCATGCTGATTACATGAGGGACACGTAGCCACAATTGCCTTAGCCTGTTCCCGAGTGATGTGAAACCGGCGAACAAGGCCAGGCGCGTTCTGATGGTGAAGCTGATGGCTGAGCTTTGCCTGCTCAAAAATGCTTGGCAATGGGGCCATCACTGCAGGAGCAGCAAGAGCATCAGCCCTTCTGTTCCCCTCAGCTATGAACCCCGGCAAATCGGTGTGTGATCTCGTATGCATCACAAAGAATGGCTGCTCTCTGTGGGAGACAAGCTTAACAAGCTTAGAAAGCAGCTCAAACAGTGCTGTGTTAGACACTTCCTGCAGTATTGCTTGATCTGCCCTCGATACCAACCCAGCCACATAAGCGGAGTCCGTTACTAAATTGAAGGGTTCAGGGAACCTTTCGAAAGCCCTGACAACAGCGGCCAACTCAGCAACCTGAGGTGATCCCTCCACCTCGGCAACATCTGCCTCCCACTGCTGAGTCTGAGGGTCCTTCCAAGTCATAACTGACTTGTGGGACCTTCCGGACGCGTCCGTGAAAACTGTCAGGGCCTCTAAAGGCTTCCTGCTCCGAACATCTTTCAAATTCAGTGTGAATTTGGCATCCTGATTAAAAAATTTGTGGGCTGGCCGATGAATTGAGATTTGCCCAGTAAAGGAATCCAGAGCAAACTGCAGTGCTTCATTTTCCTGAAGCAGGTGTTCTAACATTGCCTTTGTAATTTGACCCGATCTTAATCCAATTGGAATGTGAATGCATTCAAAATCACACCCTGCCAATTCCCTGATCCGGACTCTGGCTTTTCGGATCAGTTCAGCCACCAGTTCCTGTGGACGTGTCATTCTCTTGGACCTTTGATAGCTGAGAAAGACCCATTCTATGATTAGAAGCAGGTTGTCTCTGCCCTGGTCCTTTTTGATGTTATTTCTCCACTGGAAAATGACTCCATGGAGGTGTGGCAATTTCCCCATAATTATGAATTTGAAAGGCAGGTCTGGATCACACCGGTGGGCCTGCCGAGTGGACATGAGATGCTGTACCTTTTCCAGCGCCTCCTTTGCTTCCGGGGTTAGTTCCCTGGGAGAACTCAGCTCCTCTCCCCCTTTCAATAAATTGAAAAGAGGGGCTAGGTCCTCAGTTGTGAGGCCTAGCCAGGGTCTCACCCAGTTCAATGCCCCACACAGCTGATGGACATCTGCGAGGGTCTGAATTTTGGGCCTGATTTCCAATTTTTGCGGCACAATGGTCCGCTTGCCAATCTCCAGCCCAAGGTACCTCCAAGGTGGCATCCTTTGAACCTTGTCTTCCTGCAGCTCGAACCCTGCAACAACCAATGCATTAATTGTCAGGTCAAGCGCGTGTGACAAGACATCATTGGTGGGGGCACACACAAGCACATCATCCATATAATGATGGATGATTGCTTTCTCTGCGGCTACGCGGACCGGGGACAGCAAGGAAGCCACATACCACTGGCAGATTACCGGAGACACTTTCATCCCTTGGGGTAAAACTTTCCAATGGTAGCGTTTCCTCGGGGCCTCTCGGTTAATGGTGGGAACCGAGAATGCAAAATGCAGTGCATCGTCAGGGTGTAGGGGAATATGGAAGAAACAATCTTTTATATCTATAACAGCCAATTTCCAATTTTGTGGGAGCATGGTCGGGGTAGGCATCCCGGGTTGAAGAGAGCCCATATCTTCTATCACATTGTTAATTTGTCTGAGATCCTGGAGGAGCCTCCACTTGTCCTTCCCTGGCTTCCGGATAACGAAAACCGGCGAATTCCAAGGGCTGGTGGTCTCTACAATGTGACCCTTAGCTAACTGCTCCTCCACAAGCTCTTCGAGTGCCTTCAATTTCTGTTTTGAAAGCGGCCACTGTTCCACCCACACTGGTGCATCTGTTTTCCAATTCAGCTTGTGGGTAGGGCGCTCCTCAGCGACCGCTGCCCAAAAATCCTGTGGGGGGTCTGGGATGTCAATTGTGACTCCCCACTGAGCCATCAGGTCTCTCCCCAACAAGGGTTCCCTATAATCCAAAACAAAAGGGCGTAAACTGGCCAACTGCCCTTTTGGCCCCTTAATTTGAACCACACTCTTTGATTGTTTGGCCAATTGCATTCCCCCTATTCCTTGCACGTGTCCTGCCACGTTTTCCAAGGCCCAACGTGACGGCCAGTGCTTGGCTGGGATCACAGTCACGTCCATGACCGTGTGGAGCAGGCCTGTGATGTTAATGGCCTCATCACCCACCTGTAACTCACATCCCACCTGGGGTTTCACTTTTGTGATCTTGTGCACGGGACAAGCAGTTGGCATCTTGTCTTCTTCCAGGCATTCCCAGGTGGGTATGATCTGGCCAACTATCTGCCCTTTAGGTAGGAATGTTGGTGGGTGAGTGCAGCGTAGCCAGAGAACGAACCTTCCAGGATTGTTATCAAGTGTTCCTGGAAGAATTTCGATCTCTTTTGGGGTGTGTTTGCAGTCCCCCACAACGATGAGCTTACCTTTGACCCTTGGCCAGGTACCCTGCTCACTGTTGTCAACTGACACAAAATTCCAGTCGCTGTCCTTCAGGTGCAAACACTCTGTGAGCTGCAACCTGTAGGGGGTATGCTTAGAATTAGTTGTCAAAATCGGTTGTGCCATGTCATGGTCCATATAAGTCATTTCCAGTGTGTTCTTTTTGCTGCCGCCCTGAATGGGGCAATGCAGCTTCTTCTTTTTCCCTTGGCTCCCCTTCCCCTCCCCTCCTGCCTGGTCCACCCCATTTTTTTCTTCACGCAGGGCGGACCTGCGCTCTTTCACCAGTTTTTTTGTGAGGGTTTAAACCCTCTACCTTTTTCCCCTTCCCCTCCCCCTTTTTTGTTTTTGAGGTCCTCTAATTCTTTCTTGAGGGGGCATTTGGAAACCCAGTGCCCCAAATTCCCGCACAAAAAACACTTCTGGGAGCTTTGAGCAGAAAGCTTCTTCCCGGTGTTCGGTGTTTTTTGGGAATCTTCAGCTTCCATGGCTGCAACTTGATGAGGTTTGTGCCGTGGACCTGTGGATGAACTCATAAAAGGCACCTTTACCTGACATACCTGAAGCATGTCTGGTAAGGTTGTTTGGGGTTTAGGGGTAAACGCAAAATCGCAGCACGACATAAATCATTTGCATTCCAAAACGCAATCTCTGTTAAAATGTGTTCCCGAGCCATTTCGTTTTTGACCTGAGCTTCAATAGCTCGGGACAGTCTCTCCACAAAATCTGTGAAAGACTCCCTTTGGTCCTGTCTGATTTTCGAATATGAAATCACAGGACTTTGTGTTTGCATGCTGAAGAATGCAGTCAGGGCTGTCTCTCTCACTACGTGGAGGCACTGGACAGGAATGACCACTTGGTCAGTGGCTTCTGCCCACTGCCCCTCACCAGCGAGGTGTTCTAGAGTGATGGGGTTTCCCTGAGCATCCACTCTAGTGTTAACATGGCTGAGGAGCCCTGGTAAGGCATCCTGGAGCAGCTGTTTCCAAGCTGTGACCCATAGGATGTACTCTGTTGGGTTCAGCAAGCAAGAAAACAGGTACTTTAAATCAGCAGGCACCACTTCCTCTGCAGAGAGATCTGCTCTGAGAAGCTCTCTGAAATATGGCCCATCCCGGCCATATGTCCTGTGAGCTTTGCAAATTTCTTTGATGGTGGCTCGGGGAAATGGGTGGTACTCTGCCCTGTTGTTACCACCGCGGGCATTGTGGTAGGTGACAGGAGCAAGAGTTGGAATGGAGCAGGAACCGGCAGCTGCATCTGCTCCAGTTCGCTGCTCAGGCACTTCCGGGTTTGAGGGAGCGAGGGAGCCCGTGCCCTGAGGCACTTGGTTGCTTGGCAACCACGTCCCTGCAGGGGGCGCGGTTTGCCCGGGGGGTGACATCATCGAGGACTGGAAGGTTGGGGGGAATCCCGGAGAAGGGGGCTCCGGGGCGGGCAGCAGCGCGGCAGCTGCGGGGGGGGCAGCGGGCCACGGCCCGGTGGAGGCACCCCCTGCCGGCAGCACCGGGGGTGGCGCAGCGGGCCGCGGCCACGCCGCAGTAGGGGCCCCCTCAGGCAGCGGCGCCGCGGGGGGGGAGGGGGGGTGTTGCAGCGTGCACGCGCAGCCACAGGGGCTTGGGGGGGGCAGCGCGGCCGCGGCACGCGGGGCGGGGGCGGGGCCACAGGGGTCGGGACCGGTACCACGTGGGGTGGGAGCGGGGCCGGGGCCGCGCGGGGCAGGGGCGGGGCTGGGGCCGCGCGGCAGACACCCGACGTCACAGGGGTAGGGAGGGGTGGGCGGCACCGAGGGGGCGGGGGAATCCCCTGCCATGTGGTCGCCGCCATCTTGGGGTCCCCATGCCGGCCACGTGGCTTCCCCCCCCCACAGAAAAACGAACTCGGCATTTTTCCACTGGGGAAAGCAGGGACGGAGGATTGTCTCTAGCAATGTGGCCAAGGCTGCCCGAGACCTCCCTCCCGGCCCCACGGGGCCAGCGCGGGCGGGGTGGCTGGGGCGTCCCAGAGGCTGAGCGGGCGGGCGGGAGCCCTGCTGCTACATTCAGAACACTTTCCCGGGGACACGGGGACCGGGGAGAAGAAGGGGGGGGAGGAGGGAGAGAACACATTTCTCTGCTCGGCTCATGCTGCTTTCCCTGTTGAGACTGAATCGCTGATTTAATGTTAGTTGCTACAATAAAATACTTTGTAGCCTTTTTGTCCCCTGTTTCAATCAGCCGAATTAATTGCCTTTCTACCGTGCCACAGAAATCGGGGCTGCAGACTGTCTCCGGAGTTACATGGGGGAATTGCAGACCAAGCCACCGAACAAAACTTTTTAACTCGCCTTTTGAGATTTTCAATTTCGCCTCTTTTAGAACCGAAAAATAATTATAAAACAACCGTTTCTGATCCAGTGTTAGCTTTCCGCCCATGTTTCGATACTAAGTTGCTTTTGAACCCGGACCCAGATGAAAAGCACTCCCCCGCAGACCCCGTCTGCTCGAACTCACAGGAGGTTTAACCCTTTAGCTGCGCAGCTATTTTTGGAGGATTTTTTTCCTCCCCAGTAATCCCCCTCCCTCGGGGGAACCCTAAAACCAGTAAATATCTCCCGTTGGGGGTATACTTACGTGTCCTGTGACCTGGGGGGTGCGTGGGTCGGGTTGTTCTGCTGCAAGAAGGACTCCGGTCGGGGCCCGAAGCTCCCCTTCTTTCCCCTGGGACTTGCCTTGTTTAAAAGTCAATTTCCCAGGGGTGTGTGACGCCCAGAGACTGTTCTTCGGGCTAAATCAGCCCCAGTCTGTTCGCAGGGTCCTCCTCGTCTCCGGGGGGGCCCTGCGTGGGCACTGGACGCTCTGTCACCGTGGAGCCGTGCTCCACGTGGTCCAAGCTGCTTGTGCCGGCGTGGTCTGCTCCACGTTGGAGTTCCACGCTCTGTGTCTCTGCCAGTGTGGTCTGCCCCACGTTGGACGCCAAAATCTGTGTCTGGTTCCGTCCCGCACCGGGTGGGAGATGACCTCTGGCTAGCTCGGGTCAGCCCAGGCACAGAATGGTTCCAGTTCGTTCGGCTTCTCGGCTCGGCAGCTGAACCCCCAAAAGTGTGACAGCAAAGCAGCAGAATAGAAAAGGCTGGCTCTCAGTTTAGCAGTTTAAAAGATGTTTATTAGCTCCAGAGTTGAGGAGCAGAGAGGTTGAGAGCGAGGTGCTGAGAGATGTTGCTGAGAGAGGTGCTGAGAGATGTTGCTGAGAGAGTTTTTTCCTCCCTCCTGCCCCCTATAAGCGGGGGAGGGGTTCCAGGGAGGATACTACAAAACCACGAATCAGGGGTTTCAGGGGGTAACAAGGTGTGCCCACCCCCAAGCCTCGGACCACTAAAATCCAAAGCTAAAGGAATTCCCCCCGGGGGGCCTATCACCTGAAGCCTTCTCCCTGAGATTTCGCAATCTTGGGAGGGCTCCTGGAGAAACAGGCTGCCCCAGAGCAAGGGGGGTGGGAGGACACAAATCACCTTATCATACAGACAACACAAAAGGGGTACAGAATTGGGGTTACAGTGAAATGAATCATAACATAAACTTCTTATAAAAACCTAATAAAACAGTTCTGCACCACTACACACAGGGGCCCCCCAGAGAAGACAAAATGCCAACTGCGCCTCCTGAGTGGGGTCAAAATAATGAGGAGGGGAGGAAACACATGAATTAATATCGTAATTTAATAATCAAGGGAATAAAAGAGGCCGCACCCCAAGGGCAAAACGCTAAAAAAAAAAAAAGCTTTTGAGGCACAGCAAGAAAACAAAGAATCTCCAACTGAATGGCTAGACAGACTTACGAGAAATATGAAACAATATTCCGGATTAGACCCTGAAACTGATGTGGGAAAAGCTTTGTTAAGGATTAACTTTGTTACTGAGAGGAATGAGATTTGTCTTTACAAACAAGCCCTGAGTCTGCTGGTAGATAAAATTAGCACTAAGAGATAAGAGAAACAATGGGAAGGATTCTACTGATTGATGAATGGAAAAGAAGATACTTAACCATAAGTTTGTTTGTAAATGAAATTGAATATTGAATGATGAAAGCAACAATGGGGAAAAACCCATAAATCCCATAAAAAGTAAAAATTAGCAGGAGGGTTATACATTAAAAGGGGAATCTTAAGTCTTAATCATTTCGGGAAGTCTGTACCTCTCAAGTACTTCAGCCAATGGGGAAAGAGAGAGGGAAATGTGGCCGGGAAATTAGGATAAAAAGGAGGATGCATCCTCCGAAAAACTGAGAGACCCCAGGGGAAATGCTCCATGGCCTCTCCCTTTATTCGAATAAAGTAAAAGGTCTCCTCTGTCTCCTTTTTGGACATAAACCTCTGGTGTTTGTGGATTAATTTTCCTAACAATTTGGGGGCTCTCGTCCAGAGCGGCGGTCAGCGAGCGGAGCTGAATGCGCACCTCACCCAGTTTCGGTGATCAGCTCCCCCTGGTGGCGGCCGGCACCGGGCGATTGATTGGGTTCCCGAGACTGTCCAGGAGACAGACGAGTGGCAGACCAGGGGGATCCGTGAAGAGTCCGCAGGGAAGGACCACTGAAAATCTCACCGGTGAGTAAAATGGGATCTTCGGGGAGCAAACCTGGGAGAGCGCCTATGGAGGGCAGCACAGGTAAACCTGGGAGGGCACCCATGGAGGGTAGCACAGGTGAAACACAGCACCCATGGAGGGTTGCTAGGGTAAAGCTGGGAAGGGGCCCCGGCAAAAGGGATGACGATCCCATAATACCTCCGGAGAGTCCCTTGGGGAGAATGCTGAGGTCTTGGGACAGACTATGCATTCACCCAGAGGTAACTATGGAAATGATGGTAAAATATTGTCATTTTGTATAGCGAGAGTATAAGTTGCCAAAGGGGCTTATGTGGCCACCTTATGGAACAGATAGGATTCATTTGTGTAGAATTTTGTTGAAGTATTTAGAGGAGAATTGGAAAGGATGGATTGAAAGGGAATGTGGATTGATATAGTTTAGACAAGCAACAAAAGAAATCTATGTGTTAAAGAAAAAGGGAGAAGAGGAAAAAAGGGAGGAAGGGGGAACTGGTGAGAATTGGGATGTTCTTCAGTACCTTCCCCTGTCTTGTCCTCCAGTGTTGCCAGCTGAACCAGGACCAGCTGCAGGTCCCCTGTATCCTCAACTCCCAGAGCAAAGGGATCAGGGGAATGTTGTTCCTACAGCCCTGTTTGGGTCTCATTTGGGGTGCCAGTTGTCGGGGCTCCTTTTTAGGAGTTTAAATTCCCCGGCATTCAGGTGGTTTTAGAGTTCTGGCCTTCTGCAAAGCTCTGTGCCAAACGGAGGAAAAGACGGAGTCTTCAAAGTTACATGCTTCTTTTATTAGTTCTTATCTTACAATTTTCTCAGTGTCCAAAAGATGTTTGTTGCGGCTAGGACATCTGGTGACTCCCCCTTGTCTCTGGGCTGTCCTTATCTTTTATACTAATTGCTACGTATTTTTTATTTACTATTTATTACCAATGTCTATCACTATTACTAAAAAGGTCATCTTTACTCTGACCCAATCCTCACTAACTACTTTGTGCCAACATCACTGCAGAAATGGAGTGAGGGAACAAGAAGGAAGAAGAAGGGGACAACGCCCTAAATTCTCCATCTTGCCCCATTCTCTTCAATGCCAAAAATCTTAAACCCACTGTTTTTTCACCCCGTGATATACTAAACTACAATCTTTCACACTCTTGTGGCCTGCAATGCTTCCTGCAGTGCAAGAAGCCTCTCCCATGGACTGAAATCAAATCTAGTGTCTTTCTGAGCTCTGGGCTCTGGGCTGGGGTCCCAGACCCCCCTGCCCAGGTCCCTGACCCTCCAGGGCAACCAAAGGAATGCCCTGGACTCCAACACAGCCCCACCTGAGAATAATAATGGTGTAGGGGAAAGGGAGCAACCTATCATACCACCATGTGGAACTAGAAGAGGAAATCAATTGAGCACATCAGAAGCCCTCCGGACCCAAGAGATAGGGGTACATCAGATGCCACTCCGCCAAGTTCCTTTGAGGGGTCAGGGGGGAGGCTTTGGGTTTGTAATTGTACCACTTACTACTCAGGATATAAGGGGGTTGAAAAAGAATTACCCCCATATTTAGATGATGCCATAGGGGTGGGGGAAAGATAGAAGAATATTTGGAAAATGCGGATTATACATGGAAGGTTTGGGATTTTCTCCTGAGGATTTTATTTGGGTCATCAGAGAAACAAATGATTCTTCAGAAAGCTCAGCAGCTGTGGGAAGATGAACATCCACAAGCAGCAGGGGGGGCTGGACCTAATGTACCTACAGTGGATGATGCCATGCCCCAGCTGGACCCCCCGTGGAACCCAAATGAGGAGACCAGTTTAGCTCAGTTCCGCAATTACCGTGTTTATTTGATTAAGGCAATTAAATGAGCAGTTCCCTGAACTAACAACATAGCTAAGGCTATGCCCTTAGAACAGGAGAAACATGAAAGCCCCTCTCATTGGTTAGAGAGGATTAGAGAGGCCTTGTGGAAACATGGGGGGATGGATCTGGAGGGACCAGCCTTTGACACACTGTTGGAGGTACAATTTGTTACAAAGGCCTGGCCTGACATACGGAAAGGGGTACAGAAAGATGAAGCGTGGCAGAACAAGCCTCTAGAAGAACTAGTTAGAAAAACACAGCAGATATATGTAAGGAGGGATGAGGTAAAGGCTAAGGCAAAGATGATGGCAGAGTTTTTGCAGCCACGGAAAAATAAACAACAGGGTCCAAGGGGTCCCCTGGGACAGAGGGGACAGGGTTGGCCACAGGGAAGTGGCAGAGGCATTCCCTCCTCAGCAGGGGGGAGCTGACCCAAACAGCGGTTGGGAAGGAACCAGTGTGCTATCTGCCAGGCAGAGGGGCATTGGAAAAGGGAGTGTCCGCAGAAACAGCTGCACCCTCAGGGGAAAGATGTCGAGAGGATAATAGAAATGGATTGTTAGGGGTGTCAGGGGCTCCCATTATATCAAGGACCCTCCACTCAGGAGCCCTTGATAACTTTTAAGGTGGGTCCAGATCGAGAAGAGGTGTGTTTTCTGGTAGATACAGGGGCCTCTCGATCCACTTTAAATTTTATACCTGGGGGGGGAATTATCAAAAAGATCATTAGTCATTCAAGGAGTAAGTGGAAAAGATGAGCGAGCGTATTTTATTCAACCGCTATTAATAGATGTGGGGGACAGGTTTGAAATACACAAATTCCTGTTTGTTCCTAATTGTGATTGTAATTTACTGGGAAGGGATTTGATGGCTAAAGTGGGAATGCAAATTAGTATTGTAAAAGTGACACAGAGTCCAACACTGTGATATCTTTGTCTAAAATGTCTGAGAAGGCTTATGCTGAAATAAATCCAGAAGTGTGGGCAGCCCCAGGAAAATACGGAAAACTAGACATAGAGCCTCTCCAAATTACTTTGAAACAACCAGGTCAAGTGGTGTCTAAAAAGCAATACCCTCTTTCAAAGGAGGGAAAGAAGGGGTTACAGCCTGTCATTGAGTCCCTGCTAAAAGCAGGTCTTTTGGAGCCATGTATGTCTCCCTATAACACCCCTATCCTGCCACTTAAGAAACCAGATGGAACCTACAGAATGGTGCAGGATTTAAGAATAATAAATGAAATTGTCAAATCAAGGCATCCCACAGTTCCGGATCCCTATACAATCCTGTATGTGATATATAATATAAAGTTAATTTGTGTTCGGTCTGAATTAAGCTCTGTAAAATATAAAATGTACTTGGGGTTTGAAAGCGGAATGTGAGAGGGGGACAAGAGGGTTGAGAAACAGGGAGGGTCTCTGCCGGGGAGCCATCAGAACACTCATTCACTCAGTGAATGAAAGAGATGATTAGATAAGACGTGTCTCCCCCGAGATGGACCTGCTAACGACACAGGGATCAACACCAGATAGGTATCTTATCTGCTCCAGCCGAGTTTAACATCTCTAAACAGTACTCTGGAGTAAGCAATCATGACATTGTTCTACCTCAGGAACCTATTCAACTGACCGGAGACATGGACATGAATACCTGATGAAGCAAAAAAGGGACAAGAGTAACACGGTAGCTCTCCACTCTCAGCGAAAGACTGTATAAAAGCCAGAAGCTCAGGACACACTTTGTGAACAGGGTAGATTTGGAGCCATCAGAGTCCATTTCTGCGTTCACCCAGTGCTGAAACCCAGGGTTCGATCCTGTTCCTTTTAATTGTGGCTGTTAGAGACTGAATTCAAGTCTCGAAATAAAACTATATATTTTGATTTACGAAATTGGGTTTGACCATTTATTACACTGAATCATCCCTTCTTCACACCAGTGTTATTCAGTACTGGACTTAAAGGATGCTTTCTGGAGGTGTCCGATTACAAATGATAGTAAATAGTATTTTGCCTTTGAGTAAAAACAAGAGGGGAAAAGAAAAATAAAAAGTTTATTGATGGGTCTTCAAGAGTGATAAAAGGGAAACAATTTACAGGATACTCCATCATGAATGGAAAGCAACTAAAGGAAGGGGGGAGGTTACCATCCACCTGGTCAGCTCAGACAGCAGAGTTGTATGCGCTTGTGAGAGCCTGTGAATTATACCGGGATAAGACAGTGAATGTTTTTACTAACTCTAAATATGCATGTGGGGTGATACATGCATTTGGGAAACTGTGGGAAGAAAGAAGTTTATTAACCTGCAGGGGAAAGAAGTTAGTTCATGAGAACTTAATCTCTCGCCTATTAGAGGTGGTGAACTTAACCAATAATACACATTAAAGGGCACCAAACAGGATACTCAGAAGAGGCAATAGGAGACCAACTAGCTGATGAAGAAGCTCGAAAAGCTGCATAGTCGCCAGAAATCTCTAAGATCCTCCCCTTGCTCCCAGTAACTGCATCACTGCCAGAGAAACTGTCTTTTTCACCAGAAGAACTTGAGATAATTAAAAAGAGTGGGGCAGAGGAAAAACAGGGTAATTGGTTTACAAGGGATGGTAAACAGTGGGTACTAAAAGCTCTGGCCTTACAGTTATTAAAACAACTCCATGAAGGGAGCCATTAGGGCTCTCAAGGACTGGCAGAAGCTTTCCTCAAAATGTATGCTGCTGTGGGTCTTTTTACCCTAGCAAAGCGAGCTATTAAAAATTGTTTGATTTGTGCTAAAACAAATAACAGAGTTACAAAGAAGCTTGCCAAGGGAGGGAGGCCTTGGGCTATATGTCCCTTCCAGAGATGCCAGGTAGATTTTACTGAAATGCCACGAGTGACAAGGTTTAAATACCTTCTAGTAATAGTATGTCAGTTAACAGGGTGGCCAAAAGTGTTTCCTGCCATTTCAGCTGTGATAAACATTAACTATCTTTTGTTCACTAGAGAACAAATAACTCAAGATAACAGGAAGTTACTATGTTACCATCTAAGCCTATAGGCCAACATACCTTTGCCCAATTTCTTTTCTCTCTCCCTACTTGCTTAATCAGCTTTAAGTTTCAAGAATTCCAGCTTAGTTACCATATAAGGAAGAGGACAGCTACAGCCTTCATCTCTGCGACCACCGAGAGACAGAAAGAGACCCTCCTAGCAACACGTCACACATACATCATCGGAGGAAAGAAGCAGGATAAAAGCGAGACTGAAAAGCCCGCCATTCACGGCAGTTGGCGGAGCGGTGTCTCCCCTGTCGTCCAGCGCTGTATTTGCCTTTGCTTTGCCTGCTGTAATTTAATAAATTCCTATTGGAACTTTCTTCGTGTACAAAGTCTATTACATCAGCAACTACAATATCCGTTATTAAAGTATTTTTGGGATAAATAATTCCAAGATATAGAATTGTAGAAGCAATAGACTCAGATAGGGGTTCTCATTTTACAAGATAAATTCTTCAAGGAGTTATGACTGCTCTAGGGATAAGATGGAATCTCCACACCCCCTGGCATCCTCAGAGTTCGGGCAGGGTGGAGAGGATGAATGGAGAAATAAACACCTTTTGAAGCTAGTAATAGAAACTAAGATGCCATGGGTACGGCTCTTGCCACTAGCTTTAGCAAGGATAAAGCCTAGACCCAAGGAAGTTATTTAATTATCTCCCTTTGAATGGATGCTTGGAATTCCTTACCCTTACAATTCCCAGCCTAGTGGGGTGGTAGAGATAAGTGATGTATATTTAAAACAATATGTGGCCAGGATACTGTCTCTTGTGAAATCTCTTTGACAGGAAGCTCAGCTCTCACAGACCCTGCCTTTGGACTTTGCTGTTCACAACATCCCACCAGGAAATTAAGCCCTAGTTAAGGAGTGGAAAGAAGCACCACTAGTGGCTAAGTGGCGTGGACCTTTCCAAGTGTTGCTGACCACAGAAACAGCCGTCAAGACAGCAGAACATGGGTAGACCCACCACACTCAGGTCAAAGTCTCTGAGGCCCCGGAGATTTGGACATCTCAGCTGGAAGAGAAGGAGGGGAAGCCACGACTGACACTCCACAGGAGTGGACTGGAGCAATAGCCAGTGCGTCGACATCGGGGGAAGCCTCGCGTGCCTACCCACAGACTGCTTGCTGAAATGGTTTGTGTGAGCATCCCTCCTCTCAGATCTCCAGTCACTGAGGGCCAATCCTCGCTGTCATTGTTTTCTTTATGTTAAACTGTTTCTGTGCCTTTGCTCGCCACAGGTGGTGTGGAGGACAACGTGAAAGTGAAAATTAGGTTAGGAGATAAGATTACACCATTAGAATATTTCTCTTAATAATCTTACCTTTATATTGTCAGTTAATTTGAGGTCAAAAGTTGGAAAATCATTTTTTAACCTTAAGAGAAGAAGTAGCAAAACCCTTTAAGAAAGTTAGCTCATTTTCCAGTCCAAACATGGAAAGGATGAGAATAAGACATGTTTTCGTGGTTACCTAGTGGACTATGAGTTAAACAAATGTTTTTCTTTCCTCTTATGTGTGGTAGCAACTCTTATCTTTTTACCATGCATGATCCCTTGCTTAGTACAACTTATTCAACATGTGATCAAAGGGATGCAGGTAGTAGCCATGCCTATTGATCCAGAGATGGCTACAAAAGGACAGAAATTGATGTCACTGCAAATAATTGCAAAACCAAAAAAAGACCCAAGAACAAAAAAATTAAGTCAGTGATAACTAAAGTTTGTAAAGACAGTTATTAAAAATAAAAGAGGAGGGATTGAGAGGAATGAGATTTGTCTTTACAAACAAGCCCTGAGTCTGCTAGTAGATAAAACTAGCACTAAGAGATAAGGGAAACGATGGGAAGGATTCTACTGATTGATGAATGGAAAAGAAGATACTTAACCAAAAGTTTGTTTGTAAATGAAATTGAATACTGAAAGATGAAAGCAACAATGGGGGAAAACCCATAAATCCCATAAAAAGTAAAAATTCGCAGGAGGGTTATACATTAAATGGGGAATCTTAGGCATTTCGGGAAGTCTGTATCTCTCAAGTACTTCAGCCAATGGGGAAAGAGAGAGGGAAATGAGGCCGGGAAATTAGGATAAAAAGGAGGATGCATCCTCTGAAAAACTGAGAGACCCCAGGGGAAATGCTCCATGGCCTCTCCCTTTATTCGAATAAAGTAAAAGGTCTCCTCTGTCTCCTTTTTGGACATAAACCTCTGGTGTTCGTGGATTAGTTTTCCTAACACTACTAATGCCTGGCCAGATATTAGAAAAAAATTAGAAAAAATTGAGGATTCGCATAATAAATAATTAGATGACTTATTAAAGGAGGCTCAGAAGGTTTATGTCCGAAGAGATGAAGAGAAAGCTAAACTGAAAGCAAAACTTATGGCAGTCACCATGCGAGAAAACAATTTCCAAAAAAATCAAAAACACACAATCACTATTTCTAGATATAAAATTAGTAGAGACAGGGGAAACGAAAAGAATAGAATCCCAATACAAGCCAAGTCTCAGCAGCATTCCGGGAATGACTGCTTTTGCTGTGGGGGCGAGGGACATTATAGGAGAAATTGTCCTAAGCAGGTAATAGATCTGAAAATCTTCAAAGAGATGAGCACAGAGGAGGAATAGGGAGGTCAAAGGCTCTATTTTTTAGAGGACAAATACCATCTAGAGCCTGTGATAACTCTAAAAGTGGGTCCCCAAGGAGAAGAATTAGAATTTGTGGTAGATACAGGGGCAGAAAGAACCTGCCTGCTAAATGTACCAAAAAGTTATAGTGTGAGTAAAGATACTGCAAAAGTATCAGGGGCAAAAGGAGAAACTTTTGCAGTTCCAGTCATTAAAGATGTAGTAATTGAAGGGGAAACTAAAATTTGGGTGGGAGATGTCTTATTGGTCCCAAGGGCAGGTAGCAACTTACTAGGAAGAGACTTACAAGTGAAATTAGGAATAGGGGTTATACCAGAAGATGGGAAAATGACAGCTAAAGTTTTAAAATTAGGCCAAGAGGATGAAGAAAAAATTAACAAGGAAGTTTGGGATGGGGAAGGAAATAGGGGAGGATTAAATATTGACCCTATAAGTGTTACAATAGAGAGAGAAGATTGTCCCATACGTGTACGTCAACACCCCATATCTTTAGAAGGACGGGAAGGTTTGAAGCCAGTAATAGAAGGACTAATAAAGGATGGGACACTAGAACCTTGCATGTCTCCCCATAATACCCCTATTCTCCCAGTAAAGAAGCCTGATGGGAGTTATAGACTAGTACAAGATTTAAGGGAGGTTAACAAAAGAACTCAGTCTCACTACCCAGTGGTACCCAATCCCTGTACACTTCTAAGTAAAGTTCCACCCCAGCATCAGTGGTTTAGTGTAGCGGATCTTAAAGATGCTTTTTGGGCCTGTCCACTAGCCAAGGAGAGCCGAGATATCTTTGCCTTTGAATGGGAGGATCCAAAAACTGGAAGAAAGCAGCAATTAAGATGGACGAAATTACCCCAGGGGTTCACAGTCTCCAAACTTATTTGGGCAAGCTTTAGAAAAAAATACTGCAAGCCTTCTCCACTCCTCCTGGAATACAAATTATCCAATATGTGGATGATCTTTTACTATCTGGGGAAGATGAAGTTGGAGAAGCTAAAATAAAACTTTTAAGTTTTCTTGGAGAAAAAGGATTAAGGGTATCAAAAGGGAAACTGCAATTTGTAGAACCAGTGGTAAAATATCTTGGACACTTGATAAGTAAGGGTAGTCGAAGGCTCAATCCAGAGAGAATTGCAGGAGTTTTATCCCTTCCACCTCCCTCTTCAAAGAGGGAAATCAGAAAACTACTCGGATTATTGGGATATTGTAGATTATGGATTGAGGGGTACACACAGGCAGTAAAATTTTTGTATGAAAAGTTGACAGAGGGAGATAATATAAAATGGACCAAGGAAGATGATGATAAATTAGAAAAATTGAAGTTAAAACTGGCCTCAATACCAGCTTTAAGCTTACCTTCACTAGAAAAACCCTTTCATCTGTATGTGAATGTAGAAAAGGGGGTAGCTCATGGAGTTCTAGTCCAGGAGTGGGGAGGAGTAAAGAGACCAGTAGCTTATTTATCAAAGATGTTGGACCCAGTGAGCCACGGCTGGCCAGTATGTATTCAAGCTATAGCAGCCACTGCAATCCTGGTAGAAGAAAGTTGTAAACTTACTTTTGGAGGTAAACTAATTGTGTGTACACCTCATGCGGTTCGAAATGTGTTGAACCAGAAAGCTGAAAAATAGTTGACAGACTCTAGAATGTTAAAATATGAAGCAATCTTGATAGATAGTGATGATCTGACATTAGAAGTAAACAGAAGTTTAAATCCAGCTCAATTCTTATATGGGGAACCAGCAGATAAGCTAATACATAATTGTTTAGAAATTATCCAATACCAAACAAAAGTTTGAGGGGATCTTGAAGAACAAGCCCTTTCAGAAGGGGAAATAATCTATGTGGATGGTTCCTCCAGATGTCTACAAGGGAAAAGAATGTCAGGGTATGCAGTAGTTGATGGAAAAAACATGCAAACTATTGAAAAAGGAAAATTACCTTCAAACTGGTCAGCTCAAACTTGTGAATTATATGCTCTAAAAAAGGCACTGGAATATTTAGCACACAAGAAAGGAACTATATATACTGATTCGAGGTATGCTTTTGGAGTAGTACACACTTTTGGAAAAATTTAAGAAGAAAGATGATTACTTAACTCAAGAGGAAGAGGATTAGTACATGAGGGACTCATTTTAGAGATTTTAGAGGCATTAAAACTACCTGAAGAAATAGCTATAGTACACATTAAGGGACACCAAAGAGGACTGACCCCAGAAATAAGAGGAAATAATTTAGCAGATCAGGAAGCTAAGGATGCAGCAGAAAATGGAGCTGAAAGAGTTATGTTAATATTAACTCCAAATGAGGAAAAATTGGAAATCCCAAAGTTTAGTGAAGCAGAGAAAAAAGAATTAAACAAGATAGGAGGAGAACAGGCTGAATCAGGGAAATGGAAACTTCCTGATGGAAGACAATTACTTAATAAAATACTGGCTAGAAAAATATTAGAAGACATGCATCAGAAAACCCACTGTGGTACTCAGGCCTTGTGTGATCATTTTTTAAGGAACTATAGGTGCATTAGGATTTTTGGAGTAGCAAAGCAAGTTACTGAAAAATGTATAACTTGCCAAAGGATAAACAAAAAGATGATGAGAAAAACAACATTAGGAGGTAGTGAGTTAGCTCTTCAACCATTTCAAAGTATCCAAGTAGATTTTACTGAACTTCCTCAAGTTCAAAGATGGAAGTATTTATTAGTAATGACGGCCCATCTAACTCATTGGGTAGAAGCAGTTCCCACTACCAAGGCCTCAGCCAACGTGGTAAGTAAAACCCTTTTGGAACAGATTATTCCCAGATACAGAATGGTTAATAGAATCGACTCAGACAGAGGAATGCATTTTACGTCAAAAGTGTTACAACAAATAATTCAATCTTTAGGGATAAAATGGGAGCTGCATACCCCATGGCATCCACAGAGTTCTGGTTGTGTAGAAAGGACGAACCAGACTTTAAAGAGAACTTTGACCAAGTTAATAGTTGAAACCCAAATGTCATGGGTACAATACCTACCTTTGGCCTTATTGAGGATCCGAACACAATCCAGGTCAGACCTGGGAGTGTCACCCTATGAAATTATGTTTGGGTTACCCTTTTTAACCACCCAACATGAAAATGCTACCTATGAGGTAGGGGAAATGAGTGTTAAAAGATATGTTAACACCATTGCAAAAACTCTTGAAAACCTACGGTTAAAAGGAATAATCCCTCAAACCACACCTTTAGACTTTAAAATCCATAATGTTCATCCAGGGGAATGGGTGCTAGTAAAAACCTGGAAAGAACAATCATTAACTCCTCAATGGGAAGGTCCTTTTCAGGTATTGCTGACAACCGAGGCTGCGATCCGGGCCAAGGAACGAGGGTGGATCCACGCCAGCAGAATCAAAGGACCTGTGGAAGAACCTAAGGAGTGGATGATTGCATCTGAACCGGGTGATACAAAACTGATTCTTAAACAGAGACTGGGTGGTAATGAACTGGGAAGACCCAAATGATCCAAGAAACATACACAGGATCACACCTAATTGGGAGATAAGCCAAGCTTATATCAGTGGTTTCAAGTACTGCCTGGACAAGCTTTGAGACGCCTCCAATACCCTCCTTGAGGAGGTATGCTTCCACTCCAAACAGGAGGATCAGGACTGTTTCGGACAGAGAATTCTTGTATTCATGCCTTAGCTGGCAATTTATGCAAAGAAGAGGAGTTGCAACTTCCATCAGTGCCAGACCAAATACCCTGTTTGATCCACCCAAATACCAGACATGTTAGCTGAGTAAAATGTAAATGTTTAGATTGTGGGAAGAATTGGTATTGTAGTTCACACAATCGACGCTCTCGTTGCAGGAAGTGTCAAGGGCCAAATCTATCTCCTATCCAGGTAGTTCGAAGAAACTGAAATAATAACTTTGTTTTGTGGATGGGAATTATTAGTGCCTGTTGAATGGGAGATACCTGAAGAACAGTGGGAAACGACAGTTAAGGAGTGTCAAAAACGATTTGTCTGGAAATTAGCTAAGAGGAAGTGACAAGGAAATAGAGGGCAAGACCAGATTGGCCTCTGTATTCATCACCAAGAAGGTCAAATACACCTGCTGTGGGTTGCAACCCCATAGGCATGGGAGGTGGGAGTGTAAGCCATACTAGACCTCTGTTACTCCTTTTTCTGTCACTCAGTTTTTGTCTTTTCCCTTTTGGGATATCAACAAGGCCGTCCTATAGGTGTTACCAAATGCTGTACATGGAAAGACACCGAGGTTCTTTTTTGCATTTCTCACACTCATGTCAACAGTCACTGTTATAACCCATCCAAATTAGGCAATTGCATACACAAAGGGAAAAAGTACTGGATTGCAGAAAACTTAGGAACAAGTGGTAGCAGGATGGGAAGTCAATGCCCAAAAGAGGAGAGATGGATTTGTTTTACCTACATTATTAGGCACAAAGCACAAGATTTAGTAAAAGAGCAATTGATAAGCAAAAAGGCTAAGTCAGTACAACCACCTAAACCTGTGCCAATATCAATCAATGATTTGTATACCAAACTTGAACAGCAATTAGAAAAAGAAATAGATATCTCAAGGATGGGTAAAAATCAGTTTGTAGAATTGGGGGAAAGAATAAGTAAGGAACTTAACCAGTTGTTGAGCCTGTGGAGGGGCTTTGATGTCAGAAGAATGGCCATAGAAAGGCAGCAGCTTAGGCCCAATTGAGCTTCTAAAATGGAACCAAGCAAGTACAAGTGGAGAAAACAGACCAGAAGGGTAGATTTTAAGCTCAACAGTGATAGGGGAAGAATGTCTTTAGCGCACTAGGAAAAGGTTCCTTCATGAAGTAGGAAAAACACCCTGTAAAAGATATAAGGTTAGTGATGGAACTTCTGTATGGTGGGTCCCAGAAGAACCAACCGTGTATTGGACCCAAGAAAAAGCAAAAAAAAGTGAATTGTAAGTATGATAACAAAATAAAACTTTTTCAATGTAATGATACAGGTAAAAATCCTTACTATGGCATCCCAGAAATTTCCAAATTTTGGGAGAATATAGATCAACAAAAATGTAACCATTAGAAAGCTCCAGATGGCTTATTTTAGATATGTGGAAAAAGAGCATACCCAAAGCTCCCCTCTCAGTGGAAAGGGAGCTGCCCTCTGGGAATTATACAGCCAGGATTTTTTCTTTTACCAGGACCTGATGGGGATCGATTAGGGATACCAGTTTATGAGGATCTAAAGAGAAACAAAAGAGAATTGATTGGAGGATTCCAAAAATGGGGAGATGAGGAATGGCCCCCTGAACGCATGCTGGAAACATATAGGCCAGCCACCTCGGCACAAGATGGGAGTTGGGGGTATCGAACCCCAATTTATATGCTAAATCGTATTATAAGACTTCAAGCCGCTGTAGAGATAATAACAAACAAAACTGGTCAGGCAATGGAATTAATATCAAGGCAACAAACCCAAACAAGAGCGGGTGTGTATCAGAATAGGTTGGCTTTAGACTATCTATTAACTGAAGAAGGGGATGTTTGTGGGAAGTTCAATACATCAGATTGTTGTTTAAAAATAGATGACAATGGAGATGCCGTCCTGGACATAATCAATGATATCAGAAAAATCGCCCACGTACCGGTTCAAAAGTGGGAATCAATACTAAATACTAGCTGGTGGGATAATGTGTTAGGAAGAGAATAGTAGAAAAAGTTAGGGTTCTTCCTTTTATGTGCTACAGCTGGTGTACTATTTCTTCCTTGTTTGATCCCCTGTTTCATTCGGCTCATCACCAGTGTGGTACAAAGCATGCAGTTAGTGAACATTGACCAAAAGTTGCCTACAACAACAACACCACAAAGGATTATGGTGTTAAAGAAACAAAATAATATAGAAGAGCCCTTCAAAGAAGTGAGATTAATTTGTGAAAAAAATGAGCAAATAATGAAGGCTAGAAAATAATGAATATTGCTCGAGCCAAATTAATTATAAAAAGAAAGAGGGAGGATTGTGAAAAGTGCATATTATATGGCTCTACACAAGATATTTACTATATGTATGATGTTGTATTGATTGTTAATGTTGTATTGATATTTTGATAGTATGGTAAATGTAGTTTTGTAGTTAAAATGTGGTTTTTATATACCCACCACCGGAAAACGTAAATCTTTCAGAGAAAAAGAATTTACTACTTCCTTATCAGAAGAGACCAACTTCTCCTGCCTTGCTCAGCCCTGAAGACGCCATAGAGATTAAAGGAAAAAAGTGATACTAACCAGAGACAATTCTTTGTTTGAATGGAATTTATGCATCATGTATGAAATGTATGAATATTCAACAGGCTATTGCTTTTAAGAGATAATCCTTTGTTAACGGTGGTCATTCTCTGAAGCTTTTTTGCTTGGGGAGGCACCCAGACTTCTGTAACTTTGTTTTTATTGTCTCGTATTGTCCTAACCCTAATTGTTCAATTTTTTTTTACTCTAATTCTATTTTTATAGCCATCTGATTTACTATTAAACTTTCAAAATTTTAAAAACAAGTGATTAGCATTTTTCACACCTGATTAGTTTTTCCCTAGCACATTCTGGGTCTGTTACATTTATCACAGATTGGGATAGATACTTGTTCAACATTTCTTTTATGCATCTCGTGCTTTGACTGCCCGTCCTTAGAGGTTGCCCTTTGTGTATACCACCTTATTTTTCCTTTTAGCCCGTAATTTCCCTTCTGAGTGCTGTCTCTGGGGCAGTGCCCCTTTATCTTACCCTTGCTGCAGTTCTTTGGGACTGAGGATATCGGAACCTCCGATTCCCCGTGTTCTTTCTGGGCAGTCTGTACGCAGTGCCTGCACCCGTTGCCGGGGCCTTGCATCTCTGTGCTGGGCGAGTTATTCAAATGTGTACTGGTCTTGAGGCACATTACTAGATTCAGGTAGATCAGGATCCCCACAATTATTATTGAGAGGAATGAGATTTGTCTTTACAAACAAGCCCTGAGTCTGCTAGTAGATAAAACTAGCACTAAGAGATAAGAGAAACGATGGGAAGGATTCTACTGATTGATGAATGGAAAAGAAGATACTTAACCATAAGTTTGTTTGTAAATGAAACTGAATATTGAAAGATGAAAGCAACAATGGGGAAAACCCATAAATCCCATAAAAATTAAAAATAAGCAGGAGGGTTATACATTAAATGGGGAATCTTAGGCATTTCGGGAAGTCTGTACCACTCAAGTACTTCAGCCAATGGGGAAAGAGAGAGGGAAATGTGGCCGGGAAATTAGGATAAAAAGGAGGCTGCATCCTCCGAAAAACTGAGAGACCCCAGGGGAAATGCCCCATTGTGGCGGTGCAAGAATTGTTTTATTAAGCTTTTATAAGAAGTTTTATGTTATGGTTCAGTTCACTGTGCCCCCAGTTCTGTAACAGTCCATCCCCTTTTGAGTTTTCTGTATAACAAGGTGTTTTATGTCAATCATCCCACCCCCCACCTAACACTGTCAATCCCCTCTCCCCCCCTGCTCTGGGGCATCCTGTCTATCACTTTAGGACCCCTCCCCAGATTGGGAAATTCCCAGGGAGGGCGTCAAGTGATAGGTCAGCCCCGGGAGAATTCCTTTGCCCTTTGTGTCAGTGGTCAGAGGCTTAGAAGTGGACACCCCCTGTTGCCCCCTGAATTCCCTGATTTGCTATCCCGTTGTAACCTCCCCTGAATCCTCCCCCGCTTATAAGTTCAGAGAGGGAAATTCAAATGCTCTCTGGCTGGCTGTTTGGACGAGCTGCAGATCTCCCGCAGCTCGGTTTGAATAAACCATCTTTAAACCTGCTTAGCCAAGAGCCATCCTTTATCTACTGCCACAGTCACAACACTATTTGGACCAGCTGCTGCTGAGAAGCCGAGTCCAGCAGGTAAAGATAACCTGTTTGCATACCTGGACTGAAAACGCTTTGGCCGCTGTGCAGATCTGAGCCAGCCAGGGACCCGTGTCCGCCCGGCGCGGAAAGGCACAGCCACAAAGGAGTGGCGCCCGAACGCGGAACAAACCCATGCTGGCAAAGCAGCTGGAGCCACACGAGGCCCCCCCCCCACGGTGACAGAGCAGCTAGTGCCCACGCGGGGCCCTCCCGGCGACGGGGTGGACCCTGCGAATGGACTGGGGCTGACAGAGCCGAAGATCAGTCTCTGGGCTTTGCGCACCCCTGGTAGAATCCGCTTCCATGGAAACCAAGCTCCAGGGGAAAAGAGGGCAGCTCCGACCCTGCACGGAGTCCTCTTCAGCGGCAGACCAACCCGACCCACACACCCCCACATTCCAGGAGAAGTTAAGTAGATCCACAGGGGATATTTACCGGTGGTAGGGTTCCCCCGGGAGGAGGGGGGACCCATTTGGGAGGATAAGTCCTCCAGAAATAGCTGCGCAGCTAAGGGAAATTCTCCTGGAAGTTCGGCGTGGATGGGATTCGCGCGGGGGTGCTCAGTTTGCCTGGGTCTGAGTTGGGAACAACTTTGTATCAAGAAAAATGGGCAGGAAGCTTTCAGTTGCTCAGAAAAGGTTGTACTGTAATTATATTTCAGTTATTCAGGATGCCCAATTGAATATTTCAAAGGGCGAGGTTAAATGTTTTGTACACTGGCTTCATTTGCATTTTCCCCAAGCGTCCCCTGAGGAAATCTGCAGCGCCAAATTCTGCGGTGCCGTAGAAAGGAAATTAGTTCAGCTAATTCGGGCAGGAGACAAAGAAGCTACAAAGTATTTCATTGTAGCCACACAGTTGAGTTCAGCGATCTGATCTCAAAAGGAAATGCAGAATCGGCTGAGTTGCAAAAGGTGCCTCCCCATCCCCCCTCTTTGTCCCAGTCCCCGTGTCCCCAAAGAGGCATTCTGAAGGAAGCAGCAGGCACCCCACCTGCTGGCTCAGGCTTCTTCAGGACCCACTGATCCCACAGCCCACGGACCCAGCGCTGGGCTGGGCAGGATCGCTCGGGCGGCCCTAGCCAGGTCGCCCGAGAGCTTTCCCCTTCCCCGCATTTCCGGGCTGAAAAGACTGGTGTTCGTTTTTCTGTTAGGGGGGAAGTGGTGTCTGAAGTTGAGTTTCACGTCCCGAGTCCCCAAGATGGCGGCGACCGCGTGGCAAGGCAGTCCCCATCCCCCAGCCCCTCCCCACGCAACCCCCCCACCCCACCCCTATGATGTAGGGTGCCCACCGCACTGCGGGCCCTTTGAATGCCCGCCGCGCAGCCCCGCCCTGCCTGCCCCCTGCGACGTTGAATGCCCGCCGCGCGGTGCCTCCCCGCCCCCCCCCCGTCCCTCACCTCGCCCCACCTCAGTGACGCTGCGCAGCGCTGCACTGCCCCGCCCATCCCTCACGCCTCCCCCCACCGACCCCAGTGATGGCGCGTGCGCACTGTGCCGTGCTTCCCCCCCCCGTCGCGCCTGTGTCCGCACCACCCCCCTCACTCGATCTTGGTGACGTTGCTTTCCCCACCCCGCCGCACGAGTGGCTGCGGGGCCCCATGTCCCCCCTCCCGGCTTGGCCGCCGCCTGCTGCCTCCCCCGGCGCCAGTGGCCGGCAGAGCCGCCCTGACCGCTCTGCTTCCCCGGGTCCCCCCGCCCATCCCTATCCCTCGATGACGTCACCCCTCGAGGAAACTGCACCCCCCACTGGAACGCAGGCGCCCCAGGACCCTAGCTTCCCTGCTCCCTCTTCCGGTTCCCACGCTCCAAACCCGGAAGCCGTACTGGTGCAAGGGCCAATGTCAGAACAACAACCCTTCCCTCCCATTCCTACCCTAGCCCCAGTCACCTACCGCAATGCCCGCGAGGGTCAGAACGTCAGAGCAGTGTATCATCCATTCCCACAAGCAACCATAAGAGAGATATGCAAAGCCCATAGAACATATGGACGGGATGGGCCCTATTTCAGGGGACTTCTCCGAGCCGATCTCTCCGGGGAAGCAGTGGTTCCTGCTGATTTAAAGCAACTGTTTACATGCTTGCTTACCTCCACAGAATATAGACTCTGGGAAGCAGCATGGAAACAGCTGCTCAGAGATGCCCTACCAGGGCTTCTTAACAATGTGATCACTAGAGTAGATGATATGGGGAACCCTCTCACTCTCGAACACCTGGCTGGGGAGGGGCAGTGGGCAGAAGCCACTGACCAAGTGGCCATTCCTGCCCAGTGCCTCCACGTAGTGAAAGAGGCAGTCCTAACTGCATTCTTTGGAATGCAGACTCATGGTCCAGTGATTCCGTATTCAAAAATGAGACAGGGCCAAAGTGAATCATTCGCTGATTTTGTGGAGAGGCTCTCTAGGGCCATTGAGGTTCAGGTCAAGAATGAAGGGGCACAGGAAGACATACTAGCAGAGATTTCATTTTCGAATTCAAATGATGTATGTCGTGCTGCAATTTTGAGTTTACCTCTAGACCCTGCACCCACCTTACAGGACATGCTTCGAATATGTCAGGTAAAGGTGCCATTTATGAGCTCCTCCACAGGACAGCGGCCCAAATCTCATCACGTTGCGGCCATCGAAGCTGAAGATTCCCGAAAAACACCGAACACCAGGATGAAGCCTTCTGTTCAAGGCTCCCAAAAGTGTTTTCTATGCGGGAAATTGGGGCATTGGTCTTCCAAATGCCCCCTCAAGAAAGAATTTGAGGACTTCAAAAACAAAAGAGGAGGAGGGGAGGGGGAAAAAGAGAGAGGGTTTAAACCCTCACAAAAAAACTAATGGGAGAGTGCAGGTCCACCCTGCATGATGAAAAAAATGGGGTGGACCGGGCAGAAGGGGAGGGGGAAGGGAGCCAAAAGATAAAGAAGGAAAAGCTGCCTTACCCTATTCGGGGTGGCAGCACAAATAGCTTACTGGAAATGACCTATACGGACCATGACATGGCACAACCGATTTTGACAACCAATTCTAACTATACCCCCTACAGGTTGCAGCTCACAGAGGGTTTGCACCTGAAGGACGATGACTGGAATCTTGTGTCAGTCGACAACAGTGAGCAGGGCACCTGGCCTAGGGTTGAAGGTAAGCTCATCGTTGTGGGGGACTGCAAACACACTCCAAAAGAGATTGAAATTCTTCCGGGAACACTTGACAACAATCCCGGAAGATTCGTTCTCTGGCTACGCTGCACTCACCCACCAACCTTTATACCTAAAGGGCAGATAGTTGCCCAGATCATACCCACCTGGGAACGCCCGGAAGAAGACAACATACCACCAGCTTGTCCAGTACACAACATCACAGAGGCGAAGCCCCAGGTGGGATGTGAGTTAAGTGTGGGTGGGGAGGCCCTTAACATCACTGGCCTCCTCGACACGGGGGCGGACGTGACGATCTTCCCAGCCAAGCATTGGCCATCACATTGGGCCTTGCAAAACATGGCAGGACATGTGCAAGGTATAGGGGGAATGCAATTGGCCAAACAATCAGAATGTGGTGCAAATTAAGGGGCCAAAAGGGCAATTGGCCAGTTTACACCCTTTTGTTTTGGATTATAAGGAACCCTTGTTGGGGAGAGACCTGATGGCCCAGTGGGGGGTCACAATTGACATCCCAGACCCCTCACAGGATTTTTGGGTGGCGGCCGCTGAGGAGCACGCTACCCACAAGCTGAATTGGAAAACAGATTCACCAGTGTGGGTAGAACAGTGGCTGCTTTCAAAAAAAAAAAATTGAAGGCGCTTGAAGAGCTCGTGGAGGAGCAGTTAGCTAAGGGCCACATTGTAGAGACTACCAGCCCTTGGAACTCACTGGTTTTCGTTATCCGGAAGCCGGGGAAGGACAAGTGGAGACTCCTCCAGGATCTCAGACAAATTAACAACGTGATTGAAGACATGGGCTCTCTCCAACCGGGCATGCCTACCCCGACCATGCTCCCACAAAATTGGAAATTGGCTGTTATAGACATAAAAGATTGTTTCTTCCAAATTCCCCTACACCCTGACGATGCCCTGTGTTTTGCATTCTCGGTTCCCACCATTAACTGAGAGGCCCCGAGGAAACGCTAGCACTGGCGAGTATTACCCCAAGGGTTGATAGTGTCTCCGGTCATCTGCCAGTGGTATGTGGCTTCCTTGCTGTCCCCGGTCCGCGTAGTCACGGAGAAAGCAATCATCCATCATTATATGGATGATGTGCTTGTGTGTGCCCCCACCGATGATGTCTTATCCCACGTGCTTGACCTGACAATTAATGCGTTGATTGTTGCAGGGTTAGAGCTGCAGGAAGACAAGGTTCAAAGGATGCCACCTTGGAGGTACCTTGGGTTGGAAATCGGCAAGCGGACCATTGTGCCGCAAAAATTGGAAATTAAGGCCAAGATCGAGACCCTCGCAGATGTCCACCAACTGTGTGGGGCTTTGAATTGGGTGAGACCCTGGCTAGGTCTGACCACTGAGGACCTAGCCCCTCTTTTCAATTTATTGAAAGGGGGAGAGGAGCTGAGTTCTCCTAGGGAAACCCCGGAAGCAAAGGACGCACTGGGAAAGGTACAGCATCTGATGTCCACTCGGCAGGCTCATCGGTGTGACCCGGACCTGCCTTTCAAATTCATGGTAATGGGGAAATTGCCACACCTCCATGGGGTCATTTTCCAATGGAGGAACAACATCAAAAAGGACCAGGGCAGAGAGGACCCGCTTCTAATCATAGAATGGGTCTTTCTCAGCTATCAAAGGTCCAAGAGAATGACACGTCCACAGGAACTGGTGGCTGAACTCATCCGAAAGGCTAGAGTCCGGATCAGGGAATTGGCTGGATGTGATTTCAAATGCATTCACATTCCAATTGTATTAAGATCAGGCCAAATTACAAAGGCGATCTTAGAACACCTGCTTCAGGAGAATGAAGTACTGTAGTTTGCTCTAGATTCCTTCACCGTACAAATTTCTATTCATCGGCCAGCCCACAAAATTTTTAATCAGGATGCCAAATTCACATTGAGTTTAAAAAGTGTTTGGAGTAGGAAGCCTCTAGAGGCCTTGACAGTTTTCACTGACGGGTCTGGAAGGTCCCACAAGTCAGTCATGACTTGGAAGGACCCTCAGACTCAGCAGTGGGAGGCAGATGTTGCCGAGGTGGAGGGATCACCTCAGGTTGCTGAGTTGGCCGCTGTTGTCAGGGCTTTCGAAAGGTTCCCTGAACCCTTCAATTTAGTGACGGACTCCGCTTATGTGGCAGGGGTGGTATCTAGAGCAGATCAGGCCATATTGCAGGAAGTGTCTAACACTGCACTGTTTGAGCTGCTTTCTAAGCTCGTCAAGCTTGTCTCCCACCGGGAGCAGCCGTTTTTTGTGATGCATACGAGATCACACACGGATTTGCCAGGGTTCATTGCTGAGGGAAACAGGAGGGCTGATGCTCTCGCTGCTTCTGCAGTGATGGTCCCATTGCCGAGCATTTTTGAGCAGGCAAAGCTCAGCCATCAGCTTCACCATCAGAACGCGCCTGGCCTTGTTCGCCGGTTTCACATCACTCGGGAACAGGCTAAGGCAATTGTGGCTACGTGTCCCTCATGTAATCAGCATGCACTTCCCACCTTAAGTGTGGGAGTGAACCCCAGAGGTCTGAACAGCTGTGAGCTGTGGCAGACTGACGTGACACATATCCCCCAATTCGGCCGATCTAAATATGTGCACATCTCAGTGGACACCTTCTCCGGTGCAGTTTTCCCTTCCACCCACACAGGGGAGAAGACCTCGGATGTAATTAAACACCTCATCCAGGCTTTCTCCTTCATGGGCATCCCAAAAGAGTTAAAAACTGATAATGGCCCAGCGTACCGCTCCAGGGAGTTCTGCAGCTTCCTGCAACAATGGGGAGTGGGACATAAAACAAGCATCCCCCATTCCCCAACAGGCCAAGCTGTGGTGGAGAGGACCCACAGGGAAATCAAAAGGGTCCTCAACCAACAACAACCGGTGTTAAAAACAGAAACACCACAGACCCGATTGGCCAGGGCTCTATTCACATTGAATTTTTTAAATAGCACCTTTGAGTTTTTAAACCCTCCTATCGTTCGTCATTTTGGGGCAAACCCTCAACTAAACATCAAAGAGAGGCCGCCAGTCATGGTCCGGGACCCTGAGACTGGAAGGACAGAGGGACCTCACGATTTGGTCACGTGGGGTCATGGATACGCTTGCATGTCCACCCCCACTGGGCCGAGATGGTTACCATCGAAATGGGTGAGGCCCTATGTCCCGAAGGTCTCGGGAGAAAAGGAAACTGCCCCAAGTTACACAGGCAGCATTTAGGCGGAAAAGGAGGGAAGGTCTTTCCCAGGATGGTTTCCCTTTCCTGAATAACCCCCTGCTCGAATGCTGATTGTTTGTTTCAGTCCTTTTAGCCCTGATGGAACCTGTCCAGCGCCAGTCCCCAGTGCTGAGGAAATTCCACCTGCTCCTCGGCATCCTCCTGCTTGCCAGTCTCGCTGCACCTGTCTCCGGATGGCTGGTGCCCCAGCCCAAAGCCAACGTTTGGGCGACTCTCGCCAGGGCTATGGGGCAGGACCACATTTGCCTCTCAGCCACGTCGGCGGACAACCCACTCATGACCTGCTGTGGTGGTTTCAGGCAGATTTTGGGAGAAATCCTCCCAAGGGGCCCCCCTCCCCTCCCCCAACCGGTTCGGGAAAAAAAGACTTCCTCAGAGAGAAGTGGAAAAAACCTGTTTATTAAACAGGCAAAGCACTCCCAGCACAATACCCGATGACAAGAGCTTCGTGCCGCTTACGGAGGGATAACAAACTTAAAGAAAGTCTCCTCTTGAGGATCGTCACTGTGCTCCACCGCTCTGTCTCCGCTGACGTTGGGAGAAAAGGAGATGTGCGGGGCTGGTCTTGGTGGGGTGGGTCCCCTGTGGAGGCTCCCGGTGCTTCCCCAGGTCCTTAGTCCGGAGAGGTTGGAACAGTTCCGAGGAGAGGGCAAAAAAGCAAAAAGGAAGAAAAAAAAAAAAAAAAAGGGAAAAAAGAAAAAAAAAAGAAAAAAAAAAGAAAAAAGCTTCAGCTATTCTACAGTGTCTAACTACGTTAGCACTAACTAACTGCCGGGGAAAAAACAACAGAGCTTCTTTCGTCTTGCCGTGTTCCAACTCCTCCGCTTCAAGGTCACTCCGATGAGCAGAGTTTTCCTGGGCAAAAACAAACCACGCTTGCCCTCCCCCCTGCACCCAACAGACGATTGGGGATACACAGTCACCCCAGGACACCTGCCTTGTGGGAATCCCACATGGGCCCAAGGAGTTACCCGCCAAGCTCTTGGAGATCACAGAGCAGGCCAATAGAGAGGGTGCCTCTAATGGGTTAATCTGTATCCCAGCTATCCCCCCCCAATTCCTTTCTCAATGTTGAAATTACATTCCCCCTTAGAAATCCGTTTCTGCTATGGAAAAAATATATTTCCACCCTTTCAACCTTAAGTTTTCCTCTCAATGAGTTGGAAATTTTGGGTTCCTCAAATGCTTCTTTTTGTGTTCATTTTATGTTTACCCCCCCTCAGGGTCAGGAAAGATCTTATCAGTTTGTCTATCAGACCAAGGACGTCTACACAGCAAAAATATGGTGCGACCGGATCGCCCATGTGGAGATGGCCTCAGCTACTGATGAGAAACCCCTGACCCTTCCTAAAGGTGTATTTTTAATTTGTGGGGATAGAGCATGGGCAGGTGCCCTGGTTTGGGGACAAATTTGGGAGAAAACCCCTGTATGGGATCCCTCTGGGAAGCAAACCCAAGTGGCCCCTCCCTCCAACCGGTCCGGTAAAAAAAAAAACAACAACCTCTTCAGAGAAAAGTGGAAAAAACTATTTTACTAAACAAATGAAGTGCATACAAGTATAAAGAATGAATAATATGAAACAATAAAACCTCTCCTTCTGAAGTGAGATGGCAAATTGAGAAAGTTCTTGCTGTGGGCGTAGCTTGGCTCTCTCTCAGTCTCTCATCAGTCCCAGTCCCTCTGGCGCTGCTGGAAAATGCCAAGGTCCAGACCCCGGTGGGCCACAGGTGCAGCCCCCAGTGCTCCCCTGGGTTTTCAGTCCAGAGCAGGTTTAAACAGTTCCAAGAAAAAGGGAAAAAAACAGTCCAGGGAACTTCTCTGCCCTAGCTAGCTGAAACTAACTAAAAGCAAAAGAAACCTCTGTCCTGCAGTCTCTCCAAGCCTCTGCCAAACACCCCGTCCTCAGAAGAATGTGAAGGAGTCAGGCAGTTTTCTCAAAATAAACGCTGCGCTTCTCCTTGCTCTTAGAACCAGTCTTAAAGGCACAGGACTCAATATACAGCACAAACAAAACAGATGATTGGGGATACAAGCATCATAAAGTTACCCTAGGACAGCAGGCATCCCCCCTCGCCTTGTAGGAGGACCATGTACTTTTGGCCGGTTGGGCATGTTTTCCCCCAACAAGACCACTCTCATGAATTGCCAGCAAAGGAATTCCACCAGAATAAAGGTACAAAAAAGAGATTTGACCTCGCTCAATGCCAACTGTGACTCAGAAATTATACATTGGTCAAAAGTAAAGGAAGTGGCTGTGGTGGTACAAGAATTGTTTATTAGGGTTTTATAAGAAGTTTATGTTATGGTTCATTTCACTGTATCCCCATTTCTGTAACCCTTTTGTGTTTTCTGTATAATAAGGTGTTTTGTGTCAATCATCCCACCCCCCACCTATCCGTGTCCATCCCCTCTGCCCCCTCCCCCGCTTTAGGGCAGCCTGTCTGTCACTCCAGGAGCCCTCCAAGGTTGCGAAATCTCAGGGAGAGGGCTTCGGGTGATAGGTAGCCTGGAGGGAATTCCTTTGGCTCTGGATTTTAGTGGTCCAAGGCTTGGGGGTGGGCACACCTTGTTACCCCCTGAATCCCCTGATTTGTTGTCTTGTTGTATCCTCCCTGGAACCCCTCCCCCGCTTATAAGGTGGAGGAGGGAGATTCAAACTCTCTTCAGCTCTGCTCTCTCTCGCTTGCTGGCCCCCCTGGCCTGAGGTTTGGACCAGCTGCGGGCTTCCCGCAGCTGGGCCTGAATAAACATCTTTAACCTGCAAAGCTGAGAGCCATCCTTTTCTTCTTACTGCCGTTGCTGTCACGACACTATTTGGTCCAGCTGCTGCTGAGAAGCCGACCAGCAGGTAAGGATAGCCTGCGTGCCTATCCGAACTGGGAACTTCTGTGGCTGTGCTGACCAGAGCTAGCCGGATGTCAGCTCCCGCCCGGTGTGGGAACAGAACCAGCCACAAGTGGCAGTCACAGTCTTTTTACCTTGGGTATCAACTGCGAAGGCTCTAGGTGAGCTAGCTCACCTCTGCCAAGGTGAGCTAGCTCACCTAGAGTATTGGGTGGCTAAACAGGCAAATTTAACTTCCAACGCGCTGGCCGGTGCTGCCTCCGCTGAGGCATAGCGACCTGGCTCCAGGAACGACACGGCAGCCACACCCAGGCTGCTTGGACCACCAGCTCACAGACACCAGTGTGGTGGATGGCTAATGGCATTTATTAACTGGTTACATGGAGTTATAAAACCTCTGTTTGCTACATCACATCTGTCTGCTTACGTTACAAGTTAGGTGTTGCTTACCTTATCAAGGACACTAACCAACTAAGTATTGAGGGAGGGGTTCTGTCTGCCCATACAACGCGATATCTTCTGACCGCCTGTCCCTAATCTCCCACAGGCCGGCCTCCTATCAGATGAGGAGGTAACAAGGCAGGCAACGCTGCAAAACAGAGCAGCTATCGACTACCTCCTCCTCCTCCATGGACATCGGTGTGAGGAATTTGAGGGGTTGTGCTGTTTCAATCTGTCGATGAAGGCTGAAGATGTCCACAAAGCCATCCAGAGCATCAGGGGCATGGTAGATGACATCAAAAGAGAGACTGGTGACTGGCTGAGTGAAATGTTTGGGAACTGGAGAATTTCGGGCTGGGTAGGTTCAATTTTGAAATCAGTTCTGTTAGTTTTGTTTGTTATTGTGTTAATTTTAATTGTGATTGGCATAATCAAAAGAATGTTAAGTAGATTAACTTCTAGCACCACACATGCCCCCTCCGTGAACCAAGTCGCTATGTCATTCGCGCCTGGATGGGAGGAAGATGTAGAACTGGAGGAAGACCCAGAAGACAGCAGACACCCAGACGAAGAAGAAACTCAGCTAGAGTGGCTCGCCAAGAGATACCTGGACTCCGAGGACCATCTTCCCCCGTTCCAGTCCTCCTCCTATTATTAAACAAAAAAGGGGGAGATGCGGCAGTGCAAGAATTGTTTTATTAAGCTTTTATAAGAAGTTTTATGTTATGGTTCAGTTCACTGTGCCCCCAGTTCTGTAACAGTCCATCCCCTTTTGAGTTTTCTGTATAACAAGGTGTTTTATGTCAATCATCCCACCCCCCACCTAACACTGTCAATCCCCTCTCCCCCCCTGCTCTGGGGCATCCTGTCTATCACTTTAGGACCCCTCCCCAGATTGGGAAATTCCCAGGGAGGGCGTCAAGTGATAGGTCAGCCCCGGGAGAATTCCTTTGCCCTTTGTGTCAGTGGTCAGAGGCTTAGAAGTGGACACCCCCTGTTGCCCCCTGAATTCCCTGATTTGCTATCCCGTTGTAACCTCCCCTGAATCCTCCCCCGCTTATAAGTTCAGAGAGGGAAATTCAAATGCTCTCTGGCTGGCTGTTTGGACGAGCTGCAGATCTCCCGCAGCTCGGTTTGAATAAACCATCTTTAAACCTGCTTAGCCAAGAGCCATCCTTTATCTACTGCCACAGTCACAACACTATTTGGACCAGCTGCTGCTGAGAAGCCGAGTCCAGCAGGTAAAGATAACCTGTTTGCATACCTGGACTGAAAACGCTTTGGCCGCTGTGCAGATCTGAGCCAGCCAGGGACCCGTGTCCGCCCGGCGCGGAAAGGCACAGCCACACCCCATTGCCTCTCCCTTTATTCGAATAAAGTAAAAGGACTCCTCTGTCTCCTTTTTGGACATAAACCTCTGGTGTTCGTGGATTAATTTTCCTAACATTATTATTCCTCTGCCTCTGCCTACGCCCACTGGGGTGCCACCAGTGGTGGGGTAAACCATCTTCTCGGCAGCAAGAATAGTCTTCTGTGGTGTCATACCTGGACCGAGATGTGTACCTCCGTTTAAAGACACCCCACCTCGCTAGCTTAACTGTGTCTGCACTGCAGGGTACTTTATTTAACTTTAGGCACTCAATAGCAAGAATGTTAGCTTTTGATCTCAATTTTCCCCTTATCCCGGTTTGGAACATACGAAACCAAATTTCAGAATCTACTTCGATTATCCCCAATCTTGTGGCAAGCTCTAAAATACGGCTAGTCAGGCACCTTTCTTCTTCTAGGCACTTATCGCAGAAACCCCTTGGCCAATATCCCCTTATACAGTGTGTAACCCAAACCTCATTACAATACTCGCATTTGAAGTGTACAAATGGGTAACATTCACAATCGGGCTCAGTGCACCTTATCGGATCCCCTTCAGTCATTTACTTGGTCGACGCAAAGTTACTTTCAGGTCCCCAGGTGGAGAGGTGACTTTCCACTCTGCTGTCTCTTCCCGGGGCTCGACCTTCTTTACTCGGGATGTGTGGGTCCACCCCTTTTCTGCTGTTCGTATTGCTGTATCTGTGGTTAAGAGGACAAGAAAAGGGCCTTCCCAGTGAGGTGTTAATGGGACTTCTTTCCATGTTTTTATGAGCACCTTGTCTCCAGGTTGTATTCTGTGTATGGGAAAGCCTAAAGGGGTATTTTGTGTCAGGATTCCCTGTTTCTGCAATTCCTGTAAATTTTTACTTATGGATATGAGGTATGGTTGTATTTGCCCATCTTCTATCCTTGGATGTCCTATTGGCATACTATGTTCATATGGCATCCCATACAGCATTTCGAAAGGTGACAGCCCAGTCTCGGAGTGAGGCATGGTCCAAATATTTAATAAGGCTAAAGGGAGACACCTTAGCCAGGACACCTTTGTTTCTAAAATTAATTTTGCCAATTGAGCCTTTAATGTTTGGTTCATCATCTCAACTTGTCCAGAGCTCTGGGGATGCTATAGAGTGTGGTACTCCCATCGGATCCCTAGATAATCAGCCAGTTGCTTAATAATTTTTGAAGTGAAGTGCGTGCCTTGATCCGAGTCTATGCATTTTATCAACCCATATTGGGGAATGATCTCTTCGAGTAGAAATTTTGATACTGTTCAAGCTGTTGCCCGAGAGCTCGGGAGAGCTTCTACCCAGTGAGTTAGTTTGTCTACTATTACTAATAAGAATTTGTATCTCCCCACCTTAGGCAGATCAGTAAAATCTACCTGAATTCTCTCGAAAGGTCTGTATGCCACTGGGCGACATCCTAGTGCCACCTGTCGGGACGGTGCCCGATTAATCCTTTGACAAACCATACATCCCTGTACTTGTTTGGCTAATTCATAAATCCCTTTACACCCAAAGAATCTCAGGAATTGCTCTGCCAGAGCCTGGGCACCCCAGTGTATTTGTTGATGTAATCTCCTCAGGATCTTTCTAGTGTAGTCCTTAGACAATAGCTCCCTTCCGTCCGGTAATTTCCATTTACCTCCTTCTAGCTGGCCTCCTATCTTCTTGTACCCTTCAATTTCCTTTGGGGAGGGGTGGGGAGGATACTCCTGAACTTCCCCTTCCTCGATCCTCAGGGTACTTACCTTCATCAAAGCCGCGCTTTTGGCCTCTTTGCTAAATTGTTCCCTCTGGTGCGGAACTGCATTCCTGTTTGGTGCCCCTTTACGTGGACTACAGCAATTGCCTCTGGCCCCCTTATAGCTTTTAAGATCTGTCTGATTAGTTCCTCATGCACCAGCCCTTTTCCCCGGGTGTTGAGCAACCCCCTTTCTTCCCAATTTTTTCCAAATGTGTATACCACCCCAAATGCATATTTTGAATCTGTAAAAATTGTTCCTTTTTTCCCTTCCAATTTCCACAAGGCCCTCAATACCACATATAACTCACAAGCCTGTGCTGACCACCCGGCGTTCAGAGGCCTAGATTCCACTACCTCCCCGGTCCTTCCATCCACCACCACATAACCCGACTTCCTTTTCCCATCTATGACCCTTGCAGACCCATCCACAAACCATTTCTCACCTTCTTCTAATTCTTCCTCTTCCAAGTCTGGTCTTATTTTAGTTTGGAGCTCTACCACTTCGGCACAGTCGTGGAAAGGCACTCCTGCTGCTTCCCCATATAGGAATTGTGCGGGGTTTTGGGCCAAGGCAGTCCGCAACTCCAAATCCCGGGAGTGAATTAATATAGCCTCATATTTTAGGAGCCTGGCATCAGTCAGCCATTTATCTGCCTTTTGTTGCAGGATGCTCCTTACATTATGTGGGGTGTAAACTACCAGCGGTGCCCCTAAGGTTACCTTAGCTTCTACTAATACTGCTACTGCTACAATTGCTTGTAAGCAGGTGGGTCACCCCCTGCTTACAGGATCTAGGAGTTTTGATACATACCCTACTGGCTTCCTGGCCCCTGCCCAGTCCTGGGTTAGAACTCTATGGGCAGTGTGATTGCTGACATACACAAACAGTTGAAAAGGTTTCCTTACATCAGGGAGGCTTAACACCGGGGCAGCCACAAGAGTGTCTTTTATTTCCTTAAAACTTACCTTATCCTGCTTTGTCCATTTGAGCCTATCTGTGGTAAGCTTTTCATAAAGAAACCTTACCTTCTTGCTGTATCCCTCGATCCATTGCCGGCAGTATCCTAGAAGCCCCAGCAGCTGCCTGACCTCCCTTTTTGTCCGAGGAGGAGGCAAGGTGATGATGTAAGTTATCCTGTCTGGATCTAACTTCTTTTTACTCTTTGTTAACCAATGTCCTAGGTACTTAACCTCAGGCTCTGTGAACTGCAATTTGGATTTTGAGACCTTCAACCCTTTTTCCTCCAGAAAGTTTAATAGTGCTATTGTACCTGCCCGTACATCCTCCTCCCTGGGTCCGGCCACCAACAGATCATCCACATATTGTAATAACTTGGTCCCTTTGACTGGCACAAACTCACTTAAGATTTTCTCAAGGGCTTGCCCAAATAGGTTGGGTGAATCTATGAAGCCCTGAGGCAAGGATGTCCACCTTAATTGCTGCTTTCTGTTTGTGTTCGGGTCTTCCCATTGAAATGCAAAATAGTCCCGACTTTCCCGGGCTAGAGGGCAAGTCCAAAAGGCATCTTTTAAATCTATTACACTGTACCAGGTGTCTGCCGGGGATATGTTATTCAGCAGGGTGTACGGGTTTGAGACAGTAGGAAACAAGGTTTTTGTTCTTTGATTTACTGCCCGCAAATCTTGCACCAGCCTATAACTACCATCTGCCTTTTGTACCGCCAGGATAGGAGTATTATGTCTTGACATACATGGTTCTAATGTGCCCTTCTTTATTAGATCTTCGATTACAGGTTTCAATCCCCTCCTACCTTCCATGGGAATTGGATACTGTTTGATCCTGATCGGATCCTCCGGCCTCTCGATTTCAATGTGAATAGGCTCCATATTTAACCTCCCCGCCTCCCACTGTGTGTCCCACACTTTCAGATTTATTTTATTCTCATCCTCCGTGGTTAGTTTGTATAAACTTACCGTTAACTGGGAATCCTGTGCTATCAGGCTTATCCCCAGGATCACCATTAAATCCCTCCCCAGCAAGTTATGATCTGCTTCTTCTACCAACAGTATGTTCCCCAAGCAAAACTTATTCCCCAATTCTATTTCTACATTTTTTTAAAACCAGCACCTCGAAGGGTTCCCCTTTGGCCCCGATGACCACTATTGAGTCCTTACTTTTAGTACATCCTGGTGGCAGTTGCTGAACTGTGGTTCTTTCCACACCTGAATCCACGAAAAAAACCCCAATTCTTGTTTCTGGGGTCCAATTTTTAACTTTATCAAGGGCTCTCCAGGTGTTCTGGACCCCAAATTATAGAGCCCCTGACACCTCTAATCCTCCTGAAAAATTTGTTCATCCTTTATTCTTTTCTTGCACTCCCTTTTGAAGTGCCCTTTTTGTTTACAGTAAAAGCACTCAGGGCCACTTACCTGTTTGTTTGTTCCCTTGCTTTGGGGGGGGGGGGGGTTAGGTTTTCCCTGGGGCCATTGGGTTTGTGCTGGCCTTCCAGGATTTTGCAGCCGCTCCTGTTTCTGCGCTTGCCGCACCGCCACCACTAACACCCTGGCTTGTGCTTTTTGCTTTTCTTCATCTCTTCTCATATAAACTTTCTGTGCCTCCCTTAGCAATTCTTGGAGACTTTTCTCCTGCCAATTCTCTATTTTTTTTTTTTTTTTTTTAGCTTTTTCCATATGTCCTCCCACTATTTAGCAACAAATTATGTTTTCAGCAAAATCCCCCCCGACAGGAGAATTAGGGTCGGTGCGCGAATACATCTGGAGACTTTTTCTTAACCGCTCTAGCCATTCGGTGGGTGTTTCATCCCTCCCCTGGCATTCCCCCAATGCTTTGCTGATGTTCTGCCCCTTTGGTACTGCCCCCCAAATTCTCTGTATTACCATGTTCCTCAGCCTAACCATTTTGCACCGATCCTCCTCCGCCTGTGCATTCCATGATGGCCTTTGTTCTGGCCACCCCTCGGCCCCGCTACCCCCCTTGGGGATTCCTATATTCCCAATCCTTTATTGCCGCTTGCCTTATCATGTCCCATTCTTCAGCATTGAACAATGACCTTAGAATGGCACAGATATCATCATACGAATAGATACTGTTCCCCAAAAACTCATCCAGCCTCTCCGCCACTCCCAGGGGGTCATCCACCAACCTCCCCATTTCCCCCCTGAAGGCCCCCACATCCCCCGTATTGATCAGCACACCCACATAGCTGATGACTCCGGGAGCGGCCGGCACCTCCCCTAGGGGGCAGAGACCGAGGCTGTCCCCCCGCTTCACTGCCGCCACGGCTCTCCCTTCGCGCCCCGCGCCATGTCCCACTGGCCGGAGGAGAGGCAGCCCCTCCGGCGAGGAGTGTGCACCCAGGACCACCCGCTTGCCGTGGCACAGGCGGGGGCCAGAAAGGACCCGGCTGGTCCAGCACCGCAGGAGCCGAGGGCCAAGAGCCATGCGGCTGCGCCGGTGCCCGTGCGGGCCGAGGCGGGTGACCCACCGGTGTGGGCACCGGGGCCCGGACCCGGTCCAGGCATGGGGGTGGAAGGCCGCCCAAGGGCTCCCAGGTCTCACCCCAGTCCACTCCACAGCCCTGAGTTCAGACTGGGAACAGCCGGGCACCAGCACACCCCCACAACTTGGCACAGTCCAACTCCTCCCCGCCTCAAATACACTATCATATAATGCCTGACACATTCTTGTATCAAATGTGCCAAATGTGGGCCAAAACTGATATTTTCCAATTTCCCTGTTACCCCACACTTCCACACAGTAATGAATCATCTTCTCCTTGGATTTCCTCCGTCTCTCGGGGCAGTCTCCCCAGTGCTCCAACATCCACCCCAACGGGCTCCCCCTTGGGATTTCTGGTAAGCAGTCCCGCTGCCCTTTACCAGGTTTTCCCTGAGATTTTCCCTGAATTTTACTCTTTTTCTGCCCCATAGTTAAACAAGCTTGCTTACCTTAATTCCTTGAACTAAGTCCTTACATCAGACCCGATTGATACCGTGGTTTTAGTCAATCCCGATTGAATATTACCAGCCTATCAGTCACACAGTGAACCGCTCTGTGGACCTACGACTGGTGGTGAGCTCTCTTACCTTTTTCCTGGACTTCCAAAGTCCTGGACCGAAGAGGTTTACCAGTTCTTAAAACACCTAAGAACGTACCTTCCCTCCTCGATCCGCCCGTGATCAACCCCCTGAACTCCCCGAGTTGCAGGCTTTACGCGTGAAATGAGTTTTCCCGACTCCTCTCACTTCCCCTGTAACCGACCACGTCCCTCGCGGGATAGTGGAACTGTGGCTTTTGGGGTCCGCTCTCGCCTTGTAACAATGTCATGTCTCACACACACGCTCGATCACCCCTCACTCAACCACGCGATACTTACAGTCCTTTTTCCCGCGTAGATTCTTCGTGCACGTAGATTTTTATGAGTGGAAAAAACCCCCGCAGCCTCGGAGATTCTGCTCCAAGTTCCCGAGAGCTCTGGGCCCGTTTTATCCCCTTTTTTGATAGTGGTTTTGGCTCTGGGTCCAGGATCTGATTGGTTCTACCAGACTCCCCAATCCTGTCCGGCCGCCAAAATCAGTGGGGCACCGCCCGGACAAAAAAGGCCCCCCCCAACTCCCCTAAATCGGATCCCCGTACAGGCCATCAAGATTGTTATAAATGAAAAACGCTCCAATTTATTAATTGAAGGAAATTTATTAAAAAAAAGGTCCAAATAGAATTTTAGAGAGCAACAACAACAACAAAAAAACCACTATCAAAAAAGAAAAAAAGGTCAGTGCCGAGCCCGGGTGTCGGCGCTGGGTGAGACACAGGTGTGACCACTGCAGCAGAGGGTCTCCTGTGCTCCACACCGACTGTCCTGACTGAGTGATTTTTATACGGGTTTTTTTCGCCCAAGGCTGAGTCCCTTTTCTTCTGTTTCAGACTACACATATTCATGAGGAGTTCTTTCTCTGTGGCAAGTTGAACAAAACATGTCCGGAGAATGATGAGCACCTGTGATCGTGTTCCCGGAATCCGGCATTGAGATGTATCTCTCTGATGGCCCTGGTTAACTCAATCTCCGGATATTTATCACATGTTCATCGCCCAGGCGTTCCTCGGATCACCTTGATGGATGATCCATCTCCGAGCTGGCCACACTTATTTTATTGTAAATGAAGTCCTCCCTCCTTTGTCCAGGTGGTTTTGACATTATGTTGCAGTCTCTGGCTTGTGAGTTTTAAAACTTATAAATAAGAGTATATTTTAACAGTACATAAAAATATATATGACAATTTTATTTGCACGAATTATCATATACACATATAACAATCTGACAATAGTCTTTCATCAATTCTTTAGAAGAGTCTCTCTTAGAGTCATGAATCCCAATGACAACCTAGAACAGTTCTCTTGTGGGTTTTTTAAACTGTCACAAAAACAGCCGCTTCGGGAAACCTGCTTTCGTGACCCCTCCCATTAGCAGTTTCCCAACCTACTCATGGGTCATGGGTCTTAGACTTTTGCATACTGGGGTGTCACCGTTTAAAGATGAATAACTCTAAAAGCAAAGAATTCTTCATCTCAAGGAACAGATATCTTCTCACTTCTTCACTGGCGCAGAGGGCTTCCCATCTCTATCTCTGTTACTTCTCTCTATCTCTGTTCAAACATCTTATGGGATTAATATCACTTAGTCCATCACAAACACCTTCGCTCAAATCCACGCACAAACAATCATCTCCCCAAATGCATATCTTTCCCATGATTCAAAGGGATAATCTACATATAAAGTTCATTTTTGTTATTGTCCTGGTTTGGGGCAAATTTGGGAGAAAACCCCTGTATAGGATCCCTCCAAGGAAGCAAACCCAGGTGGCCCCTCCCTCCAACCAGTCCGGTAAAAAAAAAAACCTCTTTGGAGAAAAGTGGAAAAAACTATTTTACTAAACAAATGTGCATACAAGTATAAAGAATGAATAATATGAAACAATAAAACCTCTCCTTCTGAAGTGAGATGGCAAATTGAGAAAGTCCTTGCCGTGGGTGGAGCTCGGCTCTCTCTCTCTCAGTCTCTCCTCAGTCCCAGTCCCTCCGGCGCTGCTGGAAAATGCCGAGGTTCAGGCCCCGGTGGGCCGCAGGTGCAGCCCCCAGTGCTCCCCTGGGTTTTCAGTCCAGAGTAGGCACCAGTTCCAAGAAAAAGGAAAAAAAAAACAGTCCAGGGAACTTCTCTGCCCTAGCTAGCTGAAACTAACTAAAAGCAAAAAAAATCTCTGTCCTGCAGTCTCCAAGCCTCCGCCAAACACCCTGTCCGCCGAAGAATGTGGAGGAGTCAGGCAGTTTTCTCAAAACAAACTCCGCGCTTCTCCTTGCTCTTAGAACCAGTCTTAAAGGCACAGGACTCAATATACAGCACAAACAGAACAGACGATTGGGGATACAAGCATCATAAAGTTACCCTAGGACATTCCACCCCTTATCCCCATATCGTCAATTTACTAAAACTAATATATACTCCAGCTCTACACCCACATACATCTATGTAAAAAACAATATGCAATATACAGCTACATACAGTGGCAGTACCATTCAGCACACAGTGATAATTGCACACAGTTCTCACCCAACAATCAAATCTCCCTGGGGTACACATCGTGTGGTTCCATCTTTCTGCATTACCCACCATGTGCAGCCTGATCCCTGAGCAAAGACAATCCCACAGATGGGATCCTCTGTACTTGAAGCAGAATTGATCCAAACTGTCTTCCCTAACAAACCTCTTACATGTACTACTGGGACCTTCTCTCCATCTACTGTATGTAGGGGCTCAGATTGGGCAGGGCCTGCTCTGTTGGTGGAACCTCGGGTGTTAACTAACCAGGTGGCCTTTGCTAGATGCTGCTCCCAGTTTATGAATGATCCCCCACCCAGTGCTTTCAGGGTGGTTTTTAGCAGTCCGTTGTATCTTTCTACTTTCCCTGAAGCTGGTGCATGATAGGGGATATGGTACACCCACTCAATGCCATGTTCCCTAGCCCAGTTGTTGATGAGGCTGTTCTTGAAATGAGTTCCATTGTCTGACTCAATCCTCTCAGGGGTACCATGCCACCAAAGAACTTGTTTTTCAAGGCCTAGAATGGTGTTACAGGCAGTAGCGTGGGGCACAGGGTAGGTCTCCAACCATCCAGTGGTGGCTTCCACCATGGTCAGCACATAGCGCTTGCCTTGGCGGGTTTGGGGAAGGGTGATGTAGTCAACCTGCCAGGCTTCCCCGTACTTATACTTGGACCATCGCCCGCCATACCATAGGGGCTTCACCCGCTTGGCCTGCTTGATTGCAGCACATGTCTCACAGTCATGGATAACCTGAGAAATACTGTCCATGGTTAGATCCACCCCTCGGTCTCGTGCCCACTTATAGGTGGCATCTCTGCCCTGATGGCCTGAGGCATCATGGGCCCATCGAGCTAGGAACAACTCTCCCTTGTGTTGCCAATCTAAGTCTATCTTTGACACCTCTATCTTTGCAGCCTGATCTACCTGCTTGTTGTTTTGGTGCTCCTCATTAGCCCGACTCTTGGGGACATGGGCATCTACATGACGGACTTTGACAGGCAGCTTCTCTACCCAAGTGGCAATGTCCTTCCACTCATCTGCAGCCCAGATAGGTCTTCCCCTACGCTGCCAGTTGGCCTTTTTCCACTTCTCCAGCCATCCCCACAGAGCATTGGCTACCATCCACGAATCAGTGTAGAGGTAGAGCTTTGGCCACTTCTCTCTTTCAGCAATGTCCAGGGCCAGTTGAACAGCTTTGAGCTCAGCGAGTTGGCTTGACCCACCTTCTCCTTCAGTGGCTTGGGCAACCTGTCGTGTGGGGCTCCATACAGCTGCTTTCCACTTTCGTTTCATCCCAACGATGCGGCAGGAACCGTCAGTGAAAAGAGCATAGTGTGTTTCTTCTGCTGGCAGTTGGTTGTATGGTGGAGCTTCTTCAGCACGTGTCACTTGTTCCTGCTCCTCTTCATCCATGAGACCAAAGTTTTCACCTTCCGGCCAGTTTGTAATTATTTCCAAAATCCCAGGGCGATTTGGGTTTCCAATGCGGGCGCGCTGAGTGATGAGGGCAATCCATTTGCTCCATGTGGCATTGGTGGCATGGTGAGTAGAGGGAACTTCTGCGTTGAACATCCATCCCAGCACTGGTAGTCGAGGTGCCAGCAGGAGCTGTGTTTCGGTGCCTACTACTTCTGAGGCGGCTTGAACTCCTTCATAGGCGGCCAAGATTTCCTTCTCTGTTGGAGTGTAGTTGGCTTCAGACCCTCTGTAGCTTCGACTCCAGAATCCCAGTGGTCGGCCCCGAGTCTCCCCAGGCACCTTTTGCCAAAGGCTCCAGGACAGACCATGGCTTCCGGCTGCGGAGTAGAGCACGTTCTTCACATCTGGTCCCGTCCTGACTGGGCCAAGGGCCACTGCATGAGCGATCTCCTGCTTGATCTGGGCAAAGGCTTGTTGCTGTTCAGGGCCCCAGTGGAAATTGTTCTTCTTGCGGGTGACCAGGTAGAGAGGGCTCACAATCTGGCTGTACTCAGGAATGTGCATCCTCCAGAAACCTATGGCGCCTAGGAAAGCTTGTGTTTCCTTTTTGTTGGTTGGTGGACACATTGCTGTGATCTTGTTGATGACTTCAGTGGGAATCTGACGCCTTCCATCGTGCCACTTTACTCCCAGGAACTGGATCTCACGAGCTGGTCCCTTAACTTTGCTCTTCTTGATAGCGAAACCGGCCTCCAGGAGGATCTGGATGATCTTCTCTCCTTTCTCAAACACTTCCATTGCTGTGTTTCCCCACACAATGATGTCATCAATGTCCTGTAGATGTTCCGGAGCCTCACCCTTTTCCAGTGCAGCCTGGATCAGTCCATGGCAGATGGTGGGGCTGTGTTTCCACCCCTGAGGCAGTCGGTTCCAGGTGTACTGCACTCCTCTCCATGTGAAGGCAAACTGAGGCCTGCATTCTGCAGCCAGGGGAATGGAGAAAAATGCATTAGCAATGTCAATAGTGGCATACCATTTTGCTGCCTTGGACTCCAGCTCGTACTGGAGTTCCAGCATGTCCGGCACAGCAGCGCTCAATGGTGGAGTCACTTCGTTCAAGGCACGATAGTCCACAGTCAATCTCCATTCTCCATCAGACTTGCGCACAGGCCAGATGGGGCTGTTGAAGGGTGAGTGGGTTTTGCTGACCACCCCTTGGCTCTCCAGCTCACGGATCATCTTGTGGATGGGGATCACAGCATCTCGAGTGGTTCTGTACTGTCGGCGATGCACTATTGAAGTGGCAATTGGCACTTGTTGCTCTTCCACCTTCAGAAGACCTACAGCAGATGGGTTCTCTGATAGTCCAGGCAAGGTATTCAACTGCTTAACACCCCCTGTCTCTACAGCTGCTATCCCAAATGCCCACCTAAATCCCTTTGGGTCTTTGAAATACCCATTTCGGAGGAAGTCTATGCCCAAAATGCATGGGGCTTCTGGGCCAGTCACAATAGGGTGTCTCTTCCACTCATTTCCAGTCAGGCTCACATCAGCCACCACCAAAGTAAAATCTTGTGAACCCCCTGCCACCCCAGCAATGGAAACAGATTCTTCCCCCACATGTCTTGATGGGAGTATTGTGCACTGTGCTCCAGTGTCAACTAAGGCCTCATATTTTTGTGGTTCTGATGTGCCAGGCCAACGAATCCACACAGTCCAAAAAACACGGTTTTCCCTAGCCTCTACCTGGCTAGAGGCAGGGCCCCTCTAAGCCTGATTATCCTTTTTTCCCTGGGTAACCGGAGCTGCTTCCTTCTTGCTGGAACTTCCTCTCACAGTCTTGCCATCCAACAATTCATGCAGCCGTTGTGTCATAGCATCAGTAGATTCTCCATCCCATCTTTTCATGTTTTCTCCACATTCACGCAGGAGGACCCACAGCTTAGCCCGTGGGATGCCTTTTCCCTCTCTATCTAGGGAACGTTTGCGTGTGGTGCCAGAGCCTCTAACCTGTACTGCAGAGATCTGGAGAATGTTCTCCTTGAATTCTTTGTGATTCTCCTCTATCTTGTCTTCTAATTTCGTTATACGCATTTCCAGAGCTGCAATTCTTGCATGTGTTGGACCATGCACGGCATCTGCATATGTTCGGAGCTTCTTCGCCATATCAAGCACAGTTTCCTCTGTCTCATCCCGCTTCATTATTGCTAAAGCAGAGGAGTATTCTTGTGGCCCAAGTCGTACAAGTTTTCGCCACATCACAGGTGTACATGGTACCAAGTCGGGGTTCCTAGTGTTTATGTCATCTGAGAAGACAATTTCCGCCACTGCCATTTCCCTCAAGCGCTGGATCCCTTGTTCAATGGTTTTCCACTGGGTTTGCTGCATATAGAGATCGTCAGCACACAGATATCTTTGTGCCACACTTCTCAGGACCCGTTCCCAGAGACTGCAAGGACTAGCCTCCCTCATCATTTCTTGGTCAATAACTGGATCATGTGACAGGGATCCCAGGTGTCTTGCTTCAGTGCCATCCAGTATTGTAGCCTCGCCTGCAGCATCCCAAAGACGGACTAACCAACTAATTATAGATTCATCAGATCGTCGAGTATAATCCTTTCTTAGGCCACGAAGGTCCTTCAGGGAAAAGGACTCAATAGTATCTCCTGCTCTTGCAGCAGTTGGTCGGGCTCCTGATCTTGTAGCAGTTGGTCGGGCTCCTGATGTTGTAGCAGTTGGTTGGGCTCCTGATGTTGTAGCAGCTGGTTGGGCTCCCGATTGTGTGCCAGTTGGTTGGGCTTGCAATTTTGTATCAGTTGGTTCGGCTTCTGATTGTGTATCATCAGTTGCTTCACCTTCTGATTGTGTGTCAGGTGGTTTGACTACTGACTGGGTGTCAGGAGGCATTGAGGATCCTTCACCTGAATCATCGTCTACTGGTTGATCGGTTTTGTCCGTGTGCTTCTTTCCCTTCTTTACTGCAGCAACTGCCGGTGTCTTAGCCTCACTGTCTGGTTTAGCTGCAGCCTGAATAGCTGTGGGATTGGCTGCAGCCTGAGTGACTGATTTATCTCCCTGCTCCCCTGCTTCTATCTGCTGCCCTACAGTGTTTAGCAGTGTGTGACTCATTCTAGAAAAGCTATAAACCATATAGAGGAAGGTCACCAGGTGAAGTACCAGGGAGGTGGGGTCTTTAACATTCAGGAGACCTTGAACCTTCTCCAAAAGTGATGTAACTGACTCAAAAGAGAAGAAGGAAAGAAGAGGCTGAAGAGCCTCATCCCCTACTCCTCCTCTAACAAACTGGGTGCAATTGTTGATAAATCCCCAAAACATGCTACTGGAACTAGGACGCAGGGCAGGACGAAAAAACCATAAACCGAACATACCCAGAACAAACTCCAGTATCTTTATAAGCTTCTTGTAAGCCATAATCACCGAACCCAGCAAAATAGCTATTCTAATTTGTGCACCCCTAGTGTAAAAGCTGTATGTTAGGGACAATATTGGAGCTATTTCTGGGTAAGAAAACAAACCTAGGGACCAGAAAGGTATTAAGACCTCAAAAAAGCCTAGGGAACAGAAATGCAGAAAAGACTCCATTCTAAGAGACATTAGGAATTCAAGAAGCAACATGGCCACTGTTTAATCCCCACCCAAGGGACAAACAAACAAACAAACAAAAGCAGTTAATAGTAATCAATACAAGTTTTTTCCACTCTCTCGGGCCCCGCAGTGGGCACCAATTAGAAGTATGTCCTGGTTTGGGGCAAATTTGGGAGAAAACCCCTGTATAGGATCCCTCCAAGGAAGCAAACCCAGGTGGCCCCTCCCTCCAACCAGTCCGGTAAAAAAAAAAAAAAAAAAAACCTCTTTGGAGAAAAGTGGAAAAAACTATTTTACTAAACAAATGTGCATATAAGTATAAAGAATGAATAATATGAAACAATAAAACCTCTCCTTCTGAAGTGAGATGGCAAATTGAGAAAGTCCTTGCCGTGGGTGGAGCTCGGCTCTCTCTCTCTCTCAGTCTCTCCTCAGTCCCAGTCCCTCCGGCGCTGCTGGAAAATGCCGAGGTCAGGGCCCCGGTGGGCCGCAGGTGCAGCCCCCAGTGCTCCCCTGGGTTTTCAGTCCAGAGTAGGCACCAGTTCCAAGAAAAAGGAAAAAAAAAAAACAGTCCAGGGAACTTCTCTGCCCTAGCTAGCTGAAACTAACTAAAAGCAAAGAAAATCTCTGTCCTGCAGTCTCTCCAAGCCTCCGCCGAACACCCCGTCCGCTGAAGAATGTGGAGGAGTCAGGCAGTTTTCTCAAAACAAACTCCGCGCTTCTCCTTGCTCTTAGAACCAGTCTTAAAGGCACAGGACTCAATATACAGCACAAACAGAACAGACGATTGGGGATACAGACATCATAAAGTTACCCTAGGACAACCCTGCAATTGTCTGGAATCTCTACAATTGCAAATTAGTCTAGGCAGCCAGAAGTGTCCCCAAAGTTTTTGGAAACCCCATCTTGTAACACAGTTTTTAGATTATAACATATAACACACTTGAAACACGAATTTATTTCAACACATATATCACAGTCCCCCCCCTTTTTCATAAACACATTAAGTTGGGTTTTTTTTTTAATATTCTTAACAAACTCTTCCAATTTCTATATTCTACTAAAACTCCAATAGCACTTCTTTTATACCTTAGAGTGGTGACAATTTTTTTTTTCAGTCATCCTCAAACTTGCTATAGTAATCCCATTCTTCCTGTGATATCTCACAGTATTTCTGGTAGAGAACATTTTCCTCCTTTATTCTTTCCTCAAATTTCTCTAAAGCTTCTGCCGCTTTATTAGACTCCTTCCTTCCCTCTAATTTCATTTTCTGGGATACCTTAGAGATTTGACCAGTTTTTTCAACCGCAAGTTCTGGGTCGGTGGGCAGGGCTGCAATCTGCATGCCCTGCACCACAGAGTGAATCAATCGAATGAGACAAGGTATCAAGCAAGGCAGAAATATTATTCCAGAGATGGAACATAATATAAAGAATGCCACCTTTTTCCACCAGACTCCTTGTCCAAACAACTGATCCCACCAAGAGGCCTGGAGGATAGAATTCCATTTTTGGACAGGTACATGGGCCACCTTTTTAATTTCAGCTGCTAGGCCCCCAATAGTCTCCCCATAGTCATCTATTTCTATACAACACACAGATTCATTGAACTTACCACAAACTCCCCCTTCCTCTGCCAACAGGTAATCGAAGGCTATTTGGTTCTGATATACAAAAGCCCTCATTTGGGAGTGTTGTCTAGCCAGCAATTCTAGGGCATCTGAGGTATGATTTGAAACAATTTCCACCACAGCTTGGAGTCTTATTAGTCTATTCAATAAATAGATAGGAGTTCTATAACCCCAGCTTCCATCATTGGCCCAGGTTGCAGGGCCATAATATTCTGTAATTCTTTCTGCAGGCCATTCTTCCTCTCCCCATCTCTGGCTTCCACCTGCCATAGGAAGCTCTTTCTTTAATTCCCTTTTCTGTCTATTCAATGTTTCATACAAAGGGGCACCCAATAAATTGCTCTCTGACCTTGGTAATGTGAAGAAGAGAGGCCGAATCATCCCTAGTGTACAGGATCTTTTCCACTTGCAGGGTAATTCACTATAGGCCTTCTTCCTACATATCCAGTATATACCATCAGGTCCCTTCCACTTCATATTTACCTTCTCTGGCTCCTTCCAATACTCCCGCAGACCTTCCAAGGACTGGTAAGGGTTAGCTCTGGAACCTTTGTGCCAACATAATCCAATTGAGTCAAACCATTCACAGATTTCCTTTTTCCCTTGGCTCCAGTACCCAATTGGGGGCTCTGGTTGCCAAATCTTGGTTTTATTATTTGAGTTTACAACTAGAGTGGATATACAGGGAGTATATCCCACTAACTCATTATATTCTTTGCCTTCTCTGCTAATACAAATGGTTCCAATTATTCTCTCATCCAATACCCATCCTTTGGGTCTTTGTATGGTTTTTGAAATTTGGGCATTGTCCCATTTTAAGAGTTGTTCCGGAGTCAAACTCTCACCTTTCTATGGCTATTTCTCAGCTGGTTTGAGCCCTCCACAAATCCAGCAATTAGATAGACCCAATTCTGTGGCAATCTCCTGCATCAAATCTATAAATAGATTCTGATTGGGAGAGGGTAGACCCCAATCACTGTATTGTTTTTCTAATTGTTCGTAATGTTCACTCAGAGTTTTTAACCTTTCCTGTTCTACTCTTCTCTTTCTTGCCTCTGATTTTTGCCTTTTTAGCTTCTGAGTCACCAATTTCATTTTACCTTCTGGATCTAGCCCTTCCTCATTCCTTGAAAAACAGAAGGTCTTATCGAATTGCAGGCATATTCTATCATCATTATTCCTGAGGATGTCAAGTATGATGGGTTCGTTGCCTAGTGATGATTTTCTTTCATGTCTCAAGTTCTTTCCTACCCAATACGTCTTCCCACCCATAATACACATTTCCAATTGACTCTTATCATAACACAACTTGTTAACCTGATAGTAAGCTACAAAAGTAGATTTCATCTTTCCTCCTACCCACACAGTTCGATTACACTGGTTACATGTGGGAATGGTCAGCATCCATCCAGTCTCTCATTTGTATATTGCATGGATGGATGTTTCCCTCCCCTTTAGATACGGGTTTAGACTGCCCGTCCTTAGGTATTGCTTTCGGGTGCTGGCATATCACCCCCTCTTCTAATTCACACATTTTGTATTGAGTGCCATTGAAGGTACAATACCCATTCTTTTTACCCTGCTGACAGTCTTACTGGGCTTGGTATGTCATAATTTTTGTAGCAACTTGCCCCTTCAAAGCTGTCTGCAGGTATTGCTCACATTCACTTGTGGGGTTCTGCCTCGACGGATCCTCGGGATACAACCCGCCCACCTGGCACATGGCTAGACTCAGGACAATCAGGATTCCCCACCAGTGTACTCCTCTGCCTTTGCCTCCGCCCACGGGGTAGCAGCCAGTGGTGAGGTAAACCATCTTCTCAGCAGCAGGAGTATTCTTCAGGGGTTACAGTGCTGGTCCAAACTGCAAACCTCCTCTTAAAAATGCCCCACCTTGAAAACTTGACACTGCCAGCCCTGCAGGGTACCTTATTAGTCCTTCGGCACTCGATTGCAAGGACCTTGGCCTCTGCATCCAATTTTCCCCTTACACCCTTTTTGTATATCAGGTACCACTCTGGAGAATCTAACTCCAGCAAACCCACACGAGTAGCAAGCACTAAGAGATGGATAGTCTCCTCCTCTTCTTTCTCCAGACACTTGGTACACAAGCCCTTAGGTCTGTACCCCCCTCTACAGTGAGTCACCCAGATTTGTTTACAAAGAACACATTTGAAATAAATAAAGGGAAAACATTCACAATCCTGTTCCTGGCAACTTATCTGATCTCCCTCTGTCATTTATGGGGATGCTGTAACCTGATCTTTAAGTCTCCTGGAGACGAGGACACCTTCCCCTTCCGGGGTATTGTCTTGAGGCTCAATCTTCTTCACCCGTGATGCATGAGTCCAACCCTTTTCTGCTGTTCTGATAGCTCTATCTGTGGTGAGAAGGACAAGAAAAGGGCCTTCCCAGTGAGGTGTCAGCGGGACTTCCGTCCAGGTAGTTTTGATTAACACCACGTCTCCAGGTTGTATTTTGTGTATAGCAAACCCCAAGGGGTTGCTCTGAGTTATCAGTCCATGCTTCCGCAAGTCCTGCAGGTTCTTATTTATAGCTATTAGGTAAGGTTGTATCTGGCCATCCTCTATTTGGGGATGCCCCACCAGCATCCTGTGTTCATAAGGTATTCCATACAGCATCTCAAACCGTGACAGCCCACTTTCGGAGTGAGGCATAGTCCTGATGTTTAGTAGCGCTAAAGGAAGACACTTTACCCAAGACATTTTTGTTTCCAACATTAATTTAGACAGTTGTGCTTTTAATGTTTGATTCATTCTTTCTACCTGTCCTGAGCTTTGTGGGTGCCACGGGGTGTGATATTGCCATTGAATCCCTAAAGCCTCTGCTATCTGTTTGATGACTTTTGAAGTAAAATGAGTCCCCTGGTCTGAACCTATATGATCCACTATTCCATATCGGGGAACAATCTCTTCCAGTAAAATTTTTGATACTGTCTGAGCTGTAGCCCTTGCACTGGGGAAGCCTCAACCCAGTGAGATTACTTATCGATTATTACCAATAAGAATTTATATCTTCCTACCTTTGGCAATTCAGTGAAATCCACTTGGATCCTTTCAAATGGGCGATAGGCTATTGGGTGCCCTCCCAAGGTCGTTTGTCTTTATCTGGCCCCATTAATCTTTTGGCAGATCATGCACCCTTGCACCTCTTGTTTTGCCAATTCATAAATTCCCTCACGCCCAAAGAATTTTAAAAATTGATCTGCGAGGGTTTGCGCCCCCCAGTGAGTCTGCTGGTAAAGTCTCTTTAAGATTTTTCTAGCATAATCCTTAGGTAGTAGTTCCCTCCCATCAGGCAACTTCCACCTGCCGCCTTCTAATCTTCCTCCTATTTTCTCATACCCCTCAATTTCTCTTTGGGAAGGACATGGAGGATAGTCCTGAGTCTCATTTCCCCCAACCTCAGGTGTACTTACCATGAATAATGCTGCTCTTTTTGCCTCCTTGTCTGCCAGGTTATTCCCCCTAATTTGAAATTGCATTCCTACCTGGTGTCCCTTTACATACACAATGGAAATTTCTTTGGGCTCTCAAATAGCCTCCAAAATTTGTTTTATTATTTCCCCATGAACTAACCCTCGTCCCCGAGTGTTAATTAAACCCTTTTCTTCCCAAATTTTCCCAAAGGTATGAGCTACCCCAAAAGCATACTTCAAATCTGTAAATATAGTACCCTTTTTTCCTTTTAGTCTTTTAAGTGCCCGCAATACTGCATATAATTCACAAGCCTGTACTGACCAACTAACATTCAGAGGACCTGACTCCACCACTCTTCCTGACTTACCATCCACTATTGCATATCTCGACTTTCTTTTCCCTTCTACAACTCTTGCTGACCCATCCACAAACCATTTCTCTCCTCCTTCTAATTCTTCCTCTTCCAAATCTGGCCTTATCTTTGTCTGAAGTTCCACCACCTCTGCACAACTGTGAGTAGGTTCCTCTAATGCTTCACCAAACAGAAACTGGACTGGGTTCTGAGCAGTAGTGGTTCGTAATTCCAAGCCATGTGAATGAACCAAAATAGCTTCATACTTTAGGAGCCTGGCATCTGTGAGCCATTTGTCTGCCTTCTGCTGTAAAATGCTCCTTACATTATGAGGAGTATATACTACCAATGGGGCTCCAAAGGTTACTTTTCTTGCTTCCTCTACCAATAGTGCAACTGCGACAATTGTAAACAAGTAGGCCATCCTCTGCTCACAGGATCTAGAAGTTTAGACACGTCCCACAGGTTTCTTAGTCCCTGCCCAGTCCTGAGTTAGAACGCCATAAGCAGTATGATTGCTAACAACCACAAATAACTGAAATTGTCTTTTCACATCAGGGAGGCTTAACACAGGAGCGGCTACCAGTGTTTCTTTTAGCTTCTTGAATCCCTGTTTATCTTGTTCTGTCCATTTCAATCTCTCAGTCATCAGCTTTTCATATAGGAATTTTACCTTTTCACTATACCCCTCAATCCATTGTCTGCAGTATCCCAAAAGCCCCAATAATTGTCTAATTTCCCTTTTTGTTCACGGAGAAGGTAAGGCAATCATACCTGTCACCCTCTCAGGGTCTAGTTTTTTCTTTCCTTTGGAAATCCAATGTCCCAAATACTTTACCTCAGATTCTGTGAATTGTAATTTTGACTTAGACACTTTCAATCCCTTGCTTCCCAGAAAATTCAACAGCGCTATAGTGCTTTCCCTTACGTCTTCCTCCTTTTGTCCTCCCATGATTTGGCCACAAATTGAGTTTTCAGGAGCACTTCCCCAATGGGGGAATTAGGATCCGTCCCTGAGTATATCGGCAAGCTTTTTCGTAGTCTAACAATTCCGTTGGCATTTCATCTTTCTTTTGGCATTCCATGAACACCCTGCTGATGTTTTGCCCCCTTGGTACTGCTTCCCATATGCCCTGGATTATAATGTTTCTTAAATCTATCATATTTCGCCTGCCTTCCTCTGATTGAGCATTCCATCCTGGACTTTGGCTAGGCCATTTCTGTTCCCCTGACGCCCCCTGGGGGTTTCGTCGTTCCCAATCCCGAATGCCAGCTTGTCTTATCATTTCCCTTTCCTCATTATTAAACAATGACCGTAATACAGATGTTAAATCCTCAAAGGTAAAAATACTATTGCCTAAAAATTCATCCAATCTATCTGCAACCCCAAAAGGATCATCCATCAGTCAGCCCATTTCTTTCTTAAAAGCTCTCACATCCCCGGTGTTAATTGTCATGTTCACATAGCCAATAATCCCTGGTGCGGTCAGTACTTCCCTTAAGGGGAGGAGATTATGCCTCTCCTCTTCATTCTCACTATTTTCATCATTTACTTTCCTAGTCTTATGCTGAGTTCTGCTGGCTGGGGGAGAGTTTACTGTAACCTGCTTTTTGGTTTCCATTGGTTGTGAGGCCAGTTGAGGCTGGGGAAAAGGCAGCGAGAGTGGGGAGACGAGTGTTTGTGCCAGGGAAGGTGGGATTTCTGATGGCTGGGAGGGAAACAATGACAGGGGTTGCAAAAAGATCTGTGGGAGCTGTAGTCTCGGAGTTTGTGAGGGTGGGACCTCTGGGGGTTGGGGAAACAGGGGCGGGGGTTGTGGAGAAGTTGGTGGAGATGGCGAAATGCGTGCCTGCACTGGTGGGATTTCTGGGGGCTGTGGTGAGAGTGGGGGTGGTAATTGTGAAAGAGCCTGCGGAACCTGCAGGGGAATCGCAACAGGGGCTTGAGCTGGCAGGGTGGCCGAAACCTCCAGTGTAGGGGGTTGAGCTGGTACAGGCTGAAGCATAAGCCCCGGAGGGGCAAACGGAGGGGCCTGGGCTTGCACGGGTTGCAGCGTGGGCATAAGATAAGGAGGTGGGAGATAGTCTAAGGGGTCCCATGTGTCCCTCCGGGTTGTGGTTCCCTTTTTAGTTTTCATGGGGAACAATCCGATCCTGGACCCTTCCCATAGTTTGGCATAATCCTTTTCCTCTTGGTCCTGAGATTTTTTGCTATCTACATGATTGCTTAAGGCTCTGCAGGTCCATTTTTCAAAAGTGCCAAATGTGGGCCAGATTACATGATTCCTTATTTCCTTACCTCCCCAAACTTCTATACAATAATGTATCATTTTCTCCGTGGACCTTTCCCTCCTTTCAGGACAGTCCTCCCAGTGCTCTAACATCCATCCCAATGGACTACCTCATGGAATTTCGAGAGTGCCGCTCTATTCTTCTAACACATGTTTTTCCTGTGTCTTTTTCTGGGGTTTGCTCTTTTTCTGTCCCATCTTTTTCTCAGATTTAGAAATTGACTAACCTTTTAGAAATCCTGTGTTGTGTCTTTCTCAGCTGCCCAAACAAAATTAAGTTTTCTACCTGAACCTTGCTTTTAACTAAGTGGGGTGAAAATTACCGGACTACTTACCCCTTCAGTGAACTGGACTGCGGGATTTCAGCCAGCAATGAGCTTTCTCTTTCTCCTCCTCATTCTGGACTTTACTAAGTCCTAAGCCAAAAGGTTTACCAGCTCCCAAACTCCAAAGAACGTCCCTTCCCTTTGGCTTTTCCATGATCAACCCCCGAACTCCCCAAGTTTTGGGCTTTACGTGTAAAATGAGTTTTATCATGTTATGAACACTTCCCCCTTGGCCGAACACATCCCTTGCGGGATAGTGGAACTGCGGCCATGGGGTCCACTCTCGCTTTGTGATAATATCACGTCTCACTCACACGCCCAATCACACCTACTCAACCAGCAATACTTACAGTTCCTTTTCTTGCATGGGCTCTTTGTGCATGTAGAATTTTACGAGTAAAAATAACTGCCGCGGCTCCTGAAGACTTTCCAAGTCTTCCCTGAGTTCTCTGAGAGCTCTTGAATCCGACCCCCCTTCTTTTATTGTGGCCCTGGCCTACATTTGTTCATGATACAATTGGTTCTACGGGGTTTCCCACTCAGTCAGGCCGCTGAAATCAGCGGGGCGCCTCCTGAACAGAGGGGGCCCCGTAGCACTGAAATTGTATCCGGGTCACAGCACCAATTTTTATGGACGATAAATAGCCAATTTATTATAAAGTAATTTTATTCCGCCATTTTAAAAACTATCTGAGACAGCCACAATAAAAGAGACAACCTCAATCCTGGGTTATCGAAGTTGGGTGAATGCAGGGACGGCCACAAATGAACCAGTCCCTCCCCGTTCACGATCTCCTAGGTTCAGGGGGCAGTTTTTATATAGTTTTTTTTTTTTTTCTTCCCTGAGGCAGTTTTATTGTTAGTTGGTGTCTGCTGCGCATATTCATGTATTTTCTTTCTCTTCCGCTTGGCTTCGAATGCTTTTTCCCCAGCAGAACTGAGGTCTTGAATGGGGTTCCAAGAAATTGGCATTGGGATGCTGATAGCTATATCTTCAGGTTTCCCACTGCTAGATTTGTATCATGTGTTGATTACCGGAGAAGGCAGCAGACCCTCCCTTGATGGATGAGGCATCTCCTGTCCAGCCAATCCTTTGCTGTTGTTAATTTGAACTTTGCCCTGCAATTATCTGGAATCTCTACAATTGCAAATTAGTCTCAGCAGCCAGAAGTGTCCCCACAGTTTTTGGAAACCCTGGCTTGTAACACAGTTTTTAGGTTATAACATATAACACACTTAAAACACGACTTTATTTCAGCACATATATTACAATTTCCATGGCTCAGTAAGGATGGAATGACAAACTCCTCAACCCCCTGTCCCAATAGTCTTTTCGCTCTCACTCCACTGACTTTGTGCTGTTTCTTCTCCATGTTCACTCTGTCCTTTTCTTTCTCAGGGAAGGTGTCCTAGGGTAACTTTATGATGCTTGTATCCCCAATCACCAGTTCTGTTTGTGCTGTATATTGAGTCCTGTGCCTTTAAGACTGGTTCTAAGAGCAAGGAGAAGCGCGGTGTTTGTTTTGAGAAAACTGCCTGACTCCTCCACATTCTTCGGCGGACGGGGTGTTCGGCGGAGGCTTGGAGACTGCAGGACAGAGATTTCTTTTGCTTTTAGTTAGTTTCAGCTAGCTAGGGCAGAGAAGTTCCCTGGACTGTTTTTCTTTCCTTTTTCTTGGAACTGTTTAAACCTACTCTGGACTGAAAACCCAGGGGAGCACTGGGGGCTGCACCTGCGGCCCACTGGGGCCCGGACCTCGGCATTTTCCAGCAGCGCCGGAGGGACTGGGACTGAGGAGAGACTGAGAGACTGAGAGAGAGAGAGAGCCAAGCTCCACCCACGGCAAGGACTTTCTCAATTTGCCATCTCACTTCAGAAGGAGAGGTTTTATTGTTTCATATTATTCATTCTTTATACTTGTATGCACATTTGTTTAGTAAAATAGTTTTTTCCACTTTTCTCCAAAGAGGTTTTTTTTTTTTTTTTACCGGACTGGTTGGAGGGAGGGGCCACCTGGGTTTGCTTCCTTGGAGGGATCCTATACAGGGGTTTTCTCCCAAATTTGCCCCAAACCAGGACATACTTTCTAATTGGTGCCCACTGCGGGGCCCGAGAGAGTGGAAAAAACTTGTATTGATTATTATTAACTGCTTTTTTTGTTTGTTTGTTTGTCCCTTGGGTGGGGATTAAACAGTGGCCATGTTGCTTCTTGAATTTCTAATGTCTCTTAGAATGGAGTCTTTTCTGCATTTCTGTTCCCTAGGCTTTTTTGAGGTCTTAATACCTTTCTGGTCCCTAGGTTTGTTTTCTTACCCAGAAATAGCTCCAATATTGTCCCTAACATACAGCTTTTACACTAGGGATGCACAAATTAGAATAGCTATTTTGCTGGGTTCGGTGATTATGGCTTACAAGAAGCTTATAAAGATACTGGAGTTTGTTCTGGGTATGTTCGGTTTATGGTTTTTTCGTCCTGCCCTGCGTCCTAGTTCCAGTAGCATGTTTTGGGGATTTATCAACAATTGCACCCAGTTTGTTAGAGGAGGAGTAGGGGATGAGGCTCTTCAGCCTCTTCTTTCCTTCTTCTCTTTTGAGTCAGTTACATCACTTTTGGAGAAGGTTCAGGGTCTCCTGAATGTTAACGACCCCACCTCCCTGGTATTTCACCTGGTAACCTTCCTCTATATGGTTTATAGCTTTTCTAGAATGAGTCACACACCGCTAAACACTGTAGGGCAGCAGATAGAGGCAGGGGAGCAGGGAGATAAATCAGTCACTCAGGCTGCAGCCAATCCCACAGCTATTCAGGCTGCAGCTAAACCAGACAGTGAGGCTAAGACACCGGCAGTCGCTGCAGTAAAGAAGGGAAAGAAGCACACGGACAAAACCGATCAACCAGTAGACGATGATTCAGGTGAAGGATCCTCAATGCCTCCTGACACCCAGTCAGGAGTCAAACCACCTGACACACAATCAGAAACTGAAGCAACTGATGATACACAATCAGAAGCCGAACCAACTGATACAAAATTGCAAGCCCAACCAACTGGCACACAATCGGGAGCCCAACCAGCTGCTACAACATCAGGAGCCCGACCAACTGCTACAAGATCAGGAGCCCGACCAACTGCTGCAAGAGCAGGAGATACTATTGAGTCCTTTTCCCTGAAGGACCTTCGTGGCCTAAGAAAGGATTATACTCGACGATCTGATGAATCTATAATTAGTTGGTTAGTCCGTCTTTGGGATGCTGCAGGCGAGGCTACAATACTGGATGGCAAGACTGTGAGAGGAAGTTCCAGCAAGAAGGAAGCAGCTCCGGTTACCCAGGGAAAAAAGGATAATCAGGTTTAGAGGGGCCCTGCCTCTAGCCAGGTAGAGGCTAGGGAAAACCGTGTTTTTTGGACTGTGTGGATTCGTTGGCCTGGCACATCAGAACCACAAAAATATGAGGCCTTAGTTGACACTGGAGCACAGTGCACAATACTCCCATCAAGACATGTGGGGGAAGAATCTGTTTCCATTGCTGGGGTGACAGGGGGATCACAAGATTTTACTTTGGTGGTGGCTGATGTGAGCCTGACTGGAAATGAGTGGAAGAGACACCCTACTGTGACTGGCCCAGAAGCCCCATGGATTTTGGGCATAGACTTCCTCCGAAATGGGTATGTCAAAGACCCAAAGGGATTTAGGTGGGCATTTGGGATAGCAGCTGTAGAGACAGGGGGTGTTAAGCAGTTGAATACCTTGCCTGGACTATCAGAGAACCCATCTGCTGTAGGTCTTCTGAAGGTGGAAGAGCAACAAGTGCCAATTGCCACTTCAATAGTGCATCGCCGACAGTACAGAACCACTCGAGATGCTGTGATCCCCATCCACAAGATGATCCGTGAGCTGGAGAGCCAAGGGGTGGTCAGCAAAACCCACTCACCCTTCAACAGCCCCATCTGGCCTGTGCGCAAGTCTGATGGAGAATGGAGATTGACTGTGGACTATCGTGCCTTGAACGAAGTGACTCCACCATTGAGCGCTGCTGTGCCGGACATGCTGGAACTCCAGTACGAGCTGGAGTCCAAGGCAGCAAAATGGTATGCCACTATTGACATTGCTAATGCATTTTTCTCCATTCCTCTGGCTGCAGATTGCAGGCCTCAGTTTGCCTTCACATGGAGAGGAGTGCAGTACACCTGGAACCGACTGCCCCAGGGGTGGAAACACAGCCCCACCATCTGCCATGGACTGATCCAGGCTGCACTGGAAAAGGGTGAGGCTCCAGAACATCTACAGGACATTGATGACATCATTGTGTGGGGAAACACAGCAATGGAAGTGTTTGAGAAAGGAGAGAAGATCATCCAGATCCTCCTGGAGGCCGGTTTCGCTATCAAGAAGAGCAAAGTTAAGGGACCAGCTCGTGAGATCCAGTTCCTGGGAGTAAAGTGGCACGATGGAAGGTGTCAGATTCCCACTGAAGTCATCAACAAGATCACAGCAATGTGTCCACCAACCAACAAAAAGGAAACACAAGCTTTCCTAGGCGCCATAGGTTTCTGGAGGATGCACATTCCTGAGTACAGCCAGATTGTGAGCCCTCTCTACCTGGTCACCCGCAAGAAGAACAATTTCCACTGGGGCCCTGAACAGCAACAAGCCTTTGCCCAGATCAAGCAGGAGATCGCTCATGCAGTGGCCCTTGGCCCAGTCAGGACGGGACCAGATGTGAAGAACGTGCTCTACTCCGCAGCCGGAAGCCATGGTCTGTCCTGGAGCCTTTGGCAAAAGGTGCCTGGGGAGACTCGGGGCCGACCACTGGGATTCTGGAGTCGAAGCTACAGAGGGTCTGAAGCCAACTACACTCCAACAGAGAAGGAAATCTTGGCCGCCTATGAAGGAGTTCAAGCCGCCTCAGAAGTAGTAGGCACCGAAACACAGCTCCTGCTGGCACCTCGACTACCAGTGCTGGGATGGATGTTCAAAGCAGAAGTTCCCTCTACTCACCATGCCACCAATGCCACATGGAGCAAATGGATTGCCCTCATCACTCAGCGCGCCCGCATTGGAAACCCAAATCGCCCTGGGATTTTGGAAATAATTACAAACTGGCCGGAAGATGAAAACTTTGGTCTCATGGATGAAGAGGAGCAGGAACAAGTGACACGTGCTGAAGAAGCTCCACCATACAACCAACTGCCAGCAGAAGAAACACACTATGCTCTTTTCACTGACGGTTCCTGCCGCATCGTTGGGATGAAACGAAAGTGGAAAGCAGCTGTATGGAGCCCCACACGACAGGTTGCCCAAGCCACTGAAGGAGAAGGTGGGTCAAGCCAACTCGCTGAGCTCAAAGCTGTTCAACTGGCCCTGGACATTGCTGAAAGAGAGAAGTGGCCAAAGCTCTACCTCTACACTGATTCGTGGATGGTAGCCAATGCTCTGTGGGGATGGCTGGAGAAGTGGAAAAAGGCCAACTGGCAGCGTAGGGGAAGACCTATCTGGGCTGCAGATGAGTGGAAGGACATTGCCACTTGGGTAGAGAAGCTGCCTGTCAAAGTCCGTCATGTAGATGCCCATGTCCCCAAGAGTCGGGCTAATGAGGAGCACCAAAACAACAAGCAGGTAGATCAGGCTGCAAAGATAGAGGTGTCAAAGATAGATTGGCAACACAAGGGAGAGTTGTTCCTAGCTCGATGGGCCCATGATGCCTCAGGCCATCAGGGCAGAGATGCCACCTATAAGTGGGCACGAGACCGAGGGGTGGATCTAACCATGGACAGTATTTCTCAGGTTATCCATGACTGTGAGACATGTGCTGCAATCAAGCAGGCCAAGCGGGTGAAGCCCCTATGGTATGGCGGGCGATGGTCCAAGTATAAGTACGGGGAAGCCTGGCAGGTTGACTACATCACCCTTCCCCAAACCCGCCAAGGCAAGCGCTATGTGCTGACCATGGTGGAAGCCACCACTGGATGGTTGGAGACCTACCCTGTGCCCCACGCTACTGCCTGTAACACCATTCTAGGCCTTGAAAAACAAGTTCTTCGGCGGCATGGTACCCCTGAGAGGATTGAGTCAGACAATGGAACTCATTTCAAGAACAGCCTCATCAACAACTGGGCTAGGGAACATGGCATTGAGTGGGTGTACCATATCCCCTATCATGCACCAGCTTCAGGGAAAGTAGAAAGATACAACGGACTGCTAAAAACCACCCTGAAAGCACTGGGTGGGCGATCATTCAAAAACTGGGAGCAGCATCTAGCAAAGGCCACCTGGTTAGTTAACACCCGAGGTTCCACCAACAGAGCAGGCCCTGCCCAATCTGAGCCCCTACATACAGTAGATGGAGAGAAGGTCCCAGTAGTACATGTAAGAGGTTTGTTAGGGAAGACAGTTTGGATCAATTCGGCTTCAAGTACAAAGGATCCCATCCGTGGGATTGTCTTTGCTCAGGGACCAGGCTGCACATGGTGGGTAATGCAGAAAGATGGAACCACACGATGTGTACCCCAGGGAGATTTGATTGTTGGGTGAGAACCGTGTGTGATTATCGTTGTGTGCTGAATAGTACTGCCACTGTATGTAACTGTATATTGCATATTGTTTTTATATAGATGTATATGTGTGTGTAGAGCTAGAGTATATATTAGTTTTAGTAAATTGACGATATGGGGATAAGGGGTGGAATGTCCTAGGGTAACTTTATGATGCTTGTATCCCCAATCGTCTGTTCTGTTTGTGCTGTATATTGAGTCCTGTGCCTTTAAGACTGGTTCTAAGAGCAAGGAGAAGCGCGGAGTTTGTTTTGAGAAAACTGCCTGACTCCTCCACATTCTTCGGCGGACGGGGTGTTCGGCGGAGGCTTGGAGAGACTGCAGGACAGAGATTTCTTTTGCTTTTAGTTAGTTTCAGCTAGCTAGGGCAGAGAAGTTCCCTGGACTGTTTTTCTTTCCCTTTTTCTTGGAACTGTTTAAACCTACTCTGGACTGAAAACCCAGGGGAGCACTGGGGGCTGCACCTGAGGCCCACCGGGGCCTGGACCTCGGCATTTTCCAGCAGCGCCGGAGGGACTGGGACTGAGGAGAGACTGAGGAGAGACTGAGAGACTGAGAGAGAGAGAGAGCCAAGCTCCACCCACGGCAAGGACTTTCTCAATTTGCCATCTCACTTCAGAAGGAGAGGTTTTATTGTTTCATATTATTCATTCTTTATACTTGTATGCACATTTGTTTAGTAAAATAGTTTTTTCCACTTTTCTCCAAAGAGGTTTTTTTTTTTTTTTTACCGGACTGGTTGGAGGGAGGGGCCACCTGGGTTTGCTTCCTTGGAGGGATCCTATACAGGGGTTTTCTCCCAAATTTGCCCCAAACCAGGACAGAAGGGTTAAGCCTTGGAAGCTTCATTTTGTCAGGAAAGGGTTAAACCTGTCCAGAGTCTTTGTCTCTCTTGTTGCACCTCATGGTTGATGTTCAAGGCCGAACTGGTGAGGGAGAGAAGAACTCATGCAGAAACATCAGAGATCAGAGGACCCAGGCAGTCAGGAATTAAAAAAAAAAAACAGGCAGAATCATAAATGCCTTTTTGACCCACCCTTCAGTGTAAATCAGGGTGGCCTTGGCCTAAACGGGGCCCATAGCTCTTATCAGGGGCCTGGCAGAGATCCCTCCCTGCTCTGGGGAAGTTTGGAGAAAGTAGTTGTTGTAAAGCAGCAACCTCTCCTCCCCCCTCCCACCCGGGAGCCGATGGAATCCAGCTAGGCCTCGGGCCAGCTCCCCCCCAAAGGGGGGCGGAGCAGCAAGCCCAACTCGATGTTACCTGTCTCTCTCTCTGGCCAAAGGGAAAAAAGGCTAACCTGCAGGAAATCAGGAGTTTTTATATGGATACTTCCCAAAGTCACAATTGACTTTCTCAGTGGTCAAAACAGATGCCAATATTCCAACTAACCTTCAGATAGATCCCTGTCCTTTCTAAAGCAATTCCCATGTCCTGACCAGGAAATACATTTCCACATTTCCCCATAACTAAAAACTTGTGCCAACCCATGACAACAAATCAGGTGATGCACAATCCAACTCTCACCACTTGCTGACAGATGCTTGGCCAGTTTCTGAGCAGGAGCCCCAGCCAGCTTTCCCCCCAATTATGATGACACCATATGGTAGGGAATATCCCTTTGGGTCAGCTGTCCTGGCTCTGTGCCTTCCCAACTTCTTGTGTCCTTTAGCCATGAGAAGCTGAAAAGTCCTTGACTTAGTAAAAAGACTACTTAGCAACAAATAAACCATCAGTGTGTTATCAACTGTATTCTTACACTAAATCCAAAACACAGCACTGTGCCAGCTACTAGAAGAAAATGAACTCTATCCCAGTTGAAGCCAAGACATACTCTGCATTCCCTTAGTCTCTTAGTCTAAATTAATTCACTCTTGGGGAAAAAAAAAAAAGTTCTTGAAAGGTGAGAAAAAGAACCTCCAGCAAGTCAGTCACTTTGCGTTAAGCAGTGGTAAATCCAAAGCAGCCTGCCTAGTGCAGAGTTAGGAACAGCGACAAGCAGAGTTACCACCAAGTGCCACACTGTAAGCATGATGCCTTCTCACCTCTCTCCTGGTAATGTTTTCCTGGGCCTGTAACTTCAATAGGAAATACTGCATTTATGCATTAAAATGACAGTTTCAAAAGTTATACTTTTGGAAAAAGGACAGATATGCAAACATGAAATTCATAACTCATTTATTGAATATATATATATATATATATATATATGCAAGGATACCAATAAAAAGAAACTAATACTGCAAACTAAAACTTTGGAAGTAAAGCCAATATAACAGGAACAAAATGTACATAACATTGTAGATAGGAATGCATTTACCCTCTTCCATACATTCCTTGTCTTTACACCTAATGTAAATATATGCTAGAGCAAAAGCTGCAAACATTGCCCTAACCTGAGTGCTTTCTGACAAGCAATAGCTCTCCAGGATTTGCTAAGAGCTGAGATGTCACTGCTGACTAATGGCTGTGCATACATATGCATGTATAGGAACCACTACACCAAGTATATAAATCAAGGGCTGTGCCCTGTTTTTTCACCTCCACTAATATAGTGGAATCTGACTCTGATGACATGGAAGAGGAGTTACTAATTGCTATCACACACTTTCAGTTCTCTTCAGATTAATTTAATCTAATGTAGATTAATTTTCTTGTCAATCTGATTCAGCGTATTAATATTTTTGAAATGCACTGATTATCACCTGCCAGATAAGTCTGATATTTCAAATAGATTATCATCTCTTCATTTTTCATTCTGTTTCAGTATGTTCTCTTTCCTATAGGCAAAAGTAAGAGGCAAACTCTTCTGTTACACTACATTTTGGGGCCAGATTTGGCAGACTCAAACCACTGTAGATAAGCACAGCTCTTTGTACCTAAAGCTGAGACTTTGTGGAGTGTAGGTAAGACTCCTACTAGAACCTTATCACAGAATCTCCTGTGGATCAACCCCTACTGAAGGAGTAGATCCTCTGCTCACCTCATGCTCGGGAGCTGCACTGGCACTGAACCAGCCTTTTCCCCCTGCCCTGGACAGCACAGCCCACTGCTACGGGGTTTGACCTTGGCACTCTGGCATTGCACCAGCTGTATCCTCAAGATATTTGAACAGGATTCTTGTGATGCCTGTCCTACTGTGGCACAGTCCTTTCTGGGAACAGCACAACCACAGATCTGAGACCACAGAGACACAGGGAGTTGGGAAGATCTCTTAATGGAGAGGTGCAGGGAGCTGGAGAGAAACCTCCCTTCTCAGAAGTTCCAGGCATCTTAAACAGCACACAATCCTCTTGTGAGCTAAAGAAATGCCCAAAGGCAAAAAGTAACAATAATAAAATAAAAAATAAAAGTGAAACCAGTTTTTTAAGACAAGTTTTGTTGAATTCATAATGTTGAATTCTTTGATTGTGAGATGAAAGCAGAAGGTACCTAGTAAAAAAAATCTCAGTAATGAAATGACTGTATTAAATTAACTAGCTAATTTAAACATACCTGGTTCACCTATAGAGCACTTTCATTACTCGTAACATTTCTGGGAAGGCAGTAGATGCTCCAGAATAATCTTCAATATATGTCTGCAAAGATTACATTGCTTTACAAAAAAACCAAAAAACCCAAAAAAAACCCCAAACCCAAAAACCCTGCAAACCAAAACAAACTCCCAAAAATTCAGACAGACTGTCTGAAATTCCAAGCTAAAATACACATAAAAAGACAGTAATGGCAGTATTTTGTCTTTTTAAAAAAATATGTAAATGTTGTATAATATGACACATTGTCATGCTTTTTAAAACTACAATTAAGGACATAAGAGATGCACAGTAAATACACTGCTGAGGTAAATTTCTTCTAAATATTAACACCATGACTGAATTACTCCCCAGCAGGTGATGCTACTTGGGAACATATAAATACAATTTTTACATTGTAAGGCACTTTTACCCAGCATACATGAGTTGAAGTCAGTTATGACAAATTTGAGGCTTGTAAGAAAAGGTTTTTGCTTTTGACTTTGCTTCCATGAATTCTGAATTGATGACAGTTTCACCAGGCCATTTCAGCACACAGGGCTAACAGGGAAACCAGCCACTCGCTTTTCTGCTACCTGAAGGTAAAGTGCTGTTCTGGTTTTTCGAGGCATGGAATGGGGTCGTTTATCCATAACAGGTGAGCTATTGGACTGAATATTATACTAAGCCACTGACAAAATGACTTAGTGCTCAGTCTCAAGTACAGTCAGTATGCTGGCAGATCTACCCCATGCAAACTTAGTTAAATACAATACCTGCAAACAAAGTGCCTTTTTTCCATGGGAGGGTCATGTCTGAGGCACAAACTGAAGTAATTTAAATATTGAAGGATGCTATTTTGCATTGTAAAACTGTTTTGAGTGGCTGAAAAATGTTCCTATTCTAGGAGAAACAAAACACCTTGATAGACAATTTCAATAATCAATCTGTCATTGCAATTCAAGTCACGCTTTTAATTTTGAAAGTTACAAATACAAAATAAAATTGAACAATGGCATCATGTTTAGAGCAGTAACTGAATATTTTCTGTACACAGCAATATTTCTTTCCAAACAGAATTATTCTCCAGGAAAGCAAACAGAATTGATTGAATTCTAACAGGTAAAATGTTAGAAACTCCAATATACAGTAATTACGTCCCTCAAGACATTAAGGGGATACATAAGAAGACAAATGACACTCGTTAAGTCTTTTAAAAATACAAGTAAAAAATGCTACAGAAACTCATGTTACAAATGAACCGTTTTTGCAATACCAATCACAGAACTGTAGCAGTTTATAGTCAAATCAGTGTCTTTTGCTTGTTTCCTTCCTTCAAATCCAGAAGTTTTGTTAGGAGTTCAGAGTGAAACAAGTCAAAACCCTAAATAAACAATAAGGTGATGCAGTACCAACAGACAAACATGTGAACTAGATTCAGCTTTTTGGTTTTATTTAAGTCTGAAGATGTGCTTTACCAGACCAATTGAAGAAGCCAGTAGCCATTAGAAATGACAAGGTGTTTTGAAAGCAGCCAGAGGACTGTTCCGTTAGGTTTGGTATAGCCTAGATCTGATCGTTCCCTCAAGGAACATCAAATTCTAGCAAGTAGAATTCCATGATGTGATTGTTGACAGAGAAAGGAAAAAAAAAATCACTAAAACAATAAGGATGATACGCAAAGTTTCCCATATAATGGTCATATGATTAAAAAATAAATACCAATATAGCAAAAAAGGTTGTTTCCTCATTCTTCTTACAGAATATGGGACCTTTATGCACATTCTTGAGAAAACATGAAATGTTCCACACAACAGAGAACACCTGAAGTATGGACGTCAGATATGGTGGCTAAATTCCATAGTGAGTTAAGAGTCGTAACTCTCTGAAGTAAAAGAGATTGGGCTGCAAAGTCCAAACATTTGTATAGTAGGGTTTTAATCACACTTGTTGAAGTGTTCTTTGTAAATCAGGACACAGAAAGAGGTGGTTTTTTGGGGAAAGACTTAACTACAGCCCTTCGGCATGAGTTCTAAAGAACCAACAGCTGCTCAAGTAAATCTCCTGCAAACAATGCCGGGCAGAATGAGTAACCACAACAGGAACAGCCTGAAATGTTCAAGTGTGCTTCATGTACACTGAGTCCTTTCCTACTGGGTGCTTCCCAAGGAAAAACAGTGTGGCTTTACCATGTACAGCCTCCAGAACTTGTGCAGGAAGAAAATACAAAATTCACCAAGTTCCAGCTTGTTGCCACCACGAACTTGTCCATGTTGTTAATTAAACTAGCTAAGACCTTCCCTCATTGCGTGAATCCACTAAACAATTTACACATTCCAAATCTTAAAGTTTTTATTCAGTCCAGAAATACAGACCATACTTCATTTCAATGTATGCCTTAACTTTTGATGCTGTACATACTACATATCATTTATATAGTGTTTAATTTTTTTCCAGACACTGCAGACTACAAACTACATAATATTGACATGTAAAACTCTGCCACTTACTGAAGGCTCACACACATGAACGTTTCAGGCAGTTCAATGAAATTTCTAAGAGTTGGGTAGTAAAAAGTTACTAACCCTTTTCTGATTTTTAGAAAACAATTTAAAAGAATTAGTAGCTATGATGTCTTAGCCATTCTCAGTTCTATAACTCTGTCCCTTGAACCTGTTTAAAAAATTATGAAAACAATAGTAAATTTAAAATCATACAGAAAAGCATTTCACAGCTCTGACATTACATCTACATTTAGCAATAGAAATGAGGGCCTCCCTTCTTACACTCTTACAAAGTCAGCCAGTTTTAAAAAACAGCAAATCCTCCCCATTATTCTACAGTATGCCAATAAAAGGTACTCTGCATACACTAGATTTAAATACTTCACTGCAGTAAACTACATTACTGTATATTGCGTTTCAGTCTTGGTAACAGATCTGTCAGGAGTAACTTCCATACCTAGTTTCCATTGAGCTGCTGCTGAGGAATGTCGTTATGGTCAGTGCCTGATTTGCCACGGCTTTTGCTTTCTCTTTCTTCATCCTCTTCATCTCTTTCCTCATTTCCACTATGGTTTTTACAATAGAGTCTGGCACAATAAAAGGAACTGTGAGGATTTACACTGAAAATATCCATCAAAACCTGACTTATCTCTCAATTAGTTTTGAGATGTGCTACAAGTCAGTTGCAAACTCTTAAGTCATTCATAGCCTTCAGTCAAGCACCGGTTAAACTGAGAATGAAAACAAGGTTCAAGAGCAGCCAACAAAACTGTGACCAATCCCAGTTTTGCAGAACTGCCACCAAACTGCCCGGCGAATGCCCTCTCGTGGGCACAGTGCAGCAGCTCAGCTGCAGCCAAGCCACAGCTCTTCAGGAAGGATGGAAAGTTGTGGGGGTCCAAAAAGCCCCAGAAGGAAGCTACAAACACATCAATATGAAGAAATCATGACATTAATTTTCTTGATCTAAATTACAGATTACTGGAGAAGGAAAATATAATACAATTAAAATAATTTTCTCATTTCTCCTATTTACAACACTACAAAAATTTTAAATTAACAGAGTAACTGAAAATGTTTTGTAAAGTCAACGACTACTTACAAAAAACATTTTAAGTTAAATAATAACCTCTTTTTAAGAACACATTGACTAGCCAAGTTAGGCAGATAAAGTGTCATGAAATATCTTTACTTTCGTAAGAGATTCAACAATTACATAGGTCCTTACTTATAAATTCCTCGTGACATATTCTCAATGTATTTAGCTTTGTCTTCTACTCCACAGTGGTAATGGTACGTTTTTATGCAGGCTTTGATTTCACACCCAATAGTAGCACCAGGCTGGCTGCAGAGTGTGCATTTCTGTGCAGGGGAAAGAAGAGCACAGCAATGTTCAGTATCTCAGTCTTTTGTCTCTCAGTATTCAGTTTAGTGTTCCTCATGTTTATGGCTAACATTTTGGAACAGAGTAATTCCTCTGGCAGATCATCCTTCCAATGAAAAGTTAATCAAAGACATGGTAAACCAGAAACTATAAGATACCAACCCACTAAAATATGAACAGTGTGATTTACCTGCCTGTTGCACAGAAAATTGCTACGATTGCAAAACATGTTATTGCATTTCCAAGGCCATTTTATTGCTGCTGAAGTTAGTATGCTAATATATAAAGTCTTAAATTATTTTTTTCAAGGAACAATATTGCCAGGTTTTTTTTCTCTCTCTGATCCCCCATAAATTTCTTAGCACTTTAAAAACATCCTGAGTTTTAATAAAATACAGTGTGATGTTTTACCAGCATCTCCATCTCTAAGATATATTAATATGTTTTCCTACTAAAACACCAAAACAGTTGGAAACACTGATATTCACTGCAAGAACTGCATATTCTCTAATTTTATGTGCAGCTTCACATAGTGTCTTTGTAGTAACACAGGTCCAAAGCTGTTACTCTCTTGTAGGTACATCATGGCTAATATGAATCAGATGATTCTATGATAATAACAATTATGTACATTGTCATAAAGAATCCCAAATACCACTAATATTAAGGTGATTCCTATCTGGCTTCCCTTCCCACAAGTAACAATATATTTTAATTTTGTGTTTAGAAAGAGATGGAAAAGATTGCTCCATAAAAGGAAGGAGGCAGAGCTACACAGACCTTAGCAGAATCACTAACACATTCACCACATTCTGCAGGTACATACCATTCTTTTTCCTCTCTTGATTTCTTGAAGTACAGTTTTGATATCAAAATCACCGAATTCTGCCCTTGAAGTTGTTGTTAGCTGGACAGTACCAGAAGAGAACAACTGTAAAACAAGCAAGTCAAAGTAATGTCATGCCACCAAGATGATTGGAATTTTTTTCTTTACAGGAACAACTGAGCACTGAACATCCTGTTTTGTGATCTCAGACAGCATGTGCTTTACCAACTAGGAAAACCCCTTGCTGAGCAATTAAAGTATTCCTTCTGATCCCCACTAGACTGCTTTAATTAGAGTTGTTGTTGCCTTGGAGAATTATATTTTAAAAGACAGAGGAGTAGATGAGAAATAATGATAGGATGAAAACATAAATTAGCAAATGGGCAATATGATCAATTATACTACTCAACTTTTTAGGAATATCCCATTTCTTTCCCTGTGACATATATGTTATTCAGGTTCAACCCTGATGTCAATATAGCTGTGAAGTCCTGAGGGATGAAAATGGAGGACAGAAGTACCATCCCTTCCATCATCATCCTAGTATATTCAGCTTTAACTGCCTTAAAACTGGAGTTTGTGTAGACAAAGTAACAGAGCTTTGCTAGAGTAAGACTCAAAGCTGTTGGCACACACCAGCTCTCTGTTTAGTGAGGCTGGGTACAGAAAGTCAATGAGTAACTCCACAGATTGCCTGGACTATTTATTCATTTTGAGGTACAACATGAACCAGTGATGTTTGTTCCCCAAAGCCCTACCTCACTCATTCTATGAGTGATATGAAAGATGGCACTGTCTGCTCATGTTCATTGCAATTAGATCCTGTTCAGGCTGACAGTTCTATAAACGTGATCATCTAAAGGCAAGAGCTTTCTAAGAACTTCCATATCCCATGCTCTACTTAAGTCACACAGCCTAAATCCACAGGTAAGAAAATTAACGAAGTTCATGGATTCTTCTCAGATTGTGCCTGAATGCCTGTGAAGCTGTTTAATCCTTGGAAAGGATTCTTTTAGTTAAAACTGTTTTCTGTTTTCCTTTTTAAATACTTCATATGCATTTAGATGCTAAGGGAGCATTTTTAATAAGCCAAAGTGTCTCCCTGAGCTAATTCCATCTCTTAGCATGAAGCCAACTTTTATTCATATTGCCTGCAGTGAAAATAAATGAATTGCTCACTTTGCAACACATCAGTGCTTAAGGAGATCATTAGCATACAGACAATACTCAGCATAATTTCATGTGAGGGTACTGTATTAAAATCCAAAATAGCAATTCAGACACAATTCACAAAAGAGACTGGGTAACAACAATACTGTTACTCACCATGCACTTATAGTGTGCTGCAGCCTTTTTGGCATTAAATATATGAAGCTTTCCTCTAGCTTCATTTTCTTCTTCACCTGCATGACAGAATCCACATTTAGGTTTTGTATCACTGGGGCTGCTTCTGTGGGGAGACCTGTCTCTCTGAAAGAAAAACATTTTACTAAAATATACTGCTGGGATACAAATAAGGTTGCAATTTTAAAAGCCTGTGGCCACCAGCTGGAGGCTCAGACAAATGCAAATTTTAATAAAACTTATATTTCAGAGAAGAAATATGCAATTCTGTCTTCTAAGAAGTTCAGCATATTTACTGCTTACATAGGAACTGCTTTCTATTTCATCGGTGCCATGTGAGGACGTAGATCTAGCATCTTCTGATTGCCCTTTTAAATTTGTTTTTCTTGGCTTTCCCTTACGACCCCTCCTTTTTCCTTTGGGAGGTGAAGGCTCCAATTCGTGTTCATTGATATTTTCTTCTAAATCTGCTTTAGAAGTCATAAAACATCATTAAATAAGATTCTCCACAATTTTATAAAAAACAAACGAAAGAAAAAAACCCAAACCCAACAATAAACCCCCACAACCCACCAAAACCAGACAAGAAATACCACAACATGTATTTTCTGAATTTTGGTCAGAAATAAAAATAGCACCTTTCCCCCATTTATTACGAACATGCAACTGCAGATCCTGAAAACATTACTTTTTATATATCACACAACTTTGCATCTTTATAACATAAGAAGGTTTAGTGTTTCTTACAGCTTGTACTTTCCGACCTAAAATGTGTCCTCAGATACACATCTTCACTGTCACTGAAAATAACATTCATTTAAACTACACTGAAACTGGAAAGTATTTTCACCCATGAAATATGCTAATAATTTATTATTTTAAGATGCACAACTCCAATGTAAATTGATAGTATGCCAGTGTACCCAAATAATACCTCTCTCCATGCTTTATTAATTCATGCCTGTTGACTTAAGAAAAAATTCATCCATTGGGTTATAACATTAAGTTTGAAAACTGAGAAGTATTTTGCCTTCAGTGAAACAAATCTACAATTTTATGTCATTACAGAATATTTTTAGACCTGCAGCTAAAAGCAGCCTGCAGTTTAGAGGAAATCATCCCCACTGACAGCATCCCATGTCAAGTATTTACAGACCATTAAGAATATAAGAACACATTTTTTTAAATACAGACATACCAAGAGGCCTGACAAATTCCTTTGCAAATGTCAGCTGAGCTGTGAATGCTACACAGAGCTGAGCCCAGCCTTTGGGCACACTGTCCTTTGCACAACTTACAGGATACAGATCAATTCTGCAAGATTAAGATTGCTTCCAATGTGATCTAGTTAAATTGTATCTGATAACTACATCTAACAATCAGCTCTATTCAGTCACCAACAACTTTCCTACTCATAGGAGCATCCTCCTTTTTTTCTTTTAATATGTAGCACCCACCCCTGCTTGAACCACAAACATATTTCAGCACTTGTTTAAAGAACATGCACAGACCCTGCTGAAGTACTTTTCTTCTCAAAATCCAAACCACAAACATCAGTATGAGCCCCCAAACAGAAGGAAATGGCAATCAGAAGACTTGGAACATTCATTTGACGGATATTGCCATATTGTTTTAGTATCCAGATAGGACATCTTAGTTGGAGACTAAATGCTGCCTTGCCAGCACTCGTCTTTCTTACCTATTATCACATAAAAATCAGATCACATTTCTATCTCTTGGTAAGTGACTCAACTGCACAGAACTTGAAGTCAAAGTACTGAACATATTCCACAGCCACCGAGTGGGAGCAGAAGACAACTGAAACCCTGGCCCAGCCTGGCACACTGTTGAGGGTTAAGTTTCCTGTAGAATTTTTTTCCCCCTCCCAAGTTGCTAGGAGACTAAATGCTGAGTGCATAACCTGGACAAAAGAAGCTGATAACTTAGTTTGGGGGAGGGAGAAAAGCTCCCGGAGAGGGCTGAGGGTGGGGGCTCTGGCGTCTCTCGTCTTCCGGGGAGCACGGATCGGGGACTGCTAGTTGCGGCCTGGAGTCCACGGTTTACGGAGGAATATGGTCCTGGGAATTCTACCATCTGTTGGAGCACCCAGGAATTCGGAGTTTTCTTCGCTGTCCTGCTGGATTTTGGGTGAGCCCGGGTCCCGCCGCTGCAACTTCTCCGGCACTGCCACCTCTGCCTGCCGAGGACACCCCCTGCCTGCGGAGGACAATCCACCGCTTCCAGCTTCCAGCCATCAGCGCCGGAGCTTCCACCGTTTGCCCTCGGGGTTCTTGGTTCTGTTCTACTATTATTATAATTGCTGTTGTTTGTTTTTTTTTTGTCTGTCCTGCTATATTTACTAGTAAAGGACTGTTATTCCTTTTCCCCATAGCTCTGACTGAAAAGTTTTTATTTTAATCTTCCAAATTATAATAACATGGAGGGAAGGATTTGAATCCCTCATTTCCTAGAGAGGCCTGCCTCTCCTTAACAGACACCTGTCTTTTCAAACCCAGACACACACAAGTACATCCTGTTCAGCTCCATCTATTGTATCTGTCACTAACCCCCAAGAAAGCTAGTTTCTGCTCAGTTATTAAGGAAGGACAGAAAACTCATCCAAATGCATCACAACAGGTTATACTGAAATTTATATAGATCTGCAAATTATTTTGGTTTAAACTTACAGATTATTCAGCTATATACAGATTTGCCCAAGTTGCTACTAAGACACATCAGTCTGTCTACAACATCCCTATACTTTAATATATAAACTACTCTTTTCTAATTACATCAAAAACACCATTTATTTTACTCTGATAAAACTAAATACATGATGACACAGATTATGTAATGAAACAATACATTTTACATTTTCTTCCCAGTATTTCCTATCTAACATTATTTTTCATGTCACCACTTGCTAAATTCCCCAAGCAAGATCATGCAATTTAGATATTGACCTCTTAGACTGCACATAGCAAATTTTATTACAATCTGAAAACCTCTTTAAAAAGAATTCTGTTTTATCTTGTTCATCATATGAACTTTCCACTGATTATTCAAAGAAATTTGTGAATATTTGTCTCTATTTTTACATTTACAGAAATCAGACGGTTATTCTAGAAAAAGTCTTACAAAAATGTAACTATTGAATCCATGACCCTTTAAATGACATCATAAGAAGTTAAAAATATTCCTTCCAAAATAATTCAATGGACTTCCCTAGTGTATTTGATGAAGCAAAACATAGTCCATTCACTGCCATTCCTTATTCTTTCCAAAGCTCCTTGTCAATTTTGTCAGCTAAAATGCCTTCTGCCTCAGTCCACCCTTATTTTCTACAATAACATTAAAGCATGTCCTGAACTCTTTACAGTCCCTCTTACAAAACTAGAAGTGAGTTATCATTTCTAAAAACCAAGCACACCTTATGAAAACAAATTTCTTATAAGAAGTGTCAATCTCCTAATAGAATAAGTTCTTAAGTGCTATTTTTTAGTCTATAATTATTAACATATTTAAGATTTGTAAAAATTCTGTATTTTTAAAAGATAGTTTCAGTGTAAGATAAAAAACCATGAAGAATGCACAGCTTTCCTCAAAGAAGAACCCCTCATCTGTGCTCAAAACTACAACTTTCAGAGAAGTTCAGACATAATTAAAATCCAGATGCTACATGATCCCCCTTCACTAAAATGCAATTTCTTGAAAATTTACATCTCCTACTTCGTGATGTGAACCTATAGAGTAAAAACATGAAGATGTGAGGATCTGCTCTACCACATCTGTCCTTCAAGACTGATATACTTCAAAACATTAAAGCTCTTCTTGTTTTTACAGCACCTTGAACTTGCAGAATAGAACAGGGAGCCTGTAACCAGCTATCAAACACATCTGGATGGTCTTCATGTTTAATTTACAGCTTGGTGGGTGCCCTATCCCTCCCCTCAAGCCCACTGCCAGCTTACCCCGTGTCCCTGGCATCTGATGGTTGGGTGTTTCCAACTTCTCATGTCAGCTTGAACTAAGAAAAACACAAAAAGTTGTTCAACTCCTCCCTGACCAGGTGATGCTTTATCATGGATATCATCCATCCTCTGAATCCCCTGAGATTCCCTAGAATTCCCTCTTCAACTACCCCTCATCCCATTACTGCATTGATTTTTAAAATCATGACAATTTTCTCAGCATAACTTTATCTAGTGTTCCAAGGAGGTTTCTATGAGCTACCCTCAGAAGTCCCTAAATGGCCTGAGAAGGGGGGGGTAAGGGTAGAAATAAAGAGGAAACAATCTACATTTTAAAAAGCACCTAGGGATATGGTATTTTAAATTCAGATGAGTAGCAACAAGCCCCTAATTTGCATTTTAGAAATCCATGAGCAGTACAAAGTACCACAGAAGGAAGCCTGGCAAAATGCTGTATTACATCAACTGTTAACAGGGAGATTCAGCTTCAGAAAGAAATCTAAAAATTCTCATTTGACCATGACTAGAAGGAAAAAGGATCAAGATGTTTTGCTGTTTGAAATAAGGCTTGGCAGAGGAGAGGTTGAGATATCACTGATCCATATTGCATCAGCTTGAAATACACATGGAATCATCCCTTTCCAAAAGCCATGTTAAAGCAAAGTAATAAAGAATTACGTGATTTAAAGGTTGTGAAAGAACAAGTAAAAAGAGGATGCGTACAATAAATACTGCTCTATTGACATCCTACATTACCTTAAACAACAGAGTAAGAGAGCCAGAAACAAAGGAGGCTGAGTTTGTATGAGGAAGATAAAAACCAAAACTACTGGCAAAATATATTTGCAAGCAGGACTGGACATGAAAAGAAGTGAAAGCATAGAATGTTGAGGTGGTTGAGACATGCTGCTATATAAATCTGAAATCATGTACATGCAGGTAAAGTTTTACAGAGCATTTGGGATAAAAGAGAAACTAAAAATTCAAGGAACAAAATAAATCTTATTAGATTTTTAGAAGAGAAATTGAATATAACAGAGAGAAAAGAGTACTTCAGCATGCTAGAGTAAAATCTCCTTAAACTATGGCTGAAACCAAATAAACCATATGACCCGACATAATTGTTTCAAATTGGAAAGAAACATCAAAAAAAACCCCAAAAATAGCCTTATTGGTCCAATAGTTAATACTAAAAATGTGGATGTATCTATAAGCAATAATAAGAATCAGGGATTTGCATAAATCCCCTTGCAATCAAATACAAAATCAGGTAAACTAATCATGAAATAATAGTAGTTTTTATCAGCAGCTGATGTGAAATTAACAACCAAAATGCTGAATACATTTTTGCATTATCTTTTTCAATGGAAAAAGAATAAGTTACATTAAACACATCCAAATTAAAGTAAGAACGGAGAGGAAAAATTTAAATTACCCCTTAGGTCCTGCCACTAATGTGTTTTCCAAAAGCCCCAGATACTTCAAGGAACTGATGACTCTGCAAAAGTTACATGTTATGAGGTACTTGAGATTTCTTTAATTAAGTACATTTAACATAGAAAAATAATAAAATAGTCCTTACTAACCACACAATTTAAATGCATTTTCAAGCAACAAAACACTGGCAAAGACTGAAGACAGATGATGCACTTGGCTTATTTGCACAATCACAAAGCTTATGACCCCTAGTCTGATGAATTTGTTGAGAAGCTGACCAAGCCTCTCTGTGTAACACCTTGCCTAGATGGGAGGAAGAATTAGAACACCGCAGGACAGCTCCTCAGACAGGACAAACCATTCACCACATGATTTTACATTTTTCCTTTTCCATTAGCTGTGTGGTTTTCCATAAGAAAACCCTGGTGTGATACTTCTGCACAAACCCTCATTAGTCTATAATGGGACACTGCTAAATTCACTGCCTGGACCAACTGTTTCTGTGGTGTTTTAGGTTGCAATGCAAGATGTAACAAAAAGTATGTATTCTATTACCATCTGTTAAAACCAGGTGGGGCAGTGTTCTTTATCTCTTCCACAACCCATCCTCCTTCCAGGGGGGTATCTGCTGTTAATGGGCCATTAAGGCTCACTGAATGACCGATGAAATTACATCATCCCATTGTGAGATACTCCACCCAGTGGGAGGAGCCAAGCATTCCTACCTGGATAAAAATCTGAGTCAGAACACCAGGCTAGCCTGTTTCCACTGGATTCCCAGAGGAAGACCAAACCCATCTACACCACCACTCGACCTTCAGAGGAAAACTACAACCTTCTACAGGATCATCTCTGCTTCAACAGAACCACATCTGTCACTCCAGGAGGACTTTATTGGACTGCTACCAACACTCTGACCAACAAGGTGTCAGGTTGTATTCTGACTCTGTCAGTGTTTTCTTTTTTTGTACCACATTTTTATTTTAATTTTCCTAGTAAAGAACTGTTATTCCTATTCCCATATCTTTGCCTGAGAGCCCCTTAATTTCAAAACTACAATAATTCAAAGGGAGGGGTTTTACATCTTCAAGGGAGGCTCCTGCCTTCCTTAGCAGACACCTGTCTTTCCAAACCAAGACACATGGGAACACCATGTACACATTTGATGCCACACCCAGAGCATTCTCCAGGAGACAGTTACCAAGCAGGCTGAGTTAGCAGAGCCTGGGAAGACTTTCTCACCATCAAAATCAAACCGACCCCAAACTGCAACATTACAGAAACATTTACACCTGACTATGTTAGTGCAAACAATGTAAGGCAAACCTGTGCTAGGACCAAGGCTACAGAAAATGCAACAGGGAACAAACACTGCTTGAAGAACCCAAAGATGAATCAGAATGCTACCTCACTAAAATGCCAAAAAGTTGGAGATGTTTTTCCTGCCAGTCTCTGGTTTTCACAGCACTTTGGGTAAGTACTCAGTGCACTATAGGTTGCAGTGTCTCTAAATAGGTATCAAAAAAAATCAGCCTGACTCAACTTACTGAGCAGTGTGCGAAGCAGATTCCATGCCTGATCTTTAGAATGACACGAAAAGGATGCTAAGACAGGGAATGTCCTTATTTCCACCGTGGAAACAATTCCCTGAGGCTTTGAGCACAGCTACAACAGAAATTACAGACATTTTATTTTCTGACCCCCACAGTTCTCAAGCATCTGCTTTAAACATTAGCAAGAGAAGTCACATGGCTCTTTGTTAGTCTTTGTCTTACTACTGTCCAACAGATGAAATTACATTCTTATCTTAGTTTATATTAAACTATTCCTCATCAGCTGAATTTATTTTAAGTTCAACACATGAGCCAGGGCAGCCCCACCTGCAGGGAACTGAGAAAGGCCAGTTTTTTTCAACAATTATTTCCAGTACATTGGAATAAATTCCAACAAACAGTTCCAAAACATTACTTCAACAATATTTCATTCTCCAAAAAAGAATAAATGCAATTGTATCAAACTGAACAGTAATTCAATTAATGGTTAGCTCTGATCATTTGAAAGCACTGGCACCAGTTCCTGTAACCTATTAGGTACTGAAAATTTAGACAGCTTGCCTAAAATTATGAACGAAGCTGTTACCTGAAGTTCAGTTATTTTGTCAAATTTGTAACCAGCAAGGCAAAAACCTAGATGTCCTTTTTCCAGGTAATGGGAACAAAGCACAGAAAAAACACACCGAATTACATAAAGGAAGTATAGGAGAAATATAATTTTCCTATTCTATGTCACCTAAATGCCAGGCCATATAGCTAAATTAGACAAACCAAACAATCTGTTGAAACAGATAATGAATTTAAGAGCACAGTACTCTGCTGCCATGTTTCACATTTTTATATTCAAAGAAAGCAGAAGGTAGTTCATCAAGTCCTGTCAAGTGAAGAAAAATTAATTTCCATCACTCATTAATTTTGTCCTGATGAGTAGATACCAAGTCTGATGAATCCTAATACCACCTGAATTTCATAACAGCAATAAAAAACATCTATGCGGTTCTTTTTATTAAGTCTTAGCAAGTAACTTAATTCCAACATAGGTCCTTCAACAATGTGATATATGTTTTGAAATAAATTCATGTTTCAAGTGTGTTATATGTTTTAACATAAAAACTGTGTTACAAGCTAAGGTTTCCAAAAACTGTGGAAACATTTCTGGCTGCCGAAACTAATTTGCAACTGTAAGAATTCCAGACAATTGCAGGGCGAAGTCCAAATTTACAACAGCAAAGGACTGGCTGGACAGGAGATGCCTCATCCATCAAGGGTGGGTCCGCTGCTTTCTCTGGTGATCAACACATGATATAGATCTAGGAGAGGGAAACCCGGAGATGTCGCTATCAGCATCCCAATGCTGAGTTCTTCAAGTCCTCGACTTTGCCAGGAAAGGCATTCAAAACCAAGCAGCAAAAGAAAGAAAGTATATGAATATGCACAGTAGACACAAGCTAACAATAGAATTGCCTCAAGGAAGAAAAACTATATAAAAACTGCTCCCTGAACCTAGGAGATTGTGAACGGGGAGGGACTGGTTCATTTGTGGCCGTCCCTGCGTTCACCCAGCTTCGATTGGAGTTGTCTTTTATTATCGTTGTCCCAGATTGCTTTTAAATGGTGAAATAGAATTACTTTATATTAAATTGGCTATGGATTCTCTATAACAATTGATGCCGTGACTCGGATACAATTTCAGTGCTGCGGGAACCCCCTTTGTTCAGGAGGCGCCCCACTGATTTCAGTGGCCTGGCTGAGTGGGAAACCCCGTAGAACCAATTGTATCACGAATAAATTTAGGCCAGGGCCACAATAAAAGAAGGGGGCGTCGGATTCAAGAGAACTCAGGGAAGACCTGGGAGGTCTTCAGGAGCCGCGGCAGTTTTTTCCACTTGTAAAATTCTACGTGCACAAAGAGCCCATGTAAGAAAAGGAACTGTAAGTATTGCTGGTTGAGTAGGTGTGATCGAGTGTGTGAGTGAGACGTGATATTATCACAAAGCGAGAGTGGACCCCATGGCCGCAGTTCCACTATCCCGCAAGGGACGTGGTCGGCCAAGGGGGAAGTGTTCATAACATGATAAAACTCATTTTACACGTAAAGCCCGAAACTCGGGGAGTTCGGGGGTCGATCACGGAAAAGCCAAAAGGGAAGGGACTTTCTTTGGAGTTCGGGAACTGGTAAACCTTTTGGCTTAAGACTTGGTAAGTACGGGGAGAGAAGGAAGGTGATATAATAGAGAGCTCATTACCAGCCGAAAACCCACAGGTCGGTTCGATGTAAGGCTAGTAGTCCAGTAATACTGAACAAAAATTAGGCATAGTACGGTACCGGTTAAAATTTAGGATTTTGTGAATCCCAGCATAGAGTTGCTAAAGGGGAACGCTAGTAAAGCAGTTTACCGTAATCCCAGGAAAGATGGGACAAAAGAAAAGCAAAGCCCAAGGAAAAACCCAGGAGAAACCCGTGGAAGAAAAAGACAGCGGTTTACCCAAAATTCCATGAGACAGCCCATTAAGGTAAATATTAAAACATTAGGAGGAATGTCCCGGGAGAAGAAGAAAGTCTAAGGAGAAAATAGTTCATTATTGCATAGAAATATGGGGAGGTAAGGAGATTAGGAATCATTTAACCTGGCCCGTGTTTGGCACTTTTAAAAGATGGACCTGTCAAGCCCTAAAGAATTATGTGGACAGTAAAAAGCCACAGGATCAAGAGGAAAAGGACTAGATCCTTTAAAAGTGTGTTTCCAGTACCCTGTGAAGGGCCTGGACATTGAAGAGAGAGGTGACTGGGAATCAGACTAAAACATCCAGTAAGATAAGGCAAATAAAAAGTAAAGTCCAGAGAAAATGCCAAGAAAAGTCTTTAGAAGAAAAGAGGGGGGAAATCCCAGAAATTCCATCAGATAGCCCACTGGGATTTACGTTAGAAAACTGGGGAAATTAGCCCTCAAAGGAAGGGAAATCTAAAGGGTGATTAACCTACTGTATAAAAGTTTGGGGGGGGAAGGAAATATTAGAAGCCATTTAGTCTAGCCCATGTTTAGGTCTTTTAAGAATTAAGTGTGCCAAGCTCTAAATACTTATATAAATAGTAAGGAACCATCAGATCAAGAAGAAAAGTACTATGCAAGGATATGAACAGGATCAGCAGTTGGATTATTTGCTGTTAAGACTAAAACCCCAACCCAGACCAAGAATGAAGTCTGGGACCCCCTTGACCACCTACCCCCCCCCATACCAAGCCCTGCAGCTCCAGCCCAGCCAGCCTCCACAACCCCCACCCCAACCCCCACACCCGACCTGACACTGCAGTCCCAGCCCATTCAGTCTTCACAATTGCCACCCCCACCCCCTACCCAGCCAGTGCAGATCACAAAACCAACCCCACTCCCTGCAAGAACTTGCTCTCCCCCTTCAAGGAGGACATGGAAAAAAATAAAAGAAAAAATTAGTAGTAAAAATATCGAGAGTGACAAAGATAAGAAAACCGGGCACAACCTCCTCCCTGTAAGGGAAATACCGACAGCATCCCAGAGTAATCACATATGTTAATGTCCCCCTTAACACTAGAGATGTCCAAGCCTTTAAAAAGGAGATGGGTAAGCTGATAGATGATCCCCAGAGGTGTCAGACAGGTTAGACTAGTTTTTTTAAGAACCAGTATGTACACATAGAATAATATGCAAGCTAAGGACATTATTTTCTACTAAAGAGAGAGTAATAATAAAACAAGCAGGAATGAGAGGATGAGAACGCCAAAATCCACAAGGGGTACCTAGGACCAGAAGTGGCCAAATCAAAAACCTGGGTAGGGATGCCCAAACAGAAGGGGGTCATCAAAATATGACAGACCTAAAAGAAATGATAATACAAGGGGTCAGGAAGCTCTTCCCCCCAGGACAGAACATTAGCAAAGTATTCAGAGAATGTCAGGGGAGAGAGAAATCTCCTACAGATTGGCTTGAGAGATTACAAAAAAGCCTGCAAATGTATTTGGGAGTGGATCCGAATTCACCAATAAAAGAGGCATTGTTAAAAACACAATTTGTAGCAAAATCATAAGAAGATGTACAAAAGAAAATTAAAAAGTTGGAAGATTGGCAAGAGAGAGGTTTACAGGAGTTATTGAGAGAAGCTCAGAAAGTTTACGTAAGGAAGGATGAGGAAAAACAAAAGGTTCAAACAAAAGTATTAGTTACAGCTGTTAAAAGTATCAAAATCAAAATTACAGTTTCCTGAAGCAGAGGTAAAGTACCTAGGGCATTAGATCACAAAAAAACCAAAAAAAACCCAAAAAAAAACCCCAAAAAAAGAAGTTAGACCCTGAGAAAGCAGCTGTGAATAAGTAAAAGTCTACATGATATAAAGTATAAATTTTGAAGTTTAACCTTGTTTTCCTAGAAAAAAATAATCTTAATTTAAGTTGTAAAGATAGAAAAGAGAGACAGAGTATAGTCCTGTGATATATGTCCTAAAGTTAATTCGTGTTACCTCACTTATTATGTATATTAAAAGGGGAATTTATAGTATGCTCTGTCAAAGGAAATATATTTGGTATAAATATGTGTTTTAGTATAATTTGTGTAGTTTTGCTCTGTTATACATTTAAGTTTCTCATGCTGGACAAAACAAACCACCGCACCTAAGGAGATTCCCCCGGCCTGGGGAAACACCCTGGAGGCACTGAGAAAGAGATGATTGGATTTCCCAGAAAGGAGGGAGAGGAGACAACGGCTGCCAGGAATCTCTGAAAAGATACAAAAGAACAACGGAAACCGGAGATAGAAGTCCGGAGACTGAAATGATTGCTTCAGATAGACATCTCCACGAGTCTCCGATGAAATTTACATCTTCATAACACATCCTGACCCGAACATCAGCAGCATTGTCTTCCTCTGCCGGTCTATTCAAACCCCGATTACAGCACCTACCGGTGCCCTGAGGGGGAGACCGTCACATTCCCGGACCTCTCTCCGCGATCCAGTGTATAAAAAGAGACTGCTGCAGACCGAAAATGTGAACTCTTGGGAGGGTAACAGGCTGACAGAGTCTGCTATCCTGGTTCACCCAGCGGCGACCCCGGGCTCGACGCTGTCCTTTTGATTGTGGCTGACCGAGACTGAAATTTTTGTCTCTTAATAAAATTCTAAATTTTTGATAAACTGAATTTGGTGAATCGCATTTATAACAGTCCCAATACAGTTACATCAAGAGAAAGAACAGAGTTATTTTCCAAGAAATAAATATCATATAACAGCTTTAGTAGCTTTAAAAATTAGCCCTCAAGAAAGTGTTGTAATTTATAGTTGATCTTAATGCAAAGAAAACATGTATAACAGAAATACCAAAGGGATATAAAAATATGGAAAGACCCTACAGATATGGAAGGGAGGAGAAAGATTTAAAATTCCTATGATTAAAAATGTTGTAGTTAAGAGAGACACCAAAATATAGATGAGAAATATCTTATTAATTTCTAAAACTAAGTCTCAATGTGTTAAGAAAAGATCTAGAGATGTTGTTAAAGAGAAATAGCAAAATTTCTTTCCTAGAAGAAAGGGGAATATATGTTAATAGTTTATTCAAAAAAGTTTTACAAAGAAAAATGTTAGGATTTGCCTTTATTAACAGAAAGAGCATAAAACATATAGATTATGAGCATACTTTAAAAAATAATACATATTAAAAAAATCTAGACAAAAAGCTGCTTAACAAATTAATAGAAAATTAATTGTTGGAAAGTTTTAAAGGTTTTTGAGAGCATTGAAAGTGATTATGAAATGCCAAGGAGGAATTATTTAATTCTGGCGTTTGACAAAAAAGAATTAAATGTTAAAAAAATAGTAGAAAAAGCAAGAGAGAACTTTTTAAAATCACTGTAATAGAAGATGTAAAAATAAAAGTAGAAACTAAATTGTGTGAGAAATATGTTGTTTAAAAGAAAATTTAAAGAACCAAAAAAGGTAATTGTAAATTATTGTGTTACTACCTCCACAAATGAAAAAGCTGGACTAATAAAATGTTCAGAATATTGTAAGATCAGGACCCCTTAAGTGTCTGCTCAGGTCTGTGAATTATATGCAGTTTTAAAAGTTTAAACAAAATTTGATCAAGCTAGCAGCTCTAAAGTGAATTAGCCAAATTTGTGTGTTTAAAGTCTGGACGTGTGTTGTAGCTTATAATTGATGTGTACATAAGATATCTGTTTGACCAGTCTCTGTTTGTCTTTAATTGTTAAGTTTGTGCTATGTTTGTTATGATTATAGCATTTTAAAGTAAACTAGTAGTATATAAGTAAAGAAGTATTTGTGCTTAAACAAAAGAGAAAAATATTTAAAACATATTCAGTGTGTAAAGTTAAGAAAAACTACATTGTAAGTCATAAAAGTTAATATGTACTTTGAGAAAATCTGCATGAAGTAATTATAAGTTTAAGAACTGTAGTGTGTTCTGAAATAATATTGTCACGAGATCTGGGTCACACACTGCAGAAAAGGATATAGGCCTAGAAGCCTGTGTACCAAGTGTCTAAAAGAAGAACAGGAGGAGACTAGCCGTCTCTTAGTGCTTGCTACTCATACAGGTTTGCTGGAGTTAGATTCTCCAGAGCGGTACCTGATATACAAAAAGGGTGTAAGGGGAAAATTGGAAGCAAAGGCCGAGGTCCTTGCAATCGAGTGCCGAAGGACGAATAAAGTACCCTGCAGGGCTGACACCATCAAGTTATCGAGGTGAGGCATTATTAAGAGGAGGTTTGCGATTTAGACCAGTAACAGAACCCCTGAAGAATGCCCCTGCTGCTGAGAAGATGGTTTACCTCACCACTGGCTGCTACCCCGTGGGCGGAGGCAAAAGCAGAAGAGTACACTGGTGGGGAATCCTGATTGTCCTGAGTCTAGCCATGTGCCAGGTGGGCGGGTTGTATCCCGAGGATCCGTTGAGGCAGAACCCCACAAGTGAATGTGAGCAATACCTGCGGACAGCTTTGAAGGGGCAAGTTGCTACAAAAATTATGACATATGATTGTCAGCAGGGTAAAAAGAATGGGTATTGTACCTTCAATGGCACTCAATACAAAATGTGTGAATTAGAAGAGGAGGTGATATGCCAGCACCCGAAAGCAATACCTAAGGACGGGCAGTCTAAACCCGTATCTAAAGGGGAGGGAAACATCCATCCATGCAATATACAAATGAGAGACTGGATGGATGCTGACCATTCCCACATGTAACCAGTGTAATCGAACTGTGTGGGTAGGAGGAAAGATGAAATCTACTTTTGTAGCTTACTATCAGGTTAACAAGTTGTGTTATGATAAGAGTCAATTGGAAATGTGTATTATGGGTGGGAAGACGTATTGGGTAGGAAAGAACTTGAGACATGAAAGAAAATCATCACTAGGCAACGAACCCATCATACTTGACATCCTCAGGAATAATGATGATAGAATATGCCTGCAATTCGATAAGACCTTCTGTTTTTCAAGGAATGAGGAAGGGCTAGATCCAGAAGGTAAAATGAAATTGGTGACTCAGAAGCTAAAAAGGCAAAAATCAGAGGCAAGAAAGAGAAGAGTAGAACAGGAAAGGTTAAAAACTCTGAGTGAACATTACGAACAATTAGAAAAACAATACAGTGATTGGGGTCTACCCTCTCCCAATCAGAATCTATTTATAGATTTGATGCAGGAGATTGCCACAGAATTGGGTCTATCTAATTGCTGGATTTGTGGAGGGCTCAAACCAGCTGAGAAATAGCCATAGAAAGGTGAGAGTTTGACTCCGGAACAACTCTTAAAATGGGACAATGCCCAAATTTCAAAAACCATACAAAGACCCAAAGGATGGGTATTGGATGAGAGAATAATTGGAACCATTTGTATTAGCAGAGAAGGCAAAGAATATAATGAGTTAGTGGGATATACTCCCTGTATATCCACTCTAGTTGTAAACTCAAATAATAAAACCAAGATTTGGCAACCAGAGCCCCCAATTGGGTACTGGAGCCAAGGGAAAAAGGAAATCTGTGAATGGTTTGACTCAATTGGATTATGTTGGCACAAAGGTTCCAGAGCTAACCCTTACCAGTCCTTGGAAGGTCTGCGGGAGTATTGGAAGGAGCCAGAGAAGGTAAATATGAAGTGGAAGGGACCTGATGGTATATACTGGATATGTAGGAAGAAGGCCTATAGTGAATTACCCTGCAAGTGGAAAAGATCCTGTACACTAGGGATGATTCGGCCTCTCTTCTTCACATTACCAAGGTCAGAGAGCAATTTATTGGGTGCCCCTTTGTATGAAACATTGAATAGACAGAAAAGGGAATTAAAGAAAGAGCTTCCTATGGCAGGTGGAAGCCAGAGATGGGGAGAGGAAGAATGGCCTGCAGAAAGAATTATAGAATATTATGGCCCTGCAACCTGGGCCAATGATGGAAGCTGGGGTTATAGAACTCCTATCTATTTATTGAATAGACTAATAAGACTCCAAGCTGTGGTGGAAATTGTTTCAAATCATACCTCAGATGCCCTAGAATTGCTGGCTAGACAACACTCCCAAATGAGGGCTTTTGTATATCAGAACCAAATAGCCTTAGTGTCATGGGTTAGTACATTTTGGTTTTTTAGTTATAGAAGAATGTAGAATATTTCTCCAGGTCAGGACCTGGGAATTGCTTTAGAAAAGACAGGGACATATCAGAGAGTTAGTTGGAGTATTGGCATCTGTTCTGACCACTGAAAATTGTTGGCTACGACTTGGGGAAGTACCATATAAAACCCCTTGATTTTCTGTACGTGGGTCCTTTTCCTTCTTTCCTTTGGCCAGAGAGAGACAGGTAACATCGAGTTGGGCCTGCTGCTCCCCCCTTTTGGGGGGGGAGCTGGCCTGAGGCCTGGCCGGATTCTATCAGCTCCCAGGTGTGGGGGGGAAGGAGAGGTTGCTGCTTTACAACAACTACTTTCTCCAAACTTCCCTGGAGCAGGGAGAGAGCTCTGCCAGGCCCCTGATAAGAGCTATGGGCACCATTTGGGCTGAGGCCGCCCAAATTTACACCGAGGGATGGGCTGAGAAGGCATTTATGATATTGCCTGGTATTTTTGTGATTCCGGACTGCCAGGGTGCTTTGATCTCTGGTGTTTCTGTGTGAGTGCTTCCTCCCTCACCAGCGAGGCCTTGAACATCTAATACCGCGCGAGCTACAGAGGGAGAGACAAAGACTCCGAGCAGATTTAACCCTTTCCCGGCAACATGAAGCTTCCAGAGCTTAGCCCTTCTCCGAGAAAGAAAAAGACAGAGTGAACATAAAGGAAAAAAAACAGCATGAAGTCAGTAGAGCAAGAGTGAAAAGACTATTGGGACAGAGGGTTGAAGAGTTGGTTGTTCCATTCTTACTTGAGCCATGGAAATGAACTCTATATTTAGAACATTCCTTTAAATCATGGGAAAGATATGCATTTGGGGAGATGATTGTTTTAATTTGTGTGTGGATTTGAGCAAAGGTGTTTGTGATGGACTAAGTAATATTAATCCTATAAGATGCTTGAACAGAGATAAAGATGAGAAGCTCTCTGCACCAGTGAAGAAGTGAGAAGATATCTCTGTACCTTGAGATGAAGAATCCTTTGCTTTGGAGTTATTCATCTTTAAAAGGTGACACCCCAGTATGCAAAAGTCTAAGACCCATGACCCATAAGCAGCTTGGGAAACTGCTCCTGAGAGAGGTCACAAAGGCAGGTTTCTCTGGGCAGTTGTTTTTGTGACAGTTTAAAACCCACAAGAGAACTGTTCTAAGTTGTCAGTAGGATCCATGACTGTAAGAGAAACTCTTCCCCTAAAGAACTGATGAAAGACTATTATCAAATAGTGAAATTGACTGAAAATTACAAGTTTTGTCTCTTTATGTTGTTTTTTAGGAAAGTGAACAGTTTGTAAGAGGAGGGAAGATGTTTTTGGAGTTTCATTCTGTTTTGTTTTACTTTTTTTTTCCCAATGTTCTTTTTCTATTCTTTTAGTGTGTGTTAATAAAACTATTTGTTCATTTTTTAAGGTTGAGCCTGCTTTGTTTTTTCTCCTAGTCTCTCTCCCACAGAAAGAGTAAGTACTAAGACCAGAATTTAGTGAATGTGAAACCACTACACTTAGATTACATGTTAGCAGAAGAAGGAGTTTATAATAAGTTCAATGAATCTGAGTGTTGTATAGAAATAGATGACTATGGGGAGACCATTAAGGGCCTAGCAGCTGAAATCAAAAAAGTAACCCATGTACCTGTCCAAAAATGGAATTCTAACCTCCAGGCCTCTTGGTGGGATCAGTTGTTTAGACAAGGAGCCTGGTGGAAAAAGGTGGCATTCTTTATATTATGTTCCATCGCTGAAATAATGTTTCTGCCTTGCTTGATACTTTGTCTTAGTTGATTGATTCACTCAGTAGTACAGGGCATGCAAATTGCAGCCCTGCCCACCGACCCAGAACCTACTGGTGAGAAAACTAGTCAGATCTCTAAGGTATCCAAGATATTGAAATTAGAAGAAAGGGAGGAGACAAGTAAAGCAGCAGAAGCTTTGGAGAAATTTGAAGAGTAAAGGAAGAAAATATTGCCTACCAGAAATACTGCAGGATATCACAGGAGGAATGGAATGACTGACAAATTTGAAGATGACTGATAAATAAAAGAAATTGTCACCACCCTAAAGTATAAAAGGTACTATTAGTAGAAGGGAAATTTCAATAGAATATAGAAATTAGAATAGTTTGTTAAAAAAAAACCCCATGAATTTAATGTACTTATGAAAAAGGGGGGGACTGTGATATATGTTTTGAAATAAATTCGTGTTTCAAGTGTGTTATATGTTTTAACATAAAAACTGTGTTACAAGCTAAGGTTTCCAAAAACTGTGGAAACATTTCTGGCTGCCGAAACTAATTTGCAACTGTAAGAATTCCAGACAATTGCAGGGCGAAGTCCAAATTTACAACAGCAAAGGACTGGCTGGACAGGAGATGCCTCATCCATCAAGGGTGGGTCCGCTGCTTTCTCTGGTGATCAACACATGATATAGATCTAGGAGAGGGAAACCCGGAGATGTCGCTATCAGCATCCCAATGCTGAGTTCTTCAAGTCCTCGACTTTGCCAGGAAAGGCATTCAAAACCAAGCAGCAAAAGAAAGAAAGTATATGAATATGCACAGTAGACACAAGCTAACAATAGAATTGCCTCAAGGAAGAAAAACTATATAAAAACTGCTCCCTGAACCTAGGAGATTGTGAACGGGGAGGGACTGGTTCATTTGTGGCCGTCCCTGCGTTCACCCAGCTTCGATTGGAGTTGTCTTTTATTGTTGTTGTCCCAGATTGCTTTTAAATGGTGAAATAGAATTACTTTATATTAAATTGGCTACGGATTCTCTATAACAAACAACATTTCCATGCAGCCTCAAGAGATTTTCTTTAACTGCGTTTAACAGACAGTCTTTTTAAACTAGAACTTCTAACAAAAGTACATGAGACAGATCTCAGACTTGGGCAAGTATGCCCCCAGAAGCATCCATTTTCTAGGGAAGCGAAGGAAAAATTTCACTGTTATGCAGCAGTGCTGCCTACAGAAAATAAACTGTTCTGGACAAACCAAACACTCCTAAAAACTCTTTGAATATCTGCTAACATAAGTGACAGAATAAAAATACTTGGACTGGAACAATTAAATCTGAATACAAAGAACCAAGCATAAGAACCCACAGATGTTCTAAACTGACCAAGAAAAGAAACCTGTTGTGTTCCTCTGAGGAATGGTTTTTCCCCTCAGAGTCCCCCTGAAACCTGTGCTATGTAGTTCAACCCTTTTTCCCTATCATACCTACTCCTGACCCTATTGGCTCAGGGCCAATATCTTTCCTTGGCCCAAAACTAGATATACCCCTGTTTCTTCCTGGTTCTCTCTCTCTCTCCTCGGCCTCCTGGAACATCACATCGAGAATAAAGCTTGAACGGAAGCTGGGGGTGAGAGCCACTCTTTTGAAATCTCTATTCTGTCTCTCTGAAATATATTTCCCTAAAACCCCTGAATAACTGAGCTAGCGAGAGCCGGGGGGTGGCTAGAGGGAAGTATAGTTTTCAGAAACCCACAATAAATAATAAAACATCTCCAACCAAAAAGCAACCCAGAGAAGGAGCAGTTAAGTTCCCATTATAAAGGACTGATGGTTCCAGCACCTCCATGCCCCCACACTGGGTGACAGAACCACAGATAAGCTTTAACTGTTCTGTTAGGAAAACACTGCTAAGGAAAGATTAATGAAAACAAAACTAAAACAAGATTTTTTTTTTAAAAAAAAGGCCACTATGTTAACATCTAGTTTCCCTGCCCAGTCTAGTCACTCTTCTCTGCCAAGTTCTTTATCTGGTTTCACACACCACCATTCTTTCACATTGAAATCCCTCCTTGACATTCACATTTTCATCAAGAAACAAACAAAATATATATAAAGCTTAATCTCACCAACCAACATCTTCCAACTGTCATTTCACTGAGCAAACTTCAGCATTTAAGTATTAAGGAAACCTCCCAAGTCCATTCTGAAACTCTGAAAACCACCCTGCAATTTCTGTCTGCTAAAGTTAATTAGTGTTCAATGTAGCAAAATACCATTGCTATGGAAATTACTTATAGCATTGTATCAGGCACATACAATTTGTATTTCTACTTTCTTAGATTTAAAGGAGGTCTATCACATAAGAGCCCCAGCTTTTGACACTATCAAATCCACAACTGTAAATATTAATTATTTTATGTGTAAAGTTTCCAAGACTGTATGGACTAAAAAGAAAACATATTCTTTGGGAAAGAGCACTGGATGGAATTTCAGTGAGATATTAAATAAAGAACTGAAAAGAGGAATGTGAAGTATAGCTACACATAGTTCTACAAGTGCAAAGCTATTTCTAGAACTGTAAAGCATGACAGAAGTAAATATTTTAAACAAAAAAAAATGTGTGCAAAGTGCTAAATAATATACTATTGGGTTCTTTGGCCTCAGCTATTCTGAGTGACATTGTGTATTTCTTCTCTCCTACCCTCAATCTAAGAGGCTCTTTATATGAGTCTAGATTAATGTTTTAATAAACTACCATCATCAACATTTAATAAAAAAAACCTACTAATTTTTCCCAATATATCTATATAAAATTTAAAAGCCTTTACTATTAGAAAACAACACTGTAAAATTGGAGATAATGGTTTCCGAAAGCTCTTAAAGAAAAGCACAAGTTCAGATCCTGCAAGGAAGCCCAAGCAGAAAAAGTAATCCATTGGTTTTGAGCTCCATGCAGAGTTGGAGGCATTTTTAAACACATGTCAAACACTGAGACATTTGTGAGTAAGTATAAAAGATTATTTGAAAATATCAGTTAAAAAAATTAATCTCTCTGGACTCAAAATGTCTTTCATATTCTGTGTCTGCTAACACGCAAAGCAATCCCCAACACAAACAAAGTGCTAAACTACAAGATAATGTGGCCCCTTCTCTTTGGAGAGCTAATTATAACGTATATTATTTTTCTTGTTTAAACCCAGTAACAGTAAAATTAGAGTTTCATGTATAGGCATACAACAATAATTATGTAAATAGACTAAAAAAAAAGCAATCCATTTTCTTTGGTATTTTCTGCTGCCTTCAGAATCTTTCTGAACACTGAAATAACATCCAAACCTTTGCCATTAATAAGTCTACTACCCGTAGCATAAAAAGCAAGATATTATCTTAAAAATACATTTTGCATAGACACTGAAGTAATTTATGAAGTTTAATCTTCACTAAACAGTTGTATACTTCTCATTAGTTAAATCTGATGACATTTCAGTTGAAAGCAATGCAAGAAGTAAACTACCAACTGTTTGCTTACCCAAATTCAGATATAGTAGAAAAAAAGAAAAATACCTTAATAAATACACAATAAATATATACACGAGTCTGGAATTTTAACAGACCACACAATATATCAACATTTGTGGCATTTCACTATTTTCTGCAAAGCTACACAGATTTCATGAATGGATCCATAAAACTTTTTTTAAATCAATATGATTCAGAAACTTATCTCTAAGTGAACTCATCACAACCCTTTTCATTTACTGTCCAGTGTTTATTTTTTCAAGAGTTAAACTCTATTTAACAGTCAAAAAAATAATGAATATTTAGGAACACTAGCAGTAGCAAAAATCAGCTGTTACCTGACAAAATATTTCAGATGTTAAGTTTGTGAATACTTAACTACAAATATAAGCCAGCTTCTTCCAAGAAGGGAATGTATGACTTCTACCCAAACTTTGGTTTTATGAAACATCATATCTTTTGAACATCCTAAAATTTATGGTTGGGGTTTTTCTCCACCTCAATAATTTTTAGAGAAAATACAGAAATCAGATGAGCTTCCCAACTCATTGTTTCTCAAGAAAATGTAGTTCTAGTTTTTACTGAAAGCATTTATATTCTCCAGAAAAATTAAATTTAACCAAGTATCTTTCTACAATGGAAAAAATTTATATTGAATAATTTTACCTTCAGAGTTATGCGTAGCTTTCTTGTGTTTTCGACATAAAATCCTATAAACAAAGTAGTTGAAAACTGTCAAGTCAGTCACGAATCACAGATTATTTATTCATCTTTTAAATTTAAATGCCAGTACATTTTTCTTCCACTTATAAGACTCACTGATACACAAATCTTGCAGTGAAAATATGTTTTTCTAGCACATCACTATTTTGAATGCCACAATCATAGTCAGAATTTTTTGCAACAGTTTTGTTTAGATTCCAAAGTGGGGTTTTGTTTTGCTTTGTTTTTTTAACAAAGAATGTAAAATACAAATTAAAAAAAAATAAACATAACAAATAATAGTTACATGTAAATGCCTTGTGAAGGTTTCTCTCTTATCTGAGCTTTATCATGCAAAGCACAGTAGTAGTGATATGTCTTGTGACATGTTTTCACATCACAGCCAATGGTCGCTCCGGGACAGTGGCATAAAGAGCACATCTGGAAAGGAAAAGAAAGCACAATTCATGGTACTTTTTGTTTAGTACTTCTGAGTTCAAAAATAATATATTTACCACTCCTGGTGACAAAACAAATGGATTTATGCACTTGGTATTATTCTTCCTGCCCTCAGGTGTTTTGCATAATTTATTTTAAAATTAAGAGATTTGTTAAAATTGTGCAACAGTGCAATAACCATCAGATGCACTATCAACTCAACCACCATTATCAACTCAATGAAGAAAATAAGTATTTTTGTGGAACGTATCTGATGAAAGTGACAGCTATTTACCTGAATATCCCTCTCACAAGGACAGTCTGTTTGTACCAACCATTTTAGAAAAGTTAAAATCATAATTGTACCTGTTTAATTCTAAATTATATTATAAAGGCAAGAGGGGAAAAAATGACATCCATTTGACAATGAATCCTGCAGTCAGAAATACTGATGACCTGCAAATTTACCTCACCATCAGCAGCTAACTTCACTTTTTTTCTACAGTTATGTCCTTAAGTCCTTTCCAAAACACTGAATTTAGTGAAATATGTGGTAAACACAATTAATTTATTTCAACTAAACTAAATTTTGCTCTTTATACTTATATTGCAAAAAAGATTAAAAGTGAGGCTGTTGCTTTACTCTTCTTTCCCATTAATTAATTCTTCTTGTATCAGACATAGATAACAGCAGCTATCTGCCTTCTAAATTGCTCATGGTCCTTATACTGTGGTAGGAAAGGAAGCAATTGACAGTATCACAACATTTTTCTCTTTATTGTTCTCTACTGACTTAATATTCCTCAAAATCTCTGAATTTCCCATTAAACTCACCTCCCAAGACACTGGAGCTTTTTCTTTGTATCCTGCATATTGCCCACAGCCCCAAAAGGTTACAATCAATTCCAAATTTAAGTATGCAGTGTAGGATATTCCCAACATATATATATATATATCTTTGTGGATACATATTTTTCTCCACTGCACTCGTTTAGTCAAGTTCTCCTTGCTACCCTAAAATATGCTAAAAAAATATACCACCAAAGTCACCAAATATACCACCAGCCTGTTTTTCAATTTTAACGAGGTCAGCTGAACAGTAAAAATGTCAAAGCCTTGGATCATCTCCATTTACTCCTCTGCAAGCTCTGAAATGGTACAGTTATATACTGTTCCCTAGTTATCTAATTTGTATGGGCATTTTATCTCATAAATCTGTTATACATTAGGGTTTTATATATAATAATTGCTGAACAAAGTCCTTTAGAAAAGCCTAGGCTTATATATCCAGCCAATCAAGTTTAGTCAGAACCCCAGTTTTTTTGAAAGCCAGAAATGACTAAAAGAAAACTTTATTTTTATGAACACCATGATGTGTCTGTAAAACAGAGCACACACATTTTATCTATGTTTCTAATAAGTAATAAAATACTTATTCCATTGGTGTATGTCTGCTGTCCAAATGGTCACTAACTGAAGTTATATTGGGTATATAAGAAGTTTGATAAATTGCAAATTACATATGTTCTTCAATAAAAACAAAACCTTTCAATTCACAGATACTAGAAATAATACAGGTAAATAAAATAATTAAGATATCAGTGACTTGTACTTCCAAATATTTAGACTTCATAAGCTTTTGTGACTGGCCTACCAAGGTTTGAACCTACCACCTTTTCACAGGCAGATCTATTACCATCAGAAAGTCTCTACATTCTGTCGCTGTCACTCTGGTAATGAGGTCCCCACTGTCAGTGCCCACCTGGCCAGCAGCACCTCCTGAGGGAGGACAAACTGAGCCCAAGCCATCAATATATACACTTAACCCAGTGCACTGAGGTTTTTGCTGAATGTGCTCCCCCAGAATGGACCAGGCTAGACCAGCAAGCAGACCGGAGAGAAGGGATTTGAGCTAATGATAAACCTTTAGTTTTAAACTTCCTACATGCCAATGGAGAAAGACAAGTTCCTCCAGAGTGATTCAGAGCTGCAGCTTTCTGACAGCTACAGACACAGCACCTAAGTTAAGATCTAAAATTATCTTGCACATTTTCTCCAAAGAGGAAACAACTCAGGACTATGAATCCATTAGATTGACCAGAACCAGGTTTTCTACAAAAAACCTGAACAAAGTGCCTAGTACACAAAGCTGGTGAGCTACAAAAATGAAGCCATTGCAGTAGAAGGAACGTAAAGAGATTCAGAAGCAGAAAGAGAAACCACCAAAGACATAAAAAGATAAAACCTCTAAAACCTTTTAAGAAACACAAGAATCAAGAAGTTTCTTTATGATCAGTAGTTTCATTTACTACCATGTTCTTTGGAAAGTCCTAATCACAACATGAATGACTTGTGAATTATTTCTTTATGCTTCAGTTAATTAGAGCAAATGAAGTTCCCTGGACTGGAAAATATTCAAATGAGACAGTGGATGAAATAGTAGACTATTGTTATAAAATTGTAGTTCTACAATAATACTTTGGACTTCTCTTAGTGGTCCAAGAACTGGTAAATACATAGCTTTAAATAACTAAGCTGAAAGGTTTTAATGTGAGGAGTAAACTGATAATCTACTAAAATTATTTTAAAAAGAGCCTCACTCATTTCCCCAAATGGAAAACTGTTACCCTGGTTTTTCTGAGTTTTTATAGCCTTTTGAATTTTCATAAAATGGAGTCAGATCTTTAGTTACTGCACAATATTAAGAGCAGTTTTCTACCTTTTTCCCACAGATGTAACATAAACAAATCCTTTGTTTTTCATTCTCTGTCCTTTGTTTGCATATTTCTAACCTGAAAACAATTGTAACTGACAGTTGGTCTAGCCACTTGGCTGAAAGGTGAAAAACCCCAGAAGCCAATCTTCTGCTAGACCCAAAAATGTATATAAAGTAAGAAATAAACAAGGAGGCTCTCTCTCTGCCTGGACTCAGCCTGAGTCGGAACAGAGGAACCTCTGCCCTGCGAAACCTCTCTCTCCGTGTGACTGCTTTGCAAATCACGGCAATAGAAAACAACTAGTTCTAAATAAATTATAATAAAAAATCCTCATGAATTAGCTTCTCAGGAATTAAAAAAAATCATTGCTGCTCAATCTCTTTAAGTTGGTGGAGCTGCAATTACTACTGTACCCACATACCTCATAAGCCCTCTATAATTCACAGCATTATTTTTTACATCAATATAAAAGGAGCAAAAAGTGTATGTTGTAGTTAAAACTAGATTTTGGTAGCAAACCCAAATACTGGTAAAGGTACAGTAACACCCTTCCCAGGACCCTAGAATGTGGGTTTCTTTCAGAAATCTATCAGAAAATATTAAACAGATTAAATACAGTGAACAACTTCCTTGCAAGCTTTATGGAAGGTATGAAAATACCGTCTCCCATTTTCAAGAGCCAAAATAGCGACTTACCAGTTTTGTGCCTCTCTTTATTTCTTTTTGAATATCTTCAATAGAGAATCCACCAAGACTCTCATTATCAGTGTGTGAAGAAACCAGTGCAGATGAGAACAGCTAAAATTGCAAAAACAAAACCTATATTTTAATTTTTAAGGGTATAAGTGATAGAGAAATGTATAGATATGAAACCCACCAAATTGCAGTGGTTAATCATGTGTGCCAATTCCAATCTGGTTGGCTTTTCCATGTGTTTGAAGCGTTTTCCCGGCTCCATCCCATTCATGGTCACTCACCATACACTTGTGATGTGCCGCCACCTTCTGGTTCTCTGACATCAGCAACTGCCCACATTCGTTATCTTTATTCGACCGACAGAACCCACACTTCCCTTGTCTGGAAGAGACTTTCTTCTGTCCGACTGAGCTTGTCATGATTTTAAATGACCTTAGAACGCCACTGCAATCCTGTCAATGCTACAGGGAAAAAAACCTGCAATCAGCATGTTAACAGCAACAAAAGGCAAATTAACATAGCTTTTGAAATACAGTATTGGATGCTTGGAAGTGATCTGTCCCTTTTCTTTATGCTACTTCAATATAGCCAAATAAACAAGTGACTGGCAGAGGCAGTATTTTGCCAAATTTTAATGACATTTCTTCAGCAAGAAAAAGCAGTTTCTTTACGCAAAAAAGTTTGAGAATTAAAATAAAACTTTGGATGCTAATACAAAAGCAGAAAATGGAAAAGAAATAAGTGGGAAATACAAGAGAACCACTGGGAAAAAAAAGTTACTGCAACTCATTTTTATAAATATTTATTACAGGAAAGGAATTTGTAGAATATATATATATATGTACATGCAATGAAATTCATGCTACTGAACGTCAAAAACAGAAGCAAAGAAAAACCCAGAGTCCAGCCAGCATAGCCTTGAGCACAGGTTTTGGCTGTAAAGGCTCACAAAGTCTCAGGGCAGATGAAGAGAGATGAGATGATAAAATGTTACCACTTGGTATCAGAGCTATCTTGTGGCTACTAAAACAGCATTAGGAACAAAACTTTAGACACCTCTCTAAGGTGCTGCAGTGGAAACCTCTCCATGACCCACAGTTAGTTTGGCAGTACCACACCAGGTTTCAGTAAATGCATGAGAACTTAAAATTAAACTCAGTATGAATCACAAACTTTTCATGCGCTACCAGCAACACATTTTAAAATGTAACACTGAGGTCATAGTGCCCAACTCAGGCAGACACGGCTCATGCAAAAGTGAAAATACTCAATAAGTGTATGAACTTCTTGGCCCAGTATTAAGAAGTTTGTGTTCATTTGCTTCTACATCTACCAAGAAATTAAAAAATCATCTTCTTCAAATAGACTTTCTTAAAGCTTTTTACTTTGGAGATTTGAGCCTTACTATCAGAATTTGCCACAACTGCAATAAAATCCTCCTCAGCCTTTCTCTTCATTTGACTCAGCTAAGTAAGAAAAGCCATCATAGTTTGATATTTGGGTTGGAAAAAGTGTAAAATCCAGCCATAAATAAGAGAGCAGAGTTGCAACACATCTGGACTGGGCTACAATGGCACATATCTGCATGAAAATGCACAACTACTCTCTGGAATTTGCACAGGCAGACCCGGTGCTCCCCAGTGCTATCAGAAGCTCATAATGCTGGTATCACTCACTCCTCTAACTGAAAGCAGCACGTCCTCCTGCTGACAGACACTCCTGCTGCCTCCTGCTTCAACAGATTTTCATAGACCGAGTTGTAACTGTTGGCCTTGCACTGTTTACTGCGAAACTCCTGCCTCAAAAGGTGCCTGCCCTGTCTCCCTTGCCTTTGCTCTCCCAACAGCTTCATTTGCTTTGTTCTAACTGTGAGCAGTTTACGTTGCTGACACACACTCAGAACAAGAATGCAAATATTTCGGATCTTGCTGATTTGCACAAAAAATGTGCCAAACTGGATAAACTAGTCACACCCTTTTGCAGTGGCAATAGGGAGTCCTTAAGTGCTAAACACAAAAGAATTATTATACTGTATTCTTCTAAAGAAAAAAAAAAAAAAAGACTATTCTGTAATCCCTTCTGAGGAGAAAGAATGGTTCCTGAAGAGACAGACAGATAGATAGATATACAGATATTCATGTATGTATATTAAAAAATAAAAATTTGGGTAATTTTTAAAACTTTAATATTTGGGAGCAGAAAAAGACCTACAAAAGACAAGTAGGAAGTAATATCACAAAAATTACTTGTTTACATCTCACATTAAATAGATCAACATAAATCACACAGGGATGTTTAGAAATATACTAATAAAATAATATAAAATACAAAAAGTTCTGGTTTTGTATAAACAGTATGGTATATACACACAATCACTTGGGTCTACCTGTTTCATTTTATATTCAGACTATATTATTAAAATAATGACACAATACCAGTTATTAAAAGGAAGATCAGGAATTTCCTTGTACATGTGCAAAGGTCCTACTGACTCTCAGGAACAAGAATTACTACTAAAACTGAGCTACCCTTGAATTTAAGCAGCACGTTTGTATTTTAGAAAATGAAAGTAATTTATAGCGCACATAAAAATTTTTAAGTGGCTCTCATCATATTTAATTTATAAGAAAAACAACTTTCCAAGACACACGATTACAAAAAACCTTCTCACAGCTCACTGCTTTCCACCTCCCAGTGCACTACAGGCATGTCACTGCAGCAGCACCAGAACCTGACACAGCCTGACTTCCTAAAGTACTTCTGCATAATTAGATTTTTTAAGGCTCACAGTGAAGTCAAAAATAATGCCAATCTTTACTCAATAGATAGATGCTGATTTTTTTTTTAAAAAAGCAAATATGTTCTGAAATACTTCACAATTAAAAATAACTTAACATTTGAAAAATTATTCAAAACTCAAACAGGCCAAAAAGGAAATTCACGTTCTTTTCACCATCAGATTAAATTACTCTGAAAGCATTTTACAAGGGTATCTAAAAGTTTTCTCTCCAAACCCGCATTTGGGGTGAGTTTTTTTTGTTTGTTTCACTGGGCATTTACCCTATTTATACATTTTTAAAGTGTAGAAAAAAAAACTGAGCGTGAGAAACATCTATAGACCTCTCCATAAATTATATTTGCTTTCTCATGTGAGAAGACACTACTCTCGGATCACTTTTCTTTGTATCAAAATGCCCTTATCCTGTCCATTAACAAAAGAAACAAAACACATTTTCTGAGAAAGATGAACCAAGCTATGCAGCTACAGCCTCACAATTCTAAATGCAAGTACGCAAAATTGTTTTCATCTCCCAAGTTAAATCACCCAGAGCAACTAATCTAGTTTGCCAAGTATCAAGCTACATTTCAGTGCAATGAGAAAAAAATGCAACTTATAAACAGCTCAATATTTTGGTTTTCCATGTTTAAAAGGCTAACAAATGAGTAAGAATTACCAAAAATAGTGAATACATCTACTGTTGACAGAATCTTGCTTGTCAGCTTTGTCAAAGTCTCACAAACAGGATCATAAGGAGTGACATACTGTGGAATCACTGGCTGGGAGATTTTCACTGTCTCCACCAAATTGGAACACACATACTACAAACACAAAGATTATTCCATACAGATCAATTTTCCACAGGCTTGATCTAAGAAATGAGAAGTTACATGTACCCTAGAATCACACAAGTAGAAATTCACTCAACCATTCTTCACTGAAAAATTTGGGTTCATTTACATTCATGTCTCTTATGTACACTAAAGTATTAAATGTGGTGCTTTCCCTCAGAGCATCTTTATTTTATCTTTAAAGCATCAGGTTTTACACCCTCCTGTAGATTCTGTGCTGCTTTACTGAGCTCTAAACAGATTTCCCAATATAAAAGTGCAAGTTCAATAACTCTGAGGCACGGGATGCCCTCAATGCATGAGACATTGTTCAGCACCAAAGAATGGAAAGTAACATGGACTCTAATTTCTATTTATTGTCCAAACATGTTTCAGGAGCCTGATTACAGAAGTTAAAACCTCACTTGTATTCTCTACAAAGAAGAGTGGCCTACATGCTGCACTTTTAGTTTGTTTTGCTGTGTGACCTGTACAATTCCCAAACTATATTTCAAAAAAATTAGAATTTATATTTGTGAAGAAAATTTCAGACATCTAAGGAAAACCTGTGAGAAGTAAACAAGCTTCAGAAAATACCACTGCAGATGCTGAAGTGGTTTGGTCTCTCAGGAAAAGATACAGAAAATATTTGTGCTGATTTTTCCAAGATGTTCACTGGAGATACCAGTCACAAGCTTACAAGTGTTCTGCAGTTTCCCGGGTCGGTGACCCATTGGAGGGAGATTTATTTTGGAGAGTGGGGGAGTGAAGAAGGGGAAAGTATCCTGTAGGGTTCTGTGGCTGAGAACCCAAATCACAGGTCCCATAGAAATTTTTATGTATGAGTTACATTCACACAGCATCCTACAGTTACTATAAAAAGCAGGATGGCAATTTATCCATGCAACTTCCTTAAAAAAAAAGCCAAAAAGACACCGAAGAGGGGGCAGATGCGAGGGGAGAAGGGCAAACCCTCGAAAGCCTAAACAATGAGAGCAAAGCAGGTGACTAAAAAGGACGCAGAGAGCCCGCGGTAAGGGAGATCTGACAGACGGCGCTGAGGGATCTCCAGGAAAGTTTACAACCTCCCACGGGGAGCGGGAGATGGGCCGATAGCGTCACCTCTGCCATCGCCTTCCTGGGGGATCGACAGGGCAGGACGGCATCTCCCGGGGAGGAACCGCCCGACCTCCCCGCAGGGCCCGGCTGGCACCGTCGGGGCCCGACCCCTCCCCAGCTACCGAGGGGGGGAGGGGGAGGGGCGCAGAGGGACGCGGGAAGAGCGACCCCCTCCCAATTCCATGAAATTTTAAGGGAAACGGAACCGGGAGACAAGGGGGAGCGGATCCTCCCCGCAAGGAGGGCGCGGGCCGGGGCGGGCGGAGCGAGCGGCACCGCCGGCCCGGGGAGGGGGCAGGGGGGCGGTACTGGCACCTGGGGCACCCCTGAGGGGATACTGCGGGGTGCCGCGACTCTCGCGGGGCTGCAAGGGCTGGCCGAAGCTCCGGGACCGGGGGGCGGACCCCGGGCTGCGGGCGGGCCAGGGGCGCCACGCCGCCCCTTGCGCGCGGCGCAGCGGCGGCGGGGCAGGCAGCGAGCGCTCGGCGGGTTGGTCGTCGGTCACTCACCCGTGCGATGGGCGGAGTGCGGGCGGAGGAGCCGCTCGGCACGGCCCGTCCCCGCTCGCGGGTCGCTCAGGGCCGCTCACCCGCCGGGACCGGCGCGTTCATTCGGGGCTCAGGACGCGCCGCCGCCGAGCGCACGCGCCCACGCATGCACGCACGGCGCGCCTGGGTCGCGGCGACGCTGCGGGGCGGTGCCCGATAGGCGGGACCCCGCTCGCGGCCTCCTTTGCGCACGCGCGACAACGCGCGCGCCTTTCCCGCTCCCAGTTCCTGCTGCCCCCGCGGCGCTTCTCCGCGAGGCCGGGAAATGGAAGATGGGGGTGTGTGGGAAACGGCGGCTCTGCGCATGCGCACCCGCCGCCGCCACTTCCCCGCGAGGTCCCGGCGCGAGCGAGCCGGGCTGGTGGGAGGCACAAACACATGAGGAGCGGTGCGCATGCGCAGCGCTCACCCGCAGCCGTTGTGGGGAGGGGGCACACAGGAAACGCGCTGTTGAGGCCGCGCAGCCGCAGTGCCGGGCGCGTGCGCAGAGCGGGCAGCGACGGGCGGGCGGTGCTGCGGCACCACGCGCGCGTCCCTTGGCGGAGGGGGACGGGGAGCGGCCCCGCGCGCGCTCCCTCACGGTACACCCTCCGCCCCCCCCTCCCCCCCCCGGCGCGCTGCGCCCGGCGGAATGGAATGTTCAAGGTTGAAGGAGACCATCGAGATCATGAAATCCAGCCGTCCATACAGCGCTGCCACTACAACCCCTAAACTACATCTCAGTATCGGATCTAGACGCCTGTTAGACACACCTGTGGTTCAGGAGTTGCAGTGGCAGTGCTGGATGATGTGGTTTAGTGGTTTTGGGGTTGCATGGCAGCGCTGAGTGGATGGCTGGACTTGATGATCTTGAAGGTATCTTCCAGCCTTGACGGTTCTGTGATCCTAAACCACATCACTCAGCGCCAGATCCAGACACCAGGTGACTCCACCGCCTCCTGGAGCCCCTCGGCTCTCTCAGCCGCTGCTCATCAGACTCGTTCTCCAGTCCTCCCAGAAGCCCTGCTGACCTTTGCTCCAGCACCTCCACATCCTTGTAAAAGTAAGAGGTCCAGAAGTGAATGCAGCATCTGAGGTGTGGCCTCACAATAAGTAATTAGAAATTACACTTCTTTTTTACAAAGTTGTCATATTGCACATGTTGACCAAATTACAATATAGTGAGTAACCCAAATGCCAATAAACATTTAAATTTTCAAGCTGCTACAATTTTACATCACAATACATGGATGTTTTACACACTTATCCCTGCAGAAATTATTCTGCCATCTTGTTATTCTGTTATATCTAATTAATTAATTAATTAACTTTATTAGCAAACACTTTATTTAGTTCCAGAAGCCACTACATGTCGTAAAGAAAATCTCTCCTTTCTCTTTGGTGTTTATTTATCAGTGAATGTTTATTGAATATCAGTTGTTGAGGAGGGAAATAAAGCCATAAAACAATTGCTTTGGGTTTTGCCTGAAAAAACTTTTCCAGTGGTTGTGCTTCCTTCTGAAGACAACTATTTTTGTTCCCCTCTGGCAATATTTTTGTCCTCCTTTGGCACAAGGAACTTTAGAGGGTAGCATTTGAAAATACAACAGTAAAGATGGTGGTGATGCTTGATTTGGCTGCGGTTGAAGTCAATGCAGTGCCAGGTGCTGCTGTATAGCCCTGGCACCTGTGGAAGTAGCAGGAAAAGCTTTCTGGGGAGAATCCTACAGGTTTCATATTCAAGTACAAGGCTGAGAACCAAAGGTGTGGAGCACAGGCTATAGGTGGAGGCTACAGGTTATGTGCTTTATAAGAAAGTGGTATTTAGTCCTATTTTATTCCTGATTTTCCAAGCACAAGTGTATTTTCCTTTCTAAAGGAACTTTAACATAGCCAGTAGCTTTATTCCTTACAGCACAGCATCTAAGAGCACTCTAGGGATGCTGCACCTCACAGGAATACTAAGTTCTTACACACTCATTTTCAACGAGAGGCTCAGCAAGGCAGAAGGTTTAATGAGTTTTAGAAACAGCACATCCAGCTGACTTCATGTTTTGTCATCGTGATGTTTTACAGCCAAAGATCCCAGGAATAATGGTCATGTGCAGCAGCATCACAGATTTAGTTTGAATTCCTAATATTGGGTTATGATGAGCCGATTGGTTTCACAGGGGAAAATTACAACAAAAGGAGATCCAAACTTTAAGGTAAACTATTTTGACCATGTTGGCAAGGAGCCCACAGGCATTAACGACTGCAGGAGCTTTCAGAACTTCTCGGTGCCTTGGGTTTGGCAAGCTCATTACCCACAAACTCGATTACTTACTTTCAACCATCTCAAGAGAACAAGAAATATCATAATAAAGAATCTAAAAAGACTGAAATGACAAGGTGGAAGTTGTCATTTAGTCACAGACTCAGCATTAACCCAGTTACTTTATAGACCTCAGACTTATATAGAAACCATTTATCTCTCATCAGAGACATGATCAGCTTTGTTGATTTTCTGTAGCCCAGCTGTAGTGCAGTCCAGTTTACAGTGACTTTAGTGTGTGCAGCTAAATATTTTAGTTAAAATGCTGGGGAATAAAAACCTCATTTATTTTCCATGAAGCAGTGCCTGATTTAAAAAAACCCCAAACATTATATAAGGTCTGTAAGAACAACCGGGGGGGGGGGGGGGGGGGGGATTATTTAAGAAAAATCATTTTAGGAACAGGTTGAATCCTCTAAAAAAATCTCTCTTTAGCTGCTGTATTTCTGTGAAGTGATTCAAGCACCATCCAAACAGGACTAGTCAGACAAATCTTGTCCTTTCTGCAGTCTTGGTTTAGGTACAAGATGTAGCTGAAGTTAAACAGGGTGAGACCTCTGCAGCTGCAAAGAACAAACAGCCCAACACCCAGCTACTTGCTCAAACATCTTTCACATTCTCTCTATTTGGACAGTGCTTTACACCTTATGAACAAAGGCAACCTGTGTACAGGATAAGATTCCAAGACAAGCTCTGCCAACTTGGCTTCAAGGACATTCACAAAAAACTGATTGCAAGGAGAGAAATGAAAATAATAAGAAAATTGATAATGGGTATAAAGTGTTCTGGGAAAAGAGAACACTGAATGGCTCAGCCATCCTGCAGGTACTTCCATTTATATCTTATCAGAAGGAAAAACAAAACCCAAACAAACCAATAAAACTTCTTGTAATTTTATTAATGACCATTCAAATGTAGTTTAAAAAATATGAGTAAAGTTGTGAAAAACAAGGTTCACTTTCTTAGAAAAATTTATAAGTTTAATAAAAATTTTTAAAAATAGACAGGAGAGACAAAAGCAAAATACAGTTTCTCGGCCGAGCATGCTTGGCACCTAGCCAGCCAGCATACCTGCTACACAAAAAGTTTGCTCCTTAAAACTATCAGCCCATTGCATATTTATAAATTCACATGCATGATTCAAACATTCCTTTTGAGTGTGAATTTTTTTGTTCAGTTTCAAGCCCCCCCCAATCATTTTATTTGGTAGATCCATCTGCGGGTGGCTCCATTCCATCTGATGGCACAGGTCCCATAAATTCTTCTCCCGGGGTTTTGGTCCTCTTCATTTGGATAACAGAAGTTCAAATAGCTTTTTGGTCAGCAATCTTCATGCAGGAATGAAGGATGACTCCCCCTACCTTCTGGTTTGGCCAGTTTAGATGTTACAAAAAAAAAACAAAAACTGGTATTTTACTTTTAACACTATGTTACAATCATAAAAAAATATACATTCATCACATTTCTAAACTCAATAAAAGAAAATACTGTACAATCTTTCCACATTATACATACAGTATTCATTCTAATATTTGCGAAAAGCCAACTATATAATATGCATTTATAACAATATCCCCCCTCCTTTTTTTATAAGTCATTCGGCTTGAGCCATATTCCTTGTTTTCTAGCCTCCATAATTTGCTCATTTTTTTCACAGATCAATTTTGCTTCTTCAAAGGAGTCTTATATATTATTTTGTTTCTTTAATACCATGATCTTTTGTTCCATTCCGTATGTAGCCAATTTTGGGTCCATAGGCAGTTACCACTTGCATGCCTTGAACTACACTTGTGATCAGCCGAATAAAACAAGGGATTAAACAAGAAAGAAATATCAGGCCAGCAGCAGCACATAAGAGAAAAAATCCTAGCTTTTTCCAACATTCTATTCTCAATAGCTTATCCCACCAGCTAGTATTTAGCATTGATTCCCACCTTTGAACCAGTATGTGAGCTATTTTTCTGATATCATTGCCTATATCCAGAACGGCATCCCCATTGTCATCTATTTTCAAACAACAATCTGATGTATTAAATTTTCCACAAACACCCCCTTCTTCACCTAGTAAATAATCTAAAGCTAACCTGTTTTGATATACTGCAGCCCTTGTTTGGCGTTGTTGACTTGATATTAATTCCAGCGCCTGACCAGTTTTGTTTGTTATTATTTTTACAACAGCCTGAAGTCTTATGATGCGGTTCAGCATATAAATTGGGATCCAATATCCCCAACTCCCATCCTGTGCCCAGGTGGCTGGCCCATATGTTTCCAATATGCGTTCAGGGGGCCATTCTTCATCCCCCCATTTTTGGAGTCCTCCAATCAAATCCCTCTTATTTCTTTTTAAGTCCTCATAAACTGGTATCCCTAATTGATCCCCATTTAGTCCTGGTAAAATAAAGAATCCTGGCTGTATAATTCCCAAAGTGCAACCCCCTTTCCACCTAGAGGGGAGTCTTGGATATGCCCTTGTCTTGGTTTGAAAGACAGGTATCTGCTAGGGAGGGGTGGGGCCTCTCTAAGAATAGGGGAATTCTAATCCCCTCCCCTCCAAGTTATTATAATTTAGAAAATTAAAGGAGTTTTTTCAGGCAGAGGTATGGGGAAAGGAATAACAGTTCTTTACTAGTGTGAAAAGTGCATATTATATGGCTCTACGCAAGATATTTACTATATGTGTTGTGTTGTGTTGTGTTGATTGTTGGTGTTGTATTAATAGTTTGATAGTATGGTAAATGTAGTTTTGTAGTTAAAATGTAGTTTTTATGTACTAACCACAGGAAAACATAAATCTTTCAGAGAAAAAAGAATTTACTACCTCCTTATCAGAAGAGACCAACTCCTCCTATCTCTCTCAGCCTTGAGGATGCCATAGAGATTAAAAAAAAAATAAAATGATACTAACCAAGAGACGATTTTTTGTTTGAATGGAATTCATATATCATGTATGAAATGTATGAATATTCAACAGGCTATTGCTTTTAAGAGGTAATCCTCTGTTAACCAAAGTCCTTCTTCAGAGCTTTTTTGCTTGGAGAGGCACCCAGATGTCTGTAACTTTGTTTTTTAGTCTCATATTGTCCTAACTCTAATTGTTCAATTTTTTTACTCTAATTCTATTTTTATAACCATCTTATTTACTATTAAACTTTTAAAATGTAAAAAAAAGCAAGTGATTGGCATTTTTCACAATTATGGTAGCAGAGGATGGTTAAAACACCTCACTGCCGGTGCCTCAGTGGAATCAGGGTGAGGACAGCGTGCCCTGCCCAGTTTGGCAGCTTCGCTCTGTGTTCCCCTGCTGTGACCGGCAGATGCAGGTTACAATCAATGGACAAAAGGAGGCAATAAAACAAAGAAAAGGGAAAAGATTCCCTAAAACCGCGGTAGTTAGCCCCTAAGAGTAAAGTGTACACGAAGACAAAGACCCAAGGACAAAGGACAGGTAAGTACTGGTTTGGAGGGGCGGTTAAGGGGGGGATGAATGTGTGTGAATGAGAGGCAGCTGGTTATCCCAGACCTGCTAAGCGAGTGCGGAGTCTCCCATGCTGCATTTCCGTTCTTTTGCGAGAAAAACGGCCAGTAAAGAGACGAAGCGGGTGATAAGAAGAGTGAGAGAACCCCCCAGGGAAACTGTGACTGAGTTTTAGAAAAGGGGTGGGACCCCTAGGAAGTCAAAAAAAAAAAAAAAACGAAGTCTGCTGGATTGAGGGGTTATTGCCCCAAGATCATCCAGGACTGAAACCTGCTGGGTTGAGGGATTGATGTCCAAGAGCACCCAGGGTTCTGCCGGATTGAGGTTATGCCCAAGAGCATCTGGGGTTGAACAACACAGCTGGATTGAGGGGATATCCAAGAGCACTGGGACTGGCCAGTAGCACCTAAAACTTGTAATAGGTGATTTGAGAGTAAAAGGTACCTTATTGTTGTTTTGTTGTGTGAGAGAGAGTCACACAGAAAATCTGCCTCAGTTTCCCCGGGTGGGTGGGGGCTGTGGCAAAACGTGTGTGTGTGACCTGCAATTCAGCCCTTTTCCTCCGGGCGTGTGGAGGGGGGGGCAGTGGTAAAGTGTGACACGCAATTCAGCCCTTTTCCTCCAGGCATGTGGAGGGGGGGGTCGTAGTAAAAGTGTAAGTGACATGCAAATTAAGCCCTTTTCCTCCGGGCGTGTGGAGGGGGGGTTGTAGTAAAAGTGTAAGTGACATGCAAATTAAGCCCTTTTCCTCCGGGCGTGTGGAGGGGGGGTTGTAGTAAAAGTGTAAGTGACACGCAAATTAGCCTCATAGGTGGATCAGCAGCAGAGGCGACCAGATTCTGGGCCCTCCTCAGAGGCCCAGCTATACTGGAACCCAGAGACCAAACCCAAGGCGAGGGGGGGCCACACAAAGCCACGATTCTCTGGCGACAGGCTTCATGTCCTAAGAGTGTGAAAGAGTGTGTAAAAGTGAAGGAGGAATGAAGTAAGAGTAGATGGAAGAAAGCACATGTAATGTTGACTGTTATATCTCCTTAGAGGGAGGTGTATTGTATTTGTGTGGGATAGAAGGGATTTTTATGTGTGTGCATAGATAGAAGTGGTATTTAGGTTGTAAGAGAAAGTGAAAAACAGAGGTGGGGGACGAATAGATAAAATCTTGAAAAATGGGACAGAAAAACAGTAAGCTGGATACAAGGAAGAAAAAAGGGTGTAAAAAAATTACCAGCAGAAATACCTCAAGATAGCCCTCTCGGCGTTATGTTAGCTAACTGGGATAAAAACCCTTGTACAAGAAGAAAGGAAAAGATAAAGATGATACAATTTTGCATGATAGAATGGGCAGAGAAGGAAATAAGAACTGACCATGTTTATTGGCCCAGATACGGCTCTTTTGAGAACTGGATTTGTCAGGCTCTAAATATATTTGTAAATTCAAAAGAACCATTTAATCCTGAAGAAAGAGAATATGCCACATGTTGGACAGGAGATTTTAGGAGAATAAAAATCTTTCACGTATCAGAAACGCCCGAGACGAAACAAGAAAAGAAAAAGGGGAAGGAAAAGGGAAGGGAACAAGAAGAAAAGAAGGGGAAAAGAGTGGGATCCTTGGCAGGCTTTGCCCCCTCCGTTCCCGCTCGCGCTCCCACCGTCCACGGCCGAAGCCCCTGTCCCGGGTCCCGCTTCAGCCCCGCCCGCCCTGGTTCCCGTCTCGAGTGCGGGCTCGCAGTCCGCGGCAGCTGCGCCAGTCACCGCATACATCCCATCCCCAGCCCCGGCCCCGGCAGTGAATTCGTCTGCCCCGGCCACCTGGTCTGCGGCCGCCCTAAGGGCCATGCCGGGGGTCCCGCCTGATGCGTGGTCTAAGACCACCGCCCCGACTGTGCCAGGGGTCCCGTCGGTCCCAGCTGTCCTATCTCCAATCGCTTCCCCCACTGCCCGATCCCCGGCTACCCTGCCCGAGCCGGCTGCGCAGGGCGCTGCCGCTGCTGCTTTGTCTCTGCCGGGAGCCGCCATTAGCCCTGTGCAGGCTGCCCACGCTTCCCTCTGGCATCCCCCGGAACTGCCCCCTCCTTTGCCGGTCCCAGCAGCAAACCCCGCCTACGCTCCGCCCTTGGAGGAGCAAGCCTCGGCGCTATGCCCTCCCCTCCCCCCCTTCCAGCCCCGAGCTCCGTTCGCTCGGTAACCACAGCGACTGCTCAGAGACAGGGGAAAGAAAAAAAATAGAATCCCAATACAAACCAAGTCTCAGCAGCATTCCAGGAATGACTGCTTTTACTGTGGAGGTGAGGGACATTATAGGAGAAATTGTCCTAAGCAAGTAATAGATCTGAAAATCTTCAAAGAGATGAGCACAGAGGAGGAATAGGGAGGTCAAAGGCTGTTTTTGTCCCATCTGGGGTGCCAGTTGTCAGGGGCTCCTTTTTCACGAGCTTAAATTCCCCGGCATTCAGGTGGTTTTAGAGTTCTGGCCCTCTGCAAAGCTCTGTGCCAAACGCAGGAAAAGACAAAGTCTTCAAGGTTACATGCTTCGTTTATTAGTTCTTATCTTACAGTTTTCTCAGTGTCCAAAAGGTGTTTGCCACGGCTCGGACATCTGGTGACTCCCCCGTCTCTGGGCTGTCCTTATCTTTTATACTAATTGCTACGTATTCTTTATTTACTATTTCTTACCAATGTCTATCACTATTACTAAAAAGGTCATCTTTACTCTGACCCAATCCTCACTAACTACTTTGTGCCAACGTCACTGCAGAAATGGAGTGAGGGAACAAGAAGGAAGAAGAAGGGGACAACACCCTAAATTCTCCATCTTGCCCCATTCACTTCAATGCCAAAAATCCCAAACCCACTGGTTTTTCACCCTGTGATATACTAAACTACTATTTTTCACACTCTTGTGGCCTGCAATGCTTCCTGCAGTGCAAGAAGCCTCTCCCATGGACTGAAATCAAATCCAGTGTCTCTCTGAGCTCTGGGCTCTGGGCTGGGGTCCCAGACCCCCCTGCCCAGGTCCCTGACCCTCCAGGGCAACCAAAGGAATGCCCTGGACTCCAACAAAAGGCTCTATTTTTTAGGGGACAAATACCATCTAGAGCCTGTGATAACTCTAAAAGTGGGTCCCCAAGAAGAAGAATTAGAATTTGTGGTAGATACAGGGGCAGAAAGAACCTGCCTGCTAAATGTACCAAAAGGTTATAGTGTGAGTAAAGATACTGCAAAAGTAACAGGGGCAAAAGGAGAAACTTTTACAGTTCCAGTCATTAAAGATGTAGTAATTGAAGGGGAAACTAAAATTTGGGTGGGAGATGTTTTATTGGTCCCAAAGGCAGGTAGCAACTTACTAGGAAGAGACTTACAAGTGAAATTAGGAATAGGGGTTATACCAGAAGATGGGAAAATGACAGCTAAAGTTTTAAAATTAGGCCAAGAGGATGAAGAAAAAATTAACAAGGAAGTTTGGGATGGGGAAGGAAATAGGGGAGGATTAAATATTGACCCTATAAGTGTTACAATAGAGAGAGAAGATTGTCCCAAACGTGTACATCATCACCCCATATCTTTAGGACGGGAAGGTTTGAAGCCAGTAATAGAAGGACTAATAAAGGATGGGACACTAGAACCTTGCATGTCTCCCCATAATACCCCTATTCTCCCAGTAAAGAAGCCTGATGGGAGTTATAGACTAGTACAAGATTTAAGGGAGGTTAACAAAAGAACTCGGTCTCGTTATCCAGTGGTACCCAATCCCTGTACACTTCTAAGTAAAGTTCCACCCCAGCATCAGTGGTTTAGTGTAGCGGATCTTAAAGATGCTTTTTGGGCCTGTCCACTAGCCAAGGAGAGCCGAGATATCTTTGCCTTTGAATGGGAGGATCCAAAAACTGGAAGAAAGCAGCAATTAAGATGGACGAAATTACCGCGGGGGTTCACAGAGTCTCCAAACTTATTTGGGCAAGCTTTAGAAAAAATACTGCAAGCCTTCTCCACTCCTCCTAGAATACAAATTATCCAATATGTGGATGATCTTTTACTATCTGGGGAAGATGAAGCTGAAGTTAGAGAAGCTAAAATAAAACTTTTAAATTTTCTTGGAAAAAAAGGATTAAGGGTATCAAAAGGGAAACTGCAATTTGTAGAACCAGTGGTAAAATATCTTGGACACTTGATAAGTAAGGGTAGTCGAAGGCTCAATCCAGAGAGAATTGCAGCAATTTTATCCCTTCCACCTCCCTCTTCAAAGAGGGAAATTAGAAAACTACTCAGATTATTGGGATATTGTAGATTATGGATTGAGGGGAACACACAGGCAGTAAAATTTTTGTATGAAAAGTTGACAGAGGGAGATAATATAAAATGGACCAAGGAAGATGATGATAAATTAGAAAAATTGAAGTTAAAACTGGCCTCAATACCAGCTTTAAGCTTACCTTCACTAGAAAAACCCTTTCATCTGTATGTGAATGTAGAAAAGGGGGTAGCTCATGGAGTTCTGGTCCAGGAGTGGGGAGGAGTAAAGAGACCAGTAGCTTATTTATCAAAGATGTTGGACCCAGTGAGCCACGGCTGGCCAGTGTGTATTCAAGCGATAGCAGCCACTGCAATCCTGGTAGAAGAAAGTCGTAAACTTACTTTTGGAGGTAAACTAATTGTGTGCACACCTCATGTGGTTCGAAATGTGTTAAATCAGAAAGCTGAAAAATGGTTGACAGACTCTAGAATGTTAAAATATGAAGCAATCTTGATAGATAGTGATGATCTGACATTAGAAGTAAACAGAAGTTTAAATCCAGCTCAATTCTTATATGGAGAACCAGTAGATAAGCTAATACATAATTGTTTAGAAATTATCCAATACCAAACAAAAGTTTGAGGGGATCTTGAAGAACAAGCCCTTTCAGAAGGGGAAATAATCTATGTGGATGGTTCTTCCAGATGTCTACAAGGAAAAAGAATGTCAGGGTATGCAGTAGTTGATGGAAAAAAACATGCAAACTATTGAAAAAGGAAATTTACCTTCAAACTGGTCAGCTCAAACTTGTGAATTATATGCTCTAAAAAAGGCACTGGAATATTTAGCACACAAGAAAGGAACTATATATACTGATTCGAGGTATGCTTTTGGAGTAGTACATACTTTTGGAAAAATTTGGGAAGAAAGATGATTACTTAACTCAAGAGGAAAAGGATTAGTGCATGAGGGACTCATTTTAGAGATTTTAGAGGCATTAAAACTCCCTGAAGAAATAGCTATAGTACACATTAAGGGACACCAAAGAGGACTGACCCCAGAAATAAGAGGAAATAATTTAGCAGATCAGGAAGCTAAGGATGCAGCAGAAAATGGAGCTGAAAGAGTTATGTTAATATTAACTCCAAATGAGGAAAAATTGGAAATCCCAAAGTTTAGTGAAGCAGAGAAAAAAGAATTAAACAAGATAGGAGAACAGGCTGAATCGGGGAAATGGAAACTTCCTGATGGAAGACAATTACTTAATAAAATACTGGCTAGAAAAATATTAGAAGATATGCATCAGAAAACCCACTGTGGGACTCAGGCCTTGTGTGATCATTTTTTAAGGAACTATGGATGCATTATGATTTTTGGAGTAGCAAAGCAAGTTACTGAAAAATGTATAACTTGCCAAAGGATAAACAAAAAGGTAATGAGAAAAACAACATTAGGAGGTAATGAGTTAGCTCTTTGACCATTTCAAAGTATCCAAGTAGATTTTACTGAACTTCCTCAAGTACAAAGATGGAAGTATTTATTAGTAATAACAGACCATTTAACTCATTGGGTAGAAGCAGTTCCCACTGCCGAGGCCTCAGCCAACATGGTAAGATCCTTTTAGAACAGATTATTCCCAGATACGGAATGGTTAATAGAATAGACTCAGACAGAGGAATGCATTTTACGTCAAAACTGTTACAACAGATAATTCAATCTTTAGGGATAAAATGGGAGCTGCATACCTGTTGGAGTCCAGGGCATTCCTTTGGTTGCCCTGGAGTGTCAGGGACCTGGGCAGGGGGGTCTGGGACCCCAGCCCAGAGCCCAGAGCTCAGAGAGACACTGGATTTGATTTCAGTCCATGGGAGAGGCTTCTTGCACTGCAGGAAGCATTGCAGGCCACAAGAGTGTGAAAAATAGTAGTCTAGTATATCACAGGGTGAAAAACCAGTGGGTTTGGGATTTTTGGCATTGAAGTGAATGGGGCAAGATGGAGAATTTAGGGCGTTGTCCCCTTCTTCTTCCTTCTTGTTCCCTCACTCCATTTCTGCAGTGACGTTGGCACAAAGTAGTTAGTGAGGATTGGGTCAGAGTAAAGATGACCTTTTTAGTAATAGTGATAGACATTGGTAAGAAATAGTAAATAAAGAATACGTAGCAATTAGTATAAAAGATAAGGACAGCCCAGAGACGGGGGAGTCACCAGATGTCCAAGCCATGGCAAACACCTTTTGGACACTGAGAAAACTGTAAGATAAGAACTAATAAACGAAGCATGTAACCTTGAAGACTCCGTCTTTTCCTGTGTTTGACACAGAGCTTTGCAGAGGGCCAGAACTCTAAAACCACCTGAATGCCGGGGAATTTAAACTCCTGAAAAGGAGCCCCCGACAACTGGCACCCCATATGGGACAGAAACACATACCCCATGGCATCCACAGAATTCTGGTCGTGTAGAAAGGATGAACCAGGCTTTAAAGAGAACTTTGACCAAATTAATGGTTGAAACCCAAATGTCATGGGTACAATGGCTAACTTTGGCCTTACTGAGGATCCGAACACAACCCAGGTCAGACCTGGGAGTGTCACCCTATGAAATGATGTTTGGGTTACCCTTTTTAACCACCCAACATGAAAATGCTACCTATGAGGTAGGGGAAATGAGCGTTAAAAGATACGTTAACACCATTGCAAAAACTCTTAAGAATTTACGGTTGAAAGGAATAATCCCTCAAACCACACCCTTAGACGTTAAAATCTATAATGTTCATCCAGGGGAATGAGTGCTAGTAAAAACCTGGAAAGAACAGTCTTTAACTGCTCAATGGGAAGGTCCTTTTCAGGTATTGCTGACGACTGAGGCTGTGATCCGGACCAAGGAACGAGGGTGGATCCATGCCAGCAGAATCAAAAGACCTGTGGATGAACCTAAGGAGTGGACGATTGCATCTGAACTGGGTGATACAAAACTGATTCTTAAACGGGAACTGGGTAGTAATGAACTGGGAAGACCCAAATGGTCCAAGAAACATACACAGGATCACACCTAATTGGGAGATAAGGCCAAGCTTATATCAGTGGTTTCAAGTACTGCCTGGACAAGCTTTGAGAAGCCTCCAATACCCTCCTTGGGGAGGAATACTTCCACTCCAAACAGGAGGATCAGGACTGTTTCGGACAGAGAACTCTTGTATTCACGCCTTAGCCTGTGATTTATACAAGGAGGAAGAGGAGTTGCAACTTCCATCAGTGCCAGACCAAATACCCTGTTTGATCCACTGTTAAGGGTTAAGTCTCTTGAATTTTTCCCCCCCCAAGTTGCTAGGAGACTAAAGACTAAGTGCTTAACCTGAACAAAAGGAAAAAAAAGCCCCGGGGAAGAGAAGGCTGGGGGTGGGGGGTCAGTCGTCTCTGGTCTTCCTGGGAGAGCAGCGTCTTCCGGGGAGAACAGCGTGCGGCTCATCGGCTGGCGGCCTGAAGTCCGGGGGTGATGGAGAAGTCTGGCTCTGGGAATTCTACCATCACTTGGAGCGCCCAGGAAAGTCAGAATTTCTTCACTGTCCTGCTGGATTTTGGGTGAGCCTGGGCCCCGCCGCTGCAGCTTCTCTGGCACTGCCACCTCTGCCTGCCAGGACACCCCCTGCCTGCGGAGGACAGTCCACCTCGCCCGGCTTCCAGCCATCAGCGCCGGAGCCTCCACCGTTTTGCCCTCGGGGTTCTTAGTTCTGTTCTACTATTGTTATAATTACTGTTGTTTTTTTTCTCGTCTGTCCTGTTATATTTATTAGTAAAGTACTGTTATTCCTTTTCACCATAGCTCTGACTGAAAAGTTTCTTTAATCTTCCAAATTATAATAACACAGAGGGAAGGATTCGAGCTCCTCATTTCCTGGAGAGGCCTGCCCCTCCATAGCAGACACCTGTCTTTTCAAACCAAGACAGATTTTGGCGCCCATATCGTGGGGCATTGAGAGAAAAGGAATAACAGTTCTTAAGTGCCTACATTGTTGTGTACTGGACATCATGTGGTCTGGCCTAACCTGGTTTGGGTGGCATGTGGTGGCGGCCGTATTTCTCCCATTTGCAGGCCCTTTTCTAAACATGGGCCCTGTAACTAAAGTTACTGTGGCTGTCATCCACTTCACTATATGGGTTAACAAAGTGAGGAAATCGTGGATTTTTAATTTCCTCTGGAAGGCAGGCACATGGATTCAGGGTTATCATACACTAACAGTGTGTTTCTGGGGTTACTTTAACAATGGTAGCTACTGTGAAGAAATGATACCGGGGGAAATTTTTTCACAACCCTTCACCCAGCTCTTTGGGCCTACCCCACCAGTCTTTGAAGGCTTCAAATCTCTGAATGTTAATGACATCATACAGTGGCTGGTGTTGCTGGTATGCCTGTTCTGTTTAGCATTTAGAGATAAGGGGAGACTGACCTGGATAACCACCCTGATACCTACCCTAGAGAATAAGGATTCAGCCCCACAGCCTGAGCCCATCCCACAGCCTGACACTGTCCCGCAGCCTGCCTCAGGAACAAACCACCCAGATTTGGTGAAGGAGATAGGTGAGATGCTCAGGGAGTACCTTTCCCCTGTAGTAGCCTCATTAGCCCCAGCTGGTGGGAAACCCTCCCCCTGCCCCGACAAAGGAGAGTCTGATGGTGCAGCAGCAGAACCCACAGACGTTACAACCGTCCAGGTTCCAGCTGAACCACAGGGGCAGCCACAGACAGCAGCAGTGGCCCCTGTGGAAACAAAGAAGTATAAGGTAAAATCAGAGCACCCAGGCAACAAGGATAAGAAAGGAGGGCCCTCACAACCCGGGGGGGAGTCAGAGGTTGAGATCATCACTGAGTCCCTGACATATGAAAGTCTCCGTAATCTGCAAAAAGATCTTGCACAACGGGGACGTGAGGCTTATACAACCTGGTTACTTCGGGTCTGGGACCTTATAGGTACGGGTGTGCAACTAGATAATAGTGAGGCAAGGAATTTGGGACCCTTGACCCAGGACTCAGGTGTGAATCAAGTATTCGTAAGGGAGCCAGGGCCCCTTTCCCTTTGGGAGCGGCTTTTAATGAGTGTACGGGAGAGGTTTGTCCACAGAGACAGAATTCAGGAGCACCATCATAGAATGCGCTGGAAGACCCTTGAGGAGGGGATCCAACACCTGAGAGAAGTGGCAGTATTGGAGGTACTCTTTGGGAGGGGTGGACAGCATGATAATGACCCCGACAAAGTCAGGTGCACAGGGCAAATGCTGTGGAATCTGGCAACTCTAGGACCATCTCAATACGCCACATACATTGCAACAATTCATCCTGATAACAACCGAGAGACAGTGGGTTCTGTAGCCAACAAGCTTAGAAATTATGAGAGTATGATCAGTGGCCCAATGCAGGCTCAGGTCTCTGCTGTGGCTAAGGAACTCAGGGAAAAGATGGAGGAGGTGACAGAGGAAATAAGGGAGGTGAGGGAGGAGATGAGGAGGAACAGTTCCCATGTGGCACCCGTGAGAGTTACAGGCCCCAGATTCAGAGCTCAACATCCCCCAGCTAGAGAAAGAGGGTACACCCCACGAGCTGACCTGTGGTACTTCCTGCGTGACCACGGAGAGGACATGGGAAGGTGGGATAGGAAACCCACTTCTGCCCTGGCAGCACGGGTGCGTGAGCTCAAGGAGAGAAACACTAACCGAGGGGGTTCCACTAAGATGAAGGTAGCCTCAACATCACATGACCAGGCTGCCAGGTATTATAGAAGTGAGGATGATATGTCAGATCCCTGTGAAGGAACCTCTACCTTGTATGCCCAGGAAGGGAATAAAGACCGGTGCTAGGGGGGCCCTGCCTCTAGCCAGGGAGAGGCACGGGAAAACCGGGTCTATTGGACGGTGTGGATCCGATGGCCTGGCACATCAGAGCCACAGAAATATGAAGCTTTAGTTGATACTGGTTCTCAGTGTACCCTGATACCATCAGAATTTGTGGGGACAGAACCTGTTTCCATTGCTGGGGTGACGGGGGGATCACAGGAATTGACTCTGCTGGAAGCCGAGGTGAGCCTGACCGGGGAGGAGTGGCAGAAACATCCAATTGTGACTGGCTCAGGGGCCCCGTGTATTTTGGGCATAGACTTCCTCCGGAATGGTTATTACAAAGACTCTAAAGGACTCAGGTGGGCTTTTGGAATAGCAGCTGTGGAGGCAGAGGGCATTAAGAAATTGAATGGCTTGCCTGGACTGTCAGAGAACCCATCTGCAGTAGGACTTCTAAAGGTAGAAGAGCAGCGAGTTCCAGTTGCCACCTCGACAGTGCACCGCCGACAGTATCGGACAAATCGAGATGCCGTGATCCCCATCCACAAGATGATTCAGGAGCTGGAGAGCCAAGGGGTGGTCAGCAAAACCCACTCACCCTTCAACAGCCCCATCTGGCCTGTGCGCCAGTCTGACGGAGAATGGAGATTGACTGTGGACTACCGTGCCTTGAACGAAGTGACTCCACCATTGAGCGCTGCTGTGCCGGACATGCTGGAACTCCAGTACGAGCTGGAGTCCAAGGCAGCAAAATGGTATGCCACAATTGACATTGCTAATGCATTTTTCTCCATTCCTCTGGCTGCAGAATGCAGGCCTCAGTTTGCTTTCACCTGGAGGGGCGTGCAGTACACCTGGAACCGACTGCCCCAGGGGTGGAAACACAGCCCCACCATCTGCCATGGACTGATCCAGGCTGCACTGGAAAAGGGTGAGGCTCCAGAGCACCTACAGTATATCGATGACATCATTGTGTGGGGGAACACGGCAATGGAAGTGTTTGAGAAAGGAGAGAAGATCATCCGAATTCTCCTGGAAGCCGGTTTTGCCATCAAGCAGAGCAAGGTCAAGGGACCTGCCCGAGAGATCCAGTTCCTGGGAGTAAAGTGGCAAGATGGACGGCGGCAGATTCCCACTGAGGTCATCAATAAGATCACTGCAATGTCCCCACCAACCAGCAAAAAGAGACACAAGCTTTCCAAGGCGCTATAGGATTCTGGAGGATGCACATTCCTGAGTACAGCCAGATTGTGAGCCCTCTCTACCTGGTCACCCGCAAGAAGAACGATTTCCACTGGGGCCCTGAACAGCAACAAGCCTTTGCCCAGATCAAGCAGGAGATCGCTCATGCAGTGGCCCTTGGCCCAGTGAGGACGGGACCAGATGTGAAGAACGTGCTCTACTCCGCAGCCGGGAACAATGGCCTGTCCTGGAGCCTTTGGCAGAAGGTGCCTGGGGAGACTCGAGGCCGACCACTGGGATTTTGGAGCCAAAGCTACAGGGGGTCTGAAGCCAATTACACCCCAACAGAGAAGGAAATCTTGGCTGCCTATGAAGGAGTTCAAGCCGCCTCAGAGGTGATTGGCACAGAAGCACAACTCCTGCTGGCACCCCAACTACCAGTGCTGGGGTGGATGTTTAAAGGAAAGGTTCCCTCCACCCATCATGCCACCAACGCCACATGGAGCAAATGGATTGCCCTCATCACTCAGCGCGCCCGCATTGGAAACCCAAATCGCCCTGGGATTTTAGAGATAATTACAAACTGGCCGGAAGGTGAGAACTTTGGTCTCACAGGTGAAGAGGAGCAGGAACAAGTGACACGTGCTGAAGAAGCTCCACCATACAACCAACTGCCAGCAGAAGAAACACGCTATGCTCTTTTCACTGACGGTTCCTGCCGCATCATTGGGATGAACCGGAAGTGGAAAGCAGCTGTATGGAGCCCCACACGACAGGTTGCACAAGCCACTGAAGGAGAAGGTGGGTCAAGCCAACTTGCTGAACTCAAAGCTGTTCAACTGGCCCTGGACATTGCTGAAAGAGAGAAGTGGCCAAAGCTCTACCTCTACACTGATTCGTGGATGGTAGCCAATGCTCTGTGGGTTTGGCTGGACAGGTGGAAAAAGGCCAATTGGCAGCGTAGGGGAAAGCCAATCTGGGCTGCAGATGAGTGGAAGGACATTGCCACTCGGGTAGAGAAGCTACCTGTCAAAGTCCGCCATGTAGATGCCCATGTCCCCAAGAGTCGGGCTAATGAGGAGCACCGGAACAACGAGCAGGTAGATCAGGCTGCAAAGATAGAGGTGTCAAAGATAGACTTAGATTGGCAACACAAGGGAGAGTTGTTCCTAGCTCGATGGGCCCATGATGCCTCAGGCCATCAGGGTAGAGATGCCACCTATAAGTGGGCACGAGACCGAGGGGTGGATCTAACTATGGACAGTATTTCTCAGGTTATCCATGACTGTGAGACGTGTGCTGCCATCAAGCAGGCCAAGCGGGTGAAGCCGCTATGGTATGGCGGGCGATGGTCCAAGTATAAGTACGGGGAAGCCTGGCAGATTGACTACATCACCCTTCCCCAAACCCGCCAAGGCAAGCGCTATGTGCCTGACCATGCTGGAAGCCACCACTGGATGGTTGGAGACCTACCCTGTGCCCCATGCTACTGCCCGAAACACCATCCTAGGCCTTGAAAAGCAAATCCTGTGGAGACATGGTACCCCTGAGAGGATTGAGTCTGACAACGGGACTCATTTCAAGAACAGCCTTATAAACACCTGGGCTAGAGAACATGGCATTGAGTGGGTGTACCATATTCCTTATCATGCGCCAGCAGCCGGGAAAGTTGAACGATGCAATGGCCTGCTTAAAACAACGTTGAAGGCACTGGGTGGGGGGACTTTCAAGAACTGGGAGAATAATTTAGCAAAAGCCACCTGGTTAGTGAACACTCGAGGTTCTACCAACCGAGCAGGCCCCGCCCAATCTGAGCCCCTGGGAACAAGAGATGGAGATAAAGTTCCAGTAGTACACATGAGAGGAATGCTGGGAAAAACTGTTTGGATTAATTCTGCCTCCAGCAAAGACAATCCCGCTCCTGGGGTTGTTTTTGCTCAGGGACCTGGCTGTACATGGTGGGTGATGCAAAAGGATGGTGAGACCCGCTGCATACCTCAAGGGGACCTTGTTTTTCGGTGAACACTGTGACTGTGTCTGTATTTATATTCACATGTATATATATGTATATCATTTAAAGGTTTAAATTCAATATAATATGTTGGTGTGGGAAAAAATTCGGGGTGGATAATGTTAAGGGTTAAGTCTCTTGAATTTCCCCCCCCCCAAGTTGCTAGGAGACTAAAGACTAAGTGCTTAACCTGAACAAAAGGAAAAAAAAGCCCCGGGGAAGAGAAGGCTGGGGGTGGGGGGTCAGTCGTCTCTGGTCTTCCTGGGAGAGCAGCGTCTTCCGGGGAGAACAGCGTGCGGCTCATCGGCTGGCGGCCTGAAGTCCGGGGGTGACGGAGAAGTCTGGCTCTGGGAATTCTACCATCACTTGGAGCGCCCAGGAAAGTCGGAATTTCTTCACTGTCCTGCTGGATTTTGGGTGAGCCCGGGCCCCGCCGCTGCAGCTTCTCCGGCACTGCCACCTCTGCCTGCCAGGACACCCCCTGCCTGCGGAGGACAGTCCACCTCGCCCGGCTTCCAGCCATCAGCGCCGGAGCCTCCACCGTTTTGCCCTCGGGGTTCTTGGTTCTGTTCTACTATTGTTATAATTACTGTTGTTTTTTTTCTCGTCTGTCCTGTTATATTTATTAGTAAAGTACTGTTATTCCTTTTCACCATAGCTCTGACTGAAAAGTTTCTTTAATCTTCCAAATTATAATAACACAGAGGGAAGGATTCGAGCTCCTCATTTCCTGGAGAGGCCTGCCCCTCCATAGCAGACACCTGTCTTTTCAAACCAAGACATCCACCCAAATACCAAACGTGCTAGCTAAGTTAAATGTAAATGTTTAGATTGTGGGAAGAATTGGTATTGTAGTTCACACAATCGACGCTCTCGTTGCAGGAAGTGCCAAAGGCCAAATCGATCTCCTATCCAAGTAGAATTTGAAGAAACTGAAATAATAACTTTGTTTTGTGGATGGGAATTATTAGTGCCTGTTGAATGGGAGATACCTGAAGAACAGTGGGAAACGACAGTTAAGGAGTGTCAGAAATGATTTGTCTGGAAATTAGCTAAGAGGAAGTGACAAGGAAATAGAGGGCAAGACCAGATTGGCCTCTGTATTCCTCAAACCAAGAAGGTCAAATACACCTGCTGTGGGTTGCAATCCCATAGGCATGGGAGGTGGGAGTATAAGCCATACTGGACCTCTGTTACTCCTTTTTTCTGTCACTCAGTTTTTGTCTTTTCCCTTTTGGGATATCAACAAGGCCATCCTATAGGTGTTACCAAAAGCTGTACATGGAAAGACACCGAGGTTCTTTTTTCATTTCTCACACTCATGTCAACAGTCACTGTTATAACCCATCCAAATTAGGCAATTGCATACATAAAGGGAAGAAGTACTGGATTGCAGAGAACTTAGGAACAAGTGGTAGCAGGATGGGAAGTCAATGCCCAAAAGAGGAGAGATGGATTTGTTTTACCTACATTACTGGGCAAAAAGCACCGGATTTAGTAAAAGAGCAGTTGATAAGCAAAAAGGCTAAGTCAGTAAAACCACCTAAGCCTGTGCCAATTTCGATCAACGATTTGTATACCAAACTTAAACAGCAATTAGAAAAAGAAATAGATATCTCAAGGATGGGTAGAAATCAGTTTGTGGAATTAGGAGAAAGAATAAGTAAGGAACTTAACATAACCAATTGTTGAGTCTGTGGAGGGGCTTTGATGTCAGAAGAATGGCCATGGAAAGGCAGCAGCTTAGGCCCAATTGAGCTTCTAAAATGGAACCAAGCAAGTACAAGTGGAGAAAACAGACCAGAAGAGTGGATTTTAAGCTCAACAGTGATAGGGGAAGAATGTCTCTGGTGCACTGGGAAAAGGTTCCTTCATGAAGTAGGAAAAACACCCTGTAAAAGATATAAGGTTAGTGATGGAACTTCTGTATGGTGGGTCCCAGAAGAACCAACCGTGTATTGGACCCAAGAAAAAGCAAAAAAAGTGAATTGTAAGTATGATAACAAAATAAAACTTTTTCAATGTAATGATACAGGTAAAAATCCTTACTATGGCATCCCAGAAATTTCCAAATTTTGGGAGAATATAGATCAACAAAAATGTAACTATTAGAAAGCTCCAGATGGCTTATTTTAGATATGTAGAAAAAGAGCATACCCAAAACTCCCCTCTCAGTGGAAAGGGAGCTGCACTCTGGGAATTATACAGCCAGGATTTTTTCTTTTACCAGGACCTGATGGGGATCGATTAGGGATACCAGTTTATGAGGATCTAAAGAGAAACAAAAGAGAATTGATTGGAGGATTCCAAAAATGGGGAGATGAGGAATGGCCCCCTGAACGCATACTGGAAACATATGGGCCAGCCACCTGGGCACAAGATGGGAGTTGGGGATATCGAACCCCAATTTATATGCTAAATCGTATTATAAGACTTCAAGCTGCTGTAGAGATAATAACAAACAAAACTGGTCAGGCAATGGAATTAATATCAAGGCAACAAACCCAAACAAGAGCGGGTGTGTATCAGAATAGGTTGGCTTTAGACTATCTATTAGCTGAAGAAGGGGGTGTTTGTGGAAAGTTCAATACATCAGATTATCGTTTAAAAATAGATGACAATGGAGATGCCGTCCTGGACATAATCAATGATATCAGAAAAATTGCCCACGTACCAGTTCAAAAGTGGCAATCAATGCTAAATACTAGCTGGTGGGATAATGTGTTAGGAAGAGAATAGTAGAAAAAGTTAGGCTTCTTCCTTTTATGTGCTACAGCTGGTGTACTATTTCTTCCTTGTTTGATCCCCTGTTTCATTCGGCTCATCACCAGTGTAGTACAAGGCATGCAATTAGTGAACATTGACCAAAAGTTGCCTACAACAACAACACCACAAAGAATTATGGTGTTAAAGAAACAAAATAATATAGAAGACCCCTTCAAACAAGCGAGATTGATTTGTGAAAAAAAAAAAGAGTGAATAATGAAAGCTAGAAAACAATGAATATTGCTCGAGCCAAATTAATTATAAAAAGAAAGAGGGAGGATTGTGAAAAGTGCATATTATATGGCTCTACGCAAGATATTTATATATGTGTTGTGTTGTGTTGATTGTTGGTGTTGTATTAATAGTTTGATAGTATGGCAAATGTAGTTTTGTAGTTAAAATGTAGTTTTTATGTACTAACCACAGGAAAACATAAATCTTTCAGAGAAAAAAGAATTTACTACCTCCTTATCAGAAGAGACCAACTCCTCCTATCTCTCTCAGCCTTGAGGATGCCATAGAGATTTAAAAAAAAAAAAAAAATTCTGTTATAAATGAAATTCACCAAATTCAGTTTATCAAAAATTTGGAATTTATTGAGAGACAAAAATTACAGTCTCGGTTAGCCACAATCAAAAGGACAGCGTCGAGCCCGGGGTCGCCGCTGGGTGAACTCGGATAGCAGACTCTGTCAGCCTGTTACCCCCCCAAAGTTCACATTTTTGGTCTGCAGCAGTCTCTTTTTATACACTGGATCGTGGAGAGAGGTCCGGGAATGTGACGGTCTTCCCCTCAGGGCATAGGTAGGTGCTGTAATCGGGGTTTGAATAGACCGGTAGAGGAAGACAATGCTGCTGATGTTCGGGTCTGGGTGCGTTATGAAGATGTAAATTTCATCGGAGACTCGTGGAGATGTCTATCTGCAGCAATCATCTTGGTCTCCAGACTTCTATCTTTGGTTTCCGTCGTTCTTTGTATCCTTTTCAGAGATTTCCGGCAGCTGTTGTCTCCTCTCCCTCCTTTCCGGTAAATCCAATCATTTATTTTCTCAGTGCCTCCGGGGTGTTTCCCCAGTCCGGGGGAATCTTCTTTTGTGCAGTGGCTTGTTTTATCCCGCATGTAAAACTTAAATGTATAACAGGGCAAACTACACAAACTCAGTCAGAAAATAATAAGGGTTGGCATTTACTTTCTTATACCAGCAAAGTCCAGCTTCTTTTATCCAATCGCATCTGTCCTCCTTTGTTTTTCCCCAGTATCCCTGGGGAGGCTCTGGCTGCCAAATTTTAGATTTATTATTTGAATTTACAGTTAGTGTAGATAGGCATGGGGTGTATCCCACTATCTCGTTGTAAACATCCCCTTCCCTGCTTATGCAAATTGTCCCTATGACCCGTTCGTCTAGGGTCCACCCCCCTGGCCGAGATAATGTTTTTAGGATCTCATTATCCCACCTTAGCAACTGCTCAGGGGTCAAACTTTCACCCTTCCAGGGCCACCTTTCTGCTGATTTCAATCCCCCACAAATCCAACAATTTGTTAATCCTAATTCGGTGGCAATCTCCTGCACTAGATCCAGGAAGAGATTTTTACTGGGGGTGGATAAGCTCCAATCGTCAGATTGCTTTTCTAGCTGTTCATATTGTTCGCTCAGAGTTCTCATCCTTTCTTGCTCCATCCTTCTTTTCTTAGCAGCCAACTCTTGTTGTTTAATTTCCAAAGCTACCTTCTGTATTTTATTCTCTGGGTCCAACCCTTCTTCATCTTTTGAAAAACAGAATATCTTATCCAACCCCAAACATACCCTTTCATCATTTTCACCCAGCATATCCAATAGAATTGGCCCCCCAATTGAGGTTGCAGTTTGGAGTTTCCTATTTTGTCCTACCCAGTATGTCTTCCCATTTAGGGTGCACATTCCTAACTTCTTTTTATCATAGCACAACTGGTTAACTTTTAGGTACCCCACAAAGGTGCTTTCCTTCTTCCCTCCAACCCAGACAGTTTTATTGCATTCGTTACAAATAGGAATCAAAGGGAGTCCATTTACCTCTCTTTTCTTCCTAAGCATCGCCATCGGGGGGTAAGATTCATGCAATTTTATCCCCTTCACCAATTTGCCATTTTCCCCACTTTGTACCGTCGACCTGTTTACTTGCACCCTGGGTTCCACAATTCCATACTCGGCATCTACCGGAGGAATTTCATGGGAATTAATTCCCTTCTCCGCCTTCTCCTTGAGGTTGAGGAGGCCATTCGTGGGGTACACGGCTAGACTCAGGATCATCAGGGTTACCCACAGGCATATCCCTCTGCCCAACCCTTCGCCCGTTGGGTTGCCTCCAGCGGCGGGGTAAACCATCTTCTTGGCAGCAGGGATATTCTTCCGGGTCCCTTCCAGTACTCTTCTGAGCGTAACGCCTCGTGTACTGTTCCCAACTTGTTATTTTAATTATTGGGGCCCCACAGGGTACTTTCAAGGTCCTCCTATGTCGCAGTGTCCGAATCGCGTGTTAATCACGCTGCAATAGCTAGCTCAGTCCACTAGATGTCACTGCAGCAGCGTGGAAAGGCGAAGGGGCTAGGGCAGCAAGCCTGCTTTCCTGCCCTGAGAGCTCCAAATCTTCGCCAGCGACGGCACGGAGATGAAGCAGCAACCTTGGCAGCTGGAAGAAAGCTGGACTCCTTGGGCAGGTTTTAAAAATGAGGTTTTATTGGAGAGGAGAGCGGCCCGAGGGCTCTCTCCTCTGACCTGCTGCCCAGAAGAGACCCCGGGCCAGGGGTGCACGAGCTTTTTAAAGTGGGGTGGAAACGGGGGTAGCTGACAACCGGTTCAGCCAGTCACAACAACGGGGGGTGTAACTGGGGGTGTGAACTTCACAACAGGGGGCCAACCACAAAAGATGGGAGGGAATTCCAAGGGCACCAGCCTATCACTCGACCCCCTCCCTGGAGTTTTCCAGAAGCCAGGGAAGGTATCCAAAGTGACAGACAGGTCGACCACGAGGAGAGGGGGAAGGGAGTGACAAAGACAGGTGCAGGGGAGGATTGATTGACAGAAAACATCTGTTTAAGCAACTTAACTCATAAGGGGGAAACCAGCACAGAACACAGGGGTATACAGTGAACTAAATCATTACAAAAGTAACTCAAAAATCTTACAAAAATAACTTAATAACTTAATAAAACAAGTCTCACACCACTACATCTCCCCCTTTTTTGTTTTTTTCAAGAGGAGTGGGACTGGAACAGAGGAGGGTGGTATTGCTGATGCTGTGTCGGGTACCCCAGTCCATGTTCTTCTTCCTCTGGATTTTGTCCTTCGTCTTCTGGGGTCCCCTCCAGCACCTCTTCCAACTCCAGTCCTTCCTCCTCATGGTCCTCTTCTGATATGGTGACATGGTTAACTGTGGGGGAGTGTGAGGTGGCAGAAACCAAATTATACAACATCTTTTTTAGTAAACCGAACGCAAGTACAATCAATAACAAAACAAACAAACAAAGCAACACAGTCTTTATGATGGAGGAAACCCAGCCGGAGATTCCCCAGTTGGTAAAGAGTCCGCTCAGCCAGTCGTCTGTTTCTCTTTTTATGTTGTTCACCATCTCCCGCATCTGTCGGATGGCAGTGTGGACGTCCTCGGCTTTTGGTGACAGGTTCGCCCACACATTTGCTTTTGGTTGCGGGACCAGCCATCCGACAACTGGGAGACACAGGCTGAGTGTTATCAGGGCTCCGAGGGTTAGATGGAACTTCCTCGGAGCGGGGAATCCGGCTCAGGTTGCCGCCCTGTAGAAAACTAAAAGACACTAAACACAAAGTTACGCGAGTGGGGAACAGTCAGGGAAGGGTAACTCCGCCCAATGTTGTAGTTGGGGTTTTCTCTTCCGCCTCCACGCTGCTTCTGCTACCTGTGGACCGATTACTTTCTTGGATCCTGAGCCCTTAGGGACGTAGGGCTTCACCCACTTGGATGGAATCCACCTTGGTCCCGCGGGGGTGGACACGCAAGCGTATCCACGTCCCCACGTGACCAGGTCATGTGGCCCTTCCGTCCTCCCAGACTCAGGATCTCTGACCATGACCGGAGGCCTTTCTCGGATGGAAAACAGGGAGCTCGCCCCGAAGTGCCTTATGATTGGTGGATTGAGACTTTCAAAGGAACAATTTAAAAAGTTGATGGTAAAATGTGCCCTGGCCAGTCTGACTGCTGGTGTTTCTGCTTTGAGGACCCGCTGCTGTTGATGCAGAACTCTCTTGATGGTACCATGGGTCCTCTCGACCATGGCTTGACCCGTGGGGGAGTGGGGGATGCCGGTCTTGTGCTCCACCCCCCATTGCTGCAGGAAGCTGCAGAGCTCCCTGGACTTGTACCCTGGGCCGTTGTCGGTCTTGAGTTCCTTCGGGATGCCCAGGAAGGAGAAAGCGTGGATGAGGTGTTTAATGACATCCCCCGCTTTCTCCCCTGTGTGGGCAGAAGCGAACACAGCTCCGGAGAATGTGTCGATAGACACATGTATGTACTTTTGGCGGCCAAATTCTGGGAAATGTGTGACATCTGTCTGCCACACCTCACAGCTCCTCAGCCCCCGAGGGTTGACCCCCGCATGCAAGGTTGGGACTGCATTTCGGGAGCAGGATGGGCACGCGGCCACAATGGCCTTGGCCTGCTCCCGCGTTAGATGGAAGCGGCGAACAAGGCCAGGCGCGTTTTGGTGGAAAAGCTGGTGGCTGAGTTTCGCCTGCTCAAAGATGTTCGGCAGGGGGGCCATCTCGGCAGGGGCAGCAAGGGCATCTGCCTTCCTGTTTCCCTCCGCGACAAACCCCGGCAGATCTGTGTGTGACCTCGTGTGCATCACATAGAACGGCTGCTCTCGGTGGGAGACCAGTTTAACTAATTTCGAGAGCAACTCATATAAAGCAATGTTGGACACCTCCTGCAGGATGGCCTGTTCCGCTCTGGACACCACCCCCGCTACATACGCGGAGTCTGTTACTAAATTGAAAGGTTCAGGAAACCTCTCAAATGCCCTGACGACAGCGGCCAACTCAGCAACCTGAGGTGATCCTTCCACCTCAGCGACATCAGCCTCCCACTGCTGAGTTTGAGGGTCCTTCCAAGTCAATACTGACTTGTGAGACCTTCCGGACGCGTCAGTAAAAACTGTCAAGGCTTTGAGTGGCTTCCTGCTCTGAACCTCCTTTAAGGATAATGTGAATTTAACATCCTGATTAAAAATTTTGTGGGCTGGCCGATGAATAGAAATTTGCCCAGTAAAGGAGTCCAGTGCGAACTGCAGTGCTTCGTTTTCCTGCAGCAGGTGTTCCATCATTGACTTCGAAATTTGGCCCGATCTCAACCCAATTGGAATGTGAATACACACAAAGTCACAACCGGCTAATTCTCTGATCCGGAACCTTGCCTTCCGGATCAGCTCAGCTACCAACTCCTGTGGCCGGGTCATCCTTTTGGACCTCTGATGGCTCAGGAAGACCCACTCTATGATAGAGAGTGGATCTTTCCCTTCTCGGTCCTTTTTCGGGATGTCCTTCCACTGAAAGATCATCCCGTGGAGGTGCGGCAACTTTCCCAGGATAATAAATTTGAAAGGCAGCTCGGGGTCAAATCTGTGAGCTTGCCTTGAGGACATAGCATCCTGAATCCTCTCCAGAGCCTTTTCTGCTTCTGGGGTAAGCGCCCTAGGAGAACTGAGCTCCTCTCCCCCTTTCAATAAATTGAAAAGGGGGGCTGGGTCCTCGGTGGTCAAGCCTAGCCAAGGCCTTACCCAGTTCAAAGCCCCACACAGCTGGTGTACATCCGCGAGGGAACTTACCTTCGTTTTGATGGACAATTTTTGCGGTACAATGGACCGCTTTCCGATCTCCAGCCTGAGGTACTTCCAGGGTGGCATCCTCTGAACCTTCTCTTCTTGCAGCTCGAAACCTGCAGCAATCAATGCATCGATTGTCAGGTCAAGCGCATGTGTCAGCTCATCGTCAGTCGGAGCACACACCAGGACATCATCCATGTAGTGATGGATGATGGCCTGTCCCGCGGCTGCGCGGACAGGGGACAGCAAGGAGGCAACATACCACTGGCAGATAACCGGGCTGTTCTTCATCCCCTGAGGGAGTACCCGCCAGTGATAGCGCTTCCTTGGGGCTTCTCGGTTGATGGTGGGTACCGAGAATGCAAAGCGTGGGGCATCATCCGGGTGAAGAGGAATTTGAAAGAAGCAGTCTTTGATGTCTATAATTGCCAATTTCCAATTTTGGGGGAGCATAGTTGGGGAAGGCATTCCCGGTTGGAGAGATCCCATGTCCTCAATCACATTATTAATTTGTCGGAGGTCCTGGAAGGAGGCGCCACTTGTCTTTCCCCGGCTTTTGGATCACAAAAACCGGAGAATTCCAAGGGCTGTCAGTTTCCACTATGTGTCCCTTTTGTAATTGCTCCTCCACGAGCTCCTCGAGCGCTTTTAATTTCTGTTTAGAGAGCGGCCATTGCTCCACCCAAACTGGATTCTCAGTGAGCCAATTAAGTTTTTTGGTGGGGCGCTCTTCAATGGTCGCCGTGGAAATGTCCACTGAGGGGTTGGGTATGTCAATCTTGACCCCCCATTGAGCCATGAGATCCCTTCCAAGCAATGGTTCCTTGTAATTTAAAACAAAAGGGCGGATATTTGCCAATTGCCCTTTTGGCCCCTTAATTTGTACTACGCTCCTTGACTGTCTTGCCAATTGAAGCCCTCCAACACCCTGGACGTGTCCAGCCACGTCCTGCAAAGCCCAATGTGACGGCCAATCCCGGGCTGGCACAACAGTCACATCTGCCCCAGTGTCTAAAAGAGCAGTGATGTCAATTGATTCCCCACCCACCATAAATTTGCATGCTACCCGGGGCCTTTCCTCAGTGATGGCTTGCACAGGGCAAGCCACCGGGACCTTCGATGTATCATTTGGCCCCCGGGTAGGGATGATCTGTGCAATGATCTGTCCTTTCGGGAGAAAGGTCGGTGGATGGGTGCATCGCAGCCAGAGAACGAGGTTCCCAGGGTTGTTGACTGAAATCCCTGGGAGGATCTCGATCTCTTGCGGGGTGTACTTACAATCCCCGATGACGACAAGTTCCTTCCCTTGGACTGGCCAGGCACCTTGTTCCTTAATATCTACAGAAAGGAAGGTCCAATCCGTGGTGGTCAGGTGGACAGCTTTGGTGAGCTCCAACCTATAAGGTTTTTCCTTAGAAGATGTTATTACAATAGGTTTGGACAGGTCATGGTCAGTTTTGAAAGTCATATCAGGTGTGTCACGTCCGGTAAAAATGTCCTTTTCGGTTTTGGGCAGCATATCATCGGCGCTCTTCCTTTCCTTCCTCCCTCCCACTGCCTGGTCCACCCTATTTGTGTCATTGCGCCGGGTGGACCTGCGCTCCTCCCTTAGTTTAACTGGTGGGAGTTCTCGCCCGCTACTCCTGTTCTCCCACCTCCCCCGCCTCCCCCCTTTTTCTTTTTTAACAACTCAATGTCGTCCCTCAGTGGGCAATTGTTGGCCCAGTGTCCCGGCTCCCGACAGGTGATACACTTGTTTCTTTGGGGAGCATGCGGCTTGTGAACGCGTTCTTGCTGGGTGCCAGACATTGCAGCTATCCTTGGTGTTTTTTGTTTCCAGTCCTGATCATTCCCTTGCATGAAGGGGACCTTTAATTGACACACCCGGAGCATGTCCTGGATGGTCGGAGGAGGGTCCAAAGGGAGACTAAGAATTGCAGTCCTGCATAAATTGTTCGCATTTGCGAACACCATTTCCCTAAGGATTCCCTCTCTCACAGCCACTTCCGATACCTGGACTTCAATTGCCCGGGTGAGCCTTTCCACGAACTTGGTAAATGCTTCTTTGGTCCCCTGTATGATTTTATAATAAGGAATGACAGGACCATCTGGCACCATACTAAAGAATGCAGTCACTGCATGCTCCCTTATTACCATGAGGGCTTTGACTGGGATGCCCGATGCCTGGTCTGTTGGATCTGTCCACCTTCCCTCACCCATGAGGTGTTCCAGGGTGAGGGCATTCCCATTTTCATCGATTGCCGTCTCAGGATCGACCAGGAGACTCGGCAAGGCCGCCCTAAGCAGCTGCTTCCATGCTGCCTCCCACAACTTGAACTCCGTGGAGTCCATGAGACAGGAGAACAGCTGCCTAAGGTCTGCTGGAATGACAACAGCAGCTTCAAGATCAGAGCGGAGCAAGCCCCTAAAATAGGGACTGTCCCGCCCATAATCCCGATGGGCCTTGCATAGATCCCTGATGGTGGCCTGTGAAAATGGGTGGTGGATTGCTCGGACATTGTGCCCTCCTCGGGAGCCCTTGTAGGTGACTGGGGCTAATGAGGGAATAGAGGGAGGCAGCTGGGCCTCAGTAGACACAGGCTCCGGCCCCACCCCCCTTGGTTCCAGACCGTGGGAACCGGGCGGGGGAGCGTGGGAACCAGAAGCCCAGGAGGCGTGTCTTTGGGTGGGGGGTGTGGTCTGGGAACCCACTGATGTCATGTGGGCGTTCCCGTGGGAGGAGTAGCTGGGAGGAGCTGTGGGAGTGGTCTTGGAAGAGGGAGGAAGCATGGGTGGAGTCTTTTGGGGGATAGGAGGGGCTGAGGAGAGGAAGGGGTTGGTCTGATCAAGGGTGGGAAGAAAGGGATTGAAGGAAGGGGGATAGGGGGATGGGGAGCACCGTGCCATGCGGTCTCCTCCATCTTGGGGATAAGGGGTAGGGGAGCCATTTTGTGGTTGGGGAGTCTCAGCTAGACTAAATCTAACACGAGGTTTATTAACTGGGGAAGATGGGGAAGGGTGGAATTCTTGAGCAGCCTGGCCAGGGCTGCCCAAGAAGCCCCGAGCAGTCTGGCTAGGACTGCCCGGGCAGGGGAGTCGAGAATTCCTGGGGCAGCCTGAGCCAGCAGGCTGGGGTCCTGCTGCTCCCTTCAGAATTCCCTTCTGGGGACGAGGAGAAGGGACAGGGGGACAGGGAGAACAAAGGGCAGGTTGTCTTGGACCTGGCTGTTTCTGCACTTTCCTATTCATTTTTGTAACAGCAGCTGAAAGCTGCAAAGTCAAATTGAGGAATTTGGAGGCTTGTTTGTCCCCTGAGAGTGCCAAATTATTAATTTTATTAATCACAGCTTGCCAAAATTTGGGGCTGTGTATTTGCTCCGGAGACACCTGTGGAAAGTATAGGAACAGCCATCTGACAAACTTTTTGATCTCGCCCTTTGAAACTTTTAACTGGGCTATCTGAACAACAGAATTTAAACTATAATACAAAGCTTTCTGAGCGACCGAGAGATTAACACCCATATCTCTAACAATTTCTTTTTGTCGCTCCCCACTAACACTCAGGCAAAATCAAAATTTAACAAAAGAAAAAGGCGGAATAAATCTCCTAAAACCGGGTAATTACTTCCCAAAACCAGACCCGGGGAGCCGCAGTGAAATTAAAATGCAGTGTCCTATAATTCTCAGGCTCCCTGCCCGATCCGACCACTGCCCTTAACTTAAAGTTTAAAAAAACGAAAACGAAAGTAAAAAGTTCCAAGGAGAGTTCCCGCAGGGGAATGGAGCAAACTGCCACCCCCCTGAGCTGCGCAGCCTGGGATCCCCCCCACTCCTGGGGAATCCCTTCCCAAAGCTAGGGTCTCCGAACCCCGGAGCACCCTCCAAAAAGCAAGTTCCCTCACGAAGGGTAACTCACCCCCTCCTGGAACGAGACAAAACCTGAGGTTGTGGGTCCAACTGCCTGAGGAGAATCCGATGGGTGTCCGGGTTCCTCTCCTCTCCCCCGGGAGCGGGCTCTCCAAGCGCCGCTGCCACCGGGGGTAGCGGGACGTCCAGGGATAGCTTCAGCTGTCCGGGACAGCTTAAAATCCGTGCCACGGGGTCCGCCTCGTGACCGGGGGGCCCCACGTTGGGCGCCAGACCGCTGTTGCAGTGTCCGAATAGCGTGTTAATCACGCTGCAATAGCTAGCTCAGTCCACTAGATGTCACTGCAGCAGCGTGGAAAGGCGAAGGGGCTAGGGCAGCAAGCCTGCTTTCCTGCCCTGAGAGCTCCAAATCTTCGCCAGCGACGGCACGGAGATGAAGCAGCAACCTTGGCAGCTGGAAGAAAGCTGGACTCCTTGGGCAGGTTTTAAAAATGAGGTTTTATTGGAGAGGAGAGCGGCCCGAGGGCTCTCTCCTCTGACCTGCTGCCCAGAAGAGACCCCGGGCCAGGGGTGCACGAGCTTTTTAAAGTGGGGTGGAAACGGGGGTAGCTGACAACCGGTTCAGCCAGTCACAACAACGGGGGGTGTAACTGGGGGTGTGAACTTCACAACAGGGGGCCAACCACAAAAGATGGGAGGGAATTCCAAGGGCACCAGCCTATCACTCGACCCCCTCCCTGGAGTTTTCCAGAAGCCAGGGAAGGTATCCAAAGTGACAGACAGGTCGACCACGAGGAGAGGGGGAAGGGAGTGACAAAGACAGGTGCAGGGGAGGATTGATTGACAGAAAACATCTGTTTAAGCAACCTAACTCATAAGGGGAAAACCAGTACAGAACACAGGGGTATACAGTGAATTAAATCATTACAAAAGTAACTCAAAAATCTTACAAAAATAACTTAATAACTTAATAAAACAAGTCTCACACCACTACACTCCTACACTCAATTTTGAGTGGTTCCGCCCTTTTATTTAATCCTCCCCTTATCCCGTTAGTAAAGTAATGAAACCACTCAGGAGAATCTAATTCAAATAGCCCCGATTCTGTGGCGATGTATAGGAAAAGATTGGTATTTCGAGACTCTTCTTCAAAGCAAGGTACACATAAATTCTAAGGCCTAGCTCCCCGAACACAATGAGTAACCCAAATCTGCTCAGAATACCCGCACTTAAAATGGACAAAAGGGTAGCAGGGGCATCCTGCTTGGTCACAACTTATCCGATAAGCGCGGGTCATTAGGTTCCTCGGTGGATTCTCAACTTCAAATCCCCTGGGGTTGAGGTGATTTTCCACTGTGGAGAGCTGTTTTCTGGTTCAATCTTTTTCACTCGCGATGAGTGAGTCCAGCCTTTTTCTGCTGTCCTTATCGCCGTATCAGTGGTGAGGAGAACAATGAAGGGTCCTTCCTAGTGCGCGGACAACGGGGTTTCTTTCCAAGCTTTCACCAGCACTCGATCCCCTGGTTGGATTTTGTGAATGGCGAAGCCTAAAGGGGTGCTCTGTGCTATTAATCCGCGTCTCCGAAGTTCCTGTAAATTTTTATTAATTGAAACGAGATAAGACTGGATCTGGCAATCTTCCATTCTGGGGTGTCCTATGGGCATCCCGTGCTCATATGGCATTCCATATAGCATCTCGAAGGGGGACAGACCAGATCCAGAGTGGGGCTGTGTCCTGATATTGAGGAGTGCTAACGGAAGACATTTAATCCATGACATTTTGGTCTCTAACATGAGTTTTGATAATTGTGCTTTCAGGGTTTGATTCATCCTCTCTACCTGACCTGAACTCTGAGGATGCCAGGGTGTGTGATATTCCCACCTGATTCCCAGGGCTTCTGCTAGATGCTTTATAATTTTGGATGTAAAGTGGGTTCCTTGATCCGAATCTATAGAATCAGGAATTCCATATCTTGGTATAATTTCTTCTAACAACCTTCGTGCTACCGTTTGGGCGGTTGCCCTGGGGCTAGGGAATGCCTCAACCCAATGTGTTAATTGGTCCACTGTTACTAACAAATACCTGTGTCTCCCTATTTTAGGCAATTCTGTAAAGTCCACCTGAATTCTCCCAAAGGGACGGTATGCTAGAGGGCGTCCCCCTGATATGTTCTTTCTTATTCTAGATTTATTAATCTTCTGGCATACCATACAGTTTTGAACTTCTTGTTTTGCTATTTCAAAAATACCTTTACATCCAAAGAATTTTAGGAACTGTTCTGCTAAAGCCTGCGTTCCCCAGTGTGTTTGTGTATGCAATCTCTTTATTATCATTCGGGCATATGCCCTTGGGACCAGCTCCCGTCCATCTGTCAGTTTCCACTTTCCATAGACTAGAGTACCCCCTATCTTTTTGAATTCTTCGATTTCCCTTTCAGTTGGTTGAGGTGGAAATTCTATTGAGTTTTCTGTCATGGTCTCAGGGGTGTTAAAAGTGAGGAGGGCTGCCCTTCTGGCTTCCTGGTCGGCTAAATTATTACCCCTTATTCTGAACTGTAACCCAGCTTGATGACCTTTTACATATACCACAGTAATAGCTTTAGGTTCTCGGATTGCCTGTAGGATTTGTTTTATTAAATCCTCATGTACTAAACTTTTCCCTCGGGTGTTGATGAGTCCCCTCTCTTCCCATATTTTTCCAAAAGTATGCACTACCCCAAAAGCATATTTAGAATCAGTGAAAACGGTTCCCACTTTCCCCTTTAATTCTTTCAGGGCTTGCAGTACAGCATATAATTCACAGGCTTGTGCTGACCAAGCAGCACTTAGGGGACCTGCCTTGACCACTTCCCCAGTTTTCCCATCTACTATGGCATATCCTGACTTTCTTTTCCCTTCCACCACCCTGGCTGATCCATCCACAAACCATTTTTCCCCTTCTTCTAGTTCTTCTTCCTCTAGATCCTCCCTGATTTTTGTTTGTAACTCTATTAACTCTGCGCAATCATGTCGGGGTTCTGTGCCTGCTTCCCCAAACAAAAATCCCGCAGGATTCCTGGCCTGTGTAGTTTTTAATTCTAATTCCGGGGCATGTAGAAGAATGGCTTCATATTTTAATAATCTAGCATCGGTGAGCCATTTCTCTGCTTTCTGTTGCAGTATATTCCTTACATTATGTGGGGTATAGACTGTAATAGGAGCCCCAAATGTGATTTTTCTGGCTTCTTCTACCAACAAAGCTACAGCCACTATTGCTTGCAGACAGGTAGGCCATCCCCTGCTTACAGGATCCAATAATTTGGAAAGATAGCCTATGGGCTTTTTATCACCTGCCCATATCTGTGTAATTATGCCATAAGCTGTATGGTCCCGGGTATCCATGAACAATTGAAATTCTTTATTTATGTCCGGGAGGCTTAGGACCGGGGCGGTTGCTAGCATTCCTTTCAACTTTTCTAATTCTATGGAATCTTGTTCAGTCCATTTCACCTTATCTGTTGTTAGTTTCTCATACAGAAATTTTGCCTTTTCACTATATCCTTCGATCCACTGCCTGCAATAACCCAACAACCCCAACAGCTGGCGCACCTGTCTTTTATTTTTAGGAGGGGGTAATTCCAAAATCCCGGCTACCCTCTCAGGGTCTAATCTCTTTTTTCCTTCTACTAACCAATGTCCTAAATATTTCACTTCTGAGTCTGTAAATTGTAATTTTTGCTTAGATACCTTTAAACCCCTTTCCCCCAGGAAATTAAGTAAGTCAATAGTACAATCCCTTACTCCTTCCTTTGTTTCCCCAGCTACCAATAAGTCATCAACATACTGTAAGACTTTAATCCCTTTTCTGGGGGTAAATTGACTTAGCAGTTGTTCCAGAGCTTGACCGAACAAATTGGGTGAGTCCACAAACCCTTGGGGAAGGAAGGCCCATCTTAATTGCTGCTTTCTATTTGTGTCAGGGTCCTCCCATTGAAATGCAAAGTAGTCCCTGCAGTCTGTAGCTAAGGGACAGGTCCAAAAGGCATCCTTCAGATCTATGACACTGTACCACACATCCCGTGGGGACACCCTATTAAGAAGAGTGTAAGGGTTAGCAACCACTGGGAACCGTGTCTTCGTTCTCTCATTTATGGCCCTCAAATCTTGTACCAGTCTATAATTTCCATCTGTCTTCTTAATAGCCAATATCGGGGTATTGTGCCTCGACATACATGGCTCTAAAATGCCCTTTTGTAACAAATCCTCAATTATAGGTTTCAATCCTCGCCTCCCTTCCAGAGGGATGGGGTATTGCCTGACCCTTACGGGGTCATCAGGCCTTTCTATTTCAATAGATATAGGTTCCATGTCCAGTCTCCCAGCTTCTTTCCCTGTATGCCACACCTTGGGATTAATTCTATCCTCATCTTCACAGGTTAGTTTATATATGCTAACCATTATCTGTGAATTCCTTACGATGAGGTTAATACCCAGTGCAATTATGAGATCTCTACCCAATAAGTTGTAATCTGCTTCCTCGACTAGTAACATGTCCCCCAAACAAATTTTATTATCTGATTCTATTTCTACATTTTTTACTATGGGCACTCTGAATGGTTCCCCTTTTGCTCCTATAACTATCATAGATTCCTTGCTTATCTTACACCCCGGGGGTAACTGCTTAAATGTACTCCTCTCTGCCCCAGAATCCACCAGAAAATCCATCTTTGTTCCCTTGGGTCCTTTTTTTAATGTTATCAAGGGCTCTCCTGATGTTATGGACCCCAAAATATATAGCCCCTGACATCCCTATTCCTCTTGGAACATTTTCTCGTCTCTCTTTCTCTTAGGACAGTCCCTTTTTATGTGTCCCTTTTTCTTACAATAGAAACATTCTATTCCTTCTATCCTATTTCCAGAGTTTCCCCTCTGTGAGCGTGGCGGCCCCTTCGGCGGTGCTTTCCTTAAGGGATTTTCTGAGGCTGACGGACGTTCCTGTTTCTGAGCTTCCCTCACAGCAGCTACCAAAACCCTAGCCTGAATCTTCTGTTTTTCCTCATCCCTCCTCATATAAACTTTCTGGGCTTCCCTTAACAATTCCTGCAATCCCTTTTCCTGCCATCCTTCAATCTTTTCCAGTTTCTTACGTATGTCCTCCCATGATTTTGCCACAAATTGTGTTTTTAACAACACCTCTCCCACAGGAGAATCAGGGTCTGTTCCTGAATATATCTGAAGGCTTTTTCTCAATCTCTCCAACCATTCCGTGGGGGTCTCCTCTTTCCCTTGGCATTCCCCGAAAACCTTACTTAAATTTTGTCCCCGAGGTACCGCCTCCCTGATTCCCTGTATCAGGATATTCCTCATGTCAATCATACTTCTCCTCCCTTCTTCCATCTGGGCATTCCACCGGGGATCTTGGCTTGGCCATTTCTGATCCCCAGGGGTGCTTTGGGGGTTTCGTTGCTCCCATTCACGTATCCCTGCCTGCCTAATCATTTCCCTTTCTTCCGTGTTGAACAGAGACCTTAAAATGGCTGTGAGATCCTCATATGAATATATGCTAGTTCCTAGAAATTCGTCTAGCCGTTCGGAGACTCCCAGAGGGTCATCCATGAGTTTCCCCATCTCCTTTTTAGATGCCCTCATGTCACTGGTATTAATTGGGACGTTTACGTACCCAATAATTCCTGGGGCCGTGGGGATCTCCCTTAGGGGGAGAAGATTAGTTCTTTCATTTTCCCCTTCGCCCTCCCCCTCATTCATTTTCTTTAACTGTCTTCTAGTCCTCCTAGCGGGAGGAGTATGTTTAGTCTCTACTGGAACCGTCTGTGGAGTAGGGCTAAAGAAAGCGGCTAAGTCCAAATCCTGAAATTGGTCATCTGGCAGTGGTGTGGGGATGTGCAGATTTTGTGTTCCCCCTCCCGAGGGCCGGGGAGCCGGTAGGGGCTCCAGCGGGGGTGGGAGCCCAGCCAGTGGGAAAGGGGTTCCTGGTTGAAGTTCTGGAGTAGGGGCAGACGGGAGAGCCGGGAGTCCAGGCATTCCCTGTCCCAAGGGAGGATTTATTCTCCCAGGGTTTGGCGGGTTATTTGGAAGGGGAGGGGGTGTGGGTATGACATAAGGAGGGGGAAGGTTATCCAAAGGTTCTCATTTATCCCCTGGGACAGGGGTAGAGTCCTTCAATTTCATAGGTAACAACCTAACATCGACCCTTCCCCAAATCTCCGCATATTCTAGCTCCTCCACCTTCTCCTTTCCCTTGACATAACGCAGTAATGCTTTACACATCCATTCTTCAAATGTTCCAAAGACGGGCCAGATTACATGATCCCGTATTTCCACCCCTCCCCAGATTTCCACACAATAATGCACCATCAGCTGCTTGGATTTCCTTCCTCTCACAGGACATTCCTCCCAATGTTCTAACATCCACCCCAATGGACTCTCAATCGGAATTTCAGGGATTCCTTTACCTGTCTTTTGTTTTGTTTTCCTTGAAGGCTTTTTAGCATTTTTACTTTTTGTTTGCCCCATAGTGTGGGTTTGCCAGGTACTACCCCCTTGTAGGTGATCGCTCCTTCTCAAGGTTTTTCCCTGGTGTTTATGAGCTCTCTGTTTCTCCTTACTTCCTCCCCTGGACCACTCCTGGTCCAAGGTTGAAAGGTTTACCAGCCCCCAGAACTCGATGAGGACGTATCCTTCCCTTTCAACCTTCCTGTGACCGATCCCCTTTCCCGAAAAACTCCCTGAGTTTTCTAGGGTTTACGTGTGCGGTGTGTTTATCCCGAAACTTTCGCTTCCCCCGCAGCCGACCACACCCCTCGCGGGGAAGTGGAACTGCGGCTTTGGGGTCCCCACTCGCTTCGTGATAGAATCACGTCTCACTTCACACGCTCGGTCACTCCCACTCAACCACGCAATACTTACGATCCTTTTCCTGCGTGGGCTCTTCGTGCACGTAGATTTTTACGAGTTGTTTTCCTTTGCCGCGGCTCCAGAGGTTTCTGTTTCCCCAAAAAAAACCTCCCCGAGTTCCCCGAGAGCTCTGACCTCGCCTATCTCCCTTTTAATTGTGGCTTTTGTGGCTTTAGTCCGTCGTGTGGTTGATCGTTTCCACCCGTCTCCCCCTTGACTCGGCCAGGCCGCTGAATTCAGCAGGGCGCCTCCTGGTCAGAGACAGGGGTCCCACGGGGGTCCCGATATCACCCCAATCACGTCGGGGTCACCAGAAAATTGTTATAAATGAAATTCACCAAATTCAGTTTATCAAAAATTTGGAATTTATTGAGAGACAAAAATTACAGTCTCGGTTAGCCACAATCAAAAGGACAGCGTCGAGCCCGGGGTCGCCGCTGGGTGAACTCGGATAGCAGACTCTGTCAGCCTGTTACCCCCCCAAAGTTCACATTTTTGGTCTGCAGCAGTCTCTTTTTATACACTGGATCGTGGAGAGAGGTCCGGGAATGTGACGGTCTTCCCCTCAGGGCATAGGTAGGTGCTGTAATCGGGGTTTGAATAGACCGGTAGAGGAAGACAATGCTGCTGATGTTCGGGTCTGGGTGCGTTATGAAGATGTAAATTTCATCGGAGACTCGTGGAGATGTCTATCTGCAGCAATCATCTTGGTCTCCAGACTTCTATCTTTGGTTTCCGTCGTTCTTTGTATCCTTTTCAGAGATTTCCGGCAGCTGTTGTCTCCTCTCCCTCCTTTCCGGTAAATCCAATCATTTATTTTCTCAGTGCCTCCGGGGTGTTTCCCCAGTCCGGGGGAATCTTCTTTTGTGCAGTGGCTTGTTTTATCCCGCATGTAAAACTTAAATGTATAACAGGGCAAACTACACAAAACTTATACTAAAACATATATCTCTACAAAATATATATCTCCTTTGACAGAGGATACTACGAATTCCCTTTTAATATACATAATAAATGAGGTAACACGAATTAACTTTAGGACATATATCACAGATACTAACCAGAGACGATTTTTTGTTTGAATGGAATTTATACATCATGTATGAAATGTATGAATATTCAACAGGCTATTGCTTTTAAGAGGTAATCCTTTGTTAACCAGAGTCCTTCTTCGGAGCTTTTTTGCTCGGAGAGGCACCCAGACGTCTGTAACTTTGTTTTTTATTGTCTCATATTGTCCTAACTCTAATTGTTCAATTTTTTTACTCTAATTCTATTTTTATAACCATCTTATTTACTATTAAACTTTTAAAATGTAAAAAAAAAAAGCAAGTGATTGGCGTTTTTCACACTAGTAAGTATAATAAGGCAAATAAACAACAACAGCTACAGCAATAATAATAATAAACAGAACTAAGAACCTAGAGGGGCTTTGTTTCACAAGCCCGGGGCAGTCTGATCTCTTGGGCCCCTCCCCAAGAGCACCAAGCTGGAACGATGGAACACTCCGGGGCTGATGGCTGGAAACGGCGGGTTATCCCCAGCAGGCAAAGGGGGGTGTCCCGGCGGGCAAGGGGATGTCCCAGCAAAGTGAGCAGTACTGAAGAAGCCGTGATGGCTGGATAGGGCTGGCCCAGCTCCAGCAAGGCAGGCAAAGGGGCTCCGGATTCTTGGGCAAATGAGCAGATGATGGATGGTGGTAGAATTCCCAGGACTGGATCCTCCGTTAACAGTGGACTCTTCACGCAGCAAGCAGCCACCCGACCGTGCCTCTCCGATGCCCAGAGCAAGAAAAAACACACTCAGCTCCTGGAGCACTGTGCTTTTCCCTCCCCCAAACTTAAGTGATCTTCCCCCACCCTCAGCTACTTCTTTTGTGTGGGTCAAGCACCCTCTAAGCATCAGTATTTAGTCTCTTAGCAACTCATGGGGGGAAAAAAATTCAATAGGAAAAGAACAAAACCAAACCTACCCCCCAACAGCCCTCTTTCCACATATCCAAAATAAGCCATCTGGTGCTTTCCAATAATCATTTTCCTGTCGATTTATATTCTCCCAGAATTTGGATATTTCTGGGATCCCATAATAAGGATTTTTTTTCCTGTATCATTACATTGAAAAAGTCCAACTTCGTTATTATATCTACAATTTTCCTCTTTCATTTTCTTTTGAGTCCAATACCAAGTTGGTTCCTGTTATAAATGAAAAACATTCCAATTTATTAATTGAAGGAAATTTATTTTAAAAAGGTCCAAATAGAATTTTAGAGAGCAATGACAAAAAAAAAAAAAAAAAAACTATCAAAAAAGAAAAAAAAAGGTCAGTGCTGAGCCCGGGTGTTGACGCTGGGTGAGACACAGGTTTGCCCGCTGCAGCAGAGGGTCCCCTGTGCTCCACCCCGACTGTCCTGTCTGAGCGATTTTTTATACCTTTTTTTCACCCAAGGCTGAGCGCCTTTTCTTCTGTTTTGGACTACACATATTCATGAGTTCTTTCTCTGTGGCAAGTTGAACAAAACATGTCTGGAAAGTGATGAACACCTGTGATCGTGTTCCCGGAATCCGGCATTGAGATGTATCTCTCTGATGGCCCTGGTTAACTCAATCTCTGGATATTTATCGCATGTTCATCGCCTGGGCATTCCTCAGATCACCTTGATGGACGATCCATCTCTGAGCTGGCCACACTTATTTTATTGTAAATGAAGTCCTCCCTCCTTTGTCTAGGTGGTTTTGACATTATGTTGCAGTCTCTGGCTTGTGAATTTTAAAACTTATAAGAGTATATTTTAACAGTACATAAAAAAATATATGACAATTTTATTTGCACGAATTATCATATACACATATAACAGTTCCTCTGGGATCCACCATGTAAAAGTTTCATTGCTTACCTTATATCTTTTACAAGGTGTTTTTCCCACTTCATTAAGAAGATTTTTCCCAGTGCGCCAAAGACATTCTTCCCCCCTCACTGTTGAGCTTAAAATCCACCCTTCCGGTCGGTTTTCCCCCCTTATATTTGTCTAGTTCCACCTAAGGAGTTCAACCAGGACTAAGCTACTGCCTTTCCATGGCCACTCTTCTGACATCAAAGCACCTCCACAGACCCAACAGTTGGTTATGTTAAGTTCCTTACTTATTCTTTCCCCCAATTCCACAAACAGATTTTTCCCCAGTTGTTGCTCTGATATTTTCAGCCTTCTGATGTTTGCAATTTTGTAGTGGAGTTTCTCATGGATTGTAACGTAAACAAAATTATTGTTTTCGCATTCCTCTCTGGAGGAGAGACAATTGATGGACTTCTAGTTTGACCAGCGGGGTTGGAGAGGTGGCAACCTCATTCTCCAATCCCTGGTCATTGTCCAGAATCTATATAAATCGAGGTCGAGAAATAAACGCACTCTTTTTTGCTCTGACAACCTGACTGCGTGAGTGTCGTTCTTTTCGTGTCTGTCTAGCGACACCCAGTCTCGAGATTTCTCTTCCTTTTTCTAATTGCTGGTCCAGTTTTGTATACAAATCTTGAAGTGAAATTTGCACAGTTAGATTGCTTTGCTGACTCAGTCTTTTTGCTTACCATTTGTTCTTTTACTAAGTCTTGGACTTTACTCCCAACAGCATATGTGAAACAAATCCGTCTTTCCCCTTTTGGACATTTACTTCCCAACCTGTCACCACTTGTTCCCAAATTTTCCGTTATCCAGTATTTTTTCCATTGTGAATGCAATTATTTAATTTGGATGGGTTATAACAGTGACTGTTGATACGGGTGTGTGTAATAAGGAAGGAACCTCGGTGTCTTTCCATATATAGCTTTCGATAGCATCTGTGACATGACTTTGCCAATATCCCATAAGGGAAAAGATAAAAATTGAATGACAGAAAAAGGAATAATAGAGGTCTGGTATGGCTTATACCTCCATCTCCCATGCCTATGGGGTTGCAACCCACAGCAGGTGTATATGATCTTCTTAGTGGCAAGTACAGTGGTCACTCGGTCTTGCCCTCTATTTCCTTGTCACTTCCTTTTTGTTAATTTCTGGGCAAATCGTCTTTGAAACTTCTTAACTGTAGTTTCCCACTGTTCCTCAGGTATTTCCCACTCAACAGGTACCAGTAATTCCCATTCACAAAACAAAGTTACTATTTCAGCTGTTCTTAGTTCTACTGGGATGGGAAATAGATTTGTCACTCAGCACTTCATACAATGAGAGCGTTGCTTTTGTGAACTACAATACCAATTTTTTCCACAATTTAAACATTTACATTTAACCCAGCCAGCCTGTCCAGTATTGGGATGAATCAGACAGGGTATATAGTATAATTCTGATGGAGGTAATAACTCCTCCTGTGTATAAGTCAGAAGCTAAGGCCAGAATATAAGGACCTTCTGACCGAAACAGTCCTGATCCTCCTGTTTGAAGTGGAAGTGTTTCTCCCCAAGGGGGGTATTGGAGGCATCTCAGAACTCTTCCAGACTGAACTTGAAACCACTGATATAAGCTTGGCCTTATTTCATAACTAGGTGTGATTCTTTGTATATTTCTTGGGTCATTTGGGTTCTCCCAGGTCATTACCACCCAGTCCCCATTTAAGAGTTAATTTGGTATCAACTGGTTTAGATGTTGTAGTCCACTCCTTTGGTTCTTCCACAGGTCTTTTGATTCTGCTGGCATGGATCCGCTCTCATTCCTTGGTATGGATTGCAGCCTCGGTCCTCAGCAATACCTGGAAAGGACCTTCCCATTGTGGAGTTAAAGATTGTTCTTTCTATGTTTTCATTGATACCCAGTCCCCTGGACGGATATTGTGGATTTTAAAGTCTAAAGGTGTGGTTTGAGGGATTATTCATTTTAACTGCATATTTTCAAGGGTTTTTGCAATTGTGTTGACATATTTCTTAACACTCATTTGCCCTACATAATAAGTGGCTGTTTCGTGTTGGGTGGTCAGAAAGGGTAACCCAAACATCATCTCATAAGGTGACACTCCCAGGTCTGACCTGAGTTGTGTTCGAACCCTCAATAAAGCCAAAGATAGGCATTTTACCCACAACATTTGGGTTTCAATTATTAGTTTTGTTAAGGTTCTTTTTAAAGTCTGGTTCATCCTCTCTACCTGACCTGAACTCTGTGGATGCTATGCGGTGTGCAATTCCCACTTTATCCCCAAGGCTTGAGCTATTTGCCGTAAGACTTTTGACATGAAATGTGTTCCTCTGTCCGAGTCTATCCTATTAACCATTCTGTACTTGGGAATATATTGTTCCAAAAGGGTTTTACATACTACATTGGCTGTGGCTCTGACAGTGGGAATAGCCTCCACCCAATGCGTCAGGTGGTCTGTTATCACTAATAAAAACTTCCATCTTTGTACTTGGGGTAGTTCAGTAAAATCCATTTGGATACTTTGAAATGGTCGAAGAGCTAACTCCCGACCTCCTAATGTTGTTTTTCTCATTACCTTTTTATTTACCTTCTGGTAAATTATACGTCTTTCAGTTACTTGTTTTGCCAATCCAAAAATCCCAATACACCCATAATGCCTTAGAAAGTGATCACACAAAGCTTGAGTACCCCAACGAGTTTTCTGATGCATGTTTTCTAATATTCTCCTAGTGAGTGGCTTATTAAGTAACTGTCTCCCATCAGGAAGTTTCCATCTCCTTGATTCTTCTGGCTTTCCCCCTATCTTACTTAATTCTTCTTCTGCTGCTTCACTGAATTTTGGAGTTTCCAATTCTTCCTTATTTGAGGTCAGAATTAACATAACCCTTTGGATCCCATTCTCTGCTGCATCCTTAGCTTCTTGGTCTGCCAGATTATTTCCCCTTATTTCTGAGGTCATTCCCTTTTGATGTCCTTTGACATGTACTACAGCTATTTTTTCTGGCAATTTTAATGCCTCTAAGACCTCAAAAATGAGACCCTCATGTATTAATCCCTTTCCTTTTGAACTGAGTAACCCCCTTTCTTCCCATTTTTTTCCAAAAGTGTGTACTACCCCAGAGGCATATTTTGAGTCAGTATATACGGCTCCTTTCTTATTTGCGAAATATTCCAGTGCTCTTTTTAGATCATATAATTCACAAGTTTGAACTGACCAGTTTGAAGGTAATTTTCCTTTTTCAATGGTTTGCATATTTTTCCCATCAACCAAAGCATACCCTGACATTCTTTTTCCTTGTAAACACCTGGATGAACCATACACATATATTGTTTCCCCTTCTGAAAGGGCTTGCTCTTCGAGATCTTCTCGTACTTTGGTTTGGTATTGAAAAATTTCTAAACAATTATGTGTTAGGTCACTTTTTGGTTGTCCATATAAAAATTAAGCTGGATTTAAACTCTTGTTTACTTCTAATGTCAAGTCATCACTGTCTGTCAGGATTGCTTCATATTTTAGCATCCTAGAATCTGTTAGCCATTTTTCAGCCTTCTGGTTTAACACATTTTGAACTGCATGAGGTGTGCACACAGTTTACTTACAAAAGTAAGCTTACAGCTCTCTTCTACCAGAATTGCAGTGGTTGCTATAGCTTGAATACACACTGGCCAGCCATGGCTTACTGGGTCCAACATCTTTGATAAATAAGCTATTGGTCTCTTCACTCCTTCCCACTCCTGAACCAGAACTCCATGAGCTACTCCATTTTCTACATTCACGTACAGATGAAAAGGTTTTTCTAATGAGGGTAAGCTCTAAGCTGGCACTGAGGCTAGTTTCAACCTCAATTCTTCTAATTTATCATCATCTTCCTTGGTCCACTTTATATTATCTCCTTCTGTCAATTTTCCATATAAAAATTTTACTGCCTGTATATACCCTTCAATCCATAATCTACAATATTCCAATAATCCGAGTAGCTTTCTAATTTGCTTTTTTGAAGAGGGAGGGAGGACAGATAAAATTCCTGCAGTCCTCTCAGTGTTTAGCTTTCGGCTACCTTTGCTTATTAAGTGTCCAAGATATTTTACTTCTGATTCTACAAATTGCAGTTTCCCCTTTAATACTCTTAGTCCTTCTTTCCCAAGAAAATTCAAAGTTTTTATGGTAGCTTCCCAAACTCCAACTTTAGTTTCCCCTGATAATAAGAGATCATCCACATATTGTATAATTTGTATTCCAGGAGGAGTGGGGAAAGTTTATAATATTGTTTCTAAAGCTAGTCCAAATAGGTTTGGAGACTCAGTAAAACTCTGTGGCAATTTCATCCATCTTAGTTGCTGCTTTCGACCAGTATCTGGATCCTTCCATTCAAAGGCAAAGATATTTCGGCTTTCTTCAGCTAATGGACAAGTCCAGAAAGCATCTTTTAGATCCACCACACTAAACCACTGATGCTGGGGTGGGACCTTAGAAGAGTATAGGGATTGAGTACCACTGGGTAATGGGTCTGAGTTCCTTTGTTAACCTCCTGTAAGCCTTGCACTAATCTGTAATTACCATCAGGCTTCTTTACTGGCAGAATAGGGGTATTATGAGGAGACATGCAAGGTTCTAATGTCCCATCTTTTATTAGCCCTTCTATTACCAGCTTCAAACCTCATCCTTCCAAGGATATAGGGTACTGACGTACACGTATAGGGCACTCTTCTCTTTCAATTGCGACCCTTATGGGGTGAATGTTTAGTCCTCCCCTATTTCCTTCTCCAGCCCAAATTTTTTGTTAATTTTATCCTCATCCTCTTGATCAAGTTTTAAAATTTTAGCTGTCATTTTTCCTTCTTGTGGTATGACCCCTATCCCTAGCTTTACCTGCAAGTCTCTCCCTAATAAGTTACTACGTGCCCCAGGAACCAATAAGACATCTCCCATCCAAATTCTGGTTTCACCTTCAATCACCACATTTTTAATGACAGGAACTGTAAAACTTTCTCCTTTTGCCCCTGATACCTTTATAGTGTCTTTACTTACACTACAGCCTTTTGGAGTGCTTAATAGGCAGGTTCTTTCTGCCCCTATATCGAACACAAATTCTAATTCCTCCTCCTGGGGACCCACTTTTAAGGTTATCACAGGATCCAGATGGTATTTTTCCCCTAAAAAAATAGAGCCTATGACTTCCCTATTCTTCTTCTTGGTTTATCTCTCAGAAAGTTTTCTGTAGAAATTGCTTCCTCCTGCTGCTGAGGACTCCAGGACGGTGTAGATAAATGTAGACAAGAGATCTCTGAAGTTAGGTTTTAGAAGATGAGGTTTACTGTAAGGGATGTGAGGCCTTGCTCTGAGCTGCCAGGCTGCAGCTCGTGGCAAGGCCTAGGAAGGTGGGGGAAGGGAGAGGTAAGGAGAGGAAATTGCAGGAGAGGAAAGTCCTTGGGAAAGGGTGCAAGCAAAGAGAGCAAAGAGCAAAAAGAGCAAAGAGCAAAGAGGCCGAGCCACCTTTGCAGCCCCCTGATAAGGGGTCTCGAGGTGGGCTGGAACAGGACTTGTGCCAATGGGGTTACAGATACCTGATACTTCAGGGGAGGGTTACAGGTGTGGGATGAACCATACATTGAGGGGTGAGACAGAACATTCCATTTGACCTCTGGGTCTGGCTGCAGGTAACCTTCAGCTGGTCACATAACTGTTTTCCCAGACATCCATTAGCTAATACATCTCAAACATCAAAACTTACTTTCAATTCTATCTCACTTACAGGTTTCTCATTCTCAGAATATAGGCAATCATATTTATAGGGTTTTTTGGCTTCATCCTCCCCAACAATTTTCAAATCCCTTTTTAGGTGAGGACACTCACGTTTGTAATATCCCACCTTCCTGCAAAAGAAGCAGGCATTCCTAGGGTGTTCCTGGGATTTTGTTCATACTGGGGCTCTGTTTCTCTCCTTTTCCCTGTCTCTAAGACCTGAATGTCTAGGAGTGGTACCTGGGGGCTTTGGATTTCTTTGAAAATTACTCTCTCTCATCATGGCTACCATAATTTTTGCTTCTACTTTGGCTTTTTCTTCATCTCTTCTAAAATAGACTTTTTGGGCTTCCCTTAATAAATCATTTAGTGATCTCTCATGCCACTCTTCCATTTTTTCCAGCTTTTTTCTAATATCTGGCCAGGCATGAGTAACAAAATTAACTCTTAATAAAGCCTGTCCAGCAGTTGTCTCAGGATCTATTCCTGAATATTGTTTCATATTTATTTAAGTCTTTCTAGACATTCTGTTGGTGTTTCTTCTTTTCCTTTCTGTCCTTCAAAGGCTTTCCTGACATTCTGCCCTCGTAGTGCAGCCTCTTTTATTCCTTTGATTATCAAATTACTATAATAATTCATAGATCTCCATCCTGCTTCATTATTATTATTCCAATTTGGAGATGCTATTGGCATTTTCTGGTCTCCTGGCTCTCCCTGCAGGTTTTCCCTTTCCCAAATCCTTATTCCAGCAGCTCTGATCATCTGCCTTTCTTCCTGGGAAAAAAATAATCTCTATAATTGATTGCAACTCCTTCCAAGTAAAAACGTTTGGTCCTAAAAATTGGTCGATTTGCTCAAATGTACCTATAGGATCCTCCAATAATCCTTTAATTTCCTTTTTAAAATTTCTGACTTCTGAAGAAGTCAAAGGGTCATTTACAAAACCTGTGTTCCCCCCTCTCATAGGAACTTCTCCTAAGTGAGAGGAATGACAAGATTTGTCTTTACAAACAAGCCCTGGGTCTACTGGTAGATAAAACTAGCACTGAGAGATAAGAGAAACAATGGGAAGGATTCTACTGATTGATGAATGGAAAAGAAGATACTTGCCTTTACAAACCAACCATAAGTTTGTCTGTAAATGAAACTGAATATTGAAAGATGAAAGCAACAATGGGGAAAAACCCATAAATCCCATAAGAATTAAAAATTAGGGGGGTTATACATTAAAAGGGGAATCTTAGGCATTTCGGGAAGTCTGTATCTCTCAAGTACCTCAGCCAATGGGGAAAGAGAGAGGGAAATGCGGCCGGGAAATTAGGATAAAAAGGAGGCTGCATCCTCCGAAAAACTGAGAGACCCCAGGGGAAATGCCCCATGGCCTCTCCCTTTATTTGAATAAAGTAAAAGGACTCCTCTGTCTCCTTTTTGGACATAAACCTCTGGTGTTCGTGGATTAATTTTCCTAACAATTTGGGGGCTCTTGTCCCCGATATTTCCACCGTCCAGGGCGGCCGGCAGCGAGCAGAGCTGAAGGGGTGCCTCACCCAGTTTCAGTGATCAGCTCCCCTTGGTGGCGGCCGGCACCGGGCAATCGATTGGGTTCCCGAGACTGTCCAGGAGACAGACGAGTGGCGGACCAGGGGGGTCCGTGAAGAGTCCGCAGGGAAGGACCACTGAAAATCTCACCGGTGAGTAAAATGGGATCTTCGGGGAGCAAACCTGGGAGAGCGCCCATGGAGGGCCGCACAGGTAAACCTGAGAGGGCACCCATGGAGGGTAGCACAGGTGAAACACAGCACCCATGGAGGGTTGCTAGGGTAAAGCCGGGAAGGGGCCCTGGCAAAAGGGATGACGATCCCATAATACCCCCGGAGAGTCCCTTGGGGAGAATGCTGAGGTCTTGGGACAGACTATGCATTCACCCAGAGGTAACTATGGAAATGATGGTAAAATATTGTCATTTTGTATAGCGAGAGTATAAGTTGCCAAAGGGGCTTATGTGGCCACCTTATGGAACAGATAGGATTCATTTGTGTAGAATTTTGTTGAAGTATTTAGAGGAGAATTGGAAAGGATGGATTGAAAGGGAATGTAGATTGATATAGTTTAGACAAGCAACAAAAGAAATCTATGTGTTAAAGAAAAAGGGAGAAGAGGAAAAAAGGGAGGAAGGGGGAACTGGTGAGAATTGGGATGTTCTTCAGTACCTTCCCCTGTCTTATCCTCCAGTGTTGCCAGCTGAACCAGGACCAGCTGCAGGTCCCCTGTATCCTCAACTCCCAGAGCAAAGGGATCAGGGGAATGTTGTTCCTACAGCCCCACCTGAGAATAATAATGGTGTAGGGGAAAGGGAGCAGCCTATCATACCACCATGTAGAACTAGAGGAGGAAATCGATTGAGCACATCAGAAGCCCCCCGGACCCAAGAGACAGGGGTACATCAGATGCCACTCTGCCAAGTTCCTTTGAGGGCTCATGGGGGAGGCTTTGGGTTTGTAATTGTACCACTTACTACTCAGGATATAAGGGGGTTGAAAAAAGAATTGCCCCATACTTGGATGATCCCATAGGGGTGGAGGAAAAGATAGAAGAATATTTGGGAAATGCAGATTATACATGGAAGGTTTGGGATTTTCTCCTGGAGATTTTGTTTAGGTCATCAGAGAAACGGATGATTCTGCAGAAAGCTCAGCAGCTGTGGGAGGATGAACATCCACAAGCAGCAGGGGGGGCTGGACCTAATGTACCTACAGTGGATGATGCCATGCCCCAGGTGGACCCCCCGTGGAACCCAAATGAGGAGACCAGTTTGGCTCGCCTCCGCGATTACCGTGCTTATTTGATTAGGGCAATTAAATCAGCAGTTCCCAGAACTAACAACATAGCTAAGGCTATGTCCTTAGAACAGGAGAAACATGAAAGCCCCTCTCATTGGTTAGAGAGGATTAGAGAGGCCTTGCAGAAACACGGGGGGATGGATCCGGAGGGACCAGCCTTTGACACACTGTTGAAGGTACAATTTGTTACAAAGGCCTGGCCTGACATACGGAAAGGGATACAGAAAGATGAAGAGTAGCAGAACAAGCCTCTAGAAGAACTAGTTAGAAAAACACAGCAGATATATGTAAGGAGGGATGAGGTAAAGGCTAAGGCAAAGATGATGGCAGAGTTTTTGCAGCCACGGAAAAATAAACCGTAGGGTCCAAGGGGTCCCCCGGGACAGAGGGGACGGGCTTGGCCACAGGGAAGTGGCAGAGGCATTCCCTCCTCAGCAGGGGGGAGCCGACCCAAACAGCGGTTGGGAAGGAACCAGTGTGCTATCTGCCAGGCAGAAGGGCATTGAAAAAGGGAGTGTCCACAGAAACAGCTGGACCCTCAGGAGGAGGAAGCCCAGAGGATAATGGAAATGGATTGTTAGGGGTGTCAGGGGCTCCCATTATATCAAGGACCCACCACTCAGGAGCCCTTGATAACTTTCAAGGTGGGTCCAGATTGAGAGGAGGTGTGTTTTCTGGTTGATACAGGGACCTCTCGATCCACTTTAAATTTTATACCTGGGGGGGGGGGGGGAATTATCAAAAAGATCATTAGTCATTCAAGGAGTGAGTGGAAAGAATGAGCGAGTGTATTTTATTCAACCGCTGTTAATAGATATGGGGGACAGGTTTGAAATACACAAATTCCTGTTTGTTCCTAATTGTAATTGTCATTTACGGGGAAAGGATTTGATGGCTAAAGTGGGAATGTAAATTAGTATTTTAAAAAATGATACAGAGTCCAACACTGTGATATCTTTATGTAAAATGTCTGAGAAAGCTTATGCTGAAATAAATCCGGAAGTGTGGGCAGCCCCAGGAAAATACAGAAAACTAGACATAGAGCCTCTCCAAATTACTTTGAAGCAACCAGGATAAGTAGTGTCTATAAAGCAATATCCTCTTGCAAGAGAAGGAAAGAAGGGGTTACAGCCTGTCATTGAGTCCCTACTAAAAGAGGGTCTTTTAGAGCCGTGTATGTCTCCCTATAACACCCCTATCCTACCGGTTAAGAAACCAGATAGAACCTACAGAATGGTGCAGGATTTAAGAATAATAAATGGAATTGTCAAAGCAGGGCATCCCACAAATCCGGAACCCTATATGTTATAAATAAAATCGACCAAATTCCGTAATCAAAAATTTAGAATTTTTATTAAAGAGACAAAATGACAGTCTCGGTCAGCCACAATTAAAAGGACAGCGTCGAGCCCGGGGTCGCCGCTGGGTGAACTCGGATAACAAACTCTGTCAGCCTGCTGTCCCCCCAAGTTCACATTTTTGGTTTGTAGCAGTCTCTTTTTATACACTAGATCGCGGAGAGAGGTCCAGGAGTGTGACGGTCTTCCCTCCGGGGCATTTTCATTAACCATGCAAGTCCTGGTATCGGGAGTTTGAATAGACCGGCAGAGGAAGACAATACTGCTGATGGTCGGGCCCGGGTGTGTCGTGGAGATGTAAATTTTCAACGGAGACTCGTAGAGATATCTATCTGAAGCAATCATCTTGATCTCCGGACTTCTATCTCTGGTTTCCGTCGTTCTTTGTGTCCTTTCAGGGATTCCCGGTAGCAGCGGTTTCTTGTCCCCCCTTTCTGGTAATTCCAATCATATTTTCTTTGTGTCTCCCGTGTGCTTCCCCAGGCTGGGGAAGTCTCCTTTTTATGTAGTCTCTTATTTTATCCAGTAAGCTAAACTTAAACTTATAACAGAGCAAACCATACAAAACTTATACTAAACATATATTTCTACAGTCTATATTTTCCTTGAATGGGAAAACATGAATTAACTTTAGAACATATATTACAAATGGGATAACACGAATTAACTTTAGAACATATATCACACTATACAATCCTGAATCAGATCCCTTCTTCACACCAGTATTATTCAGTACTGGACTTAAAGGATGCTTTCTGGGGGTGTCCGATTACAGAAGATAGTAAACAGTATTTTGCCTTTGAGTAAGAACAAGAGGAAGAAAAAATGTGTTTATTGATGGGTCTTCAAAGGTGATAGAAGGGAAACTATTTACAGGATACTCTATCATTAATAAAAAGCAATTAAATGAAGGGGGGAGGTTACCGCCAACCTGGTCAGCTCAGACAGCAGAGCTGTATGCGCTTGTGAGAGCCTGTCAATTATACTGGGACAGGACAGTGAATGCTTTTACTGACTCTAAATATGCATATGGGGTGATACATGCATTTGGGAAACTATGGGAAGAAAGAAGTTTATTAACCTGCAGGGGAAAGAAGTTAGTTCATGAGAACTTAATCTCCTGCCTATTAGAGGTGGTGAACTTAACCAACAAGAGTAGCAATAATACATGTTTGGGACACCAGGCAGAGTGCTCAGAGGGGGCAATAGGAAACCGACTGGCTGATAAAGGAGCTCAAAAAGCTGCATTGTTGCCAGAAATCTCTGAGATCCTCCCCTTGCTCCCAGTAACTACATCACTGCCAGAGAAACTGTCTTTTCCACCAGAGGAACTTGAGATAATTAAAAAGAGTGGGGCAGAAGAAAAAGGGGGATAATTAGTTTACAAGGTGTGATATATGTCCTAAAGTTAATTCGTGTTATATCATTTGTGATATATGTACTAAAGTTAATTCATGTTATCCCATTCAAAGAAGATATATAGACTGTAGAAATATATGTTTAGTATAAGTTTTGTATGGTTTGCTCTGTTATAAGTTTAAGTTTTACTTACTGGATAAAATGAGAGACTGCATAAAAAGGAGACTCCCCCAGCCTGGGGAAACACCAGGGAGACACAAAGAAAATGTGATTGGATTTACCAGAAAGGGGGGACAAGAAACCGCTGCTACCGGGAATACCTGAAAGGATACAAAGAACGACGGAAACCAGAGATAGAAGTCCGGAGACCAAGATGATTGCTTCAGATGAATATCTCTACGAGTCTCCGTTGAAAATTAACATCTCCACGACACACCCGGGCCCGACCATCAGCAGTATTGTCTTCCTCTACCGGTCTATTCAAACTCCCGATACCAGAACTTGCATATGCCCCGGGGGGAAGACCGTCACACTCCCGGACCTCTCTCCGCTATCCAGTGTATAAAAAGAGACTGCTACAAACCAAAAATGTGAACTTGGGGGGATAGCAGACTGACAGAGTCTGCTATCCGTGTTCACTCAGCGCCGAAATCCCGGGCTCGATGCTGTCCTTTTAATTGTGGCTAACCGAGACTGTCATTTTGTCTCTCAATAAAATTCTAAATTTTTGATAACCGAATTTGGTCGATTTTATTTATAACAATTCTGGTGACCCCGACGTGATTGGGGTGATATTGGGACCCCCGTGAGACCCCTGTCTCTGACCAGGAGGCGCCCTGCTGAATTCAGCGGCCTGGCTGAGCTGGGGTGGCCGGGTGGAAACGATCAACCACACGACGGACTAAAACAGCAAAAGCCACACTTAAAAGGGAGATAGGCGAGGTCAGAGCTCTCGGGGAACTCGGGGAGGTTTTTCTTGGGAAGCAGAACCTCCGGAGCCGCGGCAGAAAAACAACTCGTAAAAATCTACATGCACGAAGAACCCACGCAGGAAAAGGATCGTAAGTATTGCGTGGTTGAGTGGGGGTGACCGAGCGTGTGAAGTGAGACGTGATTCTATCACGAAGCGAGTGGGGACCCCAAAGCCGCAGTTCCACTTCCCCGCGAGGGGTGTGGTCGGTTGCGGGGGAAGCGAAAGTTTCGGGATAAGCGCACCTCACACGTAAAACCTAGAAAACTCGGGGAGTTTTTCGGGAAAGGGAATCGGTCACAGGAAGGTTGAAAGGGAAGGATACATCCTCAAGGAGTTCCGAGGACTGGTAAACCTTTCAACCTTGGACCAGGAGTGGTCCAGGGGAGGAAGTGAGGAGAAACAGAGAGCTCACAAGTGCCAGGGAAAACCTTAAGAAGGAGCGATCACCCGAAAGGGGCTAGTACCTGGTAAACCCACACCATGGGGCAAACAAAAAGTAAAAATGGTAAAAAGACTTCAAGGAAAGCAAAACGGAGGACAGGTAAAGGAATCCCCGAAATCCCGATCGAGAGCCCATTAGGGTGGATGTTGGAACATTGGGAAGAATATCCTGTGAGAGGAAGAAAATCCAAGCAGCTAATGGTGCATTATTGTGTGGAAGTTTGGGGAGGGGTGGAAATACGGGACCATGTAACTTGGCCCATTTTTGGAACATTTGAAGAATGGATGTGTAAAGCGCTACTGCTTTACGTCAAGGGAAAGGGGAAGATGGAAGAACTAGAATATGTGGGGATTTGGGGAAGGGTCGATGTTAGGTTGTTGCCCATGAAGTTAAAGGACCCTACCCCTGTCTCAGGGGATAAATGGGAACCTTTGGATAACCTTCCCCCACCTTATGTCGTACCTTCACCCCCTCCTCTTCCAAGTCAGAATAACCCGCAGAACCCTGGGAGAGTAGATCCTCCCTTGGGACAAGGGATGTCTGGACTCCCGGCTCTCCCATCTGCCCCTCCACCTGAACTTCAACCAGGGGCCCCTTTCCCACTGGCTGGGCTCCCACCCCCGCTTGAGCCCCTACCGGCTCCTCGACCCTCGGGAGGGAGAACACAGGATCCACACACCCCCGCACCGCTGCTGGATGACCAACTTCAGGATTTGGACTTGGCAGCTTTCTTTAGCCCTAACCCACAGACGGTTTCAGTAGAGGCTAGACATACTCCTCCCGCTAGGAGGACTAGAAGACAGCTAAAGAAAATTAATGAGGGGGAGGGCGAAGGGGAAAATGAAAGGACTAATCTTCTCCCTCTAAGAGAGATCCCCACAGCCCCAGGAATTATTGGGTACGTAAACGTCCCAATTAATACCAGTGACGTAAGGGCATTTAAAAAGGAGATGGGGAAACTCATGGATGATCCTTTGGGAGTCTCCGAGCGGCTGGATGAATTTCTGGGAACTAGCATATATTCATATGAGGATCTCACGGCCATTTTAAGATCTTTGTTCAACACGGAGGAAAGAGAGATGATTAGGCAGGCAGGGATACGTGAATGGGAGCGACGAAACCCCCAGAGCACCCCTGGAGATCAGAAATGGCCAAGCCAAGATCCCTGGTGGAATGCTCAGACTGAGGAAGGGAGGAGAAATATGATTGATATGAGAAATATCATTATACAGGGAATCAGAGAGGCGGTGCCTCGGGGACAGAATTTAAGTAAGGTTTTTGGGGAATGCCAAGGGAAAGAGGAGACCCCCACGGAATGGTTGGAGAGATTGAGAAAGAGCCTCCAGATATATTCAGGAACGGACCCCGATTCTCCTGTGGGAGAGGTGTTGTTAAAAACACAGTTCGTGGCAAAATCGTGGGAGGACATACGTAAGAAACTGGAGAAGATTGAAGGATGGCAGGAAAAAGGGATTGCAGGAGTTGTTAAGGGAAGCCCAGAAAGTTTATATGAGGAGAGATGAGGAAAAGCAGAAGATACAGGCTAGGGTTTTGGTAGCTGCCGTGAGGGAAGCTCAGAAACAGGAACGTCCTGCAGCTTCGGAAAATCCCTTAAGGAAAGCACCACCGAAGGGGCCAGTACGCTCACAGAAGGGAAACTCAGGGAACAGGATAGAGGGATTAGAATGTTTCTATTGTAAGAAAAAGGGACATATGAAAAGGGACTGCCCAAAGAGAAAGAGGGATGAGAAAATGTTCCACGAAGACTAGGGGCGTCAGGGGCTTTATATTTTAGGGTCCATAACATCAGGGGAGCCCTTGATAACATTAAAAATAGGACCCAAGGGGACAAAGATGGATTTCCTAGTGGATTCTGGGGCAGAGAGAAGTACATTTAAGCAATTACCCCCAGGGTGTAAGGTAAGCAAGGAATCTATGATAGTTATAGGAGCAAAAGGGGAACCATTCAGAGTGCCCATAGTAAAAAATGTAGAAATAGAATCAGATAATAAAATTTGTTTGGGGGACATGTTACTAGTCGAGGAAGCAGATTACAACTTACTTGGCAGGGATCTGATAGTTGCACTGGGTATTAACCTCATCGTAAGGAATTCACAGATAATGGTTAGCATATATAAACTAACCTGTGAAGATGAGGATAAAATTAATCCCGAGGTATGGCATACAGGGAAAGAAGCTGGAATATTGGACATGGAACCCATTTCAATTGAAATAGAAAGGCCTGAGGACCCCATAAGGGTCAGGCAGTACCCCATCCCTCTGGAAGGGAGGCGAGGATTAAAACCTATAATTGAAGATTTGTTACATAAAGGTGTTTTGGAGCCTTGCATGTCAAGGCATAATACCCCAATATTGGCTATTAAGAAAACAGATGGAAATTATAGACTGGTACAGGATTTGAGAGCCATAAATGAGAGAACAAGAACACGGTTCCCGGTGGTTGCTAACCCTTACACCCTTCTAAATAGAGTGTCCCCAAAAGATGTATGGTATAGTGTCATAGATCTGAAGGATGCCTTCTGGACCTGTCCTTTAGCCAAGGACTGCAGGGATTTCTTTGGATTTCAATGGGAAGACCCTGACACAAATAGGAAGCAGCAATTAAGATGGGCCTTCCTTCCCCAAGGGTTCGTGGACTCACCCAACTTATTCGGTCAAGCCTTGGAACAATTGTTAAGTCAATTTACCCCCAGAAAAGGGACAAAGGTCTTGCAGTATGTTGATGACCTATTGGTGGCAGGGGAGACAAAGGAAGATGTAAGAGAATGTACTATAGATTTACTTAATTTCTTGGGAGAAAAGGGTTTGAAAGTGTCTAAGCAAAAATTACAGTTTACAGAATCAGAAGTGAAATATTTAGGGCATTGGCTGGTAGAGGGGAAAAAGAGATTAGACCCTGAAAGGGTAGCCGGGATTTTAGAATTGCCTCCCCCTCGGAATAAAAGACAGGTGCGCCAACTGTTGGGTTTTTTGGGCTATTGCAGGCAGTGGATCGAAGGTTATAGTGAAAAGGCAAAATTTTTGTATGAGAAACTAACAACAGAAAAGGTAAAATGGACTGAACAGGATGACATAGAATTGGAAAGATTAAAGGGAATTTTGGCAACCGCCCCAGTTTTAAGCCTCCCAGACATAAATAAAACATTTCAGTTATTTGTGGATGTAAGTAAACACACCGCATATGGGGTACTGACACAAGAATGGGCTGGAGACAGAAAACCCGTAGGCTATCTTTCCAAATTGTTGGATCCTGTAAGCAGGGGATGGCCTACATGTCTGCAGGCAATAGTGGCTGTGGCTTTGTTAGTGGAAGAAGCCAAAAAGATTACATTTGGGGCTCCTGTTACGGTTTATACCCCACATAATGTAAGGAATATACTACAACAGAAAGCAGAAAAATGGCTCACCGATGCTAGGCTATTGAAATATGAAGCCATTCTTCTTCATGCACCAGAATTAGAGTTAAAAACAACACAGGCTAGAAACCCTGAGGGATTTCTATTTGGAGAAGCACACACTAAACCTTGGCACAATTGTGCAGAATTGATAGAATTACAGACCAAAATTAGGGAAGACCTGGAGGATGAAGAACTCGAGGAAGGGGAAAAATGGTTTGTAGATGGATCAGCCAGAGTGATGGAAGGGAAAAGAAAGTCAGGGTATGCCATAGTAGATGGGAAAACTGGGGAAGTGGTCAAATCAGGTCCCTTGAGTGCTTCTTGGTCAGCTCAGGCTTGTGAGCTATATGCTGTGCTCCAAGCTCTAAAAGAACTAAAAGGAAAAATGGGAACTGTCTTCACTGATTCTAAATATGCTTTTGGGGTGGTGCATACCTTTGGAAAAATATGGGAAGAAAGGGGACTCATTAACACCCGAGGGAAAAGTTTAATACATGAGGATTTGATAAAACAAATCCTACAGGCAATCAGAGAACCCAAGGCTATTGCTGTAGTATATGTAAAAAGTCATCAAGCTGGGTTGCAGTTCAGGATAAGGGGTAATAATTTAGCTGACCAGGAAGCCAGGAAAGCAGCCCTCCTCACTCTGAACATCCCCGAGAACAGGGCAGAAAACCTAAGAGAATTTTCACCACAACCGACTGAAAAAGAAATTGAAGAATTTAAAAAGATAGGGGGTACTTTAGTCGATGGAAAGTGGAAATTGACAGATGGACGGGAATTGGTCCAAAAGGCATATGCCCGAATGATATTAAAGAGATTACATGCTCAAACACACTGGGGAACACAGGCTTTAGCAGAACAGTTCTTAAAATTCTTTGGATGCAAAGGTATTTTTGAATTAGCAAGGCAAGAAGTTCAAAATTGCTTAGTGTGCCAGAAAATTAATAAATCCAGAGTGAGACAAAACATATCGGGGGGACACCCTTTAGCATACCGTCCCTTTGGGAGAATACAAGTAGACTTCACAGAATTACCCAAAATAGGAAGACACAGGTACTTGTTGGTAATGGTGGACCAATTAACACATTGGGTGGAGGCATTCCCTAGCCCCAAAGCAACAGCTCAAACGGTAGCACGCAGGTTACTAGAAGAAATCATACCAAGATATGGAATTCCTGATTCCATAGATTCAGATCAAGGAACCCACTTCACATCCAAAATCATAAAACATTTGGCAGAAGCCCTGGGAATCAGATGGGAATATCACACACCCTGGCATCCTCAGAGTTCAGGTCAGGTAGAGAGGATGAATCAAACCCTGAAAGCACAATTATCAAAACTCATGCTTGAGACTAAGATGTCATGGATTAAGTGCCTCCCTTTGGCACTCCTGAATATTAGGACACAACCCCACTCCGGATCTGGTCTGTCCCCCTTCGAGATGCTATATGGGATGCCATATGAGCATGGGATGCCAATAGGACACCCCCGAATGGAAGACTGCCAGATCCAGTCTTATCTTGTTTTAATTAATAAAAATTTACAGGAACTTCGGAAACGCGGATTAATAGCACAGAGCACTCCTTTAGGATTCGCCATCCACAAAATTCAAGCAGGGGATCGAGTACTAGTAGAAGCTTGGAAGGAAACCCCGTTGTCATCACACTGGGAAGGACCCTTCATCGTCCTCCTCACCACTGATACTGCAATAAGGACAGCAGAAAAAGGCTGGACTCACTCATCGCGAGTGAAAAAGATTGAACCAGAAAACAGCTCTCCACAGTGGAAAATCACCTCAACTCCAGGGGATTTGAAGCTGAGAATCCACAGAGAAACCTAATGACCAGCGCTTATCGGATAAGTTGTAACCAAGCAGGATGCCCCTGCTACCCTTTTGTCCATTTTAAGTGCGGGTATTCTGAGCAGATTTGGGTTAATCATTGTGTTCGGGGAGCCAGGCCTTGGAATTTGTGTGTACCTTGCTTTGAAGAAGAGACCCGACTTACCAATCTTTTCCTATACGTTGCCACAGAATCGGGGTTATTTGAATTGGATTCTCCTGAGTGGTTTCATTATTTTACTAACGGGATAAGGGGAGGATTAAATAAAAGGGCAGAACCACTCATAATTGAGTGCAGAAAGACCTTGAAAGTACCCTGTGGAGCCCCACAAGTTAAGATAACTAGGTGGGAGCAGTACAAAAGGCGATATGCTCAAAGGAGTACTGGTAGGGACCCGGAAGAATATCCCTGCTGCCAAGAAGATGGTTTACCCCGCCGCTGGTGGCAACCCAACGGGCGAAGGGTGGGGCAGAGGGATACGCCTATGGGTAACCCTAATGATCCTGAGCCTAGCCGTGTACCCCATGAGTGGCCTCCTCAACTTCAAGGAGAAAACAGGGAAGGGAATTAATTCCCTTGAAGCTCCTTCGGTATCTACCGGGAATGGAATTGTGGAACCCAGGGTATGAGTAAATTGGTCGACGGCGCAAAACGGGGAAGATTACAAATTGGATAAAGGGATCAAATTGCATAAATCCAATCCCTCGATGGCAATGCTTAGGAGGAAAAGAGAGGTAAATGGTCTCCCTCTAATTCCTATCTGTAAAGAATGCAATAAGACTGTCTGGGTTGGAGGAAAAAGGGAAAGCACCTTTGTGGGGTACTTGAAGGTTAACCAATTGTGTTATGACAAAAAGAAGTTAGAAATGTCCACCCTAAACGGGAAGACATACTGGGTAGGACAAAATAAGAAACTGCAGACTACAACTTTAATTGGAGGGCCCATATTGTTAGATATGTTAAGTGAAAATGATGAAAGGGTGTTCTTGGGGTTAGATAAGGTATTCTGTTTCTCTAAAGATGAGGAAGGACTGGACCCAGAGAATAAAATACAGAAAGTGGCTTTAGAACTCAAACAACAGGAATTGGCTGCTAAGAAAAGAAGGATGGAACAAGAAAGAATGAGATCCCTGAGTGAACAATATGAGCAGTTAGAAAAACAGTTTAACGATTGGAGCTTATCTACCCCTGGTAAAAACCTTTTCCTAGATCTAGTGCAAGAAATTGCTACCGAATTAGGGTTAACAAATTGTTGGATTTGTGGGGGACTGAAATCAGCGGAAAGGTGGCCATGGAAAGGTGAAAGTTTGACCCCTGAACAGTTACTGAGGTGGGATAACAAGATCCTAAAAACATTGACTCGGCCAGGAGGATGGACACTAGATGAACGGGTCATAGGGACAATTTGCATAAGCAGGGAAGGAGATGTTTACAACGAGATAGTGGGATACACCCCATGTCTATCCACCCTAACTGTAAATTCCAACAATAAATCTAGGATTTGGCAGCCAGAACCCCCTAATGGATACTGAGGAAAGAAAAAAGAGGACAAGTGTAATTGGATAAAAGAAATTTGGCTCTGCTGGTATAAACAAGTGAATGCCAACCCCTATTACTTTTTGACTGAGCTAGTAGAATTTTGGGAAAAGCCAGAGAGCATAAGCATCAGGTGGAAAGCACCCAGTGGAATCTATTGGATATGCGGGAAAAGGGCATATAGCGAGCTACCCCGAAAATGGAAAGGATCTTGTACCTTAGGAATGATTAGACCCTCCTTCTTCACACTCCCCAGAACTGGTAGCAATTTGCTAGGAGCTCCTTTGCATGAAAATCTCAGCAGAAGAAAACGAGAAATAAAGAAAGAGCTTCCACAAGTAGGAGGGAATCAGAAATGGGGAAAAGACGAATGGCCTGCAGAACGTATCATAGAATACTATGGACCGGCCACATGGGCTCAAGATGGGAGCTGGGGATATAGAACCCCAGTGTATTTGCTAAACCGGCTAATTAGGTTACAAGCTGTAGTAGAAATAGTTTCTAACCACACCTCAGATGCCCTGGAATTATTAGCTAGACAGCACTCACAGATGAGAGCATTTGTATATCAAAATAGGATTGCTTTAGACTATCTGTTAGCTGAAGAAGGAAGCGTATGCGGGAAATTTAATGATTCAGAGTGCTGTATAGAGATAAATGACTATGGGGAAACCATCAGAGATTTGGCAGCTGAAATAAAAAAGGTCGCACACGTCCCAGTGCAGAGATGGAACTCGATTCTCCAAGCTTCTTGGTGGGACCAAATATTTGGGGCAGGGGATTGGTGGAAGAAGGTAGGATTCTTTATCTTATGCTCAGTAGCCGGATTAATTTTCTTACATTGTCTTGTACCCTGTCTAATAAGATTAATACACACCGTGGTCCAAGGAATGCAAGTAGCTGCGCTCCCTATGGACCCCGAAATGGCATCAGGGGGATTATCCAAAAACACTCCAAAGATCATGAAATTAAAGGAAGAGAAAAGTACAGCTGCACAAGTATTAGAGAACTTTGAATCTCGAATACAGGAGGGTAACATAGAAAAAACCTATTGGTGTGAGGCAGCTGGGGAAATGACAGAAGAATAATGGGAATGGTTAAGAGGCTTTTTTATCTGAATTGAGAAAAAAGGCTATAACCAAAAACACGAATTAAATTGGTGAATTTGGAAGAGGGGGGATTGTGATATATGTCCTAAAGTTAATTCGTGTTATCTCATTTGTGATATATGTACTAAAGTTAATTCATGTTATCCCATTCAAATAAGATATATAGACTGTAGAAATATATGTTTAGTATAAGTTTTGTATGGTTTGCTCTGTTATAAGTTTAAGTTTTACTTACTGGATAAAATGAGAGACTGCATAAAAAGGAGACTCCCCCAGCCTGGGGAAACACCAGGGAGACACAAAGAAAATGTGATTGGATTTACCAGAAAGGGGGGACAAGAAACCGCTGCTACCGGGAATCCCTGAAAGGATACAAAGAACGACGGAAACCAGAGATAGAAGTCCGGAGACCAAGATGATTGCTTCAGATAGATATCTCTACGAGTCTCCGTTGAAATTTACATCTCCACGACACACCCGGGCCCGACCATCAGCAGTATTGTCTTCCTCTACCGGTCTATTCAAACTCCCGATACCAGAACTTGCATATGCCCCGGGGGGAAGACCGTCACACTCCCGGACCTCTCTCCGCGATCCAGTGTATAAAAAGAGAGTGCTACAAACCAAAAATGTGAACTTGGGGGGATAGCAGGCTGACAGAGTTTGTTATCCGAGTTCACCCAGCGCCGAAATCCCGGGCTTGACGCTGTCCTTTTAATTGTGGCTAACCGAGACTGTCATTTTGTCTCTCAATAAAATTCTAAATTTTTGATAACCGAATTTGGTCGATTTTATTTATAACACAAGGGATAATAAGCAGTAGATGCCAAAAGCTCTGGCCTTACAGTTGTTAAAACAACTTAATGAAGGGAGTCATTGGGGCTCCCGAGGGCTGGCAGAAGCCTCCCTCAAAATGTATGCTGCTGTGAGTCTTTTTACTCTAGCAAAGTCACCTATCAAAGGTTGTTTAATTTGTGCTAAAACCAGTAACAGTTACAAAGAAACTTGCGAGGGGAGAGAGGCCTTGAGCTGTACATCCCTTCCAGAGATGCCAGGTGGATTTTACTGAAATGCCACAAGTGACAAGGTTTAAATACCTTCTGGTAATAGTATGTCAGTTAACAGGGTGGCCAGAGGCATTTCCAGCCATTTCAACAACTACAGGATCAGTTATTAAAGTATTTTTGAAACAAATAATTCCAAGATATGGGATTGTAGAAGCATTAGACTCAGATAGGGGATCACATTTTACAGGAAAAATTCTTCAAGGAGTTATGACTGCTCTAGGGATAAGATGGAATCTCTACACCCCCTGGCATCCTCAGAGTTCTGGCAGGGTGGAGAGGATGAATGGAGAAATAAAGAAACACCTTTTGAAGCTAGTAATAGAAACTAAGATGCCATGGGTACGGCTCTTGCCACTGGCTTTAGCAAGGATAAGGGCTAGACCCAGGGGAGATATTCAATTATCTCCCTTTGAACTGATGTTTAGAATTCCTTACCCTTACAATTCCCAGCCTAGTGGGGGGGGTAGAGATAAGTGATGTATATTTAAAACAATATGTGGCCAGGATACTGTCTCTTGTGAAATCTCTTTGACAGGAAGCTCAGCTGGCACAGACCCCGCCTTTGGACTTTGCTGTTCACAACATCCCACCAGGAAATTAAGCTCTAGTTAAAGAATAAAAAGAAGCACCACTAGTGGCTAAGTGGCGTGGACCTTTCCAAGTGTTGCTGACCACAGAAACAGCCATCAAGACAGCAGAACACGGGTGGACCCACCACACTCGGGTCAAAGTCTCTGAGGCCCCGGAGATTTGGACATCTCAGCTGGAAGAGAAGGAGAGGAAGCCACGACTGACACTCCGCAGGAGTGGACTGGAGCAATAGCCAGTGTGTCGACATCGGGGGAAGCCTCGTGTGCCTACCCACAGACTGCTTGCTGAAATAGTTTGTGTGGGCATCCCTCCTCTCAGATCTCCAGTCACTGGGGGCCAATCCTCGCTGTCATTGTTTTCATGTTAAGCTGTTTCTGTGCCTTCACTCACCACAGGTGGTGTGGAGGACAACATGAAAGTGAAAATTAGGTTAGGAGATAAGATTACACCATTAGAATGTTTCTCTTAATAATCTTACCTTTATATTGCCAGTTAGGTTAGAGCCAAAAGTGGGAAAATAATTTTTTAACCTTAGGAGAAGAAGTAGCAAAAACCTTTAACCTTAGCAATTGTTAAGTCTGCAGAGAGTCAGGGGGACCTAAGGACTGGCCATGGGTGGCCAGCCCAGTCGAACCCAAATGGTGGGTTAGCACCCTAAGTGAGGTCCATAATGGAACAAGATTTTAAGATGAAGAAGGAAGTCCATGGCAGCTTCATTCTTCTAAAAGAGGCATTTATTGTCTAAATAGAACAGGAAGGATATATGTGGGGAAAAGTGTTTGTGACTGGACTTTAAGTTTAGATTGTTAGCCCCCCCAACTGCCCTCCTTATGGTTGTTCCAGATATCAAGGCAGATAGAATCAAACACATGTTAAGCTCACTAATAGTAGCTGGGTAAGGTGTTCCTTCCATAATTACCAAAAATATTTTGAAAGCTGTAAAGCAGTGGGGAAGGATAGGGTTTTTTTACCCTTTATTTTTAAGCTGCCCCCGAGATAATTCCACAAGTGGGACACATGTTGTCTGTGACTATCAGTAGAAATGGCAGCACTGGAATAGAACTCAGACCCTTTTTAATAGGTTCTCGTTTAGATCTAACAAAACAGATTTAGGATGTAACAGCAAGTAGAAACCTTATGTGAGAGCTTAAAAATGCAGTATTTCAACATCAGATAGTATTAGATTATTTATTAGCAGAAGAAAGAGGAGTGTGTGGCAAATTAAATGACTCAAACTGATGTTTGCAAATAGATGACAATAAAAAAGTAGTAAAACAAATAACAAAAGGAATAAAAAAAGTTAGCTCATGTGCCAGTCCAAACATAAAAGAGATTGAATGGGACGTGTTTTCATAGTTACCCGGTGAACTATGAGTTAAACAAATGTTTTTCTTTCCTCTCATGTGTGGTAGCAACTCTTATCTTTTTACCATGCATGATCCCTTGCTTAGTACAACTTATTCAACATGTGATCAAAGGGATGCAGGTAGTAGCCATGCCTACTGATCCAGAGATGGCTACAAAAGGACAGAAATTGATGTCACTGCAAATAATTGCAAAACCAAAAAAAGACCCAAGAACAAAAAAATTAAGTCAATGATAACTAAAGTTTGTAAAGACAATTATTAAAAATAAAAGAGGAGGGATTGAGAGGAATGACAAGATTTGTCTTTACAAACAAGCCCTGGGTCTGCTGGTAGATAAAACTAGCACTGAGAGATAAGCAAAACAATGGGAAGGATTCTATTGATTGATGAATGGAAAAGAAGATACTTGCCTTTACAAATAAACTGTAGGTTTGTTTGTAAATGAAATTGAATACTGAAAGATGAAAGCAACAATGGGGAAAACCCATAAATCCCATAAGAATTAAAAATTAGGGGGGTTATACATTAAAAGGGGAATCTTAGGCATTTCGGGAAGTCTGTATCTCTCAAGTACCTCAGCCAATGGGGAAAGAGAGAGGGAAATGCGGCCGGGAAATTAGGATAAAAAGGAGGCTGCATCCTCCGAAAAACTGAGAGACCCCAGGGGAAATGCCCCATGGCCTCTCCCTTTATTCGAATAAAGTAAAAGGACTCCTCTGTCTCCTTTTTGGACATAAACCTCTGGTGTTTGTGGATTAATTTTCCTAACATAAGGGAATAAATTAATCCCTTTATCCCAGCTTTTCTGTTCTTTATCCTTACCAGAGCTATCTGTCGTTACCAAGGGAACTGTGGCCAAGGCAGGGGTTGCTGGGACTGGCAGAGAGGGAGGGGCGGGGGTTCGCCCTGGTCCTGTGTCCTCCAAAACGGGGAGGGGGTAGGCGGGGCCTGTTGCCGGAACCGACAACAGGACTGGGTCTTCTGGCGGGAACCAGATCGGGGCATGGACCTTCTGCACGTGGTCTTGACTGGCTGCACCCAGCACGGCCGGAGCCACCACGGGCAGAGCCACTGGGGCCGGGACAGCCGGATCAGTCCCGGGGAAGGCGGCCGGGGGATGGGTGGCCGGAGCGGCCGTAGCTGGGAGAGGCGCAGGCGGGGCAGTCATGAGCGGCTGGGTAGCCGGCGGCACGGGAGCGGGGGTGGGCAGGACAGCTGTGTACGGGGGGCAGGAGTCGGCACGAGGGCCGAGGTAGGCGGGATGGCTGCGTACGGGAGAGCAGCCGGTAGGGGAACAGGGTCGGGTGTGGCGGCTGGCAGAACCGGGGGAGGCAAAATTTTTAGGAAATCCAAGCTCTTGTCTCTCTTTTTCTCTTCTTGCTCTGTGTCTGGGGTTTCTGATATTTTAAAAATTCTTATCCCCATATGGTCTGTGTCACCTATCCAGCATGCAGCATATTTTTTTCCCCTCCGGATTAAACGGTTCTTTTGAATTTACAAAAATATGTTTAACGCCTGACAAATCCACACTTCAGAAGAGCCATATCTAGGCAAATAAACGTTGTCAGATCTTATTTCCCTTTTTGTCCATTCTATCATACAGTGTTGAATCATCCTTACTTTGTTCTTTTTTCTTGTACAAGGATCTATATCCCAATTTGCTAACATAACTCCCAAAGGGCTATCCTGGGGTATTTCTGCTGGTAACTCATTTTTTCCTTTTATTTTTTTCCTGAACCCTGAGTTTTACTGATTTTCTATCCCATTTTTCAGGATTTTATCTATTTGTCCCTGGTCTCTGTTTCCCTCTTTCCCTAACAGCCTGAATACCACCTTCCCCCCCCCCCCCCCCCCCCCCCCCCCCGCGCAAGGCACAGAAAATTCTTTCTCTCAAGAATACAATACAATGCACCTCCTTCCAGAAAAAAATTAAAATCAACAATCTATATCACAAATACATTCATTCCTCCTCACTTACTCAATTTTATTTCTTCAATAAGCCTTTTTTACTCACACACACATCTCCACTCACAAAAGGACAATATAAACAGTCAACACAAGAACATGATACCTTTTCTTTCTAATTTTCCAGGTTTCTTAGAATTTTTCAAACCTCTCAACTCAGCAGCCTGTAAGCCCAAGTTTCTTGGATTTTTTTTCAAAAACCCTCAACTGAACAGCTTGTAAGCCTAAGTTTCTTGGAATTTTTCAAAACCCCTCAACCTAGGGAAAATATTTTAGGGTGCCCCCCCTCCCCCCTTTTGCTTTTTATCCCATTTCTCAGTGGATTGTACTGGGAAACACTCAGCTCCTTCCTTCAAAAAAAGAGAGATCCAATCCCTTTTCCCTGGAACCCTGTCCCAGCCACCCTGGGGTCTCTTTCACTCCTTTTTTCCTTTTGCTTCACTGTGTCCCTGGCCATTTTTCTCGCGAAAGAACAGAAATGCAGTACTAGGGCTCCACATTTGCCTCACCAGCCTGGGGGTAATACCCAGCCAGTGTCTCATTCACACACCTTACAACCCCCTTTAAACCCACTCCCCTGAAAAGATACTCACAATCATTTTTCTTCTCAGGTCTTCGTGCACATTGTTTTTACGGAGAAAAAAACCACACTGCGGTTTTGGAGCTGTTCCCCTTTTTTTTTCTTTTACCTTCTCTTTTCTTGTCTCTTCAGGTATTTTACCTGCAATCCTCCAATTCCCACAAGAAGCAAGGCTTGGGCCACCAAAAAAATTGCCAGGGTGCCCCCCTTGCCTTGGATCTCTGGGACTTCAGGGACGAGGTATATATCCTGGCACGAGCCCCCAATTTGTGAAAAACAAGGTTCACTTTCTTAGAAAAACTTATAAGTTTAATAAAAATTTTTAAAAATAGACAATTAGAAGAGACAAAAGCAAAATACAGTTTCTTGGCCTGTAGTGGTGCAGAACTGTTTTATTAGGTTTTTATAAGAAGTTTATGTTATGATTCATTTCACTGTAACCCCAATTCTGTACCCCTTTTGTGTTGTCTGTATGATAAGGTGATTTGTGTCCTCCCACCCCCCTTGCTCTGGGGCAGCCTGTTTCTCCAGGAGCCCTCCCAAGATTGCGAAATCTCAGGGAGAGGGCTTCAGGTGATAGGCCCCCCGGGGCGAATTCCTTTAGCTTTGGATTTTAGTGGTCCGAGGCTTGGGGGTGGGCACACCTTGTTACCCCCTGAAACCCCTGATTCGTGGTTTTGTAGTATCCTCCCTGAAACCCCTCCCCCGCTTATAGGGGGCAGGAGGGAGGAAAAAACTCTCTCAGCAACATCTCTCAGCACCTCTCTCAGCCTCTCAGCAAGATCTCTCTCAACACCTCGCTCTCAACCTCTCTGCTCCTCAACTCTGGAGCTAATAAACATCTTTTAATCTGCTAAACTGAGAGCCAGCCTTTTCTATTCTGCTGCTGTTGCTGTCACACTTTTGGGGGTTCAGCTGCCGAGCCGAGAAGCCGAAACGAAGTGGGACCATTCTGTGCCTGGGTTGACCCGAGCTAGCCAGAGGTCATCTCCCACCTGGTGCGGGACAGAACCAGACACAGATTTTGGTGCGCCAACGTGGAGCAGACCACACCGGCAGAGACACAGAGCGTGGAACTCCAACGTGGAGCAGACCACGCCGGCACAAGCAGCTTGGACCACGTGGAGCACAGCTCCACGGTGACAGAGCGTCTGGTGCCCACGCAGGACCCCCCCAGAGACGAGGTGGACCCTGTGAACAGACTGGGGCTGATTTAGCCCGAAGAACAGTCTCTGGGCGTCACGCACCCCTGGGAAATTGACTTTTAAACAAGGCAATTCCAGGGGAAAGAAGGGGAGCTTCGGGCCCCGACCGGAGTCCTTCTTGCGGCTGAACAACCTGACCCACGCACCCCCCAGGTCACAGGACACGTAAGTATACCCCCAACGGGAGATATTTACTGGTTTTAGGGTTCCCCCGAGGGAGGGGGATCTATTGGGGAGGAAAAAATCCTCCGAAAATAGCTGCGCAGCTAAAGGGTTAAACCTCCTGTGAGTTCGAGCAGACGGGGTCTGCGGGGGAGTGCTTTTCATCTGGGTTCGGGTTCAAAAGCAACTTAGTATCGAAACATGGGCGGAAAGCTAACGCTCGATCAGAAAAGGTTGTTTTCTAATTATGTTTGTGTTCTGAAAGAGGCGAAATTGAAAATCTCAAAAGGCGAGTTAAAAAGTTTTGTTCGGTGGCTTGGTCTGCAATTCCTCCATGTAACTCCTGAGACAGTCTGCAGCGCTGATTTCTGTGGCACGGTAGAAAGGCAATTAATTCGGTTGATTGAAACGGGACAAAAAGGCTACAAAGTATTTTATTGTAGCAACTAACATTAAATCAGCGATTCAGTCTCAACAGGCAATGCAGCTTGAGCCTGGCAGAGAAACGTGTTCTCTCCCTACTCCCCCCCCCTTCTTCTCCCCGGTCCCCGTGTCCCCGGGAAAGTGTTCTGAATGTAGCAGCAGGGCTCCCACCCGCCCGCTCAGCCTCCGGGACGCCCCAGCCACCCCACCCGTGCTGGCCCCGTGGGGCCGGGAGGTCTCGGGCACAAGACAATACTCCGTCCCTGCTTTCCCCGGCTGAAAAATGCCGAGTTCATTTTTCTGTGGGGGGGGAAGCCACGTGGCCGGCACGGGGACCCCAAGATGGCGGCGACCGCATGGCAGGGGACTCCCCCGCCCCCTCGGCGCCGCCCACCCCTCCCTACCCTGGTGACGTGGCGCCCGCACGGTGCGGCCCCGCCCCATCCCCCTCCCCCGCCCCGCCTTACCCCTGTGACGTCGGGTGTCTGCCGCGCGGCCCCGGCCCCGCCCCCGCCCCGCGCGGCCCCGGCCCCGCTCCCACCCCACGTGGTACCGGTCCCGACCCCCGCGGCCCCACCCCCGCCCCGCGCGCCGTGGCCGCGCTGCCCCCCCCCAACCCCCTGTGGCTGCGCGTGCGCGCTGCAGCACCCCCCCTCCCCTTCCGCGGCGCCGCTGCCTGGGGGGTTCCCCACCGTGGTGGGGCCGCGGCCCGCTGCGCCCCCCCCGGTGCTGCCGGCAGGGGGTGCCTCCACCGGGCCGTGGCCCGCCGCCCCCCCCGCAGCTGACGCGCTGCCGCCCGCCCCGGAGCCCCCTTCTCCGGGATTCCCCCCACCCCCCCACTCCTCGATGACGTCACTCCCCGGGCAAACCGCGCCCCCTGCAGGGACGTGGTTGCCAAGCAACCAAGTGCCTCAGGGCACGGGCTCGCTCGCTCCCTCAAACCCGGAAGTGCCTGAGCAGCGAACCGGAGCAGATGGAGGTGCCGGTTCCTGCTCCATTCCGACTCTTGCTCCTGTCACCTACCGCAATGCCCGCGGTGGTAACAACAGGGCAGAGTACCACCCATTTCCCCGAGCCACCATCAAAGAAATTTGCAAAGCTCACAGGACATATGGCCGGGATGGGCCATATTTCAGAGGGCTCCTCAGAGCAGATCTCTCTGCAGAGGAAGTGGTGCCTGCTGATTTAAAGTACCTGTTTTCTTGCTTGCTGAACCCAACAGAGTACATCCTATGGGTCACAGCTTGGAAACAGCTGCTCCAGGATGCCTTACCAGGGCTCCTCAGCCATGTTAACACCAGAGTGGATGCTCAGGGAAACCCCATCACTCTAGAACACCTCGCTGGTGAGGGGCAGTGGGCAGAAGCCACTGACCAAGTGGTCATTCCTGTCCAGTGCCTCCACGTAGTGAGAGAGACAGCCCTGACTGCATTCTTCAGCATGCAAACACAAAGTCCTGTGATTTCATATTCGAAAATCAGACAGGACCAAAGGGAGTCTTTCATAGATTTTGTGGAGAGACTGTCCCGAGCTATTGAAGCTCAGGTCAAAAACGAAATGGCTTGGGAACACATTTTAACAGAGATTGCGTTTTCGAATGCAAATGATTTATGTCGTGCTGCGATTTTAAGTTTACCCCTAAACCCCAAACCAACCTTACCAGACATGCTTCAGGTATGTCAGGTAAAGGTGCCTTTTATGAGTTCATCCACAGGTCCACGGCACAAACCTCATCAAGTTGCAGCCATGGAAGCTGAAGATTCCCAAAAAACACCGAACACCGGGAAGAAGCTTTCTGCTCAAAGCTCCCAGAAGTGTTTTTTGTGCTGGAATTTGGGGCACTGGGTTTCCAAATGCCCCCTCAAGAAAGAATTAGAGGACCTCAAAAACAAAAAAGGGGGAGGGGAAGGGGAAAAAGGTAGAGGGTTTAAACCCTCACAAAAAAAATGGTGAAAGAGCGCAGGTCCGCCCTGCGTGAAGAAAAAAATGGGGTGGACCAGGCAGGAGGGGAGGGGAAGGGGAGCCAAGGGAAAAAGGAGAAGCTGCATTGCCCCATTCAGGGCGGCAGCAAAAATAACATACTGGAAATTACTTATACAGACCATGACATGGCACAGCCGATTTTGACAACTAATTCTAAGTATACCCCCTACAGGTTGCAGCTCACAGAGGGTATGTACCTGAAAGGCAGCGACTGGAATTTTGTGTCAGTTTACAACAGTGAGCAGGGTACCTGGCCAAGGGTCAAAGGTAAGCTCATCGTTGTGGGGGACTGCAAACACACCCCAAAAGAGATCGAAATTCTTCCAGGAACACTTGATAACAATCCTGGAAGGTTCGTTCTCTGGCTACGCTGCACTCACCCACCAACATTCCTACCTAAAGGGCAGATAGTTGGCCAGATCATACCCACCTGGGAATGCCTGGAAGAAGACAAGATGCCAACTGCTTGTCCCGTGCACAAGATCACAGAAGTGAAACCCCAGGTGGGATGTGAGTTACAGGTGGGTGATGAGGCCATTAACATCACAGGCCTCCTAGACATGGGCGCGGACGTGACTGTGATCCCAGCCAAGCACTGGCCGTCACGTTGGGCCTTGGAAAACGTGGCAGGACACGTGCAAGGAATAGGGGGAATGCAATTGGCCAAACAATCAAAGAGTGTGGTTCAAATTAAGGGGCCAAAAGGGCAGTTGGCCAGTTTACGCCCTTTTGTTTTGGATTATAGGGAACCCTTGTTGGGGAGAGACCTGATGGCCCAGTGGGGAGTCACAATTGACATCCCAGACCCCCCACAGGATTTTTGGGCAGCGGTCGCTGAGGAGCGCCCTACCCACAAGCTGAATTGGAAAACAAATTCGCCAGTGTGGGTAGAGCAGTGGCCGCTTTCAAAACAGAAATTGAAGGCGCTCGAAGAGCTTGTGGAGGAGCAGTTAGCTAAGGGTCACATTGTAGAGACCACCAGCCATTGGAATTCGCCGGTTTTCGTTATCCGGAAGCCAGGGAAGGACAAGTGGAGGCTCCTCCAGGATCTCAGACAAATTAACAATGTGATAGAAGATATGGGCTCTCTTCAACCCGGGATGCCTACCCCGACCATGCTCCCACAAAATTGGAAATTGGCTGTTATAGATATAAAAGATTGTTTCTTCCATATTCCCCTACACCCTGACGATGCACCACGTTTTGCATTCTCGGTTCCCACCATTAACCGAGAGGCCTCGAGGAAACGCTACCATTGGCGGGTTTTACCCCAAGGGATGAAGGTGTCACCTATCATCTGCCAGTGGTATGTGGCTTCCTTGCTGTCCCCGGTCCGCGTAGCCGCAGAGAAAGCAATCATCCATCATTATATGGATGATGTGCTTGTGTGTGCCCCCACCGATGATGTCTTGTCACACGCGCTTGACCTGACAATTAATGCATTGGTTGTTGCAGGGTTCGAGCTGCAGGAAGACAAGGTTCAAAGGATGCCACCTTGGAGGTACCTTGGGCTGGAGATTGGCAAGCGGACCATTGTGCCGCAGAAATTGGAAATCAGACCCAAAATTCAGACCCTCGCAGATGTCCATCAGCTGTGTGGGGCATTGAACTGGGTGAGACCCTGGCTAGGCCTCACAACTGAGGACCTAGCCCCTCTTTTCAATTTATTGAAAGGGGGAGAGGAGCTGAGTTCTCCCAGGGAACTGACCCCGGAAGCAAAGGAGGCGCTGGAAAAGGTACAGCATCTCATGTCCACTCGGCAGGCCCACCGGTGTGATCCAGACCTGCCTTTCAAATTCATAATTATGGGGAAATTGCCACACCTCCATGGAGTCATTTTCCAGTGGAGAAATAACATCAAAAAGGACCAGGGCAGAGACAACCCGCTTCTAATCATAGAATGGGTCTTTCTCAGCCATCAAAGGTCCAAGAGAATGACACGTCCACAGGAACTGGTGGCTGAACTGATCCGAAAAGCCAGAGTCCGGATCAGGGAATTGGCAGGGTGTGATTTTGAATGCATTCACATTCCAATTGGATTAAGATCGGGCCAAATTACAAAGGCAATGTTAGAACGCCTGCTTCAGGAAAATGAAGCACTGCAGTTTGCTCTGGATTCCTTTACTGGGCAAATCTCAATTCATCGGCCAGCCCACAAAATTTTTAATCAGGATGCCAAATTCACACTGAATTTGAAAGATGTTCGGAGCAGGAAGCCTTTAGAGGCCCTGACAGTTTTCACGGACGCGTCCGGAAGGTCCCACAAGTCAGTTATGACTTGGAAGGACCCTCAGACTCAGCAGTGGGAGGCAGATGTTGCCGAGGTGGAGGGATCACCTCAGGTTGCTGAGTTGGCTGCTGTTGTCATGGCTTTCGAAAGGTTCCCCGAACCCTTCAATTTAGTGACGGACTCCGCTTATGTAGCGGGGGTGGTATCGAGGGCAGATCAAGCAATACTGCAGGAAGTGTCTAACACAGCACTGTTTGAGCTGCTTTCTAAGCTTGTTAAGCTTGTCTCCCACAGAGAGCAGCCATTCTTTGTGATGCATACGAGATCACACACGGATCTGCCAGGTTTTGTAGCTGAGGGGAACAGAAGGGCTGATGCTCTTGCTGCTCCTGCAGTCATGGCCCCATTGCCAAGCATTTTTGAGCAGGCAAAGCTCAGCCATCAGCTTCACCATCAGAACGCGCCTGGCCTTGTTCACCGGTTTCACATCACTTGGGAACAGGCTAAGGCAATTGTGGCTATGTGTCCCTCATGTAATCAGCATGCACTTCCCACCTTAAGTGCGGGAGTGAACCCCAGAGGTCTGAACAGCTGTGAGCTGTGGCAGACTGATGTAACACATATCCCCCAATTCGGCCGATCTAAATATGTACATGTGTCAGTGGACACCTACTCCGGTGCAGTTTTTGCTTCTGCCCACGCAGGGGAGAAAACCTCGGATGCAATTAAACACCTCATCCAGGCTTTCTCCTTCATGGGCATCCCAAAAGAATTAAAAACTGATAATGGCCCAGCGTACCGTTCCAGGGAATTCTGCAGCTTCCTGCAACAATGGGGAGTGGGACATAAAACCGGCATCCCTCATTCCCCAACAGGCCAAGCTGTAGTGGAGAGGACCCACAGAGAAATCAAAAGGGTCCTCAACCAACAACAACCGGAGTTGAAAACAGAAACACCGCAGACCCGATTGGCCAGGGCTCTATTCACATTGAATTTTTTAAACAGCACCTTTGAGTTTTTAAACCCACCGATCGTTCGTCATTTCGGGGCAAACCCTCAACTAAACATCAAGGAGAGGCCGCCGGTCATGGTCCGGGACCCTGAGACTGGAAGGACAGAGGGACCTCATGATTTGGTCACGTGGGGTCGTGGGTACGCTTGCGTGTCCACCCCCACGGGGCCAAGATGGTTACCATCAAAATGGGTGAGGCCCTATGTCCCGAAGGTCTCAGGGGAGAAAAAGAAACTGCCACAGGTTACTCAGGCAGCTTTTAGGAGGAAAAGGAGGGAAGATTTTTCCCAGGACGGTTTCACTTTCCTGAATGACCCCTGCTTGAATGTTAATTGTTTGTTTTAGTTCTTTTAGTCCTGTCAGAGCCTTTCCAGCGCCAGTCCCCAGGCTGAGGAAGTTCCACCTGCTCCTCAGCATCCTTCTGCTTGCCAGTCTCACTGCACCTGTCTCCGGATGGTTGGTGCCCCAGCCCAAAGCCACCAGGGCAATGGGGCAGACCACAAAGCCAGCCAGAGCATCCGAGACATGGTGAATGACATCAAAAGAGAGACTGGTGACTGGCTGAATGGATTGTTTGGGGACTGGGGACTTTCGGGCTGGGTGGGTTCAATTTTGTAATCAGTTTTGTTATTTTTGTTTGTTATTCTGTTAATTTTAATTGGATTTGGTATCATCAAAAAAAATGTTAGGTAGATTAATTTCTAGCACCACACATGCCCCCTCTGTGAACCAAGTTGCCGTATCATCCGTGCCTGGATGGGAGGAGAACGTGGAACTGGAGGAAGACCCAGAAGACAGGAGACACCCAGAAGAGGAACCTCAGATGGAGTGGCCCACTCAGCCAGAGTGGCTCGCCGAGAGTTACCCCGACTTTGAATATCATCCTCCTCCATTCCAGCCCTCCTCCTGTTATTAAAACAAAAAAGGGGGAGATGTAGTGGTGCAGAACTGTTTTATTAGGTTTTTATAAGAAGTTTATGTTATGATTCATTTCACTGTAACCCCAATTCTGTACCCCTTTTGTGTTGTCTGTATGATAAGGTGATTTGTGTCCTCCCACCCCCCTTGCTCTGGGGCAGCCTGTTTCTCCAGGAGCCCTCCCAAGATTGTGAAATCTCAGGGAGAGGGCTTCAGGTGATAGGCCCCCCGGGGGGAATTCCTTTAGCTTTGGATTTTAGTGGTCTGAGGCTTGGGGGTGGGCACACCTTGTTACCCCCTGAAACCCCTGATTCGTGGTTTTGTAGTATCCTCCCTGAAACCCCTCCCCCGCTTATAGGGGGCAGGAGGGAGGAAAAAACTCTCTCAGCAACATCTCTCAGCACCTCTCTCAGCCTCTCAGCAAGATCTCTCTCAACACCTCGCTCTCAACCTCTCTGCTCCTCAACTCTGGAGCTAATAAACATCTTTTAATCTGCTAAACTGAGAGCCAGCCTTTTCTATTCTGCTGCTGTTGCTGTCACACTTTTGGGGGTTCAGCTGCCGAGCCGAGAAGCCGAAATGAAGTGGGACCATTCTGTGCCTGGGTTGACCCGAGCTAGCCAGAGGTCATCTCCCACCTGGTGCGGGACAGAACCAGACACATTGGCCGAGGATGCTTGGCACCTAGCCAGCCAGCATACCTGCTAACAAAAAGTTTGCTCCTTAAAAGTATCAGCCTATTGCATATTTATAAATTCACATGCATGATTCAAACATTCCTTTTGAGTGTGAATTTTTTTGTTCAGTTTCAAGCCCCCCCCCAATCATTTTATTTGGTAGATCCATCTGCGGGTGGCTCCATTCCATCTGATGGCACAGGTCCCATAAATTCTTCTCCTGGGGTTTTGGTCCTCTTCATTTGGATAACAGAAGTTCAAATAGCTTTTTGGTCCGCAATCTTCATGCAGGAATGAAGGATGACTCCCCCTACCTTCTGGTTTGGCCAGTTTAGATGTTACACAAAAAAAAACAACCCGGTCTTTTACTTTTAACACTATGTTACAATCATAAAAAATATATATTCATCACATTTCTAAACTCTATTAATAAAAGAAAATACTGTACAATCTTCCCACATTATACATACAGTATTCATTCTAATATTTGCAAAAAGCCAGCTATATAATATGCATTTATAACAAAGTTGACTGTGTGTCCCAGTTGGAATCAAATATGGACATCAAAGGTCTATGCCAAGGGAACTTGAGTCAGAAAGCTTTGAGATCCACCCCAAAATACTGCAGGCAAACAAGTCTGTTCTCTGATTTCACTGTACAACAGAAGCTTGCTTTTAAACTCTGGAATAATTTTAAGCCAATATGTATTAGATACTGTCCTAGGTTACAATGTAAGATGTGCCCAAACTATGTATTCTATCACTGTCTACATGAGCTGCCAAAACCGGGTGGGGCAGTGTTTCCCTTGCCCCCTCCCTCTGGACTATCTTCTGTTAATGGCCCATTAATGCCTTGCTGCATGACTCATAAGTAACTCCCTCCGGGAACTATCTCTGTTTAATGGGCAATCAAGGACCCATTCCATGACTCATAGAATGATATCAGCCCATTGTGAGATGCTCTGCCCAGGGGGAGGAGCCAAGCATTCCCACCTGGATATAATCTGGGATTTGGGACAGCACAGGCAGCCTTACCCACTGGATTCCCAGAGGACAAGAGCTACCAGACCTTTCTATGGGATCACTGCTTCAACAAGACCACTTCATCTGGACTGCTACCACCTTCCTAACAAACATGGTGTCAGGTTGTATTCTGACTCTGTCAGTGATCTTTTGTACTATTGCATTTATTTTATTTTACTTTTTAATTTTAGTTCATTTTAAATTTTATTTTATCATATTTTTTTTCTCCTATTAAATTGTTTTTTCTGACTTGGAGTCTCTCACTGGTTTTGCTTTCAAGCCAGCACAGATACTTAATTGCATTTGCTTGGTTTTGTACAAGATTGTTGCTTTTTACTTCCTTTCATTCTCAAAGCAGCTACAAAATGTCCAGATGCTAAATCTAAAGTGAAACAAAACAAGTCCCCATAAATCCCCTTCAAAAGAACAAATGTTGCCAATGGTGACTGAAACCCTAATTACTACTACTGATTATTTTAGCATAAAGATGTGTATAAAGTACAGTGTTCCCAGTCCTGGAGTAGCTCTATCATCTTCCACAATTATAAACTACAGAGGTTCCTCACTCACTCACTCACTCAAATTCATATTAATTGAGCTTGAAGCACATGAATCCAACAGCACATCGGCTGGATGAGGTATCACATGTGCACTGTGCTGTGTATCCATAAGGACACTGGTTTAGTGCTCTGTCACCTCAATAGCTGCATCTTCTATGTGCCACACGCTACTCTCTGTTCTGGGATAAATGCTCTGTTAAAGCATGAACAGATGCTTTTCCCAACCTAAGCCCAAGGTTTGTCTCTCAGTTTCTTGATGTTTCACACTGTACGTGTTGTACCCACAATTAGTCTCATATCACTCCATTACACTGCTTTTTTCTCTCTGTCTTATCCATATAGGTTGCAAAGGTTACAACCAGGAGTTTCTATCTACAGGCTTATACTGCAGCCAGCATCCTGCTATTTCCTAGGCCTCTAACTGCTATGTTATATAAGTATTTAAGAGATGATATGAAATATGTATTGTGGTATATGTCCTAAAGTTAATTTGTGTTAAGCAATATGATATGTAATTGATTCACTGCTGAATGTAATAATATACCATGTAAAATTGATCTACTGTAAGTTTGGTGTAAGATCAGTAAACCTAAAATGGTGTGTATAGGGTTAACTGAGACGAAAAGCCGCACGGGGCGGGGGGAGGGGGGACGGGGACGACAGACACGAGGAATCCCTGCCGGGAACAGTTTTGGAAAAACACAAAGAGACGGAAAAAGGAGATGGGTGCCCTGACGATCAAATGATTACATCAGATCGATATCTTATCTGTTCCGGCCCAGTGTTAACATTTCCAAACTGTTGGGGAGGAGGAAGCCAAGAAACCCTATAAATATGATTGCCTGTATTCTGAGAATGAGAAACCTGTATGTGAGATAGAATTGAAAGTAAGTTTTGATGTTTGAGATGTGTTAGATACTGGATGTCTGGGAAAACAGTTAGGTGACCATCTGAAGGTTACCTGCAACCAGACCCAGAGGTCAAATGGAATGTTCTGTCTCACCCCTCAATGTATGGTTCATCCCACACCTGTATCCCTCCCCTGAAGTATCAGGTATCTGTAACCCCATTGGCACAAGTCCTGTTCCAGCCCACCTCGAGACCCCTTATCAGGGGGCTGCGAAGGTGGCTCGGCCTCTTTGCTCTTTTGCTCTTGGCTCTCTGCTCTTTGCTCTCCACTCTTTGCTCTTTGCTCTTTGCCTCTCTTAGCTTGCACCCTTTCCCGAGGACTTTCCTCTCTTGGAATTTCCTCTCCCTACCTCTCCCTTCCCCCACTTCCCTAGGCCTTGCCACGAGCTGCAGCCTGGCAGCTCAGAGCAAGGCCCCCACATCCCTTACAATAAACCTCATCTTCTAAAACCTAACTTCAGAGATCTCTCGTCTACATTTATGCACACCGTCCAGAAGTCAGCAACAGCGAAAGAAGCAATTTCTACACCAAACCTTCTCCGGACACGGCAATCAGGACATTGTTCTTCTTCGAGAACCCATTCAACAGACCCCGGACACGAACATGAATACCTAATGAAGCTACCCCGATGCAAGAGTCTTACAGTCTCGGTCCACTCTCAGCGGAGGACTGTATAAAAAACTAGCAGCATTGGACCCAATTTGTGAACAGAGGGAGTAACAGGCTGACAGAGTCAGTTACCGTGTTCACCCAGTGCCGAAATCCCGGGATTCGATGCTGCCCCTTTTAATTGTGGCTATTGGAGACTGTGTTCAAGTCTCAAAACAAAATTCTAAATTTTGATTTACTGAATTTGGCCAGTGGTTTTTATTACATGTATGGAGAGAGGTCTAGGTCTCAGTTACTTGATTCCTTACCTGTACTATGGTATCTTGCAGACTTAAGCATGACACAAACAACAAACTCGGTCCTGCTCCTGTACAATCACAAACTAATCCTTAAAAGGAGATGAGCATTACAGATCATCAGGACATTATAAGTACAAAGATAAAATGGCAACAAGAAATAAGAATTTCCCACCATTTATGAGGTGGGAAATAGAATTCATTGTTCAGATTCTTCTTTTGGAAAAGGAGAGAACTGAGATAAATGTGAATGCTGTGTGTAGGCTTAACCAGGTGGACTTCACTACTAATATCAAGAACATTGGATTTTGTATTCTTTTATTTCCAAAAGTAACAGAACAATTCCAAACAAATCTGAAAAGGATTAATACAAGTTGTACTGTCTTGGTTTGAAAGACAGGTATCTGCTAGGTAGGGACAGGGCCTCTCTAGGAGTGGGGAATTCCAATCCCTTCCCTCCAAGTTATTATAATTTAGAAGATTAAAGAGGCTTTTCCGTCAGAGCTATGGGGAAAGGAATAACAGTTCTTTACTGTGATATATGTCCTAAAGTTAATTTGTGTTAAAAGACGTAAAATGTAATTCAACCCCTATAAGTTTTGTTTCTAATCCAGTATGCTAAGAGTTAACTCAGACGAAAGCGGCCCGGAGAAGGGTACAGGAATTTCTTTTGCCTGAAAAGACATAGGAGGGACACGAAGAAACCATGATCGGAATTACCAGAAAAAGAGACACAAGGATGCCTCTGCCGGGAATCGTTAAGGGGAGAACAAAGACAATGGAAAAAGGAGATGGGAGCCCGGAGAACCAGATGATTACATCAGATCGATATCTCATCCGTCTCCTCCTGAAATTAACATCTTCACGCCACACCTGGATCCGACCATTAAAGGCATTGTCTTCTCGAGCGACCCTATTCAGAATCCCAGAACTGGAACATGAATGTCTAATGAGGCTGCCTCAGAAGGAGGAACCTCGAAGTCCCGAGTTTCTCTCAGCGATCCAGTGTATAAAAAGAGACTGCTCCAAGCCAGAAATGTGAACTTGGGGGGTAACACACTGGCTAAGTGTGTTGCCGCGTTCACCCAGCGCCGATCCCGGGCTCGACACTGTCCTTTTAATTGTGGCTGTCCAAGACTATCATTCTGTCTCTCAATAAAATTCCAAAATTTTGATTTATCGAATTTGGTGAATCGTATTTATTACATTTACTAATAAGTATAACAAGGCAAACAAACAACAACAACTACAGCATGAATAATAAACAGAACCAAGAACCTCAAGGGGCTTTGTTTCACAAAGCCCAAGACAGTCTGATCTCTTGGGACCTCGAGAGCACTAAGCTGCAACGGTGGAAACTCCAGGGCTGGTGGCTGGAACGGCGGGGGTCCCCAGCAGGCAAAGGGGGAATGTCCCGGCAGGCAAGGGGGTGTCCTGGCAAAGTGAGCAGTACTGAAGAAGCCAGGACAGCTGGACAGGGCTGGCCCAGCTCCAGCAGGGTAGGCGAAGGGGCCTCCGAATTCCTGGGCACACGAGCAGATGATGGATGGTGGTAGGGTTCCCAGGACCGGACTTTCTGTTGACAGTGGACTCCTCCCGCAGCAAGCAGCAGCCTGACCATCCTCTCCGATGCCGAGAGCAGGAAAAAGACGTTCAGCTCCCCCAGCACTGTCCTTTTCCCTCCCCCAAACTTATGTGATCTTCCTCCTCCCTTGGCCACTTCTTTTGTGTGGGTCAAGCACCCTCTAAGCATCAGTATTTAGTCTCTTAGCAACTTATGGGGGGAAAATTCTATAGGAAAAAAAAAACAAAACACCAAAACCAAACCTAACCCCCAACATGTACTTGTTTTGATTTAAGATGTAATTAATGCAGATTCTGCCCTTGTTTTAAATACACAACAGATGTTTGTAGTTATAGTCAGTAAGTGGAACATGCAAACCATTAAGTCTAGAGGTATAAAGAAGATAAATTTAAGATCAGTGAAAGACATTAGAACCATTTGGGTTCTAGCATTTTTAATTTTTTTTTCCTGCTAAAATATAAATAGCTAATGCTACTCTCATTTAAATAACCATCTTTAAGTTTCTGAATTAAACAAGTCAGGAGCAATGGATAGTTCTGGGAGCCATTGTCAGAGCTATTGTTTCAAGCCATCTGTGGCTTACGGCAAACATCTCATTTGAATTCAATACATTTTTAAAACCATCAGCACTTCCTTAAAAATAAACCAATTTCAGCTTGTACACCTCAGTTTTCCATCTAGGAGGAAGTGTCACCCCAGGACAGAGAGAATTTCACAGCTATGGATTTAACATACCTTTGTGGTTTTTTGATACAGAATATCTTATTTATAGTCGGACAATAAAGATATCTTAGACCAGCAGTTCCTAAACTTTCTGGATGAACAAATACTGTTAACTTCTTTATGAGTTAAGGATCACTGTCAGATGGATCTGAAAACATTGGTTTGTGAGTACTGGCAGAGGCATTGCAGAATGTCCTCTGGGAATACCTGCATGAGACAAGTAAAGCTGCAAAGTGTGTGTAAGACATGGGCATTAGAATGACATTCAGAGTGAAGACATTCAGAGTGAAGACATTCAGAGAACAGTCCGTAGTTTTGGTCAGGCTCCCTCAAAAGAGGCGGATAATCTGTGTATGTGATTTGGGACTTGACTCTTGCCTATGTGGAGTTTATACCCTTTATCACAAAGAATACAGATCCTTCTGACTCCCAGAGGAGATGTGAGTGATCACCTGTATTTTTATAACCAGCTCAGCAACCTGTTCTGACTGATTTTAGGCCAGCAGCTCTGCCTGAGCCTGGGAGTGACAATGTATGTCTGGGGAGGGAACCCACTTCCATTGTCAACACAGTCCCAGCTGGGACTGACACAACTTTGGGAAGGCATTTTTTTCAGGCTGTTTTTCAAAGCACAATAGGACAATTTTGGTGTATGGCCCAGGACAGTCTGTTGTCTGGAAATCCACCAGGCCCCACAAGGTAACTTTCTGAGAGCCCCAACCTCTCCCTGTGAGAAAGGAGAAATGACTGATTATTCATTAAATATCAGCAACCAGCATGTCACTACCTCTCACACAACACCCACACACGACTGACTTATTGCCAGATCTTGTCCCAGAGCTGCTGGCTTTGAGCTCAGCTGATACAAACCACCCTGCAGAGCTCTCATTACTTTACACTCCAGCAACATTGTCTGAATGGTGTGGAACAGCTGGGCAGAAAAGCTGTAAACAAAACACACACACTGCCATTGTGTTTTATTGCAACTTCCATCGTTTTCTGAACTGAAATTGTGGACTTTCCAGCAAATTACATCAGTGCTGCTGCAAAGTCTTTGTATTGCTGTTTGTTATTGCTACCTGGCCAGCAGCACAGAGGCCTCAGTGGTGTCCAAAGTGCTTTCCCATTTCCAGTACTTTTGGCAATGTGTGTTGCCTTCATACTCTTGTATCATCTTGGAGAAGATAAAATTTAGTTATCACAAGAACTACTGCCTGGCAGGAAACCAGCCTTCTGACAGGTATAGCAAAGGCTTGCAACAATAAAAGTATCTGTGTGTGGGCTAAAACTCACCAGGATTTTACATATCCCATCAAACAGGTCTTGCCAGTTTTCAGCTCATCACTTCATGGAAATGCATTGCAGTTATCAGCAACCTATTACATTTAAGATTAAAAAACAAAAAGCAATTCTCAGTGCAAATAGACTGTGAAACGTATTTGAAAAGCAATGTAACAATGGCAAATTATATTTTAAGAGCTTTCTTCTTGTTACAGTGTGCAGGTGGTCACAGGGTCCTAAAAAACGACTTCGCATCTCTGAGCCCAGGAGCGCGGGATTGTAAGGGCACGATTGTAATGGCACTGACAAAGCAGAGAAGAGACGGGTTCTCATTTGGCTATCCAAAGACTGTTTATTCAGGAACACAATGAAGGGGTCCAGGGACGCAGAATAGAGGTTCAGGGACGAAAACAGCTTCAAATATAATCAGGGACAAGAACAAGGATCGGGCTGAGGGCACAGGGTTATATACGAGACAAAAGGGGCAGATCTGTGGGTCAAAGTCCAATAGGGATCAGGAAAAGTGGTGCAGAGGGGTAAATAGGAACCGGGGAGGGGACCAACAGCGTAACAGGGGTGGAGTACTGCATCAAGACAGAGCCAATGGGGTTCAAGGGAAGGAAGAACATTCTAGGAAGAGTGCATATATGGTGAAGGGGGGCTGAACAGAGTGACATAAACTTAAACCAATAGAACAACGAAACCTAAGAGATATTAAAATGTGGCTGCAAAGGCCCATGGGAGGAAGGTTTTCCTCACCCTAATCTATAGGGGTGTTTCTCCTGGTGTCTGCCTCAGCCCCTCCATGGCTGAGGCACAATAACCTTGGTGGCAGGCCCTGGGCCTCCACATCTACTAACAGTAATTATCACACTAACAGTACAACATCGGGACACTGGGAAGACTTAAACCTGATAGTCTAGCCCAAGGTCTGCAGTAAGCTTTAATAAGACTATAAAGTCATTACCTGGAGTACCATTTACCATGGTTTCACTTGTCAGAAGTTGAGAGATGGACAGTATTTTAAAGACCCATGGCTCAGATTCTGCCATTGTACACTGCCATGCTTCCATAGTCTGAACCTGAGCATTAATTCTCATAAATATCCCAGGAGTATGAAAAAAATGTGCTAATCAGATTAAGTGCAGTGTTGGACTTTTCACTTTAAAATAGTAAGCCTTACCTTAAACACATGGTAAATCTAGCAACTGTTATAGTGCTGAAATTGTGTTTATCTCCCCTTCTTTCTGTAGCTCATTTGGTGACATCATCTATACAACAAAATTGTGGGAATAAAGCCCCAAAAGCATTTAAACCCAGGAAAGGCACCAAACCAATCACTCTAAAGGGATTTTAAATTAAATTACATAATAAACTTCCAGGTTCTTCCTTCCAGAACAGGCATGATGGAAGAAGGTGCAATGCTGGGCAACATTCTGCATGTGAGAGCAAGGACCCCAAGGACTAAAATCAGCAAATGGCAAGTGAGGGAGTTTTACTGCAGGAGAGGAGATAATTAGGGAGAATTCACCACGGGAATCAGGAGATTAGTTTTCATTTGGCTTAGCTTCAAGTCAAATGTGCTTCTAAATCATCAGAGAGAGATGAATGCAGTTGTGATTGTGGATTTGGGAGACAGGGGAAAAGGGAGAAGATTGGCAGCAAGATTGCTTTTGGCCACAAATGCCCAAAAGCAGAGATTAATGCTGAGCTGTGCAGGCTCAGCCCTATGTAGAGCAGCCTGGAGAAGACAAGCCTCAAACACAGGACAGGACAAAGGCCACAGAAAGCTGCTTCAGCCTGTCACTCCTGAACTGGATGCTTCTGTTTAAATATCACAAACAATTCTGCAGTCTCTTCCCTTCCTCTCCTTACCGAGCTCCAGACTTGACTATAGTACAGCTGTAATAAAAAGAAATGAACAAACCAACAAGTTTGAATCACAGCAATTCACTTTACTTTCTTGCATCCATTTTTGTTTCTCTCAAATTGCCTCTACCCAGTTACTTTTCCATTTTGAACACCCCATCCCCTGTCCCCCTCCCATAAAATGCAGTCTCTAGTTATAGGGTAATTTCGTCCTATAGTTTCTCATAACTTGATTTTTTTTAAGCTAGCCATTGTTTAATTACTACTTTGAAGTCAATTTAGCAGAAGAAAAAATCCCTAGTTTAAGGTGGCTTTTTGCATCCCCACCAAGCTATTCAGCAGGGCATTCATCCAGGATACAAAACTAGGCTGAAGCTTTAGGAGTTGAATGGCTCACTCCAGTAGAGATTTAATTTCCATTAAATTCCTCCATGAAAATCCACTCACTCTTCTTAGATCTGACAGACAGGCAAAGACCAGCCATTACCTTTGAACTGAGTAATTTTTAAATGCATCCCACCCCTCTTTGCCCCCTATGTAAATATGAATTGCTGAGGCTCAGAGTGCCCTGGTAGCCTTTAAACCATTCACAGAGTGCGGGCAGGAGGGGAAGCAAAGGCACGACTCCGTGATGACTAAACTTAGGGTGGCTCGATGAATGAGCCCCAAATCGCTCTGCTGCCGGCTCTGTCCCGCTGCGGCTGAACCCAGAGCTGTTCCCGCAGGGGCAGCGGCTGCAGCAGCAGCAGCGGAGCCGCCGGCTTCCCCCACGCCTGCCGGGCCACGGTTCGCGGAAACCTGCGGGCAGCCACGGCCTCGGGCAGAGCCGGTCCCGGCGGCCCCAGTTCTCTGGCCCTGTGTGACAGCGCCCGGAGATACGCCGCCCGCCTGATGCGCTGTTTCATTGCCGTGTGTCGCCGCTTATAAACCAAACTCTCCCCGCAGGCGCGGCGAACCCTGCTGGGTGCGCGTCGGTTCCCGAGTGTAACAAGGGAGAAGCCGCCTCTGCCGCCGGGAGCTCGGTGTGCGACCCGAGTGCTGCCGGCAGCACGGTCCCGGTCCTGTGCGAGAGCTTCCCTGTTCCCTTCGTAGCGGGAATCATCCCCGGCCGTGTGCGGCACGGAGCCTCGGCCCCGCCCGACCCCCTCGGACCCGGGAGGTTTCTGGACAGACAGCACAAAGCCGAGCCGCCGGCGCGGGTGTGGATCCCGCACCTCTGCCCCCGCCTTTTTCTGCCCCCTGCAACTCCTGGACTTCCTTCCACTCGTGTGTTTTAGAAAACGCTCACCCCGAAGTGACCAAGTGCGTCACTTAATGGTTGGGACAAAACACAGGGGGTTATCTATTTATAAAGCTTTAATATACCAGGCAGGCAAGATTTTTCTACATTTATTCACTTCATTTTTCTTCATTTAACAGCTGCCAACTCGCTCCTTATTTTCCCGAATGGTGCTGCATCCCCACCTCTCTGAGCAAACCCCATTCCCGAGTCCTGGCTACTGTTTTAACTTTGCTCGGATGCACACTTGGCTGTTCGAATTTTAGTCCATAGCCAAGCGCTGCTTTTCTTGCCTGAAGCAACTTTTCAGTTCATCTCCTGAAGTTTGCTGATTTTTCTCTTAAGCCTTGTTTTAAACCCTCAGTTTGAGATCTTTCCTGAATCTTGACCGTTGGCTCTGTAAGCGGGGGGCGGGGAGGGAGGTGTCGGCAGTGAACCTCATTTTCCCTTCTCCCATTCCTGCTCCCCCTCTCCGAAGCTCCCTCGCGGCTCCGAGTGAGCTTCGGCGTCTCCCGGGCATTTCTCACCGCAAAGCTGCGGATGCCTTTGCATTCCAGGCACAATGAACCTCTGTTCCCTGGAAGCTTTCTTCAGCTCCAACATCTAAATCACCAGGCCCACAGCAGGCAGAATCCCCTGCTCTTTCCTCCTTTGAAATGTTTATCTTTGCACCTCCTAACTCAGGTTCATATGCTCCAACAAGGAATTTGGGAACCCCTTGTTTTCCTTTTGAACTCTTTTTCCTCTAGAATTTTTGTAATTGCCGCGTTGCAGAGGAGTTTGTTTATTTGTTTGTTTGTTTTCACTCTTTTTCCTCCCTCTCAATCCAATTTTTCAAACATCAGTGATTCAGATTGATTAGCTTGACTGAAAAAGTCCTGAGACTGAAATTAGGGGACATATCTCCTTCCAGTGTTTTCTCTCCATTCCTAAAAGTTTGTTTGCTATCACTGGGAAAAAAAAAAAAAAAGTTTGGACAATATAATTTCACTTTGATGTGATGGTTTTATTCTAGAAAGGCTTAAAACTTTTAATACCTTTCCTTAGCAGTCCTGACATAAGGAAACTCACACGCCAAGGTGGTTTCATTCAGTGTGAGAAGAGGTCTGACAATACACAACTAAACACACAGGATCTCAGCTGTGTTTTAGCTGTTGGAGTGATATTAAAGCTGTTGTTATGATATTAGTTTGTTGGAGGAAATATACACCTTTAAAAACCAAATAAATGTTACAGTTCATGCATTGAGCAAAACTTATTTTTAAAATTCAGTCAATTTTATAGGACCTACGTTTGAAATGCTTACGTTTACGTATTACAAACTATATTTGTTGCAAACTCACTTAATTGCATCACCACTCAAACTCCTCAGAGGTTCTTAATTTGTTTTAAAATTTGCATTGGGATCTGAATATATGAAACATGGCTGCAGTTTAGGCACTAAGTGTTATTTAAGAACTGTGGAGGTGTTAGACCTCATTACACCAAATTACTAGAAAGCTCTGCAGAGTATAGACAGGCAATATAGGCTGCCTCTGGTAACCCTGACAATTGCCCTTTAATCCTGACCTACAGGATTCCTGATATTCCAGCCACAGCCCATTCTTTGTGTACAGACTGAGCAGAGATACATTTATACAGAAACACATTTCTGGAGGAACTTCAAGGGTATCTCCAAATCCCTGTCAATTGAAACTAAATTAGGACATGAATCAAAACTTCCAGGAGTGAAAAATTTGGAATATGTTATTATTATGTTTACTCAGAGTTATCTGTTCAGGTACGTTTTATTGCACCATAGTTGATGAACTGAGTGAATGAAAAACAGTTGTTGTTAAAAACAGAAAAGTAACAAATTTTGTCTGGATTTACATCAAAATCCCATAAGAAAAACTATAATAGGTGAAATATATTGCAGAAGGAGTATGGTAAATGTTTGTTCTCAGAATTGGATCATCTAAAATAAAAAAAAAAATATAAGAATTATAAGGAATATAAATGAGACAAGATTTTTGACACAGACTTTATATTTGTGGATGAGGAAAGTATTAACTAAATAACAGCAGCGTTACCTCCGCTGAGGCGTAGCGACCTGGTTCCAGGAACGACACGGCAGCCACACCCAGGCTGCTCGGACCACCAGCTCACAGACACCAGTGTGGTGGACGGCTAATGGTGTTTATTAACTCGTTACATGGAGTTATAAAACCTCTGTTTGCTACATCACATCCGTCTTCTTACGTTACAAGTTAGGTGTTGCTTACCTTATCAAGGACACTAACCAACTAAGAATTGAGGGAGGGGTTCTGTCTGCCCGTACAACGCGATATCTTCCGACCGCCTGTCCCTAATCTCCCACATTTCCCCCCCCTCCCATGACTAAGTAAAAGAGTATAAAAGTATAAATGTTATAAAAGTATAAATGTTATAAAAGTATAAATGTCATAAAAATGCAAAAGCTGTTAAAGTAAGTATAATAGGATACAAAAGTGGTATAAAATGTTAGTAACAAGCGCACTTCACGGTAATTGCATGCGTTCGACAAATACGATGTTGACTTTCTCTAAACGGCTTCTAACAAACGACACTAACTTGTTCAAAATGCAAGGCCCAAAAATCAATGTCAGGTGTATCATGGTGAGAGGGCCTATTAGGGTGGAAACAAGGGTGGCCAGCCATGGGGACTGATTGAACCATGACTCAAACCATCCTCGTTGGGCCTCTCTCTCTCTCTTTCTCTGAGCCAGTCTTTCTCTCAGCTCGGCCATGGAGTCTCACACGACTCCGGTATGGTCTGCATAAAAACAGCATTCTTCTCTCAAGGCGGCACACAGGCCTCCTTGCTGCATGAGCAAGAGGTCCGGTCCTCGCCTGTTCTGCAGGACGACTTCCGAAAGCGAGGAGATAGATCTTTCCAGAGAGGAGATGGATTTTTCAATTCTCAGTAAGTCTTTGTCAATTGTCATTTGCAGCTGAGAAAGTCTTTGATGTTGGGTCACGAGAGCTGAAACACCTGTGGCTGTGCCAGTGGCTCCTAGGCCAAGGAGCATTGCAATGGTTATACCTGTCATTACTTCTCTTTTGCGGAGCTGGATGGTTTCTTCTAAAAAGCGATACATTTCTTCTTCTTGGTGATACAGGACTCTAGGAACAATCAGAACTTGGACACAAAAGTCAGCAAGGTTATTGAATTTACCAAGGTACACACAGGGGGTTATTCCGATTTGTTGACAGACCCACATTCCTGATAGGAACGGAACTGCCCACTTGTCAGTCTTTTGACTAGGTTGGATGAACTCAGTACAGATATTTCCCATCTGCTTTGCTACAGTTATACTGCCAAAGCATTTGCCTCGGCCTGTGACTTGGCTCAGGGTAATTTCTCTCCGGGGGGTTTCCCACTTACAGTTGTGTGGATTGTTTGCTGCAGAATATTCAAAAGAAGCATCAAGGGCGACACCCTCATAAAAAGGAGGTTCTACGTTATAACATAACCAGCATGATTTTGTAAAGTTTGGATTGGATTGGTTCAACGACAAAAAGGTAGCATTTAACACACTAAGAAACAGATTGTAAGGAGCTGACTTAGGTTTTTGGTAAATGGCTAAAGGACGGGATGATGAGGAGGTGCCAGGTGTGGCCTCTCTCCTGTGTCTGCGTGCTGAGAGATTCTGATAGGGTTTGAATGACTGGGGCACTGAAGGTGGGAGTCTGATAATTTGTACATTTGCCCAATTTAAATGCCTGGCTGCACTTAAAGCATGCCATTTTTATCTTCTTCCAGTCTGTGAGAGGAGTTCGTTCTTTTTCTGACTTCCTCTCAACCCGAGTAGAAACATTGTTGTTACTGATTTTATATACTGTTACTTCTTCTTTGTCAGAGCCAGAGCCGGCAGCAGAGGACTGGCTATCCCAGTCCCAGCTAGAGCCCGGTTCAGATCCGGAAGTCGACTGACTGGCTGCTTCCGGGCTCCGGAGCCTTTTGGTCGGGCTCCGACCCCGCCCCTTTTCCTCAGGGCTGGGCCGTCCTTTCCCTCTTGGCCCCCGCCCCTTTCCCTCTGGGCTGGGTCACTCCTTCTCCTTTGGCCCCCGCCCCTTTCTCTCGGGGCTGAGCCGGCCCCTGCACCTACGCTCCCCCCGCCTCCTGCTGTGGGAGCTTCTTGCCTTAGAAAAACGTGCTTTTTGGCAAAGATTAGCTTCAGTTCTCTCTTTGCGCTCTCCTCCCTTTTTCTGCTCGCGCGCCCCCGCGTTAGCAAACGAGCTCTCTTTGTTTTCGTTGGCAACGAGCCCACTATCTAAATGACCTTCTTTGTTTTCTGTAGTATAGTTCTTGCTTTCCCTCTCAGATTCAGCGCTATCTTGAGGCGCATAAGGTGGAGGTCCCTCCCCCGCTTTTTCAGCATTCCTAGCTTCTTCAGCTAGACCGTTGTAAAATGACTGCATCTGTTTTACACTCTGAAAATTCTGAACAACAGTTCCCTCTGAGAAAGTTTGCGTCGCTGCTGCGATACCCAATTGGGGGGAAACCTTTAAACAATTTCGGGCAGCTCTCCAGGTGTCCTGTTCATGCAAAACCTTCTGTAATGCTTCTACGACCCTTCCCCATGCCTTAAGATTTTTCCCCGAGCCGGAAGACATTGTGTCTTCGGCAAGAGCCTTAGTACATTGATCCCAAACATCTGGGTGGAGGATATCCACTGGTCTATCAATAATACTAAGTTGCAAAAGCCTCGTCACTGCGAGGGTAAAATCTTTTGCTTTACAATCAATTCCCCACTGCTTATGAATCTGAGAAATGACCTTCACCAGGGCTTCCATCCTCTGCGTGGGTCCAGAGGCGTCCCTCCCGCTGAGCTGGCCCCGCCACTCGGCCGTCGTTCACCCATCCAGGCAACTCCTGTTCTCCCGGGCAACTCCCGGGGCTTCGGCACCACTTGTTACCTCCGCTGAGGCGTAGCGACCTCGTTCCAGGAACGACACGGCAGCCACACCCAGGCTGCTCGGGCCACCAGCTCACAGACATCAGTGTGGTGGACGGCTAATGGCGTTTATTAACTGGTTACATGGAGTTATAAAACCTGTGTTTGCTACATCACATCCGTCTGCTTACGTTACAAGTTAGGTGTTGCTTACCTTATCAAGGACACTAACCAACTAAGAATTGAGGGAGGGGTTCTGTCTGCCCGTACAACGCGATATCTTCCGACCGCCTGTCCCTAATCTCCCACACAGCAGTAATATTTCACTTAACCAAAATTAAATAATTAGGCAGTAGTGAGTTCAGAGATGTTTTATTAGGTGTTGAGGTACCCCTATGTGGTATGAGTAAATTGAAATACAAATGCTGCAGAAAGCATGTCTTCTGTTTCCATTTAAACTTCTCACTGACATTAGAGGAGGTTCAGTGTGAAGTGGAGGCAGTCTGAAGTCCTGAATTTCTGTCTCAGTTGACTGAGGATTAATAATCATAGAATGTCTTCCTCCTCTGTGGTATTTTGATCCTCCTGATCCAGCAGTGATCAGACAGTGGCACAGTTGTTTCAGCCCAGATTCAAACAAGCAGGTACCTCTGTCTCAGAGGTCAGCACCATGCTGGGCTCAGAGACTAATTTAATCTGGAGAGAAGTCTGAAGTCACACAGGAAGTATCTTATTGATCATAAGACTGGAAACTTCCCCTGAAGTCATCCTACAACACGAATGATGTGCACTAAGAATGCAGATGACAGAAATCTGCAGCCTGTTCTGCAGTGAGCAGCCTTTCAGGGCTTCTGTAGGGCAATTTGCCAGAGTGGTGCTTTTATGGAACAGATTAGGAACAAACCCACAGCTAGATAAAGAATAAAGGGAAAGGAAGAAAATAAGCAAGACAGGATGGAAGGAAGGAAGGAAGGAAGGAAGGAAGGAAGGAAGGAAGGAAGGAAGGAAGGAAGGAAGGAAGGAAGGAAGGAAGGAAGGAAGGAAGGAAGGAAGGAAAAAGAGAATGTAAATACTATTATTTATCCACTATAGTGCTAAACTTTGACGCATTCCAACTGCGTATCCCAAAACTCAGCTCCAAACTTTGGAAACAGGATTTCTAACCAGATTCCCAATGAACACAATTAGCCTTGACACATTTGCTTCATAATAAGAGTAGGCTGAGTTCCAGTGCAGTAAATGAACAAAGTAAAACCAAACAACAAATATGCATTTAGTCAGACACTGAAAGTTTGAATTTTCAAATGCCCCAAAGGACGTGGTATTGTGTAAGCAAAAGAAGCACTTCTAATTTCCTCCCACCATCCTCAGCTGAACTTTTCTGCATCCTTCTGCATCTCCAGCCTTTGCTTCATGCTGCAATCAGCTAATTCAGCTCAGTGAAGAGAGACTGAAGGAGAGCCTCCTTTGTACCTCTGTCCTGCTTCAACACCAACTTGGGCACACAGGGAACTGCCCCAAGCACCCACCTAGCTCTGTCAAGCTGGTTTGCCACAGAAACCTCAGCAGGATAGTAACTCTGGATCTCAAAACTTTGGATACCCATCACATAAATTGATTTTATGCATCTGTGTGAGACAGTGGACAATGTGACCTACAAAAATAATTTGTGCCAACATAATTGCCTGATAAATCAATTAAAAATTAAATAGTAACAGAAGGAGTTACCAAAACAATGTTCCCAGACGGATACAGGTACTCTGGGCAGCTTACTCCTCTTCTACTGCAGAAGTAAATTATACAAGATCAAAGCAACTGACATGAGTTAAACCTGCCTTTGGAGCTTCCCACATTCAAGCAGCAGCTCTCCAGCCACATGTTGATGAAAAGCTCTGGAAATGCAACAATTTTGCTTCAAAATCTCTGGGACTGGAAGTTTATCATCTCAGTCTTGCCCTAAAAATGGACTTCCTTACAATATGTATTAGACCTCTGAGTTAAACTGATAGCTAAGGGGCACAGGAGAGGAGGGGAAGAGAATCAAATTTCCTGCTGCAGTCAGATCTCAGAGGAAGTTGTTGCTTCCTGCAGCTTGGGTAGGGGAGCCCTACAAGCCAGATGGAGATTTGCTTCAAGAAATATCTATTTAGGTAAGTCAAAAGCTGGGCAGGAGCAGTCAGAGAGAAGTGCCAAACAAGGCTGGAAAGAACACCACTGGTCACAGAATCACAGAATGATCTGGGCTGCAAGGGACTTTAATGATCAACTAGTTCCAACACCCCCCGCCATGGAAATGCACATTCTTGCCAAAAAAAAATAAATCAGAAGACACCAGATCTTATGCTCTGAGGATAGAGTCCCATCATTATGTTATAGGAACATGGTGCATCCACAGTCAAGCCCTGTATTTGTGGAGTGACAAGGACTGTGGAAGGGAATGGAGAGATATTGCTGCCTCCAGATTGTTACCACAGTCCTCTGCCAAAGATTGCTGAGCCCATAGATCAAAAAGGTCAGAGTGACTGGTACTGCACACTCTCTCTCTTTTTTTTTTTTTTTTTTTTTTTTTTAATACAAGTTGGTTGGAGAAGCAGCTTTGGTTTGGAAAGTATCCCTTATCTGACCCTCTTACATCTGACTTGTGAAGAGCTGTGTTAGCTGTGTTGCTCTGTAGGTTCCCAGGTTTTCCTAGAGGTTCAGGACTGTCTATTAAGAAGAATTTTCTTTGCCTCCTTTTAATAAAGATTTCTCCTCCTGCCAGCAGGTCTGTGTTCCTTAAGAGCAGTGGAAGGGTTTGGAGATGTCTCTACCTGACATCTGTGATTTCCATGGGTTGTACTGGTTATTGGACACAGAAGTCCAAGGGAGTGTTGGAAAAAAACTGTTTCCCATCCTGCACTCCATCCTCCAGCAGAACAGCCCTGTGTGAACCTCTGACAGGGTTAATGGAGGTGGGGGAGCCTACTGTTGCCCTTTCATAGCTGAAAGGGCACAGGAGAGCAATTACAGCTCTTCATACTCCCTTAAAGGTATTTTGCTTTGCGTCAAAACAACAAACATAAAATACATTCCTGAGACTTGCAATAAAGGATGATAATTTTTGTAGCATGTAACTTTAAACATGAAATTATAAAAATAATATTTAAAATGTAATTATATGGTTTGAAGTGTATTTTATATGTGACTTTCTTGTACATGATGCAGGTTCATCTATATAATATGTCATGGAAATGTGTGACATATTATGTGCTTCAGCCTCAACATTTACTTAGCCAAGGATGTAATTAACACCTTGATAAAATGAAGTACATCCAATTTGTATAAGTAGTGAGTGTTTGGTCTATATTGAGCAAGAACTCAATATATGAACATTTATTGGAATAAGCCTTCCTCTCAGTTCTTTCAGCTTCTGTCCTTGTCTTAAATGGAAGCACTGAACAAAACAGAAACAAACCATTCTTAGCCTCAAAATCTATATTTTTGTCTGATATTACTTTCTTTTTGTTTTAGGAAATCCTATTTTAAATTACCCTTCAGGCTGCTGGAGGTACCTGGCTGAGATGAGCATATGGAAATGGCAAGCTGAGTTTAGGAAAACTGGGTCATCAAACAAGACAGGACAGTTTGGAGCAGCCAGAAACTGCTGGTTCATTAGAAGTTAAACCTTCACTCACTAAATGTCAGAGCTACCAGCTGCAAAGGAAATCATCTTCTTATGGCATAAATGAGTGTGATCCATACATTCAACCAGACAAAATACATCCAGTATTAAATATCAGTGATTCAAGGCTGCTAATCTGGAAGTGACTTTCCAGTCTGGCTGAGATATGCCAATATTTGATCATTCCAGTGGGTGATAGATAAACTGGTTTAATGTAATTCTGATAAATTATAAATACCTTCCATTTCCAAAGAAAGAAGATATCTGAACAATACAAATGAAAAAAAAAAAGCCTTCTGGATGTGGGTACTTGGTCTTTTTGTCCAATTTCCAGGTGCACTCCATCTGCTCTTAGGAAAATCAGCATTGTACCTTGAGACTACAGGGTTGAATTCTTGTAAAGGGGAGGGGCTACAGGGGATCCAGAAAATAGTTTTAAATAGATTAGTTTATCTTGTTTTTCAGGGAAGATTTGGGAGGCTTTGATATACATTTCAGTACAAAACCCATTAATTAACAAACTGCAGTGTTTATGTTGGGAAACGCATCATGCTCTTCTGTAAGCAAAACAAAACGTCCTTATCTTGATGGAGTCTTTTCCAAAAAAAAAAAAAAAAGAAAAAAGAAAAAAGTGAATGGATCACAGAAGCTTCTGCCTGCCTCATGGTAATTTGGCTGAAAAGGGAAGATGAGAACATGTGGCAATCCACTGACAAGTGCCATGAAGCTTTCAGGAATTAACTCTTTCAGGTTTTGCACACATATTTTTGTGTTATTTATTAGGAAACTAAACAAAGCAACACTTGTTTAGAGGTAACACACTTTCCATAGAATACTTTACCTTGGGAAAGAACTCATTTTCTATCTTTAAAGAATGGGATCAGCCTAACTCCTTAAGCACAGAAGAGCCTGACATGGCACCACAGGCTCCAACACCTGGAATCAATAAATAAACTAGGAGTCTTATCTCAGCCCCCAGTGTCAGGGAATGACTCTCCTCTCTCCCAGCCCATTTCCCTCCAGGATGCAACCTCATGTTTGATCGCTCCTCATCCATTTGCAGCCCTGCTCCAGCTTTTACACAGCTTCTGCCTTTTCTCTACCCTTCTTCTATTGCTCTTGCTGGGACCTTGGGAACTGCTTCAGAGGATGTGGATGTGCACAAAGGAGGGGGAGTGACCACCGGAGTCCTTCTCCTTCAGCTGACTTTACCCAGGGCACGAAAGTTTGAGCCCCAAATTCCAACAATAAATGCTGGACTGCACCTCCCCTAAAAGCTGAAACAGGGATGGGGATGTGCTGTGAGGATGTTAAAGAGATGGACTATTGCAAATAACAACATTTATTTAGTATTTTTAATATTATTTTAAGGATGAAATACACATTTAAGAAATGTGCTTATTTCTTTCTTGACAAATTTCAAAGGTGGGCTGTAAATTTCCTGTCTGAAATTTAGTTTTCATTAGTGTTTTTGAAAGTGTAAGGGGTCCTTAAGAACCATGATTTAACTGGAAGAGATAATATTTAGATAATAAAGAAATAAAGAAAATAATTTGTTGCTTTGCAATAAAGTTACAAATACATAGTGAAGTCCTTTTAAATAGACAGTACAAAATTAATAAACCAATTTAGTTACAGCTAGATATTAAAATAATATTGAATTTTTGTTGCTTGGCAATCATTATTTGAATGCTAAGAAATACTCCAGGATTAATTATGTGACTTTATGAATAGATATTTATTAAAGTTTGGATATTGAACTGTGTGTTTAATTAAACCTTTTCTCTTGAACTGCAATCTTAACTGTAATTTAACAAATCCTGCAACTTGAGTTCTGCTACATGAAATACCCTCTATGCCTTGATCAAATTTAAGGTATTTTAATTGCCTTTTAATACTGAATTTTAGGCTAGGGGGAACAAAAGGATGAACTTTTCATGACCCTGGAACTCTGTGACCACTGTGAAATCAAAAGGGTGGTGACACGAAGGAAAACTATTGTCCACAAAAATAAGCTCTTCAAGGGGCACCAGGAATGCACAATAAAATCCCAGTTTCCTCTGTGTAGCTGTTTATGCCTATGGCTTGCATCATCCAGAGCTCAAGGATAGATCTAAACTAAAAAGGAATACAGGTTTCTAAGAAAAATCTATATTCTTAGAAAGAAAATCCAAAAACTATATGAAAAACTCTTAATAATTCATCATTTCTTTACAAATGAAATATGTAAGTCTGAGGTAATGGAAATCCTCCTGTCCTCTCTGTGGGAATTGGAGAGGTAGATTTAAAAAGTGATTCCAGGAAGTAGAAGCAGATGGGAAAATAACCTGATTTGTCAGAACTGGAGAATTTAGTGAATTTGTTGCCTTCTTTTGTTACTAGAATGTAGCAGCATGTAAGAGCTTAATTAGAGAATGAGCTCTACTTTGACCTGAAAACATTTCAAGTAAAAAGAAAAAAAAAAGAGGGCTGGTCTTAAATTCTGAATTAAGCAAAGCTGCAATTTAACCTAGTTGCCTTTTTTCCCCCAGAAGACTGAAAAATATAGAAAACTAGAAAATAAAAAATATAGATAAATAAAAATTATGTGTGAGCATCATGTTACACTCTCTGAAAAGAATTTATTGTCATATTTTTTTAGAAAATTTTTTAAAAAGTTAGTGTTGTTTAAGTCTTATACAAAATTTTTTTTCTAATTCAACTTGAAATCAGTGAAGAGAAAAAAATCCATTGACTTCAGTAACCTTTGTCAGGGAACTGCCTGGTAATTTATGCAGAACATTATAATTAAATTAATTTCTTCTCATAAAATTGTTCAATAAAAAATGTGTAAAATTTGCGGTTACCACACTTTTGTTTGTGTTTAAATGTTACTCGGGTATTTGCAGAGCAAAGTGAAAGAGCTGTGTGAGTGGAGCAAGTTTAGGCAATGAAATTGATCAGATACTACTTATAAGCAAAAATGAAATCAACAGATTTTTCTCATTTCTCCTTAGAGACTTTTCAAAAAAAGTAAGCAACAGCAGGTTTGGAGAAAAAAACCAAGCAAACAAAACCACAGTTCAAAAAGCTGTAGGTTTATCAGTTTGCTTTTATATCAGGAAAGTGAAGAAGTTTTTTGGTTTTTTTTTTTAAAGATTGTTTTAAAATTGTATGTTTTTACAATTAAACTGATTCTGAGAATTTATTCATAGGGAATGATGCTAAAAGCAGACACATTTTATGTTGCAGCTGTTGGTCATCTCTAAAGAAATATGTAAAATCATCACTTTTGGAAAAGACAAACTGTCCTGAAGGCAGTAACTTTTAAGTTGCTAATGCGCATGATCTTTTTTAACAATCATTTTTGGTTGTGGATTTTACGGGGAGAGCGGAGGATACGATCCTGCTGGAACTGGTTGTGCACAAGCCGGGAGAAGCTGCAGGACAAAGCCCCGAGGAATCCTTGCCGGGAGCCCAAAGCCAGCAGTGACCTCTGGAGCCCTGGGGCACCTCATGCTGTCTGCACACCCTGCACACAAACTGCACTCCCAGTTGGGGCTGCAAGCACTTTGTGAAGTGAGTTACCAGATTTCCTACATAACAAAAAATCAGTTTACCTAGAATTCTGTGTAATCTTGTAACAGAAAGTAAAGAATTGAAATGCTCTCAAATGTTGATGTGTTTTTTTCACATTTAATCAAAACTTGCTGTTACAGAGGTCGAAAGGAGATTTCAAACAGGCAAATCTCAAGGGGGCGGAATCATGTTAGAATTCATATTATTCTCACTGAATTTTCAGTCTTCATAAAGTTTTGTGCTTTCTGGTTAGTAAATAGAGGAACTATTTCCCTTCTGGGCAAGGCAAAGCACTGTCACAAACTACAGTGATGCCACAAGCCACGGCAGTCATCAGCATTTTTTAATGCAACACTCATCAGGAGGAATTTAAGAGATGAGGATCTGTCTAAATGAGTAATGTAGAAAGGAAAAGTCAAGCTAAATCAAAATAAACAAACAGAAATGCATATTTTCTTAATACTTTACATTACACTCTGTGTAAGGTACAAAATCTCTGATGCACTGAATGCTTAAATTATAGAGGTTCATATGGAAAATCCTGCTGCAGAATCTGCATTTTCATTTTAGATGTAAATTAAAATATATATATATATACTGTGTGTACTCATGTATTTTGCCTTCAAAACTTTTATGTTCTTAACAAATTGCACAATTTTTTTTAAAGCAGAACAGCCAAAATCTAACACAGAGCTAAATGGCAGAAAATATACTTTAAATCACTAAACAGATATAATTTTTTCTACCTTTTAATAATACAAAATTCTGGGTCCATTATAACAAAAGGATGCACTTTGCACGACCTTGAGATCCTGTGACCATTGGGAAATCAAAAGGGTAATGACACTAAGGAAAACTATTGTCCAGAAAAATAAGCCTCTACAAAGGACACCAGGAATCCACAGTAAAATTCCTGTTTCCAAGAAAATTCAGGCATTTCCATCAAAAAAGACTGGTAAGATAAACAGAATGTCCTCATAAGCCACAGATTCTTAATAATACAAAATGTCTAAGTCCGTGGTAAACAAAGCCCCAAGGAAAACTATCATCTCCTAACAGTCTTCTCAAGACTTGGGTCATGACCCAGTGCCTTGTCACAAGGTACCTCAAAAGCATTTCTGAGGTGAAGTTGCAGGGAATTTGTTTTGCATAACATATATTTCAGCTAGAGTTACACTCCTTGCAGAGCTCATAAAACTCCTACAACTGTCTCCTTGCTCATAGATGTGATTTCAGGGTTAACAAGAACTGCTGCTGTTATCTTTTAAGGATTTCAGTTTCCATGTGAACACATACTGATCTGAAACAAACCCCAGCACATTAGTTGCTTTCTTGTTTTCTGCCCTTAAATTTTGTGCATTTTTGGGTTTTTATCCCCAAGTTTTTCAATAAATCCATTTGGAGACTTTAAAAATCAATAGTAAATTAATTTTGCTATGCATTTTGTATTTTGCTTTATAATTTTGTATTAAGACTCTTAACCTTTCAATTCCTTTTTTTTTTTTTTGGACTTGATTCTTTTCAGTTTCTTTTTATGATCCCATGGGAGAATAAAATATTTGTGATAGATTCAAATCTCAGAATGTACTATTTTGTGACAAATGAGTGTGGCTATGGAGACAAAGTCATTTGCAGAACATCTGGGTTTAGGTTGAGTCCTGCTTGTAGCACTAAACTCACCTTATTCTACCCTAATCCTAAAGGAGGCAGAAGCCAACAAATCTTTCATCATTTTTTGCTGTTCAAAGGCATTTTTGCTATCAAATGCCAAGGTTCTGCTAGTCGGCAGTAGCAAGAATTAATTGAACAAGGGAAGTTATATATATATCTCTCAATATTTTTAGTTGATTTATACTTTTGAAAGGCTCATTCTGCAAATATTTAGATACATGAGTAAATCTGCTCACATAAATAAAATCACTTGCACGTTTAGATGTTTGCAGAATTGACCTATAATTTCCATAAAAATCCAGAGAAAACCATGTCTGATTTTTCTCAAAGAGTTAATAAAAGGGCATATGTAATGGGAGGATGTGAGAACTAGATGATTTATTTATTAACTCAGTTTAATACAAATCCTTAAGAATTTCTGCCTCCAAGAATTTCTACACTTTGGGTTTAATTTTAACTTTTTATTCCTGCAAAAAACTTGTGGGGAGCATTATTAAAGGTAGAATATAATGAGTTTCAAGGGCTGAATCACAATAATCTGTGTTTTCACTAATTTTTGCAAAGCTGACAACTTTGTGATGTAAACTGCAAATCTGCCATAGCTGGTTGCATATGGCTCATGTTTAACCAGAAAATAATTTCATGTAAGGAGCTGCACAGTAAATAGTTCTTAAACACTGACAGGACCTGGTGTCTTGAGATGCGTGACTCATATGGAAAAATACCTTTTGTCCACATCAGTTTTGTGTTCTTTGTGGGTTAATGAAATTACAGCACAGAAGTGTTGCTTCGTAATAGGCTACTGAGCAGGAGTAAATTTGTACAAACAGGGTGAGGGATGTCTTTCCCGAACTCACAACCCTAATTTCTAGGAAAAGACTATGCCAGGACGGATGATTTTTTTTGCACATCAGAGGAGGCAGGAGTTGTCTCCTGGCTGGAAGGCGGCGGGAGGCAGCAGTGTCAGGACGGACGAAAGGCTCTGTGTCCGCCCGCGGATCGCCGGGGCTGCGAGCCAGTCTCATTATCTGTGTAGAGCAGCTTCTCCTGCCGCGCCGGATCCTGGACTCCCATCGGATCCTGGACTGCCATCGCATCCTGGGCTGCCACTGCCACCGCCACCACAGAGATGCTGCTGCGCGTCCCGGCTGCCAGCGGTGCCTACCTCCAGCCGCTTCACCGGCGTCTCTGGCTTCACCTCAGATGTCCCTGTTCCCTCCCTGTTATTAAAGTTAGTAGATATTATTCCGTCTTTGGAATACTTTTCTTTCCTAGTGCTGTACTTCAGCCTGTTTGCAGCCTGGGGGCAGAGCCACACCGGCTGGTGCCGGCAGCCATGAGAAGCCTCTTCCCAGGAGGGTTTTGTAGCTGGGACAGGTTCTGGACGGGGAATAACACCCCGTTCCCTCTGTTTGACATTTAGTTACCTCATTCTGAGGCAGAAAGGATCTTCCCTCCTAAAAGGATTTTTTTTTTTCTTTAACCCCATCTTTGCATGTTTTTATGTGAACTCCAGCCTGTATCCGTCTTCAGCCTTATTTCCCATCTGGGCTGGATCTGTGGACTTTATTACTCCAAGCAAGCACATTTTCCCACTATGCTGAGGTCAATTACACATTCTTCCTCGTGTTTACCTCTTGTCATGCTGTTCTTTTCCAACAGAACATTTTGAGCTCGGGATAACAGGATCATCCTTTTAGTATGCACATCCCAAAATGTGTTAAACTATGGTTAATATATTTTATCTTCTTAGCAGGGATCTGGAGCATGCACGACACACACACTGGAAAAAAGAGTTGCCTTGGGATGAGAGGTGAGATCCTGTGTCATGCCTGTAGCCATAGAACTGGGAATATATAGCAGGTTTAAGATGGTTTTATGCCCTTCTAATCCTGAGCTGCTATGCAGGCTGGGGTAGATACCCTAGTGCTTAGTCAGCTGGAATCTCAATGTGTTTTAACTAACCTGTGAACTCAGCTGTTCCCTGAAATTACAAAATGCTCCTGTGAGAGGCAACAACCTCTGAAATGCACCTTCCAGTGCCCAGCTCCTGCACAAGTATTGGGAAGGGAAATCACTGAAGGGGAACTTTGACAAGCTGCATAATGAAATAACTCCCCCAAATGGATGTAAAAACTATTTCACACTGTCCTGCTCCAAGGAGCTCATCCTAACTGGCAGGATTTTGAATTTAATGAACACATACAGAGATTTCTGTCTAGGACATCTGCTCCAATCAGTCTCTTGAAGCACAATCTGATGTTGCACAGAGAAAAGGGCCTGAGGGGTGCTCTGGGTGCTGGGTGAAGGATGAGCATCCTGCCACTTGCAGGTGGTTTACAGAGCCTGTCTTGCACCTGCACAAGTTTTGTACATTTAACAGGCAACCCAAGATCTTCTGTCTGTAACCTGCTCATGTTTCTGCTGAAAAAAGAGAGGAATCCTTGCATTTCCTATTGCATGCAACTGTCAAAATTCAAGAGTGGAAAAAAAGTACCAGCTGTTTTTTTTTGCTGTGCATAAAGATCGGGTGTGTGTGTAAACTCCCAGATTTCTTACATGTACAATACCCAAACCTCTGCCTCTTCTTAGAGGCTGCCTGACAGAAAGAGCTCTCAAAATCTAATACCTGCTTGACTCCCCTGAGTGCACACAATCTGATCAACAGGAGAGAGGTACATGTCTTCCCTGGGATCAACATATTAACCACAGGACACAATGGAAACATGAAGACAAGGTCTGGTCCCTGGGTCTTCTCATCAGGTCCTTACATCAAATATTGGTAATATATTTAGATTTCAGAGAAAAATGCAGGAAATGCTGTACATCATCCTGCAGTAACAGTTAATGAGCCAAACAAAATAACAATTTTATGTGTAACCTGGAGTCAAATAGTAATTTATTGACTCATTTCTAAAATGCCACGTGGTGTAAGGGAAGTATATTTTGGAAGGACATGTCTCATCTAGAAATGACTTGAGCATATTTTTAAGTTTAGGCACAGAAAAGAAGGTTAAACCAGTCCTGTTTAGTTCCTCTGCCCTGAGGGAGGAATTCAGAGAGTGCACAGAGGTGTGTGTGGTGCTGGGGCAAATTCTTTCTGAGCTGAACCTATGGATGGGCTGAAGCATCAACAGGAGCACTCGTCCAAATTACCTACCATGTGTATAAAATGTATAGGATCAGTCTCATGGTGCAGCCTGCCTTTGTAGCTTGTTTTGATGGAAAGAACACCGCTCCTCAAGACACAAGCTTTCATGGTTTGCAAACTTACATACTCCTCATTTAATCTATTTACACAATTTCAAGGGCTTAAGCACATATTTGGATTATGTGGCTCATCCAAATATTAAGATTTACAGAAAATCTAGAGAGTTCACAACATATTCCGATTGCCAGCTGTGGAGAAATAAAATCTATTAAGCAATTTTACAAAAGGGGAAGTTGTGCACTGTTACAAAATAGAAACTGTACTTCAGAATCAATATATGGGGAAATATGCATGAATTAAAATGCTGTGTTATATACACAAGTTAGAAAACTCATCAAAATACCAGTAATATTTGGCAAAATTGGAAACTTGTGCATGAGAGGAATTCACCCATCTGGAGTGAAATGAAGCAGAGAAGTTGTTACACAACAAAAACCTAAAGAGAAAGGCAAATCTCAAACCATGGAGACTTTAATGCAGTGGTGTGGACTGTGGTATTTCTTCAAGAGACTAGATGACCGCTGATGGCAAAAGGAAAGAGCCTGCTCTTTGTCCGGGAGGGAAAATATTGCTTTATTCTCCAGTCCTGCCCTGCCTTGGCTGGAGATCTTCCCTGATCGCTTTCCGGTGCCAGAGTGCCGAGGCCCCCGCCTGCGCTCGGGCTTTTTCCCCAGGGGCCCAGAGGCAGGGACAAGACACTACCCAATAAGGGAGAAGTGGCAGTGGAAGAGAGTTAGGTTACAGTTGAGTAAGGACAAACCACATGATACAGATTACAAATCCAATAAAACACAATATAAACCAAATTAATGCATTACAACAGTGGACAGGTATAATCCATGGTCTATCAAAATGGCAGCAGAACGTGTGGGGTGTCTGAAAAGGTATTTAACAAGACAGACTATCCAGAGAATCTGAAACAGAAAATAGATGGCCAACATTCAAAACCCTGCCTTCCGAGAATTGATTTTGACATGAAAAAAATATAAACCATGTTCCTCAGCAAGTTCATGTGAGAAACATTTCTAATTTCAGCATTACACATGGCCCTATCCTGTACCACAAAAAGGCTCATTTAGTCATGCAAGTAGCTGCCTTTCAATTTGACAACTTATAAACAGTTTTCAGGATTTAATCCACATGAAATGGGAAAGAAATAGATGAAGAACTGAGTGCTGCCAAAGGATGAGTTCATTTAACTTCTCATGATGTTATTGTCTCGGTTTTAAAAGACAGATGTCTGCTAAGGAGAGGCAGGCCTCTCTAGGAATGAGGAATTAAATCCTTCCCTCCGTGTTATTATAATTTGGAAGATTAAAAAAAAAAACAACTTTTCAGTCAGAGCTATGGGGAAAGAAATAATAGTCCTTTACTAGTAAATATAACAGGACAGACAAACAACAACAGCAATTATAACAATAGTAAAACAGAACCAAGAACCCCGAGGGCAAACGGTGGAAACTCCGGCACTGATGGCTGGAAGCGGTGGATTTGTCCTCGGCAGGCAGGGGGGTGCCCTGGCAGACGAAGTGGGCAGTGCCGGAGAACCCGCAGCGGCTGGACCCGGGCTGACCCAAAATCCAGCAGGGCAGCAAAGAAACTCCGAATTCCTGGGCACTCCAACAGATGATAGAATTCCCAGGACCAGACTCCTCCGTTAGCCGTGGACTCCAGGCAGCTACCAGTAGCCTGACCGTCCTCCCCGGAAAACCGAGAGCAGCGAGCCCTCCACCCTCTGCTCCCGGGAGCTTTTTCCCCCCCTCAAAACTAAGTGATCCACTTCCTTTGTCCAGGTTGAGCACCCTTTAACTATCAGTATTTAGTCTCCTAGCAACTTATGGGGGGGGAAAATTCTACAGGAAACTTAACCCTCAACAGTTATGAAGGTGGAGGCAACTCACAGAATCAAACCCTATAGAAATTGCATAAAAGAGCTTTACAGAAATGTAATTTCAGCCTGCTACAATGTAATACAGATACATAAAAAATGAACAGGATTAGAAAGCTAAATGCAGACTTTAATATACTTAGCTACCAAACTGTGAAGATAAATGAGGCAGAGTTCATTCTATACATTTAAATTTTATTATAATAAACATGTTTATAATAAATTGTCAAAGAGCTTCTAAAAGGACAGGTTTGAGACATAAGTATGCAGCAGTCCTTTACAGCATGTCAGAAATACAGCAAATGTTACATTATTTATTACAGCAATCAATACAGTAAAAAAAAAAAAAAAGGAATTAAAAGGAATTAGACATTAAGTCTATGACATTACTGTACCCTTATTTCTTAATTTATTTGTAGATTAGTCTTATGTAGGAGGGCTTAGTGTTTTTATAGGCATATTTTACTTAGCTAAAATGCAAGGTAACATAGCTTATTTGTATCCCTATTTTTCCCTATTAGTTTTACAAATGAAGCAAATAGAAATTAAAAGGTGAATGCCAGTTTCAAATGTCTTACTAATACAATGACAAAAGTGTGAAATCTTTTTTAGTAAACCTCTGTTATCAGTCATTTTTCATTACAAGTGCAAGCACATAGAAACATCTCAGAAAACTAATACTGAATTAAATTTTTCATTAACATTGAGGAAAATCTCAAAGTATCTCTTTTTATTCTGTCCTCACAAGAGGAAAATTTTCATTCTACATCTTTTTCAGCTGAATGATTTAAAATACAGTTCAGCAGCACACAGTTAATCCACAGTTACACAAAAAACCCAAAGTGTACAGAAGACAAATGAAGACAGATCTTTAAGGAACTCCACTGCTGCAAGGATTTACCAGAGTTGTGACTGTGTGAGAATTCACAGAAAGTTTGTAGCCTCCCTCTTATCAGGGGAATAACTGTAGCTAATGAATAAAGTGTCTTCTCTTAAATATTCCTTTGGGATTTTTGTTTCTTTTTAAGATGACCTGATCTCTCCAAACATTTTCTTCCAAAAGTATAAAGTATGGTGTCTGAAAGACTCCAGACCTGGCTATAATATAGGAGTTCAGACACTGATTTCATGCTGGTGTTCTGCAAGTTTAGATGATCTTCAAGCTTTCAAGTATTCCCAAAGTTTTGAGAAATAAGTTAGTTTTTATTAATCTGACATAAATATTTCCATACAGGAACTGATCTTTGGATTGTTTGTTTTTAAAAGAAATTTGCTATTTCACAAAGATTCACCCCTCTTAGCTGTTTCTGATTTCTTTTATGCATTTGGATAGTTCAGCACAATTCACTGTGCCTTCTCCTGCATGAAAAAGGTCAGACAATAATACTGATTTTGGTAGGGAACAGAAGTGGAGCAGAGAGTCCAAGGCAAGCCTTGATCATAGTTGTTAGAGTATTAATGAATCAGTAACTAAGAAGAGAGAGAACAGAATTATCTGCAGCACTGAGAAGAAAAGCATAGTGAAGGAAACAGAAATATCTTCTCAGCATGTATGCATACATGTGGTTCCATTACAGGGAAAAAAAAAAAAAATCTGAATTTCAGTATATTTGCTGTAAGGGTGAGGTATAGAATTTCAGAATAAACCCTGAAAGTGATTTTCAGTAATTTTTAATTTTTTTTTTCTCAGCTCTGTATATGGGTTGCACCTCACTTAGTTTTGCTAACAGACCTCCAAAACCTTCCCACAGTAACGTGTTTTACAAGCACCACCTTGCAACCTATAAATCACCGTGTGCTTGAAAAGGCCGTCAAAACTCTGCTCAGCTGACATGGCAGAGAACTGCTTTCACTACACAATACCCGTTAAAATATTAAGAAAAGTTCTGGTATTTTTTTCTTTGACCATTACTTTTTTTAGCAACTGATGTATTTGCAAACCCCAGGACTCCCTTCCAAGATACACAAAAACACAAGTCAAAGGTCAGCAGAAGGATGTAAAAATACCATTTAATCTTATCTGTGCAACACTTCATGTAGACTTATTTCACCTTCTTTGTTGAAAGACTTATTTCTGAACTGACAAAAAGAAATAATCAATTTGCAGCATGAATTGAGTAAAAGCTCCTACCCTTACATGTAATTTTATTCATATATAAGATTTGAATATGCTTATGATACAAATGTTTATATTAAAGAATTAAAAATCAACACACATTTTATATAACAAAATTTATATAAAGAAGAAAGTTTTCTAGTACTGTGTCATGTTTATTTGCTGCCAGTTTAAAATAGTTTTGTTTTACAGAGTTAGACATGAAGTATGTTTTCTTTGGGAATGTTTTCCCTGTTATGCACATATGAGTTACTGGGACACTTTTGCATTTTCCATCGCTGTGTCAATTCACTATTCTGTTTCTGCATGGGTGTTGATAACAAATTCACACACCCATGCTAAATTGCTGACTTCAGTGTTGAGCATTTTGCTCTCTTTTAGTATTTGTGGGTCGAGACCTCAGAAGGGAACTTTGCCTAATCCGGAGAAAATTTAAATTTTGAATTTGACTGCGTCCTCCATTACATGTGATCTTCCTGCAGCTCCAAACCAGTAAATTCCATATCAGTCCCGGGCACGACAACACAAAAGTTTGCAGAGAGCAACCTGGCTGGGGATTTCCACTGATGATGAAGAAACAAATTGCAGTTTCTGGAAGAAATGCAGAAGGAGCCCGTGGTGGGGTCTGCCTGCGCGGAGCCCTCCTGTCCTGCTCCAGCAGCGCCCGGACTCCTTTGTCTGAGGCCTCACACGCGCAGCACCTCGCCAGCCTCGCCCTCCAACCTGCGAGAACGGGGCCGCGGAATTCTAATAAAGAAATTAAACAGTAATAAATACGGGAGGGACGACACAAAAGCCCTTTTTTCTTTGTGTGCGAATGCAGCCCCGATGGATACCGCCCGGTTTCCATGGGGACATTTTGTTCTGACTTCAGATCTCGATGATCGGAGTGAGATGAGGCACTTTTGTGGCTTTATCGCCGAACCGAGCAGACACGCCCGGGGAAGCGGGGCAAAACTGTTCGTTATCAATCGATTTTAGGTTATTTACTTTTGTTTAAAAGATTATTACTTCTAATTCCTGAGGAACCGCGGCCGCTGGCTGGGCACAATTAGCGCATTTTTAGCATTCCTGCAAGGCCCGCCCGCCGGGACAGGATAAACACCCCGCGCTGGGGTCCCCAACACAGCCCGGGCGCGGGCAAATCCCTCGGGATGCACCTCTGGGGTGCTCAGGTGCTGGGAGGCCATGGCGGGTGGACGGCGAGAACCGCCAGCAGCACTGTGTGAGCCCAGCTCGGCCGGGACAGGACCCACCACGTCCTTTCGGGGCTTTTCACCCCAAAACGGCCCAAGTTTCCTCCCATCATTGAGCTGGTGGCCTTGAGCGACTGCGGCCACGAGTGGCCATGGCGGCTGCGGTGGCTCGCGTTCCACGAGGGATGGGCGCAGCCCCCGCGCCCCCAAATCCTTCCCTCTCAATCCCTTCCTCCCCAGCCCCGCCGAACCCCGCGGACGGCCCGGCCCGGCCCTGCCCGGGGTCTCCTCCATCGCCATCCCCCCGCGGGAGGAAGGGGCAGCCGTGGGCAGCGGCGGCCGCAGCTGCAGGACACAATTAATTATGCTAATGACGCGGGAACGGATGTGCTCGCTTCCCCCCAATCCCTCTCCCCGTTTTTTGCTGGTCGGGCGGGAGGAGCCGCCCTGGCCGGATCACATGATATTGTCTTCGCGCCACTTTTGTAAAACCCTTTTTATTCCAGGGCTCAGCTCGGCTCTAAGGTACTGTGTTTATCTTCCCCTTTCCTTGCTCTCTCCTTTGCGCTCCTTTTTTTGTTTCGCCTTTCTATAGCCGTCGCGACCCCAAGGACACTCCCCGCTTTGCACCTCTTCTATAATTTTATTTATTTTATCGATTTTTCTCTTTTTTTTCCCTCTCTCTTTTTCTCTCTGCCCCGCACCCTTCCCGAGCCCCGTCGCAATCAGTGCCGGCTGGCGTGGGCTGCCCGGGGCGGGGGACGCGCACCGCGACGAGCACCCTCAACCCCGGGCTCGATGCGGGGAGGGCAGGGGCGACAGCGCTTTGCGGGGCGCGGGCGGCCGCCACCCACCTGTAGGAGTGCGCGGGGCTCATCCCGCGTGTGCCCGCGGCTTCCCCCGCACCGCGGGGTCCCCCACGGCCGCCCCGTCCGCGGCCGGCGGCTCCCGCAGCACCAACAATGGACCGGGGAGGCGGCGGCGGGAGTAAGCCGAAACTTGAGGTGGTGCGGGGAGGGGGAGCCGGGGATGGGTGGGGGGGTCGGGGCTGTTTTTTGGGGTGGTCCCCGTGTGATCCCCGGGCGCTGAGGAGGGGGTGTGTGTATGTGGGGGTGTCTCGCGCCGCCCCTGCGTGGCCAGTGCACGTGGGGCGGGGGGGAGGGGTCGCGCGCGGCGAGCACATGGTGGTGGGGGGGGGTTGGTGTTGGTGGTGCACATGCGCGGAGAGCGCGGGGCGCACTGGGGGTTGTAGTGCGGATGGGGGGGGGGCGGTTGGGCGCTAGCCGCACCACGCGCTCGGCGGAGCCGCCGCTGCTGTCGGGGCTCCGCGATATTCCCGCGGCGGCCCCGCGCGGGCGGGGCGGAGACCGCGGGGAGCCGCAGCGGCGCGGACACGGCGGCCGGAGGCAGCCACGCTGCCCCGTCGGGCCGGGACAAAGGGGCCGCCTGCGGCCGTTCGGAGCCGCCCTCAGTGCAACTTCGCGCTGAGCTCGCTGCTTCCCCCTGCCCCGGGGCGGGCGGCTTGGCGCGTTTTGGGGGCTTTGAATGGAGAACTGCATTTCCCACCGTGCTTTGTTCCGCTGTGGCGGCCGCGCGCGGCCCCGGACGGGGTGGGCAGCACGTGGCAGGGCACCTCGAGACCCCTCTCGGGACGGAGCCGCCGCTCCCCCTCTGCAAGTGCCGATGCCAGCGCTGAGCGGTTCCCCTAGGGATGCTCCGGTTAGACCGGGGGTGGGGGACACCGTGCACGTGGTGGGCAGGGCTGAGTAATCCCAGTGCCTGCACCCCGGAGCAGATGGTCAGTGCTGGGAGATAACGGCGGCCCAAGGGAAGATAATACCCCGCGGGGGTGGGGGCCCTCCCTCACACAACCACCAGCGCCTGGAGCGGCTCTGCTTTGGGGAGAACCCCTCGGGGGGCAGCCCTGCTGCCCCGGGGCATCCCTGACCAGAGCCTTCCCACCCCCGCAAGTTTGTAAGGCCAGGTTCTGACAGTGCGGCTCCAGAGGAAAATGGAAATTTTTCCCCCTCCCCTCCTATGCCGAGGGTCCATTGCTTTGGTGCCTCACCGCATGTCACATGTAATCTGAAGTATATATACTGTATTATCTGATGCAGAGGACAGAGGGTGCAGGATCATGTGTCAGAATTTTTCTTGCACTACTGGGGGTAAATGTTTGGTGATTGGGTGATGCAAGACTCTCGGTGAAGCCCCAGGAGAAAGGTCAACTAAAATGTCTCTCGCGCTGTAGTAACACATGAGAGCAGGTAACTGATGTTTTGATAGTATGGTGCTTTTTCAACTGCCATTAAAATCTGGAAGAATCCATTTTTACCTTAATTCAAGGGATAACTAGCTGCAAACCTTTCTTCATTTGGTGTGCCCTCAGTTAAACTGCCTTCTCAAAACTCTGAACCTATTTCTGCTCTATGCTTTAATAAGAAAAATCTCTCCTAAAATGAGTAGCAAATCCATATTTGTATTATGCATTATTAATATTGGTCTTCTCTCTTGGCAGGTACTGTTGGCTCCCGTGCTTCAGTAAAGATGCTTCTGTGATGCTTTAGCTGCACTGAAACAAGACCTTGAAATAGAAGAATTTGTGTCTGGTGATGGGCCTCAAGTTGTGCAAAAGTGCTTACAGTGCAGGTAGAGTTTAGGATCTACTGCAGTTTAAGCACTTCTGGCATTACTGTGGCGATTCCATGATGGTGGCAGGGCATGGACGGAACTGGGATTGTTGTGCTGCGTTAGAGTCACGCTGCAAATGGTCCTTGTGTTAAGGTGCATCTAGTGCAGTTAGTGAACTAGTATAGAATCTACTGCCCTAAATGCTCCTTCTGGCACAAGCTGCCTCCTGCACACCCAAAAAATCTGTGTCCCTCTGGCTTTGGCTCAGCAATTACTGTTTTTAGTTAAAGGGTTTTTTTTCCTGTTGAAGGCAATTGCTTGGGAAGTAGTTTTGTCCTAGCAGTATCAAAGTGCTCATAGTGCAGGTAGCTTGGAATTAGACCTACTGTAATGTGGGCACTTACAGTACTGCTAGATAAAGTGCATCCTAGCCAGTGCCAGTTGCTGAAGAAGATGGTGCTGATTACAGTCAGTTTTGCAGGTTTGCATCCCAGCTTAATAAAATTGCTGTGCAAATCCATGCAAAACTGACTGTGGTGGTGGTGATCTGTGGTGAATAATGGGTTTTCAACCTTTTTTTGTCCTTCTCCCCTCTTCCCCCCTTTTTTTTTTCTTGGAAGATTTGAAGATGCCTTGTGCTGATTTCTCCATGGGTGGGGATTTGTTGCATTACTTGTAGCTGTATGTAGAGTATTGCACTTGTCCCGGCCTGTGGAGGAAAGGAGGACTTGTCGTCAGGCTGAACTGCCCCAAATTTGCCAGTTTGGTAAAGCTCTTGTTTTGCTGTTGTCGGGTGGATCACGATGCAATTTTGATTAGTTTAGTAGGAGAAAAATTGCACGGTATCCATCTGTAAACCGCAAAACCTTCATCACAGACGGTGTGGCTCGTGTCAGTAATCACTGCTCTCACGACCATCCTTGCTGGTGGCTCCACAGCTTCAAGGGACACAAAGAAAAAAACTTCGATGTTAAGGTTTGTCTACCATTTAAAAAGACCAAAAAATCCCAAAACACAACCTGAAAAGGAAAACCCCATGAACACTTGTGGTCCAGGGAAGCACATTTTGGGGGTTTGTTCCTGTAATATGTAAATGACTATGGTGGACTTGCCAATAAAATAATTTTAAAATAAAATGTCTAATGGATTTCACTAAGTGTGGTTGCAGTAGACACCTAAGAAATAAAGGAGCATTTTTTGCTGATTGTGGGTTACAGCCCCCAACAACCTCTTTGACCTTGATTTTAAAGAAGGTGTATCTTGCTGCTGCTAATTCAGGGAGTCTTTGCTAGGAAGGGGGATGTTTATCTCCAGGCCAGAAGGATGTCCACTCAGTGCTCGGAGTGACCTTAAGCCATGGTCATGCTCCATTTTTATTTTTTTAGCTCTGACTCTCTCAGCCTTGAAGTTGGGAGTGGAGCTGCATTCTCTCTGGAATTGCTGCCCTGGGAGTGGGGACCCCTTGACCCCTTGGTTTGTCCCAGCTTCAGAGACTGGCAGAATGGTGTGACCAGAAGTGGGGCTGGAGCAGAGGCTGCTGTAGAAGCTGAATGTAAGAGCTAGGAGAGCCTCTGTGCTGATTGAGTGATAGGATCTGGGTGCTTTGGCAAGGGAGTGAGCTGAGCCTGAGTTGTGGATGTGCAACTGTTGATCGACATGGTGGTGTTGAGACTGCTGCTGCATTGCTGTCCTGTGCTAAATGTTGGGTTGGCTTTGGCCTTTTTTGAGTGGTTCATCTGCTATGGGGAGCCTCTTGAGAGGGTTGCTTGAATGTATGAGTTTCTGGGTGTTTTTCCTAGCCTGCCCTCCTAAAAGTGTGGTTACATGCACATTGTGTGGCCAAACTTGTGGATGTGCCCCAGCACTGCAATGTGGGATGGCTGCAGTCGCCTTGGCACAAGCAGATGTGGTCTGAAGTGGGTGGGCAGCACCAGTGAGTTTTCAATACCCTTTTCCCCCCAGCTAAAATACTGTGAGATCCAGAAGAATCTTATTGCTGGTCTGGTTTACTGTGGCTAGCTGGGCTGATACCACTATAGGTCCCTGATGGAAGCCTGTCCCCAGTGTCCCATGCCCAGATGTGGTCTGGGGGTGGTTGTGAGCAGCAGATAAGGCAACAGGCTAAGCACAGCAATACTTTCTTGGTTGAAGCACGTCTGTAGAGCTATGAGGGTGTCCCTGCAGCTGGTGGCTCTGGATTATTTTCTACCCCATAATTTAATCTGAGGCTGAGTTGTCATCTTTATGCCTGGAGAGCTGTGCTCTGGTCTTCAAATCCCTGTGCAAACAAGAGGAAAAAATGTTTCCTGAGTGTGGAACCCTTCTGACTGCACCACTTAGTGACAGTGAGGAACAATGGTTTGGAGTGTATGCTAATTGTGATTTACTGTAGTGTACCATACCCCAGCTGGGTGGAAGGCATTGGGATATGTCTGTGCTGGGAATGAAACTCAAGTTTGCTATGGTGTTAGTGCACTCTTGGGAGATGCTACAAAGTCTGGCTTTATATTGCTAATACTGGAGCTGCACCCAGCTCTTGCATGGGGTCTTGGTGGTTTTGGGATGATGCAGACTTGTATTGGTGGGGTGGATGCAGGAGGCAATTCTGTGCTACCAGTGTGTGTTTAGCACAGCCAGTGTTTGGGGTGAGGTGCTGGTGTGGTCATCCTGGGATGTGTTACTAGTGAGGGCTTCTGAGCACTGTGTGTGGGCCAGAGCCTGAGAAGGGCACCCCAAAGCCACCCCAGCCCAGCTGAGCTGTTGGCAGATCACCGATGGCTTCAGCAGTGAGTAGGGTGGTGTTTGAGTTACTGAGTGAGGGGGATTGTTGTCTGTTCCTGTGAGTTAAAGCTCTCCATTAGCAGTGTAGGTGTGCTGTGATGGTGAGTATCTACACAATCTGTTCTGAGTGACAAGCCTGTGGTGTGCAGTTTGTGTGGATTTCACTGACTCTGCTCAAAGTGCTGAAATATGGAAGCCAGCTGAATGTTCCTGCAGTTATAAACCAGCTCAGGCATCAGAGGGAAGTGAGATCTGTTCCCAGGGAGCAGCTTTTGCAAAGTGGTGCCTTGTGTGTGCTTATGCTCAATAAGTTGATTTTATTCTCAGGCTCTGGTACTTGAGAGCACAGCAGCGCAGGTGATGCCTCTCCAGGGCTGATGGTGGAATGGTGAGGAGGGGTTAACCTGCAGGGTATTTGCATTGCAGGATTTGGAAGTAAAAAATACTCCCATTATCACTTTAACAAATCTCTAAGGCTGATGAGGAGTGAAATAGTGTGAAAAGAGGCTCCATGTGACATCAGGCTGCTGGTTCTGAACTAACTCATCACTGCATTTCCTATCGAGGCATCTCATCTGTTTTATCCGTGAGCTCCTCTGTCCTTTCCTCTTACTGAGGATAAGCTATTACCTGAGGATAAACTATTGGCTTTTACGCATTGCAGAACCCCCTTTCTGAGGAGGTCTCCCAGCCTTGCTCACAGCTGTGCCAAGCCTACAGCCTGTTTTACACTGCCCCAGTCTCTGTATCAAGACTTAGGTTTCCAAAGGTTTAAAAATGCTGAACCTGCTGTTTTGAAGCAACAAATGGCACATTTTTATACTAGCAGCACTAAGCAGAATTGCCTTGTCTTAAGCCCAGAGCATTGCTTTGGGAGCTTTTTCAGGAGATGCCCTTGATTCTGAGGTTTTGGGTGCTCTGTATGATCAGGCAGAGCTCCAGAAGGACAGAAAAAGATCAGAAAAGCCCCACAAACAAGCTCTACTCCAAAGTAAACCAGTCTGAGAATGGTGGGTTTGGGTATTTTGAATATCTGAACTCTGAGGGAGGATGCAGAGATGGGATGTGTAGAGCTGTGCAATGGGGTATCTACATTTCTGGAGCTGTGGAGTTTTATCTCCAGCTCCCTGCATGGAGGGCATCCATGGGATCTTGGGCTTTTCTGATTGTGCTGGCTTGAAGGCAAAACCAGTGAGAGACTCCAAGTCAGAAAAAACAATTTAATAGGAGGGAAAAAAAAAAGTAAAATAAAATAAATGCAATAGTACAAAAGATCACTGACAGAGTCAGAATACAACCTGATACCCTGTGGTGGTGGTAGCAGTCCAGATGAAGTGGTCTTGTTGAAGCAGTGATCCCATAGAAAGGTCTGGTAGCTCTTGTCCTCTAGGAATGCAGTGGGTGAGGCTGCCTGTGCTGTCCCAAATCCCAGATTATATCCAGGTGGGAATGCTTTGCTCCTCCCCCTGGGCGGAGCATCTCACAATGGGCTGATATTCTATGAGTCATGCAATGGGTCCTTGATTGCCCATTAAACAGATAGCCCCCAGAGGTAGTTATCTATGAGTCATGCAGCAAGGCATTGATGGCCCATTAACAGAAGATAGTCTGGAGGGAGGGTGCAAGGGAAGCTCTGCCCAACCTAGTTTCAACATTTCATGTAGATGGTGATAGAATACATACTTTGGGCACATCTTACATTGTAACCTAGGACACTGATATACCTTTTGGCTTTGCTCTGACCCTGCCTTTGGAAAAACTGAAGCTGAGGTTTCCCTATCTGGTTCGGGATGCTCTGTGCAGCCCCTTCTCCCATGGGAAGCCCTGGGCGGGGGGGGGGTACAGGGCTGGGCATTACAATGCTCCAGCAAAAGAGGAAAGGGATGGAATCCCCCTGGCCATTTGTGCAGTGCTGCTGTTGCTGTGCTGGTGCAGGGGCAGCTGTACTGCTTTTTAAATGAGGTTTTATTAACCCATGAGAAGTTGTTGGAGCCATTGTGCAGGTGTTGGACATTGGTGCCAAGTGACTGAAGCTGTTCCAGGAGCTGCTGCAGATGCTATTCCTGGGAGTGGGACACTAGAAAGGAGTCGGTGCTGGTAATTTTTTACTGCAAATATATAAATAGGTACAAGCACACTGAGATGTGAGGGCTGATTGTGGAAAGAGACAACTCTTGTTCTGGAAACTCCAGAGTGCTTCTAACATCAGAGTGCCCGGGCTATTTTTATAGAGTGGGAATATTTCATATTATTTCAGTCTCCTTCCTGTCACACAACACTGTTGTTTAATTTGTATGTGGTTATTCCCAGCTGAAATCAGTGGTTATCCTGTGGAGCACCCAGTGGGTGCTTTGTTTTTCTCTTAAGAGAAGCTTGTTAAGATAATTCTTAATACTTCTGAATTATCTTGTTTTTAAAAAAGTATCTTCTGCTGTTGATGGTCTTCAGAGTGGTTTTTCTCCCATGTTCATCTCTAAATCAGTGCAGTATACTCAGGTAAGCATTTCTAACTGGTGAGTTTTTCACAAGGTCTGTGTGCTTGCTGCCTGTCCTCTTTGGTTGTTCCCAAGTTACTTTTTTCAAAGTAATCACAGTCATGTCCAAAAAATCTGAGGGTTTTTTTTTGCTTCCACATGTTATTAAGTTTAAATCATAGCTGACAGAGAGGAGTATTTCTAATTTGCTAATAGTGGTCACTGGACCAAGTGTTGTCCAGATCCAAAACAGTTCTTGACCAGGACCCGCTGACTGAGAAAGTGATTATGTGCTGCACCTGCCCTTGTGTCCTCCTGGCTTTTGTGTCAAATCCCTGTGATAATACATCACAATAACTTGCCTCATTCTTTTTGTCTTTTTACATCTACCTAGGGATTTAAGTTGCTGTACTTCTGCAGTCAGTGTGCTGGCTGCTACAGCCAGGTCATAAGTCACCAGTTATTTGGCTAATTACCTTTCCCACTAAAAGTGTTGCTTTGTAAAGGTTAAGTTTCCTTCGCCAAAGGATTTTATAAAATGTAGAGAATTACTCTACTGAATCAAAGGGGAAACCATCAATGCTTTTTTACACACGCACACACACGCACACACATATATATGTATAATAGTACAGAAGAGGAAATCAGAAATCACCATTTTGTTATTCTGGTGATACAGAGCTGTAGTGAAGTGATTTTTTAAAAAACTTTTTGTTTTGTTTTTTTAATGGAAATGGTTTCTTTGGTGCCAACCCAAGCTGGTTCCTGGGTAGGTACCCTGCAGCAACAGCAAATGGCTGGCAGGACAGATTGAAAGCTTCAAAGAAGTAACAAATCTCTTGGGACTTCAAAGGCTGCTCTTTATCAGCCTGCCTGCCCAGAGCTTCATTGCAGCAATGACAAGAAAATTAAGATCTTCCTGCCCTGAACCCACAGCCTCCTTCTTTCTTCCAAGGCCAGACCACTCCTCAGTGTATGTTCCCTTGCCCCTTCCCATACCAAGCAATGCTGCAGGTGCCTTTTGGTGCTTTGATAAGCAGCAGTTTTTGAAGTATCACTGGCTCCCAGAACATCCCCTTCTATTCATTTTTAGTGCTCGGAGATGGGCGCTTAAATCCCTGCAAGTGGCTTGGAAATCCCAGCCTGGATCCCTGTGCTGAGGTTGGCTGCTGGAGGTATTGCTGGACCTTCAGCTGCAAACTGGTGCTTCTTGTAGCTGAGTTTGCAGCTTTCCAGCTGGGATGTGGGAGGAAATAGGGACTGATGGGGAAACACCATCCCAGGAGATGGGAGGTTTGCCCTGCCCATCTACTCCAGACATTGCTCTTCCCTCAGAGGGGCTGCAGGACTGGCCTCTCACATGGTTTCTCACTTTCTTTTTAATTTTCCTCTTATTTCCTTACTAAAAAGAGTCCTTTGTACCAAGAGAACTTTACTGGTTTCACTGGTGAAAAATGCGGATTTGCATTTATATGGTGTGGTAGCGGCACGCAAAGAGATAACACGGAGACAAGAGGTCTGCTGTGCAGAGCTGCTCCCCAAGCCAGAGCAGAGCAGTGAGCCTGTTTATTTCTTACATTTTTATACATTTGTGGGTCTGGTTGTGGATTGGCTTCTGGGGTTACTACCCTTCACCCCACTGGCCAGACCAGCTGTCAATTACATTATTTTCAGGCTAGAAGTATGTAAACAAATGACAGGGAAGGTTTGTTTATGTTCCCATGCGTGAGAAAAGTGAAAACTGCTCCTAATATTGTGCAGAAACTAAAGAAACTGACTCCATTTTATGAACAAGTAGAAGGCTTTAAAAAAACTCAGAAAAACCAGGGTGACAATATGGAGTAAAAAGTATACAGAAAGATGGGAAAAGAATTTAATCTTTGCTTTCTTTCCGAGTTTATGCAAACCTCCAAATACTTCTTTCCTCAAAGGTCCAATTTCTACTGAAACAAAATGGTGGCAATGATGGTGATGAAAACCTTATAAAACCTTATAAATCGACCCTATAGCCAAAAAATGTTAAGGCTTATCCTTCAACCCAAGAGTAGCATATGACAGAGCTTGATCAGCTAAAAATGTTTTAGTTTTCTTTATCATGACATAAGAAAGAAGAATGAGATGGCTGCTCACCCTCTCTTTTGGGGAGGCTTCATGGTAAGTGCTTCATCTGCAGTAAAAGCAGTGGTTAGCTTTGAAGAAAAATTGAAAACTAACAGAATTAGGGCTGCATCAGCCGAGTGTGTCTCTTCCGCCACCAATCCCATGTGTGAGCAGTGGGGATGGAAGGAGCATTGCTTGTCATTCAATGCTCCTTCCTGTGCAATTCTATTAGTGCAGTAAATATAGCAAAATACCCTGGTGTTAACCCTGATTGCTGCGTTGCCTTGGCACTGCTGACAGGCCATTCCCAAGGCAGCCCTATCATAAACAGACCTGCTCAGAATTATTTTTATGTACCAAAAATCTCTTTTACTCAGTTATGCCTCACTCTCCAACTAAAACATGGGCCTGGCTCATTTTAGGAGATGATGACAAGCAGATAAAATGGAATTAGAGCCTCTGCTTGCTGCAGGCAGAGCTGCAGTGCTGCCTTTCATAGTTTCTCGCTCAGGCAGTTTGTGTTGCAGTGCTGGTGCTCCAGCTGCTTGAAGGTTGCTGGCAGAAGACTGGGATTAGCAGGTCTCAGAACTTCTTGGATGTGGATCTGTGTGAGCATCCTGCTCTATGCACTTTAGACCTCCTTGTGCAGCTGCTCTGCCCGAGGTGCCTCAGAAAGCAGTGCCTGTTGGACCCGCTGCTGTGAGAAACTCATGTACAATGTGGATGTTGAGGTGAAACTGCAGCTGCTGCTTGTCTAGGCTATAAAAAAATCCATGACCACCATCCAGACTGATGCCTTTCCTTGCATTTATCCTTATTTTCTATTGTCTGTCATAAGTCAGCACCTTTGGGGAGGCCTTGAAGTTGCACAAGTGAGACGGGGACAGGACAGGTTGGTGCTTGGACTGCAGTCATGGAGTTTTGCAAACAGGAGCATTAAATGAAGGTGTTTGGAAGAAGTGGGAAGATGCCTCCCCTGTGGCTCCACATCAGCTTGTGGTGCTCAGCTGGGCACCAGTTATCCCCCAGCATGTCTTGGAGTGGTGGCACAAGACCTCAGGGACTCTACTGATCTGGGGATTAGAAACTGCATCTGTATTGGGTAAGATTTACTTTGCTTCAACTTCCTTCCCACTGTGGGATTCTGTTCTGCTTTTCCCATGGTGTTCAGAAGTGACTGGCAGTGAGAATCAGTTCTGCTTTGCCTGTGTCCTATCAGAGACTGGTGCTGCACTGTGGATGTGCTGGCTCTCGGGGTGATGTGCAGGTACATTCTCTTGTTTTCTCACTGGGTTTTGGGATCCTGCAAGCCCCAAACAGGAGTCACTCTGTCCTGTTTGCATATCAAGGGGTTCTGTCTGAGCCATGAGCTGCAGCCCCATACCAGAGCTCTCACTGGGGCTGGCTACTGGGCAGTCTTGGCTCCTGGCCCACAGCATCCTTCACTGCCCGAGTTACTGTCCCAGCTGCTCCTTGGTGAGCCTGGTCTTGCATCACAGCTGGTTTTTCAGTGCTGGTTTGGAAGATTTGTGCATATCACTAATGTAAAAAAAAAGATGATTGAGTGGGGAAAATACATCTTTCTTGGCTCTTACTCAGCTTGATTTTATTTATTCTGATTAGTGTTGATTTTGGGTGAAGCTTTTATTCCATCACGATAAACTGTGCCTACTCCAAGAGGCTGCCCAGAAACCACCTTATGTGATGTGAGTGCAATTGCCTTTCTGAACAAAGGCTGAACCCTCATGGAAAGTGTCACTGGAGCTGTTCAAGAAAATCTACTTTCTCTTCTGCCCATAAACTTACAGCAAATGGGGCTTGTAGTGGTTTCATGTTCACTAAATTTTGGTCTTAGTACTCACCTTTTTTTTTTTTTTTTTTTTTTTTTTTTGTGGGAGAGAGACTAGGAGAAAAACAAAGCAGGCTCAACCTTAAAAATGAACAAATAGTTTTATTAACACACACTAAAAGAATAGAAAAAGAAAGTTGGGAAAAAAACTAAAACAAAACAGAATGAAACTCCAAAAACACTCTTCCCTCCCCTTACAAACTGTTCACTTTTCTACAAAACAACATAAAGAAACAAAACTTGTAATTTTCAGTCAGTTTTACTATCTGATAATAGTCTTTCATCAATTCTTTAGGAGAGGAGTCTCAGAGTCATGGATCCCACTGACAACCTAGAACAGTTCTCTTGTGGGTTTTTTAACTGTCACAGAAACAGCCGCCCGGAGAAACTTGCCTTTGGGACCCCTCCCATTAGCAGGTTCCCAAGCTTCTTATGGGTCATGGGTCTTAGACTCTTGCATAGTAGGGTGTCACCGTTTAAAGATGAATAACTCCAAATGCAAAGGATTCTTCATTGTCACTGAGACACACAAAGCAATCACACACAGACAAGAGATTTTCACAGAGGTTCTTCTGATCCAGCTCCCAGCTGAGAGAGCGGAGAGAAGAGAGCCCTTTGTTTATTTCTTACTTTTTATACATTTGTGGGTCTAGCAGAAGATTGGCTTTTTGGGGTTTCCACCCCTCAGCCTCAGTGGCCAGACCAATTGTCAGTTACAATTGTTTTCAGGTTAGAAATATGCAAACAAAGGACATAGAATGAAAAACAAAGGATTTGTTTATGTTACATCTGTGGGAAAAAGGTAGAAAACTGCTCTTAATATTGTACAATAACTAAAAAAGATCTGACTCCATTTAAGAAAATCAAAAGGCTCAGAAAAACCAGGGTAACACTTCATCTCAAGGTACAGAGATATCTTCTCACTTCTTCACTGGTGCGGGGGGCTTCTCATCTCTATCTCTGTTCAAGCATCTTATAGGATTAATTATTCTTAGTCTATTACAAACACCTTTGCTCAAATCCACACACAAATCTAAACAATCATCTCCCCAAATGCTTATCTTTCCCATGATTTAAAGGAATGATCTAAATATAGAGTTCATTTCTATGGCTCAAGTAAGAATGGAACAACCAACTCTTCAACCCTCTGTCCCAATAGTCTTTTCACTCTTGCTCTACTGACTTCATGCTGTTTTTTTTCCTTTATGTTCACTCTGTCTTTTTCTTTTCTTTCTCAGAGAAGGGCTAAGCTCTGGAAGCTTCATGTTGCCGGGAAAGGGTTAAATCTGCTCAGAGTCTTTGTCTCTCCCTCTGTAGCTCGTAGTGTTAGATGTTCAAGGCCTCGCTGGTGAGGGAGGAAGCACTCACACAGAAACACCAGAGATCAAAGCACCCTGGCAGTCCGGAATCACAAAAAAACCAGGCAGGATCATAAATGCTTTTTCGGCCCACCCCTTGGTGTAAATTGGGGCGGCCTCAGCCTAAATGGTGCCCATAGCTCTTATCAGGGGCCCGGCAGAGATCTCTCCCTGCTCCAGGGAAGTTTGGAGAAAGTAGTTGTTGCAAAGCAGCAACCTCTCCTTCCCCTCCCCACCGGGGAGCCAATAGAATCGGGCTAGGTGTCAGGCCAGCTCCCCCCCCAAAAGGGGGAGCAGCAGGCCCAACTTGATGCTGCCTGTCTCTCTCTGGCCAAAGGAAAGAAGGAAAAGGCCCACCTACAGGAAATCAAGGGGTTTTATATGGTACTTCCCAAAGACGTAGCCAACAATTTTCAGTGGTCAAAACAGAAGCCAATATTCCAACTAACCCTTTGATCGGTCCCTGTCCTTTCTAAAGCAATTCCCAGGTCCTGACCTGGAGAAAATCATTCTACATTCCTCTGTAACTAAAAAACCAAACTGTACTAACCCATGACAGCCTTTTCCTCATTTTAGCTGTTGCAGCCCCAGTGCTCTGCCTCCATGGAGGGCTTGTCTTGGCTTTGTGGAGCCCCTCATGCCCGTGCTGTGGGACCTACTCAGCCATGGGAGTGGGTGCCACAGCCCTGGTGCTGTGCTGGGCACACGGGGGCTCTGTCAGGGTACTTGCCTTGGGCTATCTTGAAATCACCAGGTCAGCAGAAGTGGGTGCTGTGCAGATGGGAAGGGAAACAGGCACAAAAAGGACTGAGGAAAACCTGTGTGTGACTTAGCTGTGAGAGATTTTCTCTCTGCCTGTCACCTGGCCCCTGCCCTGACACATTGCTGGACAGTTTTAGTCCAAAATCTTCAGCCTCCTGGTTTTTCATTCACCACATGAGGGCAGACTGTTTCTAAATAAAATACAGCGAGAAATCTTCAGCTCAGTGGATAAATTCTCCAGCTCCAGGCTCCCTCTGGCTTGGGGAGGGCTGACTGCTGCAGCCCCCTCCAGGTTTTGTCCCCCAAAATCCAAGGGGGATGCGGTGAATGAGGATGGATGTGCCCAGGGCCTAGATGTGCAGAGTCCACCTGAGCACCATCATCCCCCGTACCCAGGAGAACCCTCCAGCATCTCCTGTAACCATCTCACTGCTTTGTTATTCCTCTGGGCAAACTCCATTTACTCTAATGGCATTATTAGCTCTGCATAATAAGTGTCCTTTCCCATCGTGCTGCTGCTCTGCCAGCCGCAGGTTTGTGGTGTTTGCTTGCCCTGGTACCCGCATCCCCCTGAGTGCAGGGATGTTCTTGGCAGCATCACGGTGCTGTCAACCAGCTCCGTGGGCATCTACCACCATGGCCTCACCTGACTTCCCAACTTCTGCCTGCTGCCTATTGTGCAAATTAACACAGCTTCCAGTGGTTTAAAAAATGTTCAGAGTTAACTGGAATTTGTTGGATAGTTGTTAACGCTGCCTCTGACTTGAGTTTATGCCTCTCCTTGATTTTTTTTTTTTTTTTTTTTTTTGTATGGACATGTAGCAGCAAATGCCCAGTGGGAATATATGATGTGAAGAACAAAGCAATATGGATTTGTCAATGTAGCAAATAATACCCATGGGTTTATGACCCTTGGACTTTAACGCAAAGCAAGGATGCTTGGGGTGTCAAAGGAGGATGTTGAAGGCTTTGTGGTTGGTGCCCTGGGCAGGAGCACAGGGGGTGAGAGTGGGACAGGGGCAGCCCAATGAGTGGCTCCAAGGAAAGTCCTCTGAGATGTTCCTCTCCAAAGCCCTCTTCAGCTGCACTAACAAAATGCTTCGCTCTCACCAACAGCACCAGCTTCAATTTATGTATCTGAGGAAATCCTCATGCTCACAGTCCAGTGCTGGCAGAACAGCTGTCTGTTAACGTCATTGGAAGTGACAGAACAGCCAGGGATGAGGAGAAAGCCCAAGCCCCTTGGTGAAGCAATGTGATTGCTGGTGGGCAAAAGCCTACTGGATATTATTAATCTCTGTTATAAATGAAATTCACCAAATTCAGTTTATCAAAAATTTGGAATTTATTGAGAGACAAAAATTACAGTCTCGGTTAGCCACAATCAAAAGGACAGCGTCGAGCCCGGGGTCGCCGCTGGGTGAACTCGGATAGCAGACTCTGTCAGCCTGTTACCCCCCCTAAGTTCACATTTTTGGTCTGCAGCAGTCTCTTTTTATACACTGGATCGTGGAGAGAGGTCCGGGAATGTGACGGTCTTCCCCTCAGGGCATAGGCAGGTGCTGGAATCGGGGTTTGAATAGACCGGTAGAGGAAGACAATGCTGCTGATGTTCGGGTCTGGGTGTGTTATGAAGATGTAAATTTCATCGGAGACTCGTGGAGATGTCTATCTGAAGCAATCATCTTGGTCTCCGGACTTCTATCTCTGGTTTCCGTCGTTCTTTGTATCCTTTCAGGGATTCCCGGCAGCCGCTATCTCCTCTCCCTCCTTTCTGGTAAATCCAATCATTTCTTTCTTAGTGCCTCCAGGGTGTTTCCCCAGGCCGGGGAAATCTCCTTTTGTGCAGTGTCTTGTTTTATCCCGCATGTAAAACTTAAATGTATAACAGAGCAAACCATACAAAACTTATACTAAAACATATATCTCTATAAAATATATATCTACTTTGACTGAGGATACTATGAATTCCCCTTTAATATACATAATAAATGAGGTAACACGAATTAACTTTAGGACATATATCACAATCTCTAAGAGTCAGACACAGTGACTGCAATAAACCCCAAGTCTCTGTTACCTTGTGTCTTGGTTTAGGGACAAATTTGGGAGAAAACTTCTGAATAGTATCTCTCTGGGAAGCAAACTCAAGTACCTCCTCCCTCTAACTGGTCCAGTAAAAAACCTCTTTGGAGAAAAGTGGAAAAAACTATTTTACTAAATAAACTGTTAAGGGTTAAGTCTCTTGTGGAATTTCCCCCGCACCCCCAAGTTGCTAGGAGACTAAAGACTGAGTGCTTAACCTGAACAAAAGGAAAAAAAAGCCCCGGGGAAGAGAAGGCTGGGGGTGGGGGGTCAGTCGTCTCTGGTCTTCCGGGGAGAGCAGCGTTTTCCGGGGAGAACAGCGTGCGGCTCATCGGCTGGCGGCCTGAAGTCCGGGGGTGACGGAGAAGTCTGCTGCTGGGAATTTTACCATCAGTTGGAGCGCCCAGGAAAGTCGGAATTTCTTCACTGTCCTGCTGGATTTTGGGTGAGCCCGGGCCCCGCCGCTGCAGCTTCTCCGGCACTGCCACCTCTGCCTGCCGAGGACGCCCCCCTGCCTGTGGAGGACAGTCCACCTTGCCCGGCTTCCAGCCATCAGCGCCGGAGCTTCCACCGTTTTGCCCTTGGGGTTCTTAGTTCTGTTCTACTATTGTTATAATTACTGCTGTTTTTTTTCTCATCTGTCCTGTTATATTTATTAGTAAAGTACTGTTATTCCTTTTCACCATAGCTCTGACTGAAAAGTTTCTTTAATCTTCCAAATTATAATAACACGGAGGGAAGGATTCGAGCTCCTCATTTCCTGGAGAGGCCTGCCTCTCCTTAGCAGACACCTGTCTTTTCAAACCAAGACATAAACGAAGTGCATACAAGTATAAAGAATGAATAATATGAAACAATAAAACCTCTCGTTCTGGAGTGAGATGGCAAATTGAGAAAGTTCTTGCCGTGGGTGTAGTTCGGCTCTCTCTCAGTCTCTCATCAGTCCTAGTCCCTCTGGCACTGCTGGAAAATGCTGAGGTCTAGGCCCCGGTGGGCTGCAGGTGTTTTCAGTCTAGAGCAGATTTAAACAGTTCTAAGAAAAAGGAAAAAAAACAGTCCAGGGAACTTCTCTGCCTTAGCTAGCTGAAACTAACTAAAAGCAAAAAAATCTCTGTCTTGCAGTTTCTCCAAGCCTCTGCTGAACACCTCATCTGCAGAAGAATGTGGAGGAGTCAGGCAGTTTTCTCAAAACAAACTCCGCGCTTCTCCTTGCTCTTAGAACCAGTCTTAAAGGCACAGGACTCAATATACAGCAGAAACAGAACAGACGATTGGGGATACAAGCATCATAAAGTTACCATAGGACATTCCACCCCTTATCCCCATATCGTCAATTTACTAAAACTAATATATATACTCTAGCTCTACACACACATACATTTATATAAAGACAATATGCAATATACAGCTACATACAGTGGCAGTACTATTCAGCACACAGTGATAATTACACACGGTTCTCACCTAACAATCAAATTTCTCTGGGATACACATCGTGTGGTTCCATCTTTCTGCATTACTCACTGTGTGCAGCTTGGCCTCTGAGCAAAGACAATCCCACGGATGGGATCTTCTGTACTTGAAGCAGAATTTATCTAAACTGTCTTCTTTAACAAACCTTTTACATGTACTACTGGTACTTTCTCTCCATCTACTGTATGTAGGGGCTCAGATTGGGCAGGGCCTGCTCTGTTGGTGGAACCTCGGGTGTTAACTAACCAGGTGGCCTTTGCTAGATGCTGCTCCCAGTTTTTGAATGATCGCCCACCCAGTGCTTTCAGGGTGGTTTTTAGCAGTCCGTTGTATCTTTCTACTTTCCCTGAAGCTGGTGCATGATAGGGGATATGGTACACTCACTCAATGCCATGTTCTCTAGCCTAGTTGTTGATGAGGCTGTTTTTGAAATGAGTTCTATTGTCTGACTCAATCCTCTTAGGGGTACTATGCTTCTAAAGAACTTGTTTTTCAAGGCTTAGAATGGTGTTATGGGCCGTGGTGTGAGGGACAGGGTAGGTCTCTAGCTATCCTGTGGTGACTTCTACTATTGTAAGTACATAGTGGTTACCTTGACGTGTCTGGGGCAGTGTAATATAATCAATCTGCTAGGCTTCTCCATACTTATATTTGGACTATCACCCACTATACTATAGGGGCTTTACTCGCTTGGCCTGCTTGATCGCAGCACACGTCTCACAGTTATGGATGACTTGAGAAATACTGTCTATGGTTAGATCTACCCCTCAGTCTTGTGCCCACTTATAGGTGGCATCTCTGCCTTGGTGACTTGAGGCATCATGGGACCATCGAGCTAGGAACAACTCTCCCTTGTGTTGCCAGTCTAAATCTATCTTTGACACCTCTATCTTTGCAGCCTGATCTACCTGCTCGTTGTTTTGATGCTCTTCATTAGCCCGACTCTTGGGGACATGGGCATCTACATGATGGACTTTGACAGGTAGCTTCTCTACCTGAGTGGCAATGTCTTTCCACTCATCAGCAGCCTCGATTAGTTTTCCCCTACACTGCCAGTTGGCCTTTTTCTATTTCTCTAGCTATCCCTACAGAGCATTGGCCACTATCCACGAATCAGTGTAGAGGTAGAGCTTTGGCTACTTCTCTCTTTTAGCAATGTCCAGGGCTAGTTGAACAGCTTTGAGCTCAGCGAGTTGGTTTGACTCACTTTCTCCTTCAGTGGCTTGTGCAACCTGTCGTGTGGGGCTCCATACAGCTGCTTTCTACTTTAGTTTTATCCCAACGATGCGGCAGGAACTGTCAGTGAAAAGAGCATAGCATGTTTTTTCTGCTGGCAGTTGGTTGTATGGTGGAGCTTCTTCAGCATGTGTCACTTGTTTTTGCTCTTCTTCATCTGAGACTAAAGTTTTCACTTTCTGGCAAGTTTGTAATTATTTCTAAAATCTCAGGGCGATTCGGGTTTCCAATACGGGCACACTGTGTAATGAGGGCAATCTATTTGCTCCATGTGGCATTGGTGGCGTGGTGGGTAGAGGGAACTTCTGCTTTGAACATCTATCCCAGCACCGGTAGTCGAGGTGCCAGCAGGAGTTGTGTTTCTCTGCTTACTACTTCTGAGGTGGCTTGAACTCTTTCATAGGCAGCCAAGATTTCCTTCTCTGTTGGAGTGTAGTTGGCTTCAGACCCTCGGTAGCTTCGACTCTAGAATCTTAGTGGTCGGCCCTGAGTCTCCCCAGGCACTTTCTGCTAAAGGCTCTAGGACAGGCCATTATTCCCAGCTGCTGAGTAGAGCACGTTCTTTACTTCTGGTCTTGTCCTGACTGGGCCAAGGGCTACCGCATGAGCGATCTTTTGCTTGATCTGGGCAAAGGCTTGTTGCTGTTCAGGGCCCCAGTGGAAATTGTTATTCTTGTGGGTAACCAGGTAGAGAGGGTTCACAATCTGGCTGTACTCAGGAATGTGCATCCTCCAGAAACCTATGGCGCCTAGGAAAGCTTGTGTTTCCTTTTTGTTTGTTGGTGGAGACATTGCTGTGATCTTGTTGATGACTTCAGTGGGAATCTGATGCCTTCCATCGTGCCACTTTACTCTTAGAAACTGGATCTCTCGAGCAGGTCCCTTAACTTTGCTCTTCTTCATAGCGAAGCCAGCCTTCAGGAGAATCTGGATGATCTTCTCTCTTTTCTCAAACACTTCTATTGCCGTGTTCTTCCACATGATGTCATCGATGTACTGTAGATGTTCTGGACCCTCACCTTTTTCTAGTGCAGTTTGGATCAGTCCATGGCAGATGGTGGGGCTGTTTCCACCCCTGGGGCAATTGGTTTTAGGTGTACTGCACTCCTCTCTATGTGGAGGAGAACTGAGGCTTGCATTTTGCAGCCAGAGGAATGGAGAAAAATGTGTTAGCAATGTCAATATTAGCGTACCATTTTGCTGCCTTGGACTCCAGCTCGTACTGGAGTTCCAGCATGTCCGGCACAGCAGCGCTCAATGGTGGAGTCACTTCATTCAAGGCACAGTAGTCCACAGTCAATCTCCATTCTCTGTCAGACTTGCGCACAGGCCAGATGGGGCTGTTGAAGGGTGAGTGAGTTTTTCTGACCACCCCTTGAGTCTCCAGCTCACAGATCACCTTGTGGAGAGGAGAATCACAGCATCTCGAGTTGTTCTGTATTGTCGGCGATGCACTGTTGAAGTGGCAATTGGCACTTGTTGCTCTTCCACTTTCAGAAGACCTACAGCAGATGGGTTCTCTGATAGTCCAGGCAAGGTATTCAACTGCTTAACACCCCGTCTCTACAGCTGCTATTTCGAATGCTTACTTAAATCTCTTTGGGTCTTTGAAATACTCATTTCAGAGGAAGTCTATGCCTAAAATGCATGGGGCTTCTGGGCCAGTCACAATAGGGTGTCTCTTCCACTCATTTCCAGTCAGGCTCACATTAGCCTCCACCAAAGTAAAATCTTGTGAACTCCCTGTCACCTCAGCAATGGAAATAGATTCTTCTCCCACATGTCTTGATGGGAGTAATGTGCACTGTGCACCAGCGTCAACTAAGGCCTCATATTTTTGTGGTTCTGATGTGTCAGGCTAACGAATCCACACAGTCCAAAAAACATGGTTTTCTTTAGCCTCTACCTGGCTAGAGGCAGGGCTCCTCTAAGCCTGATTATCCTTATTTCCCTGGGTAACTGGAGCTGCTTTCTTCTTGCTAGAACTTCCTCTCATAGTCTTGCTGTCCAACAATTCATGCAGCTGTTGTGTCATAGCATCAGTAGATTCTCTATCCTATGTTTTTATGTTTTCTCTACATTCACGCAGGAGGACCCACAGCTTAGCCCGTGGGTTGATTTTTTCCTTTCTATCTAGGGAACGTTTGCGTGTGGTGCTAGAGCTTCTAACCTGTACTGCAGAGATTTGGAGAATGTCCTCCCTGAGTTCTTTGTGATTCTCCTCCACCTTGTCTTCTAATTTCTTTATATGTGTTTCTAGAGCTGCAATTCTTGCATGTGTTGGACCATGCATGGCATTTGCATATGCTCGGAGCTTCTTCGCCATATTAAGCACAGTCTCTTCTGTGTTGTCCTGCTTCATTATTGCTAAAGCAGAAGAGTATTCTTGTGGCCCAAGTTGTACAAGTTTTCGCTACATCACAGGTGTACGTGGTACCAAGTCGGGGTTCTTAGTATTTAGGTCATCTGAGAAGACAATCTCTGCTACTGCTATTTCTCTTAAGTGCTGAATCCCTTGTTCAATGGTTTTCTACTGGGTTTGCTGCATATAGAGATCGTCGGCACACAGATATCTTTGTGCCACACTTCTCAGGACCCGTTCCCAGAGACTGTAAGAGTGAGCCTCCCTCATTATTTCTTGGTTGATAATTGGATCATGTGACAGGGATCCTAAATTGTTGGGGAGGATGAAGCCAGAAAACCCTATAAATATGATTGCTTAGACTCTGAGAATGTGAAACCTGTAAGCGAGATAGAATTGAAAGTAAGTTTTGATGTTTGAGATGTCCTAGTTACTGGATGTCTGGGAAAACAGTTATGTGACCAGCTGAAGGTCACCTGCAGCCAGACCCAGAGGTCAAATGGAATGTTCTGTCTCACCCGCAATGTATGGTTCATCCCACACCTGTAACCCTCCCCTGAAGTATCAGGTATCTGTAACCCCATTGGCCCAAGTCCTGTTCCAGCCCACCTTGAAGCCCCCTGATAAGGGGTTCCGAGGGGGCTGGACGCTCTCTTTGCCTGGCACCCTTCCCCAAGGACTTTCCTCTCTTGGAATTTCCTCTCCCTACCTCTCCCTTCCCCCACCTCCCTAGGCCTTGCCACGAGCTGCGCCTGGCAGCTCAGAGCAAGGCCTCATATCCTTTACAATAAACCTCATCTTCTGAAACCCAACTTCAGAGATCTCTTCTACATTCATCTACACCGTCCTGAAGTCTACAGCAGAGAAGCAATTTCTACACTCAATGCTTTGCTTCAGTGCTATCTAGCATTGTAGCCTCGCCTGCAGCATCTCAAAGACGGACTAACCAACTAATTATAGATTCATCAGGTCATCGAGTATAATCCTTTCTTAGGCTACGAAGGTCCTTCAGGGAAAAGGACTCAATAGTATCTCTTGATCTTGTAGCAGTTGGTCGGGCTCCTGATCTTGTAGCAGTTGGTTGGGCTTCTGATTTTGTATCAGTTGGTTTGACTCCTGACTGGGTGTCAGGAGGCATTGAGGATCTTTCACTTGAATCATCGTTTACTGGTCGATCAGTTCTGTCCGTGTGCTTCTTTCTTTTTTTTTATTGCAGCAACTGCTGGTGTCTTAGCTTCATTGCCTGGTTTAGCTGCAACCTGAGTAGCTGTGGGGTTGGCTGCAGCCTGAGTGACTGATTTATCTCCCTGCTCCTTTGCTTCTATCTGCCGCCCTACAGTGTTTAGCAGTGTGTGACTCATTCTAGAAAAGCTATAAACCATATAGAGGAAGGTCACCAGGTGAAATACCAGGGAGGTTGGGTCTTTAACATTCAGGAGACCCTGAACATTCTCCAAAAGTGATGTAACTGACTCAAAAGAGAAGAAGGAAAGGAGAGGCTGAAGAGCCTCATCCCCTACTCTTCCTCTAACAAACTGGGTGCAATTGTTGATAAATCCCCAAAACATGCTGCTGGAACTAGGACGTAGGGTAGGACGAAAAAAACATAAACTGAACATAGAACAAACTCCAGTACTTTTATAAGCTTCCTGTAAACTATAATCACCGAGCCTAGCAAAATAACTATTCTAATTTGTGCATCCCTAGTGTAAAACCTGTATGTTAGGGACAATATTGGAGCTATTTCTGGGTAAGAAAACAAACCTAGGGACTCGAAAGGTATTAAAATTTAAAAAAAGCCCAGGGAACAGAAATGCAGAAAAGACTCCATTCTAAGAGACATTAGGAATTCAAGAAGCAACATGGCCACCGACTGTTTAATCCCCACCCAAAGGACAACTAAAAATGCAGTTAATAATAATCAATACAAGTTTTTTCTACTCTCTCGGGCCCCACGTTGGGCACCAGTTAGAAGTATGTCTTGGTTTAGGGACAAATTTGGGAGAAAACTTCTGAATAGGATCTCTCTGGGAAGCAAACTCAAGTAGCTCCTCCCTCTAACTGGTCCGGTAAAAAACCTCTTTGGAGAAAAGTGGAAAAAACTATTTTACTAAATAAATGAAGTGCATACAAGTATAAAGAATGAATAATATGAAACAATACAACCTCTCGTTCTGGAGTGAGATGGCAAATTGAGAAAGTTCTTGCCATGGGTGTAGTTCGGCTCTCTCTCAGTCTCTCATCAGTCCTAGTCCCTCTGGCGCTGCTGGAAAATGCCAAAGTCCAGGCCCCGGTGGGCCACAGGTGCAGCCCCCAGTGCTCCCCTGGGTTTTCAGTCTAGAGCAGGTTTAAACAGTTCTAAGAAAAAGGAAAAAAAACAGTCCAGGGAACTTCTCTGCCCTAGCTAGCTGAAACTAACTAAAAGCAAAAAAAATCTGTCTTGCAGTTTCTCCAAGTGTTAAGGGTTAAGTCTCTTGTGGAATTTCCCCCCCCCAAGTTGCTAGGAGACTAAAGACAGTGCTTAACCTGAACAAAAGGAAAAAAAACCCCGGGGAAGAGAAGGCTGGGGGTGGGGGGGTCAGTCGGTCGTCTCTGGTCTTCCGGGGAGAACAGCGTGTGGCCCACGGCTGGCGGCCTGAAGTCCGGGGGTGACGGAGAGGTCTGGTGCTGGGAATTTTACCATCAGTTGGAGCGCCCAGGAAATTTCGGAGTTTCTTCGCTGTCCTGCTGGATTTTTTTGGGTGAGCCCGGGTCCCACCGCTGCAGCTTCTTCAGCACTGCCACCTCTGCCTGCCGAGGACACCCCCCTGCCTGCGGAGGACAGTCCACGGCTTCCAGCCGTCAGCGCCGGAGCTTCCACCGTTTTGCCCTCGGGGTTCTTAGTTCTGTTCTACTATTGTTATAATTACTGTTGTTTTTTTTTCCTCGTCTGTCCTGTTATATTTATTAGTAAAGTACTGTTATTCCTTTTCACCATAGCTCTGACTGAAAAGTTTCTTTAATCTTCCAAATTATAATAACACGGAGGGAAGGATTCGAGTTCCTCATTTCCTGGAGAGGCCTGCCTCTCCATAGCAGACACCTGTCTTTTCAAACCAAGACACCAAGCCTCTGCCGAACACCTCATCTGCAGAAGAATGTGGAGGAGTCAGGCAGTTTTCTCAAAACAAACTCCGCGCTTTTCCTTGCTCTTAGAACTAGTCTTAAAGGCACAGGACTCAATATACAGCACAAACAGAACAGATGATTGGGGATACAAGCATCATAGAGTTACCCTAGGACACCCTGAAAATGATACAGTCAGGAGAGGTGATGGGAAACCCTCATTGTGCCCTCCTGCTGTTCAAAACCTGATTTCTGCCCTATTGGGGTTCTTTTGAGAGAACAGGTGACTGTCGATGGCAAAAGGCAGAGTCTGCTCTTTTTCCGGGGGGAATTATGTCTTTATTTTGTCCAGAGCCCACTCTGCTCCCGCCCCATCCCGATCCCGTGCAAAAGAGGCCACCCCCCCTTCCTCCCAGGGCTTTTATCCAGGGGGCAGGGCCTAGAGGTAGGGACAAGCCACTACCCAATCAGGGACAAGGTGGGAGTGGAACAGAGTTGGGTTACATTCCAGTGTGGGAGGATGGGCTTGGCCGAGCAGGGACAAACCACATGATACAGTTTCCAGGGAACAGAAGAAACATTACAAAACCCAATATAAAAATGAAATACAATATAAACCAAATTAATGCACTACAACACTGCCCCACTCCTGCTTGCCCTCAGGGCTGAGCCTGCAGAGCTTCAGGCACCAGTGAATTTAAATCAATGTAGATTGTTCCAGTCAGCTCCTCCTAGAAATGCTTCTGGTTTGCTTGCTCTCTCAAATAATTTTTCATGTCCTCCTATGTGAAGCATTTGGGAGGACACCTTGGCTCCATTTAAAGTTTTTGTTAGTGTCTTCAATCTGGTGGAGCTGTTACAGCTCTGTGGGAGAAATGTGTCCTGTGCCACAGATGTATCCTGGGAAGAGGATGGGCCAGGAAAACACAACCTGCACTTCTGGCAACCCCTGCTCTTGCTCATCCTCACTCTCCACTTATGCCACTGTGATTGCTGATGTAAATCCTGGGCTTGGGGCTGCCAGAGCCAGCAGAAGTGCTGGTCCCTTGCCCTGACCAGTGACAAAATTATTCTCTCTTTCTGCATTTTTTACAAATGGATTTTTTTATTTTCCCAACTGGAGGGACATAAATAATAGGTGCTGAACTGTTGGACTTTTTCCAGGATGGGAAGAGGTGGTTTTCTCAGTTGTTTTTTCTCACTGTTGTGTGATGAATTGAAGTTCAAAACAGCATCCAGGGAGGGAGGTGGCCTATCGCGGTCTGGTCCAGTGGTGAAGGTGCCACGACCTTCCTCACTAGAAGCGTCTTTAAAAAGACACCTGAATCGATGGAGGCACAGGCACTCTCAGGTGGAGAGTGATTCAGCTCTTTGTGCACCCTTAGGTGCAAAGTGATTTCGCTCTTTGGTGGGTTATCAAGTGCAAAGTGATTCGCTCTCTAGTGCATTCTCAAGTGCAGAGGGATTTGCTCTTTGAGGAGCTACCTGAGCAGCAGAGCCACATTTGCCATCCCGGGTGACACAAGAGTAAAAGCCAGACGAGGTCTTTCCTATCTCCAGGAAAGCTTCTTTATTCCACAGGTCCAGAGCAGGAAAGAACCCCTGAGCCCAAGGCGAGTGGGATTATATAGGGTAGCTAGGGGTGGGGTTTTACAACTTGGTCAATGGAGAGAGGAATTGGGAAAGGGACCAATCAGGGGAAGGATCCAAAATGAACCAATTGGCTTGGGTAAAAAAGAACCAATGGGGTATAACTGATGAACACATTTCATCACCATAACAGAGAGCTGTTTGCCAGGGTTTCTCCTTTAGGGGTTTGTGTTTATATTCTTGTAATGGTTTTAATTTAATAAAACCAGGCAGAAACACCAATTAATGTAGGGGTTTTAGTGTTAATATTTTTGTGGGAGGGAGAGACTAGGAGAAAAATAATCAAAGCAGGCTTAAGCTTAAAAATGAACAAAAAAATAGTTTTATTAACACACACTAAAAGAATAGAAAAAAAAAGCTGGAAAAAAACTAAAACAGAATGAAACTTTAAAAAAACACATTTCTTTCCTCTTACAAACTATTAACTTTCTTATTGAACAACATAGAAAGACACAACTTGTTGGGGGCTCCTTTTTACGAGTTTAAATTCCCCGGCATTTAGGTGGTTTTAGAGTTTTGGCCCTCTGCAAAGCTCTGTGCTAAACGGAGGAAAAGACGGAGTCTTCAAGGTTACATGCTTCTTTTATTAGTTCTTATCTTATAATTTTCTCAGTGTCTAAAAGATGTTTGCCACGGCTCGGACATCTGGTGACTCCTGACTCCCCCTGTCTCTGGGCTGTCCTTATCTTTTATACTAATTGTTACGTATTCTTTATTTACTATTTATTACTAATGTTTATCACTATTACTAAAAAGGTCATCTTTACTTTGACTCAATCCTCACTAACTACTTTGTGCTAACGTCACTGCAGAAATGGAGTGAGGGAATAAGAAGGAAGAAGAAAGAGACAACGCCCTAAATTCTCTCTCTTGCCCTATTCACTTTAATGGTAAAAATCCCAAACTCACTGTTTTTTAATTTTGTTATATACTAAACTACAATCTTTCACACTCTTGTGGCTTGGAGTGCTTCCTGCAGTGCAAGAAGCCTCTCCCATGGACTGAAATCAAATCCAGTGTCTCTCTGAGCTCTGGGCTCTGGGCCAGGGTCCTAGACCCCTCTGTCTAGGTCTCTGACCCTCCAGGGCAACCAAAGGAATGCCTTGGACTCCAACATCTCCCCCTCCTGTTTGAACTAAGAACACTTTTTTGGCTATTCTGTCTATGGTTTGCTGTATACATGGAAACAAACACGGCAAAATTATGAGAAGGATTACAAGCTTTACTAAAATATATATAACTATCTTCAAAATTTCCTTCTACAATGGTGAAAGGTTAAACAAATTGAAAACTTTATCTGTCTATGTCTTAGTTACTTCTCTATGTTTGTTCACACTTTTCTGCAATTGCTTGATGTTTTTATGAATGGGTTTGGAATGATTTGACAAATTTATGCAGCACATTCTTTCAAATTCTTTACACTTATGCCTATGGGTCAGCATAAGATTATCAATCGCTGCCTTGTTTTGGAGACTTGCTCATCTTACATTGTCAATGTCTAACAACATGTCACTTAGTGTAAGAGAGACGGCTTAGGCATGTTTGCTTAACTAACAACTCACTCGATTTAGTTGTGTCAAGGCTGCTCTTGATGCTGCCTGTGGTGAAAAAATTGCAACTGCAATTCTCTGAGCTTTGCTCTATGTGTGAACTTTATTATCACAATTTGGATCATACATTTGAACTTGATCTTTTCTCTTTATATTTTTGTTCTCTCATTAGCGTCATGTTGGGTGTTAGCAATGAAAGCATTCTAATGCTGCATGGATTACTTTTGGCATTTGCTAGGATTGTGGGCTAAATTTTGTTCTCATAAATGAAAAAGTTTCCCCTCGGCAACTGAGCTGGAACATGATTTGATGTTTTTTCTAACATCTTAGTGTAATTACACTAAGACGATGAATTTTTGTAAAAATTGAGGTTTGGAGTGACGTCTATAGTTTTATTTTTTGTTACTCTGGAAAGGCTGAATTTTACACAGAATTGCATTTGGTCTGATCTAAGAATTTCTAGTTTCTGGGGTTTAAAAGGAGCTACAGGAAGGAATTTTATCTAAACATCTTATTGGTCTACTGGATTTACAATGGACTTTGAAATCTTTGGAGGGATGTTTTCTGAAATTGGTCATTTGCTCACTGGCAACTCTACTAAACATGTTGAAAAAGGTTTCCCTTGGCTTTGAGTGTGTTAGGCAGATGGTATCTAAACTTGATGCATTGCTTAGAGTTTCCTAAACATTCTCTTTTGGTTGAGCTACGGGCAAAACTACTGCACTGCTTAAGGCAACTAAGGAGAGAATGAGGCACAAGGATAGTTCTTTTATTTTCAATGCTCTTTTTTCTTTGGGAATCTTTAAAAATGCAACACTACTTAAGCCTTAAAGAAAATTTAAGTCCTAAAGTTTCTTTTGCACGTAGAACGAAGGGATGTCTGCTGTCTTGACACTAGCTTTCTTCTGCGTGCTTACTTCTTTTTTTCTAGTCTTGTGGTCTGTCTTTGCTGTCTGGACTCGGTACGGTTTCACGCGCTTTGCTGCTAGTTCAACTGCTGTGAAGACACAAGCAAATCTCTTGCTTTAAGTTATCAATTTGAATGGCCTTTTAATTTGCTTTGTTTTTGGGTTTCTGATCAGAACTAAAGGATTTTCTTTCCGTTTCGTTTTTGGATTGACTGCTTTTATGAATGCAGAAGGCTGCATAAGCTTACAATTTGGACAAGCACTAATGATTTCTTTTGCCTGACTTTTGGAAATGTGAAAACTTTTCATTAGTGCTTGAGCATTCTGATGAAAGAATGCATGATTTAATTTTGCTTGTTCGAAAACGTTTGGTAAAGTCTTTGAAATTGTCATGGTTAATTTGTCTGTGTGTGTATTTCTTTCTACTAAAAATCCTAGGAGGGATGAATGTGCTTTCATGTCAGAGACAAAATATTTATGTTTTTTGTTTTGCAACAATGTTCTTATGCAAAGCAAATATGAATACAAACTTTTATTGTTAACTCCCTTCAGGAGCGAACTTTCAAATCTCTTGATTACATTAGCTACATAAGCTGAGTCTGTGATTAAACTAAAAGGTTGCTGAAACAGCTTAAAAGCTTTGACTACTGCTGTTAATTCTACTATTTGTGGTGACTCTTGTACTATTCTTATATCTGATTTCCACTCCCCTGTGATGTCATCTTTTAGCTTTTCTCTGAAACTTATTTTTGCTTTTAACAATTTGTGACTTGGGAAATGAATAGTACAAACACTAGAGTGATTTAACAATGCAATCTGCAAGTTCTCTGATTTCTGCAATGCCTAATCAAAATATTCTTTTTTCAAAGGCAGGTAAATTGTTGTAAAATCTTTGCCTGCTATTGTTTGCAGCTTGGTCTTAGCTTTGATGATGATCTGAGCTATCATTTCTAGACTTGAGAGGATCATCCTCGGAAACTTGTAAGATAAAAAATTTCACTCTAAAATTAACAATGGGTCTTTTTGTGATGAATCTTACTGAAAAATTAATTTATACAACGGTATTTTTTTTCTCAACACTGCAAGAAAGAATGGCAATGATGTTACAAAACAATCTCTTTTCAAGAGATTCATCAGATCTTTGACAACTTTACGATCTAAACTCTCTCATTTCGGGTTTACATTTTGAGTACTATAATTCACTGGCATATCTATGCCTTTTGCACTCGTTGAACATTTTTTTATGTCTGTCTAGTCTGTTGGACTGAATTCTGGCTTGGCAGAAGCTTGTGCGGTGTCTGCTTCTGAAACGGTCTTTTGTTTGTGGCTTTGCTGATGTTTCATTCTCTCTAGGATGTTTTGGTAACAGCACGTCATTTGGGCTTGTTTGTTTTTTTTTTCTTTTCTTTTTCTTTCTCTTTCTCCCACTGAACAGGAACTAGAGTTTGCTGAGCATCCTCAAATTTTTCTGCAGCTTCTTTCTTTGGAAATACTTGTAAAATTTGAGATATTTTTGAATGCGCTCTCGTTCGTAACATTCTGGCAGCTGCCTTTGATTCTCTATAAACAGGAGATTCAGGGACTGGCAAACTGCCTGTGGGCGGGGTCTGGCTTTGTGATGTCACTGCCTGGGGGTGGTGCCTTCGAGGCTCTCCCCGCTTCGGTCACGCCCCGTCCCTGCTAGCTTTGTCACTGCTTATTTTGCTCCTGCCCGCTTCAGCCCGGCGGACTCTGGCGGGATATTCTGCTCCTTCTCACGCTTAGAACTCGTCCTTCTTGCTTCGTCATTTGAATCTGCCCCTCTCTGAACAGAATTGTGCTTTGGGCCTTCTCCTGCCTTTGCTGCGCTTGCGTTTGAACATGCCGCATGGCTTTTTGGGATTTGTAGTTTTTGACTCTGTACTTCTGTGTTCGGCAGCCTTCTCTCGGCGCTTTGCGATGCGAATGTGTTTTGAGCTATGTTTCCCCTAGCTTGCGTTATCAGCATGCGCTAAGCCGCTTGCTTGGTTCTCGGGTCTCCCCCCGCTCCAGCTTTGTTGCTCGCTGTTTCACACTTCCTGCGCTGCGCAAACTGACTTCCCGTGCGGTCTGCTCCTATCCCGCCCCCCGCGTCTTTCGTCTGCACTTCTCCGCGCTTTGACGCGCTCTGACGAGATGAGTTAGGACTGGCTTCTTGCGCACGCCGCCTCTCTGGCGTCTCGGCTGCTTTGCCTTCTCTCTGCGCTTCGTCCTTCTACGGAGAGGGAAAGGAACGGCGAAATGATGTCTCGCGGTGTCTTTGGGTGGGCAAAGGGACTCTGCGGCGGGTTTCTCCCCCCCCCCATCTCGGGAAGGATGTGGGGTGAGCTCTGGAACTGCCTCAAACAAGAGCATGTCTAATTTCTCCTGTTCTTTTGGGTGAATTAAAAGCTTCCTTTTTCTTGAAATTAATTTTGGGGTTTTTGACGAATTCTCTGATGAATTTTGAAATGCATGAGAGTTCCCCCTTTTTTTATCCCCTGGAGGAGCTATTGACCTTGAAGATAGCATTCTTCTGTCTCTTGGCACTTCCTGCCCCACAGATAAAGCTCTGCTATCTTGCTTTTCGCTGCATGTTGGCAGCTTTCTAATATTGGAATTTTTACTGCTACTTTCTATTATAACTTTTAACTTAATTCTCCCCGCTGCGGTTACAAACCTCGCAGCTATCCTGTCTTTTTTTTTTTTTTTTTGTCTAGAAATCTTTTCTTGTGAAATGTTTTTCTATGGTGTGTGCTTTCTAAATCTTACTACTCACTAAAGCTGAAAGGCTTGCTGCAGCTGTGTCTAGTCCGCCTCAGGGTATATCTTGATCACTGCCCGCAGATCTCAGGGTGACGGGTTCTAGGGCCCCTTGGAAAACTGTCGTCTGGGACGAATTGAAAACTAGCTGTTCTTCTTTTTCTTGGCTAGATAGGTGTTTCTTCTCTGGAGTTGTCTTGGTTTGGCTTTGATCTTTTGAGAGCTTCTGAGATGTTGCTGCAGGGGACTTATTTTTCTTTTTCAGGGATGCTAGATGTTGCGCATCTAGAGACATCTGTGGCTGCCTGACCAGAGATGCTAGGTGTTTCTGTCCCTTCAGGGACGGCAGTTGTTTCGTCCTTTTGTGGTCGCCAGTTGTTCGTGTCCCATCTGGGGTGCCAGTTGTCGGGGGCTCCTTTTTAGGAGTTTAAATTCCCTGGCATTTAGGTGGTTTTAGAGTTTTGGCCCTCTGCAAAGCTCTGTGCTAAACAGAGGAAAAGACGGAGTCTTCAAGGTTACATGCTTCTTTTATTAGTTCTTATCTTATAATTTTCTCAGTGTCTAAAAGATGTTTGCCGCGGCTCGGACATCTGGTGACTCCTGACTCCCCCTGTCTCTGGGCTGTCCTTATCTTTTATACTAATTGTTACGTATTCTTTATTTACTATTTATTACTAATGTTTATCACTATTACTAAAAAGGTCATCTTTACTTTGACTCAATCCTCACTAACTACTTTGTGCTAACGTCACTGCAGAAATGGAGTGAGGGAATAAGAAGGAAGAAGAAAGAGACAACGCCCTAAATTCTCCATCTTGCCCTATTCACTTCAATGCCAAAAATCCCAAACCCACTGTTTTTTCATTTTGTGATATACTAAACTACAATCTTTCACATTCTTGTGGCTTGCAGTGCTTCCTGCAGTGCAAGAAGCCTCTCCCATGGACTGAAATCAAATTTAGTGTCTCTCTGAGCTCTGGGCTCTGGGCCAGGGTCCTAGACCCCTCTGTCTAGGTCTCTGACCCTCCAGGGCAACCAAAGGAATGCCTTGGACTCCAACAACAACTTAGGATTTTCAGTCAATTTCACTACTTAGACATAACTACACATTATTTTAGGAGAAGAGTCCTTCTAAGATCTTTTATGAAGATGTTTGCTCACACACACATCCACTGCCGCCCGGAGTTTTCACAGACTGTGATGTTTTATCTGCAGAGGTTCTCAGTGTATCTGGGGTATTATTTACGAATACTTCTTCTTATCTAAAATTATATTTGTCTCAAAAGGCTGAGACTTCCTTTTTGACCCAGGAGTGGGGGTTTCAAAGTTCCCAAATAAGTCTCTATTACATCAGTCCTTAATTTTGATTAGAATAGTATTCTACCCAAATAATACTAAGATGCTACAAAGAACAGTTCATTTCTTCATAATTTACCTTAGAAGAGTCCGGTTAAAAATGTCCACTTCTTCAATCCTGTTCCAATATTATTAGTTCTTTCACTTCTCATCTAACTGACTTCATGCAGTGTCTGTCCTATGTACCTTCTGTTTTTCTTTCTTCTTTCTTTCGAGGAAGAATTGTGCTTTAAAAGTTCTGTGTTGCTAAGAAAGGGTTAAGTTTACTCGGGCTTGCAAAAAGCCATGTGCACACACCGGGCTGGTAGAAGAAACCAGCAAATGGCCTTTTTTCCACCCCTCGGTCTCATCCAGGGCAGTCCAGCTCAGAGCTATCACTAAGCTGCAAAGAAAGGCTTCACCCGAGCTGCCTTCATGCGAGCAGCAGTTCTCAGAAGCCTGGCCAGGCCCGGCCCAGCCGGCAATGGGGGTGCCTAACCCGGGCTCCCCCCGCTCTCCATGCAGGCAGCAGCTTCTGAAAGCCTGGCCGGGCCTGGCTCGTCTGCCCAGAAGGGCAGCAGAGCCCGACCCGGGCCGGACCCGGCCCCGGCCCCAACCACGTTGTTACCTCATGGCCAATCACTGAAGCAAGAGAGCAGGCGGTCAGCTGCAGATAAGTTTTAAATGATCCTTCCAAAGTCGCACTGACACTTCTCATTGGTCAACTTAGCTGTCAATATCCCAGCCTGCTTTCTGATAGGTCCTTGTCCTCCTCCCCCAACCTACGCCACAGTTAAGGCAGGGAAAAACATTTTACATTTCTCTATATTTAGAAAACAAAATTGTGCTAACCTATGAGAATTCTGTCTGGCCTAACTGCTCTTTTTCTAAGGGGGCATGTTTATATTATTGTCTAGCTTCTCTCTAGGGGAGTGTGTTTGTATTAGCACTGTCTGGCTTAACAGCCTCCACAGTGGCCAGGCGGGCAATTGTTGCCTCCTGGGTGTGGCCCCTCCGCCCCAGTGGGGACAGAAATGGTTTTTTATCTTTGGAAGTGGTGGTTCTTCTCTGCTATCATCCTCCTGTGGATTTACAGGAGTAAACAGCAAACAGGTCATGATGGAGTTTTAGGATTGAATTTGGAAAACCACCCCCTCCATGTGAATTGTTAATCTGCTTATAATGAGGGGGGAAGAAAAGTCAGTGCTCTGTGGTTGTTAGCTGATGAGATAAAGCCTTGACTCCATTTCAGGTCACCTCCCAATGTATTGCTTGATGGTCCCAGCACCTGGACCAGGACCTGCCCAGTGGTGTGTGATCCTGTGGTTGGTTTGCTACCAGTGTCTGCTGGCAGGACTGGAGCTAGCTGAGGAAATTCCTCGCCCTTTCTGGCTGCTAATGGTAGAATGGGTTAAAGTAGCTTTTCAGAGGAAGGCTCCCTCTGTCCCCAAATCCTGTCCGCCCCACCACCTAGAAAAATGGAGCACTAAATTGAAAAACTCTTTTCACGGTGAATAGACTCTTCTGCTAAATATATAATCATGTACCAGCAGGCACAGGAATGAGCTAGTTGGATGAACAAAACCCAGGACTGGTGGGTATTAGCCCCTGGCTTGAAGTTGTTATTGTACTGGTCCCAGAGTTTGTGGGATAACAGCAGCATTTCCATTATTTCTTGGTACTGGCCCTGTTGGCTGAGTTTCTGCAGTTTTTTAATGCCACTTTGTCAGGGTCTCTGACCTGGTGCCAAACTCAAATCCAAGGAAATCCAGAGCAAATCTCTTTGCAGAACTGTGCAATGTTGGTAGAAATGAAGGAAAACTTTCCAGCTTCTCTGCAGGGAAATCCAGCCCTCTGCAAAATCCAGGGACTGAATGTCAACAAGAAAATTCCCACTGACTTCAGCTGGGCCAGGATTTGAGTTGGCATTAAAAGCTCAAAGTGCTGGTGCTGAGTCCAGCTCCATTGCCCTATTCTCAGCACTGTAACCGGAGGACTAACCTCTGTTTTAGCAGAGTTCAGCCTTCTGGATTTGTTGCTGATCAGTTCTGCCATGGTTGCTGCAGGAACTGAAGTGCCATTGGATGCTTCACAGGGTGTTTGAGCCCCTCTCTAGCACAGGCTGTCCCTGTTCACAGCCACTTCCCTTTTCCCTTGTGTGGTAACTAACAGGTAACAAGCTGGATTTGCCCACCCCAGCTCCCTGCACAACAAAGAACTTAGGTGTGGGAACAAGCTTGCATTTAATTTTTCTAGTTTGGGATCACTGGTGACCTCTCTGGGTTTTTCTTTGTGGCTCTGGCACTAGCCTGACTGTGGGCTCAAGATGCTCAGCCTGATGTCAAGAACCAGGATCTGCTGTGCTGCATGCAATGCTCTCCTGCATTCAGTTCACCCTTAAAATACCCACAAATTTTAAGACTCAGCGCTTCTCTGGATCTGACCCTGGGAAAACAAAAGGCTCCTCCAGATTGGTGTAAAATGTCCAAGGAGACAAACCACCTGACCTAGGTTTTTTTTCTTTTTAATCTGTAGATGCATGACCATTGGGAGGGGGAAACAAGGCCAGTTTTTGTATTTATTGCTTTCCAAATAGGCCAGGATTGCTAACATGCTCCCCATTGCTGACTGGCTTTAGTGACCATTCTTTAACATCACCCCAAAATGGTTAAATACAGTAACTTCCCTTCAGATAAAAACATCTATGGCACTAATGTCCTTGAGTACTGTCTTGGTTTGAAAAGACAGGTGTCTGCTATGGAGAGGCAGGCCTCTCCAGGAAATGAGGAACTCGAATCCTTCCCTCTGTGTTATTATAATTTGGAAGATTAAAGAAACTTTTCAGTCAGAGCTATGGTGAAAAGGAATAACAGTACTTTACTAATAAATATAACAGGACAGACGAGAAAAAAAAAAACAACAGTAATTATAACAATAGTAGAACAGAACCAAGAACCCCGAGGGCAAAACGGTGGAAGCTCCGGCGCTGATGGCTGGAAGCGGTGGACTGTCCTCCGCAGGCAGGGGGACGTCCTCGGCAGGCAGAGGTGGCAGTGCCGAAGAAGCTGCAGCGGTGGGGCCCGGGCTCACCCAAAAAATCCAGCAGGACAGCGAAGAAAACTCCGAATTCCTGAGCACTCCAACTGATGGTAAAATTCCCAGCACCGGACTTCTCCGTCACCCCCGGACTTCAGGCCGCCAGCCGATGAGCCGCACGCTGTTCTCCCCGGAAAGACGCTGCTCTCCCCGGAAGACCAGAGACGACTGACCCCCCACCCCCAACCTTCTCTTCCCCGGGGCTTTTTTTCCTTTTGTTCAGGTTAAGCACTCAGTCTTTAGTCTCCTAGCAACTTGGGGGGGGGAAAATTCCACAAGAGACTTAACCCTTAACAAGTACTTTGGGATTTGGCCTGTGTTCAGACCAATTCATAAAACATAGCTCACTCAGTGCCAAGTCTGTGGTGCTTCAGCTTGTCCTGTGATTCTGTTTTAGCCACGATGGGCAGATGTGATTTGACAAATTCTTGCAATGCCATGTAGCTCGCATGAGCTGTTGCCCGGGCTGGTGCCTCTCAGGGTTGTGGGGAGCACAGGGAGCCACAGGTTCTTCTTGGACAAAATCCTGCAAGCAGGGTGAGCTGCTCAGCTCTACTCCTGGCTGGGACTGAGTGGTGCAGAGGGATTTGTGTGTCTTGCCCAAAATGCACCATTATTTGCTTTTTTCCCAGGCTGTTTCCAGCTGCTGCACTCGCTGCTTGCCTGTGGTTGTTGTCTGGTGTAGAGAAGTGCGGGTGGCAGAGCTCCTGCTGGGATCCCCATCTGTGTGCTGAGCCTTGGAAGGCTCTTGCTTTCTAGCTCTCAGCTTCTGTGGGGTCTCATTGTCTCCACCATCACACCCTTGCGATGTGAGATGTTTCATTTGGAAGACATCAAACCAAGATAACAACAGTTTTGAGGCTTGGACATCAACCTGCTCCATAATCAGAGGAAGCAAAAGGTGAAATCCTTGAATAAACCTTTGTAAAAAACTTTAGATTTGTAATTAAATACTGAGCAAGCCTTGGTGTGTTCTACTGTATCCCAGAGAGGCTCTTGTAAGTCACAAGGGATGGTCTGAGGTCTCCATGGTAGTTACAGACTCTCTAAGGGCTGTGAATGATGCATTTAGGGACTGGAACAATCCAATAATCTGGATATGGCAATCTCAGAGCTGGCAGGCTGGAGTGGTGGGCTCTCCATCCTTGAAATACATCTGCCAAGAGCAGGGCCTGGTCCTGTTCTGCTCCAGTCTGGACAGTTGCTCTTTAACTTAAACCATAAAAGATCAATATGGCTTTGTCCAAGTAGATCCCAGTGTGGTGTTACCACCACATCCTTAAAAAATGCAAGTGGCGTCAGTTTAATCATTATACTGTATTTCCTCAACAGATGTTGACATTTCACTTTTGTCCCAGAATTAAATGTCAAGTTATTCCTGTTCAGAACTACCACTGGAATGTTCAGGGATTTCATCTGCAGCTGTATTTAGAGCCTGCTTGCCTGCTAAGACAGCATTTCCAAGCAGGTTTTACATGGGCTGCAGTGAGTTCACATGTGTACCAGAGAGCTGCCTGGGTTAATTAATTCCCTTTCCACACATTATAACCTAGCGAAGCAGGGCAGCTGGAGGGGGAGGTTTTCTTTTAAGAAATCAGTAATTTTGCACATTGTGGGACCAGCATTTGGATTTCTGCTTTTGTTGCAACCTGGAAAACAGAAGCAGCATTCAAGAACGAGCTGAAGGTGGATGTGAATGCTCCAACCACAACAGATACATGATTAATCTGTAACAATTCATAACCCTGTCTTGAGTTGCAATGCAGCATGTAACCAGGGGTGTGCATTCTATTATCATCTGTTGAAACCGGATGGGGAGGTGTTAATGGGCCAGCTGTTAAAACCAGGTGGGGCAGTGTTCTTCTCTCTTCCACAACCCATCCTCCCTCTGGAGGATATCTTCTGTTAATGGGTCTTTAAGGCTCACTACATGACTGATAAAATTACATCATCCCATTGTGAGATGCTCCACCCAGTGGGAGGAGCCAAACATTTCTACCTGGATAAAATCTGAGAATCAGAACACGAAAGCAGCCTGTTTTCCCCTGGATTCCCCAGAGGAAAACTGGACCCATCTTGCCACCACTGCACCCTTCTACAGAATCATCTCTACTCCCACAGAACCCCATCTGTCACTCCAGGCGGACTTATTTGGACTGCTCTGAACACCCTGACCAACAGAATGTCAGGTCGTATTCTGATTCTGTCAGTGTCTAGGACCTTTTTTTTTTTTTTGCTTCTTTCTTTTTGTACTACTACATTTGTATTTTTAATAATCCTAGTAAAGAACTGTTATTCCTATTTCCATATCTTTGTCTGAAAGCCCCCTTAATTGCAAAATTATAATAATTTGGAGGGAGAAGGTTTACCTTCTCTATTCCAAAGGAAGCTCCAGCTTTCCCTGGCAGACACCTGTCTTTCCAAACAAAGACAACCCAAAATCCAGTGCAGAAACACTGGCACAGCTTTTAATTTTGCACTTTTTGCTGCTTATGAAAAATCTCTAGCTATGCCTGTGAAGCTGCTTTCTGTGCCCTTGGCAACTATTGAAACACCTTGCCTTAATTTGAGGGGTGAGGTAAATATCTCTATGCATCATATGAGTGCCACGTGTTCTGTATCTGATGCCAAGTGCCTCAAACCATCTCATCAGAGGCAAACTCTTCTTTGCTCAGCTGTGGAATGTTGCTTCTGAGCATCTTGCCCTGCTGCCTGGTTCAAGTGTAAGTGGCTGTTGCTGTTTAGGGCCCCAGTGGAAATTGTTCTTCTTGCGGGTGACCAGGTAGAGAGGGCTCACAATTTGGCTGTACTCAGGAATGTGCATCCTCCAGAAACTTATGGCGCTTAGGAAAGCTTGTGGTTTTTTTTGTTGTTGGTTGGTGGACACATTGCTGTGATCTTGTTGATGACTTTAGTGGGAATTTGACGCTTTCTATTGTGCTACTTTACTCTTAGGAACTGGATCTTACGAGCTGGTCTTTTAACTTTGCTCTTTTTGATAGCGAAACTGGCTTTTAGGAGGATCTGGATGATCTTTTCTCTTTTCTTAAACACTTCTATTGCTGTGTTTCTTCACACAATGATGTTATTAATGTACTGTAGATGTTCTGGAGCTTTATTTTTTTTTAGTGCAGCTTGGATCAGTCTATGGCAGATGGTGGGGCTGTGTTTTCACTCTTGGGGCAGTCGGTTCTAGGTGTACTGCACTCCTCTCTATGTGAAGGCAAACTGAGGCTTGCATTTTGCAGCTAGAGGAATGGAGAAAAATGCATTAGCAATGTTAATTGTGGCGTACTATTTTGCTGCTTTGGACTCCAGCTCGTACTGGAGTTCTAGCATGTCTGGCACAGCAGCGCTTAATGGTGGAGTCACTTCGTTCAAGGCACGATAGTCTACAGTCAATCTTTATTTTTTATTAGATTTGCGCACAGGCCAGATGGGGCTGTTGAAAGGTGAGTGGGTTTTGCTGACCACCCTTTGGGTCTCTAGCTCACGGATTATCTTGTGGATGGGAATCACAGCATCTTGAGTTGTTCTGTACTGTTGGCGATGCACTATTGAAGTGGCAATTGGCACTTGTTGCTCTTTTACTTTTAGAAGACTTACAGCAGATGGGTTTTTTGATAGTTCAGCAAGGTATTTAACTGCTTAACACCCCCTGTCTCTACAGCTGCTATCTTAAATGCTTACTTAAATCTCTTTGGGTCTTTGAAATACTTATTTCGGAGGAAGTCTATGCTTAAAATGCATGGGGCTTCTGGGCTAGTCACAATAGGGTGTCTCTTTTACTTATTTCTAGTTAGGCTCACATCAGCTACTACTAAAGTAAAACCTTGTGAACTTCCTGTTACTTTAGCAATGGAAACAGATTCTTCCCCCACATGTCTTGATGGGAGTATTGTGCACTGTGCTTCAGTGTTAACTAAGGCCTTATATTTTTGTGGTTCTGATGTGCCAGGCCAACGAATCTACACAGTCTAAAAAACACGGTTTTCCCTAGCCTCTACTTGGCTAGAGGCAGGGCCCCTCTAAGCCTGATTATCTTTATTTTTCTGGGTAACTGGAGCTGCTTTTTTCTTGCTGGAACTTTCTCTCACAGTCTTGCCATCTAACAATTCATGCAGCTGTTGTGTCATAGCATCAGTAGATTCTCTATCCTATCTTTTCATGTTTTCTCTACAATCACGCAGGAAGGACTACAGCTTAGCCCATGGGATGCTTTTTCCCTCTCTATCTAAGGAACGTTTGCGTGTGGTGCCAGAGCCTCTAACCTGTATTGCAGAGATCTGGAGAATGTTCTCCTTGAGTTCTTTGTGATTCTCCTCTATCTTGTCTTCTAATTTTGTCATACGCGTTTCCAGAGCTGCAATTCTTGCATGTGTTGGACCATGCATGGCATCTGCATATGTTTGGAGCTTTTTTGCTATATCAAGCACAGTTTTTTCTGTCTCATCCCGCTTTATTATTGCTAAAGCAGAGGAGTATTCTTGTGGCTTAAGTTGTACAAGTTTTTGCTACATTACAGGTGTACATGGTACTGTGATATATGTCCTAAAGTTAATTCGTGTTACCTCATTTATATAGTATATTAAAGTGAATTCATGTTATCCCATTCAAAGAAAAAATATATATATGCTGTAGAGATATATGTTTAGTATAAGTTTTGTATGGTTGGCTCTGTTATATGTTTAAGTTTTACTTGCGGGATAAAACAAGAAACTGCATAAAAAGAGACTTCCCCCGCCTGGGGAAACACCCAAGAGATACAAAGAAAAGGTGATTGGATTTACCAGAAAGGGGGACAGGAGATCGCTGCTGCCGGGAATCCCTGAAAAGATACAAAGAACGACGGAAACCAGAGATAGAAGTCCAGAGACCAAAATGATTGCTTCAGATAGATATCTCCACGAGTCTCCGCTGAAATTTACATCTCCACAACACACCCATGCCCAAACATCAGCAGTATTGTCTTCCTCTACCAGTCTATTCAAACCTCGATTCCAGCACCTGCATATGCCCTAAGGGGAAGACCGTCACACTCCCGGACCTCTCTCCGCGATCCAATGTATAAAAAGAGACTGCTGCAGACCAAAAATGTGAACTTGGGGGGGATAACAGGCTGACAGAGTCTGCTATCCGAGTTCACCCAGCGGCGACCCCGGGCTCGACGCTGTCCTTTTGATTGTGGCTAACCGAGACTGTAATTTTTGTCTCTCAATAAATTCCAAATTTTTGATAAACCGAATTTAGTAGATTTTATTTATAACAATTCTGGTGACCCCGACGTGATTAGGGTAATATCGGGACCCCCGTGGGACCCCTGTCTCTGACCAGGAAGCGCCCTGCTGAATTCAGCGGCCTAGCCGAATCAAGGGGTAGCCGGGTGGAAACGATCAACCACACGACAGACTAAAACAGCAAAAGCCACAATTAAAAGAGAGATAGGCGAGGTCAGAGCTCTCAGGGAACTCGGGGAGGTTTTTTTTACGAAACAGAAACCTCCGGAGCCGCGGCGAAAGAAAAACAACTCGTAAAAATCTATGTGCACGAAAAGCCCACGCAGGAAAAGGATCGTAAGTATTGCGTGGTTGAGTAGGAGTGACCGAGCGTGTGAAGTGAGACGTAATTGTATCACGAAGCAAGTGGGGCCCCCAAAGCCGCAGTTCCACTTCCCCGCGAGGGGTGTGGTCGGCTGCGGGAGAAGCGAAAGTTTCAAGATAAGCACACCTCACACGTAAAACCTAGAAAACTCAGGGAGTTTTTCGGGAAAGGGAATCAGTCACAGGAAGGTTGAAAGGGAAGAATACGTCCTCATTGAGTTCTGGAGGCTGGTAAACCTTTCAACCTTGGACCAAGAGTGGTCCAGGAGAGGAAGTAAGGAGAAACAGAGAGCTCATAAGCACCAGAAAAAACCTTGAGAAGAAGCGATCACCTAAAAGAAGCTAGTACCTAGCAAACCCACACCATGGGGCAAACAAAAAGTAAAAACGGTAAAAAGACTTCAAAGAAAACAAAACAGAAGACAGGTAAAGGAATCCCCGAAATCCCGATCGAAAGTCCATTAAGGTGGATGTTAGAACATTGGGAAGAATGTCCTGTGAGAAGAAAGAAATCCAAGCAGCTAATAGTGCATTATTGTGTGGAAATCTAGAGAAGGGTAGAAATACGGGATCATATAACTTAGCCCATCTTTAGAACATTTGAAGAATGAGTGTGTAAAGCACTACTGCTTTACGTCAAAAGAAAAGAGAAAATGGAGAAGCTAGAATATGCGGAAATTTGAGGAAGAGTCGATGTTAAGTTGTTACCTATGAAGTTAAAAGACCCTACCCCTGTCTCAGGGGATAAATGGGAACCTTTGGAGAACCTTCCCCCACCTTATGTCATACCCACACCCCCTCCTCTTCCAAATAACCCGCAGAACCCTAAAAAAATAAATCCTCCCTTAAAACAAAAAATGCCTGGACTCCCGGCTCTCCCATCTGCCCCTACACCAGAATTTCAGCCGGGGGCCCCTTTCCCACCGGCTGGGCTCCCACCCCCGCTTGAGCCCCTACCGGCTCCTCGGCCCTCGGGAGGGAGAACACAGGATCTACACACCCCCGCACCACTGCTAGATGACCAATTTCAAGATTTAGACTTAGCCGCTTTCTTTAGCCCTAACCCACAGACGGTTCCAGTAGAGACTAGACATACTCCTCCCGCTAGGAGGACTAGAAGACAGTTAAAGAAAATAAATGAGGGGGAGGGCGAAGGGGAAAATGAAAGAACTAATCTTCTCCCTCTAAGAGAGATCCCCACAGCCCCAGGAATTATTGGGTACGTAAACGTCCCAATTAATACCAGTGACGTAAGGGCATTTAAAAAGGAGATGGGGAAACTCATGGATGATCCTCTGGGAGTCTCCGAACGGCTGGATGAATTTCTGGGAACTAGCATATATTCATATGAAGATCTCACGGCCATTTTAAGATCTCTATTCAACACGGAAGAAAAGAAAATGATTAGACAGGCAAAGATACGTGAATGAGAGCGACGAAACCCCCAAAGCACCCCTGGAGATCAGAAATGGCCAAGCCAAGATCCCCGGTAAAATGCTCAGACTGAAGAAGAGAGGAGGAATATGATTGACATGAGAAATATCCTAATACAGGGAATCAGAAAGGCGGTACCTAGGGGACAAAATTTAAGTAAGGTTTTTAGGGAATGCCAAAGGAAAGAGGAGACCCCCACGGAATAGTTAGAGAGATTGAGGAAAAGCCTCCAGATATATTCAGGAACGGACCCCGATTCTCCTGTGGGAGAGGTGTTGTTAAAAACACAATTCGTAGCAAAATCATGGGAGGACATACGTAAGAAACTGGAAAAGATTGAAGGATGGCAGGAAAAGGGATTGCAGGAATTGTTAAGGGAAGCCCAGAAAGTTTATATGAGGAGAGATGAGGAAAAACAGAAAATTCAGGCTAGGGTTTTGGTAGCTGCTGTGAGGGAAGCTCAGAAACAGGAACGTCCTGCAGCCTCAGAAAATCCCTTAAAGAAAGCACCACCGAAAGGGCCAGTACGCTCGCAAAGAGGAAATTCTAGAAACAGGATAGAGGGATTAGAATGTTTATGTTGTAAAAAAAAAGGGACACATGAAAAAGGACTGCCCAAAGAAAAAGAGAGAAGAGAAAATGTTCCATGAGGACTAGGGATGTCAGAGGCTATATATTTTAGGGTCCATAACATCAAGAGAGCCCTTGATAACATTAAAAATAGGACCCAAGGGAACAAAGATGGATTTTCTAGTGGATTCTGGGGCAGAGAGGAGTACATTTAAGCAGTTACCTCCAGGGTGTAAGATAAGCAAGGAATCTATGATAGTTATAGGAGCTAAAGGGGAACCATTCAAAGTGCCCATAGTAAAGAATGTAGAAATAGAGTCAGATAATAAAATTTGTTTGGGGGACATGTTACTAGTCGAGGAAGCAGATTACAACTTATTGGGTAGAGATCTGATAATTGCACTGAGTATTAACCTCATCGTAAGGAATTCACAAATAATAGTTAGCATATATAAACTGACCTGTGAAGATGAGGATAGAATTAATCCCAAAGTGTGGCATACAGGGAAAGAAGCTGGGAGACTAGACATAGAACCCATTTCTATTGAAATAGAAAGGCCTGAGGACCCCATAAGGGTCAGGCAATACCCCATCCCTCTAGAAGGGAGGCGAGGATTAAAACCTATAATTGAAGATTTGTTACAAAAAGGTATTTTGGAGCCTTGTATGTCGAGGCATAACACCCCGATATTAGCTATTAAGAAAACAGATAGAAATTATAGACTAGTACAAGATTTGAGGGCCATAAATGAGAGAACAAAGACACGGTTCCCAGTAGTTGCTAACCCTTACACTCTCCTTAATAGAGTGTCCCCAAAAAATGTATGGTATAGTGTCATAGATCTGAAAGATGCCTTTTGGACCTGTCCTTTAGCCACAGACTGCAAGGACTTCTTTGCATTTCAATGGGAAGACCCTAACACAAATAGAAAGCAGCAATTAAGATGAGCCTTCCTTCCCCAAAAGTTTGTGGACTCACCCAATTTATTCGGTCAAGCCCTAGGACAATTGTTAAGTCAATTTACCCCCAGAAAAAGGACTAAAGTCTTACAGTATGTTAATGACCTATTGGTAGCTGGGGAAACAAAGGAAGACGTAAGGGAATGTACTATAGACTTACTTAATTTCTTGGGGGAAAAGGGTTTGAAAGTGTCTAAGCAAAAATTACAATTCACAGAGTCAGAAGTGAAATATTTAGGGCATTGGCTAATAGAAGAGAAAAAAAGATTAGACCCTGAGAGAGTAGCCGAGATTTTAGAATTACCTCCCCCTCAGAATAAAAGACAAGTGCGCCAGCTGTTAAGTTTGTTAGGTTATTGCAGGCAATAGATCGAAAGTTATAGTGAGAAGGCAAAATTTTTGTATGAGAAACTAACAACAAAAAAAGTAAAATAGACTGAACAGGATTCCATAGAATTAGAAAAATTAAAGGGAATCCTGGCAACCGCCCCAGTTTTAAGCCTCCCGGACATAAATAAAACATTTCAGTTATTTGTAGATGTAAGCAGCCATACAGCCTTTGGCATACTTACACAGGTTTAAGCAGGCGACAAAAAACCCATAGGCTATCTTTCCAAATTATTAGACCCTGTAAGCAGGGGATGGCCTACCTGTCTGCAAGCAATAGTGGCTGTAGCTTTGTTAGTGAAAGAAGCCAGAAAAATTACATTTGCGGCTCCTATTACAGTCTATACCCCACATAATGTAAGAAATATACTACAACAGAAAGCAGAAAAATGGCTCACCGATGCTAAGTTATTGAAATATGAAGTCATTCTTCTTCACACCCCGGAATTAGAGTTAAAAACAACACAGGCTAGAAACCCTGCGGGATTTTTATTTGGGGAAGCACGCACAGAACCTTAGCATGATTGTGCAGAATTAATAGAATTACAAACCAAAATTAGGGAAGATCTAGAGGACGAAGAGCTCGAGGAAGGGGAAAAATAGTTTGTAGATGGATCAGCCAGGGTAGTGGAAGGGAAAAGAAAATCAGGGTATGCCATAGTAGATGGGAAAACTAGGGAAGTAGTCAAGGCAGGTCCCCTAAGCGCTTCTTAGTCAGCTCAGGCCTGTGAATTATATGCTGTGCTCCAGGCTCTAAAAAAACTAAAAGGAAAAGTAAGAACTGTCTTCACTGATTCTAAATATGCTTTTGGAGTAGTGCATACTTTTAGAAAAATATGGGAAGAAAGGGGACTTATTAACACCCGAGGGAAAAGTTTAATACATGAGGATTTGATAAAGCAAATCCTACAGGCAATCAGAGAACCCAAGGCTATTGCTGTAGTATATGTAAAAAGTCATCAAGCTGGGTTACAGTTCAAGATAAGGAGTAATAATTTAGCTGACCAAGAAGCCAGAAGAGCAGCCCTCCTCACTTTTAACATCCCTGAGAACAGGACAGAAAACCCAAGAGAATTTTCACCACAACCGACTGAAAAAGAAATCGAAGAATTTAAAAAGATAGGGGGTACTTTAGTTGATGGAAAGTGGAAACTGACAGATAGACGGGAGCTGGTCCAAAAGGCATATGCCCGAATGATATTAAAAAGATTACATGCTCAAACACACTGGGGAACGCAGGCTTTAGCAGAACAGTTCCTAAAATTCTTTAGATGCAAAAGTATTTTTGAGTTAGCAAAACAAGAAGTTCAAAATTGTATAGTGTGCCAGAAAATTAATAAATCCAGAGTGAGACAAAACATATCGGGGGGACGCCCTCTAGCATACCGTCCCTTTGGGAGAATACAAGTAGACTTCACAGAATTGCCAAAAATAGGGAGACACAGGTACTTGTTAGTAATAGTGGACCAATTAACACATTGGGTTGAGGCATTCCCTAGCCCCAGGGCAACAGCTCAAACAGTAGCACGTAAGTTGTTAGAAGAAATCATACCAAGATATGGAATTCCTGATTCCATAGATTCAGATCAAGGAACCCACTTTACATCCAAAATTATAAAGCATTTAGCAGAAGCCCTGGGAATCAGATGGGAATATCACACACCTTAGCATCCTCAGAGTTCAAGTCAAGTAGAGAGGATGAATCAAACCCTGAAAGCACAATTATCAAAACTCATGCTAGAGACCAAAATGTCATGGATTAAGTGTCTCCCTTTGGCACTCCTAAATATCAAGACACAACCCCACTCTGGATCTAGTCTGTCCCCCTTTGAGATGCTATATGGAATGCCATATGAGCATGGGATGCCAATAGGACACCCCCGAATAGAAGACTGCCAGATCCAGTCTTATCTTGTTTTAATTAATAAAAATTTACAGGAACTTCGGAAACGCAGATTAATAGCACAGAGCACTCCTTTAGGCTTCGCCATTCACAAAATCCAACCAGGGGATCGAGTGCTAGTAAAAGCTTAGAAAAAAACCCCGCTGTCCGTGCACTGGGAAGGACCCTTCATTGTTCTCCTCACCACTGATACAGCAATAAGGACAGCAGAAAAAGGCTGGACTCACTCATCGCGAGTGAAAAAAATTAAACCTGAAAACAGCTCTCCACAGTGGAGAATCACCTCAACCCCAGAAGATTTGAAGCTGAGAATCCACCGAGAAACCTAATGACCAGCACTTATCAGATAAGTTGTAACCAAGCAGGATGCCCCTGCTACCCTTTTGTCCATTTTAAGTGCGGGTATTGTGAGCAGATTTAAGTTACTCATTGTGTTCGGGGAGCTAGGCCTTGAAATTTGTGTGTACCCTGCTTTAAAGAAGAGTCTCGAAATACCAATCTTTTCCTATACATCGCCACAGAATCGAGGCTGTTTGAATTAGATTCTCCTGAGTGGTTTAATTATTTTACTAACGAAATAAGGGGAGGATTAAATAAAAGGGCGGAACCACTCAAAATTGAGTGTAGAAGGACCTTGAAAGTACCCTGTGAAGCCCCAATAATTAAGATAACCAGGTGAGAACAGTACAAGAGGCGATATGCTCAAAGGAGTACTAGTAGAGACCCAGAAGAATATCCCTGCTGCCAAGAAGATAGTTTACCCCGCCGCTAGTGGCAACCCAACGGGCGAAGGGTCGGGCAGAGGGATATGCCTATGGGTAACCCTAATGATCCTGAGTCTAGCCGTGTACCCCACGAATGGCCTCCTCAACCTCAAGGAGAAGGCGGAGAAGAGAATTAATTCCCTTGAAACTCCTTCAGTAAATACCAAAAATGGAATTGTGGAGCCCAGAGTGCGAGTAAATTAGTCGACGGCACAAAGTGGGGAAAATGGCAAATTAGTTAAAAGGACCAAATTGCATAAATCCTATCCCTCAATGGCGATGCTTAAAAAGAAAAGGGAGGTAAATGGACTCCCTCTAATTCCTATTTGTAAAGAATGCAATAAAACTGTCTGGGTTGGAGGGAAAAAAAAGAAAGCACCTTTGTAAGGTACCTGAAAGTTAACCAGTTGTGTTAATAATAGAAATGGTTAAGAGGCTTTTTATCTAAATTAAGAAAAAAAGCTATAACCAAAAACACGAATTAAATTGGTAAATTTGAAAGAGGGGGGATTGTGATATATGTCCTAAAGTTAATTCGTGTTACCTCATTTATATAGTATATTAAAGTGAATTCATGTTATCCCATTCAAAGAAAAAATATATATATGCTGTAGAGATATATGTTTAGTATAAGTTTTGTATGGTTGGCTCTGTTATATGTTTAAGTTTTACTTGCGGGATAAAACAAGAAACTGCATAAAAAGAGACTTCCCCCGCCTGGGGAAACACCCAAGAGATACAAAGAAAAGGTGATTGGATTTACCAGAAAGGGGGACAGGAGATCGCTGCTGCCGGGAATCCCTGAAAAGATACAAAGAACGACGGAAACCAGAGATAGAAGTCCAGAGACCAAAATGATTGCTTCAGATAGATATCTCCACGAGTCTCCGCTGAAATTTACATCTCCACAACACACCCATGCCCAAACATCAGCAGTATTGTCTTCCTCTACCAGTCTATTCAAACCTCGATTCCAGCACCTGCATATGCCCTAAGGGGAAGACCGTCACACTCCCGGACCTCTCTCCGCGATCCAATGTATAAAAAGAGACTGCTGCAGACCAAAAATGTGAACTTGGGGGGGATAACAGGCTGACAGAGTCTGCTATCCGAGTTCACCCAGCGGCGACCCCGGGCTCGACGCTGTCCTTTTGATTGTGGCTAACCGAGACTGTAATTTTTGTCTCTCAATAAATTCCAAATTTTTGATAAACCGAATTTAGTAGATTTTATTTATAACAGTACTAAGTCGGGGTTCTTAGTGTTTATGTTATCTGAGAAGACAATTTCCGCTACTGCTATTTCTTTCAAGCGCTGGATCTCTTGTTTAATGGTTTTTTACTGGGTTTGCTGCATATAGAGATTGTCAGCACACAGATATTTTTGTGCTACACTTTTTAGGACTTGTTTCTAGAGACTGCAAGGACTAGCTTCTTTTATTATTTTTTGGTTAATAACTGCATTATGTGATAGGGATCCTAGATGTCTTGCTTTAGTGCTATTTAGTATTGTAGCTTTGCTTGCAGCATCTTAAAGACGGACTAACTAACTAATTATAGATTTATTAGATTGTTGAGTATAATCTTTTTTTAGGCTACGAAGGTCTTTTAGGGAAAAGGACTTAATAGTATCTCTTGCTCTTGCAGCAGTTGGTTGGGCTCCTGATTTTGTAGCAGTTGGTCGGGCTCTTGATGTTGTAGCAGTTGGTTGGGCTTCTGATTTTGTATTAGTTGGTTCAGCTTCTGACTGTGTATTATTAGTTGCTTTAGTTTCTGATTGTGTGTTAGGTGGTCTGACTCCTGACTGGGTGTCAGGAGGCATTGAGGATTTTTTACTTGAATTATTGTCTACTGGTTGATCGGTTTTGTCTGTGTGCTTTTTTTTTTTCTTTACTGCAGCAACTGCTGGTGTCTTAGCTTTACTGTCTGGTTTAGCTGCAGCCTGAATAGCTGTGGGATTGGCTGCAGCTTGAGTGACTGATTTATTTCTTTGCTCCCCTGCCTCTATTTGCTGCCTTACAGTGTTTGGCGGTGTGTGACTTATTTTAGAAAAGCTATAAACTATATAGAGGAAGCTCACTAGGTGAAGTACTAGGAAGGTGGTGTCTTTAACATTTAGGAGAACTTGAACATTTTTTAAAAGCGATGTAACTGACTCAAAAGAGAAGAAGGAAAGAAGAGGCTGAAGAGCCTCATTCTTTACTCCTCTTCTAACAAACTGGGTGCAATTGTTGATAAATCTCTAAAACATGCTGCTGGAACTAGGACGCAGGGCAGGACAAAAAAACTATAAACTGAACATACTTAGAATAAACTCTAGTATCTTTATAAGCTTTTGGTAAGCTATAATTATTGAACTCAGTAAAATAACTATTTTAATTTGTGCATTTTTAGTGTAAAAGCTGTATGTTAGGGACAATATTGGAGCTATTTCTGGGTAAGAAAACAAACTTAGGGACTAGAAAGGTATTAAGACTTTAAAAAAGCTTAGGGAACAGAAATGCAGAAAAGACTCTATTTTAAGAGACATTAGGAATTTAAGAAGCAACATGGCTACTGTTTAATCCCCACCCAAGGGACAAACAAACAAACAAAAAAAGTAGTTAATAATAATTAATACAAGTTTTTTTTACTCTCTCGTGCCCCACGTTGGGCACCAATTAGAAGTATGTCTTGGTTTGGGGCAAATTTGGGAGAAAACCCCTGTATAGGATCCCTCCAAGGAAGCAAATCCAGGTGGCCCCTCTCTTTAACTAGTCTGGTAAAAAAAAAAAAAAAAAAACCTTTTTGGAGAAAAGTGGAAAAAACTATTTTACTAAACAAATGTGCATACAAGTATAAAGAATGAATAATATGAAACAATAAAACCTCTCCTTCTGAAGTGAGATGGCAAATTGAGAAAGTCCTTGCCGTGGGTGGAGCTCGGCTCTCTCTCTCTCTTAGTCTCTCAGTCTCTTTTTAGTCCCAGTCCCTCCGGCGCTGCTGGAAAATGCCGAGGTCCGGGCCCCGGTGGGCCGCAGGTGCAGCCCCCAGTGCTCCCCTGGGTTTTCAGTCTAGAGTAGGTTTAAACAGTTTTAAGAAAAAGGGGAAAAAAAACAGTCTAGGGAACTTCTCTGCCCTAGCTAGCTGAAACTAACTAAAAGCAAAAAAAATCTCTGTCCTGCAGTTTCTCTAAGCCTCCGCCGAACACCCCGTCCGCCGAAGAATGTGGAGGAGTCAGGCAGTTTTTTCAAAACAAACTCCGTGCTTCTCCTTGCTCTTAGAACCAGTCTTAAAGGCACAGGACTTAATATACAGCACAAACAGAACAGACGATTGGGGATACAAGCATCATAAAGTTACCCTAGGACAGTGGCACTGAGGGATTTGGGGGAGACATCAGGGATGGAGGAGGTTTCTTCTGTATAGCCCCTGATCTGCTCAGCTCCTGGCATTGTGACGGTGACAGAGGAATTACACGGAGTGGATTCAGGTGGCCCCAGCAGTGGCAAAGCTGGGGATTTAGGGGAACCTAAAATGGAGGTGATGTTAAGGCCATGTGCCCTTAGGGTGGCTTTATGATGCTTGTATCCCCAATCGTCTGTTCTGTTTGTGCTGTGTATTGACTTCTGTGCCTTTAAGACTGGTTCTATGAGCAAGGAGAAGCGTGGAGTTTGTTTCAAGAGAACTGTCTGACTCCTACACATTCTTCTCCGGATGGGGTGTTCAGCGGAGGCTTGGAAAGACTGCAGGACAGAGATTTTTTTGCTTTTAGTTAGTGTCCTAGGGTAACTTTATGATGTTTGTATCCCCAATCGTCTGTTCTGTTTGTGCTGTATATTGAGTCCTGTGCCTTTAAGACTGGTTCTAAGAGCAAGGAGAAGCGCGGAGTTTATTTTGAGAAAACTGCCTGACTCCTCCACATTCTTCGGCGGACAGGGTGTTTGGCGGAGGCTTGGAGAGACTGCAGGACAGAGATTTTTTTTGCTTTTAGTTAGTTTCAGCTAGCTAGGGCAGAGAAGTTCCCTGGACTGCTTTTTTCCCCTTTTTCTTGGAACTGTTTAAACCTGCTCTGGACTGAAAACCCAGGGGAGCACTGGGGGCTGCACCTGCGGCCCACCGGGGCCTGGACCTCGGCATTTTCCAGCAGCGCCGGAGAGACTGGGACTGATGAGAGACTGAGAGAGAGCCGAGCTACACCCATGGCAAGAACTTTCTCAATTTGCCATCTCACTTCAGAAGGAGAGGTTTTATTGTTTCATATTATTCATTCTTTATACTTGTATGCACATTTGTTTAGTAAAATAGTTTTTTCCACTTTTCTCCAAAGAGGGTTTTTTTTCTGGACTGGTTGGAGGGAGGGGCCACTTGGGTTTGCTTCCTTGGAGGGATCCTATACAGGAGTTTTCCCCCAAATTTGTCTCCAAACCAGGACAGTTAGTTTTAGCTAGCTAGGGCAGAGAAGTTCTCTGGACTGTTTTTTTTTTTTTTTTCCTTTTTTCATGGAACTGTTGAAACCTGCTCTGGACTGAAAAAACTCAGGGGAGTACTGGGGGCTTGCACCTGTGGCCCACTGGGGCCTGGACCTTGGCATTTTCCAGCAGCGCCAGAGGGACTGGGACTGATGAGAGACTGAGAGAGAGCCGAGCTACACCTATGCTAAGAACTTTCTCAATTTGCCATCTCCCTCCAGAACGAGAGTTTTTATTGTTTCATATTATTCATTCTTTATACTTGTGTTGGGGGTTAAGTTTTCCTGTGGAATTTTTCCCCCCCATAAGTTGCTAAGAGACTAAATACTGATGCTTAAAAGGTACTTGACCCACACAAAAGGTAGTAGATCACTTAGTTTGAGGGGGAGGAAAAGGCTCGGGGGCTCCAAGAGCTGAGGGTGGTCTCTTCTGCCCTCGGTCTCGGAGAGGACAGTCAGGTGACTGCTGGCTGCGTGAGGAGTCCACTGTTAATGGAGGGTCCGGTCCTGGGAATTCTGTCATCTGCCAGAGTGCCCAAGAATTCGGAGCCCCTTGCCTGCCCTGCTGGAGCTGGGTCGGCCCCGTCCAGCCATTGCGGCTTCTTCAGCACTGCTCACTTTGCCTGCCGGGACAACCCACCGTTTCCATTCATCAGCCCTGGAGTTTTTCCACTGTTTCGGCTTAGTGCTCTTGGGGTCCCAAGAGATCAGACTGCCCGGGACTTGTGAGACAAAGCCCCTCGGGGTTCTTGGTTCTGTTTTATTATTAATATTATTAATATTATTAATATTATTAATATTATTAATATTATTAATATTATTAATATTATTAATATTATTGCTGTTGTTGTTTGTTTGTCCTGTTATATTTACTAGTAAAGGACTGTTATTCCTTTCCCCATAGCTCTGATTGAAAAAGCCTTTTTAATCTTCCAAATTATAATAACTTAGAGGGAAGGGATTAGAATTCCCCATGCCTAGAGAGGCCCCGCCTCTCCCTAGCAGATACCTGTCTTTTCAAACCAAGACAACTTGTATGCACTTTGTTTGTTAAGTAAAATAGTTTTTTACCAGACTGGTTGGAGGGAGGGGCCATTTAGGTTGGCTCCCTGGAGGGATCCCATTCAGGGGTTTTCTCCCAAATTTGTCCCTAATCCAGGACACCATGCTTGACAGCTTTAGCTGCTGTTGGTGTGCATGACTTGTGGTTTGACAGCCTAAAAGACAAAGGCATTTTCTGCCAGGGCTATCAGCTCTGTGCATCCTGTGCCTCTCTGGAAAGAAACCCTGGGGGTAGAGGGGCAGCAGAGCTGTGGCCGGAGCCACTAGTTTGCAGGACATGTGTAGCAGAGGAAGGAGGGTTGGGGGGGGGGGGAGGGGGGGAGGAAGGAAGGAAGGAAGGAAGGAAGGAAGGAAGGGAGGCAACTGTTGCTGTGTATAGTTTTGTGTTTTAATACCCTATGGTTTATTCCTTCCCCCCCTGCCCCGGGGTGGTAGTTTAGCCTGGGTTGTCTGTCTTCTCTGATACCTGCTTCCCGTTGGGTTTATGTTTTGTAAACTTCACTTTGTGTCCCTCCTTGGTCTTCTCCCTATTGGCCCCTTGACCCACAAACTCCACCCTGCTCCTGTCCCTTAAAACCCATGGTCCAGCCACTGTTCCCCATCTTCACCTCTGCACTGTATTCAAGTTAATAAAGGAATCTCGGACTGCATGTGAAGCCCACTTCACTCCTTTTTACACTGACCAGCAGCGACCGCTTAGGACTCTAGGACCCTGGGGGTTGTGTCGTGCCTCCGCAAAGTGCTTTATCACCAGGCATGAGATGACAGGCAACCCCCAGGGTCTCCGTCTTGTAGCATTTTCAGATTGAATCCGGATGCCTCCAGACCAACACAAATGGGTGAGGGGCATGTGCAACAGGAGACAATTTGAAACTGTAGTGACAGGATGGCAGATAATCTGCCCAGTACCTCTGATCCGATAGATTATGGATTAATGTCTCCTCAAACAAAGTCCTCAGGTGATTGCAAATATTTCCAGAAAAGAGACAGACTGCCTGGTCTCAGCCAACAGTGCCATGAAATTGCAGCTTGGGCAGCTCACACCAAACATGATCTGGGCCTCAGGGCCACCTTTTAGGTGACAAAGCAGAAAATGTTCCTTTGTTTTTTGGGTGGCAGCTTGCAGGGAGTGTGCCATTTTCAGCTCTCTGAGGGATTGTTGAGATTATCCATCAGAGGCTCAGAGAGTCCCTGTTTCTGGAGAGTCTGAAAATGAACAAAGGGTAATAAGAAATAATTTGAGGAGGTTTAATTATTATTACATTTAGTGGTAGGGTTGTTTCTTTAATGATTTATATGTTTTTTCTACTCTAAATAGGTGAACTTATATTACATAGTAAAAAGCTATTAGTTTTCTCAAAAGATTGTCAATTTTCTTTCCAAATTGCTAAATTAAATTTTCTATTTTATGGGAATGCTCTTTTTTTTGTGCAAAACCCTGTGTTAAGATAGGCCAATCTCATAATGTAAGACCATTCAATGAACTAATTGGATCTGTCTTACTCATGCATTTCTGTCAGGAATATCTAATAAATGTGGAAATCCATTTGAAAATTAAGATGGCATCTTCATCTTCTCAGAACCTTGGAGATTTCTGGTGTTGCAGTTGCAGCCTCAGTACAGCCAGTGGGAATTAGCTGCTTTGTCAAAGCCTTTTTCCAAGGTAGGAACCTGACCATCTTCATGATTTTCACAAGTTGCTAAAGGATGTGGTTTCTCCAGGGTATTGAATTGATGCAAATCCCAGGAAGACACAGGAACATCTCTGGCCCTGTCCTTTTGGGCTGTTACTGAGGAAGGTGTGAGGGTGACCTCTGTGTGGTCACTGCTGATCCTCTTCAGCATACTTATGAATTTATTTCCTCACTGTCCCAGTAAAGCAGAGTAAAACCATTACCCCGTGTTGCAAATGGAGAGGTGTAGGAACCAGACAGTGAAGGAGCTCCCAAGGTTGCCTGGTCTGGAGGCATCTGAGTGGAGCTTCCACACTCTTGATATGTGGAAGACTTTAGAACTCAAAGACAAAGTGAGTTTTAAAGTAGGTATGTAGTTTATTTGGCAGCCAGGCACACTGTGGATATTTCCTCCAAAGGTGTGCGTGCCCACTTGCCCACTTGCGTCTTCTTTTATCCTCTATAATGTTACATATGCATCAAGTTTTGCAATATACCTATACATATTCATTCCCTGGCTCCACCCCTTCCTGCTTCGTATGCTAATCATCTTATCAGTCCTTTGTGCCTGCGCAGTTGTCTTGGGGGTCTCGGGGGTTGCAAAGGATGAAATAAAATGGTCTTCATCAGAGCTGACCTTCTCACCCTGTTCCCTTGTGCATGCTTACTGATCCTTTGACCACAGTCCAAGCCATGAGGCCAGTTTCATCTGGTTCCGGGGCCCCAGGAGCCTCGTTATCTCAGCACCCTTGGTAGTTCTGCATACTTGTGTCCTATTCTTGGTAAGCATCCTTCCCCTTATCAGGTATGCTTGCATTCCTTCTTGCTGTTCTTGCACATAGCCCTCTCCTTTTCCTTCTCAAGCAACTAATACAGTAAAAGACACAGCAAATATTAAGCAATACACATAATCTAAATGCCTATTCTTATTCAATACCTTCTAATTTCTGTGATTAATATCCTCTAGTTTCTAACCCCATGTTTCACTCTAAATCCCAACACTTCAAAGTTCACCTCTGCTTGGTCTTCCCTCCTGTCGATGCTTAAGAGGCTGGCACAGACTATCAGTGACTCCTTTTGCACTCAAGTTTTTATCTTCTAAGACTCCTAGTTGGATTCAGCCAGGGGTTTGCAGGCAAGGCTGCTTTTAATGGCATTGCTTTGCAGTTTGGAGTCATCATTTTGTGGATAGGGGTCCCAAAGGGTCGCATGCTGCTGCCCCGTGTGCAGGGTGTTAGAGCTGTGCTGGCAGTGGGAGCTCTTTGTGGCAGGATTCCTGTCCTGTGAGTGAGGATAGGTCTGTGTTCCCTTGGCAGTGCCTGGTCTGGCAGAAACTCTGCAGAACAGAGTGAATCTTTTATGCATTTGCAAGGTGCTTGGACTGACAGAATGTGCTTGTATTGTCTCAGTGCTTTGAATCACACAAAAATGAGGTATTTTGCTCTTAAACTGAATATACTTTCTTGCTGAATCAATCTTGCTTTCCAGGGGAAGCTAAACCAAAGCCACCCACACTCACTTTGTGAGTACTAAATACTGCTGACTGACAGAAATTCTCATTTGTGAGAGCAGTTTCTAATAGAGCCAGACCTCTTTCTCCCTAAGATCTTCCTTCTTATTCTTTCCTAGGTCACTAATTGTGAAAAATCCGTAAAGGCAATGGGTAAGACTTGAATGCTGCTTGCTCCATGCTGCCAAAATCAGCAGGACATTTACCGCTGGCCTCAGAGAAGGTGCAGCAAGAGAAAGGGGGGCAAGGGGAGGTAAAGTCACTCAGCTCTAAGCATGTATTGTTTAAATTATTCACTCTCCTCTAAAACAGACCATTGAATAATACATTGTGGTCACTTTTATTTCTAAACACTTGCACTTAGGCTGAGGTTAAAATGATGTCCTAAAATGCCACTTGCACTTGGGTTCCTCTGGAGATGCCCCCTCCAGGCATGGCCTTAGTCCCTGCTCTTCTCACTGACGTTTCATGGTTCTGGATCCTGTCTTGGGTAGAGTCAGCCCCGAGTCCTGCCCAGTCAGGTTCCCCACACCTCCAGTACCAGGAGACTGATTTCAACAACCCCAAAGCACTACAAATAACAAGCTTGGGCTTGTTTCTATTTTCTTTTTCCATTGCTGGCCAAGCTCTCTGGAGTCATTTGTCAACAGCTTTGTTCCTTCTTCATTAATGAGAAGTCTTGACCTAATTGCACTAATCCCTGACTTTATGGAAAACCTTTGAAGTGCCCTACACTGTTGTGTTCCTCTGAGGAATGGTTTTTCCCCTCAGAGTCCTCCTGAAGCCTGTACCATGTAGTTTAACCCTTCTTTCCTATCTTACCTACTCCTGACCCTATTGGCTCAGGGCCAATATCTTTCCTTGGCTCAAAACTAGATAAACCCTCATCTCTTCCTGTTTGCTCTCTCTCTCCTCGCTCTCCTGGAACATCACTTTGAGAATAAAGCTTGGACTGAAGCTGGGGTGAGAGCCACTCTTTTGAAATCTTTATTCTGTCTCTCTGAAATATATTTCCCTAAAACCCCTGAACAACTGAGCTAGCTAGAGCCTGGGGGGTGGCTAGAAGGAGTATATTTCAGTTGGTCCCCAACGTGGGTTTGTTATAAAATATTAATAAGCCCATGCAGGAAGTGTGACTCCCTATTTAGGGGATTAAAAAGCTGTTTGGAGGTACAACTACCTTGTCACTATCAGCTGCTTTTGCGCAGCTGGGAGTGTTAGGAAGGGTCGGGAGCTCGCTTTCACGCCAAAAGTGAGTTGACCTGGGACAGAAAACCCTGACGCAGCAGCACGGGGCCCCAGGGTCCGCTAGAAAAGATAAGATCCCTTTAGTTTACCCGGGTACAGTGAGAGGGCACTAGGACCCAGGGACGACGCGTGTTGCGTAACGCGGTTTGTTTTTTTTTTTTTTTTTTTCCTGCGGAATGGCTGGCGTTCCGAACTGGGGAAGACCGCGTTTTTGGGGTAGGCTAGGTACGGGAAGGTCCCGGGACAGAGGATCCAGCGCTGGGATGCCCCCACCGTGCCTCCGCAGTCGGGAAAAGTGGCTAGAGAGGGCCACCCCAGGCCGCGTGCAGCCCGCCCTCCCTCTTATCTCGGGACGGAGCGGAACGCGGCGTCTTTAGGTTTTTTCACGTCAGGGGTTAGATTTTTTGAACAGTTTGCCTTTTAAAACATCAGAAACATGGGCATACGTCTATCGATTAATCAAAAGAGTGCTTTGGAACAACTTAGAAACATTTTAACAGATGTAAGAATCTCTAATAAGCTGTTAACAAAATTTATCTGCTGGCTGTCAGCTGAGGTCCCAGATTCTGCTTTACAAGGTATAAATTCTGTTTCATTTTGGGATAATGTGGGAAAATTAATAACTTTAAAGGTTGAAAATGGTGAAAACAAAGTTTCTTTATTTATTCCAATATTCTTACAAGTATGCAAGAAGCTGTTAGAAGCAGAAAATAGCAGACAGTCATGCAAAACCTCTCAGCAGATCCCTGAATTCCCGAGAAGCAGGGATTCCCTGATTCCACACTAAATTCTGCTCCTCAAACCCACCCATTTTCCTTATATCCTCCTCTCCCACCTGTTTTTTTTCTCAGCAAGATGCAGTGTTTTCCTCTCAGGGCTCTGATCACGTAGATAGATCCCTGAGAAACATAGACCGCATGGTGGACACTAATGGCAGCCGCCACGTTCTTTCTCCTTCTTCCCACAATCCCTTCTTCCCCCCAGTCCCCGCCCCGACTCCATATCTCTTACCCAATTCCCCCACCCCACCCTTCTCCCCAGTGCCTCCCCCTCCCTCCGAGTGGCCGGGGGAAGGGGGAGGGTGCCTTGCAATCACCAGTCCCAGCGTGGATGGGGGGAAAGATAGTGAAGGGCAGCTGCCAGCCCGCACCAGCGGAGGGGGGAATGGTTTCTCCGCAGCAAGGTCTAAAGAATAGCTTAACCTGGGGCCCCGGGAGAGGAGGGAGGAGCTGCCTGTTGCTGGACCTCAGGGAAGGGGGGGACGGACAACACCCCCTGGCTGCCTGGGCAATGGAGAAGCAGCAGGATTTTTAGCAACTCAGAATAATGATCAGCAAGGCATACCATCTGTAGCTCATGTAGTATATGTCGGGAAAAGGCATGTCCGCCGAGAACACCAGCCTTTTTCCTACCAAGATAAAAAAGAGCTGTGTAAAATGCAGAAACAATTTGGAAGATCCAGTGAAATATTTAAGGGCATGATGAAAGCTACCTTCAATTCAAATGAGATGGTACCCAGTGACATTAAAGATTTATTCAGATGCCTATTAACTCCCTCAGAGTATGACCTACGGGAAGGATTATGGAAAAAAGCTTTGAGAACAGTATTACAGGAAATCCAGCAAACTCCTGATGCTCAGGACAGCAATTACAATGACATCACACATGACCATCTGTGTGGTGAAGGTGATTTTAGTTCTCCGGATGAGCAAACTCGATGTTATCCAAGTCAGTTTTAGATAAGATCTGTAATGCTGCAGAAAAAACGTTTTATCAAATTCCAACAGCTGAGATAAAGAGCAGTTATGTTAACATTAAACAGTTTCCTTCAGAGAATTTCTTGCAGTTTGTGGATTGTCTGAGAAGTCAAGTGGAAAGACAAGTGCAAGACCCAGTGGTACAGGCAGAATTGATTAAGGAGATGGCTCAGAGGAATGCTAATGAGACCTGTCGTAGAATCATTCTTAGCCTTCCCCTTGACCCATCGCCTAGTCTCACACAGATGACAGAAGCCTGTACCAGGAGAGCAGAACTTTTCAGTGCACCTGAAAGGAATCCAGGACTGATACACCCAAAGCCTGTGGCAGCTGCAGCACCAGGAGCAAGGAGGCAACCGATGTCATCAGACCAGCTGCAGCACATCATCTGCCACCGCTGCAAAAGGCCAGGACACTTCGCCAAGGCCTGCCCACAAAACCAGAAACGCAAGTCCAAAAAACAAAAAAACGGAATTCACAGCCAGCCCAGATTTTATCTCCTTGGCACGTCAAGAAAGAAATTTTCAAGGCCATACCCTGGCAAATGTCTCTCTCTTAACAAAAAAGGGGGAGGGCAGGTCGCAGGGTGTGGGGGTACAGAAAAATAAAAATGTCAAATGTTCAACTAACAAGGTATGGCAGCTGTGAGGCTGATATAGGCTCATGACTACCAAAGGTTTTCATTTCAGATCTACTGATTGGACAGTAATTACAGTGGACCTGCAAAACATTTCACAGGACATGAAGGTTAACCACATGGAACCGAACAGTGAGTATTTTGTTATTGGGGACACAGCACACACACCCTTGGAGATTGAGTTAGCTCCCATGACCATTAAGGGAAAGATAACAGGCCTCATGCTGTTGGCACGCTGCATGCACCCACCATTCTACCTAGTATAGGGGCACGTTCTTGCCCAGGCCATTCCTGTTCCGGCAGAGATCCTAGCGGATGGAAAATCACCGGAAGTCTACTGGGTGGAGGTGGTGGGGGAGAACAAGCCTTCTCTGGCATGTAATTTAGCCTGTGGGTCAGACCGCCTCCATGTGGAGGGGGTGCTCGACTCCGGCGCGGACGTTACCATTATACCTGAGAGCATGTGGCCATCACATTGGGAGTTGCAACCTGTGGCAGGCAAACTTCAGGGCATAGGAGGAATCACAATGGCAAAAATCTCAAAAAACATAGTGCAAATTGAGGGACCTGACAGGAAATTGGCAAATGTCCGTCCATTCGTTGCTGAATATAAGGCTCCCTTATGGGGGAGAGACACCATGTCACAGTGGGGAGTCCAGTTGGTCATTCCTAAGACACCCCAGGATTTTTGGAAATAGCCACTGTGGAGCACCCTACCCACAAACTAAAGTGGTTGGACAATACCCCAAGATGGGTAGTACAGTGGCCATTGAGTAAAGAGAAGCTCAAGGCTCTTAAGGAGCTCGTGGAAGAGCAGGTGGCTCAAGGTCACCTAGAAGAGACAACAAGACCCTGGAATTTCCCAGCCTTTGTAATAAAGAAACCGGGAAAGGACAAGTGGAGGTTGCTCCATGACCTCCGAGAAATAAACAAAATTATAGAGGACATGGGACCACTCCAACCAGGGATGCCTTCTCCAACAATGCTCCCTCGAGACTGGCAATTGGCTGTTTTAGATATCAAAGATTGTTTCTTCCAAATTCCTCTACACCCAGAAGATGCCCCACAGTTTGCATTCTCGGTTCCTACCATTAATCGAGAAGCCTCAATGAAGAGATATCACTGGAAAGTACTCCCCCAAGGCCTTAAATCTAGTCCTTTCATATGCCAACAGTACGTAGCCTCACTACTGTCACCCGTACGTGCCAAGAGAAAGGATGCCATCATCCTTCACTACATAGATGATCTATTCGTGTGTGCCCCCAATGACTCTATACTCCAATACACGCTTGACCTAGTGGTTAAGGTTTTAACCTCTGCTGGATTTCAATTGCAGGAAGATAAAGTTCAAAGGATGCCACCTTGGAAGTACCTGGGTCTACAAATAGCTGCAAGGACCATTGTTCCACACAAATTGGAAATTGAGTGTAATCCCAAAACCCTAGCAGATCTCCACTCCTTGTGTGGGTCTTTGAATTGGGTAAGACCTTGGCTAGGCCTCACAAATGAAGATTTAGACCTCTTCAATTTATTGAAGGGGGAGAGGGAGATGGTTTCTCCCAGGGAACTGACCCCAGAGGCAAAGACAGCAATCGAAAAGGTACAGACGGCCTTATCAGAGGGGCAGGCTCATCGATGTGAGCCAAACATACCTTTCCATTTCGTTGTTCTAGGAAAAATGCCACATTTGCATGGTTTGATTTTTCAATGGATCGAGGGGCAGAGAGATTCACTCTTGATCATAGAGTGGGTCTTCCTCTCTCACCAAAGATCCAAGACCATCACTGAGCCACAAGAGTTGATAGCTCAACTGATTCGGAAGGCAAGGGTGAGACTGTGTGAACTGGCTGGTTGTGACTTTACATGTATTCACCTTCCGGTCAAACTTTCTAAGGAGGGAAGGAACTCTCCCAAGAGATTGACCAAAGAGATGTTTGAGCATTTGCTCCAGAGCAATGCCAGTCTCCAATTGTCTCTGGACAGCTACAGGGGACAAATATCAGTCCATGCCCCATCTCACAAGTTGCTAAATGAGGAATTCCACCTCATTCCTTGTGAGGAGTCGGAGACCACTCAACGCTCTCACAGTGTTCACGGACGCATCTGGGGCTTCCCACAAGTCGGTGATGACTTGGAGAAATCCTCAGACTCAGCGTTGGGAAGCTGATGTGGAGTTTGTGGAGGGATCCCCCCAAGTGGCTGAACTAGCTGCAGTGGTAAGAGCCTTTGAGAAGTTCTCGGAACCAATTAATTTGGTAACAGACTCTGCTTACGTGGCGGGGGTAGTGTCCAGAGTGGAGCAGGCAGTGCTCAAAGAAATTGACAATGAACATCTCTTCAGATTGCTTTCAAAGCTAATTTATTTAATTTCTCATTGAGAACACCCATTCTATGTGATGCATGTAAGATCACACACTGATTTGCCAGGTGAAATTGCAGAGGGGAATCGTCAGGCAGATTCCCTTGCTGCACCAATTGAAAAAGCACGTCTCCCTGATATCTTCCAACAGGCAAAGCTGAGTCACCAACAATACCATCAGAATGTGCCAGGCCTGATCCGTCAGTTCCAGCTAACACGGAGCCAGGCTCGAGTCATTGTGGCCACCTGTCCCAACTGCCAGGTCCAAGTGATGCCATCGATGGGTATGGGAGTTAACCCCCGGGGCCTTGGCAGTTGTGAGGTATGGCAGACAGACATCACGCACATTCCTAGTTTTGGACGCCTCAAATATGTTCATGTAAGCATTGACACACATTCAGGCGCAGTGTATGCCTCTGCCCATGCAGGAGAAAAGACTGATCATGCCAAGAAACACATAGTGCAAGCTTTTTCAGTGTTGGGGATTCCAAAAGAAATCAAAACTGATAACGGCCCAGCGTACACGTCCAAGGAGTTCCTGGAGTTTGTCCAGCAGTGGGGAGTGGAACATAAAACTGGCATCCCTCACCCCCCCCACAGGTCAAGCTGTGGTTGAGCGAGCACATCAGATGCTCAAACAGGTCCTGGCCAGACAGAGTAGTACGACTGTGTGGATGTCTCCACATGAGAAACTCTGCAAAGCCATGTTTACCATCAATTTTCTGAACTGTTCATTTGAAAACATGAGTCCACCAGTGGTATGCCATTTTAACAGTGGCAATCAATTCAAATTGTCTGAGCGTCCACCGGTCATGATTAGGGATCCAGAAACTTGGGAAACCAAAGGTCCCTATGAGTTCGTGACCTGGGGTCGTGGCTATGCATGTGTGGCCACTCCCTCAGGCCCTCGGTGGATTCCCCAGAAGTGGGTGAAACCTTTTGTCCCTAAAATTCCAGCTCCAGCAGAAGGGGATAAGAGGCAAGTAGCTGTTGACTCCAAAAGAAGACGCCGCCGGATGGAAGAAAAAGAATCTTCCTAGATGTGGACTCCTTCCGGCAGAAACAGAAACTTTTAACATGTTTTAAAAATGTTTGTTTTTCTTTTTAGAGAAAACCTACCTCACACTCAACCCTGTGATGAACCCCATACAAGTTGTCATCTTGTTATTGCTGAACAGTCTGGCAGCTGCATGGATCATCCCTCAGCCACATCAAAACATCTGGGTGACCCTGGCACAGACACTTCAGCAGGAAAACATATGTTTGTCCACTGCATCAACAGATAATCCTATGTCCACCTGTCTGGTAGGAATTCCATTACAGGTTGGAGAATTTCCAGCAGGATTAGACACACATAGGGATGTCCTGGGGTGACTGTGTATCCCCAATCATCTGTTGGGTGCAGGGGGGAGGGCAAGCGCGGTTTGTTTTTCCCCAGGAAAACTCTGCTCATCGGAGTGACCTTGAAGCGGGGGAGTTGGAACACGGCAAGACGAAAGAAGCTCTGTTGTTTTTTTTCCCCGGCAGTTAGTTAGTTAGTGCTAGCGTAGTTAGACACTGTAGAATAGCTGAAGCTTTTTTCTTTTTTTTTTTCTTTTTTTTTCCTTTTTTCCCTTTTTTTCTTCCTTTTTGCTTTTTTTGCCCTTTCCTCGGAACTGTTCCAACCTCTCCGGACTAAGGACCTGGGGAAGCACCGGGGGCCTCCACAGGGGACCCACCCCACCAAGGCCAGCCCTGCACATCTCCTTTTCTCCCAACGTCAGCAGAGACAGAGCGGTGGAGCACAGTGACGACCCTCAAGAGGAGACTTTCTTTAAGTTTGTTATCCCTCCGTAAGCGGCGTGAAGCTCTTGTCATCGGGTATTGTGCTGGGAGTGCTTTGCCTGTTTAATAAACAGGTTTTTTCCACTTCTCTCTGAGGAATTCTTTTTCCCGAACCGGTTGGAGGAGGGGAGGGGGGCCCCGTGGGAGGGTTTCTCCCAAAATCTGCCTGAAACCACCACAAGGTCCAACGAAATTCCAGAGCCAAACACCTTCCGACCATACAAGGCTCATCAGCAGAAAGCTGTGATGATCGTGAACCCCTTAGAGGAGTGGTTGCCAAGTTTGCCCAAAGGTATCTCAGGAACTCCAAGAATTAGAGTTATTGGGTTCCTCCCCTGCATCATACTGCATACATTTTTCTGTCTACCCAAAACCTCCTAACATTAATGAGTACCACAATATAAAACAATATTGTGGGGAGTTTTCTGCAAAAAGATGGTGTCATCAGATAAGCCATATTGAGGCAGAAAACCCATCTCACTCAAGACCCAGAAGCCTCCCCAAGGGATTGTTCTTGATTTGTGGGGATCGGGCATGGGCAGGAATTCCGTCTCGGCTTTTAGGAGTGCCATGTACCATAGGGTGGTTGTCCGTATTGGCACCCAACCAAACTTTAATTGGTGAATGGACTCACAAAAACAAATTGGCAAACAAAATTCAAAAGAGAAGTGCTGACCAATTGGATCCAAATTGTAATTCAGAAATTTTTCATTGGGCCAAGTCAAAAAGAGTTGCTGTGTCCCTGTTCCTTTCGTGGGTCACAGCAGCCAAAGCTCTAGGTGAATTGGGCCATCTAAAATGCTGGGTAGTCAAACAGGCAAATTTAACATCCACCGCCATCAGCTCTCTCCTAGAAGACGAGGAAATTACCAGACAGGCCACTCTCCATAACCGTGCTGCTATAGATTATCTCTTGTTACTTCATGGACATGAATGCCAGGAATTTGAAGGATTATGTTGCCTAAACTTGACCTCGAAAGCTCCAAAAATCCATGCTGCCCTTTGAAGCATGAACAGCTTGATCGGACAAGTGAAGCAAGAATCTGAGGATTGGATCAAAGAACTGTTCAAAGGCTGGGGACTTACAGGGTGGTGGACTTCTATAGTTAAAACAATTCTGTTATTTCTTGTTATTCTTTTCCTTGTAACAATAGCGTTCGGGATCCTACGCTGTTTGATTTTCAAGGCTATCAATAGTCTCATACCTTCTACCTCAGAAGTCAACCACATAGAGTTGGCAAACCTAAAGCAGGCTGACTCCCTCACCAATTGTAATTGGTGGGAAAACCCACATTCCGTGTAACCTAATGTTCTTTTTCTAATGTCTTAAACAAAAAAAGGGGAGATGTATTCCTCTGAGGAATGGTTTTTCCCCTCAGAGTCCCCCTGAAGCCTGTGCCATGTAGTTTAACCCTTCTTCCCTATCTTACCTACTCCTGACCCTATTGGCTCAGGGCCAATATCTTTCCTTGACCCAAAAACTAGATAAATCCCCGTCTCTTCCTGTTCACTCTCTCTCTCCTCGCTCTCCTGAAACATCACTTTGAGAATAAAGCTTGGACTGAAGCTGGGGTGAGAGCTACTCTTTTGAAATCTTTATTCTGTCTCTCTGAAATATATTTCCCTAAAACCCCTGAACAACTGAGCTAGCTAGAGCCTGGGGGGTGGCTAGAGGGAATATATTTCAAACCACTACAGTGATGAAGTCACTTTGCTGTCTGTGAGTTTAGGCTGCCACAAATTATTGCTGCTGAACTGAGAATGCGGTGACCCTAAATAAAGCCTCTTGTAGAAAACACCCTGGTCTTTTAGCCCAACAAAAAGTGTCTCTCCTGCAGCCAGGTGTTCCCTCTTCTGAAGTTCCATTTTGCAGCTCTTCTTGTACATTTGCTGGTCCCTGGGCTGGGGAATGTGGTCTGTGCAAATCCCCTCCTCCCAGAATCAGTGCTGTACCTGCTGTGGAGCAGAGATCCTGGGCAGGTATGCAAAAACCTGTCTTAATATGGGCACTTTGGTAAATGGAATTATTTCCATACTTTTTTTCATGTGTGATAAAGAGTCAGTTGTGAAGCTGGTAGGGGGATGATTTGGGACCTGCTGAAGATGGGCTAAAAGTGACATGCAGAAGAACACTGTTGTTCTATCCGATGATGGAATTTCGCTATTCGATGGCATGGTGTGCTCTCCTTATGGCAAACAGTGCTGCAGTGAGTTAATGCTTCATCCTTCTGGAGAAGGGCCCCAGCTGTGCTTTCCTGAACTCTGCTTAATCTTTTGGGCTCCCAGCTTGTTAATGGACTGTGCTCAGCTCCTGAAATTCTTCTCAAGCCTGGCTGTGACCTTTTGTGGCTTTTTCTGTGTGCCTCTAGGATGTAGCAGCTCTCTGTGCTGTGGCAGACTAGAAGAGAGACAATGTGTTTCCAGGAAGCATATCTGCAGGTTTGTAGGCTGTGGAACATGGTCAGTGGTGAGATTCACGACAGGACCGGCACCTTTGGTGGGCTTAGGGGGATTTTACCCTCTCTGGAACATGTTTGTGTTGCAAAGGCAAAACTCTGGCAATGGACTTAACCTCCCAAGCACAGAGAAGCAGGAAACAGACCAACTGCTGTAAAAGTCTCCCTTTGGAGTGTTTTCTTAGCAACCCAGTAACTGTTCTGGCTATAGATGATGAACAAATGGGGCTTTACTTTTAAAAGATAATGTTAAGCTTCCACAACTGAGCATTGTACTGGGAGCAGCTAAGCACAGCAAGCTGTCGTACCTACATAATAAGGTTTTTGATCTGACAAGTTTTACTGTAACTTCAGAGCAGGCTGGCAGGAGCAGAGAGGTCCAGGGGGGAACGGAGCTCAATGAAATCTGTGCCAAGGGGGTGCCAGGAGGCTGGCTGTAAGCAGCAAAGTCCTGCAGGGGACTTACAAAATGAGCAATTTATGCCTCTTTCCTTTAGGTTTTATTCATAGCTAGGCAAGTTTTTGCTGCAGTACCCTCGGAGGTATCTTTTTGCCTTTACCTGCTTGCAGGTAAAGAGTGTCTGCATGTGAGAGTCACCAAACACATCCCCTCACACTCCTCCCCAGGCTGCCTGCAGAAGACAAGTTGAAGCTTTGCAGATATACCAAATATGCCTGGATAAAACAGTGAAAAGTCTGTGAAGAAGATCAGCCCTTGGTCTAGTAAGGGCTCTCTGAGCAATGCCAAATGCTGAACCAGCTTTGATAGCTAAATTGCTTTAGCTGGCTTTAATGTGTTCATTGCTTAAAAGAAACAGAGGATACGCTTTTTTTATGTCCTGGTTTTAGAGGTTTTTTTGAGGAGGAAGGTGTTGGTTGATAAAGTGCACAGAGAAATAAATTTCTTTTACATGTCTGAAAATCCTCATTTTGTCTGCATTACACTTTCATCTTATATTTCCTGTCAATTTATTTGCTTTCTGATAAATGCCACCTTTTGGTGTAAAACAGCTTGAATATTTAAAACATGGCATTTTGATTAGGTAAACTATAGATTTGTTTTGACATGTAATTTCTTTTGTTCTAAAATGCCCTGACAATTCATATCTGTGGCAGCCAAACAAGCAAATTTATGTACAAAGCTATTGTTCATGCCTGAAGTTGTCACTGCTAAATGAGACTGAGTTTAAGCATTTGATTCCTCCCCTATTTGCATGATGGGAGGTCCATTTCTGAATAATGAAACCAGTTTTCTTGCAAAAATTCAATTAAATGAAATATCAAACATAAATAAGAATGGAGCTTGCTTTGAGTTCCCATATGTGCCTATTGCTGCAGTGATAACACTGGAAAAGGCATTCATTCTTCAAACTGTGCTTTTTGTCTCAGTATTGTTCTTCCGGAGGAAAAAAACCTCACATAAAACAACGATTAAAACAGAAGTTTTGTGGGCTACAAAGCTGGTCTTGATGTTCTCAAACTTGGAGGTGTGGCAGCCTCTTCCAGAGCACAGTGGGACTCCTGTAAGCAGGAAAAAAATCTGGGAAATGCTGTTTTCCAATTCTCAGGGATGGCTCAGACCACAGTTGTTCTCCATGTGCTGGAGACTTATTGCAATGTCATGTCCATACCTTCCTAGAATCCCTGAAATTGAACATTTTGTTTTGAGACATTTCAAGAAGTGTTAATGCCTTGATTTCATCCATCTGTATGAAATAGGAGAGTAAAGCCCTTCCTCGAGTTCTGGTTTCTGGAAATCTTTGCTGCCAGAACCATTGTGTTTTTCTTTTTAAAGCCTTTTTAAAAAAAATTTTCTTAAAGTTTAAAAAGCTGCTAGTGAACTCGTAGTGTGAAAATAGTTTTTCTTTTTCCTGTGTTAGAATAACATGATATAAAAGGCTAACAAAGAAAGGTAGGTGTAAAATACTTCAGATATATCTTGGAAAATCTATTTCAATTATGTTCTATGCGCTTTCAATGGAGACAATAAATCCTAAAGAATTAAGAGCCATAAAGATAATTGTTATAGGAGAGTACATCTCACATTTCACCTTTGGAAATTAAAATATTTGCTGTGAAATCAAATGTTATAAGGGTCACTGCTTTGCTTGTGGTCATTAATAGCAGGAGGTGACTGTTGGAAGAACTAAGGGAAGCCACTTCCCATAACATGGAAATTAAATGTGCAATTTACTGAAAATTCCCTTCCTTGTGAAATGGCTTGCTAATGCCAGGCTCTGAAGGGAACTTTGCTTTATATTTCAAATTTGCATTTGGATGGACCATCTAAACTTGTATCTGCCTTGTATGAAATATTGATTACATTAGCATAGCATGAGGTCACCTTTCTGTTTGTCCAGTGTAGCTGGGCAATAAGGAAGACAAATGTGTTGTTTCCAAGATGTTAATGTTTGTAAGTGAGAGCACAAAGCAGCTAAGATCACAGGTGCCACTTTGCTGTACCTGTGTGTGCATCTCCAGGGGTGTCTGTGGCTGGAAAATGCTACTCTGCTGCTGCTCAGAGGAAATTTGTATGACAACAATTACTTTAGACACCTACTGACACTGCACTCAACCACCCCTAGACTTTATTGTAACAACATTTTCCACCAGAAAGACAGTAAAACCAAAGAGGCAGAGCCTGCCTGGACTCCTCCTTGTGCCTATGGGAGAGTTGCTGCAATATCATAAATAGCCTAATATGTCTAAATGTGAGCTCTGTAGCTGACTGGGCTTTTGGCTGTGCCCTTTAGTGCTCATCTGTGGGTTACCATCCTGTGAAACACAGATCTGGGTGCTCCTATGCTGATACTTTATTTTTTAACTCCCCCCTGTATTGCTTTTGCAATGGGTATACCCCAGTGCCTTCATTTGTTCCCAGTCCCTGGACTGGGGTGGATCAGTGTTCCTAGAGCAGGGGTGGCACTTGCTCAGGGGTTTGTGTGTCAGCCAGTCTGCACCACTCAGCACAAGCACCAGGGCTGGTTCTGTGGCTCAGATCACCCAGCAGGGTGGGAAGACCACAGTGTTTGGAGAGGTTCTGTAGAGCTTAGATCCAAAGTAGTGGTGATGGTTTTTTTGTTCTCCCGGGTAGCAACCATCAGTGTATAAAGACAGTGCAAACACTGAGCTGTCATGGCTAATATGATAGCTCTCTAATAAGTTTTATTTCTGAGACCCCAAGGTATTGGCTGTATTGGGATGTGTTTTTACATCCTGACCTTTCTGCCTTGTTTTGCAAGAGCAATGATATCCAGGAACACAGCAGGATATTCCAGGGACTTCCTTGCACTGAGTGACATGGTCCCTGGGAGCTGCCGGGCAGCAGTTGGGCTGACAGATGAGCATCTTAGTCCCAGGAGTCCCTCACTACCACAGGCTGGTCAGCAAATACAACAGTTGGGCATTGTGCTGGCAGTCCCAGGAGATGGAAATCTGTGTGCTTCAGCCTGCTCCTTGCTATGATCTTACATCCAGTGGGGAGGGGAATGAAGAGATGCAGCAGGAATCACCTTTCACTTAAATCATATTTTGCCTTTGCATCTTGTGTCTTGTAAGCTACATACCAGAATTATTTCTTGTAGGTCTCTACTCATGGATGACTTGCTCATTAGGCTGGTCTGTGAAAGACACTGAATTTTTTTTGACTGGTGGGGTAATCTGGTCTCAGAAATGATATTTTGGAATTTCTAGGCTCTGGATTCCCCACCCCTCACATTTTTCCTTTTTTCTCCTTCCTAATGACTATTAAAAACAAAGCTGCTCTAGATGAGTTGTTTGGAGAAGTTTGTTTTAGAGATGTGTTGCTAATCTGGGATAAAGAGGCATCTATTTAACCTTGTTTAGAACTGCATCTCAATGGAAAGCCATACAAAGGATGGGGTGAACCCTATCAATAGACTTCAAACTACTTTTACTTTAGTCAAACTGAATTATAGTATGAGCCATACAGTTTTCTTCCAACACCAGCCCTTATTGTAGCTTTCCTCTGGATTTCTTGTAGTTGTCTTGCATCTTAACATCTGGCACAGCAGAGTGGATTTGACATCCAGTTAATATTTCAACATTTGATGACACAGGGCAGAACAAATTTCTCCTGTTTTATATATGGCACTCAACATTACCACTCCTGCCTTCCTGTTCTTGCCATTTGAGCAGCCTTGGGTGCTTTTCCTACTGTGCTCCTGCCCATCCCGGTGTGTTTGTCCATGTAATAAATGATCAAGCCCAATTTCGTGAATCAAAATATAGAGTTCTATTTCGAGACTTAAATTCAATCTCTAACAGCCACAATTAAAAGGAACAGCGTCGAACCCCGGGTTTTGGCAATGGGTGAATGCAGAAATGGACTCTGATGGCTCCGAATCTACCCTGTTCACAAAGTGTGTCTCGAGCTTCTGGCTTTTATACAGTCTTTCGCTAAGGATGAAGAGCTACCTTGCTTCTCGTGTCCCTTTTTGCTTCATCAGATATTCATGTCCATGTCTCAGGTCAGTTGAATAGGTTTCCTGTGGTGAAACAATGTCTTGATTGCTTACTCCGGAGTGGTGTTTAGAGATGTAAAACTCGGCTGGAGCAGATAAGATACCTATCTGGTGTTGATCGCTGCGTCGTTAGCAGGTTCATCTCCGGGGGGGGGGGGGGGGGCACGTCTTATCTGGTCACTCCTTCTATTCACTGAGTAAATGAGTGTTCTGATGGTTTCCCAGCAGAAAACCTCCCTGTTTCTCAATCCTCCGTGTCCCCCCTCACATTCTGCTTTTCAAATCCCAAGTACATTTTATATTTTACAAAGTTTAATTCAGACCAAACACGAATTAACTTTATATTACATATCACAGTCCATGTGGCTCCTGGTGGAGGACATCTCTGGGCTCTTGGTTGAGCTAATTGAATCATCTCTCCAGTTTGTCAGATCTTGAACTGTAGTCTTGTTTTCCAGAAATTTGAGAGGGGGTTTTGGTTGAATTTTTTTTTAATTGCCTCTCCAGTAAGGTCCTAGGAGAGCTCCCTTTTCCATCAAAGGAGGGAGCAAGAAGTAGGAGCACTCCCAGGCAGCCTGGAGTGCTGTGCCCCTCCCCCAAGTAGCAGTGTCTCTTAAAACCACACATAGTTTGGGTGTCTGTTATGTATTGTGATATATGTCCTAAAGTTAATTCATGTTAAGCAATAAAATATATAATTCGTTTGTGGCAGAATATAATAATGTATTATATAGCATTAATCTACTTTAAACTAAAAGGTGTGTACAGGGTTAACTGAGACGAAAGCTGCATGGAGGGGCACGGGGAATTTCTGCCGGAATCGTTGCAAAGACAGCACAAAGGAACGGAAAAGGGAGATGGGTGTCCTGATGATCTCCTGATTGTATCAGATCACTATCTTATCTGTTCCGGCCCGATGTTACCATTTCCAAAACTTCTCCAGACGCAGCAATCAAGACATTGTTCTGCTTTTGAGGAACTATTCAATGGACGCTGGACACGGACATGAATATCTAATGAAGCTACCTCGAGGCACGGGTCTCACGGTCTCAGTCAGCCCTCAGCGAAAGACTGTATAAAAATCCGCAGTATGAGACCCAATTTGTGAACTGAGGGGGTAACAGGCTGGCATAGTCAGTTACCGTGTTCACCCAGTGCCGAAGTCCCGGGATTCGACGCTGTCCCTTTTAATTGTGGCTACCGGAGACTGTGTTTGAGTCTCATAATAAAATTCTAAATTTTGATTCACTGAATTTGGCTTATCAAGTTTATTACATGTATTAAGCAATAAGACCAGAAAGACGATTTGCAAAAAATCCTGGTTTATGCCCAGTCTGCTTGCTTTCCTTCCTTTAATGCTGTTAACTAAGGATGGTCTCTTTAATGTAGAGGATAATGACCCTCAGGTTTTGTGCTGTCCCCCCCAGTCCCTGTCTGCCCAGTGGGACTGAGGGATGCTATGTGAGATGCTGTGCCAGCTCTTTGCCCTTCACCAAAGCATCCGCAGTGTGCTCACACCCTGCTTTGGGGTCTCATCCCATGGGAATGTGTCAGCATTGCTGCCTCTTTCTAAGGCTTCCTGTGTGCCTCTGTTCATGTGTAAATAATGGACAGTCTGCAGAAATGTCCCTGCATTTGTTCTGTCTAAAGCCATGGGTTTTAATCTGAAGGCTCCATCCTGGGTCTGCTTCTGAAGGAGCTGTGAAACTAAAAACACTGGATTGTCACTTGGCATAAATTTGCTGACCAGGTGTTGTGTGTGTGCTATTTTTTTAAAAATTTTTAATGTGCAGGAAACAGAACGATGTTGGATGCTGAGAAGAGATGTGCCTGGTGCTGTGCTTGGTCTCAGGAGTGACTGTGCCTTGGCAGACCTCTCTTTCATATTTGCACATACAAATGAAACCTGTAATTCAAAGTGGCCCAACCTGGACTGGGCTTTATGAATCAGTGGTGGGAGAGACTAAAACATTCATGTGGTGAATTTACAATGTGAAATGTGGGAGACAGTGCAAGAAATTCAGTTTGCTGAATTGCTGGAGGAGTATGGAGTTACCAAGTGCTCTGGGCCTTGCTGGGCTTTCAACAGAGGTGTAGGAGGAAAAAAATAATCTGCCCATTGGGAACCTGCTGTCTAGGTCAGACCTCTCTAGTCTGTTCACTGAATAATTTAAGCTGGTGAGGCTGTCTGGAGCTCATCTGGTCCAGCTGCCTCCTCGGGGCAGGGGTTGTAGTTTCCAAGTTACCTCTGCATCTTGGAGCACTGCCCTAGCCCAGGGACTGGCATCTCCCAGTCCAGTGAGCTTTGCCTGCATTTGGCTCCCTTTCCCTGCTCATGGTCTCTCTGTTTATTAGTCCTGCTGGTTTTCTGCCTTGGCATATTGCTGTTTTCAAAGATGCCTTCTCCCTAAATTCGGATTCACAGACGAGAGTTGCAGGGTTGATATGAAGAGGTGATTTGCTGTTGATTTACCTGGTGCTATTCATGGGCATGAATTTTTCTCTTCAACATATTGAATTAACTTGGGTCACTAAGTTTACAGGGGGCACCAGTTAAACCAATAGAACCAGCTTGAAATGATTATCTGATGCCACATGCAGAATACACAAGTTAACAAAAATTATTTGGGGTTCATAGGGCTCATGGGGTATAGTAATGTCCAACTGCACATAACTGTGAAATATTAAGCTTGGTCATGGCATTGTTAAATGTGATAAATCTCTTTCTCTTACACCATCCTCCACTGAGCAATGCCTCCAACAGGCATGGTTCTAATGCAGAACTGTTTGATAGCTGAGGTGATGTATGAACATTTCGAGTGTTGTCTGCTTTATGGAGTGCATCTCCTACCTCGGGACTGCATGGAGTTCCCTCAAACACAGTCTCCTTGTGTTTGTTCTCAGCATTGGGAAGTTTGTGTTTTCAGTTTGTTGAGGGTTAGGTTTGTTCCTTTTTTTTTCCTATAGAATTTTTCCCCATAAGCTGATAAGAGACGAAGTACTGGTGCTTAGAGGGTGCTTGACCAAAACAAAAGACGTGGCCGAAAGTGAGTTTTGGGGGAGGGAAAAGGACAGGGCTGGAGGAGTGTCGCAGTGTCCGAATCGCGTGTTAATCACTCTGGAATAGCTAGCTCAGTCCACTAGATGTCACTGCAGCAGCGTGTTAGGATGGAGTGGCTAGCTAAGAAAGCCTCCTTCTGCCCTGCGATGGGCACGGAGATGAAGCAATGGCGACCTCAGCAGTAGGAAGAAAGCCGGACTCTTGCAGGCAGGATTTAAATGAGGTTTATTGGAGAGGAGAGAGCCGGGAGCTCTGCCCCTGTGACCTGCTGCCCAGAAGAGACCCCGGGCCAGGGGTGCACGAGCTTTTTAAAGTGGGGTGGAAACAGGGGTGGCTGACAACCGGTTCAGCCAGTCACGACAACGGGGGGTGTAACTGGGGGTGTAAACTTTACAACAGGGGGCCAACCACACAAGATGGGAGGGAATTCCAAGGGCCCCAGCCTATCACTTGACCCCCTCCCTGGAGTTTTCCAGAAGCCAGGGAAGGTGTCCAAAGTGACAGACAGGTCGACCACGAGGAGTGGGGGAAGGGAGTGACAAAGACAGGTGCAGGGGAGGATTGATTGACAGAAAACGTCTGTTTAAGCAACCTAACTCATAAGGGGAAAACCAGTACAGAACACAGGGGTATACAGTGAACTAAATCATTACAAAAGTAACTCAAAAATCTTACAAAAATAACTTAATAACTTAATAAAACAAGTCTCACACCACTACATCTCCCCCTTTTTTGTTTTTTTCAAGAGGAGTGGGACTGGAACGGAGGAGGGTGGTATTGCTGATGCTGTGTCGGGTACCCCAGTCCATGTTCTTCTTCATCTGGATTTTGTCCTTCGTCTTCTGGGGTCCCCTCCAGCACCTCTTCCAACTCCAGTCCTTCCTCCTCATGGTCCTCTTCTGATATGGTGACATGGTTAACTGTGGGGGAGTGTGAGGTGGCAGAAACCAAATTATATAGCATCTTTTTTAGTAAACCGAACGCAAGTATAATTAATAACAAAACAAACAAACTAAGCAACACAGTCTTTATGATGGAGGAAACCCAGCCGGAGATTCCCCAGTTGGTAAAGAGTCCGCTCAGCTAGTCGTCTGTTTCTCTTTTTATGTTGTTCACCATCTCCCGCATCTGTTGGATGGCAGTGTGGTCGTCCTCGGCTTTTGATGACAGGTTCGCCCACATATTTGCTTTTGGTTGCGGGACCAGCCATCCGACAACTGGGAGACACAGACTGAGCGTTATCAGAGCTCCGAGGGTTAGATGGAACTTCCTCGGAGCGGGGAATCCGGCTCGGGTTGCCGCCCTGTAGAAAACTAAAAGACACTAAACACACAGTTACACGAGTGGGGAACAGTCAGGGAAGGGTAACTCCGCCCAATGTTGTAGTTGGGGTTTTCTCTTCCGCCTCCACGCTGCTTCTGCTACCTGCGGACTGATTACTTTCTTGGATCCTGAGCCCTTAGGGACGTAGGGCTTCACCCACTTGGATGGAATCCACCTTGGTCCCGCGGGGGTGGACACGCAAGCGTATCCACGTCCCCACGTGACCAGGTCATGTGGCCCTTCCGTCCTTCCAGACTCAGGATCTCTGACCATGACCGGAGGCCTTTCTCTGATGGAAAACAGGGAGCTTGCCCCAAAGTGCCTTATGATTGGTGGATTGAGACCTTCAAAGGAACAATTTAAAAAGTTGATGGTAAAAAGTGCCCTGGCCAGTCTGACTGCTGGTGTTTCTGCTTTGAGGACCCGCTGCTGTTGATGTAGAACTCTCTTGATGGTACCATGGGTCCTCTCGACCATGGCTTGACCCGTGGGGGAGTGGGGGATGACGGTCTTGTGCTCCACCCCCCATTGCTGCAGGAAGCTGCAGAGCTCCCTGGACTTGTACCCTGGGCCGTTGTCGGTCTTGAGTTCCTTCGGGATGCCCAGGAAGGAGAAAGCGTGGATGAGGTGTTTAATGACATCCCCCGCTTTCTCCCCTGTGTGGGCAGACGCAAACACAGCTCCGGAGAAAGTGTCGATAGACACATGTATATATTTTTGGCAGCCAAATTCTGGGAAATGTGTGACATCTGTCTGTCACACCTCACAGCTCCTCAGCCCCCGAGGGTTGACCCCCGCATGCAATGTTGGGACTGCATTTCGGGAGCAGGACGGGCACGCGGCCACAATCGCTTTGGCCTGCTCCCGCGTTAGATGGAAGCGGCGAACAAGGCCAGGCGCGTTTTGGTGGAAAAGCTGGTGGCTGAGTTTCGCCTGCTCAAAGATATTAGGCAGGGGGGCCATCTCGGCAGGGGCAGCAAGGGCATCTGCCTTCCTGTTCCCCTCCGCGACAAACCCCGGCAAATCTGCGTGTGACCTCGTGTGCATCACATAGAACGGCTGCTCTCGGTGGGAGACCAGTTTAACTAATTTCGAGAGCAACTCATATAAAGCAATGTTGGACACCTCTTGCAGAATGGCTTGTTCCGCTCTGGACACCACCCCCGCTACATACGCGGAGTCTGTTACTAAATTGAAAGGTTCAGGAAACCTCTCAAATGCCCTGACGACAGCGGCCAACTCAGCAACCTGAGGTGATCCCTCCACCTCAGCGACATCAGCCTCCCACTGCTGAGTTTGAGGGTCCTTCCAAGTCAAGACTGACTTGTGAGACCTTCCGGACGCGTCAGTAAAAACTGTCAAGGCTTTGAGTGGCTTCCTGCTTCGAACCTCCTTTAAGGATAATGTGAATTTAACATCCTGATTAAAAATTTTGTGGGCTGGCCGATGAATTGAAATTTGCCCAGTAAAGGAGTCCAGTGCGAACTGCAGTGCTTCGTTTTCCTGCAGCAGGTGTTCCATCATTGACTTCGAAATTTGGCCCGATCTCAACCCAATTGGAATGTGAATACACACAAAGTCACAACCGGCTAATTCTCTGATCCTGAACCTTGCCTTCCGGATCAGCTCAGCCACCAACTGCTGTGGCCGGGTCATCCTTTTGGACCTCTGATGGCTCAGGAAGACCCACTCTATGATAGAGAGTGGATCTTTCCCTTCTCAGTCCTTTTCGGGATGTCCTTCCTCTGAAAGATCATCCCGTGGAGGTGCGGCAACTTTCCCAGGATAATAAATTTGAAAGGCAGCTCGGGGTCAAATCTGTGAGCTTGCCTTGAGGACATAGCATCCTGAATCCTCTCCAGAGCCTTTTCCGCTTCTGGGGTAAGCGCCCTAGGAGAACTGAGCTCCTCTCCCCCTTTCAATAAATTGAAAAGGGGGGCTAGGTCCTCGGTGGTCAAGCCTAGCCAGGGCCTTACCCAGTTCAAAGCCCCACACAGCTGGTGTACATCCGCGAGGGAACTTACCTTTGTTTTGATGGCAAATTTTTGCGGTACAATGGACCGCTTTCCGATCTCCAGCCTGAGGTACTTCCAGGGTGGCATTCTCTGAACCTTTTCCTCTTGCAACTCGAAACCTGCAGCAATCAATGCATTGATTGTCAGGTCAAGCGCATGTGTCAGCTCATTGTCAGTCGGGGCACACACCAGGACATCATCCATATAGTGATGGATGATGGCCTGTCCCGCGGCTGCGCGGACAGGGGACAGCAAGGACGCAACATACCACTGGCAGATAACCGGGCTGTTCTTCATCCCCTGAGGGAGTACCCGCCAGTGATAGCGCTTCCTTGGGGCTTCTCGGTTGATGGTGGGTACCGAGAATGCAAAGCGTGGGGCATCATCCGGGTGAAGAGGAATTTGAAAAAAGCAGTCTTTGATGTCTATAATTGCCAGTTTCCAATTTTGGGGGAGCATAGTTGGGGAAGGCATTCCCGGTTGGAGAGATCCCATGTCCTCAATCACATTATTAATTTGTCGGAGGTCCTGGAGGAGGCGCCACTTGTCTTTCCCCGGCTTTTGGATCACAAAAACCGGAGAATTCCAAGGGCTGTCAGTTTCCACTATGTGTCCCTTTCGTAATTGCCCCTCCACGAGCTCCTCGAGCGCTTTTAATTTCTGTTTAGAGAGCGGCCATTGCTCCACCCAAACTGGATTCTCAGTGAGCCAATTAAGTTTTTTGGTGGGACGCTCTTCAATGGTCGCCGTGGAAATGTCCACTGAGGGGTCGGGTATGTCAATCTTGACCCCCCATTGAGCCATGAGATCCCTTCCAAGCAAGGGTTCCTTGTAGTTTAAAACAAAAGGGCGGATATTTGCCAATTGCCCTTTTGGCCCCTTAATTTGCACTACGCTCCTTGACTGTCTTGCCAATTGAAGCCCTCCAACACCCTGGACGTGTCCAGCCACGTCCTGCAAAGCCCAATGTGATGGCCAATCCCGGGCTGGCACAACAGTCACATCTGCCCCGGTGTCTAAAAGAGCAGTGATGTTAATTGTTTCCCTGCCCACCGTAAATTTGCATGCTACCCGGGGCCTTTCCTCAGTGATGGCTTGCACAGGGCAAGCCACCGGGACCTTAGATGCATCATTTGGCCCCCAGGTAGGGATGATCTGTGCAATGATCTGTCCTTTCGGGAGAAAGGTCGGTGGATGGGTGCATCGCAGCCAGAGAACGAGATTCCCAGGGTTGTTGACTGAAATCCCTGGGAGGATCTCGATCTCTTGCGGGGTGTACTTACAATCCCCGATGACGACAAGTTCCTTCCCTTGGACTGGCCAGGCACCTTGTTCCTTCGCATTTATGGAGAGGAAGGTCCACTCCGTGGTGGTCAGGTGGACAGCTTCGGTGAGCTCCAACCTATAAGGTTTTTCCTTAGAAGATGTTATTACAATAGGTTTGGACAGGTCATGGTCAGTTTTGAAAGTCACGTCAGGTGTGTCACGTCCGGTAAAAATGTCCTTTTCAGTTTTGGGCAGCGTATCATCGGCGGTCTTCCTTTCCTTCCTCCCTCCCACTGCCTGGTCCGCCCTATTTGTGTCATTGCGCCGGGCGGACCTGCGCTCCTCCCTTAGTTTAACTGGTGGGAGTTCTCGCCCGCTACTCCTGTTCTCCCACCTCCCCCGCCTCCCCCCTTTTTCTTTTTTAACAACTCAATGTCATCCCTCAGTGGGCAATTATTGGCCCAGTGTCCCGGCTCCCGACAGATGATACACTTGTTTCTTTGGGGAGCATGCGGCCTGCGAATGTGTTCTTGCTGGGTGCCAGACGTTGCAGCTATCCTTGGTGTTTTTTGTTTCCAGTCCTGATCATTCCCTTGCATGAAGGGGACCTTTAATTGGCACACCCGGAGCATGTCCTGGATGGTCGGAGGAAGGTCCAAAGGGAGACTAAGAATTGCAGTCCTACATAAATTGTTCTCATTTGCGAACACCATTTCCCTAAGGATTCCCTCTCTCACAGCCACTTCCGATACCTGGACTTCAATTGCCCGGGTGAGCCTTTCCACGAACTTGGTAAATGCTTCTTTGGTCCCCTGTATGATTTTATAATAAGGAATGACAGGATCATCTGGCACCATACTAAAGAATGCAGTCACTGCATGCTCCCTTATTACCATGAGGGCTTTGACTGGGATGCCCGACGCCTGGTCAGTTGGATCCGTCCACCTTCCCTCAGCCATGAGGTGTTCCAGGGTGAGGGCATTCCCATTTTCATCGATCGCCGTCTCGGGATCGACCAGGAGACTCGGCAAGGCCTCCCTAAGCAGCTGCTTCCATGCTGCCTCCCACAACTTGAACTCCGTGGAGTCCATGAGGCAGGAGAACAGCTGCCTGAGGTCTGCTGGAATGACAACAGCAGCTTCGAGATCAGAGCGGAGCAGGCCCCTAAAATAGGGACTGTCCCGCCCATAATCCTGATGAGCCTTGCATAGATCCCTGATGGTGGCCTGTGAAAATGGGTGGTGGATTGCTCAGACATTGCGCCCTCCTCGGGAGCCCTTGTAGGTGACTGGGGCTAATGAGGGAACAGAGGGAGGCAGCTGGGCCTCAGTAGACACAGGCTCCGACCCCACCCCCCCTGGTTCCAGACCGTGGGAACTGGGCGGGGGAGCATGGGAACCGGAAGCCCAGGAGGCGTGTCTTTCGGTGGGGGGTGTGGTCTGGGAACCCACTGATGTCATGTGGGCGTTCCCGTGGGAGGAGTAGCTGGGAGGAGCTGTGGGAGTGGTCTTGGGAGAGGGAGGAAGCATGGGTGGAGACTTTTGGGGGATAGGAGGGGCTGAGGAGAGGAAGGGGTTGGTCTGATCAAGGGTGGGAAGAAAGGGATTGAAGGAAGGAGGATGGGGGGTGGGGAGCACTGTGCCATGCAGTCTCCTCCATCTTGGGGATGAGGGGTAGGGGAGCCATTTTGTGGTTGGGGAGTCTCAGCTAGACTAAATCTAACACGAGGTTTATTAACTGGGGAAGATGGGGAAGGGTGGAATTCTTGAGCAGCCCGGCCAGGGCTGCCCAAGATGCCCCGAGCAGTCTGGCTAGGACTGCCCGGGCGGGGGAGTCGAGAATTCCTGGGGGAGCCTGAGCCAGCAGACTGGGGTCCTGCTGCTCCCTTCAGAATTCCCTTCTGGGGACGAGGAGAAGGGACAGAGGGACAGGGAGAACAAAGGGCAGGTTGTCTTGGACCTGGCTGTTTCTGCACTTTCCTATTCATTTTTGTAACAGCAGCTGAAAGCTGCAAAGCCAAATTGAGGAATTTGGAGGCTTGTTTGTCCCCTGAGAGTGCCAAATTATTAATTTTATCAATCACAGCTTGCCAAAATTTGGGGCTGTGTATTTGCTCCGGAGACGCCTGTGGGAAGTATAGGAACAGCCATCTGACAAACTTTTTGATCTCGCCCTTTGAAACTTTTAACTGGGCTATCTGAACAACAGAATTTAAACTATAATACAAAGCCTTCTGAGCGACCGAGAGATTAACACCCATATCTCTAACGATTTCTTTCTGTCGCTCCCCACTAACACTCAGGCAAAATCAAAATTTAACAAAAGAAAAAAGCGGAATAAATCTCCTAAAACCGGGTAATTACTTCCCAAAACCAGACCCGGGGAGCCGCAGTGAAATTAAAATGCAGTGTCCTATAATTTTCAGGCTCCCTGCCCGATCCGACCACTGCCCTTAACTTAAAGTTTAAAAAAACGAAAACGAAAGTAAAAAGTTCGGAGGAGAGTTCCTGCAGGGGAATGGAGCAAACTGCCACCCCCCGAGCTGCGCAGCTTGGGATTCCCCCCACTCCTGGGGAATCCCTTCCCAAAGCTAGGGTCTCCGAGCCCCGGAGCACCCTCCAAAAAGCAAGTCCCCTCACGAAGGGTAACTTACCCCCTCCTGGAACGAGACAAAACCTGAGGTTGTTGGTCTAACTGCCTGAGGAGGATCCGATGGGTGTCCGGGTTCCTCTCCTCTCCCCCGGGAGCGGGCTCTCCAAGCGCCGCTGCCACCGGGGGTAGCAGGACGTCCAGGGATAGCTTCAGCTGTCCGGGACAGCTTAAAATCCATGCCGTGGGGTCCGCCTCGTGACCGGGGGAGCCCCCACGTTGGACGTCAGACCGCTGTCGCAGTGTCCGAATCGCGTGTTAATCACGCTGCAATAGCTAGCTCAGTCCAGTAGATGTCACTGCAGCAGCATGGTAGGGCGAAGTGGCTAGCTAAGAAAGCCTCCTTCTGCCCTGCGATGGGCACGGAGATGAAGCAATGGCGACCTCAGCAGTAGGAAGAAAGCCGGACTCTTGCAGGCAGGATTTAAATGAGGTTTATTGGAGAGGAGAGAGCCGGGAGCTCTGCCCCTGTGACCTGCTGCCCAGAAGAGACCCCGGGCCAGGGGTGCACGAGCTTTTTAAAGTGGGGTGGAAACAGGGGTGGCTGACAACCGGTTCAGCCAGTCACGACAATGGGGGGTGTAACTGGGGGTGTAAACTTTACAACAGGGGGCCAACCACACAAGATGGGAGGGAATTCCAAGGGCCCCAGCCTATCACTCGACCCCCTCCCTGGAGTTTTCCAGAAGCCAGGTGTCTTGGTTTGGGGCAAATTTGGGAGAAAACCCCTGTATAGGATCCCTCCAAGGAAGCAAACCCAGGTGGCCCCTCCCTCCAACCAGTCCGGTAAAAAGAAAAAAACCAAAAAAAAACTCTTTGGAGAAAAGTGGAAAAAACTATTTTACTAAACAAATGTGCATACAAGTATAAAGAATGAATAATATGAAACAATAAAACCTCTCCTTCTGAAGTGAGATGGCAAATTGAAAAAGTCCTTGCCGTGGGTGGAGCTCGGCTCTCTCTCTCTCAGTCTCTCCTCAGTCCCAGTCCCTCCGGCGCTGCTGGAAAATGCCGAGGCCCCGGTGGGCCACAGGTGCAGCCCCCAGTGCTCCCCTAGGTTTTCAGTCCAGAGTAGGTTTAAACAGTTCCAAGAAAAAGGAAAAAAAAAAACAGTCCAGGGAATTTCTCTGCCCTAGCTAGCTGAAACTAACTAAAAGCAAAAAAAAAATCTCTGTCCTGCAGTCTCTCCAAGCCTCCGCCGAACACCCCGTCCGCCGAAGAATGTGGAGGAGTCAGGCAGTTTTCTCAAAACAAACTCCGCGCTTCTCCTTGCTCTTAGAACCAGTCTTAAAGGCACAGGACTCAATATACAGCACAAACAGAACAGACGATTGGGGATACAAGCATCATAAAGTTACCCTAGGACATTCCACCCCTTATCCCCATATCGTCAATTTACTAAAACTAATATATACTCTAGCTCTACACACACATATACATCTATATAAAAACAATATGCAATATACAGTTACATACAGTGGTAGTACCATTTAGCACACAGTGATAATTGCACACAGTTCTCACCCAACAATCAAATCTCCCTGGGGTACACATCGTGTGGTTCCATCTTTCTGCATTACCCACCATGTGCAGCCTGGTCCCTGAGCAAAGACAATCCCACGGATGGGATCCTCTGTACTTGAAGCCGAATTGATCCAAACTGTCTTCCCTAACAAACCTCTTACATGTACTACTGGGACCTTCTCTCCATCTACTGTATGTAGGGGCTCAGATTGGGCAGGGCCTGCTCTGTTGGTGGAACCTCGGGTGTTAACTAACCAGGTGGCCTTTGCTAGATGCTGCTCCCAGTTTTTGAATGATCCCCCACCCAGTGCTTTCAGGGTGGTTTTTAGCAGTCCATTGTATCTTTCTACTTTCCCTGAAGCTGGTGCATGATAGGGGATATGGTACACCCACTCAATGCCATGTTCCCTAGCCCAGTTGTTGATGAGGCTGTTCTTGAAATGAGTTCCATTGTCTGACTCAATCCTCTCAGGGGTACCATGCCTCCAAAGAACTTGTTTTTCAAGGCCTAGAATGGTGTTACGGGCAGTAGCGTGGGGCACAGGGTAGGTCTCCAGCCATCCTGTGGTGGCCTCTACCATTGTGAGCACATAGCGCTTGCCTTGGCGGGTTTGGGGAAGGGTGATGTAGTCAATCTGCCAGGCTTCCCCGTGCTTATACTTGGACCATCGCCCGCCATACCATAGGGGCTTCACCCGCTTGGCCTGCTTGATGGCAGCACACGTTTCACAGTCATGGATAACCTGAGAAATACTATCCATAGTTAGATCCACCCCTCGGTCTCGTGCCCACTTATAGGTGGCATCTCTGCCCTGATGGCCTGAGGCATCATGGGCCCATCGACCTAGAAACAACTCTCCCTTGTGTTGCCAATCTAAGTCTATCTTTGACACCTCTATCTTTGCAGCCTGATCTACCTGCTCGTTGTTCTGGTGCTCCTCATTAGCCCGACTCTTGGGGACATGGGCATCTACATGACGGACTTTGACAGGTAGCTTCTCTACCCGAGTGGCAATGTCCTTCCACTCATCTGCAGCCCAGATTGGCCTTCCCCTACACTGCCAATTGGCCTTTTTCCACTTCTCCAGCCATCCCCACAGAGCATTGGCTACCATCCACGAATCAGTGTAGAGGTAGAGCTTTGGCCACTTCTCTCTTTCAGCAATGTCCAGGGCCAGTTGAACAGCTTTGAGCTCAGCGAGTTGGCTTGACCCACCTTCTCCTTCAGTGGCTTGTGCAACCTGTCTTGTGGGGCTCCATACAGCTGCTTTCCACTTTCGTTTCATCCCAACGATGCGGCAGGAACCATCAGTGAAAAGAGCATAGCGTGTTTCTTCTGCTGGCAGTTGGTTGTATGGTGGAGCTTCTTCAGCACGTGTCACTTGTTCCTGTTCCTCTTCATCCATGAGACCAAAGTTTTCACCTTCCGGCCAGTTTGTAATTATTTCCAAAATCCCAGGGCGATTTGGGTTTCCAATGCGGGCGCGCTGAGTGATGAGGGCAATCCATTTGCTCCATGTGGCATTGGTGGCATGGTGAGTAGAGGGAACTTCTGCTTTGAACATCCATCCCAGCACTGGTAGTCGAGGTGCCAGCAGGAGCTGTGTTTTGGTGCCTACTACTTCTGAGGCGGCTTGAACTCCTTCATAGGCGGCCAAGATTTCCTTCTCTGTTGGAGTGTAGTTGGCTTCAGACCCTCTGTAGCTTCGACTCCAGAATCCCAGTGGTCGGCCCCGAGTCTCCCCAGGCACCTTTTGCCAAAGGCTCCAGGACAGACCATGGCTTCCGGCTGCTGAGTAGAGCACGTTCTTCACATCTGGTCCCGTCCTCACTGGGCCAAGGGCTACTGCATGAGCGATCTCCTGCTTGATCTGGGCAAAGGCTTGTTGCTGTTCAGGGCCCCAGTGGAAATTGTTCTTCTTGCGGGTGACCAGGTAGAGAGGGCTCGCAATCTGGCTGTACTCAGGAATGTGCATCCTCCAGAAACCTATGGCGCCTAGGAAAGCTTGTGTTTCCTTTTTGTTGGTTGGTGGACACATTGCTGTGATCTTGTTGATGACTTCAGTGGGAATCTGACGCCTTCCATCGTGCCACCTTACTCCCAGGAACTGGATCTCACGAGCTGGTCCCTTAACTTTGCTCTTCTTGATAGCGAAACCTGTTGGGGAAGATGAAGCCAAGAAACCCTATAAATATGATTGCCTGTATTCTGAGAATGAGAAACCTGTATGTGAGATAGAATTGAAAGTCAGTTTTGATGTTTGAGATGTGTTAAGATACTAGATGTCTGGGAAAACAGTTAGGTGACCATCTGAAGGTTACCTGCAACCAGACCCAGAGGTCAAATGGAATGTTCTGTCTCACCCCTCAATGTATGGTCCATCCCACACCTGTACCCTCCCCTGAAGTATCAGGTATCTGTGACCCCATTGGCACAGGTCCTGTTCCAGCCCACCTCGAGACCCCTTATCAGGGGGCTGCGAGGTGGCTCGGTCTCTTTGCCTCTTTGCTTCTCTCTCTTTTGCTTTCTACTCTTTGCTCCTTGCTCCTCTCTTGGAATTTCCTCTCCCTACCTCTCCCTTCCCCCATTCCCTAGGCCTTGCCACGAGCTGCAGCCTGGCAGCTCAGAGCAAGGCCCCCACATCCCTTACAATAAACCTCATCTCCTAAAACCCAGCCTCAGAGATCTCGTGTCTACATTCATGCACACCGTCCTGGAGTCGGCAACAGCGAGAGGAAACAATTTCTACAGAAACCGGCCTCCAGGAGGATCTGGATGATCTTCTCTCCTTTCTCAAACACTTCCATTGCCGTGTTTCCCCACACAATGATGTCATCAATGTACTGTAGATGTTCCGGAGCCTCACCCTTTTCCAGTGCAGCCTGGATCAGTCCATGGCAGATGGTGGGGCTGTGTTTCCACCCCTGGGGCAGTCGGTTCCAGGTGTACTGCACGCCCCTCCAGGTGAAAGCAAACTGAGGCCTGCATTCTGCAGCCAGAGGAATGGAGAAAAATGCATTAGCAATGTCAATTGTGGCATACCATTTTGCTGCCTTGGACTCCAGCTCGTACTGGAGTTCCAGCATGTCCGGCACAGCAGCGCTCAATGGTGGAGTCACTTCGTTCAAGGCACGGTAGTCCACAGTCAATCTCCATTCTCCATCAGACTTGCGCACAGGCCAGATGGGGCTGTTGAAGGGTGAGTGGGTTTTGCTGACCACCCCTTGGCTCTCCAGCTCACGGATCATCTTGTGGATGGGGATCACAGCATCTCGAGTTGTTCTGTACTGCCGGCGATGCACTGTTGAAGTGGCAATTGGCACTTGTTGCTCTTCCACCTTCAGAAGACCTACAGCAGATGGGTTCTCTGATAGTCCAGGCAAGGTATTCAACTGCTTAACACCCTCTGTCTCTACAGCTGCTATCCCGAATGCCCACTTAAATCCCTTCGGGTCTTTGAAATACCCATTTTGGAGGAAGTCTATGCCCAAAATGCATGGGGCTTCTGGGCCAGTCACAATAGGGTGTCTCTTCCACTCATTTCCAGTCAGGCTCACATCAGCCACCACCAAAGTAAAATCTTGTGAACCCCCTGTCACCCCAGCAATGGAAACAGATTCTTCCCCCACATGTCTTGATGGGAGTATTGTGCACTGTGCTCCAGTGTCAACTAAGGCCTCATATTTTTGTGGTTCTGATGTGCCAGGCCAACGAATCCACACAGTCCAAAAAACACGGTTTTCCCTAGCCTCTACCTGGCTAGAGGCAGGGCCCCTCTAAGCCTGATTATCCTTTTTTCCCTGGGTAACCGGAGCTGCTTCCTTCTTGCTAGAACTTCCTCTCACAGTCTTGCCATCCAACAATTCATGCAGCCGTTGTGTCATAGCCTCAGAATATTCTCCATCCCATCTTTTCATGTTTTCTCCATAATCACGCAGGAAGGACCACAGCTTAGCCCGTGGGATGCCTTTTCCCTCCCTATCTAGGGAACGTTTGCGTGTGGTGCCAGAGCCTCTAACCTGTACTGCAGAGATCTGGAGAATGTTCTCCTTGAGTTCTTTGTGATTCTCCTCTATCTTGTCTTCTAATTTCGTCATACGTGTTTCCAGAGCTGCAATTCTTGCATGTGTTGGACCATGCACGGCATCTGCATATGTTCGGAGCTTCTTCGCCATATCAAGCACGGTCTCCGCTGTCTCATCCCGCTTCATTATTGCTAAAGCAGAGGAGTATTCTTGTGGCCCAAGTTGTACAAGTTTTCGCCACATCACAGGTGTACATGGTACCAGGTCGGGGTTCCTAGTGTTTAAGTCATCTGAGAAGACAATTTCCGCCACTGCCATTTCCCTCAAGCGCTGGATCCCTTGTTCAATGGTTTTCCACTGGGTTTGCTGCATATAGAGATCGTCAGCACACAGATATCTTTGTGCCACACTTCTCAGGACCCGTTCCCAGAGACTGCAAGGACTAGCCTCCCTCATCATTTCTTGGTCAATAACTGGATCATGTGACAGGGATCCCAGATGTCTTGCTTCAGTGCCATCCAGTATTGTAGCCTCGCCTGCAGCATCCCAAAGACGGACTAACCAACTAATTATAGATTCATCAGATCGTCGAGTATAATCCTTTCTTAGGCCACGAAGGTCCTTCAGGGAAAAGGACTCAATAGTATCTCCTGCTCTTGCAGCAGTTGGTCGGGCTCCTGATGTTGTAGCAGCTGGTTGGGCTCCTGATTGTGTGCCCGTTGGTTGGGCTTGCAATTTTGTATCAGTTGGTTCGGCTTCTGATTGTGTATCATCAGTTGCTTCACCTTCTGATTGTGTGTCAGGTGGTTTGACTACTGACTGGGTGTCAGGAGGCATTGAGGATCCTTCACTTGAATCATCATCTACTGGTCGATCGGTTTTGTCCATGTGCTTCTTTCCCTTCTTTACTGCAGCAACTGCCGGTGTCTTAGCCTCACTGTCTGGTTTAGCTGCAGCCTGAATAGCTGTGGGATTGGCTGCAGCCTGAGTGACTGATTTATCTCCCTGCTCCCTTGCCTCAATCTGCTGCCCTACAGTGTTTAGCAGTGTGTGACTCATTCTAGAAAGGCTATAAACTATATAGAGGAAGGTCACCAGGTGAAATACCAGGAAGGTGGTGTCTTTAACATTCAGGAGACCCTGAACCTTCTCCAAAAGCGATGTAACTGACTCAAAAGAGAAGAAGGAAAGAAGAGGCTGAAGAGCCTCATCTCCTACTCCTCCTCTAACAAACTGGGTGCAATTGTTGATAAATCCCCAAAACATGCTACTGGAACTAGGACGCAGGGCAGGACGAAAAAACCATAAACCGAACATACCCAGAACAAACTCCAGTATCTTTATAAGCTTCTTGTAAGCCATAATCACCGAACCCAGCAAAATAACTATTCTAAATTGTGCATCCCTAGTGTAAAAGCTGTATGTTAGGGACAATATTGGAGCTATTTCTGGGTAAGAAAACAAACCTAGGGACCAGAAAGGTATTAAGATCTCAAAAAAGCCTAGGGAACAGAAATGCAGAAAAGACTCCATTCTAAGAGACATTAGGAATTCAAGAAGCAACATGGCCACTGTTTAATCCCCACCCAAGGGACAAACAAACAAACAAACAAACAAAAAAAGTAGTTAATAATAATCAATACAAGTTTTTTCCACTCTCTCGTGCCCCACGTTGGGCACCAATCAGAAATATGTCTTGGTTTGGGGCAAATTTGGGAGAAAACCCCTGTATAGGATCCCTCCAAGGAAGCAAACCCAGGTGGCCCCTCCCTCCAACCAGTCCGGTAAAAAGAAAAAAACCAAAAAAAAACTCTTTGGAGAAAAGTGGAAAAAACTATTTTACTAAACAAATGTGCATACAAGTATAAAGAATGAATAATATGAAACAATAAAACCTCTCCTTCTGAAGTGAGATGGCAGATTGAGAAAGTCCTTGCCATGGGTGGAGCTCGGCTCTCTCTCTCTCAGTCTCTCCTCAGTCCCAGTCCCTCCGGCGCTGCTGGAAAATGCCGAGGCCCCGGTGGGCCGCAGGTGCAGCCCCCAGTGCTCCCCTAGGTTTTCAGTCCAGAGTAGGTTTAAACAGTTCCAAGAAAAAGGAAAAAAAAAAACAGTCCAGGGAACTTCTCTGCCCTAGCTAGCTGAAACTAACTAAAAGCAAAAAAAAATCTCTGTCCTGCAGTCTCTCCAAGCCTCCGCCGAACACCCCGTCCGCCGAAGAATGTGGAGGAGTCAGGCAGTTTTCTCAAAACAAACTCCGCACTTCTCCTTGCTCTTAGAACCAGTCTTAAAGGCACAGGACTCAATATACAGCACAAACAGAACAGACGATTGGGGATACAAGCATCATAAAGTTACCCTAGGACACCAGGGAAGGTGTCCAAAGTGACAGACAGGTCGACCACGAGAAGTGGGGGAAGGGAGTGACAAAGACAGGTGCAGGGGAGGATTGATTGACAGAAAACGTCTGTTTAAGCAACCTAACTCATAAGGGGAAAACCAGTACAGAACACAGGGGTATACAGTGAACTAAATCATTACAAAAGTAACTCAAAAATCTTACAAAAATAACTTAATAACTTAATAAAACAATTCTCACACCACTACAGAGGAGCTGGGGGTTCTTCCTGCTCTCGGCATCGGCATCGGAGGGGATGGCCGGGCTGCTGCTTGCTGAGGGAGGCGTCCACTGTCAACAGAAAGTCCAGTCCTGGGAAATCTACCATCATATGCCCGTGTGCCCAGGAATTCGGACCCCCTTCGCCTGTCTTGCTGGAGCTGGGCCAGCCCTGTCCAGCCATCACTGCTTCTTCAGTACTGCTCACTTTGCTGGGACATTCCCCCTGCCTGCCAGGGGCATCCTGCCGTTCCAGCCACCAGCCCGGGAGTTTCCATCGTTCCAGCTTGGTGGTCTCGGAGTCTCAAGGGATCAGACTGCCCCGGTCTTTGTGAAACAAAGCCCCTCGAGGTTCCTGGTTCTGTTTATTATTAATCCTGTAGTTGTTTTTTGTTTGCCTTGTTATACTTACTAGTAAAGAACTGTTATTCTTTTCCCCATAGCCCTGCCTGAAAAGCCTCTTTAATCTTCTAAATTATAATAACTTGGAGGGAGGGGATTGGAATTCCCCATTTCTAGAGAGGCCCCGCCCCTCCCTAGCAGATACCTGTCTTTTCAAACCGAGACACCGTTCCTCATTCTTCATTAATGATGTACACAAGTGTCATCAGAGCCTTCCTCTCGTGTTCGTTATTTCTTGCAGTCATTGACACAGAGGCATGTGTGATAAAGACTCATCAGTGTCATCATTACTCTACAGTTATCTGCACTGAACTGTCTTGGTTGTCTGTAGACCTCTCTTTGATCGGAGCCTGTTTCTGGCTACATGCCTTATTATTTACTTTCCTGTTGCACTCCCTTCTGAAGAGCACGTCTCCTCTTCTGTTTAATTCATGATCAAAATATATCTGTGTTCATATTTGCCTCCCTTTTTAGCACAGTATACATTACAGTGACGAAACCCACCCAGCCTCCCAGTGCTGCTACTTGTCTTGATCTCAGGTTTGGGCCCCTCCAGCTCATGTCTGCTCCCAGCCCCAGGGCAGCTGTTGTGGAAGGACTCTGGGTCTGTCTTGGCTTGTCACTGACGGGACTTGAGTCATGGCCAAGAGTAAAGCCTGGACTTGTGATTGCCTCCTGGCATAGCTCAGAATCTGTATAATGAATTGTATTTCATGCATAGTTGTGTTTTGCTAGGAAAAACTGACAAAGAAGTCAACACCATCTCTATTTGTCTCTTTCAGTTGTACTGCAAGAAATATGTGAAAATATATGTCTCTTTTGTTGAAAAGGAAGTAATAAGATGTGAGTGAAAGGGGCAGTCATCCATCTGTACTTAGCACTGGTGAGGCTGCACCTTTACTGTGGGTTCAGTTCTTGGCCCCTCACTACATTGAGGTGCTGGAGCAAGTCCAGAGAAGGGCAATGGAGTTGGAAAAGGGTCTGGAGCACAAGTGTGATGGGGAATGGCTGAGGGATCTGGGGCTGTTTAGCCTGGAGAAGAGGAGGTTCAGAGGTGACCTTATTGATCTCTACAACCACCTGACACGAGGCTGAAGCCCATTGGGGGTTGCGCTCTCCTTCCAGGTAAAAAGTGACAGGATGAAAGGAAATGGCCTCAAGTGGCATCAGTGAAAGTTTAGATTGGATATTAGAAAGAATTTCTTCACTCAAAGTGTGGTCAGGCATTGGAACAGACTTCCCAGGGAAGTAGTGGATCACCATTCCTGGAAGTGTTCAAAAGGCATGTCAATGTGACATTTTGGGGACATGGCTTAGTGGTGAATGTGACAGTGCTGGGTTAGCAGATAGACTCAGTCTTAAAATTCCTTTCCAAATAAAATTATACTGTGATTCTATACTCTTGTTCAGGCAGATGTCCCATACCTGTCAATGTGTGGCCCCTAGCATGGAGCAGCAAAGTTGCTACCCAGCCCTTTGTGATCCCACAGCATTGTGCCCAAGCAGCTCTCCCACGGCCTCCATTGGGCTTAAGGAGGTGACTCCCAAAACCTCCACCTGTAAATATCACTTAAACCCAATTATGTGAAACAATTGCTGTTGCTGGGTGGAGGCAGGGGTGGCTGCCCAGGGACGTGGCTTCCAGCTCCCAAAATCTGTGCATTCGGTGTCTCCTTGCGTGCCATTGCAGCTGCAATCATGTTGGGTGTTCCGTTAGTGTGTGGGGGAGAGGAAGAGCTGGAGAGAATTCTGTGGAGACGTGAGAAGGTAACATTGATCATCACCACCCAGAGATTCAGGCACTATGTGTTCAGCAGCAGTTTGGCATGCCAGTGAGTTGGTTACACATGGTTGTGAGTTTTCACTATTATTTTCTGCAATGAAAATAAAAGATTTAAGTTAAGGTATATAGACCAGTATATGAATGAAATTCTATTAATAATGTAATGCCTCTTCTTGGTGGTCTGAGAGTTCAGTTGCTGGTATTTCTATCCCTTCCTCTTTTATCTTGGTTTGCAGGTAGATGAAGGTGTTGTTCTTTATCCATATTGAAGGATTAAGACCCCCAAAAATTACGTTCTCTAACGTAAAGGCTGCAAATAAACACAGCAACTAGTTGGGTGCTGTTGAATGCTGTGATAATTACAGAGCATGAAATGATATTTGAGATAAAATTCCTTATGAATACACAACGGCTGTCAAGGTCAGGGTATAGCAAAGCTTGTAATTCCTATGCCTTAAAATGCAGATTGCATACCAAGTCCCAAATGGCCTCCTAACAGTGCAGAAGCTTTTTCCAGCCTGCAGTCACACAGAAGTTTAAGCATTTCTCCTGAAATTAGTGAACCGTTCATGAAGTCAGGTGCTGTTGTGAATTTAGCTGTTGAAGAGGTTTAATTCCATTTGGACACTTGAGAGCTTATTGGTTAACAGGAGTGGTAGCTTTCTTACAGTGCTTGGTATGTTGTTAAGGGAAAGTTTGCTGCTCCCAGTTTTATACAATCAGCCAAGGAAGAGAGTTTACTTTTTTAATTTTTTTTTTCTCCCCCCAAACAAAGCTGAGTCTGGGTAACAGCAGGGAGAGGCTTGAAAACCCAGCCTGGTCTTGCCTTAGACTCTAAGATGTCAGGAGACAAATGAAATTACTCTGTCTTGTTTTTATTAAATGCCCTTGATTTTTAGCCTAATGACTTCTTTTTATTGCTTTGGGTGGGCACAGAGTGAGCACAGGCTTTGGTGACCAGAAACCCTCTGCTGCAGAACAACGTGCCTGTCTGTCCCAAACCTGGCTCTCCTTTGTGCTACTTTTCCTCCTGCTCCATTTGCCTTGATCTTGTCACTGCTGAGCAAGGTTTCAACATGCCTCGAGGAGCATCCCCTGTGTGTGCTGCTGGCAAAGGGGCTCCAGATGCGCTGGCAGGGGGCTCTGCTCTGAGGAGGACCCCAGACTCTCCCCTGCCTCTCCCTCACAGCTTCCTGAGCCTGCTGCTAAATTTCCCTGTGTGCACAGGATGTGATGGCACTTGGAGGGTGGAGGGTAAGCAAGATGCATGTCTCCATGTGCCCTTCCAAGTGTTCTGACAGCTCCTGGGAACACTGCAGCTCTTCTCTTCCCACCCTCTGGCTCCAGCCTTTCCATGAGGCAGTTCTGGCTCAGCGCTGGCACAGCAGAGCCGGCAGTGTCTGGGAGTCACGTGCTTTATAACTCGGTTTATCCAGGCTGAAGAGAATTGTGCTGCTTCTGCTGTCACTTTGACAGATGTTTGCACTTCACAGGCTGAATGGACTCGCTCTAGTTACATTTTGACTGAGGTATCACATGAAAAAATATTAAAATAATAGGAAAATCCCAAGAGCACAACCTGCCAGGGTTGGTATGGCTGGTGGAGTTGGGGGAAGGAATCAGCAGTCCTGGGCAGCATTTTCTCTCTGGATAGCCATTTCTAATTTTAACAGGGTTTGCAGGCACTCACTTTGCCGCTTCTGCTGTTGAAGTCATGCATCCTGAGCAGGCTGCTTAATTACAGGGGTTTAGCTCAAGTGTGTTTGAAATTTTTTTTTTTTTTGACTTGCAGATATGAAATAGAATTGGATCTCTGTGGAGCATTGAGATTGGTCAGAGCAGAAAGAGTAAAAAAGGAAAGTTACTTTAAAGTGGGATTCTTGGGAAACTTGCATCAAACTTTGCCTGGTTTTATATCCAAAATACCACTTATGCTGATGTTCATGGGGCTGGTGTAAGAGAGCAGAATGTAGCCTGTGATTTGGGCTGCAGCTATTCACAGACCAGGCAGCACACTGAACCAGATGAAGCCAGATGCCAGCTAAATCAGCAGCATTCTCTTCTTCCCTTTATTTTTTGCATTACAGAATTGAGTAATTGAAAACCAATATAATCATGGACAAAGACCCTCTAACTAATTAAAGTTAGAATGTGGTATGTTTATTCACCGGCGGGTGGCACGGGAGTCATCTCCGAAAGGCGTGGCCACCCCGAACAAGGTTCTTTTCCCTCTATTTATTCTCCAAGATCTTACATACAATATATGCATAACCCCAGCACCTCCCATCCCTGTTCAGTATTAAAATGAGGCTATTAGTCCTTCACGCGTGCGCAGTTCTTCTCTTGAATTGGGTCGGTGGTCTCGAATTGGGTCAGTGGTCTCAAAGGATGAAGTCAGGAGAGTCTTCATCAGGTCTCTATGACCCTCTGGCACGATCCAAGGTCCCCTGCTTCGTGATTGATTGATATGAAGTCCAGGTGCTGGGCATTGTTCTTAGTGGTTTCAATCTGTTCTGATGACGGTTCACTTGCTCCACTTTTTCTATAAACAAGCTCATAATATAACAGTTAGCTCTAGCTTAAGCATCTAATAATCATTAACCTACCATTTACTAATCTAACTTACATCTTGGTCAATATAAATTGCTTCTAACCCTTAGCTAAAATCTTAACTCTTTAAGAATCATGTTTCAGAATTATACGTATGGGACTTGCTTGAATAATAACTATTGAGAAGGGAGAACTTGCCCCACTAATAATGAACTTAAAATAGAATATTTAGAATATTTGTCTCAAAGTTGTTGCTTATACTTTGCTTTGCATCTTCTGTCTTGTGCCCTGTGCTGCTCAGTGGCTATGGGGCTGTGTTGATCCAAAATCACAGTTCCCTTTTTAAAAAAAAACAAACCCCTCATTTCAGTAAGATAAGATGAAGAAAGCTTTAAAGCTTTTCAAACCAGAGAGCACATGTTGTCCCTCTTGGGATTGTTGGTAAAAATTGATGCAAGAGACTAAAATTAGAGAGAAGAAATGAGAAAATGCCTCCCCTCCCCCCCCCCTTTTTTTTTTTCTGAGTAACTTTAAAATATTCCCTTCCTGAATATGGCTTTCTGTGCTGGAATGCCCCATATGTGGCATCATGTGTGTGCAATTACACATTTCATCTTGATAAGTTTGACTCATTTCTGTAGCCAGCTGTTTGTCAGTCATCAGCTTCAGCCCCCCTCCAAAGAGCCAGGACTGTTCTTCCTTAATAACGTTTTAGATCCTTTTTCCTCTCAGTCTGATATTAGCATATTCCTTTGGGGGGTGGTGCTGGGTGTTTGTACCAGTTGATGGGGTATTGGCAATCACAGATATTCTGTTTGTCATTTAGCCCAGTGAGAAAAAATGTCTTAATCTGATAATGGAGAACACAGAAGAATGCTGGCAGCCAAATGTCTGCTTTAGCCCTAAATCACTTGTTTCCTAAAAGGACAACAAATCTGAAGTGTGAAAATACCTTGGAGAGGATGTGTCTGTGGGAACTTGCAGGTACTGATGAAACTCAGCACATGGGGTTTATTGGACTGAATGAGCTTACTGCTGTTTTGTGCATTATTTTTTTAAGTGAAGAAGGTATGTTGTCTTTCTGAATAACTCTTCCCCATGGATATCTATGACAGCTCTTCTGTCTTGCATTGCTTACCTGTCAGTATTAGGGATGGATCCTGGGGGTCTGTTGAAAGAAGCCTTATAAAGGACAAGGTGGATTGCTGGGTTGGATTGAAATTCCTGTTGCTTCTAATGTGGCAGATTCAGGTGACTAACTGTACAACAAACCCATCTGTTTGGGATTTAGAGGATAATATAGGAAAAGCAGGAAAATGACTGCTCTGTCAGTAGTACAGCATTAGAGCACACAGTGGGAACAGTTCTAGTCCATCAGTTGCAAAAATGATCTCCATCAGTAAATACCACTTTTCTGCACACAGGATGTTTTATTCTTCATGCGTGTGCCTGAATTAGGAATGATGCTATTAAACTAGCTGTGAGTAGAGCAGTGTGTGCAGATAGGAGTGAAGGCTGCTCATGCCTCATTCTGCAAAGGATGCAAAGGGAGGAAATTTCCTTCTCCCCAGGCACAGCCAGATGGACTCATTAGAGCATGTGCCCATTGCAGTGTTAGGCTTTTTGGGCTCAGCTGTCAGTCAGGACTATAAGCCAGAAATTAGTAACCCTCATATAAAAGTTTCTGGTACAGCGCTTTCTCAAAGAAGATAAAACAATTATCAGTTGCAGTCACAGGTCACAGAGTTCCTGCTGCTGGTCCTTCCCCTTGCTCACCTCTGCCCTGTACCCACCCATTGCTGTCTTGCTCTTCTCTTGTCCTCACCTCTGTTGAAGGCACCTTGGTGGTTCTTGTTCTGGTCTTTTGATAACCTGAAGGTGTCTCAGGGGCAGAACATGGGTACTGCAGAAGGACAGATGTGCTCTACAGCACAACAGTTCAGAAATTTAAAAATTAAAAAAAAAAAATTGTCCCAGTGTTAGCAATAACTGGATAATAATTGCTGGCCTGCTGCTTTACCTCCGTCTCTTCAGCCCCTTGTGGGGGCTGCTCTGATATTGTGCCCCATTTCTGTTGCTCTTACCAGCTGCAGGATGGAGGGTTTTGGACACAGCCCCTGGAGCTGGGATGGCTGACATATCCCCACAGCAGTTAAGTGCTGGATGTGAGGTATTGGCTTACCTGCTTGAAGGTCCCTTTTGCAGCCAGAAGGGTATTAAAGATCACTTTGTACAACAACACTGAGGATCCCTTTTATCCATGAACTCCTTGTGGATAGCTGAGGAAGAGATTCTTACCAAGTCAGGTTTCCAGCATTCCTCTTAGCAGCTTATTAGCCCTGGGCATTCTTGTATAAAATCACCCTGGCATCTCTCCTGCAAGACTGTAAATCATTTATTTTTCAATGCAATAGATCTGCAGTTGCCACCTGTAGTGTTGTGTCACTGTCCTGTTCAGAAAGTCCTGAAAATGAAGCAGTCAAAGCCAACTGGACGACTGGTGCCTGAGATTTGTATCACCACAGGAGCCAGACTTCTTATCCTTTTTTTTTTTTTTTTTTTCCCCAGAGCATAAAAGACACTTCTTATTCCTCATGGCAGAGTCTTCTGCATTGCTTCTGAATTGAGCCCTTGAGAGAGGTACAGAAACAGCATATGGTAGGGATGGGCAGAAAGGTGGGTGATCTTGGGCAGGTAGACTTTCTTTTACCAGCACGGAGGAAGCAGGATGTGGAGAGAGAGGATAAGGATGCAACTGGGCAGCATCAAGCAGATCTCCCTGCATGAGTCAGGAAGGATTGTGGTGGTGTGAGAGTTGTTTTATTAAGTTATTAAGTTATTTTTGTAAGATTTTTGAGTTACTTTTGTAATAGTTTAGTTCACTGTATACCCCTGTGTTCTGTATTGGTTTTCCCCTTATGAGTTAGGTTGTTTAATTAGACGTTTTCTGTCAGTCATTCCTTCCCTGCACCTGTCCCTGTCAATCCCCCCTCCCCTCCTTCTGGTCGCCCTGTCTGTCACTCGGAGACCCTTCCCTGGATTCTGGAAAATTCCAGGAAGGGCATCAAGTGATAGGCTGGGGCCCGGGAGACCCCCTCCCATCGTGTTGTGGTTGGTCCCCGTTCTATGATTCCCACCCCCGTTTCCACCCCTGCTTAAAAACTGCCGTGCACGTGCCCTCGGGGCTCTCCTGAGCAGCAGGCAGTGGGGTGCAGAGCTTCGCGCTCCCCCCCCCTCAATAAACCCTTGTTTATACCCTGCTCAAGAGAGTCTGCCTTTCAATCAGCTGCCGCGGTTGCTATTGCGTCATCGTGCCCGTCGCTGCTGTGAGGGAATCAAGTTCCCACAGGGAGGAGGTGGCCCGCTCAGCCCGCCACCCCGACCTTACCATGTTGCCGCAGTGTGACCCACTGAGCTAGCTGTGGCTGCGCTGGTCAGCGCGAACCGGACACTGCGACAGTGGTCTGGCGACCGTCGCGGGGCACCCCCCGGTCATGAGGCGGACTCCATGGCACGGATTTTAAGCTGTCTCGGACAGCTGAAGTTATCCCTGGACGCCCCGCTACCCCTGGTGCAGCGGATCTTAGAGACCCCGCTCCCGGGGGAGAGGAGGATAGCCCGCAGTACCCACCGGGTCCTCCTCGGCAGCTGATCCCACAACCCCAGGTTTCATCTCGTTCCAGGAGGGGGTAAGTTACCCTTCGTGAGGGGACTTACTTTTTGGAGGGTGCTCCGGGGTTCGGAGACCCTAGCTTTGGAAAGGGATTCCCCAGGAGTGGGGGGGATCCCAAGCTGCGCAGCTCGGGGGGGTGGCAGTTTGCTCCATTCCCCCGCAGAAACCCTCGTCGGAACTTTTTTTAGTTTAGCTTTCGTTTTTTAAACTTTAAGTTAAGGGCAGTAGTCAGGTCAGGCAGTGAGCCCGAGAATTTTAGGACACTGCATTTTAATTTCATAGCGGCTCCCCGGGTCTGATTTTGGGAAGGAGTTACCCGGTTTTAGGAGGTTTATTCCGCTTTTGTCTTTTGTTAAATTTTGATTTTGCCTGGGTGTTAGTGGGTGGGCGACAGAAAGAAATTGTTAGAGATATGGGTGTTAATCTCTCAGTCGCTCAGAAAGGACTGTATTATAGTTTTAATTCTGTTGTTGAGCTTGCCCAGTTAAAAGTTTCAAAGGGCGAGCTCAAAAGGTTCGTCAGGTGGGTGTTCCTGCACTTCCCACAGACGTCCTCGGAGCAAAATTATAGCCCCAAATTTTGGCAGGCTGTGATTAATAAAATTAATAATTTGGCTCTCTCAGGGGACAAACAAGCCTCCAAATTTCTTAATTTGGCTTTGCAGCTTTCAGCTGCTGTAACGAAAAGAAATAGGGAAGTGCAGAAACAACCAAATCCGAGACAACCTGCCCCCAGTTCTCCCTGTCCCTCTGCCCTTTCTCCTCGTCCCCAGAAGGGGATTCTTAAGGGAGCAGCAGGAGTTCTGCCTGCTGGATCAGGCTCCCTTAGGATCCCCCGATCCCCCAACCCAGGTAGTCCTGGCCGGACTGCTCGGGGCGTCTTGGGCAGCCCTGGCCAGGCAGCTCAAGACTTCCACCCTTCCCCATCTTCCCCAGTTAATAAACCCCGTGTTAGATTTAGTTTAGCTGAGAATCCCCAACCACAAAATGGCTTCCCTACCCCATATCCCCAAGATGGAGGAGACCGCATGGCACGGTTCTCCCCACCCCCCTATCCTCCTTCCTTCAATCCCTTTCTTCCCGCCCTGGATCAGACCAACCCCTTCCTCTCCTCAACCCCAGCCCTTCCTAAAAAGGCTCTGCCCATGCCTCCTCCCTCTTCAAGAAATCCACCCTCAGCTCCTCCCAGCTACTCCTTCCACAGGAACGCCCAGATGACATCAGCGGGTTCCCAGACCACACCCCCCACCAAAAGACCCGCCTCCTGGGCTTCCGGTTCCCATGCTCCCCTTTCCGGTTCCCACGGTCTGGGCCCGGATGGGGCAGGGCCAGGGCAGGAGCCTGCGGAGACACAAGAGCCTTCCCCTATCCCCTCTGTGTCCCCGGTTGTATTCAAGGGCTCCCGAGGAGGGCACAATGTCCGAGCAATCCACCACCCATTTTCACAGGCCACCATCAGAGACCTCTGCAAGGCCCATCGAGATTATGGGCGGGACAGTCCCTATTTTAGGGGCCTGCTCCGGTCTGATCTCGAAGCCACTGTTGTCATCCCAGCGGACCTTAGGCAGCTGTTCTCCTGCCTCATGGACTCCACGGAGTTCAAGTTGTGGGAGGCAGCATGGAGGCAGCTGCTTAGGGAGGCCTTGCCGAGTCTCCTCGCCGATCCGGAGACAGCAATTGATGAAAATGGGAATGCCCTCACCCTCGAACACCTTATGGGTGAGGGAAGGTGGACGGACCCGTCCGACCAAGCCTCGGGCATTCCAATCAAAGCCCTCCAGACCATCAGGGAGCATGCAGTCACCGCTTTTTTCAGCATGGTGCCAGATGGTCCAGTCATACCATATTATAAAATCGTGCAGGGGACCAAAGAAGTGTTTACAAAGTTTGTAGAAAGGCTCACCCAAGCTATCGAAGTCCAGGTAACAGAAGTGGCGGTGAGAGAGGGAATCCTTAGGGAAATGGTTTTTGCTAATGCAAATAACTTGTGCAGGACTGCAATTCTTAGTCTCCCTTTGGACCCTCCTCCGACCATCCAGGATATGCTCCAGGTGTGCCAATTAAAGGTCCCCTTCATGCAAGGGAATGATCAGGACTGGAAACATAAAACACCAAGAGTAGCTGCAATGTCTGGCACCCAGCAAGAACACATTCGCAGGCCGCATGCTCCCCAAAGAAATAAATGCATCATCTGCCGGGAGCCGGGACACTGGGCAAGTAACTGCCCATTGACGGAGGACATCAAGTTACTAAAAAATAAAAAAGGGGGAGGCGGGGGAGGTGGGAGAGCAGGAGTGGCGGGCAACAACGCCAGCCAGTTAAACTAAGGGAGGAGCGCAGGTCCGCCCGGTGCGGTGACACAAATAGGGCAGATCAGGCAGTGGGAGGGGGGAAAGAAAGAATGAGCGCCAATGATACGCTGCCAAAAAAGGACATTCATACTGGACGTGACACACCTCACATGACTTTCAAAACTGACCATGACCTGTCCAAACCTATTGTAGTAACATCTTCTAAGGAAGAACCTTTTAGGCTGGAGCTCACTGAAGCCATTTATTTGACCACCACGGAGTGGACCTTCCTCTCCATAAATGCGAAGGAACAAGGTGCCTGGCCAGTCCAAGGGAAGGAACTTGTCGTCATCGGGGATTGTAAGTACACCCCGCAAGAGATCAAGATCCTCCCAGGGATTTTAGTCAACAACCCTGGGAATCTCGTTCTCTGGCTGTGTTGCACCCATCCACCGACCTTTCTCCCTAAAGGTCAGATCATCGCACAAATCATCCCTACACGGGGACCAAATGATACATCTAAGGTCCCAGTGGCTTGCCCTGTGCAAGCCATCACTGAAGAAAGGCCCCGGGTAGCATGCGAATTTATGGTGGGCGGGGAAACACTTAACATCACGGGTCTTTTAGACACTGGGGCAGATGTGACTGTTGTGCCAGCCCAGGATTGGCCGTCACATTGGGCTTTGCAGGACGTGGCTGGACACGTCCAGGGTGTTGGAGGGCTTCAATTGGCAAGACAGTCAAGGAGCGTAGTGCAAATTAAGGGGCCAAAAGGGCAATTGGCAAATATCCGCCCTTTTGTTTTAAACTACAAGGAACCCTTGCTTGGAAGGGATCTCATGGCTCAATGGGGGGTCAAGATTGACATACCCGACCCCTCAGTGGACATTTCCACGGCGACCATTGAAGAGCGTCCCACCAAAAAACTTAATTGGCTCACTGAGAATCCAGTTTGGGTGGAGCAATGGCCGCTCTCTAAACAGAAATTAAAAGCGCTCGAGGAGCTCGTGGAGGAGCAATTACGTAAGGGACACATTGTAGAAACTGACAGCCCTTGGAATTCTCCGGTTTTTGTGATCCAAAAGCTGGGGAAAGACAAGTGGTGCCTCCTCCAGGACCTCCGACAAATTAATAATGTGATTGAGGACATGGGATCTCTCCAACCGGGAATGCCTTCCCCAACTATGCTCCCCCAAAATTGTAAATTGGCAATTATCGACATTAAGGATTGCTTTTTACAAATTCCTCTTCACCCGGATGATGCCCCACGTTTTGCATTCTCGGTACCCACCATCAACCGAGAAGCCCCAAGGAAGCGCTATCACTGGCGGGTACTCCCTCAGGGGATGAAGAACAGCCCGGTTATCTGCCAGTGGTATGTTGCGTCCTTGCTGTCCCCTGTCCGTGCAGCCGCGGGACAGGCCATCATCCATCACTACATGGATGATGTCCTGGTGTGTGCCCTGAGTGACGATGAGCTGACACATGCGCTTGACCTGACAATCAATGCATTGATTGCTGCAGGTTTCGAGTTGCAAGAGGAAAAGGTTCAGAGGATGCCACCCTGGAAGTACCTCGGGCTGGAGATCGGAAAGCGGTCCATTGTACCGCAAAAATTTGCCATCAAAACAAAGGTAAGTTCCCTCGCGGATGTACACCAGCTGTGTGGGGCTTTGAACTGGGTAAGGCCCTGGCTAGGCTTGACCACCGAGGACCTAGCCCCCCTTTTCAATTTATTGAAAGGGGGAGAGGAGCTTAGTTCTCCTAGGGCGCTTACCCCAGAAGCGGAAAAAGCTCTGGAGAGGATACAGGATGCTGTCCTCAAGGCAAGCTCACCGATACGACCCCGAGCTGCCTTTCAAATTTATCATACTGGGAAAGTTTCCTCACCTCCACGGGATGATCTTTCAGTGGAAGGACATCCCGAAAAAGGACCGAGAAGGGAAAGATCCACTCTCTATCATAGAGTGGGTCTTCCTGAGCCATCAGAGGTCCAAAAGGATGACCCGGCCACAGCAGTTGGTGGCTGAGCTGATCTGGAAGGCAAGGTTCCGGATCAGAGAATTGGCCGGTTGTGACTTTGTGTGTATTCACATTCCAATTGGGTTGAGATCGGGCCAAATTTCGAAGTCAATGATGCTGCAAGAAAACGAAGCACTGCAGTTCGCGCTGGACTCCTTTACTGGGCAAATTTCAATTCATCGGCCAGCCCACAAAATTTTTAATCAGGATGTTAAATTCACATTATCCTTAAAGGAAGTTCGGAGCAGGAAGCCACTCAAAGCCTTGACAGTTTTTACTGACGCGTCCGGAAGGTCTCACAAGTCAGTCTTGACTTGGAAGGACCCTCAAACTCAGCAGTGGGAGGCTGATGTCACTGAGGTGGAAGGATCACCTCAGGTTGCTGAGTTGGCTGCTGTCATCAGGGCATTTGAGAGGTTTCCCGAACCTTTCAATTTGGTAACAGACTCCGCGTATATAGCGGGGGTGGTGTCCAGAGCGGAACAGGCCATCCTGCAGGAGGTGTCCAACATTGATTTATATGAGTTGCTCTCGAAATTTGTTAAATTGGTCTCCCACCGAGAGCAACCATTCTATGTAATGCACACGAGGTCACACACCGATTTGCCGGGGTTTATCGCGGAGGGGAACAGGAAGGCAGATGCCCTTGCTGCCCCTGCCGAGATGGCCCCCCTGCCGAACATCTTTGAGCAGGCGAAACTCAGCCACCAGCTTTTCCACCAAAACGCGCCTGGCCTTGTTCGCCGCTTCCATCTAACGCGGGAACAGGCCAAGGCGATTGTGGCCGCGTGCCCATCCTGCTCCCGAAATGCAGTCCCAACCTTTCATGCGGGGGTCAACCCTCGGGGGCTGAGGAGCTGTGAGGTGTGGCAGACAGATGTCACACATTTCCCAGAATTCGGACGCCACAAGTTTGTCCATGTGTCTGTTGACACTTTCTCTGGATCCGTGTTCGCTTCTGCCCACACAGGGGAGAAGGCAGGAGATGTAATTAAACACCTTATCCATGCCTTCTCCTTCATGGGCATCCCGAAGGAACTGAAAACTGATAACGGCCCAGGGTACAAGTCCAGGGAGTTCTGCAGCTTCCTGCAGCAATGGGGGGTGGAGCACAAGACCGTCATCCCCCACTCCCCCACAGGTCAAGCCATGGTCGAGAGGACCCATCAGACCATCAAAAAAGTATTACATCAACAGCAACAGGTCCTCAAAGTGGAACCATCCGGCTGGCCAGGGCACTTTTCACCATAAATTTCTTGAACTGTTCCTTCGAATGGTTAAATCCACCCATGGTGCGGCATTTCGGTGAGAGCTCAGTGTTCCCCAACAAACAAAGGCCACCTGTCATGGTCAAAGATCCTGAGTCCGGAAGGACGGAAGGGCCCCACGACTTGGTCACGTGGGGACGTGGATACGCTTGCGTGTCCACCCCCACAGGGCCAAGGTGGATACCATCAAAGTGGGTAAAGCCCTAAGTCCCCAAGGGCTCAGGGTCTAAAAGTGTCACAGGGCCCCAAGTGGCAAACGCAGCGTGGAGGTGAAAGTGGAAGAAAGAGTACCATCGTGACCTCTGGGCGGAGCTGCCCTTTCCTCACTGTTCTTAAATTCTTATCACTCCTGAATCTAACAACCCTAGTAATTTCTGTACTTAGTGTCTTTCAGTTGCCATCATGGAAATCGTCCAGACCAGATTCTCCACTCCGAGGAAGAACCATCTTATCCTCGGAGCCCTAGTAACGCTCAGCCTTTGTCTCCAAGCCATTGTATGGTTGGTGCCCCAGCCCAAAGCAAACGTCTGGACAACCTTAGCGCGTGCGATGGGGCAAGACCATCTGTGCCTCTCGGCCACTTCAGCAGACAGTCCCCTCTCCACCTGCCTTGTGGGGATCCCTTTTAAGCCCCAGGACTTTCTACCTAAGTTTCTCCAAGTCATGAGAGATAAATTTTAAAGCAGCGCGGGAAGGCCCGTCATCTTTTAAAAATCCTCATTTGAATTTTGATGTTATGGGCAAGTTAATTTTCCCTGTCGAGAATCCATTTGCTTTATGGGCCCAATACCTTAATACCCTTTCTCCTTTAAGTTCTCCCCTTAACGAATTAGAGCTTTTGGGTTCGGCGAATGCCACTTTTTGTGTAAGATTTGAGTTCTATCCCCCGAGAGGGCAAGAAAAGCTGTACCCAAAAGTCCACCCAGCTAGCTTTAAGTCCAACAACTGGTGTTGGGAAACAGTTAAAATCAATAGACCAACCTCATGGTCCAACAAGCCTTGGGCCCTCCCGAAGGGAGTTTTCTTTATTTGCGGTGACCAGGCCTGGGCAGGCATCCCCCCTCGCCACGTAGGAGGACCTTGTACCTTAGGGAAACTGAGCTTGCTGTCACCCAACAAAACCACCTTGATTAAATTGGCAGAAGAAAACTTCTACTCTTTCGGCTGTACAAAAGAGAGATCTAAGAGCGTTGAACCCAGATTGTGACTCAGAAATTGTACATTGAGCTAAAACTAAGGGAGTAGCTGTCACGATCTTCTTACCTTGGGTTTCAATTGCAAAAGCCCTAGGTGAATTGGCGCACCTAGAGTGCTGGGTGGCCAAGCAAGCCAATTTAACATCAGATGCCCTCGCAAACCTCCTAAGTGACAAAGAAATAACAAGGCAGGCGACTCTTCAAAACCGGGCGGCCATCGACTACCTGCTACTGCTGCATGGCCACCGGTGCGAAGAATTTGAGGGGCTGTGCTGTTTTAATCTGTCATCCAAGGCCGAGAACGTGCACACCACCATCCAGCGGATGAAAGAGATGATAACCAACATCAAGAAAGAAACAGACGATTGGCTGAGCGGGTTGTTTACTAACTGGGGAATTTCGGGCTGGGCTTCCTCTGTTATTCATTCGGTTTTATTAGTTCTTTTCTTGTTATTGTTAATCTTAATTGCGTTTGGTATATTAAAAAGAATGTTGTATAATTTAGTTTTTGCCACCTCACACTCCCCCACGGTCAACCACGTCACCATACCACCAGAAGAGGACCATGAGGAGGAAGGACTGGAGTTGGAGGAGGTGCTGGAGGGGACCCCAGAAGACAAAGGACGAAATTCAGATGAAGAAGAGCATGGACTGGGGTACCCGACGCAGCATCAGTGGTCTGCAGAGAGCTACCTGGCATCGGAGTACCACCCTCCTCCGTTCCAGTTCCACTCCTCTTGAAAAAACAAAAAAGGGGGAGATGTGGTGGTGTGAGAGTTGTTTTATTAAGTTATTTTTGTAAGATTTTTGAGTTACTTTTGTAATGGTTTAGTTCACTGTATACCCCTGTGTTCTGTATTGGTTTTCCCCTTATGAGTTAGGTTGTTTAATTAGATGTTTTCTGTCAGTCATTCCTTCCCTGCACCTGTCCCTGTCAATCCCCCCTCCCCTCCTTCTGGTCGCCCTGTCTGTCACTCGGAGACCCTTCCCTGGATTCTGGAAAATTCCAGGAAGGGCATCAAGTGATAGGCTGGGGTCCGGGAGATCCCCTCCCATCGTGTTGTGGTTGGTCCCCGTTCTATGATTCCCACCCCCGTTTCCACCCCTGCTTAAAAACTGCCGTGCACGTGCCCTCGGGGCTCTCCTGAGCAGCAGGCAGTGGGGTGCAGAGCTTTGCGCTCCCCCCCCTTCAATAAACCCTTGTTTATATCCTGCTCAAGAGAGTCTGCCTTTCAATCAGCTGCCGCGGTTGCTATTGCGTCATCGTGCCCATCGCTGCTGTGAGGGATCCAAGTTCCCACAGGGAGGAGGTGGCCCGCTCAGCCCGCCACCCCGACCTTACCATGTTGCCACAGTGTGACCCACTGAGCTAGCTGTGGCTGCGCTGGTCAGCGTGCACTGGACACTGCGACAAAGGATGATTTCTGGCCTCTCCTGCACTGATGTTGGCAGTCACAGATGCCCTGTGATGGACATGGTGGCTGCCTAGGTTGGGAACTGAGCTCTGAGTTTAATGGGCTGAAGTCCTGGCAGAGATATTGAGGATGTATCTGAGACTTGGCTCAGCCCCAAGGAACTGTCCCAACTTGCACTTTGTGCCATCCACACCAAGGGATTTTTAGATTATCATCAGGCAGACAAGACTTTTGCAATATGCTATTAGCTGTTTTTAATGACGTTTTATTAGTTAATAAAGTCTTTTAGTTGTAACTTTAATCTGTAATACTTTGGTATGGGGTGCCTGGAGGGGAAAGCAAGAATCCAGAAATCATGTGAAAGCTTTTAATAAACCATCAGCCCTTCCTGCAGTGCAGTCCTGTGGGAATTAACTGCTCTGTGCACAAGTGAATTCTCTCTCAGCCTTCCATGGGTGGCATCATTTTGCCCTCAGCTGGCACAGCACATGCTTGACTGCTCTCTTGAGTGTAGTAAATGGGGCATAACTTGTTTTCTTGGTGTTGGGGGACAACAGTTCCAGAAAATGGACAAATCCTTTAAAAATAATGGGCTCAAGGATGTCACTAAACCCTTCCATGGTGCTGGGCTGGGCTCCTTCTTTGTCCAGGCAGATGATGACGGAGCCCCTGCTGAGATGCCTGGTGTTGCTGGTTCTTGTGTTGCTTTAGCAGAACTTTAACAATAAGCTGCATTGAATTTGCAAGCAGTGGAGCCCAAGCCAGTGTGCTCTGCATGAAAGGTGCACCCAAAAAAGCTGGAACAGTCTCCATCCGGGCCATTTGATGTATCTGGCACAGCGGTGGTGCTTGCTCTGTGTCTCCACTGCTGTGTTTGTGGGATATGTTTTGTCATTTTCCAGGGAAAGCTTTTATTTGAGGTTGAATTTTTTTTTTCTCTGATGGGGGAGAAATTAATTACCACCCTTGCTCCTCTTACTGCCCTGAAGACCAGAAATAGTCAGGGAGTTAATGTTCAAACAGCTTTAAAAAACAGTATCTCTAAATGTCAAGTTAATGTGCTCTGGGAGCAATGTGACTCAAGGACCTGGTATAAACATCAAATTGCATCTACTGCCACAAGGACTTGTGGGATTCTCTGAGGCAAACACAATGGGGAGATTGAGAGTTTATTTCAGCTTTTTTCAGTCTTCTAATAAAAGTAAAGTTTTATTTTTCTCATGCCTGTCCTTACCACAAATGCAGCCTGAACCTGTCTGAGATGGCAGATTAAAAATGAAACTCTCATGAATGAGAAATGCAGCCTGCATTTTTATGATGGCGGAAAAAGTAAACCCATTTTAAAATGTGCATATTTTTAAGAAAGTAAATTACTAAGTAGGTGAGATGTAGGTATCAATAAATATTTATTCCAAAGAAGTAATCTCTCAACAGAATTGGAAATGGTCTCTTCTTTTTAGGCAATTAAAAATCAATGTTTGCTTTCAGAGTGGAAGTAATATTTTTCCAGTTGCTTTTGGAGCATGGCCACTGTTGAGTGAAAAGTTTCACAGCTACATGACATTCTTTTCAGAATAATTGCACTAAAAGGACAGGCTGAATTATAGGATGGATTGTAATGATCTTGAAATGCAGGGTGTCCTGGTTTGGGACAAATTTGGGAGAAAACCCCTGTATAGGATCCCTCCAAGGAAGCAAACCCAGGTGGCCCCTCCCTCCAACCGGTCCAGAAAAAAACCTCTTTAGAGAAAAGTGGAAAAAACTATTTTACTAAACAAATGAAGTGCATACAAGTATAAAGAATGAATAATATGAAACAATAAAACCTCTCCTTCTGAAGTGAGATGGCAAATTGAGAAAGTCCTTGCCGTGGGTGGAGCTCGGCTCTCTCTCAGTGTCTCACCAGTCCCAGTCCCTCCGACGCTGCTGGAAAATGCCGAGGTCCAGGCCCCGGTGGGCCGCAGGTGCAGCCCCCAGTGCTCCCCTGGGTTTTCAGTCCAGAGTAGGTTTAAACAGTTCCAAGAAAAAGGAAAAAAAAACAGTCCAGGGAAGTTCTCTGCCCTAGCTAGCTGAAACTAACTAAAAGCAAAAGAAATCTCTGTCCTGCAGTCTCTCCAAGCCTCCGCCGAACACCCCATCCGCAGAAGAATGTGGAGGAGTCAGGCAGTTTTCTCAAAACAAACGCCGCGCTTCTCCTTGCTCTTAGAACCAGTCTTAAAGGCACAGGACTCAATATACAGCACAAACAGAACAGGTGATTGGGGATACAAACATCATAAAGTTACCCTAGGACACAGGGGAGGAAAAAACTCCCAGAGTTAACCCAAATGTGAAATTGTTCTCTGAAAAAGAAGTTGGAAATGGGGGTCTGTATTTTCCAGGTGGGCAGATGGTGAGTGCTGAGGCTGGGTCACACCTACTCAAGGTGTGAAACTGCTGTGGAGGTTTATAACATTGAGACAAATAATATATTCAAATGAGCCTTATTTTATAGACCAGGTAAACCAATTAAAGCTCTGAAAAAGATGTGAATACAGATTAATGATCTCAAATACAGTTGGTCACTACATGACTGGCTTAGGTACACCTGCCACAAGAACTCAGAGACCTGTTTCGGGGGTGTTGGTGCCTCCTGAACCCTGTTTCCTGTTTGTCTTTGGAAGCCTTGGTGTTGCAGACCGTGGCGTGTGGAACAGCACAAGGAGCATAACAGTAATCACCATGTTGAGCTGTGAAATGCTGGCTCTGACCTGTTGTGCATGTGCTTGTGTGAGACATGTAACTATGATTCATGTCAGAAAAATATATATATATATAATGATGAGATTGTAGCATGGGAATAAAGACTAGTACAAAGATAAATTCTGAGAAACTGCCAGATAAGGCTAGAAGGGAAACAACTGGACGGAATATGGTGAACAATAGGTGGAAAATTGAGCAAGCATGTAAACTGCCTATGCAAGCAAAATTGCATGAGAACCCAGATCAGCAAAAATGAATGACTTTGCCTTTCTCCCAACGACCACCAGAGAGAGCTAAAAGACCACCAAGAGAGAGCCCATGCATACGCAGCATGTGCAAAGACAATAGGCACCACAACGGGAAATGGGGCGGGGGGGGGGGGGGGGGGGGGGGGGGGGCGGTGCTACTGAGAAATGCTTATGCATATGGAATAAATATTTGCAGAACTAACAGTCGGTGTGCGTCTTGGAGGAGCGCAGACTCCCCACGCACCCAGTGCTGCTTGCTCACTTTTTGCCAAACATAATTTAATAAATAACTAAAATTTTGATTAAAGGTTGGAGTACAGATTTTCGTTTCTAACACCTGGGTGGGAATATCATGTAGTGGGAACAGCAGGTCCTTTGTGCCCGAGGGGACTCTGCAGCATCTGTGCAGTGAGTGGTCCCTGTCCCTCTCTGGGGATCCTGGCCATGTCAACCAGGTGCCCCAGGGCTGGTCACCTCTGTGGCCAGGAGCTGGTCCTGCCTTCCTGGAGTGGTCAGCCCTGTGTGTGAGGTCACTACGACCAAAAGATCACAGCACTTAGGTGAGGGGCATTTAATTTTGCAAGAATAATCAGAGGGAACCTTTTGATTTCCTCCCACTTACCTTTTAAATTTTTGTCGCCTCTCGAACCGTGTGCCTGTGCATACTCTTGGCTCAATGGCTTTTTACACCGGCTGCTCTAAATGCGTTTTAAAGAGCTGAGGAATTCACACATAGCAAGGTCATATAAATTATTAATTATCTAGAGCGCTTCTGCCCTATTCTGCCTCCAGAAAAGAAGTGAGGAGGGAAAAAAACCTTTTATTTGCTTTTTTTTTTTTTTTTTTTTTAATCTCCCAAACTAGTTTTCAGGGCTGATCCTGGGCACTGTTGTTTCAGCCACAGCCTTACGCCAATTTGACTTCATCACTTCACTGTCACATTGCCTGTATTTGAGCCAGCACATGAATTTTCATTTCTAAATGTGTTTGGGTTTGTGGGTTTGTAATTCATACAGAGCAAATAGATTAATCACAAACTGTGGAGTCCCTCGAACCTCTCAGGGGAATTCCCAGGGCTCCCCACCTGTGCCTTGCTTTTCTCCCGTGCTGGGTTTTCCTGCCGTGCCTGCCCTGGCTGCAGCTCCCGCCTCCATCCCAGCTTTCCCCCTCCCTGCCGGAGCGGCCTCGCGTGCCGCCGCTGTTCCGCTGGCCATTTGGCCATTGACCCCGCCCTGGCCGCTACAAACCCTCCCCCCCCCCAGCGCCGGGGTACCCCGTGGTCCCCCTGCCTGTGCAAGTAGCGGCGGTTTTCCGCGCGGCTCTGGCGGTACCGGGTCCTCCCGTGCCTGGGCCGGCTTCTACCACCGGGGCAGCGGGGGTCCCCGGGCTGGCACCGGGTTTCCCTGAAGCTGCAGTGGCTCCCCCGCCGCTGCACGCCGCGGTTCCCCCCTGCCCAGTCCCATGGATCCCCCCCGCCAGGTCTTCCCCCCCCGCCTGGGTCCCGTGGTTGCTCTCTCGGGTCCCACCTCCTCTCCACCCCTCCCCCCCCCGCCCCCGGGAATGCCTGCCCTTGCGCAATTTCTACCTTCCCCTATCCAGACAGTCACAGTTCCCACACTTCCAGCATGGGAACTGGGATTCGCCCTAATCAGGGACTATTCAGACAATGAATCCCAGGATCACTGGGCAAAAGTTCAAACGGAAGCAGCTCTCGATAGTAATTGGGATTTTGCTCAAAAATTACAAATCCTAGCAGCTCTAGTTATATAAAAAAGAGGAAGGAACCCTAATTGGGAATCTATTCCTTATGATGAATTTAAGGAATTATGCAAAGTATCTAAAGACTATCGACAAAAGTTACCATATTTTAAGAATCTACTACAAGTAACTTTCTCAGCTCATGTGCTCGTCTGATAAAATCTTGCATGTGGCCAGAATAGAATAAGCTACGTGAAGATTTATCAAGTCTCTGAGGGTGTCCTGCACTTCTCAGGATGGCTTAAAATAATTTTGCAAGATGGCTCTTCAGGTGTGTTTTGTAAAGTAAATGTTTTAATAAAGACAAAATAACAAACAATACAGAAACAAAAGAAAGGCTGAGCACAGGTGTCAGAGAAGCCCTGACACCTTGCTAACACACCCCAAAAAGCACTTGAACTCCCTTGTGCACCTCCATAAATACTCAATGATTTAGGAGAGACAGTTTGGCTTGTTGCCAATAGAAGCAGCTACAGATGTTGAGAGACATTTCTAAAGCCCAACCAGTGCTCCTGTGCTAGCACTAAGCCAATTACAATGAGAAGGCTATGGAAAATTCTAGTTTAACTTCCTTACATGCTCCAAGGTAAGCTGAAACTCTTTCCCTTATATAGAAACACCTGCTCGCGTGTGGAAGTGCATTTCAACACGTCCCCCATGATCTTCAGCATGTTATGTCCCCCTTCCTATCACCTACAGAGCTTCTTCTGTGGGAATCAATTTGGAAAAAACAACTAAAAGCATTATTAAAAAATTACAAAAGTGAGGATAGCTGAGCTCATTTTACAGTAGAGCACCTGAGTGGAGAAGGGCAATTTGAAAAACCTCAGGAGCAGGCTCAACATCTACCCAGAGCTGTTTTAGAAGACATTAAAAACACTGCTCAAAGTGTTCTGTTCCAAACAAGGGATGGTACTACCCCACAACAAAGTTCTTCTGATACTTGCCAAGGGGCAGATGAAACATTTATCAAATTTATAGATAAAGGATACTATTGATAAACAAGTTGATAGCCCACAGGCTAGAGAGGAACTACTCAACAAGCTACCAGTTTCCAATGCAAATACTGAGTGTAAGAGAATCAGAGCACTGCCCTTAGAACCTGAACCTACCATACAGCAAATGGTAGAAGCCTGTACCTGTCTCACAACCACAGAACATATGGTAGCCTTGGCAGTCAGTAAAGGGGTAGCTGAAGCCTTTGTAGCACAAAATAAACAAAATATGAGATGTTTCAAGTGCAGTGAACTTGGCCACCTCAAGGCTCAAGGTGGAATGTAATAAAGACTTTTCGCAGAAACACCTCTCCACTGATTGTCACTGCTCTGCATGCCTGGACTGTAAAGAACATTTTAAACACTGTCCCCAGTTGCAATATCACCAGCAGGAACAGCATCAACTGTCTCACCAGCAGCAGCAAAAAAACTTCCAGCTGAGTGCAGGACAGCTCTGCACGATGACACCAAATGCCAAGCTGTTTCGTCTCTCTTTTCCCATCATCTCAGAGTATTGAGGTGCCAAGAAATCATTTTTGACGGCACCAATTATGAGAAAGAGAGCAGACTCTCTGAGGCCTACCAACGCGTTCAGGCAGGGACACGGAGAAGGCTGGTAAGCGCCCTTTCGATTGAATTTGACTATGAAGTAATCTACCGAATTCCAGCTGGTAAATATGGACCTCCTGGTGGGCCAAAAGACATTTTAATCATAGGAGATGCTATTAATGGATCAGACAGGTTGCATGTACTTCCAGAAGTACAGACTGTGATGCCAAGGGATCAGGTCACTGTGACTGTAATGTGTATAGACCCAGATTGGCATTTGATTAAGGGCACACCTATTGCCCAAGCTTTTCTTGTACCAATGTGGACTGATGTTTTGCCAGAAAATATGATGGTTTTTGTGGGCAGAGATGTTAGGCCAAGACAGACCTATTATAGAGTATGGCTTGTCTAAGAAAGATATAAAAGTTTCTCTTCCAGGTGTGGCTGACACCGGGTCAGATGTCACCATCATTGCTCACTCCAAGTGGCCACAGGGCTGGGAACTAGTGCCAGCCAATGGAGTCATATCTTGGATTGGAGGAGCTGCCACCTCTATGCAGAGCAAAAGGTCAATTGTAATTGAAGGTCCTGAGGGTCAGATTGCAACAGTAAGACCTTTCATAGTAAAGGCACCTGTCATTTTGTGGGGCAGAGACCTATTGTCACAATGGGGAGCCAGACTAGAAATCCCTTCACCACCATGGGATTTTTAGCTGGGGCCACTGTAGAGTGCCTCACCCCATCACTCATATGGAAATCTGACTATCCAGTTTGGATAGAACAGTGGCCCCTAGTAGAAGTCAAATTAAAGGCGCTTGAATCCCTAGTACAGGAGCAACTATCCAAGGGCCACATGGAACTGTCCTCTAGCCCTTGGAACACCCCTGTCTTTGTCATTCGTGAATGTCTTGGTTTGCAAGACAGGTATCTCTTAGGGAGGGGCGAGGCCTCTCTAGGAATGGGGAATTCCAATCCCTTCCCTCCAAGTTATTATAATTTAGAAGATTAAAGAGGCTTTTCAGTCAGAGCTATGGGGAAAGGAATAACAGTCCATTACTAGTAAGTATAACAAGGCAAACAAACAACAACAACTACAGCATTAATAATAAACAGAACCAGGAACCTCGAGGGGCTTTGTTTCACAAAGCCTGGGGCAGTCTGATCTCTTGGGACCCCGAGAGCACTAAGCCGGAACGGTGGAAACTCCTGGGTTGGTGGCTGGAATGGTGGGGGTCCCCAGCAGGCAAAGGGGGAATGTCCTGGCAGGCAAGGGGGGTGTCCTGGCAAAGTGAGCAGTACTGAAGAAGCCGGGATGGCTGGGCAGGGCTGGCCCAGTTCCAGCAGGGCAGGCGAAGGGGGTTCCGAATTCCTGGGCACATGAGCAGATGAGGAATGGTGGTAAAATTCCCAGGACTGGACCCTCCGTTAACAGTGGACTCCTCACGCAGCAAGCAGCAGCCCGACCGTGCCTCTCTGATGCGGAGAGCAGGAAAAAGAAGCTCAGCTCCCCCCAGCCCTGTCCTTTTCCCTCCCCCTAACTTCATGTGATCATCTTCCTCCCCGCCACATCTTTTTGGGTTAGTCAAGTACCCTCTAAGTATCAGCACTTTGTTTCCTCGTAACTTATGGGGAAAAATTCTTTAAGACAAAAAGGAACAAATCTAATCCCCAACATTATCCGCCCCGAATTTTTTCCCATACCAACATATATTGAATTTAAACCTTTAAATAATATACATATATACATGTGGATATGGATACAGACAGTCACAGTGCTCACCGTAAAATGAGTTCCCTTTGAGGTATGCAGCGGGTCTCTCCATCCTTTTGCATCACTCACCATGTGTAGCCAGGTCCCTGAGCAAAAACACAAAAACAACCCCATGGGTGGGATTGTCTTTGCTGGAGGCAGAATTAATCCAAACAGTTTTTCCCAGCATACCTCTCATGTGTACTACTGGAACCTTATCTCCATCTCTTGTTCTCAGGGGCTCAGATTGGGCGGGACCTGCTCAGTAGGTGGAACCTCGAGTGTTCACTAACCAGGTGGCTTTTGCAAAATTAATCTCCTAGTTCTTGAAAGTCCCCCCACCCATTGCTTTTAAGGTGGTTTTAGGCAGGCCATTGCACTTTCTCGGCTGCTGGCACATGATAAGGAATATGGTACACCCATTCAATGCCATGTTCTCTAGCTGTAGTGGTTTCACGTTCACTAAATTTTGGTCTTGGTACTTACTCTTTTTGTGGGAGAGAGACTAGGAGAAAAACAAAGCAGGCTTAACTTTAAAATTAACAAATAATTTTATTAACATACACTAAAAGAATAGAAAAAAAGAAAGTTGGAAAAAAACCTTAAAATGGAATGAAACTTCAAAAACACTCTTCCCTCCCCTTACATACTGTTCACTTTCTTACAAAACAACATAAAGAGACAAAACTTGTAATTTTCAGTCAGTTTCACTATCTGACAATAGTCTTTCATCAATTCTTTAGGGGAAGAGTATCTTTTAGAGTCATGGATCCCACAGACAACTTAGAACAGTTCTCTTGTGGGTTTTAAACTGTCACAAAAACAACCGCCCGGAGAAACCTGCCTTTGTGACCCTCCCAGGAGCAGTTTCCCAAGCTGCTTATGGGTCATGGGTCTTAGACTTTTGCATACTGGGGTGGTACCTTTGAATAACTCTAAAGCAAAGGATTCTTCATCTCAAGGTACAGAGATAGCTTCTCACTTCTTCACTGGCACAGGGGGCTTCTCATTTTTATCTCTTTTCAAGCATCTTATAGGATATTACTTAGTTCATCACAAACACCTTTGCTCAAATTCACACAAATTAAAACAATCATCTCCCCAAATGCATATCTTTCCCATGATTTAAAGGAATGATCTAAATACAGAGTTCATTTCCATGGCTCAAGTAAGAATAGAACAACTAACTCTTCAACCCTCTGCCCCAATAGTCTTTTCATTCTTGCTCTACTGACTTCATGCTGTTTTTTTCTTTATGTTCACTTTGTCCTTTCTTACTGTCTCAGAGAAGGGCTGAGCTCTGGAAGCTTCATGTTACTAAGAAAGAGTTAAATCTGCTCGGAGTCTTTGTCTCTCCCTCTGTAGCTTGTGGTATTAGATGTTCAAGACCACGCTGATGAGGAAGGAAGAACTCACAGAAACATCAGAGATCGGAGCACTCAGGCAGTCCAGAATCACAAAAAACAAGGCAGGATCATAAATGCCTTCTCAGCCCACCCCTCGGTGTAAATTGGGGTGGCTTTGGCCCAAATGGTGCCCATAGCTCTTATCAGGGGCCCAGCAGAGATTTCTCACTGCTCCAGAGAAGTCTGAAGAAAGTAGTTGTTGCACAACAGCAAACTCCCCTTCTCCCCGCCCTTCACCTGGGAGCCGGTAGAATCTAGCTAGGCCTCAGGCCAGCTCCCCCCTCCAAAAGGGGGGAGCAGCAGGCCCAACTCAATGCTGCCTGTCTCTCTCTGGCCAAAGGAAAGAAGAAAAAGGACCCACCTACAGGAAATCAAGGGGTTTTATATGGTACTTCCCAAAGCTGTAGCTAACAATTTCAGTGGTCAAAACAGATGCCAAAATTCTAACAAACTCTCGGATAGGTCCCTGTCTCTTCTAAAGCAATTCCCAGGTCCTGACCTGGAGAATTATTCTACATTCTTCAATAACTAAAAAACTAAACTGTACTAACCCATGACACTAGCCCAGGTGTTTATAAGGCTATTCTTAAAATGTGTCCCATTGTCAGACTCAATCGTCTCAAGGGTGCCATGTCTCTACAGGATTTAGTTTTTAAGGCCAAGGATGGTATTCCGGGCAGTAGTGTGAGGTACAGGGTAGGTCTCCACCTATCCGTGGTGGCTTCCACCATGGTCAGCACATAGCGCTTGCCTTGGCAGGTTTGGGGAAGGGTGATGTAGTCAAACTGCCAGGCTTCCCCATACTTATACTTGGACTACTGCCCGCCATACCATAGGGGCTTCACCCGCTTGGCCTGCTTGATTGCCACACACGTCTCACAGTCATGGATAACCTGAGGAATACTGTCCATGGTTAGATCCACCCCTCAGTCTCGTGCCCACTTATAGGTGGCATCTCTGCACTGAAGACTTGAGGCATCATGGGCCCATCGAGCTAGGAACAACTCTCCCTTGTGTTGCCAATCAAAGTCTGTCTTTGACACCTCTATCTTTGCAGCTTGATCTACCTGCTCGTTGTTTTGGTGCTCCTCATTAGGCCGACTCTTGGGGACATGGGCATCTACATAACGGAGTTTGACAGGTAGCTTCTCTACCTGAGTGGCAATGTCTTTCCACTCATCTGCAGCCCAGACTGGCTTTCCCTTATGCTGCCAGTTGGCCTTTTTCTATTTCTCTAGCTATCCCTACAGAGCATTGGCCACTATCCATGAATCAGTGTAGAGGTAGAGCTTTGGCTACTTCTCTCTGTCAGCAATGTCTAGAGATAGTTGAACAGCTTTGAGTTCAGCACGTTGGCTTGTGTTGAGGGTTAAGTCTCCTGTAGAATTTCCCCCCCCCCAAGTTGCTAGGAGACTAAATGCTGAGTACTTAACCTGGACAAAAAGAAGCTGATAACTTAGTTTGGGGGAGGGAAACAAAAAAAGCTCCGGGAGAGAGAGCTGAGGGTGGGGGTCGGGCGTCTCTCGTCTTCTGGGGAGCAGGGATCAGAAGTTGCTGGCTGCTGGAGTCCACGGTTAACTAAGGAGTCTGGTCCTGGGAATTCTACCATCTGTTGGAGTATCCAGGAATTCGGAGTTTCTTCGCTGTCCTGCTGGATTTTGGGTGAGCCCGGGTCCCGCCGCTGCGGCTTCTCCAGCACTGCCACCTCTGCCTGCCGAGGACACCCCCTGCCTGCGGAGGACAGTCCACTGCTTCCAGCTTCCAGCCATCATCGCCGGAGCTTCCACCGTTTGCCCTCGGGGTTCTTGGTTCTGTTCTACTATTGTTATAATTGCTGTTGTTGTTTGTCTGTCCTGTTATATTTACTAGTAAAGGACTGTTATTCCTTTTCCCCATAGCTCTGACTGAATTTTTTTTTTTTTAATCTTCCAAATTATAATAACACGGAGGGGAGGATTTGAACTCCTCATTTCCTAGAGAGGCCTGCCTCTCCATAGCAGACACCTGTCTTTTCAAACCAAGACAGAATTTGTTGCCCAACGTGGGGCATTGAGAGAAAAGGAATAACAGTTCTTAAGTGCCTACATTGTTGTGTACTTGATATCATGTGGTCTGGCTTAACCTGGTTTGGGTGGCATGTGGTGGTGACCGTATTTCTCCCATTTGCGGGCCCTTTTCTAAACATGGGCCCTGTAACTAAGGTTACTGTGGCTGTCATCCATTTTGCTATATGGGTTAACCAAGTGAGGAAAACGTGGATTTTTAATTTCGCCTGGAAGGCAGGCACATGGATTCAGGGCTGTCATACACTAACTGTGTGTTTTTGGGGTTACTTTAACAATGGTACCTACTGTGAAGAAATGACACCGGGGGAAATTTTTTCACAACCCTTCACCCAGCTCTTTGGGCCTACCCCACCAGTCTTTGAAGGTTTCAAATCTCTGAATGTTAATGACATCATACAGTGGCTGGTGTTGCTGGTATGCCTGTTCTGTTTAGCATTTAGAGATAAGGGGAGACTGACCTGGATAACCACCCTGATACCTACCATAGAGAATAAGGATACTGCCCCACAGCCTGACTCTGCCCCACAGCCTGAGCCCGTCCCACAGCCTGACCCTGCCCCACAGCCTGACCCCGTCCCACAGCCTGCCTCAGGAATAAACCACCCAGATTTGGCGAAGGAGATAGGTGAGACGCTGAGGGAGTACCTTTCCCCTGTAGTAGCCTCATTAGTCCCAGCTGGTGGGAAACATTCCCCTGCCCCGACAAAAGAGAATCTGATGGTGCAGCAGTGGAACCCACAGACGTTACAACCGTCCAGGTTCCAGCTGAACCACAGGGGCAGCCACAGCCAGCAGCAGTGGCCCCTGTGGAAACAAAGAAGTATAAGGTGAAATCAGAGCACCCAGGCAACAAGGATAAGAAAGGAGGGCCCTCACAACCCACAGGGGAGTCAGAGGTTGAGATCATCACTGAGTCCCTGACATATGAAAGTCTCCGTAATCTGCAAAAAGATACTGCAAGACAGGGACGTGAGGCTTATACAGCCTGGTTACTTCGGGTCTGGGACCTTATAGGTACAGGTGTGCAACTAGATAGTGCTGAGGCAAGGAATTTGGGACCCTTGACCCAGGACTCAGGTGTGAATGAGGTATTTGTAAGGGAGTCAGGGCCCCTTTCCCTTTGGGAGCGGCTTTTAATGAGTGTACGGGAGAGGTTTGTCCACAGAGACAGAATGCAGGAGCACCATCATAGATTGTGCTGGAAGACCCTTGAGGAAGGGATCCAACACCTGAGAGAAGTGGCAGTATTGGAGGTACTCTTTGGGAGGGGTGGACAGCATGATAATGACCCCGACAAAGTCAGGTGCACAGGGCAAATGCTGTGGAATCTGGCAACTCTAGGACCATCTCAATATGCCACATTCATTGCAACCTTTAATGCCGATAACAACCGAGAGACAGTGGGTTCTGTAGCCAAGAAGCTTAGAAATTACGAGAGTATAATCAGTGGCCCAATGCAGGCTCAGGTCTCTGACGTGGCTAAGGAACTCAGGGAGAAGATGGAGGAGGTGACAGAGGAAATAAGGGAGGTGAGGGAGGAGATGAGGAGGAACAGTTCCCATGTGGCACTGGTGCGAGTTACAGGCCCCAGAGTCAGAGCTCAGCAGCCCCCAGCTAGAGAGAGAGGGTACACCCCACGAGCTGACCTGTGGTACTTTCTGCGTAACCATGGGGAAGACATGGGAAGGTGGGATGGGAAACCCACTTCTGCCCTGGCAGCATGGGTGCGTGAGCTCAAGGAGAGAAACACTAACCGAGGGGGTCCCACTAAGATGAAGGTAGCCTCAGCATCCCATGACCAAGCTGCCAGGTATTATAGAAGTGAGGATGAAATGTCAGATCCCTGTGAAGGAACCTCTACCATGTATGCCCAGGAAGGGAATAATGACGGGTGCTAGAGGGGCCCTGCCTCTAGCCAGGGAGAGGCACGGGAAAACCGGGTCTATTGGACAGTGTGGATACGATGGCCTGGCACATCAGAGCCACAAAAATATGAAGCTTTAGTTGATACTGGTTCTCAGTATACCCTGATACCATCGGAATATGTGGGGACAGAACCTATTTCCATTGCCGGGGTGACAGGGGGATCCCAGGAATTGACTCTGTTGGAAGCCGAGGTGAGCCTGACTGGGAAGGAGTGGCAGAAACATCCAATTGTGACTGGCTCAGGGGCCCCGTGTATTTTGGGCATAGACTTCCTCCGGAATGGTTATTACAAAGACTCTAAAGGACTCAGGTGGGCTTTGGAATAGCAGCTGTGGAGGCAGAGGGCATTAAGAAATTGAATGGCTTGCCTGGACTGTTCGAGAACCCATCTGCAGTAGGACTTCTAAATGTAGAAGAGCAACGAGTTCCAGTTGCCACCTCAACGGTGCACCGCCGACAGTATTGGACAAATCGAGATGCCGTGATCCCCATCCACAAGATGATTCGGGAGCTGGAGAGCCAAGGGGTGGTCAGCAAAACCCACTCACCCTTCAACAGCCCCATCTGGCCTGTGCGCAAGTCTGACAGAGAATGAAGATTGACTGTGGACTATCGTGCCTTGAACGAAGTGACTCCACCATTGAGCGCTGCTGTGCCGGACATGCTGGAACTCCAGTACGAGCTGGAGTCCAAGGCAGCAAAATGGTATGCCACAATTGACATTGCTAATGCATTTTTCTCCATTCCTCTGGCTGCAGAATGCAGGCCTCAGTTTGCTTTCACCTGGAGGGGCGTGCTGTACATGTGGAACCGACTGCCCCAGGGGTGGAAACACAGCCCCACCATCTGCCATGGACTGATCCAGGCTGCACTGGAAAAGGGTGAGGCTCCAGAGCATCTACAGTATATCGATGACATCATTGTGTGGGGAAACACAGCAATGGAAGTGTTTGAGAAAGGAGAGATCATCCAAATTCTCCTGAAAGCTGGTTTTGCCATCAAGCAGAGCAAGGTCAAGGGACCTGCCCGAGAGATCCAGTTCCTGGGAGTAAAGTGGCAAGATGGACGGCATCAGATTCCCACTGAGGTCATCAATAAGATCACTGCAATGTCCCCACCAACCAACAAAAAGGAAACACAAGCTTTCCTAGGTGCCATAGGATTCTGGAGAATGCACATTCCTGAGTACAGCCAGATTGTGAGCCCTCTCTACCTGGTCACCCGCAAGAAAAACTATTTCCACTGGGGCCCTGAACAGCAACAAGCCTTTGCCCAGATCAAGCAGGAGATCGCTCATGCAGTGCTCATGCTGGGGTGGATGGCTTCCAGCCATCATCGCCGGAGCTTCCACCGTTTGCCCTCGGGGTTCTTGGTTCTGTTCTACTATTGTTATAATTGCTGTTGTTGTTTGTCTGTCCTGTTATATTTACTAGTAAAGGACTGTTATTCCTTTTCCCCATAGCTCTGACTGAAAAGTTTTGTTGGTTTTTTTTTTAATCTTCCAAATTATAATAACACAGAGGGGAGGATTCAAATTCCTCATTTCCTAGAGAGGCCTGCCTCTCCATAGCAGACACCTGTCTTTTCAAACCAAGACAGCTTGACCTACTTTTTCCTTCAGTGGCTTGTGCAACTTGTCGTGTGGGCCTCTACACGGTTGCTTTCTACTTCCGGTTCATCCTTATGATGCGGCAGGAACCATCAGTGAAAAGAGCATAGCATGTTTCTTCTGCTGGCAGTTGGTTGCATGTTGGAGCTTCTTCAGCACGTGTCACTTGATCCTGGTTTTTTTAATCCGTGAGACCAAAGTTTTCTCTTTCAGGCCAGTTTGTAATTATCTCCAAAATCCCAGGGCGATTTGGGTTTCTAACACGGGCCCGCTGAGTGATGAGGGCAATCCATTTGCGTCATGTGGTGTCAGTGGCATGATGGGTGGAGGGAACCTTTCCTTTAAACGTCCACCCCAGCACCGGTAGTCGGGGTTCTAGGGAGAGTTGTGCTTCTGTGCCAATCACCTCTGAGACAGCTTGAACTCCTTCATATGCGGCCAAGATTTCTTTTTCTGTTGGAGGGTAGTTGGCTTCAGACCCTCTGTAGCTTCAGCTCTCCAATCTTAATGGTCGGCCCTGAGTCTCCCCAGGCACTTTCTGCCAAAGGCTCCAGGACAGGCCATTGTTCCCGGCTGCAAAGTAGAGCACGCTCTTCACCTCTGGTCCTGCCTTGACTGGGCCAAGGACTACCGCATGAGCGATCTCCTGCTTGATCTGGGCAAAGGCTTGTTGCTGTTCAGGGCCCCAGTGGAAATAGTTTTTCTTGCAGGTGACCAGGTAGAGAGGGCTCACAATCTGGCTGTACTCAGGAATGTGCATCCTCCAGAGACTTAAGGTGCCTAGGAAAGCTTGTGTTTCCTTCTTGTTGGTTGGTGGAGACATTGCAGTGATCTTATTGATGACCTCAGTGGGAATCTGATGCCGTCCATCTTGCCACTTTAATCTCAGGAACTGGATCTCTCAGCCAGGTCCTTTGACTTTGCTCTTCTTGGCAAAACCAGCTTTCAGGAGAATTTGGATGATCTCTCCTTTCTCAAACACTTCCATTGCTGTGTTTCCCCACACAATGATGTCACTGTAGATGTTCTGGAGCCTCACCCTTTTCTAGTGGAGCCTGGATCAGTCCATGGCAGATGGTGGGGCTGTGCTTCCACCCCTGGGGCAGTCGGTTCCACATGTACAGCACGCCCCTCCAGGTGAAAGCAAACTGAGGCCTGCATTCTGCAGCCAGAGGAATGGAGAAAAATGCATTAGCAATGCCAATTGTGGCATACCATTTTGCTGCCTTGGACTCCAGCTCGTACTGGAGTTCCAGCATGTCCAGCACAGCAGCGCTCAATGGTGGAGTCACTTCGTTCAAGGCACGATAGTCCACAGTCAATCTTCATTCTCTGTCAGACTGGCGCACAGGCCAGATGGGGCTGTTGAAGGGTGAGTGGGTTTTGCTGACCACCCCTTGGCTCTCCAGCTCCCGAATCATCTTGTGGATGGGGATCACGGCATCTCAATTTGTCCGATACTTTCGGTGGTGCACCATTGAGGTGGCAACTGGAACTTGTTGCTCTTCTACCTTTAGAAGTCCTACTGCAGATGGGTTCTCGAACAGTCCAGGCAAGCCATTCAATTTCTTAATGCTCTCTGCCTCCACAGCTGCTATTCCAAAGCCCACCTGAGTCCTTTAGAGTCTTTGTAATAACCATTCCGGAGGAAGTCTATGCCCAAAATACACGGGGCCCCTGAGCCAGTCACAATTGGATGTTTCTGCCACTCCTTCCTGGTCAGGCTCACCTCATCTTTCAACAGAGTCAGTTGCTGTGATCCCCCCGTCACCCCGGCAATGGAAATAGGTTCTGTCCCCACATATTCCGATGGTATCAGAGTACACTGCGAACTAGTATTAACCAAAGCTTCATATTTTTGTGGCTCTGATGTGCCAGGCCATCTGATCCACACCGTCCAAAAGACTCGGTTTTCCTGTACCTCTCCCTGGCTAGAGGCAGGGCCCCTCTAGCACCCGTCATTATTCCCTTCCTGGGCATACATGGTAGAGGTTCCTTCACAGGGATCTGACATTTCATCCTCACTTCTATAATACCTGGCAGCTTGGTCATGGGATGCTGAGGCTACCTTCATCTTAGTGGGACCCCCTCGGTTAGTGTTTCTCTCCTTGAGCTCACGCACCTGTGCTGCCTGGGCAGAAGTGGGTTTCCCATCCCACCTTCCCATGTCTTCCCCATGGTCACGCAGAAAGAACCACAGGTCAGTTCATGGGGTGTACCCTCTTTCTCTAGCTAGGGGACGTTGAGCTCTGACTCTGGGGCCTGTAACTCGCAGCAGTGCCACATCGGAATTGTTCCTCCTCATCTCCTCCCTCACCTCCCTTATCTGCTCTCTGAGTTCCTTAACCAAGGCAGAGACCTGAGCCTGCATTGGGCCACTGATCATACTCTCGTAATTCCTGAGCTTGTTGGCGACAGAACCCACTGTCTCTCGGTTGTTATCGGCATTAAAGGTTGCAATGAATGTGGCATATTGAGATGGTCCTAGAGTTGCCAGATTCCACAGCATTTGCCCTGTGCACCTGACTTTGTCGGGGTCATTATCATGCTGTCCACCCCTCCCAAAGAGTACCTCCAATACTGCCACTTGTCTCAGCTTCAAGGGTCTTCCAGCACATTCTATGATGGTGCTCCTGCATTCTGTCTCTGTGGACAAACCTCTCCCGTACACTCATTAAAAGCCGCTCCCAAAGGGAAAGGGGCCCTGACTCCCTTACAAATACCTCATTCACACCTGAGTCCTGGGTCAAGGGTCCCAAATTCCTTGCCTCAGCACTATCTAGTTGCACACCTGTACCTATAAGGTCCCAGACCCGAAGTAACCAGGCTGTATAAGCCTCACGTCCCTGTCTTGCAGTATCTTTTTGCAGATTACGCAGACTTTCATATGTCAGGGACTCAGTGATGATCTCAACCTCTGACTCCCCTGTGGGTTGTGAGGGCCCTCCTTTCTTATCCTTGTTGCCTGGGTGCTCTGATTTCACCTTATACTTCTTTGTTTCCACAGGGGCCACTGCTGCTGGCTGTGGCTGCCCCTGTGGTTCAGCTGGAACCTGGACGGTTGTAACGTCTGTGGGTTCCACTGCTGCACCATCAGACTCTCCTTTGTCGGGGCTGGGGGAGGGTTTCCCACCAGCTGGGACTAATGAGGCTACTACAGGGGAAAGGTACTCCCTCAGCATCTCACCTATCTCCTTCGCCAAATCTGGGTGGTTTATTCCTGAGGCAGGCTGTGGGACGGGGTCAGGCTGTGGGGCAGGGTCAGGCTGTGGGACGGGCTCAGGCTGTGGGGCAGAGTCAGGCTGTGGGGCAGTATCCTTATTCTCTATGGTAGGTATCAGGGTGGTTATCCAGGTCAGTCTCCCCTTATCTCTAAATGCTAAACAGAACAGGCATACCAGCAACACCAGCCACTGTATGATGTCATTAACATTCAGAGATTTGAACCCTTCAAAGACTGGTGGGGTAGGCCCAAAGAGCTGGGTGAAGGGTTGTGAAAAAATTTCCCCCGGTGTCATTTCTTCACAGTAGGTACCATTGTTAAAGTAACCCCAAAAACACACAGTTAGTGTATGACAGCCCTGAATCCATGTGCCTGCCTTCTAGGCGAAATTAAAAATCCACGTTTTCCTCACTTGGTTAACCCATATAGCAAACTGGATGACAGCCACAGTAGCCTTAGTTACCGGGCCCATGTTTACGTAAGGGCCCGCAAATGGGGGAAATACAGCCACCTCCACATGCCACCCGAACCAGGGTAAGCCAGACCACATGATATCAAGTACACAAGAATGCAGGCACTTAAGAACGGTTATTCCTTTTTCTCTCAATGTCTCACACTTGGGTGCCAAAATCTGTGTCTCGGTTTGAAAGACAGGTATCTCTTAGGGAGGGGCGGGGCCTCTCTAGGAATGGGGAATTCCAATCCCTTCCCTCCAAGTTATTATAATTTAGAAGATTAAAGAGGCTTTTCAGTCAGAGCTATGGGGAAAGGAATAACAGTTCTTTACTAGTAAGTATAACAAGGCAAACAAACAACAACTACAGCATTAATAATAAACAGGACCAGGAACCTCGAGGAGCTTTGTTTCACAAAGCCTGGGGCAGTCTGATCTCTTAGGACCCCGAGAGTACCAGGCTGGAATGGTGGAAACTCCTGGGCTGGTGGCTGGAACGGCAGGGGTCCCCAGCAGGCAAAGGGGAAATGTTCCGGCAGGCAAGGGGGGTGTCTCGGCAAAGTGAGCAGTACTGAAGAAGCCGGGACAGCTGGGCAGGGCTGGCCCAGCTCCAGCAGGGCAGGAGAAGGGGCCTCCGAATTCCTGGACACACGAGCAGACGATGGATGGTGATAGAATTCCCAGGACCGGACACTCCATTAACAGTGGACTCCTCCCACAGCAAGCAGCAGCCCAACCATCCTCTCTGATGCCGAGAGCAGGAAGAGAGCGCTCAGCTCCCCCAGCTCTGTCTTTTTCCCTCCCCCAAACTTATGTGATCTTCCTCCTCCCGTTGGCCACTTCTTTTGTGTGGGTCAAGCACCCTCTAAGCATCAGTATTTAGTCTCTTAGCAACTTATGGTGGAAAAAATCTTTAAGACAAAAAGGAACAAGTCTAATCCCCAACAGTAAACCAGGCAAAGACAAGTGAAGGCTCCTACAAGAGCTCAGAAAGGTCAATGAGGTCCTGGAGGACATGGGCTCTGTCCAGCCTGGCCTGCCCTCACCTTCAATGCTCCCAAGAGATTGGAAATTGGTTGTCATTGATATTAATGATTGTTTTTAACATCCCCCTCCACCCTAGAGATGCCCCAAGATTTGCATTTTCAGTGCCATCAATTAACAGACAAGTCCCTCTAAAAAGGTATCAATGGCAAGTCCTTCCCCAAGTGTTAAAATGGTCTCCTGCTATTTGCCAAATGTATGTTGCTCGCATTGTCTCCCCCATTCGAGGAAAATTTCCTGATGCTATAATTTTCCACTATATGGATATCCTAATTTGCACTGAGACTGACTATTATCTAGATACTGTTCTTGAATAGACTATCCAGGACATCGAAGGAGCAGGATTTGAAATTACTATGGAGAAGATTCAGCGCACCTGCCCTTGGACCTACCTTGGACTCCAGATTGGCGAGTGGACAATCGTACCCCAGCAGCTCACCATCAAGGACAATCCAAGGACCCTGAGACACCTCCACCAGCTCTATGGCACCATAAGCTGGGTTTGTACCCTGCTAGGGATCACAACAGAGGACCTCACACCCCTTTTCAACCTCCTGAGAGGCTCTGATGACCTCAACTCCTCACGAACCATCACACTGGAGGCCCAGGAAGTGATCCGAAAGGTATCGGAGGCGCTGTCCACGAGACAAGCCCACCCCACTGATCCTGCCCTGCCTTTCCAATTTGTCATTTTGGGTAAGTCACTCAGGTTTCATGGGCTCATTTTTCAGAGGGACCCCACTCTGAAAGATCAGGTCTTGATCATAGAGTAGGTGTTCCAATCACACAAACCAAATAAGACCATCACAACACCCCAGGAGCTGATGGCTCAGCTTATCATAAAGGCCAGAGCTTGCCTCAGGACTCTAGTGGGGTGTGAATTCACATGCATATATCTTCCAGTGACATTAAACAGTCTAGAACCTTTGCTCCAAACCAATGAACACCTCCAGTTCGCCCTTGACAACTACCCAGGTCAAATCTCCATCTACCTACCAAAGCATAAACTATTTAAGGTTTGTTTTAATTTGGTCCCAAACTCATTGAAAAGTAGAACTCCTCTAAAGGCATTGACTGTATTTACTGATGGTTCAGGGGAATCCCACAAGTCAGTTATGACTTGGAAAAATCCTGACACTCAAGAGTGTGAGTCTGATGTTCAGATTGTTCAAGGATCCCTGCAAATTGCAAAATTGGCAGCTGTTGTCAGAGCCTTTAAGAAGTGCAAACAACCCTTACATTTAGTTACTGATTCAGACTATGTTGCCAGGATTGCTAAGAGAGCAGAACATTCCTTATTAAAGGAAGTGTCAAATCCAGATTTATACAGTTTGCTATCAAAGTTAGTATACCTCCTCTCTCACCGAGAGCAACCATATCACACCATTCATGTGAGATCACACACTGACCTCCCTGGACCCATTGCAGAAGGCAACTGGAGAGCTGATATTTTAGCCATAGCAGTGCAAACTACCCTACCAGACATCTTTAATCAGGCTAAATTGACCCATCAGTTTTTTTCACCAAAATGTACCAGCCCTTGTCCATATATTTAAAATCACAAGAAAACAGGCAAGAGCAATTGTGGGTTCCTGCCCCAATTGCCAGGATTTTGCCTTACCCTCCATGGGGGCTGAGGTTAACCCCCGAGGACTTGAAAGTTTACAGTTGTGGCAGACAGATATCACACACTATGCACCCTTTGGAAGACAAAAATACATTCATGCATCCATAGATACATTCTCTGGGGCTATATTTGCATCAGCCCACTCAGAAGAAAAGACAAAAATGTCATCTGACACTTCCTTCTAGTGTTTTCCACCCTGAGCATTCCTCAAGCAATCAAAACAGACAATGGTCCTGCTTATGGCTCCAAAATTCTCAAACTTCTTAAGTCAGTGGGGGGTGAAACACAACACTGGCATATCCCACTCCCCAACAGGACAATCCATTGTAGAAAGGGCTCACCGCACTCTCAAGAGAGTCCTTGATCAGCAGTGTGGGGGAGTTGAAATGCAATTGAATGTGGAAAGATTATGTAAGGTTTTTTATGTCATCAATTTTCTTAATAATTCATTTATGGAGTCAACCCCCCCCCCTCCCCCCCATTGTCAGGCACTTCTCCAACACAAGCAGAGCTCGGCTCTCAGAGAACCCCCCTGTGCTGATCAAAGACCCTGAATCCAAGCAAATAATGGGTCCATTTCAATTAATAACTTGGGGGAGAGGCTATGCTTGCGTATCTACAGAATCTGGCCCAAGATGGATTCCAGGCAGGAATGTCAAGCTGTACATTGAACTGCTAAAGGCAGCATCCAGAGACATTTCTCCTGAACCTCAGAGACAGCAAAGAGATCAAGCTTGGGTAGCGTGGAGGAGAAGAAGGAAAAGGATTGCAAACACAGATGTTTGTCACAAAAGAAGATGACCCTCCAGTACTTCAGAAGATTATAAGACTGTTGAATTTCATTCACCAATTGTTTTGCACTGTTACCCCTCTTTGGTTGGTCTTACTGCTACCTCTCTTTAGTTTGTTGCACTGTTATCCCCTCTTGTTTTCCCACACCTTTTCTACTCAGTATAAACTGAGGGGTTAGGATGGGAAGATATGAGGGGCTGTTAAAATTATACAAGTCTAAAAATTCATGTTTTCAAACTCACAGATCAACTCATCATCCCCAAGTATCCTGTCATGCCTCCAGTGGCAGGGAATCCCCAACTACTCCAAATAGGATTTTGGATGCTCCTAACCTTTCCATCAGCTAGTGCGTGGATTGTCCCTTAGTCCAACCAGAACATCTGGGTCACACTAGCCAAGACTTTACAACAAGACAATCTATGCCTGTCCACGGGCAGCATGGACAACCTGCTGTCGACGTGCCTGGTAGGGGTTCCCTTAGCAGCAAATGGATACCCATACGCAGATAAGAAACCAAAGCTGGTAGACACTTAGGACGAATGGACCAAGACCCTACCACAAGCACTGGAAGAACCCCAAGAATTAGAGCTGTTAGGGTCCTCTAAAGATCATTACTGCATTTAATTTCAATATCAACCTCCCAACGAACTCTTGACCTGCCTTGAACTTATTAGGTCTGCCCATAGGAAAGATGTCATCCCATTTAACAAAAATTATACCCCCCCCTAAACTGGTGCAATTACACCAGCCCTAAACTTTCTTCGTCCTCACTCCATCCCAAAGTGCTGCCTCAGGGAGTGTTTCTTATCTGTGGAGACCGAGTATGGGCCAAGATCCCCTCACGCCTACAAGAGGGTCCTTGTAGCCTTGGCCAGCTTACTACCCTTACTCCAAACATAACTTTACTTCAGAATTGGAAACAAAAAGGGAAATTGGCATGCCAAAAGAGATAATATACTGAATTTGATGAAAATTGCCATAGCCAAGTTTATAATTGGAATAAAGGAAAGAGAGTCATGGTCTCACTATTTTTACCTTGAGGGGCTGCAGCTAAGGCTCTCGGTGAACTTTCTCACCTGGAGTGTTGGCTTAGTAAGCAGACAAACGCTACCTCCACTGCACTCAGGGACTTGCTTAGTGACACTAAGATTACCAGGCATGCAACACTGCAAAATCAAGCAGCAATAGACTTTTTGCTACTTGCCCATGGGCATGGCTGCCAGGACTTTGTAGGGATATGCTGCTTCAACCTTTCTTCACACTCAGAATCTATCCACACAAACATCCAGAAGCTGAGGGAGCAAGTGAAGGAATTAAAGGTTGAGAACTCAGATTGGATCAATGAACTTTTCGGACAATGGGAATTAACAGTGTGATATATGTTTTGAAATAAATTTGTGTTTCAAGTGTGTTATATGTTATAACCTAAAAACTGTGTTACAAGCTAGGGTTTCCAAAAACTGTGGGGACATTTCTGGCTGCAGAAATTAATTTGCAACTGTAGGGATTCCAGACAATTGTAGGGCAAGTCCAAATTAACAACAGAAAAGGATTGGCGGGACAGGAGATGCCTCATCCATCAAGGGAGGGTCCGCTGCCTTCTCCAGTGATTAACACATGATATAGATCCAGAAGTGGGAAACCCGGAGATGTCGCTATCAGCATCCCAATGCCGATTTCTAGGAACCCAATTCAAGAGCTCGATTCTGCCGGGAAAAGCATTCAAAGCCAAGCGGCAAGAGAAAGAAAATACATGAATATGCGCAGCAGATACAAACTAACAATAAAATTGCCTCAGGGAAGAAAAACTGTATAAAAACTGCTCACTGAACCTAGGAGATCCTGAACGGGGAGGATAGGTTCATTTGTGGCCGTCCCTGCATTCACCCAACTTCAATAACCCAGGATCGAGGTTGTCTCTTTTATTGTGGTTGTCTCAGATTGTTTTTAAATGGTGAAATAAAATTACTTTATATTAAATTGGCTATGTATCCTCTAGAACAACAGGATGGGTTTCATGCTTTGTTAAAGGGATTTTTTGGATTGTAATCATTGTTTTTATAATTTTGCTTATGTTTCCCTGCTTAGTTAAGTGTCTGCAGAAATCCATTGGGGAAGTCTTCATAGTAAGAAAAATCAGGGGAGTTGTGGAGTCCCTCAAACCTCTCAGGGGAATTCCCAGGGTCCTGCCCTGGAAAGATCTACCATAGGGTCTACCCTGCCTAGGCTGAAAGAAAGACCTTCCCCATAGTGCCTTGCAAATACTGTGTGGTCTGCCCCAGTCTTGTTCCCTCCTGATGCCTCTGGTTCTTGTGGTTTCTTCTTTCCCTGCTTCCCCATTGGTTGTGGTATCCCTGGTGGCTGGCCTCATCCTCCCTATAGGTCATTGACCTTTGCCCTGCCCTTTGTACCACCCCCGTGCCCTCAGACCATTGGTTCCTGACGCCTATTTAGGCCTTTGCACACCACATGGCAAGGTCTTTGTTCCTGATTTCCCTTCAACATGTTGGAATAAACCTTGCTGGAACTGATCGTACAATGGCCCTTCTTGCCTCTCTTTGCTGAGCTGACCGTGGCATATGTGATGTGTGAGCTTGACTGCTTTGCCTGAATTCCCCTCAAGCAGCTTTTCCACAGGAGATGCTTATTGGGAAATAGGTAGCAGCACACCATCTAAAATCACACTGCTACAATAAGCCATGCAGAACTTGTAATTATCAAAACTTGGAGTACAGAAGAGGTATAAATCATGACAGTAATGCTTTCCGGCTGCCAATTAAAAATGGGAATTTAGGCTGCCTGAGCGTGGAGGGTTTAGGTTGAGAAGTTTCTGTTTCTGTGTCTTGCAGAAGAGTTAATGAAGAAAGTGCTTGCTCATAACTTCTCATTAAGCAACAACTGGATTTATGAAATACTGGCACTAGTGGAATAATTAGGAGTTTTCTATTACTGATGAGTTGGACTCTTAAAGAGGGATGTGTTATCTCAAAGAGTGCCAATCTTGAAGCCTGTGCTGGTGCTCCATGCAGCAGCTAGAAGTGTGCCTGGAGCATGTGGAGCCTGCCGGGGTTGTGCAGGTTGCTGGGAAGAGGAGCACATCCTGAGGCTGTGATCCAGTAGGGGTTGTGGGATCAGGCTGGCTGGGACAAAGTGTGGGACAGGATCTAAATCAGCGCTCCCCCCCTCCTCGGTGTTGGGGGTAAGGTTTGGTATTGTTTTTTTCCCTATAGAATTTCTCCCCCATAAGTTGCTAAGAGACTAAATACTGATGCTTAGAGGGTGCTTGACCCACACAAAAGAAGTGGCCAACGGGAGGAGGAAGATCACATAAGTTTGGGGGAGGGAAAAAGACAGAGCTGGGGGAGCTGAGCGCTCTCTTCCTGCTCTCGGCATCAGAGAGGATGGTTGGGCTGCTGCTTGCTGTGGGAGGAGTCCACTGTTAATGGAGTGTCCGGTCCTGGGAATTCTATCACCATCCATCGTCTGCTCGTGTGTCCAGGAATTCGGAGGCCCCTTCTCCTGCCCTGCTGGAGCTGGGCCAGCCCTGCCCAGCTGTCCCGGCTTCTTCAGTACTGCTCACTTTGCCGAGACACCCCCCTTGCCTGCCGGAACATTTCCCCTTTGCCTGCTGGGGACCCCTGCCGTTCCAGCCACCAGCCCAGGAGTTTCCACCATTCCAGCCTGGTACTCTCGGGGTCCTAAGAGATCAGACTGCCCCAGGCTTTGTGAAACAAAGCCCCTCGAGGTTCCTGGTTCTGTTTATTATTAATGCTGTAGTTGTTGTTGTTTGTTTGCCTTGTTATACTTACTAGTAACAGACTGTTATTCCTTTCCCCATAGCTCTGACTGAAAAGCCTCTTTAATCTTCCAAATTATAATAAATTGGAGGGAAGGGATTGGAATTCCCCATTCCTAGAGAGGCCTCGCCCCTCCTTAGCAGATATCTGTCTTTCAAACCAAGACACTCGGTCACCTAGGAGTGATGCCAGGGGGTAGGGGCACCACTTGCTGAGGGGTGGGGAGGTGGCACTGAGGACCATCACTGCTGCCTCTGGACTATCCATAGGAGTGGGGCTAAACCAAGGAGAGGAGACAGGAGGGATACGCAAATGCTATTTGTTGCTTTTTTTGCCCCGTTCTTCGGTAACATGTTAGTGGTACCCAGCACACCAGGGCCCCCATGACAGCACCCTGGTGCTCTGGGCACTGCCAAAGCTGTGGCCATGGAGCAGATATCAGGAACCACAACTGTTACTGACTTTTAGTACCAGAGCTGAGTCCCTTTCCATGTGGATCCAGAGTTGGTCTTGCACATTCTCCAGGGAAGCCTCAGCCTTCAGGCTCCAAGGGCTGGCAAGGTAGCACATGGAGCTGATGGAGCTGGGTGGCCCAGGGTTCTCCATCATGATTCCCAGGGACTGTGGGGATGTTAGGCAACCTTGTACGCTGAGTGTAATTTTAAAGTGTTTTGATAATGTTCCCCTCAGCTTTAATGTTAGATATCCTTGCGTATGTTCCTCAGCAATTGAAAGGGATATCGGGCAAATTTGATCTGTCTGGCTTTGACTTATGCTATCCTTATCTTGGCCTTTGTGTCATTAAGAAAAAAATTGGTATTGATCTGAAACTATACCACTACATTATGCTGCAATTTTTCTTCCTTGCTAGCAGAATATAAATCGATAAAAGACAGCTGCTTGCGACGTGGGGCAGATGTGATGCTGGCATTTATATATTGTAAATCCAATGACAGCTGATCAAATCAGTGTGTCTGCTGTTCCAAACATGACATGGTTGAATTGTCAATAAAAAAGATTTTACAGTAAGGGAAGTTCTGCTGGTGGTGTAAATGCCTGGAAGCCTCACTAAATTTGACACAAGATGAAGCAATAAGCTAGACTATCATTATATAATTCCAACAGCCAAAATATTTGGATACTTGTGTTCTCACATGATACTGGAGCTGGGAGGAAACCTTTTATTGCAACTTCTTTGAAAAATAATTATTCTGAGACTGAGGAATATGGATGGCTTCTTCTGAAATGAAGGTGTGTTGGTGAGGACTAAGAGAAATAGTGTAGGACTTGTTTGAACTGAAGATGTGCAGGTTCAGGTCATTAGCAGGAAGATTATCAGTGTTTCTGTTTACTTGGAAATAAATCTTGCAGGAAGGAATGTGATTGATAGGATGGTAAGAAGAGATTGGCTCTGCTCCTGTGTGGAGTCTCTGTTAACATGAAACTAGAATATGGTTCATGTTTTTTTCTGGACTACAAAGAAGACTGTTTTATGATAAATATGTTCATGAGCCTTTTCTTGGGAGTTAGGCTGGAAGATGCTGCAGCCAGTGCAAGGTGGTGCCAAGCCAGATGAGAGCTGATGGAGTTGCTGCTGTAACTTCCCTGAGTTGATTCAATTTCTGCTACCCAAAGACCTCCCTGGACCATGCCTCAGCCCAGCTGGAGAAGAAGTGCCAGCAGGGAAAGAGGCTGGTATGCAATCTGCTCCCCTGCATCCCCCAGTGGAGTGTGCTGGATTGGAGATGGAGGGGAAGAGGACTCGGGGAAACACATGGAAATATGCAGTAAAATCTAAGAAAAAATGTGCCTTGCCACACTCCAAAAAGACCTTGCACATTCAGAACACATGAAACTCTTGGACACAGCCTCATGTAGTGGTTTTTTTGTGTCTCTATTTGGTGAGACGTAGTGAGGTCAGATGAGGCTGTGAGATAGTCCTATAAGGTCTTGGCTGGATCCTGAAGGTATCCATGTAGATGGTCACCCATGGGAATGGATCTGCATCCAGAAATGTGCTATTTTAAACTTGTTCATTCTTTTTTAATACATGTTCCAAAGTTAAATGGCCAGTAGTAATGTGAGCTTTCATTTCTACAGGTGAGCTTGGACCAACTGCTTCCTTGTGCCAAGGATTTCCTATGTCAGAAATGGAGAGCTGTGTCCCAGCAATGCTGGTTGCCCTGTGCAGCTCCTTGAGACTTTCCCCACAATCTGGTGGAGGAAACCCCATTCTCTGCCCTGCATTTCTGCTCCATGTTTTCCCTGCTTGGTAGTTACTCCTGGACCTTGCTGATGGCTGTAGCTTTTAAAGCATGTGCTAATTCAGTTGCTTGTGATTGACTGTGTTCTTAATCTCTTTATTGTGTTTCACCAATTTAGCTAAATCCTTAATCCATTAGGTGATTGCTTTACAAGTGTCCAGAGGAGGTGTTTGCAATAAATTCAGCCTAATTCTCTCTGCAGACAGGGTTTTAAGACTTCAGGCCTGGGCTGGAAGAAGAGTGGACTGATGCAGGAATGGGCTTGCACAGGAACGTGAAGGACAAGAAGCAATTTAGCTTCTGCTTTTTTACTTTTTTCCCCCTACCATCTAGTTGATGTTGCTGTCTACTTCACTTTCTTGATGGAGAGAAAAACTTTGAGATGCATGTGTTGAGAAACCAGCTGTGGGGACTCCCAGACCCCTTTCACAAGAAACAGTGAGGAATCAAAATGATATTCTGTTTGTTAAGTGAGGGTGGCAAAGCCCAGAGACAAGCCCTCAACATTTCCTGTAATACTCTTTTTCTTTTTTTTTTCTCCTCCTTTATGAGGGCCAATGTACTGGCATTGCTAAACATGAACCTGACACTTGCTAACTTTTTTTTTTGTTGTTCAGTTTGCATTGCTTTCATGCTGCTTAAGCCAACAGAAATGCTTTGTTTTAGGACAGGAACTGTAGCTAATAATTCATTCAAGATCAAAGGAAATTAGCTTTTTCTCCCTAATTTTCCTTTTCACTGGAATGTGGCTGGCTCTGGAGGTGCCATGACCCCTGGTGGCTGGGGATAGTGGGAGCCCCAGCCCCTGCAGGGTCCCGGCTCTGGTGCTGCTCAGCCCATGGGGAAAACGTGTCTGAATTTCCAGTGCTGCATCTGAGAGGAATCATTTGTGGTTTGTGGCTGTTTGGAATGGCATCTTGTGCTTATATACTACTCATTAGGTCTGAGGATAAATGGCATGTCAGCCTGGGAAATGGGGAAGGGTAAGATGCCTGTGAAAAGTGCATATTATATGGCTCTACGCAAGATATTTACTATATTTATTATGTTGCATTGATTAGTAATGTTTTATTAATATTTTGATAGTATGGTAAATGTAGTCTTGTAGTTAAAATAGAAATTATGTATTTTTTTAAGAGAGGGAGAGAATACTCTCAAAGATATAGCAGCCACAGGAAAACGTAAATCTTTCAGAGAAAAAGAATTTATGACTTCCTTATCATAAGAGACCAACTTCTCCTGCCTCTCTCAGACCTGAAAACGCCATAGATATTAAGGAAAAAAAGTGACACTAACCACAGAGAATTCTTTGCTTGAATGGAATTTATGCATCATGTATGAAATGTATGAATATTCAACAGGCTATTGCTTTTAAGAGATAATCCTTTTGAGACATTAAATTTGAAGAATTAGGGATTTTTAGGAAAGTTAAGATAATAGTTGATGAAATAGCTGAAGTAGATAGGTAAGCTTTGTTCACAGTTAACAGAAGCCAGATCTTACCTAAGCTATCCTGGATTTAGTAACTCATTGCTTGTCAGCTTTATGTTTGTGTAACTGTGCTTGTAATGAAAAACAAAATGTGGTAAATAGGACATAAGACAGCTGCAGATTTCCTGCTTAAAGAACCCATTGAACACAGGAAACTATAAGTTCTACCAAGGATTCATTTGTCACAAATGCATTTGAAAAGGTAGAAAGGTCAGAACGAGGAAGACTCATCTTACTTCCTCATTTTGGGTGACCCCTCCCCAAAATAGACCCCCGACTCATTTTAGGAAACAAAGTACACATGCTTAATAGCCTTTTTGCCAATTAGCATACGAAGTGAGAAATGGGAGGTGACAAGGGTATGAATATGCATTTGTATTTTGAGTATTCAACACTGTTGTAAATAAAAGACTTTGTAATTACCTGTGAATTTCGCAGTGCGAATTAGGGAAATATCCCATGTGCTGCCCGGCCGTAATAAACATACACTTTCTAACTTTAAACTGTTAGAGAGTTTTTGTCTGTCACAGTTGGGTATCGATACTAGATCAATACCCATATTTCTTTAATAAGTCATTTTGGCGAGCCAGCCAGGAGACTGCTCTCTCTGGCCGTGGGGCCAGCGGGGTCCAGGACCCCTCTGGGCGCCCACCCGGAATTTTCTGGGAAGAGGGCTCCTGCGGTCCTGCTGACTACCCGGGGAAAGACCAGAACCTGCTGGAACTACGGACAAAAGGTATGTTTATATTTGAAAAGGGGTACCTTGGTATAGGCGGTTGGTAAGACACTGAGAGACGTCTCGTGCACAACATACGCCTCTCGGGTTTGTTTGTAAAAGTTGTGACAACTCTGCGGAGCCTGGTGTCAGTGGTTTGGTAGTCCGTGTCCCGTAGTGGGGACAGCGGCAACCGGTCTTTGTTGTGTTATCTTGCAGTTTAAAGGTGCCTTGGTAATCCGTGTCCCGTGAGGGGGCAGCAGCGGCAGTGAAATAACCGGTTTTGTTGTTGTGTATTAGGAGCAGTGGTGGCTCCGGTTACAGTTTGTGGTTTAAAGGTACCTTGACAATCCATAATCCGAGTGGCTAGCCCGTTTTGGGACGCGAAGGGTCCCATTGTGGGTCGCGAAAAATCCCGATTGCGACCCCGCGCGCGCCCGGTGTGTGTAGTGTGAACGGATCCGTGTTTTGTGGTCTCGTGGTTTTGGGTGTGTGTGTGTCCAGGTTGTAGAAGAATCATTGGTGCACCGTATGTATCGTGGTCTGTAAGAGTTTGTGTTGTAAGCATTTTGATTTGTGTGATTTTGGAGTGTGTTAGTAACCTGTGTAAGTGTTTTTAGGAGTTTTGCAAGCTTGAAGTTGTAAAAGCCTTTTGAATTCCCCGCCTGATCAGCAGAGGGATACCTCTGTTTGCAAGAGCGGAAGGATTTAAAGTGTTTGTATTGTATCCAGATTGTGTGCTGGAGGGGAATTAGACTGTGTGTGACCTTGGACAGCGTGTGCTTTTGGCAATAAGATTTTGCTGACGTTTTGTTAGGTGAAAGAGGCATTTCTGTAGGTTAAAATTGTTTATCTTTGTAGTTAAACGGAGCAAGCGTAAGGAGGTTTGAAACCTGAGCCAGCAGCCCCAGCAATCGTGGGGGGCGGGTGTGTGTGTGTGTGTGTGTGTGTGTGTGTGTGTGTGTGTGTGTGTGATTTGTTTCCCTGGTAACCGCAGGGGAATCCAGGTTCTGCAGCCTCAGGCCGTGTTTCTAAACTCCCTGTAAAACCCTAAGAAGTTCTTTTGGCGAGTGTTTTATTTAAAGAAAAAAAAAAGTTTTTGCTTGTTTGAGAGGCTTGCAGTTGCTAGAGTGTGTGGTAATATTTTAAAGTCCTGGTGGTGTAGTCCCTAACCACAGAGGAGTGGAGAGGCAGCGTGGGATCAGGGTTACCCCCACCACCTCCTTCTCACTGAGGGATTTGTGTGTGGTGTCCCAGCCGAAATCCGTAGGATTTTTCGGTGAGACCTTGTTGTAACTTCTGGTGGAGTGTGTTTGGGGTCGTGAGGGACCCCTGGCTATTTTCTTCGCCAGCCTAAAACGGTTGGTGTTTGGAGTTGGGTCTCTGAGAAAAGGCTTTGATTGTGTGCAGAAAGCAGAGAGCCCAGAACTTATGCCCAGAGCTCGCAGAAATAGTCAAGAAATTTTTGGTGCTGAGATATGATTAAGCAGCATTCACCTGATTGGGCAGATCTGCAACTGCTACTTGATGCCTTAACAGAAACTGAGAAGCAATTAGTTTTGAAAGTAGCTGGGGATCTAGCTGAGGATGATTGTAGGACAAAACAGGAGGATGTTAAAGATGTATTTCCCCTTCAAGACCCAGGTTAGGATCCTAATGATGATGAGGGGTTAGGATGGTTAAAGAGATACCAAGAACTGATAGTAAAAGGGCTAGAAAGAGCAATCCCCAAACCCATAAACTGGTCAGCTTTATATGCTATCAAACAGGGCCCCTCTCAAACACCTGAATTTCTAGATCACCTGCGAGACGCAATGCGCCGACACACCACCCTGGATCCTGGATCTGATGAAGGAATGCAGCAATTAATTAATTTATTTTTAGGACAATCCACAGGAGACATCAGGCGGAAACTCCAAAAGATCCAGGGTCCAAACAGCCCGAATTTAGAAACTTTACTAGATGAGGCATAGAGAGTTTTTAGTAACCAGGAGGAAGGATATAAACAAGGGATGAAGAAATTGGTAGCAGTAGTAAAAGAAGGAGAAAAGAGAAATCGTGGGCAAGGTCTACTAAAACAAGGACCACCCCGACTAGGAAAAGATCAATGTGCAGTTTGCAAGAAATTTGGTCACTCGAAAAAACCAGTGCCCAGAATTAAGAAAGGGTGATGAACATAAAAAAAAAGTGATCAGAAAAAGAAAAAAGTAATTGCTCATGTAAAAGAGGACTGAGGGGGACCGGAGGGCCCTACCCTAGGGGACCATCTGGTTATAGTTAAACTGGGGAACAAAGAAAAAGAAGTGAAATTTTTGATAGACACAGGGGCAACATTTTCAGTGTTGAATAAGGCCCTAATACCTGTAACCAATGACTATGTTATGGTAAAGGGGGCAACTGGCCAATCTAAAAGAGCTTATTTTTGTAAACCATTGAAGTATAAATTGGGAAAACAGTAGGGCGTCCATCGATTTTTATACATGCCTAATGCTCCATCTGCACTTTTGGGCAGAGATTTGCTAGAGCAGCTGGAAGCAAGAATAATATTCAAAAATGGGGAAATTAGTTTGGAGGTAAAGGATCAACAATATGTAGAACTGTTAAGCTTAATGCTAATAACCAAGGAAATTGAAGTGGCAAGTAAAAAGGAAAATTTTAGGAAAATAATGGATCAAGTATTTCCAGGAGTGTGGGCCTCCAATACACCAGGAAGAGCAAAGAATGCACTACCAGTGCAAATCAAGCTTAAAGAAGGAGGACAGCCAGTAAGGATTGAACAATACCTCCTAAAGAAAGAAGATATAGACGGGGTTAGCCCAATTATTGAGAACTTTCTGCAGCTAGGACTACTGAGAGAGTGTCAATCTGATTTTAATACTCCTATTCTGCCAGTAAAGAAACCTGATGGGTCATACAGATTAGTACAAGATTTAAGGGCTGTTAACAAGGTAACTGAAGACTTGTATCCAGTGGTTGCCAATCCCTACACCTTGTTAACCCGTTTAACACCTGAACTAACTTGGTTTACTGTTCTAGATCTAAAGGATGCTTTCTTTTGCCTCCCTCTCCATGAAGCCAGCCAGAAAATTTTTGCATTCAAGTGGGAAAGCCCTAAAACTGGAAGAAAAACTCAGCTCACATGGTGTGTTACCGCAGGAGTACAAGATTTCCCCCACTATATTTGGAGAGCAGCTTGCAAAGGATTTAGAGTCCTAGGAACCTCAACCAGGGGAAGGACAGTTACTCCAGTATGTGGATGAACACTTAATAGCCACCTGGACCCAGGAGACGTGTGGACTGGACGGTAAGCCTCCTAAACTTTCTAGGCCTGCAGGGGTATAGAGTATCCCAGGAGAAAGCCCAAATGGTGAGGCGAACAGTTATTTACCTGGGTTACGAAGTAAGTGCTGGACAAAGGACTTTGGGGCAGGATCGCAAGGAAGCAATATGCCAGACCCCAAAACCTCAGACAGTGAAAGAACTAAGAACCTTTTAGGCATGACAGGGTGGTGCAGACTGTGGATTTATAACTATGGGTTGCTTGTTAAACCTCTGTATGCCTGGATCATGAAAGGGAGCAGAGATCTTTAGTGGACAAAAGATGCAACCCAAGCCTTCCACCAACTAAAGAAGGCCCTTATGTCAGCTCCAGCCCTAGGACTTCCAGATGTGAGTAAACCATTTTTCCTGTTTTCCCACAAGAAGCAAGGGGGAATATTAGCACAGAACTTAGGCCCGTACCGAAGAGCAGTGGCCTATCTTTCCAAACAACTAGACACAGCAGCTAACGGATAGCCAGGGTGCCTCAGAGCAGTTGTAGCAGCAGCAATAAACATCCAAGAAGCACGCAAATTCACCCTAGGCCAGAAGATGACTGTGCTAGTATCTCACACAATGTCTGCAGTCCTTGAGGCAAAAGGGGGACATTGGCTCTCCCCACAGAGGTTTCTGAACAAGATGATGTTGAAATTGTGGTAACTAACATTGTGAACCCAGCTTCCTTCCTCAGCGGGAGTGTAGGCGAACCAGTGATCCATGATTGCCTGGAGACCATTGAAGCCACCTACTTGAGCTGCCCAGATCTGAAGGACACTCTGCTTGAGGATGCTGAGACCTGGTTTACTGATGGAAGCATCTATGTCATCAGTGGAAGAAGACATGCTGGGTATGCAGTTACCACCAGCAAGGAGGTAATAGAATCTGGGCCATTAACATCTACATGGACTCAGGGTATGCATTCGGAGTGGTTCATGCTCACGGAGCCATCTGGAAGGAAAGAGGACTGCTGAATTCACAAGGCAAGAGTATTAAACATGCACAAGAGATACTGAGGCTATTAGATGCCATACAGCTACCTGAGAGAGTAGCCATAATGCACATCAAGGCACACCAAAAAGTGAGCTCTGAGTTGGAAGAAGGGAATATGCTGGCGGACAGAGAGGCAAAAGATGCAGCAAAAGGTGAGGTACCTGATAAGGCTGTTGAGGCAGAATTGATTCCAGATGGAAAAAATTCTATTGAAGGTAAGCCAATGTACAATAAGAAAGATAAGAAACTCATCAAGGTAGAAAAGGCAAGTTATAACCAGGAGGCATGGGCTGTAACAGAAGAAGGGAAACTTGTAGTACCCTCCTATTTGTTGTGGTCATTAGTACAGAGGGAACATGAGAAAACACACTGGGGAATAGATGCCCTGTATAACCATTTGAAAGAAAGAATCATGGCCAGGAAATTGCAGGGCGCAGTGATACAAGTAAATCATCAGTGTAGTCTTTGCCTCCGAACTAACCCTAAAAATACCTCAAAGCCTAAAGTGGGACAAATTGGGAAAGGTTGTGGACCTGGGCAACAATGGCAAATTGATTTTACAGACCTGCCCAGGAAGGGAGGATATTGTTACCTATTGGTATTAACTGATACCTTTTCAGGATGGCCAGAAGCCTTTCCTGCCAGGACAGCTAAGGCCCGAGAGGTGACCAAAGCGCTGTTGAAAATATGTGGCTGGAACTCAAAACAGAGAACAAGATGGGCCAGTACATGATGTACAACCTGGGGATTAGGTGTATGTTAAGTCTTTTGCAGAAAAAATACCTTAGAACCACAGTGGGAAGGGCCATTCCAGGTGCTCCTCACTACCTTCACTGCAATCAAGATCAAAGAACAGAAGGCCTGGATCCATCACTCCCGAGTGAAGAAAGCCCCAGAAGGAATTTGGAAGGCCACACCAGGCAATAACGAACTGAAGCTGAAGCTCACTCAGAACAAATAAATGGACTAATAGTTATTATGGACATTATGTGGAAAGTTGTAACTATTGTAGTAAATGCATCCAGGCAAACAGACAACTTCACTTGTGTGTATAGGACACGGTTGTGTCTGCCTTAGGACAGCATGCCCCATCGTAAAGATAGACAACCAAATTGTGAATGAGACTCGATTCAATTTGTGTGTTTGCAATTTTGTTAGAATTAAGGGATGTGATTTTTCCTATCAGGCACTTGTAATATCACATCAATATATAAAGGCCAACCTAGCCACTGTGCAGAAGATACTGCCTGTGCCCATAAGAATGAATTTGACTTTAGTTGCTCAATTGTTGAAACATCACGAATTGAGAGAAATCTTGAAAGAAATTAGAGATGGAGCGAAAAAGACATTAATTACGATACACCATGACACAGAGACCATCAAAAGGGTTTTTAAAAGGCTTGAGGAACATTTGTCTCATTAGTGGGATGTGCCTTTTAGGTGGTCACCGGCAGCAACCGGTATACTGAATGCCGTAATCTACCCTATAGTTGTGTCGCTTATTTTGGTCAGCATAAGTTTAGTGTTATCTGTTGTAATACTTGTTTAGAATTAGGGGATGCTGTGACAAGTGGCAGCTTTAACATCACTGTTAAAGGCATATGGCTTGGTCTTGAGCGACACTAGCTGTACGGCTTGAATAGATGAGGAAGACTCTGTAATACTGAGTAAATGAATTTACTCATTTCAAAGAAGAAGTGGGGAATGAGACATTAAATTTGAAGAATGAGGGATTTTTAGTAAAGTTAAGATAATAAGTTGCTGAAATAGCTGAAGTAGATAGGTAAGCTTTGTTCGCAGTTAACAGAAGCCAGATCTTAGTTAAGCTAACCCGGATTTAGTAACTCATTGCTTGTCAGCTTTATGTTTGTGTAACTGTGCTTGTAATGAAAAACAACATGTAGTAGATAGGACATAAGATAGCTGAAGACTTCTCACTTAAAGAACCCATTGAACACAGGAAACTATAAGTTCTACCAAGGACTCATTTGTCACAAATGCATTGAAAAGGTAGAAAGGTCAGGACGAGGAAGACTCATCTTACTTCCTCATTTTGGGTGACCCCTCCCCAGAATAGACCCTTGACTCATTTTAGGAAACAAAGTACACATGCTTAATAGCCTTTTTGCCAATTAGCATACGAAGTGAGAAATGGGAGGTGACAAGGGTATGAATATGCATTTGTATTTTGGGTATTCAACACTTTTGTAAATAAAAGGCTTTGTAATTACCTGTGAATTTCGCAGTGCGAATTAGGGAAATTACCCGCCGTGCTGCCCGGCTGGCCGTAATAAACATACACTTTCGAACTTTAAACTGTTAGAGAGTTTTTGTCTGTCACAGTTGGGTATCGATACTAGATCAATACCCATATTTCTTTAATAAGTCACTTTTTTTAACGGGGGTCCTTCTTCGGAGCTTTTTGCCCTGGAAGGCACCCAGACATCTGTTACTTTCTTTTTATTGACTCGTATTGTCCTCTAATTGTTTAATTTTTATTACTCTAATTCTATTTTTATGACCATTTTATTACTATTAAACTTTTAAAATTTTAAAACAAGTGATTGGCGTTTTTCACAATGGCCATGTTTTAAAAATGGTCAGCTCTGTTAATATATAAAGGTAAAGGCTGTGACTCTCTCAAATTAGGGTAGAGTTACACTGATGCCCTGGAAAGAAAAGGAGTAAAAATGCTCAGGGGTTTGTTGGGGGTTAGGTTTGTTCCTTTTTATCTTAAAGAATTTTTCCCCATAAGTTGCTAAGAGACTAAGTATGGTGCTGAGAGAGTGCTTGACCAACACAAAAGACATGGCCGGGGAGGGGGAAGATCACATGAGTTTTGGAGGAGGGGAAAGGACTGCTGGGGGAGCTGGGTGTTCTCTTTGTTTTGGGCATCGGAGAGGACGGCCAGGCTGCTCTTTGCTGCAGGAGAAGTCCACTGTCAACAGAAAGTCCAGTCCTGGAAGATCTACCATCATCTGCTCGTGTGCCCAGGAATTCTGAGCTCCTCTGCCTGCCCTGCAGGAGCTGGGCCAGCCCTGCCCGGGAGTTGCGGCTTCTTCAGCACTGCTCTTTTTGCTACGCTGGTTCTGAGAAGAATGACAAGATTTGTCTTTACAAACAAGCCCTGAGTCTGCTGGTAGATAAAACTAGCACTGAGAGATGAGTGAAACAATGGGAAGGATTCTACTGATTGATGAATGGAAAAGAAGATACTTGCCTTTACAAACAAACTGTAGGTTTGTTTGTAAATGAAATTGAATATTGAAAGATGAAAGCAACAATGGGGAAAAACCCATAAATCCCATAAAAATTGTAATGAATGAACAAGCCCAATTCTGCAAATCAAAATTTAGAATTTTATTTCGAGACTTAAATTCAGTCTCTAACAGCCACAATTAAAAGGAACAGCGTCGAACGCCGGGGTTTCGGCACTGGGTGAACGCAGAAATGGACTCTATTGCTCCGTATCCACTCTGTTCATAAAGTGTGCCCAGAGTCGCTGATTTTTATACAGTCTTTCGCTGAGAGTGGACAGTGACCGTAGCGCTCTTGCTTCGTGGTAGCTTCATTAGGTATTCATGTTCAGGTCCCAGGTCGGTTGAATAGGTTCTCGGAGTAGAACAATGCCATGATTGCCGGGTCCGGAGAAGGTTTGGAAATGTTAAATCGGGCCGGAACAGATAAGATATCAATCTCCTCTTAATCACTCGGTCGTTAGCAGGCCCATCTCGGGGGGAGACACGGCCAATCTCCCCATTTTTCCCATTCTTTTAGTTTTGTTGGTTGTCCTGCGGCATTTCCCGGCAGGGACCCTCCTTGTCTTTCAATCCTCGTGTCCTCTTCTTGCAGTTTAGCTTTTTTTTTTTTTTTTTTAACCCTAAACACACTTTAGGTTCTACTGATCTTAAATCCGACCGAACACAGATTAACTTTATATTACATATCACCATATTTAATGCGAATTAATCATATATCACAATACCTAACACGAATTAACTTTAGGTCACATATCAAAAAAATTAAAAATTAAGGGGGATTATACATTAAAAGGGGAATCTTAGGCATTTTGGGAAGTCTGTATCTCTCAAGTACCTCAGCCAATAGGGAAAGAGAGAGGGAAATGCGGCCGGGAAATTAAGATAAAAAGGAGGCTGCGTCCTCCAAAAAACTGAGAGACCCCAGGGGAAATGCCCCATGGCCTCTCCCTTTATTCAAATGAAGTAAAAGGACTCCTCTGTCTCCTTTTTGGACATAAACCTCTGGCATTTGTGGATTAATTTTCCTAACAATTTGGGGGCTGTTGTCTGGGATATTTCCACCAGTTTCGGTGATCAGCTCCCCTTGGTGGCGGCAGGCACCAGGCGATCGATTGTGTTAGGAAAATTAATCTATGAACAACAGAGGTTTATGTCTGAAAAGGAGACAGAGGAGTCCTTTTACTTTATTCGAATAAAGGGAGAGGCCATAGGGTATTTCCCCTGGGGTCTCTCAGTTTTTCGGAGGACGCAGCCTCCTTTTTATCTTAATTTCCTGGTCGCATTTCCCTCTCTCTTTCCCCATTGGCTGAGGTACTTGAGAGGTACAGACTTCCCGAAATGCCTAAGACCTAAGATTCCCCTTTTAATGTATAACCCCCTGCTTATTTTAAATTTTTATGGTATTTATGGGTTTTTCCCTATTGTTGCTTTCATCTTTCAATATTCAATTTCATTTACAAACAAACTTATGGTTTGTTTGTAAAGGCAAGTGTGATATATGTTTTAAAGTTAATTCGTGTTATCAAAATAAAGGGGTAATGTCGACTGTATAAATGTGTGTTTTGTATAACTCAGTCCATGTAAGTTCTGTATAATTTGATCTGTTATAAGTTTAAGTTTGGTTCATGGGATAAAATAAAATAGTTAGGCAAAATAAAAAGACTTCCCCAGCCTGGGAAAAGCACACGGGGGACACAAAGAAAATATGATTGGAATTACCAGAAAGGGGGGACAAGAAACTGCCACTGCCGGGAATCCCTGAAAGGACACAAAAGACAACGGAAACCAGAGATAGAAGTCCGGAGACCAAGATGATTGCTTCAGATGAATATCTCTACGAGCCTCCGTTGAAAATTAACATCTCCACGACACACCCGGGCCCAACCATCAGCAGTATTGTCCTCCTCTGCCGGTCTATTCAAACTCCCGATACCGGGACTTGCATCATTGATGAAGATGCCCCGGAGGAAAACCGGACACATCGCGAACCTCTCTCCGCGATCCAGTGTATAAAAAGAGGCTGCTGCACACCAGAAATTGTGAACTTGGGGGGATAGCAGGCTGACAGAGTTTGTTATCCGTGTTCACCCAGCGGCGACCCCGGGCTCGACGCTGTCCTTTTAATTGTGGCTGACCGAGACTGTCATTTTGTCTCTCAATAAAAATTCTAAATTTTTGATAACTGAATTTGGTCAATTTTATTTATAACAATTCTGGTGACCCCGACGTGATTGGAGTGATACCGGGACCCCCGTGGGACCCCTGTCTCTGACCAGGAGGCGCCCTGCTGAATTCAGCGGCCTGGCGGAGCTGGGGTGGCCGGGTGGAACCGATCAACCACACGACGAACTAAAACAGCAAAAGCCACACTTAAAAGGGAGATAGGCGAGGTCAGAGCTCTCGGGGAACTCGGGGAGGTTTTTCTTTGGAAGCAGAACCTCCGGAGCCGCGGCAAAAATCTACTCGTAAAAGTCTACGTGCACGAAGAGCCCACGCCGGAAAAGGATCGTAAGTATTGCGTGGTTGAGTGGGGGTGATCGAGCGTGTGAAGTGAGACGTGATTTTATCACGAAGCGAGTGGGGACCCCAAAACCGCTGTTCCACTTCCCCGCGAGGGGTGTGGTCGGTTGCGGGGGAAGCGAAAGTTTCGGGGTAAACGCACCTCACACGTCAAACCTGGAAAACTCGGGGAGTTTTCGGAAAGAGGAATCGGTCACAGGAAGGTTGAAAGGGAAGGATACGTCCTTAAAGAGTTCCGAGGACTGGTAAACCTTTCAACCTTGGACCAGGAACGGTCCAGGGGAGGGAGTGAGGAGAAAAAGAGAGCTCGCAAACACCAGAGAAAACCCCGAGAAGGAGCGATCACCCGCGAAGGGCTAGTATCTGGTAGACCCACACCATGGGGCAAACAAAAAGCAAAACTGGTAAAAAGACTTCAAGGAAAGCAAAACGGGGAACCGGTAAAGGAATCCCTGAAATCCCGATCGAGAGCCCGTTGGGGTGGATGTTAGAACACTGGGAAGAGTGTCCCATAAGGGAAAGGAAATCCAAGAAACTAATGATACATTATTGCATGGAAGTTTGGGGAGGGGTGGAAATACGGGACCATGTAACTTGGCCCATTTTTGGAACATTTGAGGAATGGATGTGTAAAGCACTAATGCTTTATGTCCGGGAAACGAGGAATACGGAAGAACAAGAATACGCGGGAATTTGGGGAAGGGTCGATGTTAGGCTGCTACCCGTGAAGTTAAAGGACCCTACCCCTGTCTCAGGGGATAAATGGGAACCTTTGGATAACCTTCCCCCACCTTATATTGTACCCTCGCCCCCTCCTCTTCCAAGTCAGAATAACCCGCAAAACCCCGGGAGATTGGGACCTCCCTTGGGACAAGGGATCTCTGGACTCCCGGCTCTCCCATCTGCCCCTCCACTGGAATCACAATCAGGGGCCCCGTTCCCACTGGTTGGGCTCCCACCCCCGCTGGAGCCTGTGCCGGCTCCTCGGCCCTCGGGAGGGAGGACACAAGATCCACACACCCCCGCACCGCTGCTTGATGACCAACTGCAGGATTTAGATCTGGCAGCTTTCTTTAGCCCTAACACACAGGCAGCTTCGGTAGAGGCTAGGCACACTCCTCCCGCTAGGAGGACTAGAAGACAGCTAAAGAAAATGAATGAGGTGGAGGGCGAAGGGGAAGGCGAAAGGACTAATCTTCTCCCTTTAAGAGAAATCCCCACCGCCCCAGGAATTATCGGGTACGTAAACGTCCCGATTAATACCAGTGACGTAAGGGCATTCAAAAAGGAGATGGGGAAACTTATGGATGATCCTCTAGGAGTCTCCGAACAGCTGGATGAGTTTTTGGGAACTAGTATATATTCATATGAGGATCTCACAGCCATTTTAAGATCTTTGTTTAACACGGAAGAAAGAGAAATGATTAGGCAGGCAGGGATACGAGAATGGGAACGGCGAAACCCCCAGAGCACCCCCGGAGATCAGAAATGGCCAAGCCAAGATCCCCGATGGAATGCTCAGACTGAGGAGGGTAGGAGGAATATGATTGATATGAGAAACATCATCATACAGGGAATCAGGGAGGCTGTGCCCCGAGGACAAAATCTAAGTAAGGTTTTTGGGGAATGCCAAGGAAAAGAGGAGACCCCCATGGAATGGTTAGAAAGGTTGAGAAAGAGCCTCCAGATATATTCAGGAACGGATCCCGATTCTCCCGTGGGAGAGGTGTTGTTAAAAACACAGTTCGTAGCAAAATCATGGGAGGATATAAGGAAGAAACTGGAGAAAATCGAGGGTTGGCAGGAGAAAGGACTACAGGAGTTGTTAAGGGAGGCCCAGAAAATTTATATGAGAAGGGATGAGGAAAAACAGAAAATACAGGCTAGGGTTTTGGTAGCTGCCATGAGGGAAGCCCAGAAACAGGAACGCCCTCCAACTTCGGAAAATCCCTTAAGGAAAGCACCACCGAAGGTGCCAATACGCCCACAGAAAGGAAACCCAGGGAATCGAATAGAGGGGTTAGAATGTTTTTACTGTAAGAAAAAAGGGCACATGAAAAGGGACTGCCCAAAAAGGAGGAGGGATGAAAAAATGTTTCAAGAGGACTAGGGGCGTCAGGGGCTCTACATTTTAGGGTCCGTAACACCAGGGGAGCCCTTGATAACATTAAAAATAGGACCCAAGGGAACAAAGATGGATTTCTTTGTGGATTCTGGGGCCGAGAAAAGTACATTTAAGCAATTACCCCCAGGGTGTAAGGTAAGCAAAGAATCTATGGTGGTTATAGGAGCTAAGGGGGAACCATTCAAGGTTCCCATAGTAAAGAATGTAGAAATAGAATCAGATAATAAAATTTGTCTAGGGGACATGTTACTAGTCGAAGAAGCTGACTACAACTTACTGGGCAGAGACCTGATAGTCGCACTGGGCATTAACCTCATCGTAAGGAATTCACAGATAATGGTTAGCATATATAAACTAACCTGTGAAGATGAGAATAAAATTAATCCCAAGGTATGGCATACAGGGAAAGAAGCCGGGAGACTAGACATGGAACTCATTTCAATTGAAATTGAAAGGCCCGAGGACCCCATAAGAGTCAGACAGTACCCCATCCCTTTAGAAGGGAGGCAAGGATTGAAACTTATAATAGAGGATTTAATACATAAAGGTATTTTGGAACCTTGTATGTCAAGGCATAATACCCCAATTTTGGCTATTAAGAAAACAGATGGAAATTATAGGTTAGTGCAGGATTTGAGGGCAATAAATGAGAGGACAAAAACACGGTTCCCGGTAGTTGCTAATCCTTACACCCTTCTGAATAGAGTGTCCCCAAAAGATATATGGTATAGCGTCATAGATCTAAAGGATGCATTTTGGACCTGCCCTTTAGCCGAAGACTGCAGGGACTTCTTTGCATTTCAATGGGAAGACCCTGACACAAATAGGAAACAGCAGTTAAGATGGGCCTCCCTTCCCCAAGGGTTTGTGGACTCACCCAACTTATTTGGGCAAGCCTTGGAGCAATTATTAAGTCAATTTGCCCCCAGGAAGGGGACAAAGGTCTTGCAGTATGTAGATGACCTATTGGTGGCTGGTGAAACTGAAGAAGATGTAAGAGAATGTACTATTGATTTACTTAACTTCCTGGGAGAAAAAGGTTTGAAAGTATCAAAGCAAAAATTACAGTTTACTGAATCAGGAGTGAAATATCTAGGACACTGGCTAGTAGAAGGAAAAAAGAAATTAGACCCTGAAAGGGTAGCCGGGATTTTAGAATTGCCTCCCCCTCGGAATAAAAGACAGGTGCGCCAACTGTTGGGATTGTTGGGCTATTGCAGGCAGTGGATCGAAGGATATAGTGAAAAGGCTAAGTTTTTGTATGAAAAGTCAACCACAGAGAAGGTAAAATGGACTGAACAAGATGACAGGGAGTTGGAACAACTAAAAGGAATTTTGGCAACAGCCCCGGTTTTAAGTCTCCCAGACAGAAATAAAACGTTTCAATTATTTGTGGATGTAAGTAATCACACAGCATATGGAGTTTTAACACAAGAATGGGCTGGAGACAGAAAGCCTGTAGGTTACCTCTCAAAGTTATTGGACCCTGTAAGCAGGGGATGGCCTACATGCTTGCAGGCAATAGTGGCTGTGGCCTTATTAGTAGAAGAAGCCAAAAAGATTACATTTGGGGCTCTGTTACAGTTTATACCCCACATAATGTAAGGAATATACTAAAACAAAAAGCAGAAAAATGGCTCACAGATGCAAGGCTGTTAAAATATGAAGCCATTCTTCCCCATGCTCCAGAATTAGAGTTAAAAACAAAACAAGCAAGTAACCCTGCGGGATTTCTATTTGGAGAAGCACACACTAAGCCCATGCATAATTGTGCAGACTTAATAGAATTGCAGACAAAAATTAGGGAAGACCTAGAGGATGAAGAACTCGAGGAAGGGGAAAAATGGTTTGTGGATGGATCAGCCAGAGTCATAGAAGGGAAAAGAAAAGCAGGATATGCCATTATAGATGGGAAAACTGGGAAGGTGGTCAAATCAGGCCCCTTGAGTGCTTCTTGGTCAGCCCAGGCATGTGAACTATATGCTGTACTACAAGCTCTAAAAGAGCTTAAAGGAAAAATAGGGACCATCTTCACTGATTCTAAATATGCTTTTGGGGTGGTGCATACTTTTGGTAAAATTTGGGAAGAAAGGGGACTAATAAATACCCGAGGAAAAAATTTAATACATGAGGATTTGATAAGGCAAATTCTCCAGGCAGTAAGAGAACCAAAGGCTATTGCAGTAGTATATGTAAAAAGTCATCAAGCTGGGTTACAATTCAGGATACATGGTAATAATTTAGCAGACCAGGAAGCCAGGAAAGCAGCTCTCCTCACCCTGAACATCCCTGAGAACAGAGCAGAAAACCTAAGAGAATTTCCACCACACCCTACAGAAAGGGAAATTGAAGAATTCAAGAAGATAGGGGGTACTTTAGTCGATGGAAAATGGGAATTAACAGATGGCCGGGAATTGATTCCAAAAGCATATGCCCGAATAATATTAAAGAGATTACATGCTCAAACACACTGGGGAACTCAGGCTTTAGCAGAACAATTCCTAAAGTTATTTGGATGTAAAGGTATCTTTGAATTGGCAAAACAAGAAGTTCAAAATTGCTTAGTGTGCCAGAAAATTAATAAATCCAGAGTGAGACAAAACATACCAGGGGGATGCCCTTTAGCATACCGTCCCTTTGGGAGGATACAAGTAGACTTCACAGAATTACCCAAGATAGGAAGATACAGGTACTTGTTAGTAATAGTAGATCAATTGACACATTGGGTAGAGGCATTCCCTAGCCCCAGGGCAACAGCTCAAACAGTAGCACGCAGGTTACTGGAAGAAATCATACCCAGATATGGAATCCCTGATTCCATAGATTCAGATCAAGGAACCCACTTTACATCCAAGATCATAAGGCATTTGGCGGAGGCCCTGGGAATCAGATGGGAATATCACACACCTTGGCATCCTCAGAGTTCAGGTCAGGTGGAAAGAATGAATCAAACTCTGAAAGCACAATTATCAAAACTTATACTGGAGACTAAGATGTCATGGATTAAGTGCCTCCCTTTGGCTCTCCTAAATATTAGGACACAACCCCATTCAGGATCTGGTTTGTCCCCCTTCGAAATGCTATATGGAATGCCATATGAGCATGGGATGCCAATAGGACACCCCCGAGTAGAAGACTGCCAGGTCCAGTCTTATCTTGTCTTAATTAATAAAAAATTACAGGAACTCCGGAAGCGTGGATTAATAGCGCAGAGCACCCCTCTGGGATTCGCCATCCACAAAATCCAACCAGGGGATCAAGTGCTGATAAAAGCTTGGAAAGAAGCCCCGCTGTCATCGCATTGGGAAGGACCCTTCCTCGTCCTCCTCACTGCTGACACTGCAATAAGGACAGCGGAAAAAGGCTGGACTCACTCATCGCGAGTGAAAAAGATTGAGCCACAAAGCAGCTCTCCACAGTGGAAAATCACCTCAACTCCGGGGGATTTAAAGCTGAGAATCCATCGAGAAACCTAATGACCAGCGCTTATCGGATAAGTTGTAACCAAGCAGGATGCCCCTGCTATCCGTTTGTTCATTTTAAGTGCGGGTATTGTGAACAGATTTGGGTGACTCATTGTTATCGGGGAGCCAGGACTTGGAGTTTGTGTGTACCTTGCTTTGAGGAGGAGAACCAACTTACCAATCTCTTCCTATACGTTGCCACAGAATTGGGGTTATTTGAATTGGATTCTCCTGAGTGGTTCCATTATTTTACTAACGGGATAAGGGGAGGATTAAATAAAAGGGCGGAGCCACTCGTAATTGAGTGCAGGAAAACAGTGAAAGTACCCTGTGGAGCTAACCAAGTGAAAATAGCCAGGTGGGAGCAGTACAAAAGGCGATACGCTCAAAGGAGCACCGGCAGGGACCCGGAAGAATATCCCTGCTGCCAAGAAGATGGTTTACCCCGCCGCTGGTGGCAACCCAATGGGCGAAGGGTTGGGCACAGGGATACGCCTATGGGTAACCCTGGTGATCCTGAGTCTAGCCGTGTACCCCACGAGTGGCCTCCCCAACCCCAAGGAGAAAACGGGGAAGGGAACTAATTCCCCTGAGGTTCCTTCAGAATCTACCGGGAATAGAATCTTGGAATCCAGGGTACGAGTAAACTGGTCTACAGTGCAAAAGGGGGAAAATTACAAATTGAATAAGGGGATCAAATTGAACAAATCCAATCCCTCGATGGCAATGCCTAGGAAAAGAAGAGAGGTAAATGGTCTCCCTCTAATTCCCACCTGTAAAGAATGTAATAAGACTGTCTGGATTGGAGGAAAAAGGGAAAGTACCTTTTTGGGATACTTACAGGTTAACCAATTATGTTATGATAAGAAGAAGTTAGAAATGTGTACCCTTAACGGGAAAACATATTGAGTGGGACAAAATGAGAAACTACAGACAGCTGCTTTAAATGGAGGACCCATATTGCTAGATATGTTAAGTGAAAATGATGAAAGGGTTTGTTTAAGATTAGACAAAGTATTCTGTTTCTCTAAAGATGAAGAAGGATTAGACCCAGAGAATAAAATACAGAAAGTAGCCTTGGAACTTAAACAACAGGAATTAGCTGCTAAGAAAAGAAGGATGGAACAAGAGAGAATGAGGACCCTAAGTAAACAATATGAGCAGTTGGAAAAACAATCTAGTGATTGGAGCTTATCTGCCCCTAGTAAAAACCTCTTCCTAGATCTAGTGCAAGAAATTGCTACTGAATTAGGGTTAACTAATTGTTGGATTTGTGGAGGACTGAGATCAGCAGAAAGATGGCCCTGGAAAGGTGAAAGTTTGACCCCTGAACAGTTACTGAGGTGGGATAACAAAATCTTAAAAACAATGACTCGGCCAGGAGGATGGACACTAGATGAACGAGTAATAGGGACAATTTGTATAAGCAGAGAAGGAAACGTTTACAATGAGATAGTAGGATACACCCCGTGTCTATCCACTCTAACTGTGAACTCCGACAATAAATCTAGGATATGGCAACCAGAACCTCCTAATGGATACTGGGGAAAGAAAAAAGAAGAAAAGTGTAATTGGATAGAGGAGATTGGGCTCTGCTGGCACAAGCAAGCTAATGCCAACCCTTACCACTCCTTGACTGAACTAGTAGAATTTTGGGAAAAGCCAGAGAGCATAAACATCAGATGGAAGGCACCCAGTGGAATCTATTTGATATGCGGGAAAAGGGCATATAGTGAGCTACCCCGAAAATGGAAAGGATCTTGTACTCTAGGAATGATTAGACCCTCCTTCTTCACACTCCCCAGAGCTGGTAGCAATTTGCTAGGAGCTCCTTTATATGAGAATCTCAGCAGGAGAAAACGAGAAATAAAGAAGGAACTCCCACAGGTAGGAGGAAATCAGAAATGGGGAGAAGAGGAATGGCCTGCAGAGCGTATCATAGAATACTATGGTCCCGCCACATGGGCCCAAGATGGAAGCTGGGGATACAGAACTCCAGTGTACTTGTTAAACCGACTAATTAGGCTACAAGCTGTAGTAGAAATAGTTTCTAACCATACCTCGGACGCTCTAGAATTGTTAGCTAGACAGCACTCACAAATGAGAGCATTTGTGTATCAGAACAGGATTGTTTTAGACTATCTATTAGCAGAAGAAGGAGGCGTATGTGGAAAATTCAATGACTCAGAGTGCTGTATAGAAATAAATGACTATGGAGAAACCATCAGAGACTTGGCAGCTGAAATTAAGAAAGTCGCACACGTCCCAGTGCAGAGATGGAATTCGATACTCCAAGCTTCTTGGTGGGATCAAATATTTGGAGCAGGAGATTGGTGGAAAAAGGTAGGATTCTTTATCTTATGCTCAGTAGCCGGATTAGTCTTCTTACCTTGCCTTGTACCCTGCCTAATAAGATTAATCCATACAGTAGTCCAAGGAATGCAAGTAGCTGCACTTCCTATGGACCCTGAATTGGCCTCAGGTGGGTTATCCAAAAACAAAGCCACCTCAAAGATCATGAAATTAAATGAGTGTCTTGGTTTGGGGCAAATTTGGGAGAAAACCCCTGTATAGGATCCCTCCAAGGAAGGAAACCCCGGTGGCCCCTCCCTCCAACCAGTCCGATAAAAAAACCCAAAAAAACTCTTTGGAGAAAAGTGGAAAAAACTATTTTACTAAACGAATGTGCATACAAGTATAAAGAATGAATAATATGAAACAATAAAACCTCTCCTTCTGAAGTGAGATGGCAAATTGAGAAAGTCCTTGCCGTGGGTGGAGCTCGGCTCTCTCTCTCTCTCAGTCTCTCAGTCCCTCCGGCGCTGCTGGAAAAATGCCGAGGTCCAGGCCCCGGTGGGCCGCAGGTGCAGCCCCCAGTGCTCCCCTGGGTTTTCAGTCCAGAGTAGGTTTAAACAGTTCCAAAAAAAAAAGAAAAAAACAGTCCAGGGAACTTCTCTGCCCTAGCTAGCTGAAACTAACTAAAAGCAAAAAAAAATCTCTGTCCTGCAGTCTCTCCAAGCCTCCGCCGAACACCCCGTCCGCCGAAGAATGTGGAGGAGTCAGGCAGTTTTCTCAAAACAAACTCCGCGCTTCTCCTTGCTCTTAGAACCAGTCTTAAAGGCACAGGACTCAATATACAGCACAAACAGAACAGGTGATTGGGGATACAAGCATCATAAAGTTACCCTAGGACAATGAGGAAAAGAGTACCGCTGCTCAAGTATTAGAAAAATTTGAATCTCGAATACAGGAGGGTAACATAGAAAAAACCTATTGGTGTGAGGCAGCTGGAGAAATGTTGGCAGAATAGTAGGATTGGTTAAGAGGCTTTTTTATCTTGACAGAGAAAAAAGACTATAACCAGAACACGAATTAAATTGGTGAATTTGGAAGAGGGGGGATTGTGATATATGTTTTAAAGTTAATTCGTGTTATCAAAATAAAGGGGTAATGTCGACTGTATAAATGTGTGTTTTGTATAACTCAGTCCATGTAAGTTCTGTATAATTTGATCTGTTATAAGTTTAAGTTTGGTTCATGGGATAAAATAAAATAGTTAGGCAAAATAAAAAGACTTCCCCAGCCTGGGAAAAGCACACGGGGGACACAAAGAAAATATGATTGGAATTACCAGAAAGGGGGGACAAGAAACTGCCACTGCCGGGAATCCCTGAAAGGACACAAAAGACAACGGAAACCAGAGATAGAAGTCCGGAGACCAAGATGATTGCTTCAGATGAATATCTCTACGAGCCTCCGTTGAAAATTAACATCTCCACGACACACCCGGGCCCAACCATCAGCAGTATTGTCCTCCTCTGCCGGTCTATTCAAACTCCCGATACCGGGACTTGCATCATTGATGAAGATGCCCCGGAGGAAAACCGGACACATCGCGAACCTCTCTCCGCGATCCAGTGTATAAAAAGAGGCTGCTGCACACCAGAAATTGTGAACTTGGGGGGATAGCAGGCTGACAGAGTTTGTTATCCGTGTTCACCCAGCGGCAACCCCGGGCTCGACGCTGTCCTTTTAATTGTGGCTGACCGAGACTGTCATTTTGTCTCTCAATAAAAATGCTAAATTTTTGATAACTGAATTTGGTCAATTTTATTTATAACAGCAAGTATCTTCTTTTCTATTCATCAATCAGTAGTATCCTTCCCATTGTTTCTCTTCTCTCTCAGTCCTAGCTTTATCTACTAGCAGACTCAGGGCTTGTTTGTAAAGACAAATCTCATTACTCTCAATTGGGTTCCCGAGACTGTCCAGGAGACAGACGAGTGGTGGACCAGGGAGGTCCGTGAAGAGTCCGCAGGGAAGGACCACTGAAAATCTCACCGGTGAGTAAAATGGGATCTTCGGGGAGCAAACCTGGGAGGGCGCCCATGGAGGGCAGCATAGGTGAAACACAGCACCCATGGAGGGTTGCTAGGGTAAAGCCGGGAAGGGGCCCTGGCAAAAGGGATGACGATCCCATAATACCCCCGGAGAGTCCCTTGGGGAGAATGCTGAGGTCTTGGGACAGACTATGCATTCACCCAGAGGTAACTATGGAAATGATGGTAAAATATTGTCATTTTGTGTAGCTGGAGTATAAGTTGCCAAAGGGGCTTATTTGGCCACTGTAATATATGTTCTAAAGTTAATTCGTGTTGTCAAGGTGTAGAGGGTGATGTCAATTGTGCAAATGTAGGTTTTGTATAACTCAGTCCATGTGGGTTCTGTCTGTTACAAGTTGAGGTTTTGTTCAGGCTAAGCATAGGGTGGGGTGGAGTGGTTTAACAGGGATGGAAGGATTTCTCCAGCCTGAGGGGACACAAGGAGGGACACAAGGAAGGTATGGTTGGGATTGCCAGAGGGGGGACCAGGAGACTGCCACTGCCAGGAATCCCTGAAAGGACACAAAAGACAACGGAAAACAGAGATAGAAGTCCGGAGACCAAGATGATTGCTTCAGATGAATATCTCTACGAGCCTCTGTTGAAAATTAACATCTCCAAGACACACCCGGGCCCGACCATCAGCAGTATTGTCCTCCTCTGCCGGTCTATTCAAACTCCCCATACCGGGACTTGCATGATTAATGAAGATGCCCCGGGGGGAAGACCGTCCACATCGCGAGCCTCTCTCCGTGATCCAGTGTATAAAAAGGGACTGCTGCAAACCAAAATTGTGAACTTGGGGGGATAGCAGACTGACAGAGTTTGTTATCATAGTTCACCCAGCGGCGACCCCAGGCTCGACGCTGTCCTTTTAATTGTGGCTATCTGAGACTGTCATTTTTGTCTCTCAATAAAATCCTAAATTTTTGATTAATCTAATTTGGTCCATTTTATTTATAACAGCCACCTTATGGAACAGATAGGATTCGTTTGTGTAGAATTTTGTTGAAGTATTTAAAGGAGAATTGGAAAGGATGGATTGAAAGGTGTTATAAATAAAATCGACCAAATTCGGTTATCAAAAATTTAGAATTTTATTGAGAGACAAAATGACAGTCTCGGTTAGCCACAATTAAAAGGACAGCGTCGAGCCCGGGATTTCGGTGCTGGGTGAACACGGATAACAAACTCTGTCAGCCTGCTATCCCCCCCAAGTTCACAATTTTGGTTTGTAGCAGTCTCTTTTTATACACTGGATCACGGAGAGAGGTCCGGGAGTGTGACGGTCTTCCCCCCGGGGCATATGCAAGTTCTGGTATCGGGAGTTTGAATAGACCGGTAGAGGAAGACAATACTGCTGATGTTCGGGCCCGGGTGTGTCGTGGAGATGTAAATTTCAACGGAGACTCGTAGAGATATCTATCTGAAGCAATCATCTTGGCCTCCGGACTTCTATCTCTGGTTTCCGTCGTTCTTTGTATCCTTTCAGGGATTCCTGGTAGCAGCGGTCTCTTGTCCCCCCTTTCTGGTAAATCCAATCACATTTTCTTTGTGTCTCCCGGGTGTTTCCCCAGGCTGGGGGAGTCTCCTTTTTATGCAGTCTCTCATTTTATCCAGTAAGTAAAACTTAAACTTATAACAGAGCAAACCATACAAAACTTATACTAAACATATATTTCTACAGTCTATATATCTTCTTTAAATGGGATAACATGAATTAACTTTAGTACATATATTACAAATGAGGTAACACAAATTAACTTTAGGACATATATCACAAAAGGGAATGTGGATTGATATGGTTTAGACAAGCAACAAAAGAAATCTATGTGTTAAAGAAAAAGGGAGAAGAGGAAAAAAGGGAGGAAGGGGGAACTGGTGAGAATTGGGATGTTCTTCAGTACCTTCCCCTGTCTTGTCCTCCAGTGTTGCCAGCTGAACCAGGACCAGCTGCAGGTCCCCTGTATCCTCAACTCCCAGAGCAAAGGGATCAGGGGAATGTTGTTCCTACAGCCCTACCTGAGAATAATAATGGTGTAGGGGGAAGGGAGCAGCCTATCATACCACCATGTAGAACTAGAGGAGGAAATCGATTGAGCACATCAGAAGCCCCCCGGACCCAAGAGACAGGGGTACATCAGATGCCACTCTGCCAAGTTCCTTTGAGGGGTCAGGGGGGAGGCTTTGGGTTTGTAATTGTACCACTTACTACTCAGGATATAAGGGGGTTCAAAAAAGAATTACCCCCATATTTGGATGATCCCAAAGGGGTGGGGGAAAAGATAGAAGAATATTTAGGAAATGCAGATTATACATGGAAGGATTGGGATTTTCTCCTGGGGATTTTGTCATCAGAGAAACGGATGATTCTGCAGAAAGCTCAGCAGCTGTGGGAGGATGAAAATCCACAAGCAGCAGGGGGGGCGGGACCTTATGTACCTACAGTGGATGATGCCATGCCCCAGGTGGACCCCCCGTGGAACCCAAATGAGGAGACCAGTTTAGCTCGGTTCCGCAATTACCGTGTTTATTTGATTAAGGCAATTAAATCAGCGGTTCCCAGAACTAACAACATAGCTAAGGCTATGTCCTTAGAACAGGAGAAACAGGAAAGCCCCTGTCATTGGTTAGAGAGGATTAGAGAGGCCTTGCGGAAACAAGAGGGGATGGATCTGGAGGGACCAGCCTTTGACACACTGTTGGAGGTACAATTTGTTACAAAGGCCTGGCCTGACATACGGAAAGGAATACAGAAAGATGAGGAGTAGCAGAACAAGCCTCTAGAGGAACTAGTTAGAAAAACACAGCAGATATATGTAAGCAGGGATGAGGAAAAAGGTAAGGCTGTGGGAAAGATGATGGCAGAGTTTTTGCAGCCACGGAAAAATAAATAACAGGGTCCAAGGGGTCCCCCGGGACAGAGGGGACAGGGTCGGCCACAGGGAAGTGGCAGAGGCATTCCCTCCTCAGCAGGGGAGAGCCGACCCAAACAGCGGTTGGGAAGGAACCAGTGTGCTATCTGCCGGGCAGAAGGGCATTGGAAAAGGGAGTGTCCGCAGAAACAGCTGGACCCTCAGGAGGAGGAAGTCCAGAGGATAATGGAAATGGATTGTTAGGGGTGTCAGGGGCTCCCATTATATCAAGGACCTACCACTCAGGAGCCCTTGATAACTTTTAAGGTGGGTCCAGATCGAGAAGAGGTGTGTTTTCTGGTAGATACAGGGGCCTCTCGATCCACTTTAAATTTTATACCTAAGGGGGGGAATTATCAAAAAGATCATTAGTCATTCAAGGAGTGAGTGGAAAAGATGAGCGAGTGTATTTTATTCAACCGCTATTAATAGATGTGGGAGACAGGTTTGAAATACGTGAATTCCTGTTTGTTCCTAATTGTGATTGTAATTTACTGGGAGGGAATTTGATGGCTAAAGTGAGAATGCAAATTAGTATTGTAAAAAATGACACAGAGTCCAACACTGTGATATCTTTATGTAAAATGTCTGAGAAGGCTTATGCTGAAATAAATCTGGAAGTGTGGGCAGCCCCAGGAAAATACGGAAAACTAGACATAGAGCCTCTCCAAATTACTTTGAAGCAACCAGGACAAGTAGTATCTAAAAAGCAATACCCTCCTTCAAAGGAGGGAAAGAAGGGGTTACAGCCTGTCATTAAGCCCCTGCTAAAAACAGGTCTTTTATAGCCCTGTATATCTCCCTATAACACCCCTATCCTGCCAGTTAAGAAACAAGATGGAATCTACAGAATGGTGCAGGATTTAAGAATAATAAATAAAATTGTCAAAGCAAGGCATCCCACAATTCCAGATCCCTATACAATCCTGAATCAGATCCCTTCTTCACACCAGTATTATTCAGTACTGGACTTAAAGGATGCTTTCTGGGGGTGTCCAATTACAGAAGATAGTAAACAGTATTTTGCCTTTGCGTTAAAACAAGAGGAAGAAAAAAATGTGTTTATTGATGGGTCTTCAAGGGTGATAGAAAGGAAACGATTTACAGGATACTCTATCGTGAATGGAAAGCAACTAAAGGAAGGGGGGAGGTTACTGCCCATCTGGTCAGCTCAGACAGCAGAGCTGTATGCGCTTGTGAGAGCCTGTGAATTATACCGGGATAAGACAGTGAGTGTTTTTACTGACTCTAAATATGCATATGGGGTGATACATGCATTCGGGAAACTATAGGAAGAAAGAGGTTTATTAACCTGCAGGGGAAAGAAGTTAGTTCATGAGAATTTAATCTCTTGCCTATTAGAGGTGGTGAACTTACCAAAAAAGGTAGCAATAATACACATTAAAGGGCACCAAACAGGGTACTCAGAGGAGGCAATAGGAAACCGACTGGCTGATGAAGAAGCTCGAAAAGCTGCACTGTTGCCAGAAATCTCTAAGATCCTCCCCTTGCTGTGGGTCTTTTTACCCTGGCAAAGTGAGCTATTGAAGGTTGTTTGATTTGTGCTAAAACCAATAACAGAATAACAAAGAAACTTGCCAGGGGAGAGAGGCCTTGGGCTATATGTCCCTTCCAGAGATGCCAGGTGGATTTTACTAAAATGCCACGAGTCACAAGGTTTAAATACTTTCTAGTAATAGTATGTCAGTTATCAGGGTGGCCAGAAGCATTTCCTGCCTTTTCAGCAACTACAGGATCAGTTATTAAAGTATTTTTGGAACAAATAATTCCAAGATATGGGATTGTAGAAGCAATAGACTCAGATAGGGGATCTCATTTTACAGGAAAAATTCTTCAAGGAGCTATGACTGCTCTAGGGATAAGATGGAATCTCCACACCCCCTGGCATCCCCAGAGTTCCGGCAGGGTGGAGAGGATGAATGGAGAAATAAAGAAACACCTTTTGAAGCTAGGAATAGAAACTAAGATGCCATGAGTACAGCTCTTGCTACTAGCTTTAGCAAGGATAAGGGCTAAACCCAGGGGAGATATTCAATTATCTCCCTTTGAACTGATGTTTGGAATTCCTTACCCTTACAATTCCCAGCTTAGTGGGGTGGTAGAGATAAGTGATGTATATTTAAAACAATATGTGGCCAGGATACTGTCTCTTGTGAAATCTCTTTGACAGGAAGCTCAGCTGGCCCTGCCTTTGCTGTTCACATCCCACCAAGAAATTAAGCCCTAGTTAAAGAATAAAAAGAAGCACCACTAGTGGCTAAGTGGTGTGGACCTTTCCAAGTGTTGCTGACCACAGAAACAGCCGTCAAGACAGCAAAACACAGGTGGACCCACCACACTCAGGTCAAGGTCTCTGAGGCCCCGGAGATTTGGACATCTCAGCTGGAAGAGAAGGATGGGAAGCCACGAATGACACTCCGCAGGAGTGGACTGGAGCAGTAGCCAGTGCGTCGACATCGGAGGAAGCCTCGTGTGCCTACCCACATAGTGTTTGCTGAAATAGTTTGTGTGGGCATCCCTCCTCTCAGATCTCCAGTCACTGGGGGCCAATCCTCACTGTCATTGTTTTCTTTATGTTAAGCTGTTTCTGTGCCTTCGCTCACCACAAGTGGTGTAGAGGACAACGTGAAAGTGAAAATTAGGTTAGGAGATAAGATTACACCATTAGAATGTTTCTCTTAATAATTTTACCTTTATATTGCCAGTTAGGTTAGGGTCAAAAGTGGGAAAATAATTTTTTAACCTTAGGAGAAGAAGTAGCAAAACCCTTTAACTTTAAGAAAGTTAGCTCATGTACCGGTCCAAACATGGAAAGGATGGGAATAGGACATGTTTTTGTAGTTACCCGGTAGACTGTGGGTTAAAAAAATGCTTTTCTTCCTCTTATGTGTGGTAGCAACTCTTATCTTTTTACCATGCATGATCCCTTGCTTAGTACAACTTATTCAACATGTGATCAAAGGGATGCAGGTAGTAGCCATGCCTACTGATCCAGAGATGGCTACAAAAGGACAGAAATTGATGTCACTGCAAATAATTGCAAAACCTAAAAAGACCCAAGAACAAAAAATTAAATCAATGATAACTAAAGTTTGTAAAGACAATTATTAAAAATAAAAGAGGAGGGATTGAGAGGAATGACAAGATTTGTCTTTACAAACAAGCCCTGGGACTGCTGGTAGATAAAACTAGCACTGAGAGATAAGAGAAACAGTGGGAAGGATTCTACTGATTGATGAATGGAAAAGAAGATACTTGCCTTTACAAACAAACCATAAGTTTGTTTGTAAATGAAATTGAATATTGAAAGATGAAAGCAACAATGGGGAAAAACCCATAAATCCCATAAGAATTAAAAATTAAGGGGGGTTATACATTAAAAGGGGAATCTTTGGCATTTCGGGAAGTCTGTACCTCTCAAGTACCTCACCAATGGGGAAAGAGAGAGGGAAATGTGGCCGGGAAATTAAGATAAAAAGGAGGCTGCGTCCTCCCAAAAACTGAGAGACCCCAGGGGAAATGCCCCATGGCCTCTCCCTTTATTCAAATAAAGTAAAAGGACTCCTCTGTCTCCTTTTTGGACATAAACCTCTGGTGTTCGTGGATTAATTTTCCTAACAGTTCAGTTATTATTAATGCCACAGTTGTTCTTGTTTGTTTGCCTTGTTATATTTACTAGCAAAGAACTGTTATTCCTTTCCCTATACCTCTGCCTGAAAAGCCTGTTTAATTTTCTGAATTATAATAACTTGGAGGGAGGGGATTGGAATTCCCCATTCCTAGAGAGGCCCCGCCCCTCCCTAGCAGATACCTGTCTTTCAAACCAAGACAGGTTTTATGGCACCGTATCTTAAGCTATTCAGTCTTTGGTACATGTGGGTATATTTTTGTTTTAACAGAGAAGTAAAGATGGGGGTGGAACATGAGTGTTTTCATAGGAAAGATGAATTTGCAAAATGTTTTGCTGTCTCTCTTGAGTGGAAGCATGTGGTTTTCATTTCCCATAACCTCAAGGCATTACAAAATCATGATTGAAGCCCTAAGAACAATGTGATCAGCAATAAAATTGGTAAGTTTGAAAAATTATACACCATGAGGTTTTCCTTAATTTACTTTTCTTGTCTTCCAGGTCACAGTTTCAAGCCTTTTCCCACAGCAGCAAGGACTGGATTGTTTTGGTTTTTAATTGTAAACTGAGGTCTTTATGTAATCTGCTCTGTCCAAAGCTGGGGCTGCAGGAAAACAGCAGATTGTGCAAGCTCTGAGAGCAATTCCAGTGGTTGGGAATAGATGCAGCCTTTGTCAAAAGTGCAACTTTGCTACAAATGTCACTTATTGAAGTGAGGAGTGTGCCAGTTGGAACCCAGATGGTATTTATATCCCTTAAATGATAAGATATGAAAATATTCACCTTGCAAAAAGCAATCATTCTTATTAAAGGTTGCTTTAATAGGTATCTCTGATATTTTTGGGGAAGAAAAATACACTATTGATTGTATATACAAATTGGATGATAATTTAAGTAGTGCTTGATGGTGGCCAATCAGGAGCACAGCAGTGGCTCTGGGCAGCAGAGTTGTAGATGACACTTCCAGCATTTTATATTGTTACCTTTTTTTTTTTTTTTTTTAAGTTGTAGCCTGTTTAATTAATGGTAATGATGGTTTATTCATTCATGTGCAATTAAAAACACCCAATGCAGACTTCCTGGAGACTGCACATAAAACACAGAGGCTTAGTAGGGTATTAGGGTATTAGAGATTCATCTGAGTGCCTGGAATACAGAGGGTCTTTGCTTTGGCTTGTCTAAGTGTGTTGCTTGTCTCTCATGGAGCTCACCGGCTCCGTTTTTGCCCAGGCTAGCCCGAGACAAGCAGCAGGCAAAAGGAGCTCCTTTGGGTCCTAAAAACCCAGGAGGCGGCCGAGAACCTTTCCCTTAGCACGAAAGAGCGAGACCCCATCGGCAGCAAAGGAAGGAGTCAGAGCTTGATCCAGGGACGAAACCAAGGCTTTATTCAGTCTTTGTTCTGTGGTCCTGCCCCAGAGCACAGCCCGAATCAAGAGAGCTGACGTCGTGTCGCTTGGGCTTATATCCAGGGAAGGGGCTGAAGGAGAGGACAAGCCAATACCCAATGAGGGGTAAGGTGGGAGTGGAACAGGGTTGGAGGGACATTCAAGGAAACCAATGGGGAACATAAAAGGAGGGATCTTTTCGGCCCTTGCCCCATCATTCGATGTCTTTTACCCAAACCCTCCAGAACCTGTGTGGAACAGCTGAATGATAGACAGGGCCCACAGGAGGGGACTGGGAGGAATGTGGGAGGATGGGCAGGGAAAAGGGCAGGGACAAACCTCAGGATATAATATTTTCCAGGAGACCAGGGGAGTACAGAACAAACCATTATAAAATCCATTATATAAAAAGGAAATACAATATGAAACCAAATAACACACAGCAACATAAGTGGTGTTTGTTTAACTGATAGCTGCTAACTGATAACACGTGCTGTTACTGGTGTTGACCTTTTCCCGGTTAAACTGGCTTAAAATGAAAGTGTTTATGGGGAGATTCTGCATCCCTGGCGTCCATGGACTCTTTGGGCAGAGGGGAGTTTGATGTCTGGGGCAGTTCAGCAGAGAGCTGCATGTTTGCAGATTTTAATGGCTCTTGCTCCAGAAGGCTTCTAACACACTCCCCGCACAGCCACCCTGGGCAGGAACTGCTTTTTCCATTGCCAGTTTGTTTTGCCACTGTGGTTTCATTATACCTTAGGTTTCTTGAGCATGTAAAATGCTGTCAAATTGGTAACAGAAGGAGGAGGAGAGAGGTTTGCAGCACAGCCTCGGGCTCAGCAAGACCAGAGCTGCTGCTGTGTGCGAGGCGAAATCAAAGGAGTGTTTTGTGCCCCACTCTGGAGCCTTTAGAGAAAGGCTGGGTCCATGTCTGTGAGGGCCTGCTCTGAGCTGCTGCTTCTGGACATCCCGAGAAGCTTTTCCAAAATCTATCACAGTGAATGGATTGAGTTTGGAGAGAAGTGTCAGCAATGGAGCGAGTCCGTCCCATCTGATTGCTGGCAGCTTTTCATTGAGCCATGGACTGAGCCTCTATGAGCCTGCTGAGAGCCTGTCTCAGCTTTGTTCACCTGCTTTCAGCTGCCTTGAAGTTCCAGGGAATCTATGAAGTATTTGTAATGGAGAAGCACATGGGGGGGTAGCCACAGTGTTGCAAGGTGACTGTGGTTGTTTACCAGAAATGTTTTTGGGGATGCAGGGATGCCGTAGAGAATTGTTGCTCTTCTGTTGGCTCCAGCTCTTTCCCTACCTCCAAAGGTCCCTCTGTTGAGGGCTTAGGGTATCCCTAGATGGAAGTGTAGACTGACCATCAACTGTGGCCAAACTACCCTGGTTCTTTGCTCTTTTTGTCCTGGCTCAGGGTAAGGCTGTTCTAAAGGACCTTCAGGAAGGTCTTTGGGAAAGAGACCTTCCAAGGTCTTTGGGTCTTATGTGAAAAGCTGAAAACCTTGGAGAAAAGCAAGAATGTTTGTAGAATGCTATTTATTTCAAACAGGAAAATGGATTTTGATATAAATATGGGATACTGTCTGCAAAGAGGATGCTCATTCCTCTTTGCCCATGTTGAAAACTACATTTTTTTCCCGGTGCCAGACACAAGTATACAGGTCTCCCCTTCACTCTTCCCAAGGAGCTTTTCCATGCCATGGTGCTGCATGGTGTTGTAGCTCAGCTCTGTCTTGGATGAGGGAGGTTTGAACTCAGATCACAGAATCATTAAGGTCTGAAAAGACTTCCAGGATCATTGAGTTTAACAATTAACCAAACACATCCATGTTCGTCAATAAACCATGTCATGTCCATGTACCCAGATGTCATGGCCATGCATCTTTTGATCACTTCAGGGATGATGACTCCACCACTTCCCACAAGAAGCAAATGATCAATTCAGAGAGTGGAAAATGGGTTTGCTCTGCTTTTTCATTTCTAGAGGCTGTTAAAACTCTGACTGTTTTGCTATCAAAAAGGATCCATCTCTGACATGCTTGAGCCAGTCAGTTAAGTGCAAACATGACAGGAAATGAAATTTTTCATTCTTGACAAGAAGTGAAAGAAAAACGGCTTTTTCAAAGGGAAGTATTATTCTGGTAAGAACAGTGGTAGGCTTGGGGTAGGGGAAGGCAGTTGTCTTTGGATCAGAATTCTCTGTATTTGAACCTGAGCTCTTTTCCCCCTTGGTTTTTCTCCATGGATATAAAAAAAAAAAAATCAGGTGTTGATTCCCAAAGCAACTGAATAATTGTACCTAAATTGTTATAACCTCTCAAATATGTCAGTGCTTCCACTGGATGAGATTATGGATGGGAGGAGAGGCAATGTGAAGGTTTAGAAAAAGGTGATGCCTTTTCTTATTCAGTGGAAGATGTCTGTAGAGGGAAGTGTGCAAGCACTTACTCAAAGGCTCACTAAAAAATTAAATAACTGCAGAGGGGCCATTTTAGACAGGCCATGATGCAGTGTCTTTGAAATGACCCTCATGGGCTCTGTCCTCCCTGTCCAGCAATAAACTAATTCTCAGGACTAATGGTAAAATTCTGCAAGGCATAAATTCCCAACTTAAACAGATTTAGTGAGTTATTAGATCTTCCAGCATATTTCTTACAATCTATTTGTGGTGGCATCTTTTCAACATGCACAGTAATTGAAAAAATTGTCAGGATGTTCAATCTTTTATGACCTGTGTCTATCATACCTAGGAAAGACTCAATAATAGATATAACATTTGAAGTATGGACATAGACCTTGTGTGGAAGTGTTCAGACAGGAGGTCTCTCGGGGTGGGTAACTTTTCCTTGGGAAAAAGGGGATTTTGGAATTATGAACAGCTAATGCTTAACAAATGCCACCAAGAGGGTCATATATGCCAAGAGTTGCAGAACAGACAAGTCAGAACTGTGTAATGATGAAGACAAACCTTCAGCTTTGGAGGTAATATATTCTGTGTTGGTTTTCACATGCAGCCTTTGAAATACATTATCTTTATTTTGAGAGGACTACGATGAAAGTACCCTTTGGAAAACCTGCTTATTTTTTTTCCCAGGCATATTTGTCCTTGCTCCTTTTGTTAGCATTATTTATAAATCAAAAGCTATATTGATCTGGAGATTATGTGTTAAACCATGTCTGAGCAGTGGTTGCTCTATTACTGAGAAAAGCAGCTGCCATAAAACTTTAGGTAAATTTATTGATCGATACTCTCCCTGTTCCTGTTCAGAAAAAGAACAAGCTGAAATTTAATTTACTGGGAACACAACTGAACACATGGCCCCCGTGTTCAGCAAGGGATTTAAGCCCATGAAGAACTTTCCAAAGATGAATAGTGCCATTACTTTGCAGAGGATTATTCATGTTCTTAAAGGAAAGCCTCTCTGGAGCAGGCAGTGGAGCCTCTGATTGATTCCTGGCAGCTGTGTTTGTGAGTCTTGCTCTTGAGAGCCAAATTATCATCTCGTGCTCTTGTTACAATGGTTGCTTTGCTCTCACAGGGGAGAATAAGGAGATGATAAAACATTTTCCTTGTAAAATGAATGTTAATCAAACCAGGGCTTTGAGCCAGGACAAGCAGGATGCAGGAGCCATGTGGAATGCTGGGTATGGACCAGCCATGGGCTCAGCTGGTGCCATGAGGATGTGATATCCCACCTGCTTCCTCCCTGGGCTGGGACCTGCCCATGCACCAACTTAGAAAACAAAGTCAAAACCAATCAAACAAAGAGAACCCAGAAAAAAAAACCCCAAACCAACAACCCCCTGAAAAAGCCAAGCAAACAACCCCTGCTCAAAGACAGCCCACAAAAAACCCAACCCAAAAAACCCATCAAACCACCCTCCCCCACAAACAAACAAAACAATACTCAGCCTCCCCCCAGCAAAACCACTGGTGTTTTGGGGGGCTCCACTTAAGGTGCCATAGAGGAAGGAAGAGAAGAAGTGGGTCTAGTTTTTGGAAAGCGCTAAGGCTGGAAACTGGGGCCATGATTAGGTATTTCTTTTCTTTTTTTTTTTTTTTTTAAGTATGGAGATGATGCCTGGGGTTTGTGTGCCTGACATGCCCTGAGTCCTGTTACAGGGGTGCTGCTGTGGCTGTGGTGTCCTGTGTCAGCCCCTGTAGCGTTTCAGACAGGAGGGCATTGGGTACCCTGCTCCCTGTGGAGCAAGATGCTGCTAAAATATTCTGCATATGCTCAGTGGGTCAGGTGCTGCCAGGGAGCATTGCAGTGGTTGGTTGCACATGTACTCTTGAGGTGATCCATGGTCTTATTACCATGTTGGAAACCTCTGTCTTTCTCTAAGGTGTCTTGAGACAAAACTAGCTTGAAAATCACTGAATTACTTTTGAGAACCTGGACATTGTTCCATGTCTTGGAAACAGTCACTCCTTAGGGGGAAGAGTTATACCGATGTTGGTTGCTGCATGTCACTGTGAAAAATGAGATTCACTTTTCTGGTAAAGTCTAAAATGTTTAATAAAAAAAGACAATAAGAGACACAAAAGCAAAAGGATTAAAAATTATGGCCAAGGTGCTTGGCATTTAGCCAAGAGCACCCTACTAACTCAGAAACACTTCTTTAAATGCACCAGCTTGTTGCATATTCATAGATCTCCATGCATTATACAAACATTCCCTTGAGTTTAGATGTTCTTTTGCTTGGTTTCAACCCCCGACCTGCCCCCATTCCATCCTGCAGATCAACATTTTATTTCTCCTTGTGGCTCAATCCTGCTGTCCCCACACTCCCTGATAACAGAGGGTCAATAAATTCCTCCCCTGGGGCTCTGGTGTCTGTCACGGCCATCTTCATCCAGATAGGATAATCCAAGAATGTGAGGAATTTTCTGATTATCTTTACCATTCTCTGAGTTAGCTACATGAACAAAAGCATCCTACATGTTTATCACACTACTATTTCTAAGATTTGTTAATAGCAGAAATAAAAGAAACTATATTCATACAGCAAAGTTTTCCAACATTATACATATAGCACTCATTTTAAGATTTGCGAAAAGCCAATATGTAATGTAATATAATATGTACTTATAACATTACTGAGTAAATGGCTGTCATAGTTTTAATTTCAAACTGGGCAGAAACACTAATTAATGTAGTGGTTTTATGTTTATTAAATTTTGGTCTTGGTATTTACACTTTTTGTGGGAAAGAGACTAGGAGAAAAACAAAGCAGGCTTAACTTTAAAATTAACAAATAGTTTATTAACATACACTAAAATAATAGGAAAAAAAAAGTTGGAAAAAAACAAAAACAGAATGAAACTTCAAAAAACACTTTTCCCTCCTCTTACAAACTGTTCACTTTCTTACAAAACAACATAAAGAGACAAAACTTGTAATTTTCAGTCAGTTTCACTATCTGATAATAGTCTTTCATCAATTCATTAGGGGAAGAGTATCCTTTTGAGTCATGGATTTCACTGACAACTTAGAACAGTTCTCTTGTGGGTTTTAAACTGTCACAAAAACAACCGCCCGGAAAAACCTGCCTTTGTGACCCTCCCAGGAGCAGTTTCCCAAGCTGCTTATGGATCATGGGTCTTAGACTCTTGCATACTGGGGTGTCACCTTTTAAAGATGAATAACTCTAAAGCAAAGGATTCTTCATCTCAAGGTACAGAGATATCTTCTCACTTCTTCACTGGCACAGGGGGCTTCTCATCTTTATCTCTGTTCAAGTATCTTATAGGATATTACTTAGTTCATCACAAACACCTTTGCTTAAATCTACACACAAATTAAAACAACCATCTCCCCAAATGCATATTTTTCCCATGATTTAAAAGAATGATCTAAATATAGAGTTCATTTCCATGGCTCAAGTAAGAAAGGAACAACCAACTCTTCAACCCTCTGTCCCAATAGTCTTTTCACTCTTGCTCTACTGACTTCATGCTGTTTGTTCTTTATGTTCACTCTGTCTTTTCTTACTCTCTCAGAGAAGGGCTAAGCTCTGGAAGCTTCATGTTACTAAGAAAGAGTTAAATCTGCTCGGAGTCTTTATCTCTCCCTCTGTAGCTTGTGGTGTTAGATGTTCAAGGCCGAGCTGATGAGGGAGGAAGAACTCACAAAAACATCAGAGATCAGAGCACTCGGGCAGTCCGGAATCACAAAAAAACCCAGGCAGGATCATAAATGCTTTCTCAGCCCACCCCTCGGTGTAAATTGGGGTGGCTTCAGCCCAAATGGTGCCCATAGCTCTTATCAGGGCTCAGCAGAGATCTCTCCCTGCTCCAGGGAAGTTTGGAGAAAGTAGCTGTTGCAAAACAGCAACCTCTCCTTTCCCCCCTTCACCCGGGAACCAAAGGAATCCGGCCAGGCTTCAAGTCAGCTCCCCCTCCCCCCCCCAAAAAAAGGGGGGGAGCAGCAGGTCCAACTCGATGCTGCCTGTCTCTCTCTGGCCAAAGGAAAGAAGAAAAAGGACCCACTTACAGGAAATCAAGGGGTTTTATATAGTACTTCCCAAAGTCGCAGCTAACAATTTCAGTGGTCAGAGTAGATGTCAATATTCTAACTAACTTTCTGATAGATCTCTGTCTCTTTTAAAGCAATTCCCAGGTCCTGACCTGGAGAATTATTTTACATCCTTTTATAACTAGAAAACTAAACTGTACTAACCTATGACAATGGCTTTCCCAAGTTCTGCCGGCACAGGTAGGAAACTGATGACAGAAATGAAGGGGCTGGAGTGACCAAAGAATGGTCAACAGGTGCCCTGAAATAAGTGCAAGTTGGAATTGTTACTATAGGGATCAAGAACTGATCTTCTGCCGTTTGCTTTTCATCAGACAGTTGAGATAACTTTAAAGAGAATTTGGCCATGAGAGATTATTAAGGAAGGAATTTGCTGCTTAAATAGTCTGCTCTCCATTGTTGGAGACTTAACAGGCTGATAAAAGCCCCTCTGGAATGAAAGGGAGCCTGGAAAGCCCATCTCAGATCTGCCCTGCTCTAAAGTTACTGAGACCAATGAACTTCCAAAGATTTTTTTTTTTGAATTTTTGAATATAAGCTCAACTTGACCTGGTCGCTTGCTTCATCTTCATTTATTCTGATGAATAAAGGAATTTACTAGGCTTTCATTCTTTCAGAAATGGCTCATAACTTTTAGTTTAAAATAAATGGAAGAACGACACAAACTGGCGTCCTGGTTTTAGAAATGCTTGGCCTATAAATTTGTGGTGGAGTGCATGAAATCACTTGCTCTCTGCCTGATATGTGTGGCTTGTCATTCATCTTTGAAGAGGTATGCTGCTTTTTGATATCTTGATAACCCCATGAGGTGAATGTTGCAGCCTCCAATTAGTAAAATGAGGCTGTGTGAATGTCCTGGTTTAGGGCAAATTTGTGAGAGAACCCCTGAATGGGGTCCCTCTGGGAAGCAAACCCAAACAGCACCTTTCCCCAACCGGTCCAGGAAAAATGCAGCCCTGGGCCCTGGGGGACGCAGGTGTGAGATATGGGTGTCTCTTTGGGTTTTTCAGTCCAGTGATTTATTAAAGAAATATGGGTATTGATCTAGTATCGATACCCAACTGTGACGGACAAAAACTCTCTAACAGTTTAAAGTTAGAAAGTGTATGTTTATTACGGCCGGGCAGCACGCGGGATAGTTCCCTAATTCGCACTGCAAAATTCACAGGTAATTACAAAGTCTTTTATTTACAAAAGTATTGAATATCCAAAATACAAATGCATATTCATACCCCTGTCACCTCCCATTCCTCGCTTTGTATGCTAATTGGCAACAAGGCTATTAAGCATGCGTACTTTGTTTCTTAAAATGAGTCGGGGGTCTATTTTGGGGAGGGGTCACCCGAAATGAGGAAGTAAGATGAGTCTTCATCGTCCTGACCTTTCTACCTTTTCAATGCTTTCGTGACAAATGATTCCTTGGTAGAACTTACAGTTTCCTGTGTTCAATGGGTCCTTTAAGCAGGAAATCTGCAGCTATCTTATGTCCTATTTACCACATTTTGTTTTTCATTACAAGCACAACTACATAAACATAAACCTGACAAGAAATGAGTTACAAGATCCAGGGTAGCTTATCTAAGATCCGGCTTCTGTTAACTGCGAACAAAGCTTACCTATCTACTTCAGCTAATTCAGCAACTTATTATCTTAACTTTCCTAAAAATCCTTAGTTCCTCAAAATTAACATCTCACCAGGACAGGTTTAAACAGTCCCAAGAATAAAAAAAAAAAAACAGTCCAGAGAGCTTCTCTGCCTCAGCTAGCTAAAACTAAGAGCAAAGAAGGTCTCTGTGCCGCTGCTTGTCCATGCCTCAGATGAGCACAGTCCAGGAGCAGGAATGCAGAGGAGTGAATGCTGTTTTCAAAACAAACTCCACACATCTTGTTTCTCCCCCTTCGCTCCCAGAACTAGTCTCACAGCAGCAATTCTCTCTAGGATCCTGCTTCATGAGTCTCTGCTTCATAAGTGAGTCTCTGCTTCAAAGTTGCTGCTCCTTGATAATCCTCCCCTTACCAACTAAGCCCCTCTTTTATCTCACTCATCCTTATTGGATATAGTTGTTATTCACCGGGGCAAGGCTGTATTGGTTAATTGACACAGCTGTTACTTATCGGGGTTACTCAGTCTTAAAGGTACAGAACTTAACATACATCATAAAAAGAACTGACAATTGGGGATACAAGCAGCAAAAAGTCACTCCCAGGCAGTGGGTGACCAAGTAATGGGGTTTTATTGTTGTTGTTTTGTTTATTTTGTTAGTATTTTTTGTTTGATTTTTGTTTGTTTTGGTTTTTTTTTTTTTTTTTGGGGGGGGGGGGGGAAGAGCTTTGTGTTTAAAAATAACAACAAAAAAATTCCTAGATGTACTGTTGCCGTGGTAAAATGCTTGGGTTTGTAATATCTGCTCAGTTACCCAGGGCAGAGAGGTCTTTTTCCCAAGGTTTTTGTAGCTATTCCTGCTGCACTAGGCTGTGCTCCCTGGCTGAGCACTTGGCTTGAAATAAGAGTTGTAGATGTGTCATAGTTTTAATTTCGAAACCAGGCAGAAACACTAATTAATGTAGTGGTTTCACGTTCATTAAATTTTGGTCTTGGTACTTACTCTTTCTGTGGGCGAGAGACTAGGAGAAAAACAAAGCAGGCTTAACTTTAAAATTAACAAATAATTTTATTAACATACACTAAAAGAATAGGAAAAGGAAAGTTGGAAAAAAACAAAAACAGAATGAAACTCCAAAAACACTCTTCCCTCCTCTTACAAACTGTTCACTTTCCTACAAAACAACATAAAGAGACAAAACTTGTAATTTTCAGTCAGTTTCACTATCTGATAATAGTCTTTCATCAATTCATTAGGGGAAGAGTATCCTTTTGAGTCATGGATTTCACTGACAACTTAGAACAGTTCTCTTGTGGGTTTTAAACTGTCACAAAAACAACCGCCCGGAAAAACCTGCCTTTGTGACCCTCCCAGGAGCAGTTTCCCAAGCTGCTTATGGATCATGGGTCTTAGACTCTTGCATACTGGGGTGTCACCTTTTAAAGATGAATAACTCTAAAGCAAAGGATTCTTCATCTCAAGGTACAGAGATATCTTCTCACTTCTTCACTGGCACAGGGGGCTTCTCATCTTTATCTCTGTTCAAGTATCTTATAGGATATTACTTAGTTCATCACAAACACCTTTGCTTAAATCTACACACAAATTAAAACAACCATCTCCCCAAATGCATATTTTTCCCATGATTTAAAGGAATGATCTAAATATAGAGTTCATTTTCATGGCTCAAGTAAGAATAGAACAACCAACTCTTCAACCTTCTGTCCCAATAGTCTTTTCACTCTTGCTCTACTGACTTCATGCTGTTTGTTCTTTATGTTCACTCTGTCTTTTCTTACTCTCTCAGAGAAGGGCTAAGCTCTGGAAGCTTTATGTTACTAAGAAAGAGTTAAATCTGCTCGGAGTCTTTATCTCTCCCTCTGTAGCTTGTGGTGTTAGATGTTCAAGGCCGAGCTGATGAGGGAGGAAGAACTCACAAAAACATCAGAGATCAGAGCACTCGGGCAGTCCGGAATCACAAAAAAACCCAGGCAGGATCATAAATGCTTCCACAGCTCACCCCTCAGTGTAAATCGGGGCGGCCTCAGCCCAAATGGTACCCATAGCTCTTATCAGGGGCTCGGCAGAGATCTCTCTCTGCTCCAGAGATGTCCAAAGAAAGTAGCTGTTGCAAAACAGCAACCTCTCCTTTCCCCCCCCCCCTTTACCTGGGAGCCGACAGAATCCGGCCAGGCCTCAGGCCAGCTCCCCCCTCAAAAGGGGGGAGCAGCAGGTCCAACTCGATGCTGCCTGTCTCTCTCTGGCCAAAGGAAAGAAGAAAAAGGACCCACCTACAGGAAATCAAGGGGTTTTATATGGTACTTCCCAAAGTTGTAGCCAACAATTTTCAGTGGTCAGAACAGATGCCAATATTCCAACTAACTCTCTGATAGGGCCCTGTCTTTTCTAAAGCAATTCCCAGGTCCTGACCTGGAGAATTATTTTACATTCTTCTATAACTAAAAAATCAAACTGTACTAACCCATTACAAGATGGAGTCTGTTGTCTCTGCAGCAAATTTGAGAGGTGAGAGAGACTAGGAGCAAAGAAAATAAGTATTTGGGATAAAAAAAATGGGCAAGGTGAACTTAAACCCCAGGGCCTTTGTGGGTTTCAGCATCAGGATGGAGGCATGGGAGGAACAGAGAGAAGTTTATCTTTCTCTCATCTGACAGGTTACAGCACAACCTTTACCTCTACCAGAGTGACCTTTTAGCTTCAGAAGCCTCTTGCATCCTCTTTCTCAACTTTTCCAGCTTGTGTTCCCAGGGCTTGATTTGAGCCTGCTTCTCCAGACCCTTATTCTTCTTGCCCTTTGATTTTGATAAAGAATCACGTTCACCCACCACTTGCACCAGCCTCGACTGTTTGCATTTTTTACTTTGTTTTTATTAATTTTTCAGGAATCTGTTAAGCATTCACACATCTATCATGGCACAAAGCATTATCTTTCTTGATGCTCGGGAAAACAAATTATACAATGGATGTGCAACCAGTATTTAATCAAAAATGTCAAAGCTATGTGTTCAGTCATGAAGCCCCAGAAAAGATTTTACTGCAGAGTCCTTCTTGTGAGGTGTTTGCTGAGACATTTTTTGTTGTTGTTTTTTTGTTGTTGTTGTTGTTGTGTTTTTTTGGTTTTATTTTGTTTTTTTTTAACTTTCACTTGAAGTATAGTTTTCCTGTGTTGACTTGCGTACTCCCAAGGGTCTCTAGGGATCTTTCAAGGCATCCTGGTGCCCCTCAAAAAATATTGTTAGTCTGTGGTCCATTTCAGCACCCCTGACTCTACCTTTTGCTGTCATGACTTGTGGATGCCAGTGTGGGGTACAGAGCACTGCACTGAGATCCCTCCAGGTAGGGTCTGGTCAAGGTGAGGGGCTGGTTGGAAATGGGGAGCTGTGAGCACCAGTATTTCTTGTTTCCTTGCTTCTGGGCTGGTAGCAGCTTGTGTTGGTGAGCTCTGTTGTCTGCATTAACAAAGATTTTGTGTGCAGGATATAAATATTAAATGGGAGAAGCACAGTGTGACTAATTGTGTAACAGTTGGACTGTTACCTAGACTGAAACAGGAGCATATTTTCAGGGCAATTTGAGTGGGTATAATGAGATGGATCATACAGTATTTTTATTAGAAACTTCAGGGAGTGTATTTCAAACTGTCAGGGCACTATATAAGCTGAATAATTAAAAATAAATGGCTTTGGAGCTTGGCATTTTGATAGAAACAGATAATTAGGAGAAAATGCTTTTCTGACAAAAGCAAAAGGATTTGGCATTGGCTGGTGAGCAACACTGTCTTGGAAACTTGTAACTTGGCTTCTGTGGGAGTGAAGACAGTGGGCATGGAGCTGGAAGGAGCCCTTTCTCATTTAAAGACTGGACCTTTGCTTTCTTGGACTGGTGCTGATGGAGCAAAGGTAGAAAATGCAAACCTTGATGGGTGAAAATTAAGGGGAGAATAACAGAGTTGTTCTACTTTTTATTACTAATGCTTTGAAGCTAATCTTATAAGCTTGGGAGCTTGAGACCATAATTTTTATGTTGACAATATTGTAAAAGTAATCCAAAAGGCTGTGTCATAGTTGGAAAAAAAGCATTTTCTAAGCTTTAAACCCAAATGTGCTCAGTGAAACAAACCCTGTAAGAACAGCAGTGGCACCATCTGATGGGTTTTGTAATGCCATAGACAAAAGTAATTATACTGCTTAGGAGAGCTTTTGTTTCCAGATAATGTTAAAAAGTTGCAGTGTAGTATAAATCATAACAGAACAAATCTGGAGGCTGCTCTCATTGCTGCCAGGGGAAATTCTCTTAGATTTTGTTTCCTTTCTGCTCAATATATTGCAAACCTTTTCCAAGTTGGTAAATAAATATTACCTGCTGTTTGAAAGATTACTTGGGGTTCATCTCACCTGCATGGCCTGTAGCAGCCAGGCTGTTATTGCAAACAGTTGTTCCTCTCTTGGTGAGCTCTGTTGTGTTTTGGGAACACAGGCTCTTGTGATGGGGCTGAAGTTGTCTGATTTATTGGAGATATTAAAGAAGCATTTCCTCTTTTTAGGGCTCACTCACATGAGGATTCCTCTGGCTTCTTTTGCCACTTCTGAGCAGTGTCACAGCAAGAGTCAGGTCAAAAAATACTTGGTTGAGCTTACAAACACCCAAACTTAATATTTCCTTGATGAACATTTGAATTCCAGTCCATGAAGGTTGGTAGTGTTTTTGAGGGGCTGAGCAGTTTTGGCTTTTAGATGTAAGGGATTTTTAAAGGTTTGGGAACCTTGGGCCTGAAGGAAATGCAGTGATTGCATTGGGAACAGATTAATGAACTGATTAATTTTCCAATGTTCTCCCTGGACACCCATGCTTTTGTCTCAGGGTGAAAATTATTCCTGTGGGCTGAGGGATTCCAGTGCCGAGCTCTCTTCTGATGATTTGTTATTTGTGTCCTGAGAAGCGAAGGGAGAAGTTTTGCCATCAGCAGGGAAGTTCCAGAGATCAGGTGGAGCAAAGGCAGGTGAAGTCTGGCCAGATCAGAGGCTCTCTGATCCCTGAAGTTATTGCTGTGCCTTGTGCAGAGAGTTTGGTGTCAGCCCCTGTCACCCTGGTTTTTCTGAGTTTTTTTAAGCCTTCTGATTGCTCGTAAGATGGAGTCAGTCTCTTTAGCTTCTGTACAATATTAGGAGCAGTTTTCCCTTTTTCTAACACATGGTAACATAAGCAAACCTTTTGTTTTTCATTCCCTGTTCTTTGTTTACATATTTCTAACCTGAAAACAGCTGTAACTGACAGCTGGTCTGGCCATTTGGCTGAGAGGTGATAACCCCAGAAGCCAATCCACAACCAGACCCACAAATGTATAAAAACTAAGAAATAAACAGGCAGAGAAGCTCTCGGCCTTGGCTCGGCCTTGGGCTCTCTCTGAGGAGCAACTCTGCCCTGCAAATCTCTGGTCTCCGTGTGATTGCTTTGCGTGCCGTGATCACAATTGGTGACCCTCCGACATGTGAGAGAAACAGTCTGGTGAGGTTTTCCTTCCCCTCTTTCCCTGTTGTGTGCCTGCTATGCTGGACGCTCTGGTGTTGGAGCTTTGGGGGGACCTCTTGGAGCGGAAACACGCTCAGGTCTCTCGGGAGGGGCTTCAGAGTCTGTTCGCATGGGGCAGAGAGCATGGATTCTTTCCCACGCCAGATGATGAGCTCTTTCGGGAGGCGTGGTTCCTCCTGGGGGAATGTCTGATGGAGGCGCTCGAAACAAAGTATGATGAGGACGTTGCACGCTTGTTAGTGCAGTGGAAATTATTTGAGGGGGCTGTGTTGAGGTCGATCCCCCCCCCCCCCCCCCAGCTCGCAGACCTCGCGGGCTGCCTCCCCCGTTTTGAAGCAGGATGGGGGGCTGGAGGGGGGTGGGGTCATTATATCAGACCCAGAAGTGTTGTCTGAGCCCGAACTTCAGCTCCCTTGTGAGATGGACTCTCCTCCTCCCTCCCCAGTCGCTGCGCTAGGTGGTCTTTCCCTCTCAGGCACCAGCGCTGCTCTCCGATGGGCGGAGGGCGTGTCCCAAGCCCGTCGGTGCTGCTCGGGCAGCAGAGGGGCAGGACCCCAGTGAGCCCGGGGCCAGTCCCGCCTGTCCCTGCACCGCGGTGCCGCTGGAGCGGGTCCGGGCGGCCTCCCCTCCATGCTTTTCCGGCGTTGGTGGGGGGGGGGGGGAGGTGGTCCGGGGGTGCGGCCCCCACTGTTGTTTGACCGGGATTCGGTTACTGTGTGGTGTCCGTGCTGCAGCACGTCCATCACCTATCCGATGGAGCCGGGTGGAGCGGCGCACCCCGCCCTGCCGTCCGGGCCGGGGCCAGAGGGGGGTGTACTGGCCACTTCTGTCCCCGTGCCACCTGTTGAGGAAGTGCGGGGCGTGGACGCCGCCGGAGGCGGGGTCCCGGTCGGTTCTTCGATGGACACCGCCCCCGTGGGCGGGCTGACGGCTTCGCTCTGCTCGGGGGTGGCGGTGCCTGCAGGCCTCAGCCCCCCTGCTGGGACTCTTCTCGGGGAGGTCCTGGACCCTCCACTCCCCACGCCGGCCCCGTGGGCTGCGGCAGGGGGTGGATGCTCGCGGGGCGGGGAGAGACTCCATCGCTGCCAGCTCTGATCAGCTGCAGGCGGGGGCCGGCGCGACCCCGGCGGTGGCCGAGGTGCTGTCGCCATCTCCGCCTGAATGCAGCCTGAGCTTCCCAGCTGGGCCGGGATGTGTGCCTGCCGTGGAGCCTTTTGACCGGTCTCCGGCGGCCGGTGCCGCGGCACTGCTGGCGGGCCCCAGCCCTGCCGCGCATGGGGCGAGCCCGGCAGCAGCGGCTGGTCTGGCTCCGCCTCCACTTCCCGCTGCGGGCGTTACGGCGGTTGCGGGCACCAGGGTGTTTAAGTTCAGCGCGAACGGGGACACGGCCGGAATGCGGCCAGTCTTTGACAAGAGTAAAGGCCCCGCGCTGTTGGCTCTTCCTCCACAGCCTGGTGGACACTCCTCCCCTGTCAGGTGACCGTACGCCCGAAAGACCGCGGGCGATTCTGGGGGGAGGTGAAAGCTAAGATTGAAGGACTGAGCGATGGTGCTGATGCTGTTGCTGGACCTGCAGTGTCTGGTGTTCAGACGGTCCCCAGCCGAGTGCCTGCCTCTGACCCTGTGGGGCCTGTAATAGACTTTGAACACGAAGAAAGTTCCAATAGGAATTTATTAAATTACAGCAGGCAAAGCAAAGGCAAATACAGCGCTGGACGGCAGGGGAGTCTCTGCTCCGCCCACTGCCGTGAATGGCGGGTTTTTCAGTCTCGCTTTTATCCTGCTTCTTTCCTCCGATGATGTATGTGTGACGTGTTGCTAGGAGGGTCTCTTTCTCTCTCTCGGTGGTCGCAGAGATGAAGGCTGTAGCTGTCCTCTTCTTTATATGGTAACTAAGCTGGAATTCCTGAAACTTAAAGCTGATTAAGCAAGTAGAGAGAGAGAAAAGAAATTGGGCAAAGGTATGTTGGCCTGTAGGCTTAGATAGTAACATAGTAACTTCCTGTTATCTTGAGTTATTTGATCTCCAGTGAACAAAAGATAGTTAATGTTTATCACAATTCCCCCATTTCTCTTGTTCTTACTTATTTTTGTTCACTGTATCTTTGCAGTTCTTGTCTAGCTAATTCTAAAGTTTCTAAATTTTCTTCTTCAGGTATCTGAACATACTTAGTCCTAAGAAGCATAAGGTGTGCCGCTTCCAGCCGGCTTTTCACTATAGTAATCAGTTTCTTAAATATACATGGTCCAAAGGTAAGCCCAAGTGCCAACAGAACTACTGGCCCAATGGGGAGCAGGTTCTTTTTCTATTTGGATTATATTCCCCCTATCTTTCTCGGGTTCCCAATGTCTAACTCCCCAGTTTTTACCTAATAGCCATTCTTGTTTCTCTGGTTGGGTGACATTGAGATAAACAAACGAGCAGTCCCCTATATAGGTCATTTCTCCTGAAGGACCCCTCCATGGCTTTGTGCATCCTGCTGGTCCAAAGTCTGCTTGCAAATATTTATCATGCCCTCCTCCGGGTGTCCAGTCAGAGGCGATTGTTTCACAGCCCTAATATCCACAAAAATATTCCCCAGGATAATTACAATATCCTTTACCGTGATTTGAGCTTGGGCACATGTAGAATCGCGTTAGGTTCAGTACTTTTCCACAATGATCTATGTTGGTCAGATCACACACTCCTACTCTGAAACTGGGTGCTCTTACAGTAGTTACAGTTTGCAAAATCTCATTGTCATCCCATCGCCATAGTGACCATTTAAAGGGTTGGTGTGGTAGATCGTTTAAGGCATTAATCCCTCTTAAGTATAACATCAGCAAAAGAAAAGTAATCGGCTGGGTCACGTGGTGAGCATCATTGGGGGCATAGGAATGGGAGTATATCTGAGGATTGTTCCATTTCATAGACTGCAACCTGTCCCTCTGCCCAGGGTCCTTGCTCTTATTCCCATTCCTGAGGCAATTCCTCAAATATTGTTTTGTTGTCCCACCCTGGGGTTTCTTTCCTCCACAGCTTTTTACCCCTCTGCCTTTCCCGTCGACTCGGTTGCCTCGAGCCACGGGGGGTACTATCTTCTCGGCAGCAGGGATATTCTTCAGGAGGTCCCCAGGGGTGACTCTGTTGTCTCTTGTCATAGGAATCTCAGTTCCGATATTTAACCGAGGGGGTATCACACCGGATTCCCTTTAGGCGTGTGCGGCAGGTGCAGTCAACAATTTCAGCTATGAACGGGATGGGTTCATTAGGGTGATAACAATAATATTTTGGTTCAATCCCTAATGCAAAAATCCTCCACCACTCTTCTGATTCTTCCACTAACCCCTCATGTTTAACTTTATATTCTAGAATCCAATTAGTTATGTTCTGCTGCAGTACCCAACAGGGGCTGCAAATTCCTCTAGGAGGGGTTCCTCGCCTACAATGACTCCACCACCTGTCCCTGCAGATTTTACAAATATAACAAACAAAAGGATAACAATTGCACTCTGGGTCTCTGCACCTTATCTTAACATCAGAGTTACAAATTAATCTTTCTTCCGTGTAGTGTGGTTCTGGTGCATATTCTACACGGTGTCCATTCATTGATGATCTCTCCTCTGGATCCGTAACTTCAGGTCTCCGGGATTGCTTGTCACCTGCCACTCAGGAGTCGGTTTGCTCACTGGCCCTTTAATTTTGCTAGTATGGGTCTATCCCTTCTCTGCTGTTCTGATTGCAGTTTCTGTAGTAAGCAATACAAGGTAAGGGCCCTCCCATTGTGGGGTCAGGGATGCTTCTTTCCAGGACTGTATCGTTACCTAATCTCCTGGTTGCACCTGGTGCAGTTTCAAATCTAGTGGGGGTCTCTGAACTAACCTTCTTTTTTTCTACAGATTTTCCCTATATTTCATTAGGCTGGTAATGTATATATTCATATTCTGATCCCTCAACTTTGGATGATCTTGTGGTTCCTCTATGTTGTAGGGCATTCTATACAACATTTCAAACGGGGATATTCCCATATCTGATCTGGGTTGTGTCCGGATATTTAGCAATGCTAATGGTAGGTATTTTACTCATGACAGTCTGGTCTCAATTATATTTATACTTCCCAGTCTTGGGTAATTCTGTAAAGTCTAGTTGGATGTTAGCGAATGGCCGGTATGCTGTGGGTCGTCCCCCCATTAAGGATTTTCTTAAATTGGCCCTATTTACTTTCAGGCAGGTAACACACCCCCTCACTACCTGCTTTGCCAAGTCATCTGCTCCAATACACATATGTTTGCTGGCGAATTGATCTACTAATGCTTGTGCCCCCCAATGTGTTTTGCTATGTATTCTCCTCATAATATCCATAGCTATGGATTTAGGCAGTACAGTTCTATTATCCTCTGGAAGTCGCCATTCTCTTTCTGAGTTTTCTCTCAACCCCATTCTTTTAATCTTTTTCTTTTTCCTGCATAGTAAAACTGTATATCTTTTGCAAATTCCCTTTGCTAGTCTCACGCTCTTTTCTTTCAGCCTTCGGATCTTCTTGGGGGGTAGATTGTGACGTCTGTAAAGCAGCCCTTCTTGCTTCCTGATCTGCTGCATTATTTCCCTTGCTTTTAAAATCTAATCCCTTTTGATGCCCTTTCAGGTGAACAACAATTTTCCTAGGTCCCCTCAAGGCCTTCAGCAATTTCCTGATTAGATCCTGGTGAACCAGGTTTTTTCCCTGGGAGTTTATTAACCCCCGTTCTTCCCATATTTTCCCAAAAGTGTATATAATCCTATAAGCATATTTTAAGTCAGTATAGATGGTACCTGATCTATTCTTTAACAACTGCAATGCTCGTAGCACCGCATAAAGTTCACAAGCCTGTGCTGACTAAGATCCACTTAGAGGACCTGATTCCATAACTGCAAGTCCTTTTCCCCCAACTATTGCATAACCAGAAACCCTTTTTCAATTTATCACTCGCGATGAGCCATCTACAAACAACCTATTTCCTTCTTCTAATTCTTCTTCATCCAGATCTGGTCTTATTTTGGTTTGTTCTTTTATGGTAGATAAGCACTCATGTGCCAATCTATCCTCGCTTGGCCTTCTATATAAGAATTGGGCTGGATTTTGTAAGGCTGTTACCTCCAGGGTTAATTTTGGGGAGTCTAATAGGATTCCCTCATACTTCAAGAGTCGGGCATCCGTTATCCATTTTTCTGCTTTTTGTTGCAAAATTCTCCGGATATTATGAGGGGATAATACTCTCAGTTCCCCGTTGAAAGTGATTTTATTAGCCTTCTTCACCAGCAGGGCGCAGGCCACTATAGCCTGTAACCATGTAGGCCACCCCCTGCTGACAGGGTCTAACAGCTTAGATAAGTACCTAACAGGTTTCTTTTTCTCAGCCCACTCCTGAGTCAATACCCCACAAGCCATCCCACTATTTGTATTTACAGATAGATAAAAGCGTCTTTTTAGATCGGGTAGGCTTAACACAGGGGCACTGACTAAGTGATGCCATAGAGCTTTCAGATGTTTGTCATCTCTTTTATCTTATTTCACTAGCCCTCTTTGGCTTAATTTTTCATATAAAAAACTTAACCTTGGTGCTATAGTTCTCAATTCACTGTCGGCAATACCCCATGAGACCTAACAACTGCCTGATTTGTTTCTTGCTTCTTGGAGGCAGTATAGATAGTATCCCCTTTACTCTTTCAGGGTCTATTTTCTTCTCCCCCTTCCGTAGGTAGTGCCCAAGATACTTTACTTCTTCTTCCGCGAATTGTAGTTTTGCTTTAGATACTTTGAGCCCCTTGGCACTCAAGAAGTTGAGTAATCTAATGCTTTCTGCCCGTACTTTGTCCTCTGCTTCCCCAGCAATCAGGAGGTCATCTACATATTGGATAAGGGTCACTCCTTCCCCAGTCTGATATTCTTCTAAAATTTGTTCTAAAGCTTGTCCAAACAAATTAGGCGATTCTGTAAACCCCTGAGGGAGCACAGTCCACCTTAGCTGCTGTCTCCTATGAGTGACTGGGTCTTCCCATTCAAATGCAAAGTAATTCCTACTCTTCTCGTCTAGAGGACATGCCCAGAATGCATCTTTAAGGTCAATTACACTATAATATTGTTTTTCGGGACCAAGTCTGCTTAGCAGGGTGTACGGGTTGGCTACCACCGGAAAACGAGCTACTGTCCTTTTGTTTATTTCTCCAAGAGTCCTTTGCTTAGTAGCCTCTCAATCTCGGGCTTCAACCCATTCTTTCCCTCTGGGGAGATGGGGTACTGTTTAACCCTTATCGGTGTCTCTGGATCTTTAATGATTACCGAGAAGGGGGGTATATTCAACCTTCTTACACTATCAGGGGTGTACCATACGCCTGGGTTAATTTTTTCCTCATCCTCTACCCTCAAAGGACAGAGTTTTATTTTGATTTCTTCATTTACTACTTCTATATTAATACCCATTTCTATAATTAAGTCTCTCCCTAACAAATTATAATCTGCTTCTGGTACCAGCAGAAGGTTCCCTATTCCTATTTTGGACCTTGATTCCACTAGCACATTCTTAATCACAGGGACTTCAAAGGGCTCCCCCTTCGCCCCTACCACTTGAGCAGTTTCCTTTGATATCTTACATCCCTCCGGTAGTACCTGGACTGTCGATCGCTCAGCTCCAGTATCTACTAAAAACTCAAATTCCTGCTGCTGAGGACCTATTTTTAATTTTATCAAGGGCTCCTGATGTTTCCGTGTCCCCAGCAAATGAAGCCCCTGACTCCTTCAGTCCTCTTTGAAGACCCTCTCATCCCTCAGCCGCTTCCTGCAGTTTCTCCGAAAGTGTCCTTTATTTCCACAGTAGAAACATACACCTCCATCCTTTTTCTCTACCTGGGGAACCCCTCCCCCATTTCTCTGGGCCACTTGACTTGTTTTGGGAGGGGCATCAATTCCCCTAGTTTCCCTTATTGCTGCCACCATCATTCTTACTTGCCTCTTGTGACTCTCTTCATCTCTTCTCACATATACCTTCTGTGCTTCCCTTAATAGCTCATCCAGGTCTCTATCCTGCCAATTATCTAATTTTTCTAACTTCTTTCTGATATCTTCCCACGATTTAGCCACAAATTGTGTTTTTAACAGTGCTTGCCCTAACGGTGTCTCAGGATCTAAGCCCGAGTACATCTGCAGGTTTTTTTCTCAAGCGTTCTAGCCAATCCGTAGGTGTCTCCTCCTTTTTCTGTCTCTCATTAAATGCTTTGTTGATGTTCTGCTCTCTAGGCACCGCTTCCCGGATCCCCTGTACTATTATCCCCCTCAGATCCTGCATATTGGTTCTGTGATCCTGCTGCTGATGATTCCAATTGGGATCCTGCAAAGGCCACTTGGTGTCTGCCAAAGGTCCTTGTGCATGTTGTGCATCTTCATCCCCGCTCGTCTAATCATATTTCTTTCCTCGGCCATGAAGAGAATATTCAATATTGCTTGCAACTCACCCCAAGTATAAATACCGGGTCCCAAAAATTGGTCCAGTCTCTCGGCCACCCCCAAAGGATCTTCTAGGAGGCTCCCTATCTCCCTCTTAAATTCTCGAACATCCCCAGAACTCAAAGGTACTGAAACAAACCCTATCGCTGGGTGAGGTCCCTGCCCCCCCCCCCAGGCATTTCTCTTAGGGGATATAGGTTATGCTGTCTAGCCCGACCTCGGGTTATGGGTCCCTGCGGTCCCTGCACTTCCTCGGGGGGCTCGGGATTATCTCCTGCTTCCTGAGGCTCTATTGGAGGTGCATTCGGGATCTGGGGGTTCAGAGGGGGTATGTAAGGAGGTGGGATCAGTAAGGCTTCTTCCTCTTTACTCCTGTCTTTCTTTCGTCCTCCCTCTTTGAGGGGAAACAGGAGTACTTCACCCCCAGGTCTTGTAACCCATACATTAGCATATTCACTTTCTTCCTGACTAAAAGGAATTTTAGTGTTTACCCACAAGTTGAGTTTTTGCCTCACCCAATCTTCTGATGATCCAAAAATGGGCCAAAAAATATTCCGGGAAATCTCCTTCCCACCCCATACTTCCACACAATAATGGATCATTTTAGCCGTATCTTTACCCCCTGTGTTAGGGTAATGTTTCCAATTGTCTAATATGAACCCCAGTGGGCTATCTCTAGGCACCGGGGGAAGTTTTATGGGAGTAGAGGGCCTGCTCTTCCCCTGTCCCATCTTCTGGAGTGCCCTCACACAAATGTGGTGCGGAAGTCACTCGCTTCCCCTTGTTCGTGGCTCACGCCCTCTCGGGCAATGAGAAACGCACTACTGAGGGTCCGCAATCGCTTGGAGAATCCGAGCTGCCGGTTCTCCTCTCACACACACACTCGCAGCACTCCAGGGATACCCGACCCAGACCGAACGGAATCCTCCACACAGATACTCACGCGTCTTGCGTCTTCGTCCGGACCTTTGTGCACAAAGTTTATAGGGTCTGCCGGCTTCCTCTGCCTAGTGCCTTGAATTTAGGTTCGTTGGTCCAACCGAGACAGGACTTGGGTCTACCAGGGCCGCCGACTGATCGGCGGGGCGCCCCCCAGGCAGAACCAAAAATCCTATCTTACAGGTGGATCCGAGGCACAGCACCAAATTGTAATAGACTTTGAACACGAAGAAAGTTCCAATAGGAATTTATTAAATTACAGCAGGCAAAGCAAAGGCAAATACAGCGCTGGACGGCAGGGGAGTCTCTGCTCCGCCCACTGCCGTGAATGGCGGGTTTTTCAGTCTCGCTTTTATCCTGCTTCTTTCCTCCGATGATGTATGTGTGACGTGTTGCTAGGAGGGTCTCTTTCTCTCTCTCGGTGGTCGCAGAGATGAAGGCTGTAGCTGTCCTCTTCTTTATATGGTAACTAAGCTGGAATTCCTGAAACTTAAAGCTGATTAAGCAAGTAGAGAGAGAGAAAAGAAATTGGGCAAAGGTATGTTGGCCTGTAGGCTTAGATAGTAACATAGTAACTTCCTGTTATCTTGAGTTATTTGATCTCCAGTGAACAAAAGATAGTTAATGTTTATCACAGGGCCCACAGGGCAGGATGTGGCAGGTGCTGCTGCTTCATCTGAGGGTCTTCAGGCCTTCCCTGTCCTTCAGGGTACTACTCATAACACCTATCAACCCTTGGCTTGGCAGGCCTTGGCAGAGCTGCGTGATGCAGTCAGGAAGTATGGTCTGGGCTCAGCCTAGGTGATGCAAGTCCTTCGTTATTTTAATGCCAGCCTTTTGACGCCCTTTGACATTCAGAGCTTGGCTCAGACCCTTTTTCCACTGGTTGAATATGACTTCTTTGAGTATAAATGGACTCAGTTGGCAGTCAGAGCAGTGGAACGGAATGCGACACTGGGTCCAGGCGATCCTAGACGTACGGTTAATACTGATATGCTACTGGGAACAGGCAATTATACCAGGGCCGATGGGCAGGCTGGTTTTGAGCCCTTGATCCAGGAGCAGTGCCAGCAGACAGGCATGGCAGCCCTGGTTCAGACCATACAGCTGGCTACTCCACAGGAGTCTTTTGTAACAGTTGTCCAGGGAGTTGATGAGCCCTTCCTGAACTTTGCAGGATGGCTGACTGCTGCGGTTGAGAAACAGGTGAGTGATCCTGTGGCAAGGAAGCTCATGCTTCAGTTCCTTGCTCGAAGCAACTGCAATGCTGTTTGCAAGAGGATAAATGAGGCGCTTCCTGGGGAAACACCCACGTCGCAGATGGTTGAGGCCTGTGCGAGGGTAACCCCTTCCAGCGAAAAGATGGTTGCCATAGCTACGGCTGTACAGCCCGCCGTGGCTACGGTTGTCCAACCGATGGTGGCTACGGCGGTCCAACCAGCTGTGCCTACAGCCGTGCAGCCAGCTGTGGCTGCTGCTGTGCAGCCTGCTTGGGTCGTTCCCCAAGGGGTGCACCAGCAGCAGTGGGGTGCTCGGACCAGGAAGAAACAGGGCGGAAAGGCACAGAAGCCTACGACTGTTTTGTTTTATTGTGCACGATGTGGAAGGCTGAATCACGCTGCGGACGTATGTAAAGCAATGGTGCATGTGAATGGTCAGTCGTTGGGCAGTTCGGGAAACGCAACACGGAGCGCGAAGGCGAGACGCGTGCTGACACAAATGTCTCTGCCTCAGCCCCAACCAATGGAGATCTGCTCAGCAGGCTTGCAGCCAGCACCCGCGGTTTAGCAGGTGTTGATGTCTGCACAGCCAAGTCTGTCGTGATTGATTCGGAAAAAATACACAAGGTTCCCCTGGATGCCTTTGGTCCCTTGGGTGATGGCATGAGTGCCTTCCTGATGGGGAGGTCCAGTGCCACCATTCAGGGCATCATAGTGCACCTGGGACTGATTGATGCAGATTTTTCAGGACAGATTCATGCAATGGTCTCCACACCCATCCCCCCTCTGACTATCCCAAAAGGCACACAAATTGCTCAACTTGTTCCTTTTAAGTCTTCTGTTTCCAGGACGGAGGACCGGTTGCGAGGAGACGGTGGCTTCAGCTCTACTGGCCCACCTCAAGTGCGCTGGACTGCTGTCCTGACCAAAGACCATCCTGAGACGCTGTGTATTGTGTCCATGGCTGGTGCCACGCCATCGGAGATTCACCTCATGGCCTCATAGATACCGGGACTGACGTGAGCATTCTCTCCCTGGCTGCTTGGCCCTGGAGTGGCCTTTGAGCCTGGCAAAGACATCGATCGCAGGCTTAGGAGGAACGAAGCAATGCTACGTGAGCAAGAATCCCGTGGCCATCATGAACCCGAAGGGACAGACGGCTATAATTTGGCCTCATGTTACTGAGATTGCTCAGAATCTCTGGGGGAGGGATGTTTTGGCCGCGTGGGGGGTGCGATTGGGAACGGATTTTTGATTGGGGAAACTGTGATGAAGGGCGCAGAGTGTCCCACGCCTCCTTTACGGTGGCTGGTGGACAGACCCATCTGGGAGAACCAGTGGCCCCTCCCTCATGACAAGCTAATCGCCCTTCATGAACTCATACAGGAGCAGTTGGATCAGGGGCATTTGGAACCATCTACCAGTCCCTGGAACACTCCTGTCTTTTGTATCAAAAAGAAGTCTGGGAAATGGAGGTTGCTACAAGACCTCCAAAAGATCAATGTCGTGATGGAAGGCATGGGGACATTGCAGGCGGGCATGCCATCGCCTACCATGCTTCCTGCGGACTGGCCGGTCCTCATTGTGGATCTGAAGGATTGTTTTTTTACGATCCCTCTGCATCCCGATGACAGACCAAAATTTGCCTTCACGGTACCAACAATAAATAATGCCGAGCCCGCACAGCGGTATCAATGGAAAGTTTTGCATCAGGGAATGCGAAATTTCCCAGTGTTATGCCAATGGTATGTAGCCCGTGCCTTGTCTGGAGTTCACAAGCAGTTTCCTGATGCTCACGTTTATCATTATATGGATGACATTTTGGTGGCTATGCCCACCCAGGATGAGCTGCTGAGGATACAGCCTCAGTTATTGAATGCTCTGCATTCACATGGACTGCAGGTGGCTCCAGAAAAGGTACAACAACAACCTCCCTGGAAATATTTGGGGGTCAAAATTCTGGAACGGACAGTCCGTCACCAGGAAGTGCAATTTGTGCAATTTGTGCAATTGGTGAAGACACTGAATGATGCTCAGAAGCTGGTAGGTGTCATCACTTGGTTATGTCCTTACTTGGGACTGACCACAGCACAACTGTCTCCCTTGTTTGAATTGTTGAAAGGGGACACTGATTTAAAGTCACCTCGTGAATTGACCCCTGAGGCACAAAAAGTGCTGGAGGAGGTCCAGCAAGCTGTTTCGGCTCACCAGGTGTACTGCATTGAACCTTCCATTGATGTCACTGTGTTCATTACCACTCCTGATTTACATCCTACAGGTATCATTGGCCAATGGAATGATGATTGGACTGATCCTCTGCACGTCTTGGAATGGGTCTTCCTGCCTCATCAGCCGCATAAGATGGCGACAGCGCTGTTTGAATGGATTGCGCGCTTGATAATCAAGTGCCGGCAACGCTGTTTGCAATTGATGGGTGCAGATCCCTCAAAGATCATACTCCTGGTTCAGAGGGAGGAATTTGATTGAAGCTATGCGAACAGTGTTTCACTGCAAAGTGCTCTCGAGGGTTTTTCAGGGCAGATCACTTATCATCTGCCTAGCCACAAGCTATTGCAAGTGGCAAAAAATACTCAATTTTCTCTACGACCCAAAAATAGCCAAGAGCCAGTGCAAGGACCCACCATCTTCATTGATGGTTCGGGCAAAACAGGAAAAGCCATTGTTACCTGGCAGGATGGATCTGAGTGGCAGGTTTTGGAAAGCCATGAGGATGAGTCAGCCCAACTGGTTGAACTAAAGGCTGCTGTCATGGCATTTGAGAAATTTTCCCAGGAACCTTTCAATTTGATCATGGACTCCACCTATGTTGCCGACATCGCGCAGAGATTGGGTTATTCAGTTTTGAAGGAGGTCAGTAACCCTGCCTTGTTTAATTTACTGAAGGCCCTGTGGTGTGCAATTCAGGCCAGAGTTCATCCATACTACGTTCTGCATGTACGGAGTCACACTAACTTGCCAGGATTTGTAGCGGAAGGTAACGCAAGGGCTGACAAGTTGGCTAACCCAGCTTGGGTAGCCCCTCAGTCTGGCGTGCTCACGCAGGCCAAGGCATCGCATGGGTTTTTCCACCAAAATGCGCATACGCTGCAGAACCAGTTCCAACTGACGGCCACTGAGGCTCGTGAGAATGTCGAGTCGTGCGACGACTGTCATGCCCTTGGTGCGCCATTGCCGGCAGGGGTTAACCCCAGAGGCCTTAAAGCCTTGGAGCTTTGGCAGACCGATGTCACCCAGGTCGCTGAGTTTGGCCGGCTCAAGTATGTGCATGTCACGGTGGACACGTTCTCCTCTGCGATGTGGGCTTCTGCTCACACAGGAGAGAAAGCCCGTGATGTCATTGCCCACTGGAGGCAGGCCTTTGCCGTTCTTGACATACCTTCTGCTGTGAAAACCGACAATGGTCCTGCTTATGCCTCGCAGCAGGTACGGCAGTTCCTACAGTCGTGGGGTGTGTCACATAACTTTGGCATCCCTCATTCTCCGACGGGACAGGCGATTGTAGAACGCGCTCACGGTACACATATTCTTCAAAAACAAAAACGGGGAATGCAGGGTGAAACCCCGCACAGTCGGTTGGCAAAGGCTTTGTACACCATCAATCACCTTACGGTGCCGCAGAACTCAAATAATCCTGTCATTTTGAACCATCATCTCTCATTGCAGGCTTCGGACGGTGAGCAACAGCCTCGAGCGAAGGTTCGGGTCTGAAATTTAGTCACCAAGCAATGGGAAGGACCCTATGACCTAATCGCTATGGGGCGTGGGTATGCGTGTGTGTCCACGGACACTGGGACACGCTGGCTACCTTCAAAGTGTGTCCGTTCTGACCTGCGACCATAGAGGCAGAATTCAGCTGACAGGCAAGGTGGAAGCTGTGATCAACTTGAAAGCCACCAAGTGGATGAATCCTCAAGTGATCACTCTGATGATTCCTCCACAGACAGTGATTGAATTTGTATATATTCCCTTTGTAAATTTGTTCATTTTTCTTTTTCTGTTTTTCTTTTTTTTTGTAAAGTTAAAAGGGTGAGATGTTACCCTGGTTTTTCTGAGTTTTTTATAGCCTTTTGAATTTTCATAAAATGGAGTCAGATCTTTAGTTACTGTACAATATTATGAGCAGTTTCTACCTTTTTCCCACATATGTAACATAAACAAATCCTTTGTTTTTCATTCTCTGTCCTTTGTTTGCTTATTTCTAACCTGAAAACAAGTGTAACTGACAGTTGGTCTAGCCACTGAGGCTGAGGGGTGTTTAACCCCAGAAGCCAATCTTTAGCCAGACCCACAAATGTATAAGAAGTAAGAAATAAACAAGGAGGTCTCTCTCCGCCCTGACTCAGCCTTGAGCTGGGACGGAGGGACCTCTCTGCCCTGCGAAATTTCTCGTCTACGTATGATTGCTTTGCGTGTCTCAGTGACAAGGTTGCACAAGCCACTGAAGGAGAAGGTGGGTCAAGCCAACTCGCTGAGCTCAAAGCTGTTCAACTGGCCCTAGACATTGCTGAAAGAGAGAAGTGGCCAAAGCTCTACCTCTACACTGATTCGTGGATGGTAGCCAATGCTCTGTGGGGATGGCTGGAGAAGTGGAAAAAGGCCAACTGGCAGTGTAGGGGAAAACCAATCTGGGCTGTTGATGAGTGGAAAGACATTGCCAGTCAGGTAGAGAAGCTACCTGTCAAAGTCCGTTATGTAGATGCCCATGTCCCCAAGAGTCAGCCTAATGAGGAGCACCAAAACAACGAGCAGGTAGATCAAGCTGCAAAGATAGAGGTGTCAAAGACAGACTTAGATTGGCAACACAAGGGAGAGTTGTTCCTAGCTCGATGGGCCCATGATGCCTCAGGCCATCAGGGCAGAGATGCCACCTATAAGTGGGCACAAGACCGAGGGGTGGATCTAACCATGGACAGTATTTCTCAGGTTATCCATAACTGTGAAACGTGTGCTGCCATCAAGCAGGCCAAGCGGGTGAAGCCCCTATGGTATGGCGGGCGATGGTCCAAGTATAAGTACGGGGAAGCCTGGCAGATTGACTACATCACCCTTCCCCAAACCCGCCAAGGCAAGCGCTATGTGTTCACAATGGTAGAGGCCACCACAGGATGGCTGGAGACCTACCCTGTGCCTCATGCTATGGCCCGTAACACCATTCTAGGCCTTGAAAAACAAGTTCTTTAGAGGCATAGTACCCCTGAGAGGATTGAGTCAGACAATGGAACTCATTTCAAGAACAGCCTCATCAACACCTGGGCTAGGGAACATGGCATTGAGTGGGTGTACCATATCCCCTATCATGCACCAGCTTCAGGGAAAGTAGAAAGATACAATGGACTGCTAAAAACCACCCTGAAAGCACTGAGTGGGGGATCATTCAAAAACTGGGAGCAGCATCTAGCAAAGGCCACCTGGTTAGTTAACACCCGAGGTTCCACCAACAGAGCAGGCCCTGCCCAATCTGAGCCCCTACATACAGTAGATGGAGAGAAAGTCCCAGTAGTACATGTAAGAGGTTTGTTAGGGAAGACAGTTTGGATCAATTCTGCTTCAAGTACAGAGGATCCCATCTGTGGGATTGTCTTTGCTCAGGGACCAGGCTGCACATGGTGGGTAATGCAGAAAGATGGAACCACACGATGTGTACCCCAGGGAGATTTGATTGTTGGGTGAGAACCGTGTGTAATTATCGCTGTGTGCTGAATGGTACTGCCACTGTATGTAGCTGTATATTGTATATTGTTTTTATATAGATGTATGTGTGTGTAGAGCTAGCGTATATATTAGTTTTAGTAAATTGACGATATGGGGATAAGGGGTGGGATGTCCTAGGGTAACTTTATGATGCTTGTGTCCCCAATCGTCTGTTCTGTTTGTGCTGTATATTGAGTCCTGTGCCTTTAAGACTGGTTCTAAGAGCAAGGAGAAGCGCGGAGTTTGTTTTGAGAAAACTGCCTGACTCCTCCACATTCTTCTGTGGACAGGGTGTTCGGCGGAGGCTTGGAGAGACTGCAGGACAGAGATTTTTTTTTGCTTTTAGTTAGTTTCAGCTAGCTAGGGCAGAGATGTTCCCTGGACTGTTTTTTTTTTCCTTTTTCTTGGAACTGCTTAAACCTGCTCTGGACTGAAAACCCAGGGGAGCACTAGGGGCTGCACCTGCGGCCCACTGGGGCCTGGCCTTCAGCATTTTCCAGCAGCGCCAGAGAGACTGGGACTGATGAGAGACTGAGAGAGAGCTGAGCTACACCCATGGCAAGAACTTTCTCAATTTGCCATCTCACTCCAGAAGGAGAGGTTTTATTGTTTCATATTATTCATTCTTTATACTTCTATGCACTTCATTTGTTTAGTAAAATAGTTTTTTCCACTTTTCTCCAAAGAGGTTTTTTTTTACCGGACCGGTTGGAGGGAGGGGCCACTTGGGTTTGCTTCCTTAGAGGGATCCTATACAGGGGTTTTCTCCCAAATTTGTCCCCAAACCAGGACAGCTATTTGGCACCTTTGCCCAATGAAATTGGCAACTGGCTTTGAGGTACACTCTCAAAGCCCAATCAGTGCTTCTGTGCTGGCACTGAGCTAGTACTGATGAAAAGGGCACAGAACTTTCTAGTTTGGTTTCCTTACATGTTTACGGTAAGTTGAAACTTTTTCCCTTTTATAGAAACACCTGCTTGGGTGTGGGGGGGTACATTCCTACATACGCCTTCTTGTTTGTTATTTTTGCATTATTAAAATTCCATTTCTGGACAATTGGATCAAGGCTGCCTCCTCCTTGCACCGCTGCATCCCTTGGTCTGTGTTGTGAGGAAGGAAGGATTGCTGTCACCTGGGAACACAGATGGTTGTTCTTGGCTTGTCAGGACAGTCCTGGTGTGAGTGTCTGGAGCTGTGGACAAAATGCTTCACAGCATGCCTGGGAGGTATGCAGGCACCAGATGGGATGGACACACTGCAGAAGTATATCAGCAATTTCTGATTAGCTCTGATCACTGCTTACACCACAGCTTTCTGCGTGTTGGGGTGGGGTGCAGCAACAGCACCCTGTTCTTCCAGGCATCCCTCAATAGGGTGCACCCAGGAAGAAAGAGCTGGAAGTCCTGGAGATGTGATGGTCTTAAAAGCTCTTGAGTAATGCAAGAGGTTATGCAAGGCCCAACATTGCTTGTGGCAGTGTTGATACTGAACTCCTGTGGAGGTGTGTCAGGCCATGCTCAGCTGCATTCCAGCCTTAAACAAATGGGGGAAATAACTCTCATGGCTTTAAAAGTTAAACATTCCCTTTAATTATTGAACATGAATAATTTTCATGCAAATTGAGCCAGGATGTGCGTTTCCAGAGTGACAGAGTTGAGAGCAGTTACATCATGGGGTGTAAGTGACCTGTGAACTGAAAGGCTATTCATTAATTTTAGCCTTTTATGAATAGTACCCTGGAGGGTGGGACATGGGCTGGTAGAGCAAGCTGGCCAAAGAAAGAGACTTTAGTTTGCACTGATGGCCTACCCTTCTAATGCTTTAAGGTGCAAACAGGTGTGTGTGTAGGTATGTTGTCCTTACATAGTGGGGTATGGATATTTTGGAAGCCTCCTGATGAGGAGGTCTATAATTAAAGGAATAACTGTGCAGTGACTGTGGGAGCTTCCCTGCTCACGTTGTGGAAGAGATGTGGACTGAAAGTCCTAAAGTCCTTGAAGGTAGAGATGGGAAAACGCACCGTGATTTTTCCTAGCAAAATGATAGTATCTGTCTAAAACTTGAGCTTCATAGGTGTCCTGGTTTGGGGCAAATTTGGGAGAAAACCCCTGTATAGGTTCCCTCTAAGGAAGCAAACCCAGGTGGCCTCTCCCTCCAACCGGTCCGGTAAAAAAAACAAACTTCTTTTCGAGAAAAGTGGAAAAAACTATTTTACTAAACAAATGTGCATACAAGTATAAAGAATGAATAATATGAAACAATAAAACCTCTCTTTCTGAAGTGAGATGGCAAATTGAGAAAGTCCTTGCCGTGGGTGGAGCTCGGCTCTCGCTCTCTCTCTCTCTCAGTCTCTCCTCAGTCCCAGTCCCTCCGGCGCTGCTGGAAAATGCCGAGGTCCGGGCCCCGGTGGGCCGCAGGTGCAGCCCCCAGTGCTCCCCTGGGTTTTCAGTCCAGAGTAGGTTTAAACAGTTCCAAGAAAAAGGAAAAAAAAACAGTCCAGGGAACATCTCTGCCCTAGCTAGCTGAAACTAACTAAAAGCAAAAAAAATCTGTCCTGCAGTCTTCAAGCCTCCGCCGAACACACCGTCCAGAGAAGAATGTGGAGGAGTCAGGCAGTTTTCTCAAAACAAACTCCGCGCTTCTCCTTGCTCTTAGAACCAGTCTTAAAGGCACAGGACTCAATATACAGCACAAACAGAACAGACGATTGGGGATACAAGCATCATAAAGTTACCCTAGGACAATAGGTGTTGGGGCTTAGGTTTAGTTTTGTTTTTTTTCTTTCCCTATAGAATTCCCCCCCCATAAGTTGCTAAGAGACTAAATACTGATGCTTAAAGGATGCTTGACCCACACAAAAGAAGTGTTGAGGGTGGGGGAAGATCACTTAAGTTTGGGGGAGGGAAAGGCTCAGTGCTCCAGGAGCTGAGTGTGCCCTTCTCCTGCACTCGGTATTGGAGAGGACAGTTGGGCGACTGCTAGCTGGGTGAAGAGCCCACTGTTAACGGAGGGTCCGGTCCTGGGAATACTACCATACATCTTCTGCTGGAGCGCCCAGGAATTCAGAGTTCCTCGCCTGCCCTGCTGGAGCTGGGTCAGCCCTGTCCAGCCATGGCGGCTTCTTCAGCACTGCTCACTTTGCCTGCCGGGACACCCCACCCCCCCCACCCCCCCCCCCCCCCGCCTGCTGGGGACAACCCACCCAACCCACCGTTTCCAGTCATCAGCCCCGGAGAGTCCCACCATTTCGGCTTAGTGCTCTCAGGGTCCCAAGAGATCAGACTGCCCTGGGCTTGTGAAACAAAGCCCCTCGAGGTTCCTGGTTCTGTTTATTATTATTATTGTTGTAGTTGTTGTTCTTTTGTTCTATTTACTAGTAAAGAACTGTTATTCCTGTCCTAGGTTACAATGTAAAATGTGCCCAAAGTATGTATTCTATCACCATCTACATGAAATGTTGAAACTAAGTTGGGCAGTGTTTCCCTTGCCCCTCCCTCCAGACTATCTTCTGTTAATGGCCCATCAATGCCTTCCTGCATGACTCATAGATAACTCCCTCCAGGAGCTATCTCTGTTTAATAGGCAATCAAGGACCCATTACAAAACTGATAAAATGATATCAGTCCATTGTGAGATGCTCCGCCCAGGGGGAGGAGCCAAGCATTCCCACCTGGATATAATCTGGGTTTTGGGACAGCACAGGCAGCCTTACCCACTGGATTCCCAGAGGACAAGAGCTACCAGACCTTTCTGCAAGAACACTGCTTCAACAAGACCACTTCATCTGGACTGCTACCACCACGGTTTCAGGTTGTATTCTGACTCTGTCAGTGATCTTTTGTACCATTGCATGTGTTTTATTTTATTTTACTTTTTTTTTTTCCTCTCCTATTAAATTGTTTTTTCTGACTTGGAGTCTCTCGCTGGTTTTGCCTTCAACCCAGCACATATATTTTGGTGCCCAACGTGGGGCAGGAGGTAATGAGAAAAGTCAGAATTACAATTTTGTAGTGAGGAAAAAGAAAACAGCTGTCCGCTATGATGCTCAACATGCTTTCATATCTCTTATACCTAGCTCTCTACATTTTCCCACACATGGGGCAGTATTTGCCGGTCTTAATGCTCATGTGTAGACCAGGGTATGGTACCAGAATTGCTGTATTGGTCTATTATGTTTATTGTATGATAACATCTGAGGCAATGAGCATCATTCGGAATATATACTCTATTTTGTTTTCTTGTCCTGGTCCAGAATGCTACATCTGGGCTCTCAACAATTGCACCCAGCCCCTGTGGGGAGGGGTAAAGAATGATTTTTTCCAGTCTTTTAGGTATGGAACAGCAGTTTTCGAAAGTATTAAGTTCTCTCTAGGTGCCAAGGACAGCATAATATTGTTGTTAGTTCTGCTTTTCCTTCTCTGCACGGCCTGCACCATGTTTAGAAATCAAACACTACATGGGGTGGTGCAGCGTCTCCTTGAGGAAGAGGGAAAAAGAAACAAATGCAAAACAATGGCATCCATGTCTACACAAACTGTCGTAGAGGAAACAGGAACCACATCTATACAGGCTGTCACAGAAGAGAAAGGAAGCAAAGCAAAGCAATAGTTTCTGCATCTACTCAGACCATCACAGAGGAGAAAGGAACCAAAAACAAAGCAACAGTGTCAGTGTCTACACAAGCTGTCACAGAGGAGAAAGAAACCAAAGGTGCCATCAGCATCTCCACACAAACTGTCACCGAAGCAGAACAACCTAAGCCAGTGGCAGTTGCCCCTGTTCAGAAGAAGAAATCAAAGAGCAAATCAGTCCGCATAGTGACTGATGAGGATGTGGTAGGACCTTCGCACCCAGCAGAAAAGACAGAGCCAGAGATCATCACCCGCTCTCTATCCCTGGGTGAACTGCGTGACCTGCGGAGCGAATTCACCCGCCAGACAAACGAGTCCATCCTGACCTGGCTGCTCCGCATCTGGGACGCTGCAGCCAATGACACCATTCTGGATGGAAGTGAGGCCAGGTAACTGGGATCGCTGTCTCAGGATGTGGTCATTGACCAGGGGATCAGGAGGACCCAACAAACTCTCAGCCTCTGGCAGCGACTGCTAACAAGTGTGAGGGACAGATACCTTTGTAAAGAAGACCTCCAGGTGCACCACGGAAAATGAACCACAATGGAACAAGGTATCCGATGTCTGAGGGAATTGGCTGTGCTGGAGATCATTTTCTCAGAAGACGAGAGATTTCCTAAAAGCCCAGATGATGTCCAGTGCACATCCCAGATGTGGTTGAGATTTGCACGGCTTGGACCAGAGATGTGCTCCCGTTACCTGGCAACGCTGCAATGGAGGGAAGGTGAGGACAAGGTGGGCGTCTTGGTCAATAAACTAAGAATTTACAAGGATACTGTCACTGCCCCATTTCGTACCCATGTCTCATCCATGGAAACAAGGCTGGCTGAGCAAGTCCGGAGTTTGATTGAAGAGGGCCATCAGAAACTGAAAAAGGAACTTAAGGAAGAAATTTACCACATCTCGCCAGAACCAACAAGAGTCTCTGCCATTAGGAGCAGGTACCCACCAGCCAGGGAGAGAGGATACACTCCACGGGGTAACCTCTGGTCTTTTCTTCAGGAGCATGGAGAAGACATGAGGAATTGGGATGGAAAATCCACTGTAGGGATCCTTAGAAACATTAGTAACTCATATACGAGAGTATAAACAAGAAGACTCGAGTGGCCGGGACAAAGGCGAACTTAGGATAAGAACAAGGAAGTTGGAAGAAGAACAAGATGCCTCAAAAATGTCAACAAGATGTGCTAGACAAAACAATATGACATGGAGATGAAACAAATTGTTAGATGACGCGAAATCATAAACCAATTATATTTAGAATAAAATGCATGAGTGCCGCGTGAACAGATACTATTAACCAATCAACTAGTAACATGTAACGCATGATTGCATGAACAGCCCTGCTGTTTGTATAAAAGATGGCTTGTTAAGCATAATAAACGGAGCTTTTTGCAATCGCATTATGTGTGGTTGTTTCTCCCCTTCACCTGGCCACGGCAAATGGTGACTCCAGATGTGATCCGAAGGACAAGAGTGAGAAGCGGACGAGAGAAGGTGAAGTCCCTCCTGGTCGCTCTTGAAGCGGGCTGCTTACGAAGCAGGGAACGTGCGCACGACTGACCGGTGAGTCAGGCAGGCTGCGAGCCTGGGACAGGATGGGGTCCGCTGTATCAGCGATAGAAAAGGCTACAATCGAAGGACTATTGTCCGTGGCCAAAAAGACTGGACACACTCTCCCTAAACAAGACTTAATATACTTTTTATATTGGTGCAAACGCAGAGGGTTATTAACCAGCACTGGACAATTGTTTGCAAAGGACGGATGGGAGACAATTGATAAAGAACTGTGGGAGAGTGTTCAAAATGGGAACAAAGACAGTCGGAAGCATGCCGTGACTCTTAAAATTATAAAGATGATGATTGATAAGGTGCATGCTGATGCTGAAATAGCCTCTGCACTCTGCGAGGCTATTAATAAAGGAAGAGAAGAGGATTATGTGCAAAAAGAAACAGAGGGGAGAACAGAAGAAATGGAAGAAGATACACAACAACATGATGAATTGCCTCCGATGTATCCTGATTTAAAGGTGTTCCCTATTAAAAAAGGACCTTTTGATGACATTATCCCCCCCTGGGAACCAGAAAAGGAGCAGGCGATCAAACCATCTGCTCCCCCTTACCCAGCTGCTAATCCAACTACTGATCCATGTATAAATTCAGCAGATAGCCCGATTGTTAAGGATATGACGAAATCCATGTATGATTTGCATGAGGGTATGGGGGAAACGAAGAAAGTTCTCGCAGAGCAGAAGGAGTTAATGGAAAAGTTGTTAAATGAAATGCAGAGAGTTGATAGCAAAGGAGATAAAAGAAAGGTAAAGGAGCTATATGAAAAGGCACGAAAAGCTATAGTGGACGGTATTCAGAATGTTGAAAAAATGACTAAGGAGGAAGAGTTAACAAAATTAGGCGGACGGGATGGAATAATTAAGGCCATGTTGCAGGCAAGGATATCCGTGACAGCCGGTGTGGACAAAATAAAAGAACTGTGCGATCCCACACAGTGGCTCACGGTAGAGGCTATTAGGAGGATAAGAGAGCGAAGAGATAAATATATAACTGAACAACGCATGGGTGCAGTTGGAGGCACTGATGACATGGATATTGATGATGATGAACTATCAAGGGCTATATTAGAGGATGAGAGAAGAAAAGGATATCAGCTCGATGATGTTGACAAAAGACAGTTACCAGGGCGTAATTTGATTGCTTCTCCTTCTCCTTCTCCAAAAAAGCAGGCAAATGATCCCGTTGATCCAACTTTCAATGCGGGGAAACGATGGTCAGGTGTGATTACCAAATTACATTTGACTACACCTATGGAGGTAGATGGAATAATTGCAGCACCAGTACAGGCGACAGTGGATGGTCCACGCTGGGTTCCTTTGGATTGGCAGCAGATTCAAAAATTGCAAAAAAGTATCATGGCATATGGGGTGACAAATAACACTGTACGAAAACAAGTCACGTTATTTATAAAATATCAAGAATTAATACCAGCAGATATCCGTGTAATTATGGAGGCTTTATTAGGTCCTACGGCGTATATGTTGTTTTTGACCAAGTGGAGAGAAAATTTGGAAAGGGTGACTATCAATAATCTAGATTTACCAGATGGGGATCCGTTGCGAGTTTATCCTGTGGAAGCGTTGTATGGGGAAGGGCGATGGCGAGATCTGCAACGGCAGGCAGCTATGCATGTGAGAGCTTTAGCACAGGCAAAGGCTGCTGCATTAGAAGCCTATCATAATTTACCACAAATGGGAAAGCTTAATCCCCCTTACCTAAAAATTAAGCAAGGGGAGAGTGAATCGTTTCTAACATTTGTCGATAGAATTAGAGAAGCTGTTGATAATACACCCAACATGGATGATAATATAAAAGAGACATTGGTAAAAGAAATAGCCACTCAAAATGCCAATGTTATATGCAGAAAACTGATGAGAACCCTCCCTCAGGGTGCATCATTAGTTCAACTAATTAATCTCTGTTCAAAAGCACAATGGGAAGAAGAAAAACAAAAGGCTAATATACATGCAGCAGCCTTAGCCGTCGCTTTAAAACAGAATCAGCCACAGGGAAAGGGAGATAAAAGCCCAATGGGATGTTACTTATGTGGGAAATTGGGGCACTTTAAAAGAGAGTGTCCAAGAAATCAATCCAATATGGTCATGAAATGTAATAAGTGTGGAAAGTTAGGACATGTTACATCTAATTGTCGTTCTCGGTATCACATTAATGGCAACCCATTGAAAGATGCGGGAAACATCAGGAGCCGCGGGGCGGGCGCGGCGCCCAAATACCTACCCAGAACACAGAACAACAAACAACAAGTCATGGCTGCCTCGATGAACTCGCCGCTGCTACAGGAGGAAGTGCAGGAGTCGATTTGGCCGTGGGAAGAACAGTAACTATACTTGATGATAAAGTGCAAATTGTTGAATCTACTTCTACAGGTCCTCTGGGGTATGGATTAAGTGCTTTGCTGATTGGGAGATCCTCAACAACAAAAATGGGAATATTTGTATTACCTGGCTTAATTGATGCTGATTATACTGGAAATATCAAAATAATGTTAAAGGTATTTGTGCCTCCTGTAACTATAACAAAAGGAAGTAAGATTGCTCAATTAATCCCTTTTAAATCTCAGGTACCCAAAGCCATACAGACAAAGCGTGATCAGGGGGCTTTTGGAAGTACTGGCGAGCCTATGGTATTATTTACGGAAAAAATAAATAATCAGAGGCCGAAGAGAAATGTGTTGATAGAGCAGGATGGGGAATTGTTGTCGATTAATCCTATTCCAATGATGATTGACACTGGGGCCGATATCACAATCATACCATTGCAAGCCTGGCCTGACCATTGGCCATTAAACAAAATAGAGGTTGCAATCACTGGAGTAGGGGGTAATGCCCCTACTAGGCAAAGTTCAAAGATGATTTGTATTAAGGACGCACAAGAGAATCAACAGGCATGGGTAAGGCCGTATGTCATGCATACTACACTTTGGATTTTAGGTCGTGATGTCCTCAGCCAATGGAACATTATACTGCAAACAGCAGGGAGTAACCCTTTATCTTAATGGCCACCGAGGAAGGGAGGCTACCCACATTGAAAATAACCTGGTTATCGGATAAGCCAGTATGGGTACCTCAGTGGCCATTGACAGATGAAAAATTACAAGCAGTAAGACAATTGGTTTCAGAACAATTGCAACAGGGACATATAAAGCCCTCCCAGAGTGATTGGAACACACCCATTTTTACAATAAAAAAGAAATCAGGAAAATGGAGATTGTTGCATGATCTTAGGGCAGTCAATGCCACTATGAAACCAATGGGTGCGCTACAACCAGGAATGCCCTCTCCTGCAGCGATCCCTAGAAATTGGTCTCTTTTAATTATTGATCTTAAAGATTGTTTTTTCTCTATACCCCTTCATCCTGATGATACTCAAAGATTTGCATTCAGTGTTCCACAGAAAAATCTCGCTGGGCCCGCAGAACGCTATGAGTGGGTTGTTCTTCCACAAGGCATGCGGAACAGTCCAACTATCTGCCAGTGGTACATTGATTTAGCCTTAAAAAATTGGAAGAAAAATTGTCCAAACGTGCTGGTGTATCACTATATGGACGATATTCTGATAGCATCTGTAAATGCATTGGAAAGGGAACAAGAAACAATGTTATTACATTGTCTTGCAGAGGCTGGATTACATGTTGCTCCAGAAAAGGTACAACGTAATGCTCCCTGGTCATACTTAGGGCTTGTGGTCACAGAAAATAGAATACGTCCCGCTAAATTACAATTAAGAAAAGAAGTAAAAAATGTGAATGATGTCCAAAAACTTGTTGGCGACATACAATGGATACGTACTTGGTGTGGAATTTCAAATGATGATTTGGCTCCATTATTTGAATTATTAGCAAATTCTCAATATCCGAATGAAGAAAGACAATTGACAAATACAGCTCGGAAAAAATTAAAAATTATTGAAAATAAAATCACCTGTCAGCAGGTGTTTCGCATGGATCCTGCTTATATGATTGATATTTTGATTTATGGACAAGCTCCACACTATTCTGCTATTATAGCTCAAATTGTGAACAAACAGGTACAAGTCTTGGAATGGGTATTCCCCGCTTACTCTTTACCAGCTACAGTGACACCCTTGCCAGAATTAATTGCAAACATTCTTTTGAAAGCGAGACAGCGTGTTCGACAGGTTTTTGGACAAGAACCTGGTAGAATCTACCTTCCGTGGGAAAAAGAAGAGCTCATTGAGGAATGGTGTATGCATTCTGTATCATTTGTCATAGCCATTAACGGTGTACCTTTATCTGTTCATTATCCATCTCACCCATTATTTAAGACAACATCAATTGTATCACGGTCCCTGATAGTTGTGAAAAAACCTTTGGAAAATGCGGTGACCATATTTACAGATGCCAGTGGAAGAACAGGAAAATATGGTTTTGTTTGGCAGCAAGAAAATTCCTGGCATCAACAGATATTTGAGGAAAAGGGACGCTCAGTACAAGCATTAGAGCTTATGGCAACAATTGAAGCATTGAAAATGTTTTTAGATCAACCTATGAATCTTGTTGTTGATTCTTTGTATGTTGTGGGCCTTGTTAACCGAATAGAATTGGCAATATTAGGGAAGCACACTACCGAACATATCATGTTACTTGTATGTCAATTGAAAGGACTTGTAGAGGAACGAACTGAGCCGCTATGGTGTACCCATGTACGGAGTCATACGAATTTGCCGGGTATCTTTTCAGACGGTAATAACAGAATAGATAGTTTGGTTTCTTCTCCTGTTTATGTGTTAAATGCATTTGAACAAGCTCGAATGTCACATGAATTTTATCATCAATCTTCCAAAGGTTTATGCCAGGAATTTCAAATCCCTCGGGCTCAAGCGAGAGCTATTGTTGCGGCCTGCCCTGATTGTGCAAGAGTTTCTCCCCTTCAACAGGTGGGAGTTAATCCTCGAGGACTGCAAGCACGAAAAATATGGCAAACTGACGTTACTGAATATCCTCCTTTTGGTCGCCTTAAGTATATCCACGTGTCAGTTGACACCTATAGCCATGCTATTTGGGCTACTGCAACCACGACGACTGCCTTCCGTGCTGTAAAGACACATTGGTTGCAAGCCTTCGCCGTTTTGGGTAGACCAGATCAGATTAAAACGGACAATGGGCCGGCTTATACCGGAAAATGGACTGCATTATTTTTGCAACAATGGCAGGTTCAACATGTTACTGGAATACCATATAACAGTACAGGACAGGGTATTATTGAACGGAAGCATCAAGACTTAAAGAGGTTTCTTACTCTTTTGAAAAAAGAGGGGGAGATCATCCTCTCTCCTCATGATATTGTAGCAAAAGCATGTTATGTTTTAAATTGGAAAAATCCTGTTCTTTTTGAGAATACTAAACATTTTCTTCCTGTACAGCTCCATTTTATTCAAGATCAACAAACTGCATGGCGAGCGCCAGTGTATGTGTGGAATCCCCATCAGCAACAATGGTCTAATACAACAGAATATTTATTAACTTGGGGACGGGGTTATGCTTGTGTTTCCACAGAACAAGACGGTAAGCCGCGATGGGTACCCGCTAAATGGGTAAAGCCGGCCATAAAGAAACAAGAACCTGACACCACAGAGGACATGGAAGACAGCAAAACAGAGAAGGACTAGAATTCATATGGTCCATGTTTCATTTGCTACAAGACTTGTCACAAAAGGACAGAGAGAGAATAAAACAAAAGGCATTAAAAGAGTTTGTACCAAAACTACAACAGGTTAAAGGTGTTACAAAACGTCTGGATAAAGCAATTAAAGCTATAAGAAGTCTTTCAGGACTTATTGATTGTTTAAATGTATTAGAACATACAAATATAAGAGGATTGACGAGTCCTTATTGTTATGTATGCCATAAATGGGGACATGTTGCCTTAATAGCAATTAGATGTGGAAGGTGTAGGAAAAATTTTTGGACCAATCAGAATCAATTAGCAGTTAAATTATGTGTTGACTGTCAACATCAATTATATTGGCGTGTTTGGGGTAATGATTTAAGACAATTTGCCAATACCGCAAATGTTGAGCAGGCTTTATTGTTGTTTGAGAGTGTTGAACAAAAAGTGTTAGCTCTTTGGAGGTGGGAAATAAATTTATACATAGAAAGAATATTGTGTCAACAGAAAACTACAATACTAGATTTTGAATGCAAGAAGAAATTACAGCCTGTACCTATATGGTACGAGCGCGATATTTGGATGACATTTGAAGAAACTCCAAGGAAAGCATTGTATGAAGGCCAGAAAGCAACCTTAGAAGAAATTGCTAAATTATCATTAGGATGAGAGCCAAGATAGAAAGCAAGTGTCCCCTAGTCAGTGGGACTATTTATGTTGCCGGTTTATTGCTTACCATGATTGTCGGCATAAACACAATTACAAGCATCAATCCTAGACAAAATATGTGGGTTACATGGGCAAATGAAACAGGACAAGAATCCTTTTGCTTGTCCATGGCTACCCCTTCAGATCCATTTCGAACGTGTCTCATCGGTGTTCCCTTAAAAGACTTATCTATGTTTCAAACTTGGACGAAAGAATGGAACACAACAGCTTGGAATATATCAGCCATAGGAAGGTCCTATATGGTTAATTATAGTTCAATTGGCATGCAGGCACAATACATAATGAAGAATCTGAATGTTACCGGAAATGAGCCACAGGAATTGGATCTTTTGGGATCGGCACCTTCTAACTATTGTATAACCTTTACCGCTAGCGCGAAGTTGAGTAGAAACCATACCCTTCTTTATCCCAAATTGGCTGCTTATATGGATGATAGCTTGTATTGTAGCAACGAGACACGGGTGGTTACTCATAGTGACACAGCTTTTCGCATACCGCCAGGAGTCTTTTTAATTTGTGGTGACAGAGCATGGCCTGGAATTCCAAAAAATCCTGTAAGGGGTAGATGTTACTTTGGTAAGCTTACCCTGTTTGCACCCACAATACAGCAGGCGATGAGGGCAAATGGAACTTGGGCTATGCATTCCTTGAGACAACGCAGAAGCACTTACCAATTAGATAGCAGTTGCAATGATAATGTAAACTTATGGGACAAGCCCTCCAGTATTTTAGCATCAATTTTTGCTCCAGGAGTAGCTGCTGCACAAGCCCTTGCGCAACTAGCAAAGGTCGCTTGTTGGGCAGGAAAACAGTTAAATCGCACCACTGATATTCTCACACAACTTGCTATAGATGTAAATTCAGTACGTCATGCAGTGCTACAAAACAGAGCTGCTATAGATTTCTTACTTTTAGCTCAGGGTCATGGCTGTGAAGACTTTGAAGGTATGTGTTGTTTAAACATATCAGATCATTCAGAATCCATTCATAAGAAATTGCAAGAACTGAGAGACAATATGAAGAAGTTGACTATAACGTCAAATCCATTAGATACATGGCTAAACTCCTTAGGAATAACAGGATGGCTTGAAGGATTGATTAAGATGTTTGCTGGCCCTGTATTAATTCTGTTGCTTGTATTGCTTTTTGGCCCATGTTGTATTACCTGTATAACTAATCGCTTGACGGAAATAACTAATAGCCTTTTTGAAAAAAGAGGGGGAGATGTAGGAATCCTTAGAAACATTAGTAACTCATATACGAGAGTATAAACAAGAAGACTCGAGTGGCCGGGACAAAGGCGAACTTAGGATAAGAACAAGGAAGTTGGAAGAAGAACAAGATGCCTCAAAAATGTCAACAAGATGTGCTAGACAAAACAATATGACATGGAGATGAAACAAATTGTTAGATGACGCGAAATCATAAACCAATTATATTTAGAATAAAATGCATGAGTGCCGCGTGAACAGATACTATTAACCAATCAACTAGTAACATGTAACGCATGATTGCATGAACAGCCCTGCTGTTTGTATAAAAGACGGCTTGTTAAGCATAATAAACGGAGCTTTTTGCAATCGCATTATGTGTGGTTGTTTCTCCCCTTCACCTGGCCGCGGCAATCCACCTCCTCCTTAGCAGCCCGGGTACATGAACTGAAGAGAGAGACACCTACCACAAAGAGCTCATCTAGAGCCAACACTGCTCCAGTCTCAAAGGCACAGAACTCCAGACAGTATAAGAAGAATGATATGACTGATGCACTTGAAGGGACCTCAGGAACATATTTACAGGAAGAAAGCAACGTGTACCATGACCAGGAATAGGGGGACCCTGCCTCTAGCCAGGTAGAGGAAAGGGACAATCGGATCTATTGGACTGTGTGGATCCGATGGCCTGGCACATCTGACCCACAAAAATATACGGCTTTGGTTGACACTGGTGCCCAATGTACCCTGATGCCATCAAGGTATGTAGGAACAGAATCCATTTCTATTTCTGGAGTGACAGGAGGGTCCCAGCAGCTGACTGTATTGGAGGCTGAAGTGAGTTTAACCGGGAATGGGTGGCAAAAACACCCCATCGTGACTGGCCCAGAGGCCCCATGCATCCTCGGCATAGACTACCTCAGAAATGGATACTTCCAAGATCCAAAAGGATATCTCTGGGCTTTTGGGATAGCTGCTGTAGAGACAGAAGACATCAGACAACTGAGTACCTTGCCTGGTCTCTCAGATGACTCCTGTGCTGTGGGACTACTAAGAGTTGAAGAACAACAGGTACCAATCGCCACAACAACAGTACACCGACGGCAATACCGCACCGACAGAGACTCTGTGATTCCTATCCACAAGATGATTCGTAAACTGGGGAGCCAAGGGGTGGTCAGCAAGGCTCGTTCACCTTTCAACAGCCCTATATGGCCAGTGCGTAAGTCCAGTGGAGAATGGAGACTGACTGTGGATTACCGTGCTCTGAATGAAGTCACCCCACCACTAAGTGCTGCTGTGCCAGATATGTTGGAGCTTCAGTACGAGCTGGAGTCCAAGGCAGCAAAGTGGTATGCGACCATTGATATTGCCAATGCCTTCTTCTCCATTCCTTTGGCAGCAGAGTGCAGGGCCCAGTTTGCCTTCACCTGGAAGGGCATACAGTACACCTGGAACCGACTGCCCCAGGGGTGGAAACACAGCCCCACATCTGCCATGGACTGATCCAGACTACACTGGAAAAAGGTGAGGCTCCTGAACATCTACAGTACATTGATGACATCATTGTATGGGGGAACACAGCAGGGGAAGTCTTCGAGAAAGGAGAGATGATCATCCAAATTCTCCTGGAAGCCGGTTTTGCCATTAAGCGAAGTAAAGTGAAGGGACCGGCTCAAGAAATCCAGTTCCTGAGAGTAAAGTGGCAAGATGGATGGCATCAGATTCCCACTGAGGTCATCAATAAGATCACCGCCATGTCCCCACCGACCAGCAAGAAGGAAACACAAGCTTTCCTAGGCGCCATAGGTTTCTGGAGGATGCACATTCCTGAGTACAGCCAGATTGTGAGCCCTCTCTACCTGGTCACCCGCAAGAAGAACGATTTCCACTGGGGCCCTGAACAGCAACAAGCCTTTGCCCAGATCAAGCAGGAGATAGCTCATGCACTAGCCCTTGGCCCAGTCAGGACGGGACCGGATGTGAAGAACGTGCTCTACTCAGCAGCCGGGAACAATGGCCTGTCCTGGAGCCTTTGGCAGAAGGTGCTTGGGGAGACTCGGGGCTGACCACTGGGATTCTGGAGCCGAAGCTACAGAGGATCTGAGGCCAACTACACTCCCACAGAGAAGGAAATCTTGGCTGCCTATGAAGGACTTCAAGCTGCCTCAGAAGTAATTGGCACTGAAACGCAGCTGCTTTTGGCACCCCGACTACCAGTGCTGGGATGGATGTTCAAGGGAAAGGTTCCTTCCACGCATCATGCCACTGACGCCACATGGAGCAAATGGATTGCCCTCATCACTCAGGGCGCCCGTATTGGAAACCCGAATCGCCCTGGGATTCTGGAAATTATAAGCAACTGGCCTGAAGGTGAGACTTTTGGATTATCTTCTGAAGAAGAAGAATAAGAAGTGACACGTGCCGAGGAAGCCCCACCGTATAACGAGCTACCGGAGACTGAAAGACAATATGCCCTTTTCACTGATGGTTCCTGCCGAATTGTAGGTGCCAACCGGAAATGGAAAGCTGCAGTGTGGAGCCCCACACGAAGAGTTGCACAAGCTACTGAGGGACAAGGTGGATCAAGTCAGGTTGCAGAACTTAAAGCCATCCAGCTAGCTTTAGATATTGCTGAATGAGAGAAGTGGCCAAGACTCTATCTCTACACCGACTCGTGGATGGTAGCTAATGCTCTGTGGGGATGGCTGAATCGCTGGAAAAAGGCCAATTGGCAGCGCAGAGGGAAGCCCATCTGGGCTGCTGAGGTTTGGCAGGACATCGCCACCTGAGTAGAGAAGCTGACCGTGAAGGTTCGACATGTGGACGCACATGTGTCCAAGAGTCAGGCTAATGAAGAGCATCACAGCAACGAGCAGGTGGACAAAGCCGCTGTGGTGGTTTCAGGCAAATTTTGGGAGAAACCTTCTCACGGGGCTCTCCTCCCCTCTTCCAACTGGTTCGGGAAAAAGAATTCTTCAGAGAGAAGTGGAAAAAACCTGTTTATTCAACAGGCAAAGCACTCCCAGCACAATACTTGATGACAAGAGCTTCGTGCTGCTTACGGAGGGATAACAAACTTAAAGAAAGTCTCCTCTTGAGGGTTGTCACTGTGCTCTACCGCTCCGTCTCCGCTGACGTTGGCAGAAAAGGAGATGCGCAGGGCTGGTCTTGGTGGGGTGGGTCTCCTGTGGAGGCCCCCCGGTACTTCTCTAGGTCTTTAGTCCGGAGAGGTTGGAACAGTTCTGAGGAGAGGGCAAAAAAAGCTAAAAGGAAGAAAAAAAGGGAAAAAAGGGGAAAAAAAAAGGCAAAAGAAAAAAAAAAGCAAAAAGCTTCAGCTATTCTACAGCGTCTAACTACGCTAGCACTAACTAACTGCCGGGGAAAAAAACAACAGAGCTTCTTTTGTCTTGCTGTGTTCTAACTCTCCTGCTTTAAGGTTACTCTGATGAGCAGAGTTTTTCTGGGGAAAAATAAACCGCGCTTGCCCTCCTCCCTGCACTCAACAGACGATTGGGGATACACAGTCACTCCAGGACATCTTCCACCTCTTATCCCCATATCGTCGACTTACAGACATAACCAATGTATATTCTACATAAAACTTCCATCTATTCTCCCCACAAAAACCAAACAAGCAATACCCATCATGATCCTGTCACGTTTCACACTGAGCCACTGAATCCAGGCTTTAGACTGCAGGGCAGAAGGATTCTTCTCTCACTTACTTATACCTTCAACACTTGCTCATACCTTCAACACTTAACACATACTCTCTCACTTACACATTTCCTTCTATTTCATTCTGCATGGTTTAATGTACAGACAATAGCAATAGCATTCAGCAGACAGTGATGTTTGTAAATGATTCTCACTTAACAATCAGATCTCCCTGAGGTACACATCGTGTTGTTCTATCTTTCTGCATTATCTACTATGTGCAACCTGGTCCCTGAGCAAAGACAACCCCACGAATGGGTTTGTCTGTACTTGAGGCAGATTTGATCTACACTGTTTTCCCTAACAGACCTCTGGCATGCACTACTGGGACTTTATCTCCATCTATTGTATGCAGAGGCTCAGCTTGGGCAGGGCTTGCTCGGCTGGTGGAGCCTCGGGTGTTGACTAACTAGGTGGCTTTTGCTAAATGCTGCTCCTAATTCTTGAAAGATCCCCCACCCAATGCTTTCAACTGGGTTTTTAACAATGCATTGTGCTTCTCTACTTTGCCTGCAGCGGGTGCATGGTAGGGAATATGGTACACCCACTCAATGCCATGTTCCCTAGCTCAGGTGTTAATAAGGCTGTTCTTGAAATGAGTCCTGTTGTCTGACTCAATTCTCTCGGGGGTACTATGCCTCTACAGGACTTGTTTTTCAAGGCCCAGGATGGTGTTCCAGGCAGTAGCATGGGGCACAACATAGGTCTCCAGGCACCTCGTGGTGGCTTTAACTATTGTGAGCACGTAGCGCTTGCCTTGGCGGGTTTGGGGAAGGGTGATGTAGTCAATCTGCTAGGCTTCTTTATACTTATACTTGGACTATCGCTCACTATACTATAGGGGCTTCACTCGCTTGGCCTGCTTGATGGCAGCACACGTCTCACAGTCGTGGATAACTTGAGAAATACTGTCCATGGTTAGATCCACTCCTCGGTCTCGGGCCCACTTATAGGTGGCATCTCTGCCCTGATGGCCTGAGGCATCATGGGCCCATCAAGCTAAAAACAACTCTCTCTTGTGTTCCCAATCTAAATCAATCTTTGACACTTTTATTTTTGCTGCCTGATCTACTTGCTCGTTGTTTTGATGCTCTTTATTAGCTCTACTCTTGGGAATGTGGGCATCTACGTGGTGGACTTTCACAGGTAGTCTCTTTACCCTGGTAGCAATGTCTTTCCACTCTTTAGCAGCCTAAATTGGTTTCCCTCCACGCTGCTAATTGGCCTCTTTCTACTTCTTCAGCTATTCCCACAGAGCATTGGCTACTATCTATGAATCGGTATAGAGGTAGAGCCTCGGCCACCCCTCTCTTTCAGCAATATCTAAAGCTAATTGAACAGCCTTGAGTTTTGCAAGTTGACTTGATCCACTCTCTCTTTCAGTGGCTTCAGCAACCTGTCGTGTGGGGCTCCACACAGCTGCTTTCTACTTCCGGTTCATCCCTACAATACGACAGGAACCGTCAGTGAAAAGGGTATAATGCATCTTCTCTGCTGGCAATTGGTTGTATGGTGGAGCCTCTTCAGCCCGTGTCACTTGCTCTTGTTCTTCATCTGTGAGGCTAAAATTTTCACCCTTAGGCCAATTGGTAATTATTTCCAAAATCCCAGGGCGATTCAGTTTACTCATACGGGCGCGCTGCGTAATAAGAGCAATCCACTTGCTCCATGTGGCATCAGTGGCATGATGGGTGGAGGGAATCTTTCTTTTGAACATCCACCTTAGCACAGGCAGTCGGGGTGCCAGGAGGAGTTGTGCCTCTGTACCAATCACCTCTGAGGCGGCCTGAACTCCTTCATAGGCTGCTAAGATTTCTTTCTCTGTTGGGGTGTAGTTGGCTTCAGACCCTCTGTAGCTTCGACTCCAAAATCTTAGTGGCCGGCCCTGAGTTTCCCCAGGCACCTTCTGCCAAAGGCTCCAGGACAGGCCATTGTTCCCGGCTGCTGAGTAGAGCACGTTCTTCACATCTGATCCTGTCCTGACTGGGCTAAGGGCTACTGCATGAGCGATCTCCTGCTTGATCTGGGCAAAAGCTTGCTGCTGCTCAGGGCTTTAGTGGAAATCATTCTTTTTGCGGGTGACTAGGTAAAGAGGGCTCACAATCTGACTATACTCGGGAATATGCATCTTCTAGAAACTTATAGCACTTAGGAAAGCTTGTGTCTCTTTTTTATTGGTTGGTGGAGACATTGCTGTAATCTTATTGATGACCTCAGTGGGAATTTTCCGCTGTCTATCTTGCTACTTTACTCCTAGGAACTGGATCTCAGGACCTTTATAAACTTCCTACAAATTATTATGATTGAACTAAGGCTAATAGCTACTCTAATCCGTGTCCTTCTACTGTAAAAACTGCGTATTAATGACAATATTGGGGCTATCTCTGGATATGCAAATAAACTTAATGACTACAAAGGTATTAAGACCTCAAAGAAGCTTAAGGATCTAAACCACATCAAGGCCCCCACCCTAAGAGACATGAGTTCACGCAGCATAGTTACTGACTGCTGAATACTAATCAGTACAGGGTTTTTCTACTCTCTCATAGCCCCACGTTGGGCGCCAATAAGTTTGTGGTGGTTTCAGGCAAATTTTGGCGGAAACCCTCTCACGGGGCTCTCCTCCCCTCTTCCAACTGGTTCGGGAAAAAGAATTCTTCAGAGAGAAGTGGAAAAAACCTGTTTATTCAACAGGCAAAGCACTCCCAGCACAATACTTGATGACAAGAGCTTCGTGCTGCTTACAGAGGGATAACAAACTTAAAGAAAGTCTCCTCTTAAGGGTTGTCACTGTGCTCTACCGCTCCGTCTCCGCTGACGTTGGCAGAAAAGGAGATGCGCAGGGCTGGTCTTGGTGGGGTGGGTCTCCTGTGGAGGCCCCCCGGTGCTTCTCTAGGTCTTTAGTCCGGAGAGGTTGGAACAGTTCTGAGGAGAGGGCAAAAAAAGCTAAAAGGAAGAAAAAAAGGGAAAAAGGGGGAAAAAAAACGGCAAAAGAAAAAAAAAGCAAAAAGCTTCAGCTATTCTACAGCGTCTAACTACGCTAGCACTAACTAACTGCCGGGGAAAAAAACAACAGAGCTTCTTTTGTCTTGCTGTGTTCTAACTCTCCTGCTTTAAGGTTACTCTGATGAGCAGAGTTTTTCTGGGGAAAAATAAACCGCGCTTGCTCTCCTCCCTGCACTCAACAGACGATTGGGGATACACAGTCACTCCAGGACAGCCGCCAAGGTGAAAGTATCACAGGTGGATCTAGACTGGCAACACAAGGGAGAAGTATTCCTAGCCAGTTGGGCCCATGATGCATCTGGTCATCAGGGGAGAGATGCAACATACTGATGGGCCCGTGACCGAGGGGTGGACCTTACTATGGACAACATCTCACAGGCCATCCACAACTGTGAGACCTGTGCTGCAATCAAACAGGCCAAGCGGGTAAAGCCTCTGTGGTATGGTGGACGATGGTTGAAGTACAGGTATGGGGAGGCCTGGCAGATTGACTACATCACCCTTCCCCAAACCCGCCAAGGCAAGCGTTATGTGCTGACTATGGTGGAAGCCACCACTGGATGGTTGGAGACCTACCCTGTGCCTCATGCTACTGCTCGGAATACTATCTTAGGCCTTGAAAAGCAGGTCCTGTGGAAACATGGCACCCCTGAGAGAATCGAGTCGGACAATGGGACCCATTTCAAGAATGGCCTTATAAACACCTGGGCTAGAGAACATGGCATTGAATGGATATATCACATCCCTTATCATGCACCAGCTGCCGGGAAAGTTGAACGGTGCAATGGGTTACTTAAGACTACCCTGAAGGCACTTGGTGGGGGGACTTTCAAAAATTGGGAACTGAACTTAGCAAAGGCCACCTGGATGGTCAACACTTGAGGGTCAATCAATCGAGCTGGTCCTGCCCAGTCTGAACCCTTGCACACAGTGGATGGAGATAAAGTCCCTGTGGTACACATGAAAGGCATTTTAGGAAAAACTGTTTGGATTAATCCCACATCAAGCAAAGGCAGACCCATCCGTGGGATTGTTTTTGCTCAAGGACCTGGTTCCACTTGGTGGGTAATGCAGAAATATGGGGAAACCCGTTGTGTACCACAGGGAGACCTAATTTTAAGTGAGAACTGGGTGTAGGGTTTCATTCTGTATATGTGTATATTTATCTATCTAGCTGTAAGAATGTATTAATTTAGGTATGATGTAGATGGTCATAGAATAAGGGGTGGATTATGTCCTAGGTTACAATGTAAAATGTGCCCAAAGTATGTATTCTATCACCATCTACATGAAATGTTGAAACTAAGTTGTGCACCACTGTTTCCCTTGCCCCCTCCCTCCAGACTATCTTCTGTTAATGGCCCATCAATGCCTTCCTGTATGACTCATAGATAACTCCCTCCAGGAGCTATCTCTGTTTAATAGGCAATCAAGGACCCATTACAAAACTGATAAAATGATATCAGTCCATTGTGAGATGCTCCGCCCAGGGGGAGGAGCCAAGCATTCCCACCTGGATATAATCTGGGTTTTGGGACAGCACAGGCAGCCTTACCCACTGGATTCCCAGAGGACAAGAGCTACCAGACCTTTCTGCAAGAACACTGCTTCAACAAGACCACTTCATCTGGACTGCTACCACCACGGTTTCAGGTTGTATTCTGACTCTGTCAGTGATCTTTTGTACCATTGCATGTGTTTTATTTTATTTTACTTTTTTTTTTCCTCTCCTATTAAATTGTTTTTTCTGACTTGGAGTCTCTCGCTGGTTTTGCCTTCAAGCCAGCACAATTCCTTTCCCCATAGCTCTGACTGAAAAGCCTCTTTAATCTTCTAAATTATAATAACTTGGAGGGAAAGGATTAGTATTCCCCATTCCTAGAGAGGCCCCGCCTCTCCCGAGCAGATACCTGTCTTTCAAACCAAAACAATAGGACAGTGTGGGACAACCTGATACGTATGAGTGTTCCTGGCTGGGCACCCAAAGATGGACATGGCACCACTGGCTCTCAGCATTGCTTTGGACAACGGAGCAGCTCGTAGCCAGGGCAAATGAAACATTGGATCTGAAGCTGAAGGGAGTCTGTTGTATCACGGTCTGATCCAGTGGTGAAGGTGCCGTGACCTTCCTCACTAGAAGCCTCTTTAAAAAGGCACCTAAATCGATGGAGGCACAGGCACTCTCAGGCGGAGAGTGATTCAGCTCTTTGTGCACCCTTAGGTGCAAAGTGATTTCACTCTTTGGTGCGTTATCATGTGCAAAGTGATTTGCTCTCTAGTGCACTCTCAAGTGCAGAGTGATTTGCTCTTTGAGGAGCTGCCTGAGCAGCAGAGCTGCATTTGCCACCCCAGGCAATGCAGGAGTAAAAGCAAGACAGGGTCTTTCCGATCTCCAGGAAAGCTTCTTTATTCCACAGGTCCAGAGCAGGAAAGAACCCCTGAGCCCAAGGCGAGTGGGATTATATAGGGTAGATAGGGGTGGGGTTTTACAACTTGGCCAATGGGGAGAGGAATTGGGAAAGGGACCAATCAGGGGAAGGATCCAAAATGGACCAATTGGCTTGGGTAAAAAAGAAACAGTGGGGTATAACTGGTGAATACATTTCTTCACCATAACATAGAGAGCTGTTTGCCAGGGTTTCTCCTTTAGGGGGTTGTGTTCATATTCTGTCTGGCCTAACTGCTCCTTTTCCAAGGGGGCATGTTTATATTATTGTCTAGCTTCTCTCCAGGGAAGTGTTTGTATTAGCACTTTCTGGCTTAAGAGCCTCCACACTGGTGCATTTGGGAAAACTGCAGCACTGTGGGGGCTTTCCCAGTGGCTTTGAGGACACGTGGTGCAGGGTACCTGTCGGAGTCCAGGGCATTCCTTTGGTTGCCCTGGAGGGTCAGAGACCTGGGCAGAGGGGTCTGGGACCTGGGCAGGGGGGTCTGGGACCCTGGCACGGAGCCCAGGAAGACACTGGCTTTGATCTCAGTCCATGGGAGAGGCTTCCTACACTGCAAGATGAATTACAGGCCACAAGAGTGTGAAAGATAGTAATTTAGCTTATCACAGGGTTGAAAATCATAGTTTTGAGTTTCTTAGTATGGAAGTGAATGGGAGCAAAATGGAGGATTTTGGGCATTGTCTCTTGCTTCTCCTTTCTTCTTCATTCACTCCATTTTCTGCAGTGACGGTGGCACAAAGTAGTTTAAGGAGATTGGGTCAGAGTAGAGATGACCTGTTTAGTATAGGTAGTAGGTATTGGCAAATAACTATAAATAAAGAGTACGTAACAATTAGTATAAGAGGCGGTGACAGCCCAGTGCAGGGGGAGTCATCAGATGCCCGAGCAGCTGCACAGACCTCAGCTGGGCACTGAGAGAATTGTAAGATAAGAAACAAACAAAGCACACAACCTTGAAAATCAGAACCTGAAGACTCCGTCTCTTTCTTGCGTCCAGTTCAGGGCTTTGCAGAAGGCAAAAGACTCTAAAACCACCTGAATCTCGGGAGAAAAACCTGAGAGGTACCTGCTGGGGGCTGAGTCAGAATACTGTCTGTGATTAAACTCCTATAAGTATTTTCCTTTTTATAATGGAATGTCAGCATTTACTGTTTCCTGATTTTAAACACTGTACATTTTGTCAAACATTTATCTGTCTTAAATTGTCTGGAGATAGAATTCCTGTTACTTTCAAATCAATATGAAAGGGAGGAGAGAAAGAAATTGCAGTCTAGCCCTTTACTTGAATCAATATTTTCGTTAAAAGCTGAAATGTTAACTAGATCATAGGGTTTTTTTGCCATTTTGAAATGTAGTTTCTGTTTAAAGAATTTATGCATTTCCCCTGGAAACTGCTGATTCTGGTGTTTTGCAGCAGTCACGGCAGCCAGCAGGTGTTTGACCCAAGGCAGGCTGGATGGGGCCAGCCCTGGCAGCAGTGATATGGTAGAACATTATCCTCCCTGTTTCTGAGCTCACCATCTCTTAATAACATTTTTTTATTGTTGTTGTTCTTTTTTGCAGAAGCCTTCAAAATTGTAGTGTGGCATGCAAGAAACTTCAACAGCATGTTTATGACCTACTACCAGAGCATGGGGCCCAGGGCTCTTAAATTTGTTGGAGAATTTTTACTGATATCTTGCTGTACATATTGGGCTCTGACATCACTGTCAATGACATGATAAATTAATTTTTGACAGTTTATTCCCTTTGGTTTACTCTCACTTGATTACTCCTGGCTTCCCTGATCCCTCTGTGGAAATGACTGAATGTCTGCGGGCAGCCAGGAGAGACCTCAAAGTCTTTGGGAACTACCTGAAGATGATGATGATGCAGGTGTCAAAGTCCCTGCAGGCGCTGAACCTGGGGATCAGGTGATAAATACTACTGACCACCTGAAATTCAGCAAGGACTGTGGGCGGGCGCTGCTGAAGATGTGGTACTGCTCCCACTGCCAGGGGCTGCTCCTGGCCAAGCCCTGTGCCTGCTACTGTGGGGCAGTGATGCAGGGATGCCTGGTGGGCGTCCTGGAGATCCATAACCTCTGGAAGGAGTACATCGAGTCTCTGGAGGGGCTGACCAGAGGCATGCACGGCGTCTATGACATGAAGCATGTCCTCCTCAGCCTGTACTCCGTGGTGCGCCATGCCGTTGTCCACATGCAGAAGAATGAAGGGAAACTCTTGAAGGCTGTGAGTAGTTCTCTGCAGTTCCACAGGCTCTCTGCTGTGGCTTGTACACAAACTCTGTGTTGAAACCAAGCTGTTGCAGTGTGTTAATTTGGTTTATACTGTATTTCATTTTTATATTGGGTTTTCTAATGTTTCTTTTGTTCCCTGGAAACTGTATCACATTGTTTGTCCCGGCTCGGCCGTGCCCATCCTCCCACACTGGAATGTAACCCAACTCTGTTCCACTCCCAGCTTGTCCCTGATTGGGTAGTGGCTTATCCCTGCCTCTAGGCCCTGCCCCCTGGATAAAAGCCCTGGGAGGAAGGGGGGGCAGCCTCTTTTGCATGGGATGGGGATGGGGAAGGAGCTGGAGGGGCTCTGGACTAAATAAAGCCATAAATCCCCCCAGACAAAGAGCAGACTCTTTTCTTTTGCCATTGACGGTACACCTGTTCTCTCAAAAGAACCCCTACACCAAGCTGTCCCTTTCCTCCTGCCCACAAAACCCAAATGCTCCAATTACCAACCCCTTCCTACCGCCTCTGATCTTCCAAAAAACTTTTGGTAGCATTTGAAACTGGTGTTTGTAGGGATTGGGTTTCCATTAAGGGCTTTGCCTCTTTTCAGGTTTGTCAGAGCAGAAGAGTCTGGAGTCACCCTGGGGTGTGAGGTTGGGAGCTGAGATGTCCCAGCATCTTCAGTTTTCCCTGAGTGCTGTGCTTGACCTGGGTAGCTCTGAAAGGCTGGTCCTGCTCTCCAGGTGTCTCCTGCCTCCTTTAACATCACAAAAATGTACCTCTAAATAGATTCCAAGCAGAGGCATGTGCTGTAGCATCCCCTCATTTACCGAAGAAGAGCTGATTCTCCATCTTTTAGTAACCCGTTCCAGTTTTGGGCTGCATTTAATGAGATTATTTCTTATTTTTACTTGAGTCTTTAAAAACACATTGTGTGAATTTCTGAGCCTCCTGAGAAACTGAGGTTGTCTTGTTCTGAAAATCCTGCTGCTCGGTTTGAACACCAAGGACAAATGTACTGTGATACTATGATGCTTGTTCTGCAGAGGAGATTTTTCTTGAGACACAATTGAGCTGCTCCATGTAGGTAGGGAAGAGTTGGGGATGGGTCAAAGGTGCAGGAGTGTTGTAATAATTTGCTTAAAGCCAACGATGATTAAAATCTGACATTGTTTCCCTGTCAGCTGCTTGTTCCTGCCATTCTTGACTCCTGTTTACAAAAGAACTGTGTTTATGTAGGTCACTGTGCTACTTGCACTGTAACTCTTATTTTTTTTAGGGAGGACCATGGAAATGTATTGGCTTATGGGCTTTGAGCTGTGTGGCACTAAGCAAGCAGCCCTTTGTGCGGTTCTCTGTGCTGGCTTTGCTCGGTCACCACACTTGTGCAGGCTGTGAAATAATGTAGTGGCACTCAGGTGGTTTCCCACCCAAGGTAGCTTGGCTCACATGGAGCAAGCTTTCTCCACTGCTTAGAAAGGGTTTAGGGACCAAATTACACTGAGTTGGATTGTTCTTGTGTTGCAGTGATCAGGAGGAGTCTATGGCTAGGCTGGGTGTTGATCACCTGGGCAGATGGACCCAGGTAGGACTTGTGGGCAGCATGTTAAGTGTTACCCTGGTTTTTCTGAGTTTTTAAAGCCTTTTGAATTTTCATTAAAATGGAGTCAGATCTTTTTAATTACTGTACAATATTAAAGGCAGTTCTACCTTTTTCCCACATATGTAACATAAACAAATCCTTTGTTTTTCATTCTCTGTCCTTTGTTTGCATATTTCTAACCTGAAAACAATTGTAACTGACGGCTGGTCTGGCCAGTTGGCTTGAGAGGTGAAAACTCTAAAAGCCAATCTTCTGCTAGACCCACAAATGTATAAAAAGTAAGAAATAAAACAAAGAGGCTCTCTCCGCCTGGTCTCAGCTTTGAGCTGGATCGGAGAAGGACCTCTGCCCTGCGAAACCTCTTATCTGCGTGTGGTTGCTTTGCGTGTCGTGGTGACAGTTAAGCTCCAGGGTACAGTGCAGGACATTGACTTTTAACCTGCCTGAGTCCCTTTCTGCAGAAAATCACTGTTTTACAGCAGCCTGCCACACACTACTTGTGCAGGGAGGTTTCAGCTGACGGTCAGGAGCAGCAGCTCTGCTGTCATGGAGCCAGGAGAAGTTGTTCTCACATCAGCCAGAACCATCAGTCAACCCTCTCTGGAACAGCAAAGATGCAGAGATGTAGCTATAGGTTTACCTTGAGTTCAGGTGAAATGGAGAATTCATGTTACAGTTGATAATGAGAGAAAACCCAGCTCAACTCTAAGCCCAGTTGGAATTTCCAAGGCAGTAAGGAACAAAACTTACTTCTATATGTAGAGTGAGCCTGTTTAATCTCAAAAGATTTGTTGACGTATTCAACCGTGAGCAAAAGCATCCAACATGTTTTGCATCAATGAACCCACCATGCTTGTAGGTGCTGAAGCAGAGCAGAAGCATTGTGCATGTGGCCCAAGTGCCAGGTTTTGTGAGTACAGACCTGGTGTCATGGGTTGGCACAGTTTGGTTTTTAGTTATGGAGGAATGTCGAATGTTTTTCCTGATCAGGAACTTGGAATTGTTTTAGAAAGGACAGGGACCTATCAGAAGGCTAGTTTGGGATATTGGCATCTGTTTTGACCACTGAGGATGTCAAATGCGACTTTGGGAAGTACCCATACATAAACCCTGATTTCCTGCAGGTCACTCTCTTGCTTCCAGGCTGGTCACCAGGTAACATCGTGGGCAGCAGAGGAGGGCCCGGCTCAGGCCCCACTGACCTCTGGGCGGCCAGGCCTCCAGGAGCCACTACCCACACGGGGAGTGGCCTGGGGTGGCTGAGCCCCCTTTCCCCTAGCTGCCAGTGGGGGAGAGGGGGAGGTGCAGCTCAGCAGTGCTGGCCACGTGCCCAGGGCCACAGCAGAGGGGGCCAAGCCATGGCCCGGCTTAATAGCTGCTGGCAGCAGAGAAAGAAAGCCTGCAGCTTTATAACAACTCTGAGCTGAGCCATCCTAAATGAGACTGAGGGGTGGAAAGGAGGACATCCACCAGCCTCCCCCATCAGCATGGCTTTGTGTCTCTACATCCCTGCAGCCCACAACAGGGATCACATGGCCACTGCAGGCCTGGGCAGATTTAACCCTTTCCTGGCAACATGAAGCTTCCAAGGCCTAACCCTTCCCTGAGAGAGAGAAGAAAGAGACAGAGTGTATGTAGAAAAGACACCACATGAAGTCAGTGGATCAGAAGTGAAAGAACTGATAATATTATTGGACAGAGGGATCGAGGAAGTGGACATTTTTAACCGGACTTCTCTGGGGTAAACTATGGAGAAATGGACTGTTCCTTGTAACATCTTAATGTTGTTTGGAGGAATGCTGGTTGTAATCAAAATTGGGGTCTGATATGATTGAGATTTAGGTGAAAATCTCAAAGCCCTCGTTCCTGGGTTAAAAGGAGGTCTCAGCTTTTGAGACAAAGATGATTTTAGAGAGAAAGTGATTTGAAGCCCTCAGCTCCTAGGGTAAAAGGAGGTCTTTATTTCTTTTGAGATAGAGGTGATTTTAGAGATAGTAGAAGAGAATCCTTGTTTTGTACTAGAAGAAGCATTCTTAAACAGTAACCCAAATACACTGAGAGGCCCATGAGTAGACAGGGGAAAGGCTGCTACTGGGTGGGACTGCACAATCTGCAAAAATTCCAGGTGGTTGCAGATTTGTGACATTGGGAGCCACTAGACTGTTGTAGTCTTGTGGTGAGTGTCTCCATAGTACTCTAGAGAGACCCTCTCCCAAAGTAATGAAAGATTATGTTTAAATGGTGAAACTGACTGAAAATCACAGGTTGTGTCTTTCTATGTTGTTTTGTAAGAAGGTTAACAGTTTGCAGAGGGAGGGAAGAGTGTTTTGGAGTTTCATTCTGTTTTGTTTTAGGGTTTTTTTTCCCCCAACTTTCTTTTTTTCCCCATCCTTTTAGTGTGTGTTAATAAAACTACATTTATTTTTAAGCTCGAGCCTGCTTTGCTTTTCTCCTAATCTTTCTTCCACAAAAAGAGAATAAACCCTAAGACCACTACACTAAATTTGGCAACCAAAATTTAATGAATGTGAAACCACTACACCTGGGCATTGCTGTCTGGTCCTGAAAGGATCAGTGTTAGTTCTGCCATATCTTTCTTTTATTGGCACAACAACAAAAATGCACTTTTTTTTGGAGATGTCCAGGTATATAGTGAACAAATATGACTGTCCCTTACATTACTGAATATTGACACCTTGATCTGTCTACAGAGAATGTGTTTGTGGGAGGACAAGTAGATGGAGCGCCACTAAAGTCAACACAAAGCAGTAGAGCTACAATCTACCTATCCTCTGCCAAACCAGAACATAAATTGACTTCCTGTACAATAAAAAATTACTGGGCATTACAAAACCATTCAGTGCTTTTGTACTTGGTAAAGCTGTTGGAATTCATTAGTGCCATATGTAGCTAGGTACTTACTTAAACATAACTCTTCTTGATTATTTAATACTATAGCAGTGTCCTTTCACGCCTGGCAGGCGTGCAGGCTAGCTCAGTTCTGCACTGCCACTACGAGGATCGGTCAGGGTTACAGGCAGGGCGAGTAACCTCCTCCCGGTAGGTTCTTGGTTCCCCACACCAGCGAGTGGACCTGATGGAGTTTGCGACGGCGGCAACAGAAAAAGAGTCGTCTCTCTTTAGGCAGGGTAGAAGGTAGTTTATTAAGGGGAGTCCAGGAAGGAGCTCCACCTCAGACCACTGCTGCCCAGAGAGAGCCCCGAGCACAGGCGTGCAGCAGCTTTTAAGGGAGGGTGTAAACAGGGGTGGCGACAACCGGTCAGCCAATCATGACAACGGGGGGTGTAACTGGGGGTGTAAACTTTACAACAGGGGGCCAACCACAAAACGAGGGGAGGGGCTTCCCAGGGCCCCAGCCTACCACTCGATGCCCTCCCTGGAGCTTTCTAGAAGCCAGGGAAGGGTCTCGGAGTGATAGACAGAGCGCCCAAGGGGAGAGAGAGAGGACTGACAACCCGGGACAAGGGGGAAGGGAGTGACAAAGACAGGTGCAGGGGAGGATTGATTGACAGAAAACGTCTGTTTAAGCAACCTAACTCATAAGGGGAAAACCAGTACAGAACACAGGAGTATACAGTGAACTAAATCATTACAAAAGTAACTCAAAAATCTTACAAAAATAACTTAATAACTTAATAAAACAATTCTCACACCACTACATCTCCCCCTTTTTTGTTTTTTCAAGAGGAGTGGGACTGGAATGGAGAAGGGTGGTATTGCTGATGCAGCGTCGGGTACCCCAGTCCATGTTCTTCATCTGGATTTTGTCCTTCGTCTTCTGGGGTCCCCTCCAGCACCTCTTCCAACTCCAGTCCTTCCTCCTCATGGTCTTCTTCTGATATGGTGACATGGTTAACTGTGGGGGAGTGTGAGGTGGCAGAAACCAAATCATACAACATCTTTTTTAGTAAACCGAACGCAAGTACAATTAATAACAAAACAAACAAACAAAGCAGTACAGTCTTTATGATGGAGGAAACCCAGCCGGAGATTCCCCAGTTGGTAAAGAGTCCGCTCAGCCAGTCATCTGTTTCTCTTTTTATGTTGTTCACCATCTCCCGCATCTGTCGGATGGCAGTGTGGACGTCCTCGGCTTTTGATGACAGGTTCGCCCACACATTTGCTTTTGGCTGCGGGACCAGCCATCCAACAACTGGGAGACACAGGCTGAGCGTTATCAGGGCTCCGAGGGTTAGATGGAACTTCCTCGGAGCGGGGAATCCGGCTCGGGTTGCCGCCCTGTAGAAAACGAAAAGATACTAAACACACAGTTACATGAGTGGGGAACAGTCAGGGAAGGGTAACTCCGCCCAATGTTGTAGCTGGGGTTTTCTCTTCCGCCTCCACGCTGCTTCTGCTACCTGCGGACTGATTACTTTCTTGGATCCTGAGCCCTTAGGGACGTAGGGCTTCACCCACTTGGATGGAATCCACCTTGGTCCCGCGGGGGTGGACACGCAAGCGTATCCACGTCCCCACGTGACCAGGTCATGTGGCCCTTCCGTCCTTCCAGACTCAGGATCTCTGACCATGACCGGAGGCCTTTCTCGGATGGAAAACAGGGAGCTCGCCCCAAAGTGCCTTATGATTGGTGGATTGAGACCTTCAAAGGAACAATTTAAAAAGTTGATGGTAAAAAGTGCCCTGGCCAGTCTGACTGCTGGTGTTTCTGCTTTGAGGACCCGCTGCTGTTGATGTAGAACTCTCTTGATGGTACCATGGGTCCTCTCGACCATGGCTTGACCCGTGGGGGAGTGGGGGATGCCAGTCTTGTGCTCCACCCCCCATTGCTGCAGGAAGCTGCAGAGCTCCCTGGACTTGTACCCTGGGCCGTTGTCGGTCTTGAGTTCCTTCGGGATGCCCAGGAAGGAGAAAGCATGGATGAGGTGTTTAATGACATCCCTCGCTTTCTCCCCTGTGTGGGCAGAAGCGAACACAGCTCCGGAGAATGTGTCGATAGACACATGTATATATTTCTGGCGGCCAAATTCTGGGAAATGTGTGACATCTGTCTGTCACACCTCACAGCTCCTCAGCCCCCGAGGGTTGACCCCCGCATGCAAGGTTGGGACTGCATTTCGGGAGCAGGATGGGCACGCGGCCACAATCGCTTTGGCCTGCTCCCGCGTTAGATGGAAGCGGCGAACAAGGCCAGGCACGTTTTGGTGGAAAAGCTGGTGGCTGAGTTTCGCCTGCTCAAAGATGTTAGGCAGGGGGGCCATCTCGGCAGGGGCAGCAAGGGCATCTGCCTTCCTGTTCCCCTCCGCAACAAACCCTGGCAGATCTGCGTGTGACCTCGTGTGCATCACATAGAATGGCTGCTCTCGGTGGGAGACCAGTTTAACTAATTTCGAGAGCAACTCATATAAAGCAATGTTGGACACCTCCTGCAGGATGGCCTGTTCCACTCTGGACACCACCCCCGCTACATACGCGGAGTCTGTAACCAAATTGAAAGGTTCGGAAAACCTCTCAAATGCCCTGACGACAGCGGCCAACTCAGCAACCTGAGGTGATCCTTCCACCTCAGCGACATCAGCCTCCCACTGCTGAGTTTGAGGGTCCTTCCAAGTCAAGACTGACTTGTGAGACCTTCCGGACGCGTCAGTAAAAACTGTCAAGGCTTTGAGTGGCTTCCTGCTTCGAACCTCCTTTAAGGATAATGTGAATTTAACATCCTGATTAAAAATTTTGTGGGCTGGCCGATGAATTGAAATTTGCCCAGTAAAGGAGTCCAGTGCGAACTGCAGTGCTTCGTTTTCCTGCAGCAGGTGTTCCATCATTGACTTCGAAATTTGGCCCGATCTCAACCCAATTGGAATGTGAATACACACAAAGTCACAACCGGCTAATTCTCTGATCCGGAACCTTGCCTTCCGGATCAGCTCAGCTACCAAATCCTGTGGCCGGGTCATCCTTTTGGACCTCTGATGGCTCAGGAAGACCCACTCTATGATAGAGAGTGGATCTTTCCCTTCTCGGTCCTTTTTTTGGATGTCCTTCCACTGAAAGATCATCCCGTGGAGGTGCGGCAACTTTCCCAGGATAATAAATTTGAAAGGCAGCTCGGGGTCAAATCTGTGAGCTTGCCTTGAGGACATAGCGTCCTGAATCCTCTCCAGAGCCTTTTCCGCTTCTGGGGTAAGCGCCCTAGGAGAACTGAGCTCCTCTCCCCCTTTCAATAAATTGAAAAGGGGGGCTAGGTCCTTGGTGGTCAAGCCTAGCCGAGGCCTTACCCAATTCAAAGCCCCACACAGCTGGTGTACATCCATGAGGGAACTTACCTTCGTTTTGATGGCCAATTTTTGCGGTACAATGGACCGCTTTCCAATCTCCAGCCCGAGGTACTTCCAGGGTGGCATCCTCTGAACCTTCTCTTCTTGCAGCTCGAAACCTGCAGCAATCAATGTATCGATTGTCAGGTCAAGAGCATGTGTCAGCTCATCGTCAGTCGGGGCACACACCAGGACATCATCCATGTAGTGATGGATGATGGCCTGTCCTGTGGCTGCGCGGACAGGGGACAGCAAGGACGCAACATACCACTGGCAGATAACCGGGCTGTTCTTCATCCCCTGAGGGAGTACCCGCCAGTGATAGCGCTTCCTTGGGGCTTCTCGGTTGATGGTGGGTACCGAGAATGCAAAGCGTGGGGCATCATCCGGGTGAAGAAGAATTTGAAAAAAGCAGTCTTTGATGTCTATAATTGCCAATTTCCAATTTTGGGGGAGCATAGTTGGGGAAGGCATTCCCAGTTGGAGAGATCCCATGTCCTCAATCATATTATTAATTTGTCGGAGGTCCTGGAGGAGGCGCCACTTGTCTTTCCCCGGCTTTCGGATCACAAAAACCGGAGAATTCCAAGGGCTGTCAGTTTCCACTATGTGTCCCTTTCGTAATTGCTCCTCCACGAGCTCCTCGAGCACTTTTAATTTCTGTTTAGAGAGCGGCCATTGCTCCACCCAAACTGGATTCTCAGTGAGCCAATTAAGTTTTTTGGTGGGACGCTCTTCAATGGTCACTGTGGAAATGCCCACTGAGGGGTCAGGTATGTCAATCTTGACCCCCCATTGAGCCATGAGATCCCTTCCAAGCAAGGGTTCCTTGTAGTTTAAAACAAAAGGACGGATATTTGCCAATTGCCCTTTTGGCCCCTTAATTTGTACTACGCTCCTTGACTGTCTTGCCAATTGAAGCCCTCCAACACCCTGGACATGTCCAGCCACGTCCTGCAAAGCCCAATGTGACGGCCAATCCTGGGCTGGCACAACAGTCACATCTGCCCCAGTGTCTAAAAGAGCAGTGATGTTAATTGTTTCCCTGCCCACCGTAAATTTGCATGCTACCCGGGGCCTTTCCTCAGTGATGGCTTGCACAGGGCAAGCCACCGGGACCTTCGATGTACAGCTTGGCCCCCGGGTAGGAATGATTTGGGCGATGATCTGTCCCTTTGGAAGGAATGTTGGTGGATGGGTGCACCGCAGCCAAAGGACAAGGTTTCCAGGATTGTTAACCAGCACTCCTGGGAGGACCTCGACCTCTTGCGGGGTGTACTTGCAGTCCCCGATGACGATGAACTCTTTTCCACTGACTGGCCAGGTACCTTGCTCTTTGGTATTGATAGACAAGAAGGTCCACTCTGTGTTGGTCAAGTACAAGGCTGTGGTGAGCTCTATTCTGTGCGGTTCCTGCTTGGAATGGGTGACAAGAACTGGTTTGGAAATGTCATGGTCAGTCTGTAGCATCTCAATAGGCAGGTTGTCATGTCCAGTAAGAAATGTTTTTCTTGGCAGCGTATCATCGGCGCTCTGTTTCCTCTCCCCTCCTCCCACTGCCCGGTCCGCCCTATTTCTTTCATCGCGCCGGGCGGACCTGTGCTCCCCCTTTAGTTTAACTGTCGGGTGTTATCACCTGCCTCTCCCGCTCTCTCCCCTCCCCCGCCTCCCCCTTTTTTGTTTTTGATGGCATCAATTGCTTCCCTCAACGGGCAGTTGTTAGCCCAGTGTCCCGGCTCCCTACAAATTATACATCGATTTCTTTGGGGAACATACGGCTTTCGGTTGGGATCTCGCATTGACGTTGGTCTGGTATTTGAAACAGTCGATACTCTTGATTGCCTGGGTCGTGTGTCCAAGTCTGTACGTTGCATGTAGGGGACCTTCAGCTGGCACACCCGAAGCAATCTTGGATGGTCGGAGGGGGGTCCCAAGGCAGACTGAGGATGGCACTCCTGCACATCCCGTTTGCATTTGCAAAAACCATTTCCTTTAGGATCGCCTCCCTCACGGCCACATCAGACACCTGAACTTCGATAGCCCGGGTGAGCCTCTCAACAAACTTTGTAAATGGTTCCTTGGTCCCCTGTATGATCTTATAATAAGGTAAGACTGGACCATCGGGCATCATCCCAAAGAATGCGGTGACCGCATGTTCCTTTGTGATTTGGAGGGCTTTGATGGGAATGCTGGATGCTTGGTCGGCTGGGTCCACCCACCCTCCCTCACTCATAAGATGTTCTAGGGTGAGGGCATTCCCATGACCATCCACCATAGTCTCTATGTTGTCCAGAAGACCTGGCAGGGCATCCCTGAGCAGCTGCTTCCATGCTTCCTCCCAAAGCCTATATTCCGTGGAGTTGAGCAGGCACGAAAACAGCTGCTTTAAATCAGCAGGGAGTGTTTCAGCCCCTGATAGATCTGCCTTCAAAAGACCCCGGAAGTATGGACTATCCTTGCCATATTCCTTATGGGCTTTACATAGATCTCTGATGGTGGCCTGTGGCAATGGGTGGTAAACGGCTCTGGTGTTTTGGCCTCCGCGGGAACTTCGATAGGTGACAGGGGCTAGGGTAGGGATAGGAACGGAGGGCGACATCGAGTCCAGTTCCGGCTCACTAACTTCCGGGTTTGGACCGTGGGAACCAGGAAGAGGACCGTGGGAATTGGGACTCCATGACCCTTGCTGTCCGGGGGTGGGGGGAGCAGTTTGGTCGGGGTATGATGTCACCCAGGAGAAGGGCTGGTGGGGGGGTGCCGAGGAAGCGAACGCGGCGGACCGCGGCTTCTGCAGAGCAGCCCCTGGCTGCAGCACCTCGGGGAAGCCGGCACCGCCAGCCTGTGCCGCACCCGGGGAAGAGGGAGAGGCAGGGCGGGGCCGCGGCAGAGCGGTCCCGGGCTGGAGCGCCGCGGAGGAGCCAGCGGCGCTGTCCCGCGCCGCGCCCGGAGCGGAGCGGCGCCACGGCAAAAGGGTCTCGGGCGGCGCCGCCGCGGACGGGACGGCGGGGGCGGCTCGCGCGGCTGCCGAGTGAGCAGCTGCGGCTGTGTGCACCACGCAGGCACAGCGGGTCTCGCCGCTGTCCCGGCACGGCCCAGCCGTGTCACAGGAACCAGGAGGAGCAGGAGGCGCGGAGCGGGCGGGCAGAGCGGCACGGGGACGCAGGGACGCTGCGTCACCGTGATAGGAGGGAAAGAGGGGCTGGGAGGGGTTAAGGACGGGATCAGAGGAACCGCGGGAAGGACAGGGAGATGAAGATGGCTTCGCCACGTGGCGTCCGCCACCTTTTGGCAGGGGAAAGCGGGACCTATGTTCTGTTTCCCTATTAACTGAAAACTGAACTCGGGGTTTTTGAACTGGGAAACGCGGGGATGGGAAGGGCTTTCGGGCAGCCTGGCCAGAGCTGCCTGAAAGGTCCCGCGCAGCTCGGTGCGAGCCACGCGAACCACACGGACCGTGCCGGCTGCGCGGGCTTGGGGATCGGAAAATTCTGAAGAAACCTGAGCTAGCAGGCTGATCTCTTGCCGCTTCTTTCAGAATACTTTTCCGGGGATAAGGGGATTGGGACAGAGGGACAGGGGAACTGGGGGCTGGCTTTTCGCATTTTGGCGGTTTTTGCGTTCCTTTCTGAGATTTTACTGCTGAATACAGCTGCGCTACCAAATTAAAGTATTTTAAAGCGTTTTTGTCTCCCAACTCAGCCAATTGGGTAATTTTCCTTCTCACAGCGCCCCAAAACTCGGCGCTGCCAATCTGGTCAAGGGACACCCGCGGAAAATGCGAATAAAGCCAACGAACAAAATGTTTTAAATCACTTTTTGAAACTTTTAACTGTGCATTCTGTGCAACTGAAATTAAAGTATAATACACACTCTTTTGAACGACAGAGAGTCTCACACCCATCTCTCCTGATATATGTCGTTCCCAACTAACAGCCAGGCAAACTGAAACCGAAAATAAAACTTAACTGCGGTTTTTTCTCCCTAAAAACCGAGTCACGGTCTCTTCTCCGCCCACTCGGGGGAACCGCAAAAGCAAGCAGGTGGCTACAAAAACCCGGAAAATTGCCACCGTGCGAATCCGATTCGCATCGAAATAAAAGATTAAATAACAAAAATAACTAAAGACGATTCCCAGGAAGGTTTCCAACAGAGAGCTTGGGGCAAACCCCAAGCCTCTGGGCTGCGCAGCCAAAATCCTTTATCAGGATTCCTGAGGAATATTCCTCCCAATTGGGTCTTCCCCCCCCGGGGGAACCCTACCAAAAGCAAGTACCGCTTGTGGGCGATACTCACCCCTTCCAGGGAACCTGAAAAGCCTGGAGTTGTCAGTCTGTCGCCCGAAAAAGACTCTGGGGGTGCTCCAGAGCTGCCTTTTTCTTCCCCTGGGAGCAAGCTTCTACAGAAACTGCTCTTACCAGAGGTAGCACGACGTCCAAGGACTGCTTCGGGCTCTTCGAAGCCCCAGTCCATGCCACGCGGTCCACTCCGTCCGGGGGGCCGTGTGGTGGGCACCGATGCTGTCGCTGTGGGTCCGGTCCTCGCCTGGGTCCAAGCTGCTTTGCTGGCTTGGGAAGCCCCACTTTCGGGCGCCACTCTGTATAGCAGTGTCCTTTCACGCCTGGCAGGCGTGCAGGCTAGCTCAGTTCTGCACTGCCACTACGAGGATCGGTCGGGGTTACAGGCAGGGCGAGTAACCTCCTCCCGGTAGGTTCTTGGTTCCCCACACCAGCGAGTGGACCTGATGGAGTTTGCGACGGCAGCGACGGAAAAAGAGTCGTCTCTCTTTAGGCAGGGTAGAAGGTAGTTTATTAAGGGGAGTCCAGGAAGGAGCTCCACCTCAGACCACTGCTGCCCAGAGAGAGCCCCGAGCACAGGCGTGCAGCAGCTTTTAAGGGAGGGTGTAAACAGGGGTGGCGACAACCGGTCAGCCAATCATGACAACGGGGGGTGTAACTGGGGGTGTAAACTTTACAACAGGGGGCCAACCACAAAACGAGGGGAGGGGCTTCCCAGGGCCCCAGCCTACCACTCGATGCCCTCCCTGGAGCTTTCTAGAAGCCAGGGAAGGGTCTCGGAGTGATAGACAGGGCGCCCAAGGGGAGAGAGAGAGGACTGACAACCCGGGACAAGGGGGAAGGGAGTGACAAAGACAGGTGCAGGGGAGGATTGATTGACAGAAAACGTCTGTTTAAGCAACCTAACTCATAAGGGGAAAACCAGTACAGAACACAGGAGTATACAGTGAACTAAATCATTACAAAAGTAACTCAAAAATCTTACAAAAATAACTTAATAAAACAATTCTCACACCACTACAAATACTTCACTGTTTTGTTTATTTGCTCTAGAGACATTTTTGTGCTATTGGAGTGAAGAAGAAAAAATCCAAGCCAAACAAGCCAGTTGCCTGTCAATTGTCACCAAAAAAGAATAGCCACTGGCTTTTTGAAGTTAGTTTTTAAAACACTGATGTTGCTCAGCTAAGGGATTTATGTGAAACCTGAGCCCAGAGCAACTTTTTTTTTTTCCATAAATGAGTATATGAGCTGTTCAGTGGAGAAATAAAGCAATAGTGGAAGCACTGACAGTCTTAACTACAGTATTGCAGAGGGCTGACTCTAATAGCTGAGCTGCATCAGGACCTGGGGTAATCCGGGGTAAATATCTTTGTAAGATATCACTTTGTAAATGATAAAATACAACTTTTTTTTTATTTAGCTGTGCTATGATGAAAGTTTCTCTGTTAAACTTATCAGCACATATTGAGTTTCAAAGAAACAGTTATATTTACTGTTATTCTGTAAATATGATTTTTTTTAGACACTGTAATCATACCAAAGTATGAAATGCCACAGGGGTTGTCTTTGAAATGTGGGTTTTTACACTTGCCCTGGCTTCTCATATTTACCTCTTTTATTACTGACCTTGGCCACCACTGCTTCTGTAGGCAAAGTACAGTTCACCTGCATGGTATTAAGAATAATGATAAGTTATTTAATTGTCATTAAAATCCACTGGAATGATGGAAAATTTATCTTCCATGCCCATAGCGATTATACCATTGTAATGGTTTTAATTTAATAAAACCAGGCAGAAACACCAATTAATGTAGGCGTTCTAGTATTAATTTTCTTTTTGTGGAGAAAAAAAACAAAGCAGGTTTAAGCTTAAAAATGAACAAAAATAGTTTTATTAACATATATTAAAAGAATGAGAAAAAACCCCCAGAATGATACTTTAAAACACGCTTCTTTCCTCTTACAAACTATTAACTTTCTTATTGAACAACATAGACACAATTTAAGATTTTCAGTCAGTTTCACTATTTAGACATAACCACATTACTTTAGGAGAAGAGTCTCTCTAAGATCTTTTTATGAAGACATTTGCCACAAGACAAAATAGTCCAGTGCTCCCAATGTCACATATCTGCAGCCACCCGGAGTTTTCGCAGACTGTGATGTTCTATCAGCAAAGATTCTCAGTGTATCTGGGGTACTATTTACGAATGCTTCTTCTAGTCTGAAATTATCTTTGTCTCAAAGGCTGAGACCTCCTTTTAACCCAGGAGCAGGGGCTTTAAAGTTCCCAAATAAATCTCAATTACATCAGTCCTCAATTTTGATTAGAATAGCATTCTACCCAACAACACTAAGATGCTACAAAGAACAGTCAATTTCTCCATAATTTACTTTAGAAAAGTCCAGTTTAAAATGTCCACTTCTTCAATCCTATTCCAATATTATTAGCTCTTTCACTCCTCATCTAACTGACTTCATTCAGTGTCTGTTCTAGTATTCTTTGTTTTCTTTCTTCTTTTGTTTAAGGAAGAATTGTGCTTTGAAAGTTCCATGTTGCTAGTAAAGGGTTAAATCCGCTCGGGCTTGCAAAAAGCCACATGCAAGCACTGAGGCTGCAGGAGCTGAAGAAAATGCAAAGCTGTGTTGATGGAGGAAGCTGGTAGATATCCTTTTTTCCACCCCTCAGTCTCATCTAGGGCAGCTCGGCTCGGAGTTGTTATGGAGCTGCAGGCTTTCTTTCTTTGCTGCCAGCGGCGATTAAGTTGGGCCATGTTTTGGCCCTTTCTGCTACAGTCTGAGCACATGGCCAGCATTGTCGAACTGCAGCCGATTTCTTCCCTGCCGGCAAGCAGGGGAAAGGGCTTAGCTGGCTCAGACCCTCTCTGTGAGGGCAGTGGCTTTCAGGGGCCCAGCTGGGCCCGGCCCAGCCGCCCAGAAGGGCAGCAAGGCCCGATCTGGGGCTGGCCCGGCCACCTCCAATGTTACCTCATGGCAGATCCCTGAAGCAAGAGAGGAGGCCGATCACCAGCAATTAATTTTAAATGTCTCCTCCAAAGTCGCATCGACATTTCCCATTGGTTAACATAGCTGCCAATATCCTGGCTAGCTTTTTGATAGGTCCCTGTTCTCCTCCCCAAACCACTCCATGGTTAGGGTAGGGAAAAATATCACACATTTTTCTATAACTGGATAACAAAATTGTGCCAACCCATGATAACCATGAATAACAACACTACTGCACTTGCCTGTCCTTTGGGCTTCTTTAGTTTTTCACAGCATTGGCAGCATTTTTGCAGCAGTGGTTTTGCCTCCTGGTATTTGAGATCCTCAGGCGTGTTACCTGACTGAGCATCTTTTCTCCATGCAGTTGTTCCTTATTCCCCCTTGTCACCCACCCCTAGGCTGGGTGTGGGCATTCATACACAGACCTGGACCCATTTGTAGCTTGGAGCAGACCTGGCTACAAAGGGCGCATGAATTTGAGCTCCAGAGGTGTTGCAGAGCCTCCAGGTAGGTTTCTGAGGAACTATACAGTCCCCAAGAGGAGGAAGTCATACTGTTGTAAATCTGTTTTTGGAAACTGTGCCTCCAGGCATGCATTTAAATAGGTGCCTGTGTGTTATTCCTGGTCTGTAAACAGCAGTGCAGAAGAGTGAATTCAGTAATGTGGCAGTAAACAGTTCCCATCCCAAGCCTTGCTTTAGTAGCTAATTTGTCAGCTGTGGTGTGTGTTAGGGCTTTATTATTTCTACAATTTGTCTGCTTAAAAACTTCACCCCTAAAACCTGCTTTTAAAATACTTTATCAAGGAGGCTGGCTCTCAGGGCACAGTGGGAAAAAAAGTTGCTGTCTAGGCCTATATCTATATTAATTTTCTAATCTCCTATCCTTTCCCTGGTTGAAAATCTGCCTAGTATGTCCACCTCTTGTAGATATTTTAATCATGAGTGTAGAGAAGAATGATTTTAGTCTGTTTGTGCTTTTTACCACAAACCAAAACAACTGGGAGAGATGCAGTACAAATAAGCTTAATAAAATATCCAACCCCAGCACCTTCAAAAGTTAATGCTTTCTCTGTTATTGGAATTACAAAGGAGACAGTCAGGGGGTCTTACATAGGTAAAAGTTGATCTCTGAGGTTAGAATCATAGAATGGTTTAGGTTGGAAAGGACCTTAAAGATCATCTGGTCCTGCCCTCCTGCCATGGGCAGAGACACCTTTCACTGTCCCAGGTTGCTCCAAGTCCCATCCACCCTGGCCTTGAACATTGCCTGGGATGAGGCAACCACAAGCTTCTCTGGGCAACCTGTGCCAGGGCCTCACAGTCAAGAATTTCTTCCTAATATCTAATCTAAACCTCTGTTAGCTGAAAGCCATTCCTCCTTGTCCTATCACTCCATACCCTTGTAGTGAGTCACACTCCAGCTCTCTTGGAGCCCCATTAGGCACTGGAAGGTGCAGTAAGGTCTCCTGGCAGCTTTCTCTTCTCCAGGCTGAACAACCCTAACTCTCAGCCTGTCTCCATAGCAGAGATGCTCCAGACCTCTGATCAACTTTGTCACCCTCACCCCAACAGGTCCATGTCCTTCTTACCTTGGGGGACCTTGGAGCTGGAGGAAATACTCCAGGTGGGGTCTCACTAGAGTGGAGTAGAGGGACAGAATCCCCTCCTTCAACCTGCTGCCTACCCCATTTTTGATGCCACCTAGCTGCCCAGCCCCTTCTGCTCCCCTTGCAAAATAGTCCAGTGCTCCCAATGTCACACATCTGCTGCCACCCGGAGTTTTCACAGATTGTGACGTTCTATCAGCAAAGCTTCTCAGTGTATCTGGGGTACTATTTACGAATACTTCTTCTAGTCTAAAATCATCTTTTTCTCAAAGGCTGAGACCTCCTTTTAACCCAGGAGCGGGGGCTTTAAAGTTCCCAAATAAATCTCAATTACATCAGTCCTCAATTTTGATTAGAATAGCATTCTACCCAACAACACTAAGATGCTGCAAAGAACAGTCCGTTTTTCCATAGTAATGAGACGTTAATTTTGAGGAACTAAGGATTTTTAGGAAAGTTAAGATAATAAGTTGCTGAATTAGCTGAAGTAGATAGGTAAGCTTTGTTCACAGTTAACAGAAGCCGGATCTTAGATAAGCTACCCCGGATCTTGTAACTCATTTCTTGTCAGGTTTATGTTTATGTAGTTGTGCTTGTAATGAAAAACAAAATGTGGTAAATAGGACATAAGATAGCTGCAGATTTCCTGCTTAAAGGACCCATTGAACACAGGAAACTGTAAGTTCTACCAAGGAATCATTTGTCACGAATGCATTGAAAAGGTAGAAAGGTCAGAACGAGGAAGACTCATCTTACTTCCTCATTTTGGGTGACCCCTCCCCAAAATAGACCCCCGACTCATTTTAAGAAACAAACTACTCATGCTTAATAGCCTTTTTTGCCAATTAGCATACGAAGCGAGGAATGGGAGGTGACAGGGGTATGAATATGCATTTGCATTTTGGATATTCAACATTTTTGTAAATAAAAGACTTTGTAATTACCTGTGAATTTCGCAGTGCGAATTAGGGAACTATCCCGCGTGCTGCCCGGCCGTAATAAACATACACTTTCTAACTTTAAACTGTTAGAGAGTTTTTGTCCATCACAGTTGGGTATCGATACTAGATCAATACCCATATTTCTTTAATAAATCAGTTTACCTCAGAGAAGTCCGGTTAAAAATGTCCACTTCTTCAATCCTATTCCAATATTATCAGTTCTTTCACTTCTAGTCTAACTGACTTCATTTGGTGTCTGTTCCACGTACCCTCTCTTTTCTTTCTTCTTTCTCTCAAGGAAGAATTTTGCTTTAAAAGTTCCATGTTGCTAGGAAAAGGATTAAATCCGCCTGGGCCTTCAAGGGCCATGTGCAAGAGCCGGGCTGCATGAGGCTGCAGGAAATGCAAAGCTGTGCTGATGGAGGAAGCTGGTAGATGTATTTTTTTCCACCCCTCAGTCTCATCCAGGGTGGTCCGGCTCAGAGCTACCACAAAGCTGTAAAAGGGCTTCACCCGGGCTGCTCCTATGCGGGCAGCAGCTCTTAGAGGCTCGGCCGGGCCTGGCCCAGCCGCCCAGAGAGGCAGCAGGGTCCGACCCAGGCCTGCCCACTGCCTATGATGTTACCTCATGGCTGATTCCAAAGCAAGAGAGAGAGACCAATCAGCAGCAGATTAGTTTTAAATGCCCCTTCCAAAGTCGCATTGACATTTCCCATTGGTCAACCTAGCTGCCAATATCCCGGCCAGCTTTTTGATAGGTCCCTGTCTTCCCCCCCCCCCCCCCCCCCCCAAACCACTCTACTGTCAGGGCAGGGAAAAACATCTCACATTTCTCTATAACCAGAAAACAAAATTGTGCCAACCCATGATACTTTGACAGCGTGTTTGATGTCCAACCCAACTTTGCACTGAAGATCATGTGAATCTGTTTGTTGACTTCAGTCTTGAGACAGATCACTCGGCTGGTGTCAACTTCATCCTCACTACTCCATGGCTTAAAAAGAGATTTTTAAGGATGCTGCATTTTATGGGTGGGAATATCATAGAACACCCCTTGAGCCTGGCTTGATCTCCCTTCAGATCACGTTGGCTGCATTGCAAGTGAGATGCACACAGGTTTGCGTGTGTTGGGATGTCTTGCATCTTTTCTAAGCTGAAGTCAGAACAAGCCTAAAGACCTCCTGCAGATTAATTACTGGTTCTGTGTAGCTGTCTGCATGTACTGTTGAAACTATACTTCCCTCTAGCCACCCCCCGGCTCTCGCTAGCTCAGTTATTCAGGGGTTTTAGGGAAATATATTTCAGAGAGACAGAATAGAGATTTCAAAAGAGTGGCTCTCACCCCCAGTTTCCGTCCAAGCTTTATTCTCGATGTGATGTTCCAGGAGGCCGAGGAGAGAGAGAGAAAACCAGGAAGAAACAGGGGTATATCTAGTTTTGGGACAAGGAAAGATATTGGCCCTGAGCCAATAGGGTCAGGAGTAAGTATGATAGGGAAAAAGGGTTGAACTACATAGCACAGGTTTCAGGGGGACTCTGAGGGGAAAAAACATTCCTCAGAGGAACACAACATCTCCCCCTTTTTTGTTTAAGAACATTAGAAGAACATTAGGTTACACGGAATGTGGGTTTTCCCACCAATTACAATTGGTGAGGGAGTCAACCTGCTTTAGGTTTGCCAACTCTATGTGGTTGACTTCTGAGGTAGAAGGTATGAGACTATTGATAGCCTTGAAAATCAAACAGCGTAGGATCCCGAACGCTATTGTTACAAGGAAAAGAATAACAAGAAATAACAGAATTGTTTTAACTATAGAAGTTCACCACCCTGTAAGTCCCCAGCCTTTGAACAGTTCTTTGATCCAGTCCTCAGATTCTTGCTTCACTTGTCCGATCAAGCTGTTCATGCTTCAAAGGGCAGGATGGATGTTTGGAGCCTTCGAGGTCAGGTTTAGGCAACATAGTCCTTCAAATTCCTGGCATTCATGTCCATGAAGTAACAAGAGATTATAGCAGCACGGTTCTGGAGAGTGGCCTGTCTGGTAATTTCCTCATCTTCTAGGAGAGAGCTGATGGCGGTGGACGTTAAATTTGCCTGTTTGACTACCCAGCACTCTAGATGGCCCAATTCACCTAGAGCTTTGGCTGCTGCGACCCACGGAAGGAACACAGACACAGCGACTCTTTTTGACTTGGCCCAATGAAAAATTTCTGAATTACAATTTGGATCCAATTGGTCAGCACTTCTCTTTTGAATTTTGTTTGCCGATTTGTTTTTGTGAGTCCATTCACCAATTAAAGTTTGGTTGGGTGTCAATACGGACAACCGCCCTATGGTACATGGCCCTCCTAAAAGCCGAGACGGAATTCCTGCCAGACAGGTGGACATAGGATTCTCTGTTGATGCAGTGGACAAACATATGTTTTCCTGCTGAAGTGTCTGTGCCAGGGTCACCCAAACATTTTGATGCAGCTGAGGGATGATCTATGCAGCTGCCAGACTGTTCAGCAACAATATGATGACAACTTGTATGGGGTTCATCACAGGGTTGAGTCTGAGGTAGGCTTTCTCTAAAAGGAAAAACAAACATTTTTAAAACATGTTAAAAGTTTCTGTTTCTGCCTGAAGGAGTCCACATCTAGGAAGATTCTTTTCCTTCCATCCGGCGGCGTCTTCTTTTGGATGCAATGGCTACTTGCCTCTTCTCCCCTTTTGCTGGAGCTGGATTTTTAGGGACAAAAGGTTTCACACACTTCTGGGGAATCCACCGAGGGCCTGAGGGAGTGGTCACGCATGCATAGCCACGACCCCAGGTCACGAGCTCATAGGGTGTTAAGGGTTAAGTCTCCTGTAGAATTTTTTCCCCCCCCCAAGTTGCTAGGAGACTAAATGCTGAGTGCTTAACCTGAACAAAGGGAAAAGAAAGCCCCGGGGAAGAGAAGGCTGGGGGTGGGGGGGTCAGTCGTCTCTCGTCTTCCGGGGAGAGCAGCGTGCGGCCCACGGCTGGCGGCCTGAAGTCCGGGGGTGACGGAGAAGTCTGCTGCTGGGAATTCTACCATCAGTTGGAGCGCCCAGGAATTCGGAGTTTCTTCGCTGTCCTGCTGGATTTTTGGGTGAGGCCGGGTCCTGCCGCTGCAGCTCCTTCGGCACTGCCACCTCTGCCTGCCGAGGACACCCCCTGCCTGCGGAGGACAGTCCACGGCTTCCAGCCATCAGCGCCGGAGCCTCCACCGCTCGCCCTCGGGGTTCTTAGTTCTGTTCTACTATTGTTATAATTGCTGTTGTTTTTTTGTCTGTCCTGTTATATTTACTAGTAAAGTACTGTTATTCCTTTTCACCATAGCTCTGACTGAAAAGTTTCTTTAATCTTCCAAATTACAATAACACGGAGGGAAGGATTCGAGTTCCTCATTTCCTGGAGAGGCCTGCCTCTCCATAGCAGACACCTGTCTTTTCAAACCAAGACAGAATTTGGTGCCCAGATCGTGGGGCATTGAGAGAAAAAGGAATAACAGTTCTTAAGTGCTTACATTGTTGTGTACTGGACATCATGTGGTCTGGCTTAACCTGGTTTGGGTGGCATGTGGTGGTGACCGTATTTCTCCCATTTGCAGGTCCTTTTCTAAACATGGGCCCTGTAACTAAAGTTACTGTGGCTGTCATCCATTTTGCTATATGGGTTAACCAAGTGAGGAAATCGTGGATTTTTAATTTCCTCTGGAAGGCAGGCACATGGATTCAGGGTTATCATACACTAACAGTGTGTTTCTGGGGTTACTTTAACAATGGTAGCTACTGTGAAGAAATGATACCGGGGGAAATTTTTTCACAACCCTTCACCCAGCTCTTTGGGCCTACCCCACCAGTCTTTGAAGGGTTCAAATCTCTGAATGTTAATGACATCATACAGTGGCTGGTGTTGCTGGTATGCCTGTTCTGTTTAGCATTTAGAGATAAGGGGAGACTGACCTGGATAACCACCCTGATACCTACCCAAGAGAATAAGGATACAGCCCCACAGCCTGAGCCCATCCCACAGCCTGACACTGTCCCGCAGCCTGCCTCAGGAATAAACCACCCAGATTTGGTGAAGGAGATAGGTGAGATGCTCAGGGAGTACCTTTCCCCTGTAGTAGCCTCATTAGCCCCAGCTGGTGGGAAACCCTCCCCCTGCCCCGACAAAAGAGAATCTGATGGTGCAGCAGTGGAACCCACAGACGTTACAACCGTCCAGGTTCCAGCTGAACCACAGGGGCAGCCACAGACAGCAGCAGTGGCCCCTGTGGAAACAAAGAAGTATAAGGTAAAATCAGAGCACCCAGGCAACAAGGATAAGAAAGGAGGGCCCTCACAACCCGGGGGGGAGTCAGAGGTTGAGATCATCACTGAGTCCCTGACATATGAAAGTCTCCGTAATCTGCAAAAAGATCTTGCACGACGGGGACGTGAGGCTTATACAACCTGGTTACTTCGGGTCTGGGACCTTATAGGTACAGGTGTGGAACTAGATAATAGTGAGGCAAGGAATTTGGGACCCTTGACCTAGGACTCAGGTGTGAATCAGGTATTCATAAGGGAGCCAGGGCCCCTTTCCCTTTGGGAGCGGCTTTTAATGAGTGTACGGGAGAGGTTTGTCCACAGAGACAGAATGCAGGAGCACCATCATAGAATGCGCTGGAAGACCCTTGAGGAGGGGATCCAACAGCTGAGAGAAGTGGCAGTATTGGAGGTACTCTTTGGGAGGGGTGGACAGCATGATAATGACCCCGACAAAGTCAGGTGCACAGGGCAAATGCTGTGGAATCTGGCAACTCTAGGACCATCTCAATACGCCACATACATTGCAACAATTCATCCTGATACCAACCGAGAGACAGTGGGTTCTGTAGCCAACAAGCTTAGAAATTATGAGAGTATGATCAGTGGCCCAATGCAGGCTCAGGTCTCTGCCGTGGCTAAGGAACTCAGGGAGAAGATGGAGGAGGTGACAGAGGAAATAAGGGAGGTGAGGGAGGAGATGAGGAGGAACAGTTCCCATGTGGCACCGGTGCGAGTTACAGGCCCCAGAGTCAGAGCTCAACAGCCCCCAGCTAGAGAGAGAGGGTACACCCCACGAGCTGACCTGTGGTACTTCCTGCGTGACCACGGAGAGGACATGGGAAGGTGGGATGGGAAACCCACTTCTGCCCTGGCAGCACGGGTGCGTGAGCTCAAGGAGAGAAACACTAACCGAGGGGGTTCCACTAAGATGAAGGTAGCCTCGACATCACATGACCAGGCTGCCAGGTATTATAGAAGTGAGGATGATATGTCAGATCCCTGTGAAGGAACCTCTACCTTGTATGCCCAGGAAGGGAATAAAGACCGGTGCTAGAGGGGCCCTGCCTCTAGCCAGGGAGAGGCACGGGAAAACCGGGTCTATTGGACGGTGTGGATCCGATGGCCTGGCACATCAGAGCCACAAAAATATGAAGCTTTAGTTGATACTGGTTCTCAGTGTACCCTGATACCATCAGAATTTGTGGGGACAGAACCTATTTCCATTGCTGGGGTGACGGGGGGATCACAGGTATTGACTCTGCTGGAAGCCGAGGTGAGCCTGACTGGGAAGGAGTGGCAGAAACATCCAATTGTGACTGGCTCAGGGGCCCCGTGTATTTTGGGCATAGACTTCCTCCGGAATGGTTATTACAAAGACTCTAAAGGACTCAGGTGGGCTTTGGAATAGCAGCTGTGGAGGCAGAGGGCATTAAGAAATTGAATGGCTTGCCTGGACTGTCAGAGAACCCATCTGCAGTAGGACTTCTAAAGGTAGAAGAGCAGCGAGTTCCAGTTGCCACCTCGACAGTGCACCGCCGACAGTATCGGACAAATCGAGATGCCGTGATCCCCATCCACAAGATGATTCGGGAGCTGGAGAGCCAAGGGGTGGTCAGCAAAACCCACTCACCCTTCAACAGCCCCATCTGGCCTGTGCGCCAGTCTGACAGAGAATGAAGATTGACTGTGGACTATCGTGCCTTGAACGAAGTGACTCCACCATTGAGCGCTGCTGTGCCGGACATGCTGGAACTCCAGTACGAGCTGGAGTCCAAGGCAGCAAAATGGTATGCCACAATTGACATTGCTAATGCATTTTTCTCCATTCCTCTGGCTGCAGAATGCAGGCCTCAGTTTGCTTTCACCTGGAGGGGCGTGCAGTACACCTGGAACCGACTGCCCCAGGGGTGGAAACACAGCCCCACCATCTGCCATGGACTGATCCAGGCTGCACTGGAAAAGGGTGAGGCTCCGGAGCACCTACAGTATATCGATGACATCATCGTGTGGGGGAACACGGCAATGGAAGTGTTTGAGAAAGGAGAGAAGATCATCCGAATTCTCCTGGAAGCCGGTTTTGCCATCAAGCAGAGCAAGGTCAAGGGACCTGCCCGAGAGATCCAGTTCCTGAGAGTAAAGTGGCAAGATGGACGGCGGCAGATTCCCACTGAGGTCATCAATAAGATCACTGCAATGTCCCCACCAACCAGCAAAAAGGAGACACAAGCTTTCCTAGGCACTATAGAATTCTGGAGGATGCACATTCCTGAGTACAGCCAGATTGTGAGCCCTCTCTACCTGGTCACCCGCAAGAAGAACGATTTCCACTGGGGCCCTGAACAGCAACAAGCCTTTGCCCAGATCAAGCAGGAGATAGCTCATGCACTAGCCCTTGGCCCAGTGAGGACGGGACCAGATGTGAAGAACGTGCTCTACTCAGCAGCCGGGAACAATGGCCTGTCCTGGAGCCTTTGGCAGAAAGTGCCTGGGGAGACTCGAGGCCAGCCACTAGGATTTTGGAGCCGAAGCTACAGGGGGTCCGAAGCCAATTACACCCCAACAGAGAAGGAAATCTTGGCCGCCTATGAAGGAGTTCAAGCTGCCTCAGAGGTGATTGGCACAGAAGCACAACTCCTGCTGGCACCCCGACTACCAGTGCTGGGGTGGATGTTTAAAGGAAAGGTTCCCTCCACCCATCATGCCACCGACGCCACATGGAGCAAATGGATTGCCCTCATCACTCAGCGCGCCCGCATTGGAAACCCAAATCGCCCTGGGATTTTAGAGATAATTACAAACTGGCCGGAAGGTGAGAACTTTGGTCTCACAGATGAAGAAGAGCAGGAACAAGTGACACGTGCTGAAGAAGCTCCACCATACAACCAACTGCCAGCAGAAGAAACACGCTATGCTCTTTTCACTGACGGTTCCTGCCTCATCGTAGGGATGAACCGGAAGTGGAAAGCAGCTGTATGGAGCCCCACACGACAGGTTGCACAAGCCACTGAAGGAGAAGGTGGGTCAAGCCAACTTGCTGAACTCAAAGCTGTTCAACTGGCCCTGGACATTGCTGAAAGAGAGAAGTGGCCAAAGCTCTACCTCTACACTGATTCGTGGATGGTAGCCAATGCTCCGTGGGGTTGGCTGGACAGGTGGAAAATGGCCAATTGGCAGCGTAGGGGAAAGCCAATCTGGGCTGCAGATGAGTGGAAGGACATTGCCACTCGGGTAGAGAAGCTACCTGTAAAAGTCCGTCATGTAGATGCCCATGTCCCCAAGAGTCGGGGTAATGAGGAGCACCGAAACAACGAGCAGGTAGATCAAGCTGCAAAGATAGAGGTGTCAAAGATAGACTTAGATTGGCAACACAAGGGAGAGTTGTTTCTAGCTCGATGGGCCCATGATGCCTCAGGTCACCAGGGTAGAGATGCCACCTATAAGTGGGCACGAGACCGAGGGGTGGATCTAACTATGGACAGTATTTCTCAGGTTATCCATGACTGTGAGACATGTGCTGCCATCAAGCAGGCCAAGCGGGTGAAGCCGCTGTGGTATGGCGGGCGATGGTCCAAGTATAAGTATGGGGAAGCCTGGCAGATTGACTACATCACCCTTCCCCAAACCCGCCAAGGCAAGCGCTATGTGCTGACCATGGTGGAAGCCACCACTGGATGGTTGGAGACCTACCCTGTGCCCCATGCTACTGCCCGGAACACCATCCTGGGCCTTGAAAAGCAAATCCTGTGTAGACATGGTACCCCTGAGAGGATTGAGTCTGACAACGGGAATCATTTCAAGAACAGCCTTATAAACACCTGGGCTAGAGAACATGGCATTGAGTGGGTGTATCATATTCCTTATCATGCGCCAGCAGCCGGGAAAGTTGAACGATGCAATGGCCTGCTTAAAACCACGTTGAAGGCACTGGGTGGGGGGACTTTCAAGAACTGGGAGAATAATTTAGCAAAAGCCACCTGGTTAGTGAACACTCAAGGTTCTACCAACCGAGCAGGCCCCGCCCAATCTGAGCCCCTGGGAACAAGAGATGGAGATAAAGTTCCAGTAGTAGACATGAGAGGAATGCTGGGAAAAACTGGATTAATTCTGCCTCCAGCAAAGACAATCCCGCTCCTGGGGTTGTTTTTGCTCAGGGACCTGGCTGCACATGGTGGGTGATGCAAAAGGATGGTGAGACCCGCTGCATACCTCAAGGGGACCTTGTTTTTCGGTGAACACTGTGACTGTGTCTGTATTTATATTCACATGTATATATATGTATATCATTTAAAGGTTTAAATTCAATATAATATGTTGGTGTGGGAAAAAATTCGGGGTGGATAATGTTAAGGGTTAAGTCTCCTGTAGAATTTTTTCCCCCCCAAGTTGCTAGGAGACTAAATGCTGAGTGCTTAACCTGAACAAAGGGAAAAAAAAGCCCCGGGGAAGAGAAGGCTGGGGGTGGGGGGTCAGTCGTCTCTCGTCTTCCGGGGAGAGCAGCGTGCGGCCCACGGCTGGCGGCCTGAAGTCCGGGGGTGACGGAGAAGTCTGCTGCTGGGAATTCTACCATCAGTTGGAGCGCCCAGGAATTCGGAGTTTCTTCGCTGTCCTGCTGGATTTTTGGGTGAGGCCGGGTCCCGCCGCTGCAGCTCCTTCGGCGCTGCCACCTCTGCCTGCCGAGGACACCCCCTGCCTGCGGAGGACAGTCCACGGCTTCCAGCCATCAGTGCCGGAGCCTCCACCGCTCGCCCTCGGGGTTCTTAGTTCTGTTCTACTATTGTTATAATTGCTGTTGTTTTTTTGTCTGTCCTGTTATATTTACTAGTAAAGTACTGTTATTCCTTTTCACCATAGCTCTGACTGAAAAGTTTCTTTAATCTTCCAAATTATAATAACACGGAGGGAAGGATTCGAGTTCCTCATTTCCTGGAGAGGCCTGCCTCTCCATAGCAGACACCTGTCTTTTCAAACCAAGACATAGGGATCTTTGGTTTCCCAAGTTTCTGGATCCCTAATCATGACCGGTGGATGCTCAGACAATTTGAACTGATTGCCACTGTTAAAATGGCGTACCACTGGTGGACTCATGTTTTCAAATGAACAGTTCAGAAAATTGATGGTAAACATGGCTTTGCAGAGTTTCTCATGTGGAGACATCCACACAGTCATACTACTCTGTCTAGCCAGGACCTGTTTGAGCGTCTGATGTGCTTGCTCAACCACAGCTTGACCTGTGGGGGGGGTGAGGGATGCCAGTTTTATGTTCCACTCCCCACTGCTGGACAAACTCCAGGAACCCCTTGGACGTGTACACTGGGCCCTTATCAGTTTTGATTCCTTTTGGAATCCCCAACACTGAAAAAGCTTGCACTAGGTGTTTCTTGGCATGTTCAGTCTTTTCCCCTGCATGGGCAGAGGCATACACTGCACCTGAATGTGTGTCAATGCTTACATGAACATATTTGAGGCGTCCAAAACTAGGAATGTGCGTGAGGTCTGTCTGCCATACCTCACAACTGCCAAGGCCCCGGGGGTTAACTCCCATACCCATCGATGGCATCGCTTGGACCTGGCAGTTGGGACAGGTGGCCACAATGGCTCGAGCCTGGCTCCGTGTTAGCTGGAACTGACGGATCAGGCCTGGCACATTCTGATGGTATTGTTGGTGACTCAGCTTTGCCTGTTGGAAGATATCAGGGAGACGTGCATTTTCAACAGGTGCAGCAAGGGAATCTTCCTGACGATTCCCCTCTGCAACTTCACCTGGCAAATCCGTGTGTGATCTTACATGCATCACATAGAACGAATGTTCTCTATGAGAAATTAAATAAATTAGCTTTGAAAGCAATCTGAAGAGATGTTCATTGTCAATTTCTTTGAGCACTGCCTGCTCCACTCTGGACACTACCCCCGCCACGTAAGCAGAGTCTGTTACCAAATTAATTGGTTCCGAGAACTTCTCAAAGGCTCTTACCACTGCAGCTAGTTCAGCCACTTGGGGGGATCCCTCCACAAACTCCACATCAGCTTCCCAACGCTGAGTCTGAGGATTTCTCCAAGTCATCACCGACTTGTGGGAAGCCCCGGATGCGTCCGTGAACACTGTGAGAGCCTTGAGTGGTCTCCGACTCCTCTTCTCACGAGGAATGAGGTGGAATTCCTCATTGAGCAACTTGTGAGACGGGGCATGGACTGATATTTGTCCCCTGTAGCTGTCCAGAGACAATTGGAGACTGGCATTGCTCTGGAGCAAATGCTCAAACATCTCTTTGGTCAATCTCTTGGGAGAGTTCCTTCCCTCCTTAGAAAGTTTGACCGGAAGGTGAATACATGTAAAGTCACAACCAGCCAGTTCACACAATCTCACCCTTGCCTTCCGAATCAGTTGAGCTATCAACTCTTGTGGCTCAGTGATGGTCTTGGATCTTTGGTGAGAGAGGAAGACCCACTCTATGATCAAGAGTGAATCTCTCTGCCCTTCGATCCATTGAAAAATCAAACCATGCAAATGTGGCAGTTTTCCTAGAACAATGAATTGGAAAGGTATGTTTGGCTCACATCGATGAGCCTGTCTCTCTGATAAGGCTTTCTGTACCTTTTCAATTGCTGTCTTTGCCTCTGGGGTCAGTTCCCTGGGAGAAACCAGCTCCCTCTCCCCCTTCAATAAATTGAAGAGAGGGTCTAAATCTTCATTTGTGAGGCCTAGCCAAGGTCTTACCCAATTCAAAGACCCACACAAGGAGTGGAGATCTGCTAGGGTTTTGGGATTACACTCAATTTCCAATTTGTGTGGAACAATGGTCCTTGCAGCTATTTGTAGACCCAGGTACTTCCAAGGTGGCATCCTTTGAATTTTATCTTCCTGCAATTGAAATCCAGCAGAGGTTAAAACCTTAACCACTAGGTCAAGCGTGTATTGGAGTATAGAGTCATTGGGGGCACACATGAGTAGATCATCCATGTAGTGAAGGATGATGGCATCCTTTCTCTTGGCACGTACCGGTGACAGTAGTGAGACTACGTACTGTTGGCATATGAAAGGACTAGATTTCAGACCTTGGGGAAGTACTTTCCAGTGATATCTCTTCATTGGGGCTTCTCGATTAATGGTAGGAACCGAGAATGCAAACCGTGGGGCATCTTCTGGGTGTAGAGGAATTTGGAAGAAACAATCTTTGATATCTAAAACAGCCAATTGCCAGTCTCGAGGGAGCATTGTTGGAGAAGGCATCCCTGGTTGGAGTGGTCCCATGTCCTCTATAATTTTGTTTATTTCTCGGAGGTCATGGACCAACCTCCACTTGTCCTTTCCCGGTTTCTTTATTACAAAGACTGGGAAATTCCAGGGGCTTGTTGTCTCTTCTAGGTGACCTTGAGCCACCTGCTCCTCCACAAGCTCCTCCAGCGCCTTGAGCTTCTCTTTACTCAATGGCCACTGTGCTACCCATCTTGGGGTATTGTCCAACCACTTTAGTTTGTGGGTAGGGCGCTCCACAGTGGCTAATTCCAAAAATCCTGGGGTGTCTTAGGAATGACCAATTGGACTCCCCACTGTGACATGGTGTCTCTCCCCCATAAGGGAGCCTTATAATCAGCAACGAATGGACGGACATTTGTCAATTTCCCGTCAGGTCCCTCAATTTGCACTATGTTTTTTGAGATTTTTGCCATTGTGATTCCTCCTATGCCCTGAAATTTGCCTGCCACAGGTTGCAACTCCCGATGTGATGGCCACATGCTCTCAGGTATAACGGTAATGTTTGCGCCGGAGTCGAGCACCCCCTCCACATGGAGGCGGTCTGACCCATGGGCTAAGTTACATGCCAGAGAGGGTTTGTTCTCCCCCACCACCTCTGCCCAGTAGACTTCCGGTGATTTTCCATCCGCTAGGACCTCTGCCGGAACAGGAATGGCCTGGGCAAGGACTTGCCCCTCTGTCAGGTAGAATGGTGGGTGCATGCAACGTGCCAACAGCGTGAGGCCTGTTATCTTTCCCTTAATGGTCATGGGAGCTAACTCAATCTCCAAGGGTGTGTGTGCTGTATCCCCAATAACAAAATACTCACTGTTCAGTTCCATGTGGTTAAACTTCATGTCTTGTGAAATGTTTTGCAGGTCCACTGTAATTACTGTCCAATCAGTAGATCTGAAATGAAAACCTTTGGTAGTCACGAGCCTATATCAGCCTCGCGGCTGCCATACATTGTTAGTTGAACATTTGACATTTTTATTTTTCTGTACCCCCACACCCTGTGACCTGCCCTCCCCCTTTTTTGTTAAGAGAGAGACATTTGTCACGGTATGGCCTTGTAAATTTCTTTCTTGGCACGTCAAGGAGATAAAATCTGGGCCGCGCTGTGAATTCACTTTTTTTGATTTTTTGACTTGCATTTCTGGTTTTCTGGGCAGGCCTTGGCGAAGTGTCCTGGCCTTTTGCAGCGGTGGCAGATGATGTGCTGCAGCTGGTCTGATGACATCGGTTGCCTCCTTGCTCCTGGTGCTGCAGCTGCCACAGGCTTTGGGTGTATCAGTCCTGGATTCCTTTCAGGTGCACTGAAAAGTTCTGTTCTCCTGGTACAGGCTTCTATCATCTGTGCAAGACTAGGCGATGGGTCAAAGGGAAGGCTAAGAATGATTCTACGACAGGTCTCATTAGCATTCCTCTGAGCCATCTCCTTAATCAATTCTGCCTGCACCACTGGGTCTTGCACTTGTCTTTCCACTTGACTTCTCAGACGGTCCACAAACTGCAAGAAATTCTCTGAAGGAAACTGTTTAATGTTAACATAACTGGTCTTTATCTCAGGTGATGGAATCTGATAAAAAGTCTTTTCTGCAGCATTACAGATCTTATCTAAAACTGACTTGGATAACAACCGAGTTTGCTCATTCACACTAGATAAATCACCTTCACCGCACAAATGATCATGTGTGATGTCATTGTAATCATTGTCCTGAGCATCAGGAGTTTGCTGGATTTCCTGCAATACTGTTTTCAAAGCTTTTTTCCATAATCCTTCCCATAGGTCATACTCTGAGGGAGTTAATAGGCATCTGAATAAATCTTTAATGTCACTGGGTACCATCTCATTTGAATTGAAGGTAGCTTTCATCATGCCCTTAAATATTTCACTGGATCTCCCAAATTGTTTCTGCATTTTACACAGCTCTTTTTTATCTTGGTATGAAAAAGGCAGATACTCTCTACGCACGTGTCTTTTACCTACATATACTACAGGAGCCACAGATGGGATGCCCTGCTGATCATTATTCTGAGTTGCTAAAAATCCTATTGCTTCTCTATTGCCCAGGCAGCCAGAGGGTGTTGTCCCACCTCCTCCCTGGGATCCAGCAACAGGCAGCTCTTCCCTCCTCCCCTGGGGCCCCAGGCTAGGCTGCCCCTTAGCCCTTGCAGCAGGGGGACCACCCCCCCGACTCCGCTGCTGCGGGCTGCATTATCTATCTCCCCATCCGCGCTGGGAGTAGTGGTTGTAAGGCACCCTCCCCCCTCCCCCTTCGCGCGGCCGCTGGGAGGGAGGGGGAGGCACTGGGGAAAAGGGTGGGGTGGGGGATTAGGTGAGAGATATGGGGTCGGGGCGGGAAGTGGGGGGAAGAAGGGATAGTGGGAAGGAGGAATGCAATGCTGTCCGCCATCAGGGATGACCGCATGGTGTGAGCCCCCCAGGGTCTCATCCACGTGGCCAGGGCCCCGAGAGGAAAAAAGTGCATCTTGCTGAGGGAAAACAGGTGGGAGAGGAGGGTATAAGGACGATGGGTGGGTTTGAGGAGCAGAATGCAGTATGGAATCAGGGAATCCCTGCTTCTCGGGAACAGGGAATTCCTGAGAGGTTTTGCATGGCTGTCTGCTGTTTTCTGCTTCTAACATCTTCTTGCGTACTTGTAAGAATATTGGAATAAATGAAGAAATTTTGTTTTCCCCATTTTCAACTTTTAAAGTTATTAATTTTCCCACATCATCCCAAAATGAAACAGAATTTATATCTTGTAGAGTACCGTCTGGAATCTCAGCTGACATCCAGGAAATAAATTTGATTAAGAGCTTATTAGGAAATTTTAGATCTGTTGAAATGTTTTTAAGTTGTTTAAAAGCACTCTTTTGATTTCTCGATAAACGTATGCCCATGTTTCTGATGTTTTAAAAGGCAAACTGTTCGAAAAATCTTAACCCCTGACGTGAAAAACCAAAGACGCCGCTGCGTCCCGCTCGCTCCCGAGATAAGAGGCAAGGCGGGCTGGTCGCAACTCGGGCTGGCCGTCTCTGGCCGCTTCTTCCGACTGCGGGGACATGGGCAGGGGGGTGTCCTGGTGCCGACTTCTGTCCCGGGGCCCTCCTGTAGCTAGCCCACCCCAAAAACATGCGGTTTTCCCGAGTACACCGAACTCCAGCCGTTCCGCAGAGAAAAAAATCTCTAACCACGTTACGCAAACACACTGCAGCAGCAGGGTCCTAAAGCCCTCTCACTATTAAACTATAGGGATTTTCTAGCGAACCCCGCAGCATGTGTTGCAACGTCAGGGTTTTCTGTCTAAAGGTCGACTCACTTTTGTAGTAAAAGCGAACTCCCGACCCTGTCCTGGCACCCCGAGCTGCTTGAAAGCAGCCAATAGTGGCCAGGTAGTTGTACCTCCCAAAGAGCTTTGTTAACCCCTTAAATAGGGAATCCCTCTTCATGCGTGGGCTTATTAATATTTCATAACAAACCGACATTGGGGACCAACTGAAAATATACTTCCCTCTAGCCATCCCCCGGCTCTCGCTAGCTCAGTTATTCAGGGGTTTTAGGGAAATATATTTCAGAGAGACAGAATAGAGATTTCAAAAGAGTGGCTCTCACCCCCAGCTTCCGTCCAAGCTTTATTCTCGATGTGATGTTCCAGGAGGCCGAGGAGAGAGAGAGAGAACCAGGAAGAAACAGGGGTATATCTAGTTTTGGGACAAGGAAAGATATTGGCCCTGAGCCAATAGGGTCAGGAGTAGGTATGATAGGGAAAAAGGGTTGAACTACATAGCACAGGTTTCAGGGGGACTCTGAGGGGAAAAACCATTCCTCAGAGGAACACAACATACTGTGGCTTGGCATGTTCCTTGTTTTAGTGGAGGAGCTAATTTGTTGTTTTGCAACTGGCTTCCAAGTGTTTAAAAAGATATTTGGTTCTGAGATGCCCTGGCATCAGTACAAAGAAGTCCCAGAGTTTGTGGGGCAGGATACAGTCTTAACAGCTGGAAATGAGGGTACACAGATTTGCAATGTTTTGCAGCTTTCTTCAATGCACAGAACAGCTTCTTTTTTTCCTCGTCTCTTTTCTTTTTCCTGGCTCCCATCACAGCTGGCTTGGACAGCTGGACCTGGGATGCTTTGGGATGTAGGAGAGGAGGGAGCTGGTGGCCATGCCATGCAAAGCATTGCAGGAGAGGATGTATGGGATGCCTGTTCCTTCACCTCTGAGCTTCAAGCTTTGAAATTTCAGGCTATCTGATTTTTTAATAAATTGTGATGGTCAAGGACGTAATGGGAGGTCTTGAAATAGACTGGATTTAAGCAGAAAAAAAATGAATTTCATTCTGAATGAAAGATCACAGCATCAGAAAGTTCCCTCCAGGTGTCTTGAGGCTTTGTCTTTATCAAAAACTGTGGGAGAGGTGCTGGCCAGGGCGGAGCTGCACCTCTGAAAGGGGAGGGCTGGGGCACAGCCCTTTCACTGGGGCTGTATTTGCAAATGAGCTTTGCAGCTGAACTTCCTTCAGAGTTAAACCAGCCTCATGCTCTGGGTCCTTACTGAGATTTAGATTTGGTTTACCTGAAGGATGCTACAAGCTGGTGCATGACAGAAACAGGAGACTGTTAGGTGTGGGCTGATCCCCCTGGCTTCTGAGGATCCTGCAGAGAAGTGATATCCATGGCATTGAGAGGAATGACAAGATTTGTCTTTACAAACAAGCCCTGGGTCTGCTGGTAGGTAAAACTAGCACTGAGAGATAAGAGAAACAATGGGAAGGATTCTATTGATTGATGAATGGAAAAGAAGATACTTGCCTTTACAAACAAACTGTAGGTTTGTTTGTAAATGAAATTGAATATTGAAAGATGAAAGCAACAATGGGGAAAACCCATAAATCCCATAAGAATTAAAAATTAAGGGGGTTATACATTAAAAGGGGAATCAGGCATTTCGGGAAGTCTGTACCTCTCAAGTACCTCAGCCAATGGGGAAAGAGAGAGGGAAATGTGGCCGGGAAATTAGGATAAAAAGGAGGCTGCGTCCTCTGAGAATTTGAGAGACCCCAGGGGAAATACCCCATGGCCTCTCCCTTTATTCGAATAAAGTAAAAGGACTCCTCTGTCTCCTTTTTGGACATAAACCTCTAGTGTTCATGGATTAATTTTCCTAACAGCATGAACTGCCTTTATTCTTATATAACTCAGTCCCTCCAGACATGCCATTGCCCTGTACACTTACTGTGGAATGCTGGAGCTGCCTGTAGAATTCTCTGTTAAAACTGCCCAAACATCTTTCTTTTACCAGAGAGATTAAACCCCTGAGCATCAGCCCTGCAGACATGGCTCCCTGCTTGCTGCCCAGATTGCTGCAGCCTCCTGCAACCCCTATTAACATAGATGCTTTATTAGAAAAATACATTCTGGTCCATTTCCTTTCCTGAAGATTTTTATCCTTGCTTAGACCCGCATCTTTGCAACACCAGAGTTGTGCTCACCAATATCCATCTCTCTATGCTTTTTATGCTAAACCCTCTTTTGGCCTCATTGTCCATGACTGCAGTTTCCACTCAGACCTCCATCCAGGGTCATTCACCGGGCATCATTCATCTTAACAGTGCTGAGTTTACTTCCAGTGACAGTAACCCCCAGGAGTGTTGCTGCCTTAAAACCAGAACTATCTCTACCATTAGCAATGCTGATGAATGAGCCAAGAACAAACCAGAAACTTAAAAGCGACCCTCAGCAAAGCAGAAATAGTGGCCAGAGCTGCCTGGGCAGAGCAGCGATGTTTTGTTTTGCACTGGAGAGGATGGGGGGCTGGGTTGCAATGAGTGGTTTGCTTCATTTTGAATTCTCTGCCTGTGTGTGGTACTGAGAATTATATCATGTTTGCATCTTATTGTAAAGTGGCTTTGAGGTACCAGGTATGAAAGATGCTAAATATGCTTCACATCGCTAGGAAAAAAAATTCAACAAACAATTGAGGCAGATTTTTCATCCATCTACTGTCACCGAGACACACAAAGCAGTCACACGCAGACAAGAGAAAATCAAGAAAATCAAAAGGCTCAGAAAAACTCAGAAAAACCAGGGTAACACATCTACTGCAGCAGTGCACTCCTCATTGCCGGGCCCTCATTGCCGTATCAGGCTACTGCAAAAAGAACTGGTGGCCTTTTCCATCCCTACCTGTTGTGTTGCCCCACTAATGAGCCCCCGAGGGCACGGAGCCTGCTTTCAGTAGGTGAAGTTTGCTGCTAACTGCATTATTTTTCCAAAGACTTGTTTAAGCAAGAGCAGGCTGGCTGCGGAAAGCTGTGCTGATAGCCTACATCTACTTGGGATGAGTTATTTCTGTTTAAAAAGAAAAATAAAAGAAAAAGCAAGGCAGCTGTTGGCAAATTTTGCAATTCTTTATGCGGGTGTATCTTTCTAACCTAATCACTTTTCACACCCAATTCTCTTCCATGCTACTGGCAAAGGTTGAGAGGATGTTCTGAGTCAGTAACCTGGAAAGAACCACCTGGTTACTGAGGATAACTTGGGGGTGACTGATATGCTCTAAGTTATGTCTTTCTAGAGCTTATTAACTCCTGGATTGCACATATTGATCTGTATCACTGTACAAATAAACCTCATGCTGCTGCACTCCAGAGAGCAGAGAGCAGGTAATTCTGTAGATACCCAACTGCCTGTTGGGTCATTCATCCTGTCTCCTCCCAGAGGGACAGCCCAAAAGCCATGGAGCAGAGGACACTTGAGGGCAGTGAGGGCTGCAGGAGTTGATGCTGGGGTGGCTCTGATGAGCAAAATGGCACTATGAGCTCAGTGCAGATGGGCCCAAAAGAGTTTGCCCAGCAGATGCTAAAAAACATCCAGGAAGGTCATCTCTGAGCCTTGCTTCATGCTCTTCCCATTGTTTAGAGCCAGAAGGAAACTTGGTAACACTCCACCTGTAGATTTTGGTGCAAGATGTTTATCTTTTCCATGAGTTGGAGAAATGCCCAGCTTTACAAGTGTTTAGACAATTTTTTTTCCCATGTAATGATTCTCCTATTGACTTATTAAAGAAATATGGGTATTGATCTAGTATCGATACCCAACTGTGACAGACAAACTCTCTAACAGTTTAAAGTTAGAAAGTGTATGTTTATTACGGCCAGGCAGCACATGGGATAGTTCCCTAATACGCACTGCGAAATTCACAGGTAATTACAAAGCCCTTTATTGACAAAAGTGTTGAATACCCAAAATACAAATACATATTCATATCCCTGTCACCTCCCATTCCCCACTTCGTATGCTAATTGGCAAAAAAGGCTATTAAGCATGCGTACTTTGTTTCTTAAAATGAGTCGGGGGTCTATTCTGGGGAGGGGTCACCCAAAATGAGGAAGTAAGATGAGTCTTCCTCATTCTGACCTTTCTACCTTTTCAATGCATTCATGACAAATGAATCCTTGGTAGAACTTATAGTTTCCTGTGTTCAATGGGTTCTTTAAGCAGGAAATCTGCAGCTATCTTATGTCCTATTTACCACATTTTGTTTTTCATTACAAGCACAGTTACACAAAGCTGACAAGCAATGAGTTACTAAATCCGGGATAGCTTATCTAAGATCTGGCTTCTGTTAACTGCGAACAAAGCTTACCTACCTACTTCAGCTATTTCAGCAACTTATTATCTTAACTTTCCTAAAAATCTTTAATTCTTCAAATTTAATGTCTCACTATCTCATTTTGGAATTGTTGTATATCAATTTATCGGAATTCACATCTCATAATCAAATACTAGTCCTCTGTTTGATGCTGTTAATAAAGGTGTTGTGATGAAGTCGAATTAATTTAATTTCTGTCTGCAAAACATATTGTTGAATGAGTCCCTTTAATACATTAATCAGACATATAGCATTTTAACAAGGTTAAAAGTGCACACCGATTTCCATTATAAAGATATTCTCAATCAGAAACTAATCTAACATTGTAAGTCATTCTGTAATTCAATTGTTCTAACCACATATATGTAAAACCAAGATGTCTTACAACAAAGTATCAAAAAAGCCCTGCAGATATTTATATCTTTATAGAAAAGAATGATTTACATTTCATTTCAGCCTTATTTGTCTTTGGAAAAAAATGTAATTCCTTTATTGAGCAAAAATCGAATGGGAGCCTTTTTACCTTGTTTGCCATGTTTTGGGTGTATTATCTTGGTGCTGACCCTTAATCGGATGAGGTTAGGCCTGACTGTCAGGGAGAAAAACTTGCTATGGATCTGGTAGCTTCAAAACAAAGAAAAAAATCAACAAAGTTAAAAAAAAAAAAAGAAAAATGAACACAGGGCCTTCCCAAGCCTTTTGTTCGTCTTGAAAGGATTAATTTTACCAGCAGCTAATTTCTGCTGCATGAAAATGCTTTTACCACTTCCCCTTAATCATAATTATTATACTTCTCTTTTAGACTTTCACTGGGGAGGTCCATGGCATGGCCATGGGGAAAGCCTCACGCCCCCCTTGCCAGGAGCTGCATAACGAGTGAGGTCATTATGAGCTTTGCATGAAAACAAATGCTTGTAATTTTTCTGCTGAAGAAATTAATCAACTTAGCTGTTGAAATGGTTTGGAGAGTTTTGGTGGCTTCAGCCTTGTTGTCTTAGCAGAGACTGGTGTTTGGAAAGAGAAAGGTGGAGGGAGGGAGAAAGAAGTTGCTGCTGGGGGGATTATTCCTATCTGAAGGTTTAAATAAATAGGGTGATTGTTATTAATACATATTATATTGTTGGCTTTTCACATATATTAAGATAAATGCTATATGTATAATGTTAAAATGGCTTTGCTCTATGGATAGAGTTTTTATTTCTGCTGTTAGCAAAATTAGGCATAGTAGTGATAGCTGATATAGTATGCTTAAACTGTCTGCTTGGTTGAGATAACATTCAGTAAACATATGATGGGGACCCTGCTGCTGACATGCCAACTATCAACCCTTCCCATCAGTGGAAAGTATGGACCAAGGCCGAAACTAGAGGTAATGATAAAGATGAATTAAAACCACAGCGAAAAAACATGCATGCTCTAAAAAAGCAGACCCAGGGAGGGGGCATGCTAAACACTTCCTAGAATATGTAAACTAGTTTGTAGAAAGGTATGAATATGCATAATGGTTTATGAATATGCAACAGGCTGATGTAGCAGAAAAGGTATTTAAGGAGTATCTCCAAAGACAGTAGGTGTGCTCTTGGCTAAATGCCAAACATCCAGCCATTAACCCTTTGCTTTATTCTCTCTGTATCCTACTATCTTTTATTAAACTTTTTAAATTTTACCTGTTGGGGAGGATGAAGCCAGAAATCCCTATAAATATGACTGCTTAGATTCTGAGAATGTGAAACCTGTAAGTGAGATAGAATTGAAAATAAGTTTTGATGTTTGAGATGTCCTAGCTACTGGATGTCTGGGAAAACAGTTATATGGCCAGCTGAAGGTTACCTGCAGATAGACCCAGAGGTCAAATGGGATGTTCTGTCTCACCCCCAATGTGTGGTTCATCCCACACCTGTAACCCTCCCCTGAAGTATCAGGTATCTGTAACCCCATTGGCACAAGCCCTGTTCCAGCCCACCTTGAGACCCCTTATCTGGGGGCTTCAAGGGTGGGAGGTCCTCTTTACTCTTTGCTCTTTGCTTTTTGCTCTCCTCCACTCCCAACCTCTCCCTTCCCCCACTTCCTAGGCCTTGCCACGAGCTGCGCCTGGCAGCTCAAAGCAAGGCCTCATATCCTTTACAATAAACCTCATCTTCTAAAACGCAACTTCAGAGATCTCTCGCCTACATTCACCCACACCGTCCTGGAGTCTACAGCAGTGAAGTAATTTCCACATTTACCAAAAAAAATAAACCTTGTTTTTCACAGTGATGGTAAGGGATGGTGAGTGGGGAGGAATGGTGAGTACCAAACCCTTTGGGGTAGGAAGGGTCTCCATTCACCATAAGAAGGGAGAAGGGTGTTTTATAGCAAAAAGTACTCAGTGGTGTAAAAACTTTTGGGATGGTTTCAGTATGAGCATTATTAAAATATAAATCTGAAAAACTCTGTGTACCTGTGAGCATGGTCTGTGCAGGCTGCAAAACAGGCATTGCCTTTTACCTGCTTGTTTTGATATCACCAGTTACAGCAGATTTAGTGGTAAGCCCTGTGCATGCTATTTTAAATAAATATTACACTTTCTACTGGATTGCTGAAAGAGAGAGAACTAATTGAGATAGGATATCACTAAATTTTTCTTCCCTGAGATTTTATGAGCAGTAATTTGAAAAGAAGCATATTAAAGTCATTGAGGAACAAGTTAATGCTGTGTTTCTGAGACTATTGCCCTTCTACTCAAAGATTATATTAAAGAATAAACAGTGTACATTAACAAATTGCTAGCTGACACATTATAATGGCTTTATACTTCCAAAACTGAATCTGTCTGGTTTAAGGAAAAAAAAAAAAAAGAAGAGTAAAAGTAATGCAGTAACTTTTTAATTATTTTAACAAAGTATTTCTCAAAGAATAATTGAATCTAGGCTGATGGCTGCAGGGGAGAAGAGAGACTGGTAGGTATTGACCACATTTGCAACCCAGCTGACACAGCTGCTGTTAAACACCCTGTTATAGGCTCTGACTGGCTTGTGTTCCAGACCACTGGCAGGTACCTGCTTTTCCTCTCTAAATTAAGCTACTAGGAATTTATTTTTCTTGGATTGTTCCTTTCTGTAGTGCTGTAGGCACAAACAAAGTGCAACATTAAAACTCACAGAAATCTGCTAAGGAAACCAATTAACCCATGGAAAGAAAATAACAAGCACATGGCAATTGCCTGGAGCTGTCGTGCTGCCTGGCTTTGCCCAGTGAGGATTTTTTTAAGATCTTGGTAAAAACTGGTGATCCCTCAAGTCAATTCCTTGTTTCTCTGTCTGTTGGGGTGGGGTAGATTTAATTGCCTGCAATAGGAGGGTCTTCTCAGGACCCATAGTAGTAATTGTGTGTTAGAGCATGCACGGAATGAAGTTGTATAATTAAACTATATTTAGCATCCTTAGCAGAAGTGGTCTTTGCTACCTTGAGTCCTAATTTTCAGTCAGGTTAGGTGAATAAGTCCTAATGTTGAAATCATCTGTTTGAATTTGGAGCATCTTCAGCTTCCTCGGGGAATCAGTCCCAAAGGCAGAGCAGCAGCCTGGGGTCAGGAGCAGCCATGTTCCCCACCTCTGCTGTGCCGCCTCCTTAGCCATGAAGCATGTTGGGGGCATGGGGCTTCACCAGGAGATGGAGTCGGTACTGCCATGTTCTGCTCCTGAACCTGGCTTTAGTCAGTCTAACATATTCTGGTTTTCTCTGGATTTTGCTCCATCTTCCCTTTTGCTCTGCTGTAACCCTCCAGGCAAAGCTGACATCTCCTTCCAAGAATAAAGTCTAAGTTTTGTTGTCTAAGAAATATCAGCTTGCGCAGATATAACTTAAAACCATAATGGTGCATTAGTATGCTACAGGGCCCTGTTCCAGGAAATGTCTCTGTTAGCAGCATGGCTGGATCGTGAAATGCTGCTACCTTCTCGAAGTGTCTCCTTCAGAAGCTGCTCAGAGCAGGCCACAGGAACACCCATTTCAAGTCCAAGCACACATACATGCCTCAGCAGAGGAAAGACAGGAAGGGCCTCCTGTATGATGTTTTCCAGCAAGGTTTATTTCAGCATGCCAAAAGGATCATGGGCAGAAGACACAGACCATGTGCTGCTCAGGGGTTAAGTATGGGGTCAGTGGCCAATGATCTGAGGGCACAGGGGCAGTACAAAGGGCAAGGCAACCTATAGAGGGGTATGAGGGATGAACAATTGGGGAGGGCAGGGTTAAGTGACCAATGAAGGAAGCAATCCAGGGTAGATTGGCAGTAGTTTTGCAAGACACCATGAAGGAAGTCTTCTCTTTCAGCCTAGGCAGGGAACCTCTATGGTAAATCTTCCCAGGGCAAAGCCTGGGAGTTTCCCTGAGGGGGGTTTTAGGGTTACCACGTGTCTCCACATGGGAAAACTGCTTAAATATATGTGAAAAATTAAGCAAATCCTTTTTTCTTGACTCTCCCAGTTGGTTGGCTGGGATGGGTCTGAGCCCTGGCTGAGGCTACAGCCACCCATTCTCCCTGCAGTTTGCTGCCAAGGTCCAACCACCCGAACTGAAATACCAAATTTTGTGTTAAATATGGAATTTACAGAAATACTAGAGGGAAAGGCTGACTTGAGAAGTTGTGCTTTAATGATATGGCATGGATTATGAAGACAGAAGGAAGAACTGTGATCATTTAGTCTGACTTCCTCTCTACCTATAAATAACAATATTATGTCCTAGGGTAACTTTATGATGCTTGTATCCCCAATAGTCTGTTCTGTTTGTGCTGTATATTGAGTCCTGTGCCTTTAAGACTGGTTCTAAGAGCAAGGAGAAGCGCGGAGTTTGTTTTGAGAAAACTGCCTGACTCCTCCACATTCTTCGGCGGACAGGGTGTTCGGCGGAGGCTTGGAGAGACTGCAGGACAGAGATTTCTTTTGCTTTTAGTTAGATTCAGCTAGCTAGGGCAGAGAAATTCCCTGGACTGTTTTTTTTCCCTTTTTCTTGGAACTGTTTAAACCTGCTCTAAACTGAAAACCCAGGGGAGCACTGGGGGCTGCACCTGCGGCCCACCGGGGCCTGGACCTCGGCATTTTCCAGCAGTGCCGGAGGGACTGGGACTGGGGAGAGACTGAGAGAGAGAGAGCCGAGCTCCACCCACGGCAAGGACTTTTCTCAATTTGCCATCTCACTTCAGAAGGAGAGGTTTTATTGTTTCATATTATTCATTCTTTATACTTGTATGCACATTTGTTTAGTAAAATAGTTTTTTCCACTTTTCTCCAAAGAGGTTTTTTTTTTACTGGACCGGTTAGAGGGAGGGGCCACCTGGGTTTGCTTCCTTGGAGGGATCCTATACAGGGGTTTTCTCCCAAATTTGCCCCAAACCAGGACACAAATTTTGTGTTAAATATGGAATTTACAGAAATACTAGAGGGAAAGGCTGACTTGAGAAGTTGTGCTTTAATTATATGTCATGGATTATGAAGACAGAAGGAAGAACTGTGATCATTTAGTCTGACTTCCTCTCTACCTATAAATAACAATAAACAGGCTTTTGCTGAAACACAAAGCTGCTTTCTTTGGTGGATTAAACACCCCATGCTGTGGATGCCAGAGAGAAGAAACATCTTGTTTGCATTATTTTATGTAGGTTTGAGAGGGCTTGACTCAAGCCCAAGTCACGGTTCCTTTGAGAGAAAGGGCATCCTATGCTGGGTCAGTGCAAGAGTCGGGACATGGTGGGACACTGTGGAGGTGTCTTGTGTGCTGCAGCATGTGTGTGGTACATTGGCCATCACATCCTCCTGGGGACAGGATGGCATGTCCTAACAGGAGCAGTGATTGGAGCTGCAGTGGTTGTCTCTTTCCAGTTTAAGGCATGTGAACCTGACACATCAGAGGGATGTGCAGGTGGAAATCATCCAGCTTCAGCAATTGGCACCAAGGATTGAAACCCATAAAAAGTCCCTTGTGCTCCCCACTGCTCTGCTGAGCTATTGCACCTTCACCTTTATGCAGTCTCTGGGGTAGAGTGACAGTGTAACCATGCCATATGTCAGACCTGTCAGCTCTGTCACATCCTCTGACAAATGTGGCTGTGTGGAGCACATCCTGCTCCTTGCCCTGAGAACCAGGCCCATCAGTCTTCTCTGGGCCTTGTGTTTCTGCTGTGACACTGACCCTCTGCAAAGTATTTTGTGATCCTCTATATGAAGGGTGGCAATTGGGATTTAGAACTAGATGAGGTCCCTTCCAACCCAAACCATTCTAGGAAAAATTAAGTTATATTTACTTTGAAAAATGTCTCCTTAATGCCTCTGTGGTTCTATAGCAGTTTGAAGGACCTGGTCTTCAAACCAGGTGGTGATGGCCTTCAGCACAACCTGGTCTGGCAGCTGCAGGGGTCCCTGAGCATTTGTAGCATTTGTAGTGCATGTTTGCAGCATGTGTTGGGCATCACCGTGGGCACTGGTTTGACAGGCACTCTTTTATTTTAAGCATTAGTGTTTGTGTGCATTTTATACATTATAGTGTTGAATTATTTAAGGGTGATGCATTATTAAACATTCTCTTCAGCACAGAGAGTAGGTCACTTCCTCTGATTCCTGTCTCTGCATGAGTGAGTTAGGATGCTGTTTCTTATGTAATCCTTGCAGTCTGAATAATGGAGATCATAATACTATAGAGCTGATTAATAACATTTAGTACTCCATTAATGAGGAATTTTGTTGGAGTGTTCATTGAAGACATCTGTGTTACCATATTCAGTTTGTTCTTTCTGCTTGGGTGCCTGGAACCAGAAGAATGATCATTACTTAGTTAATAATGGTGTACTTCCTAAAATAAAGGCATGTAAATTCATTTTTATGCCCATAATCACATTTTTCTGCTATGAGAAGAGTGAGGGAGCTGGGAATTGTCTCTTTCACATCTTCCTGACAAAATGTATCAAATTATTAGAAGCAGATAATAAGAGTGTTTGTCCTTGCCAAATGTTTCTTCACTCCTGTTAATCAATGTTCATTTGAGAGCCCAGCACTGGTTGTGGAAGGCGATGCATTCACTGGGGCATTGTGGCAGATTTAAATCAGTAATTTCCCTGGGAAAATTAACAAGACAAAACATTAACCACAAACTAAACATCAACATATATTAGCATTTTTATTACACCTGTAGAAATGGTAAATGTGCTTGGTTGCTGCTATTAAAAAGTTTATGTTCTATCCCACATCATCGCAATGTATATTTTTGGTTTAATCCCTTTAGAATTTAATTAGGCGGAATTCTGTAGCAACACTTAAGTAACAGGCTTCAGGCTCACTTTTATGGTGACTTTGAAGATAAACAGGGTACAAATGCAATCTTTATAATACTAGCAAGAAGCAAATTTGCCCTGGCCTCAGGCTCTCCCATTGGCTGGCCTTGTTGTGAATCCGGACAAAACCAAGGGCAAAAGAGAAACTAAGCCCTTTTGAAATATTGTACGGAAGGCCATATGCAGTTCAAGGGGGAAGAGCATCCATTCAAGTAGGGGAAGAAACCCTACATGGATATATGGTGGCCCTAAATAAACAACTTACAGAAATTGAGAAATATGTGGCTGGAACTCAAAACAGAGAATTAGATGGGCCAGTACATGATGTACAACCTGGGGATTATGTGTATGTTAAGTCTTTTGCAGAAAAACCTTAGAACCACAGTGGGAAGGACCATTCCAGGTGCTCCTCACTACCTTCACTGCACTCAAGATCAAAGAACAGAAGGCCTGGATCCATCACTCCCGAGTGAAGAAAGCCCCAGAAGGAATTTGGAAGGTCACACCAGGTGATAACGAACTGAAGCTGAAGCTCACTCGGAACAACGAATAAATGGACTAAGAGTTATTTTGGACATTATGGGGAAAGTTGTAACTATTGTAGTAATTACCTTAACCATAACACGACAACGCAATACCACGAAGGTATAATGTGACTGGGATATACCAGTGCCAAGGAAGAGCCTATGATCCTTACTCTCGTAAGGCTTTAAACAAGATACTAAAAGTCACAAATGCAAGCTTGTGGGAGGGAAGAAATGTTTGGGGATGTAAGTATGCATTCGTACAGGATGGGTTCCACAAGGCTTACCATCCACCCATGAAACTCATCAGGGTTAGTCCTGAATGCTGTGATAAATGCTTGAGCACATGTCTAGAGTTCAGGCTAAAAATAGAAGGGTGTGCGATAAGGGGGTATGACATTGACTTTAACATCACTCAGGTATGTACTGAGTACCATAAGAACCAGACCAAGATCCCTCCACCAGTGCCAAGAAAGGCTGTGATCACCAAGATGCCAGCTATTCCAGAAGTGGAGGAACAAATAACTCCTGTAGTTACCAAAATTGGGCCATATGCTATTAAGAAGACAGGAGTTCAGAAGCTGATAGTTAACCCAAAGTGGTCTTTAAAACGAGTAGAAATGGGAGTACAGGTAAATGCTTCACACGTTCGGCCAGAATGTGCCCCATTTCTCAGGAACTCCTTTATGGACTGGACTACTTGGCTTCAATAAAGTATGCCTCCCAATTTTAGGAACAAGAGGGATCTCACTGGATTGCTAGGAACAGGACTGGGAGTGCTGAACACAATGGATTCAGAAGTGTTACTGAATAAATTAACCACAAGAGGGAGTGATTTAGTCAAACTACAACAACCTTTGCAATCCTCTCTACTAGCACTAGGTAACAATCACTGGAAATTGACCAAGATATTACCAGAATGGGGAGACACAGAGGAGCGAGATCATGAAGTAATAATTAACGCACAAGGCACAGCTACTGAAAACATCTCATTGGCCCTAGGGTGTACTCAGGCACAACTGTGGATGCAATCAGTGGCTGCTGCAGTTATTAGGGAAGGTGGAGAAGGAATATTCCCTGCTGAAATTCCCAAAATTGTCTGGGATAATGCCTCTGATATGGAGAAGGAACTTCAGTCCTGGTGGGTGTTGGTCAATTTCACCTATAACCCTGTGACTAGTGTAGTGACAGCCTTTGTTTTAACTATACACGATGCCTCAGTGGACTTAATACACCCAATAGTCCCCTTAGGATTAAACCATGGGGGAACTGTATTGTACCCTTCTGAACACAGAATGTGGGCATGAGAAATTAAAGGAAAGTGGCAAACTATTAATCTAGAGCCCTGTACTGTGAGGAGACAACTAGGATACATATGTGAAGGGACATTAGAGGGTGACAAAGACACTTGTTTAGACACAGACCAAAGTATTTGTCACTTTGAAACACATCCAGGCAAACAGACAACTTCACTTGTGTATATAGGACAAGGTTGTGTCTGTCTTAGGACAGCGTGCCCCATCATAAGGATAGACAACCAAATCATGAAAGAGACTCAATTCAATTTGTGTGTTTGCAATTTTGTTAGAATTAAGGGATGTGATTTTTCCTATCGAGTACCTGTAATATCACATCAATATATAAAGGCCAACCTAGCCACTGTGCAGAAGATACTGCCTGTGCCCATAGGAATGAATTTGACTTTAGTTGCTCAATTGTTGAAACATCATGAATTGAGAGAATCTTAAAAGAAAATTAGAGATGAAGGAAAAAAGACATTAATTACTATACACCATGACACAGAGACCATCAAAGGGGTTTTTAAAAGGCTTGAGGAACATTTGTCTTATCATTGGTGGGATGTGCTTTTAGGGTAGTCACCAACAGCAACCGGAATATTGAATACCTTAATCCACCCTATAGTTGTGTTGCTTATTTTGGTCAGCATAACTTTAGTGTTATCCATTGTAATACTTGTTTGGAATTGGAGGATGCTACGACGAGTGGCAGCTTTAACATCACTGTCAAAGGCGTATGGCTTGGTCTTGAGAGACACTAGCTGTACAGCTTGGATAGATGAGGAAGACTGTATACTGAGTAAAAGAATTTACTCATTTCAAAGAAGAAGTGGGGAATGAGACGTTAATTTTGAGGAACTAAGGATTTTTAGGAAAGTTAAGATAATAAGTTGCTGAATTAGCTGAAGTAGATAGGTAATCTTTGTTCGCAGTTAACAGAAGCTGGATCTTAGATAAGCTATCCCAGATTTAGTAACTCATTGCTTGTCAGCTTTATGTTTATGCAGCTGTGCTTGTAACAAAAAAACCAAGATGCGGTAAATAAGATATAAGATAACTGCAGACTTCCTGCTTAAAGAACCCATTCAACGCATTTAACTATAAGTTCTACCAAGGATTCTGTGTCATGAATGCATTGAAAAGGTAGAAAGGTCAGGACGAGGAAGACTCATCTTACTTCCTCATTTTGGGTGACCCCCTCCCCAGAATAGACCCCGACTCATTTTAAGAAACAAAGTACGCATGCTTAATAGCCTTTTTTGCCAATTAGCATACGAAGCGAGGAATGGGAGGTGACAGGGGTATGAATATGTATTTGTATTTTGGGTATTCAACACTTTTGTAAATAAAAGGCTTTGTAGTTACCTGTGAATTTCGCAGTGCGAATTAGGGAAATATCCCGCATTGCTGCCCGGCTGTAATAAACATACACTTTCTAACTTTAAACTGTTAGAGAGCTTTCGTCCATCACAGTTGGGTATCGATACTAGATCAATACCCATATTTCTTTAATAAGTCAAAAGGCTGCTGCATCTGCTACGTTTCGTTCCGTGGACTCCACAGGAACGGGGGCAAATGCCTGAGTGGGAGGCACCTCAACACCACCGGATATCACAGTAGTCTCTGCAGCACCAGCAGGGCTAGGAAATCCATCTCCGCCCTCCAGGGGGCAATGTGCCGAGTCACAATCGCCCATCTCCTCGACTTTGGCTTTCACATCCCCCCAAAATCGCGTATGATCTCTCGGACATACAGTGACCTGACACGGGGGTAAAGTCCAGAAACCATCTGAAAAAGACCCACCAGCCGGGGACCCTCTGCCCCGGGGAGACACCGGCCTCATAATGGCCGTGTTTCCGCCTGCACCAAAGGTGAACACCGCAGGGCTTGCACTTACCGGCGCCGCCGCCGTTCCTGGGAAAGCCGCGCTCGGGGCCTCTGCCGCCACGGGTCCAGACAGGGCATGCGAATCCGACGCAGGGTGGAGCGGGGCCGACCCGGGGCCTCCCTCCCCCAGCATGAGGAGGGAGCGGGACACAGGGAGGGGCGTGGCCTGCAAAGCCGCTGCTCCGTCCCCCCCTCGCCGCCGAAGGCTCGGCTGATGGTGAGGGAGGGCTCGTGGGCGGTGCGGAAGGGGAAGACACCGCAAAGGTGGCGGGACGCAGCGCAGAGGAGGGCGCGACCCCCCGCCTCCTCCCAGCACCGGGAAAGCGTAGAGGGAGAGCGACTCCTCCCCGCTCTTCCGCCTCCTGGGGGCGGGGATGGGCGGAGTCAGCACAGCCGTCTCCACGGGACCTCCAGAAACCCGCAGGTCCCCGCCCACCTGCCGGTCGGCTGGGACCAACTGGCTGGGGGCCCAATCCACCCCCGGGGAACTGAACCTGTGACCAGGAACGGGAACGTCCCCCAGCGCACCGGCCGGGGGGGGGGAAGGGAGGGGTGCGCCTCGGCTTCCAAGAGAGTTGTTTCCTCCCCCTCAGCCTCACCGTCCAAGCCAGAAGAATTCCCCGCTGAACAACAACTAGAAGATCCATAGCTTGCTAACACCGTGTAACACCGTTTCCAGGTCATCATCAATTCTACCACATCTGCATTGAAGCCTGCAGACAAAATCTTGATCATATGGTCACTGTGAAAAGTGCACATTATATGGCTCTACGCAAGATATTTACTATATGTATTATGTTGTATTGATTGTTAATGTATTACTATTTTGATAGTATGGTAAATGTAGTTTTGTAGTTAAAATGTAGTTTTTATATACCAACCACAGGAAAACGTAAATCTTTCAGAGAAAAAAAGAATTTACTACTTCCTTATCAGAAGAGACCAACTCCTCCTGCCTTGCTCAGCCCTGAAGACGCCATAGAGATTAAAGGAAAAAAGTGATACTAACCAGAGACAATTCTTTGTTTGAATGGAATTTATGCATCATGTATGAAATGTATGAATATTCAACAAGCTATTGCTTTTAAGAGATAATCCTTTGTTAACGGGGGTCTTTCTCCGGAGCTTTTTGCTCAGGGAGGCACCCAGACGTCTGTAACTTTGTTTTTATTGTCTCGTATTGTCCTAACCTTAATTGTTCATTTTTTTTTCTCTAATTCTATTTTTATAACCATCTTATTTACTATTAAACTTTCAAAATTTTAAAACAAGTGATTGGCGTTTTTCACAGTCACCCAACTCGCTCCAAATGTCCTTAGAGAATGTTTTCTCAGGACTAGGAAAAAAAACCTTGGTCCTTTCCATAAAAATACAACCTCTGAAAATCGTCCCCAGTAATGAACACTTGCTTCCATTCCAGCAAGTTTAGCCAAAGGTCCAAAACCAACATAACATCTGCGGAAAACGCAGGAACTACCATCTTTACAAAGGTACAGGGCAAACCCTCGTTACCTAAAGGGGGGGTCTTATTTCGGGGCGGGGGGGAGTGTCTCACCTACACGATCCCTAGACTGCCGTTCTACTCGGGGTCGCCAGATGTCACTCGAGGCCACGAAAAGAATGATACACCTTCAACTCCAGAGCAAAAAGAAGAGTTTATTTACATGACCTTGATTATATAGATTCTGGACAATGACCAGGGATTGGAGATTAAGTTTGCCACCTCTCCACTCCAGTGGCCAGGCTAAAAGTCCATCAATTTTCCCTCATCAGAGAGGAATGCAAAACCAACTACTTTGTTTGTTACAAGTGTGAGAAACTCCACTACAGAAATGTAAACATCTCAGAAGGCTAACAGAATATGGTAACATCTCCTCCCAAGTAAAAATGTTTGGGCCCAAAAACTGGTCTATCTGCTCAGCTGTTCCTATAGGATCCTCTAAAACTCCTTTAATTTCCTTTTTAAAATTTCTCACTTCTGAAGAAGTCAAAGGGTCATTTACAAAACCTGTGCCCCCCCACCCATAGGAACTTCTCGTAATGGTGAGACATTAAATTTGAAGAATTAGGGACTTTAGGAAAGTTAAGATAATAAGTTGCTGAATTAGCTGAAGTAGATAGGTAAGCTTTGTTCACAGTTAACAGAAGCCGGATCTTAGATAAGCTACCCCGGATCTTGTAACTCATTGCTTGTCAAGTTTATGTTTATGTAGTTGTGCTTGTAATGAAAAACAAAATGTGGTAAATAGGACATAAGACAGCTGCAGATTTCCTGCTTAAAGGACCCATTCAACGCATTTAACTCTAAGTTCTACCAAGGAATCATTTGTCACGAATGCATTGAAAAGGTAGAAAGGTCAGGACGAGGAAGACTCATCTTACTTCCTCATTTCGGGTGACCCTCCCCAGAATAGACCCCGACTCATTTTAAGAAACAAAGTACACATGCTTAATAGCCTTTTTGCCAATTAGCATACGAAGCGAGGAATGGGAGGTGACAGGGGTATGAATATGTATTTGTATTTTGGATATTCAACACTTTTGTAAATAAAAGGCTTTGTAATTACCTGTGAATTTTGCAGTGTGAATTAGGGAACTATCCCGCGTGGTGCCCGGCCGTAATAAACATACACTTTCGAACTTTAAACTGTTAGAGAGTTTTTGTCTGTCACAGTTGGGTATCGATACTAGATTAACACCCGTATTTCTTTAATAAATCAAAGCAGGTTCCCCGATCTGAATCTATGGAGCCAGGGATCCTGTACTTGGGTACTATCTCCTCCAGTAACTTCTGTGCCACTGTCTGAGCCGTTGCCCTGGGGCTAGGGAATGCCTCTACCCAGTGGGTCAATTGATCCAGTATTACCAGTAAATATCTATGCCTTCCTATTTTAGGCAGTTCAGTGAAATCCACCTGAGTCCTCCCAAAGGGGCGGCATGCTGAGGGACGTTCCCCCCCCACGCATTCTGTCCGACTTTAGATCCATTAATTTTCTGACACACTAGGCAACTCTGAACTTGTTTTGCTAATTCAAAAACATCTTTGCATCCAAAAAACACCTCAGGAATTGTTCTGCTAATGCCCGAGCTTCTCAGTGGGTTTGAGAATGCAACCTTTCTAGTATTGCTCGAGCACATGCCCCTGGAATTAATTCCCAACCATCAGCTAGTTTCTATTTCCCCTCTTCCAATGTTCCCCCTATCTTTTTGAACTCCTTAACCTTTTTTTTTTTCTGTAGGATGGGGGGGGGGGGGGGGGGGGGGGAAACTCCTGGGGACCGTCCGTGAGGTCCTCAGGGATGTCAAGGGCAAGAAGAGCTGCCCTCCTGGCCTCCTGGTCAGCCAAACCATTACCCCTTATTCTGAATTGTAATCCTGCTTGATGTCCCCTCACATATACCACGGCAATAGCCCTTGGCTCTCCCACAGTTTCCAGGATTTGTCCTATCAAATCCTCATGCACTAAACTTTTCCCTCGAGTCCTTCCTCCCAAACTTTTCCAAGAGTATGTACCACCTCAAAAGCGTACTTAGAGTCAGTAAAAAATAGTTCCCACTTTTTCACGCAGCTCCCTTAAAGTCTGCAAGACTGCATACAACTTCACAAGCCTGGGCTGACTAAGATGCACTTAGTGGCCCTGATTTTATCACTTCCCCTGTTTTCCCATTTATAATAGCAAAGCCTGACTTTCTTTTCTTTTCTACGACCCTAGCTGAGCTATTTATAAACTACTTCCCTCCTTCTTCTAGCTCCTTATCTTTAAGATCTGCCCTTACTTTTGTTTGCTATTCTATTAAGTCTGAGCAATTATGGGTGGGCTTCGCCAAAAAGAAACTCTGCCGGATTATTAGCTTTTGTTGTTCTTAACTCTATTTCAGGGGCATGAATGAGAATGGCTTCGTATTTCAAAAGTCTAGCATCCGTGAGCTATTTTTCTGCCTTTTGCTGCAAAATAGTTCTGACATCGTGCAGAGTGTAGATTACTAGAGGAGGTCTAAAAGTGATCTTCTTGGCTTCTTCTACTAACAGTGCAACTGCCACTATAGCTTGCAAACAGGTGGGCTAACCGCGGCTTACGGGGTCTAATAATTTTGAAAGATAACCTACGGGTGTAACAGGTTAATGCTTTGTTCTGAATTATTAAAGAAATATGGGTATTGATCTAGTATCGATACCCAACTGTGACGGACAAAAACTCTCTAACAGTTTAAAGTTAGAAAGTGTATGTTTATTACGGCCGGGCAGCACGCGGGATATTTCCCTAATTCGCACTGCGAAATTCACAGGTAATTACAAAGTCTTTTATTTACAAAAGTGTTGAATATCCAAAATACAAATGCATATTCATACCCCTGTCACCTCCCATTCCTCGCTTCGTATGCTAATTGGCAAAAAAGGCTATTAAGCATGCGTACTTTGTTTCTTAAAATGAGTCGGGGTCTATTCTGGGGAGGGGTCACTCAAAATGAGGAAGTAAGATGAGTCTTCATCGTCCTGACCTTTCTACCTTTTCAATGCTTTCGTGACAAATGATTCCTTGGTAGAACTTACAGTTTCCTGTGTTCAATGGGTCCTTTAAGCAGGAAATCTGCAGCTATCTTATGTCCTATTTACCACATTTTGTTTTTCATTACAAGCACAACTACATAAACATAAACCTGACAAGAAATGAGTTACAAGATCCGGGGTAGCTTATCTAAGATCCGGCTTCTGTTAACTGCGAACAAAGCTTACCTATCTACTTCAGCTAATTCAGCAACTTATTATCTTAACTTTCCTAAAAATCCTTAGTTCCTCAAAATTAATGTCTCATTCCCCACATCTTCTTTGAAATGAGTAAATTCTTTTACTCAGTATACAGAGTCTTCCTCATCTATCCAAGCTGTACAGCTAGTGTCTCTCAAGACCAAGCCATATGCCTTTGATAGTGATGTTAAAGCTGCCACTCGTCGTAGCATCCTCCAATTCCAAACAAGTATTACAATGGATAACACTAAACTTATCCTGACCAAAATAAGCAACACAACTATAGGGTGGATTAAGGTATTCAATATTCCGGTTGCTGTTGGTGACCACCCAAAAAGCACATCCCACCAATGATGAGACAGATGTTCTTCAAGCCTTTTAAAAACCCCTTTGATGGTCTCTGTGTCATGGTGTATAGTAATTAATGTCTTTTTCCCTTCATCTCTAATTTCTTTTAAGATTTCTCTCAATTCATGATGCTTCAGCAACTGAGCAACTAAAGTCAAATTCATTCCTATGGGCACAGGCAGTATCTTCTGCACAGTGGCTAGGTTGGCCTTTATATATTGATGTGATATTACGGGTACTCGATAGGAAAAATCACATCCCTTAATTCTAACAAAATTGCAAACACACAAATTGAATTGAGTCTCATTCACAATTTGGTTGTCTATCCTTATGATGGGGCATGCTGTCCTAAGACAGACACAACCTTGTCCTATATACACAAGTGAAGTTGTCTGTTTGCCTGGATGTGTTTCAAAGTGACAAATACTTTGGTCTGTGTCTAAACAAGTGTCTTTGTCACCCTCTAATGTCCCTTCACATATGTATCCTAGTTGTCTCCTCACAGTACAGGGCTCTAGATTAATAGTTTGCCACTTTCCTTTAATTTCTCGTGCCCACATTCTGTGTTCAGAAGGGTACAATACAGTTCCCTCATGGTTTAATCCTAAGGGGACTATTGGGTGTATTAAGTCCACTGAGGTATCGTGTATAGTTAAAACAAAGACTGTCACTACACTAGTCACAGGGTTATAGGTGAAATTGACCAACACCCACCAGGACTGAAGTTCCCTCTGCATATCAGAGGCATTATCCCAGACAATTTTGCGAATTTCAGCAGGGAATATTCCTTCTCCACCTTCCCTAATAACTGCAGTAGCCACTGATTGCATCCACAGTTGTGCCTGAGTACACCCTAGGGCCAATGAGATGTTTTCACTAGCTGTGCCTAGTGCGTTAATAATTACTTCATGATCTCGCTCCTCTGTGTCTTCCCATTCTGGTAATATCTTGGTCAATTTCCAGTGATTGTTACCTAGTGCTAGTAGAGAGGATTGCAAAGGTGGTTGTAGTTTGACTAAATCACTCCCTATTGTGGTTAATTTATTCAGTAACACTTCTGAATCTATTGTGTTCAGCACTCCCAGTCCTGTTCCTAGCAATCCAGTGAGATCCCTCTTGTTCCTAAAATTGGGAGGCATGCTTTTTTGAAGCCAAGTAGTCCAGTCCATAAAGGAGTTCCTGAGAAATGGGGCACATTCTGTCCGAACATGTGAAGCATTTACCTGTAGTCCCATTTCTACTCGTTTTAAAGACCACTTTGGGTTAACTATCAGCTTCTGAACTCCTGTCTTCTTAATAGCATATGGCCCAATTTTGGTAACTACAGGAGTTATTTGTTCCTCCACTTCTGGAATAGCTGGCATCTTGGTGATCACAGCCTTTCTTGGCACTGGTGGAGGGATCTTGGTCTGGTTCTTATGGTACTCAGTACATACCTGAGTGATGTTAAAGTCAATGTCATACCCCCTTATCGCACACCCTTCTATTTTGAGCCTAAACTCTAGACATGTACTCAAGCATTTATCACAGCATTCAGGACTAACCCTGATGAGTTTCATGGGTGGATGGTAAGCCTCGTGGAACCCATCCTGTACGAATGCATACTTACACCCCCAAACATTTCTTCCCTCCCACAAGCTTGCATTTGTGACTTTTAGTATCTTGTTTAAAGCCTTACGAGAGTAAGGATCATAGGCTCTTCCTTGGCACTGGTATATCCCAGTCACATTATACCTTCGTGGTATTGCATTGACTCCTGTTATGGTTAGGGTAATTACTACAATAGTTACAACTTTCCACATAATGTCCAAAATAACTCTTAGTCCATTTACTCGTTGTTCCGAGTGAGCCTCAGCTTCAGTTCGTTATCGCCTGGTGTGGCTTTCCAAATTCCTTCTGGGGCTTTCTTCACTCGGGAGCGATGGATCCATGCCTTCTGTTCTTTGATCTTGAGTGCAGTGAAGGTAGTGAGGAGCACCTGGAATGGTCCTTCCCACTATGGTTCTAAGGTTTTTTCTGCAAAAGACTTAACATACACCTAATCCCCAGGTTGTACATCATGTACTGGCCCATCTAGTTCTCTGTTTTGAGTTCCAGCCACATATTTCTCAATTTCTGTAAGTTGTTTATTTAGGGCCACCATATATCCACGTAGGGTTTCTTCCCCTACTTGAATGGATGCTGTTCCCCCTTGAACCGTGTATGGCCTTCCATACAATATTTCAAAAGGGCTTAGTTTCTCTTTTGCCCTCGGTTTTGTCCGAATTCGCAACAAGGCCAATGGGAGAGCCTGAGGCCAGGGCAAATTTGCTTCTTGCCCCAATCTCACAATTTGTTGTTTAATCAAATGGTTCATCTTTTCCACCTGGCCACTAGATTGAGGGTGGTATGGGGTGTGCAATTCCCAGTCTATTCCCAGGTGGTGACTTATTTGCTGCACAATTTTCGAAATAAAATGTGGTCCTCTGTCTGATGATATGGTGGCTGGAACTCCAAATCGTGGTATTATTTCTTGCAACAGCGCTTTGGTCACCTCTCGGGCCTTAGCTGTCCTGGCAGGAAAGGCTTCTGGCCATTCTGAAAAGGTATCAGTTAACACCAATAGGTAACAATACCCTCCCTTCCTGGGCAGTTCTGTAAAATCAATTTGCCATTGTTGCCCAGGTCCACAACATTTCCCAATTTGTCCCTCTTTAGGCTTTGGGGTATTTTTAGGGTTAGTCCGGAGGCAAAGACTACACTGACGAGTTACTTGTATCACGGTGCCCTGCAATTTCCTGGCCATGATTCTTTCTTTCAAATGGTTATACAGAGCATCTATTCCCCAGTGTGTTTTCTCATGTTCCCTCTGTACTAATGACCACAACAAATAGGAGGGAATTACAAGTTTCCCTTCTTCTGTTACAGCCCATCCCTTCTGATTATAACTTGCCTTTTCTACCTTGATAAGTTTCTTATCTTTCTTATTGTACACTGGCTTACCTTCAATAGAAACTTTTCCATCTGGAATCAGTGCTGCCTCATCAGCCTTATCAGGTACCTCACCTTTTGCTGCTTCTTTTGCCTCTCTGTCCGCCAGCATATTCCCTTCTTCCAATTCAGAGCTCACTTTTGGTGTGCCTTGATGTGCATTATGGCTGCTCTCTCAGGTAGTTGTATGGCATCTAATAGCCTCAGTATCTCTTGTGCATGTTTAATACTCTTGCCTTGTGAATTCAGCAGTCCTCTTTCCTTCCAGATGGCTCCGTGAGCATGAACCACTCCGAATGCATACCTTGAGTCTGTGTAGATGTTGATCTCTTTTCCTTTTGCCAGCTCTAGGGCCCGGATTAAGGCAATTATTTCAGCCTTCTGTGCAGATGTATTAGTTGGTAATGATCCAGACTCTATTACCTCTCTGCTTGTGGTAACTGCATACCCAGTGTGCCTTCTTCCACTGGTGACACAGCTGCTTCCATCAGTAAACCAGGTCTCAGCATCCTCAAGCGGGGTGTCCTTCAGATCCTGGCGGCTGGAGTAGGTGGCTTCAATGGTCTCCAGGCAGTCATGGATCACTGGTTCTCCCATACTCCCGCTGAGGAAGGAAGCTGGGTTCACAATGTTAGTTACCACAATTTCAACATCATCTTGTTCTACTAGTATGGCTTGGTACTTCAGAAATCTCTGTGGGGAGAGCCAGTGTCCCCCTTTTGCCTCAAGGACTGCAGACATTGTGTGAGATACTAGCACAGTCATCTTCTGGCCTAGGGTGGATTTGCGTGCTTCTTGGATGTTTATTGCTACTGCTGCAACTGCTCTGAGGCACCCTGGCCATCCTTTAGCTGCTGTGTCCAGTTGCTTGGAAAGATAGGCCACTGCCCTCCAGTACGGGCCTAAGTTCTGTGCTAATATTCCCAAGGCAATCCCCTGCTTCTCATGAGAAAACAGGAAAAATGGTTTACTCACGTTTGGAAGTCCCAGGGCTGGAGCTGACATAAGGGCTTTCTTTAGTTGGTTGAAGGCTTGGGTTGCATCTTTTGTCCACTGAAGATCTCTGCTCCCTTCTGTGATCAAGACATACAGAGGTTTAACAAGCAACCCATAGTTATAAATCCACAGTCTGCACCACCCTGTCATGCCTAAAAGGTTCTTAGTTCTTTCACCGTCTGAGGTTTTGGGGTCTGGCATATTGCTTCCTTGCGATCCTGCCCCAGAGTCCTTTGTCCAGCACTCACTTTATAACCCAGGTAAATGACTCTTTGCCTCACCATTTGGGCTTTCTTCTGGGATACTCGATACCCCTGCAGGCCTAGAAAGTTCAGGAGGCTTACCGTCCAGTCCACGCATGTCTCCTGGGTCCGGGTGGCTATTAAGAGATCATCCACATACTGGAGTAACTGTCCTTCTCCTGGTGGAGGTTCCCAGGACTCTAAATCCTTGGCAAGCTGTTCCCCAAATATAGTGGGGGAGTTCTTGTACCCCTGCGGTAACACACACCATGTGAGCTGAGTTTTTCTGCCAGTTTTAGGGCTTTCCCACTCGAATGCAAAGATTTTCTGGCTGGCTTCATGGAGAGGGAGGCAAAAGAAAGCATCCTTTAGATCTAGAACAGTAAACCAAGTTAGTTCAGGTGTTAAATGGGTTAACAAGGTGTAGGGATTGGCAACCACTGGATACAAGTCTTCAGTTACCTTGTTAACAGCCCTTAAATCTTGTACTAATCTGTATGACCCATCAGGTTTCTTTACTGGCAGAATAGGAGTATTAAAATCAGATTGACACTCTCTCAGTAGACCTAGTTGCAGAAAGTTCTCAATAATTGGGCTAACCCCTTCTATATCTTCTTTCTTTAGGGGGTATTGTTTAACCCTTACTGGCTGTCCTCCTTTAAGCCTGATTTGCACTGGGAGTGCATTCTTTGCTCTTCCTGGTATATTGGAGGCCCACACTCCTGGAAATACTTGATCCATTATTTTCCTAAAATTTTCCTTTTCACTTGCCACTTCAATTTCTTTGGTTATTAGCATTAAGCTTAACAGTTCTACATATTGTTGATCCTTTACCTCCAAACTAATTTCCCCATTTTTGAATATTATTCTTGCTTCCAGCTGCTCTAGCAAATCTCTGCCCAAAAGTGCAGATGGAGCATTAGGCATGTATAAAAATCGATGGATGCCCCACTGTTTTCCCAATTTATACTTCAATGGTTTACAAAAATAAGCTCTTTCAGATTGGCCAGCTGCCCCCTTTACCATAACATAGTCATTGGTTACAGGTATTAGGGCCTTATTCAACACTGAAAATGTTGCCCCTGTATCTATCAAGAATTTCACTTCTGTTTCTTTGTTCCCCAGTTTAACTATAACCAGAGGGTCCCCTAGGGTAAGGCCCTCCGGTCCCCTTCAGTCCTCTTTTACATGAGCAACTACTTTTTCCCTTTTCTGATCACCTTTTCTATGTTCATTACCCTTTCTTAATTCTGGGCACTGGTTTTTCCAGTGACCAAATTTCTTACAAAATGCACATTGATCTTTTCCTAGTCGGGGTGGTCCTTGTTTTGGTGGACCTTGCCCATGTTTCCCGTTTTCTCCTTCTTTTACTACTGCTGCTAGTTTCTTCATCCCTTGTTTATACCCTTCTTCCCGGTTACTAAAAACTCTCCAGGCCTCATCTAATAAAGTTTCTACATTCCGGCTGTTTGGGCCCCGGATCTTCTGGAGTTTCCGCCTGATATCTCCTGTGGATTGTCCTAAAAATAAATTTATTAATTGCTGCGTTCCTTCATCAGATCCAGGATCCAGGGTGGTGTGTCGGCGCATTGCGTCTCGCAGGTGATCTGGAAATTCAGAAGGTGTTTGAGAGGAGCCCTGTTTGATAGCATATAAGGCTGACCAGTTTATGGTTTTGGGGATTGCTCTTTCTAACCCTTTTACTATTAGTTCTTGGTATCTCTTTAACCGCCCTAACTCCTCATCATCATTAGGATCCCACCCTGGGTCTTGAAGGGGAAATACATCTTTAACATCCTCCTGTGTTGTCCTACAATCATCTTCAGCCAGATCCCCAGCTACTTTCAAAACTAATTGTTTCTCAGTTTCTGTTAAGGCATCAAGTAGCAGTTGCAGATCTGCCCAATCAGGTGAATGCTGCTTAATCATAAACTTCATTTTCTTAGCAACCCCTATAGGATCACTTCAATAGCCCTTAGCAATCCTTTCCCAAATTTCTAAATCAATTGAGGAAAAGGGAACTTTAATCAGTTTTGTTTCCCCATCAGAGGTTATTGCTTGTCTTAGAGGTGCTTGTACGACAACTCTGGTTTGTTTTCGGGTCCTTGATGCTATAGGCCCTCGTGAGGGAATCTTAGGACCTGGTGGGAGGGGTTCAGGTTCATCCCACTCACTGTCACTGCTAGGCAGTGGTGGATCCCGGGGTTTAGGAGTGGGTGGAGAAACCCCTACCTCAATTGCTGTCCTCCCAAAGGAAGATGAAGCTAAAGATGAAGTGGGGGGGGGGGGGGGTTGGAGTCGATGGTTCTGAATTTGCATCCCCCACCACCCTCCTCCTTTCCTGCCTCCGAGGGGCTGGCTTAAGTATGTCTTCTGTCTCTTGTTCCAAAGCCTCTGCTTGGTATACTTTGTCAGGATGGGTGCAGCTCTGATTTATCGAGCAGGTACTACAACACCATTTGGGCTTCCCTTTAGTAGCTTTATTATCCTTTTCAAGGGCTAATACTAAAGGATCAGATGGTGACCTCATTCCACAATCCCTTTGCCACTCGGGATGATTCCTGAGAGTGAAAAACATATCAGCATCAGCTACTTCTTGCCACTTTTGTTCACGCCGAAGGAAAAGCATCAATTGTAATAATGTCTCATAGTCCAGTGTACCGTTTACTGGCCACTTTACACCTTCATCAAGTTTATATAATGGCCACCATTGTGTACAAAGCTTAGCAAGCTCCCTCTTAGTTTCGGTACCACCACAGCCCACCAGTTCCTTCCAGTGTGTTAAGATACACCCTAAAGGGCTTCCTCTGGGAATCTCTTTGCTCTCATTTGCCCCCATGTTTAGAATCCCTTTTGGTCCAAGATGTTACAAAACACAAAGTAGACTACTTCAATTGCGTGTCTCAGCACCAAAAATTTCTCGGCTATTTCTGCTAACTCTGGGCATAAGTTCTGGGCTCTCTGCTTTCTGCACACAATCAAAGCCTTTTCTTAGAGAGACCCAACTCCAAACACCAACCATTTTAGGCTCGCAAAGAAAATAGCCAGGGGTCCCTCACGACTCCAAACACACTCCACCAGAAGTTTCAACAGTCTCGCCGAAAAATCCTACGGATTTCGGCCGGGACACCACACACAAATCCCTCCGTGAGAAGGAGGTGGGGGGGTAACCCTGATCCCACGCTGCCTCTCCACTCTGTGGTTAGGGACTACACCACCAGGACTTTAAAATATTACCACACACTCTAGCAACTGCAAGCCTCACAAACAAGCAAAACCTTTTTCCCTTTAACTAAAACACTCACTCGCCAAAAGAACTTCTTAGGGTTTTACAGGGCGTTTAGAGACGCGGCCCGAGGCTGCAGAACCTGGATTCCCCCGCGGTTACCAGGGAAACAAATCACCCCCTCCCAATTGCTGGGGCTGGCTCAGGTTTCAAACCTCCTTACGCCGCTTGCTCCTTTTAGCTCAAAAAAAATTAAACAATTTAAACTTACACAAATGCTTTTTTTTTTTTTTCTTTACCTAACAAAACGTCAGCAAAATGCTGTTGCCAAAAGCACTCGCTGTTCAAGCTCACACACAGTCTAATTCCCCTCCAGCACACAATCTGGATACAAAACGAACACTTTAAATCCTTCCGCCTGCAAACAGAGGTATCCCTCCGCTGATCAGGCGGGGAATTCAAAAGGCTTTTACAACTTCAAGCTTGCAAAACTCCTAAAAACACTTACACAGGTTACTAACACACTCCAAAATCACACAAATCAAAACGCTTACACAGACTCCCACAGACCACGATACATACGGTGCACCAATAATTCTTCCACAACCTGAACACAAATACACAAAACCACGAGACCACAAAACGCGGATCCGTTCACACCACACACACTCCGTGCACTCGGGGTCGCAATCGGGATTTTCCGCGACCCACAACGGGACCCTTCGCGTCCCAGCACGGGCTCGCCACACGGATTACGGATTGTCAAGGTACCTTTAAACCACAAACTGTAACCGGAGCCACCGCTGCTCCTAATACACAACAACAACACCGGTTATTTCACTGCCGCCGCTGCCCCTTCACGGGACACGGACTACCAAGTCATCTTTAAACTGCAAGATGACATAACAAAAAAACCGGTTACCGCTGTCCCCACTACGGGACACGGACTACCAAGGCACCCTTAAACTGCAAGATGGCACAACAAAGGCAGGTTGCCGCTGTCCCCACTACGGGACACGGACTACCAAACCACTGACACCAGGCTCCGCAGAGCTGTCACAACTTTTACAAACAAACCCAAGAGGTGTATGTTGTGCACGAGACGTCTCTCAGTGTCTTACCAACCGCCTATACCAAGGTACCTATTTTCAAATATAAACATACCTTTTGTCCGTAGTTCCAGCAGGTTCTGGTCTTTCCCCGGGTGGTCAGCAGGACCGCAGGAGCCCTCTTCCCAGAAAATTCCGGGTGGGCGCCCAGAGGGGTCCTGGACCCCGCAGGCCCCACGGCCAGAGAGAGCAGTCTCCTGGCTGGCTCGCCAAAATGACTTATTAAAGAAATATGGGTATTGATCTAGTATCGATACCCAACTGTGATGGACAAAAACTCTCTAACAGTTTAAAGTTCGAAAGTGTATGTTTATTACGGCCGGGCAGCACGCGGGATATTTCCCTAATTCGCACTGCGAAATTCACAGGTAATTACAAAGTCTTTTATTTACAAAAGTGTTGAATATCCAAAATACAAATGCATATTCATACCCCTGTCACCTCCCATTCCTCGCTTCGTATGCTAATTGGCAAAAAAGGCTATTAAGCATGCGTACTTTGTTTCTTAAAATGAGTCGGGGGTCTATTCTGGGGAGGGGTCACCCAAAATGAGGAAGTAAGATGAGTCTTCCTCGTCCTGACCTTTCTGCCTTTTCAATGCATTCGTGACAAATGATTCCTTGGTAGAACTTACAGTTTCCTGTGTTCAATGGGTCCTTTAAGCAGGAAATCTGCAGCTATCTTATGTCCTATTTACCACATTTTGTTTTTCATTACAAGCACAACTACATAAACATAAACCTGACAAGAAATGAGTTACAAGATCCGGGGTAGCTTATCTAAGATCCGGCTTCTGTTAACTGCGAACAAAGCTTACCTATCTACTTCAGCTAATTCAGCAAGTTATTATCTTAACTTTCCTAAAAATCCTTAGTTTCTCAAAATTAATGTCTCAGTTCATTGAACCTGCAAACTCAGGATGACTCAGGACTTTTTAAGAGAAGCTTTAATCTTGCAAACTCAGGATGACTCAGGACTTTTAAGACACCTATGCTATTGCTTAACAAGACTTTTTGAGCTCCAGGAAGGGGAACTGTGGTTGTTTTCGGAAGATAAAAGACGGTCTCCTAACAACAAGATAACACCGACATGATAACAGAAGAAAAGAACTGTATAAAACAGAACTGGAAGACCGTAACCGTGCGGCAGTCAGCGGAATGCAGATTCCACCCTGTCGCCCAGCGCTGTATTTTTGCTTATGCCCCGCTTGCTGTAATTAATAAATTCTAATTGGGACTAAATCTTGAGTCGTGCAATTTATAACAATTTGGTGCCCTGACTCGGATGAGAATGTTCCGGTAGAATAGGAATACTGGGGAGGCGCCCCACCTCAAGGTGGCCCCAGGATCTCTGTAACCTACCTCGCTCTCACTGACGAACCTAAAACTCGGGACATAAGCAAAGGAGACCGGTCGACCCTATAAACTTTGTGCACAAAAGGTCCAGACGAAGACGCAGGACGCGTAAGTATTGCCTGGAATTACACGTGGGAAGCCGTTCGGTCGGGGTCGGGTATCCTGGAGTGTGCTGAGTGTGCTGTGTGAGAGGGAAGCCGGCAGCCGGACATCCCAAGTGAGTGTGGACCCTCAGTAGTGCGGTTCCCATTGCCCACGAGGGCGTGGGCCATGAACAAGGGGAAGCGATTGGTTGCACACGTGTGATAGAAGGCACTCCAGAAGATGGGACAGGGGAAGAGCAAGCCCCCTCCACCCATGAAACTCCCACCTGTGCCTAAAGACAGTCCGTTAGGATTCATGCTAGCTGAATGGAAGCAGTATCCTGGGACTAGAGATAAGGATAAGGCCAAAATGATACACTATTGTATAGAAGTATGGGGTGGGAAAGAAATATCTAGAAATGTTTTTTGGCCTGTATTTGGATCATCGGAAGAGTGGGTTAGGCAGAAACTCAGCTTATGGGTAAACACTAAGACCCCCTTTAGTCAGGAGGAGAGTGACTATGCAAGTATATGGGTTGAGACCCCGGGAGTGTTCTTATTCAATCTAAAAGAAAAACCTGACTCTCGTGAAGATAAGAAAAAAGGGAAACGAGAGGAAGAAGTACCCTTAGTTCCACCACCGTATGTACCACCACAAGCCCCTCCACTCCCTGATAATGAAAATGCGCAGGAACAAGCTGAGACTCCACCTAGAGGTCCGATGACTAGACAAAGGGCGAGACAACAGAATTTATACCCTTTAAGGGAAATGCCCATGGGAGGACCTCAGGCTGGGATAGGGTTTATCTCCGTCCCACTAAGCTCAGGGGACGTACGGGACTTCAAAAAGGAAATGGGGAACTTGTTAGAAGATCCACTAGGAGTATCAGAGAGAGTGGACCAATTCCTAGGTCCCAACATTTATACTTGGGATGAATTACAATCCATATTGGGCATCCTTTTCACATCTGAAGAGAAAAACATGATTAGACGTGCAGGAATGCGCATTTGGGATGCCCAGCATGCACAAGGGCCACAAGCAGACCTTAAATGGCCATTACAAAATCCCAACTGGAATCATCAGAACCCAGAACACCGGGGACACATGCAGGATTTAAGAACAATAATCATCCAGGGCATCCGTGAGGCAGTTCCAAGAGGGCAGAATATTAATAAAGCATTTAATGAAAGGCAAAAGAAGGAGGAAACCCCAACTGAGTGGCTAGAAAGATTAAGAAAGAATTTGCAATTATATTCAGGGATAGACCCTGAAGCCCCAGTGGGGCAAGCCCTGCTCAAAACACAGTTTGTTGCAAAATCATGGGAGGATATTAGGAAGAAATTAGAAAAGTTGGACAATTGGCAGGAGAGGGGATTGGATGAGTTATTGAGGGAAGCTCAGAAGGTATATGTGCGGAGAGAGGAAGAAAGCCACAAAAGACAAGTAAGAATGATGGTCGCTGCAGTACGGGAAAGCAGAAGACAAGAAACACCCCAAAGGGACAGGTTAGACAGGCCTTCTCATCAGAATTGGGATGAAGTGTCGCTGAAGAATAGAGAGACACGAACTTGTTTTTATTGTGGAGGAAAAGGACATCTGAGAAAGAATTGCAGAAAGAGAATGAAGGATGAGAAAATGTTTAAGGAAGACTAGGGAGGTCAGGGGCTCTATTTTCTGGGGACCAGGACACATCAGGAGCCCTTGATAAAAATAAAAATAGGTCCCCAGCGCCAGGAATTCGAGTTCCTGGTAGACACAGGGGCTGAATGATCAACCATTCAAAAACTGCCCCTTGGGTGCACATTTGCCCGAGAAACTGCCCTGGTAGTTGGGGCAAAAGGGGAGCCTTTTGAAGTAAAATCAGTAAAGGATGTAGTAATTGAAACAGAAAAAAAGATTAAATTGGGTAACTTCTTAATAGTGCCAGAAGCAGAATATAATCTATTAGGAAGAGACTTAATAATAGAATTGGGGATTAATTTAGAAATAGTAGATAAGGAGTTAAAGATAAAACTATGCCCCCTTAGAGTGGAGGATGAGCAGAGAATAAACCCTGAAGTATGGTATACACCTGAGAGTGTGGGACAAATGGATATACCACCTTTTATAGTTACCCTTAAAAATCCAGATATCCCTGTTAGGATAAGGCAATATCCCTTATCCTTAGAGGGACGAATGGGACTTAAACCTGAAATTGATAGACTGGTTAGCAAAGGACTACTGGAATCTTGCATGTCACCATTCAACACACCAATACTCCCCGTCAAGAAGCCAGATGGCACTTATAGGCTAGTCCATGACTTAAGGGAAATTAACAAAAGGACTGTAGCTCGCTTCCCAGTAGTAGCTAATCCATATACCTTATTAAGTAACTTGGGGCCTAATAATTGTTGATATAGTGTAATAGACTTAAAAGATGCCTTTTGGGCCTGCCCCCTTGCAGAAAGTAGCCGGGATTATTTTGCTTTTGAATGGGAAGATCCAGAGACCCATAGGAGACAGCAATTGAGGTGGACCGTATTACCTCAAGGATTTACGGAATCCCCTAACTTATTTGGACAAGCACTAGAACAAATCCTCCAAGACTACAAGACCAGGCCAGGAGTAACTTTGGTACAGTATGTAGATGATTTACTACTAGCAGGGGAAAGAGAGGACGACGTTCGAAAAGAGAGCATAAAGCTGCTAAACTTTTTGGGACTTAAAGGCTTAAAGGTATCAAAAGCCAAGTTGCAATTTGTGAAAGAAGAAGTTAAATATTTAGGCCACTACCTTAGTAAGGGTGAAAAAAGAATTGACCCTGAGAGAGTGAAAGGTATATTAGCCTTGCCAACCCCAAAGAACAAGAGGCAAATTAGGCAGCTTTTGGGACTAGTAGGATATTGCAGACAATGGATTGAAAACTATAGTAACAAGGTTAAATTCTTATATCAAAAACTTAGTCAAGAAGGTTTAATGAAACGGACCTGGGAAGATGAGGAAAGTTTAAAAGGAATACAACAGGACTTAACCCAAGCCCCCGTACTCAGTCTACCTGACTTAAAAAGACCCTTTTATTTATTCGTAAACACGGATAATGGAACAGCCTACGGGGTATTGACTCAGGACTGGGCAGGGAAGAAGAAACCTGTGGGGTACCTATCCAAACTGTTAGATCCAGTTAGTAAAGGATGGCCTACTTGCTTACAAGCAGTTGTAGCCTGTGCGCTCCTGACGGAAGAAGCACACAAAATAACATTTAACAGCGAATTAAAGGTGTTATCCCCTCATAATATTAGGGGAATTTTACAACAAAAAGCAGATAAGTGGATTACAGACTCCAGACTTTTAAAATATGAAGGCATCCTTCTAGACTCCCCTAAACTGACCCTAGAAGTGACGGGCTTGCAAAATCCGGCCCAATTTTTATATGGGGAGCCAGATGAAAAGGAATTAGCTCATAACTGCATGACAACTATTGAGGAGCAAACTAAAATAAGACCAGACTTAGAGGAGGAAGAATTAGAAACAGGGGAAAGGCTATTTGTAGATGGATCATCACGGGTTATAGAAGGAAAAAGAGTGTCAGGCTATGCAATTATAGGGGGACCGGAACTAGAGGTTATAGAATCAGGCCCCCTGAATAAAACTTGGTCTGCACAAGCCTGTGAATTGCATGCTGTATTAAGAGCGTTAGAAAGATTAAAAGACAAAGAAGGGACAATTTATACAGACTCAAAATATGCATTTGGGGTAGTGCACACCTTTGGGAAAATATGGGAAGAAAGGGGATTAATGAACTCCCAGGGAAAGGATTTAATACATCAGGAATTAATCAAAAGGGTATTAATAGCATTGAGAAAACCTAAGAAAATTGCGGTGGTACATTTGAGAGGACATCAGAGAGGAATAGATTTTAGAAGTAGAGGAAACAATGCAGCAGATCAGGAGGCCAAGAAAGCCACTCTAATGATAATACGACAAAAAGAAAAAGGGGGGCCTGGGACAGAATCATTAGATGAGGAGAAAGCAGAATACATATTTACTAAAACAGAAGAGCAGAGGTTATCTCAAATGGGAATATGTAAAGACCAGGATGGAAAATGGAAACTCTCTGATGGATGAGAAGTATTGCCAAAAGCAATAGCACTGGAAATTTTGCATAGAATACACGAGAAAACTCACTGGGGAACCCAAGCTATAGTAGATCAGTTTGGAATTAAATATATGTGTATTGGAATTCATAACCTGGCCAAACAAGTAGTAGCGGGATGCACAACGTGTTTGCAAGTAAACAAGGCCAACTTTAGAAAACAACCTCTGGGAGGACGACCATTAGCCCAAAGGCCGTTTGCAAACATACAAGTAGATTTTACAGAATTACCCAAGGTAGGGAGAGTGAAGTATTTATTAGTTATAATAGATCACTTAACTCATTATGTGGAGGCATTTCCCACCATCAGAGCTACCACGCAAGCTGTGGTAAAAGTGCTGCTAGAAAATATAATCCCCAGGTATGGGGCACCTGAAACAATAGACTCCGACAGAGGTCCCCATTTTGTGTCCAAAATCCTTAATGAAACAATGGAGTCCCTGGGAATTAAGTGGGAACACCATACTCCATGGCACCCTCAGAGTTCAGGAAGGGTGGAAAGGATGAATGGGGAAATGAAAAAACAGTTAACTAAATTAATGATTGAAACCAAACTATCATGGACAAAATGCTTACCGCTTGCATTGCTGAATATAAGAAACCAGCCAAGAACAGACATAGGTCTATCTCCTTTCGAAATGTTGTATGGGATGCCTTATCATGTAGAGAAGCCTTTAACCCATCCCAGTGTAAGAGACCAGGACATCAATCAATACATCACTGCCTTAATGGCATATCGAGAAGAAATGTGGAAGAAGGGTCTTATAGTACAACGACCCCCATTAGACATTGCACTGCATCAAATAAAACCAGGGGACTGGGTATTGATCAAAACATGGAAAGACACTACCCTGGCGCCCCGATGGGAAGGACCTTACCTTGTATTACTCACAACAGAAACAGCAATAAGAACAGCTGAGAAGGGATGGACTCACGCTAGCAGAATCAAGGGCCCTGTAAGAGAACCAACTACCGAGTGGAAAGTTGTCAGCTCACCAGGAAGCTTGAAATTAAGACTGAAGAGATAAGTAAAAGACTGAATGAACGGATTTACAAATTGACTATTTACCCAATCCATATTTAGTAATGATGTTAGAATAAGATAAAGCGAACTGTAACTGTTACCCATTTGTATGTTATAACTGTAAAGTGTGCAGAGAAGGGTGGTGGACTCACTGCTATAGGGGAAGACCCCTAAAGGGGTTTGCACCCCTTGTTGGAAATTACAAAGAAATATTACTGATTGGCTACTAAATCTAAAAGTATCTCTTGGAGAATTAACTGTAGAATCCAGTGAATGGTGGGAGATATTTGCCAAAGGAGCAAATCCAGACACGTATTGTCTAAACGTGCCCAGCCCATTCATAGCAGAAATAATTGAAGGGCATTGCCGAAAGGAGCTACAGGAGCTCAGGTGCAACTCTCCACAAGTTAAAAGAGCGAACTGGTATTCTTATGTTGTCCGAAGTCGTAGAGCAGGGCAATCCCTCCTGAAGAATTCCCCTGCTGCCGAGAAGATGGTACCCCTCGTGGCTCGATGCACCCGAGTCGACGAGCGAGGCAGAGGGTGAAAAAGTGGTGGAGGAAAGAGCCTCGCTTATGGGACAACAAGGCGATGTTCGCTGAACTGCCAAAAGAATGGGACTGATAGTGTTACTGAGTTATGGCATTGTCAACACCAAAGGGAGCTTTCAGAAGAGAAAGAATGCAAAATAGCCAGTGAAACCAAGCACCCGAATCTGCACACCATAATATGGATGCTATCATTATTAGTATGTTGTACTACCGCAGAGCACGATAACCCCCATCAACCCTTTAAGTGGTCCTTGATCCGATGGGAAGACCATAAAGTATTGTCCTCCATGATTACCCCAGGGAATCCCTCTTTTCAGTGTGAATTGAAAGATCTTTTTCCAGTTTGGCCACCTGTATTCCTTGGGGCCTTTTATTTTTGTCCTGCCTCAAATCCGGGAAAACCATATTGTAACTATCCTGGGCATTATTATTGTGTGTACTGGGGATGTGAAACAGTATCCTTTGGATTCCCCCCGGAGGAGGAAAAGATCAGTTCATATCCGTAAAATGGTATCCCTATGGATGTAAAGAACCCCAAATATGGCGAGACGGAGGGCTAGGACGGCGGGGGAACTGTAAAGGAATTTGGATAAATGTTACTAAAGGAGAGGATCAAGCGTGGGTAACAGGAAAACTATGGGGGGCACGATTATGGGAACCTGGTACAGACAGAGGGGGACACTTTTTAATCAAAAAGGAACCAGCACCACAAGACTCAGAACTTATTGGGCCAAATTCTGTGCTGCAGAAAGAACAGGAATTAGAACAACAATATAAAGGTCAAAGAGACGAGATAAAGAATAGTAACGTAGCCCCTACTGTTAAAGGAGTTGTAACAGGACTAGAGTATAGTGCATTGTGGAAAATAATGCAAGCTAGTTACCAATTATTAAATATAACACATCCGAATTTGACCCAAGAATGCTGGCTATGTTATAGCGTTAGGCCTCCCTTTTATGAAGGTATAGGTAGTACACAAAAAGTACGACGTATCAATGGAACCAATCCAGCGCAATGCCTTTGGAAACAGAATAAAACCGAAACACAAGGGGTAACCTTATCCCAAGTAACGGGTAAAGGGAGGTGTATAGGAAAAATACCACCAGAAAAAGAATATTTATGTGGAGTAATTATGACACAAAGAGAAGAGGATAAACCTGCAGGATGGCTCCTCCCTGCAGCGAATACAAAGTGGGTATGCAACAATATAGGCGTCACCCCCTGTTTATCATTAAAGGTTTTTAATTATGCTCGAGATTACTGTATCCAAGTAACCATTGTCCCCAGAATAATTTACCACTCAACTGATTATATTTTCCAGCAACATACTACTGCAGAGCATCATCTAGTAAAAAGGGAACCCTTAACGGCCCTGACCATTGCAACCCTGCTGACTCTAGGAGGAGTAGGAGCAGGGACAGGAATAGCCTCCTTGATAAATCAGCAGAAAGAAATGAAGACATTGCGAATGTCAGTAGATGAGGATTTAGGAAGAATCGAGCAAGCCATCGATGGGTTAGTAAAGTCAGTAAGATCTTTATCTGAAGTAGTGTTACAAAATTGCAGGGGTCTAGATCTTTTGTTCTTGCAACAAGGTGGCCTGTGTGTAGCCCTAAAAGAATGTTGCGCATATGCTGACCACACGGGAGTAGTAATAGATACCATGGCAGAATTAAGAAACCGACTAGACCAAAGGAAGCGAGAAAGAGAGGCAAACCAAAACTGGTATGAATCTTGGTTTGATTATTCCCCTTGGCTGACTACCCTGCTATCCACGATTGCGGGACCACTGATTTTATTGATACTTGGATTAACCTTTGGACCATGTATTTTTAATAAATTGATAACAATTGTGAAGGGACGCTTAGAAGTAGCACATTTAATGCTTATTAGAGCAAAATATGAATTGTTACCTAAAGACTCAGAAGATGAGAAATTAGAATGGGCCAGACAGGAATTAAAAAGGTTCAATGAACAAATTTAGGCTGAAAGAAAAAGGGGGGATTGTAACAGGTTAATGCTTTGTTCATTGAACCTGCAAACACAGTGTCTTGGTTTGGGACAAATTTGGGAGAAAACCCCTGTATAGGATCCTTCTAAGGAAGCAAACCTAAGTGGCCCCTCCCTCTAACCGGTCCGGAAAAAAAAACTCTCTTTGGAGAAAAGTGGAAAAAACTATTTTACTAAACAAATGAAGTGCATACAAGTATAAAGAATGAATAATATGAAACAATAAAACCTCTCCTTCTGAAGTGAGATGGCAAATTGAGAAAGTCCTTGCCGTGGGTGGAGCTCGGCTCTCTCTCTCAGTTTCTCTTCAGTCCCAGTCTCTCTGGCGCTGCTGGAAAATGCCGAGGTCTAGGCCCCGGTGGGCTGCAGGTGCAGCCCTCAGTGCTCCCCTGGGTTTTCAGTTTAGAGCAGGTTTAAACAGTTTCAAGAAAAAGGAAAAAAAAAAAAACAGTCCAGGGAATTTCTCTGCCCTAGCTAGCTGAATCTAACTAAAAGCAAAAGAAATCTCTGTCCTGCAGTCTCTCCAAGCCTCCGCCGAACACCCCGTCCGCAGAAGAATGTGGAGGAGTCAGGCAGTTTTCTCAAAACAAACTCCGCGCTTCTCCTTGCTCTTAGAACTAGTCTTAAAGGCGCAGGACTCAATATACAGCACAAACAGAACAGACGATTGGGGATATAAGCATCATAAAGTTACCCTAGGACATTCCACCCCTTATCCCCATATCGTCAATTTACTAAAACTAATATATACTCTAGCTCTACACACACATACATCTATATAAAAAACAATATGCAATATACAGCTATATACAGTGGCAGTACTATTCAGCACACAGTGATAATTACACACAGTTCTCACCTAACAATCAAATTTTTCTGGGGTACACATCGTGTGGTTCCATCTTTTTGCATTACTCACCATGTGCAGCCTGGTCTCTGAGCAAAGACAATCCCACGGATGGGATCCTCTGTACTTGAAGCAGAATTGATTCAAACTGTCTTCCCCAACAAACCTCTTACATGTACTACTGGGACCTTCTCTCCATCTACTGTATGTAGGGACTTAGATTGGGCAGGGCCTGCTCTGTTGGTGGAACCTCGGGTGTTAACTAACCAGGTGGCCTTTGCTAGATGCTGCTCCCAGTTTTTGAATGATCCCCCACCCAGTGCTTTTAGGGTCGTTTTTAGCAGTCTATTGTATCTTTCTACTTTCCCTGAAGCTGGTGCATGATAGGGGATATGGTACACCTACTCAATGCTATGTTCCCTAGCCTAGTTGTTGATGAGGTTGTTCTTGAAATGGGTTCTATTGTCTGACTCAATCCTCTCAGGGGTACTATGCCTCTAAAGAACTTGTTTTTCAAGGCCTAGAATGGTGTTACGGGCAGTAGCATGGGGCACAGGGTAGGTCTCTAGCTATCCTGTGGTGGCCTCTACTATTGTGAGCACATAGCGCTTGCCTTGGCGGGTTTGGGGAAGGGTGATGTAGTCAACCTGCCAGGCTTCTCCATACTTATACTTGGACCATCGACCGCCATGCCATAGGGGCTTCACCCGCTTGGCCTGCTTGATGGCAGCACACGTCTCACAGTCATGGATAACCTGAGAAATACTGTCTATGGTTAGATCTACCCCTCGGTCTCATGCCCACTTATAGGTGGCATCTCTGCCCTGATGGCCTGAGGCATCATGGGCCCATCGAGCTAGAAACAACTCTCCCTTGTGTTGCCAATTTAAGTCTATCTTTGACACCTCTATCTTTGCAGCCTGATTTACCTGCTTGTTGTTTTGGTGCTCCTCATTAGCCTGACTCTTGGGGACATGGGCATCTACATGACGGACTTTTACAGGTAGCTTTTCTACATGAGTGGCAATGTCCTTCCACTCATCTGCAGCCTAGATAGGTTTTCTCTTACGCTGTCAGTTGGCTTTTTTTCACTTCTCTAGCCATCCCCACAGAGCATTGGCTACTATCTACGAATTAGTGTAGAGGTAGAGCTTTGGCCACTTCTCTCTTTTAGCAATGTCTAGGGCTAGTTGAACAGCTTTGAGCTCAGTGAGTTGGCTTGACTCACCTTCTCCTTTAGTGGCTTGTGCAACTTGTCGTTTGGGGCTCTATACAGCTGCTTTTTACTTCTGGTTCATTCTTACGATGCGGCAGGAACTGTCAGTGAAAAGAGCATAGTGTGTTTCTTTTGCTGGCAGTTGGTTGTATGGTGGAGCTTCTTTAGCACGTGTTACTTGTTCCTGCTCTTCTTCATCTATGAGACTAAAGTTTTTACTTTCTGGCTAGTTTGTAATTATTTCTAAAATCTTAGGGCGATTTGGGTTTTTAATGCGGGCACGCTGAGTGATGAGGGCAATTTATTTGCTCTATGTGGCATTGGTGGCATGGTGGGTAGAGGGAACTTTTGCTTTGAACATCTATCTCAGCACTGGTAGTTGAGGTGCCAGAAGGAGTTGTGCTTCTGTGCTAATTACCTCTGAGGCAGCTTGAACTTTTTCATAGGCAGCTAAGATTTTTTTCTCTGTTGGAGTGTCGTTGGTTTCAGACCCTCGGTAGCTTTGACTTTAGAATCCCAGTGGTCGGCTCTGAGTTTCTTTAGGCACCTTCTGCTAAAGGCTCCAGGACAGGCTATTGTTCTCAGCTGCTGAGTAGAGCACGTTTTTTACCTCTGGTCCTGTCTTGACTGGGCTAAGGGCCACAGCATGAGCGATCTCCTGCTTGATCTGGGCAAAGGCTTGTTGCTGTTCAGGGCCTCAGTAGAAATTATTCTTTTTGCGGGTGACCAGGTAGAGAGGGCTCACAATCTGGCTGTACTCAGGAATGTGCATCTTCTAGAAACTTATGGCGCCCAGGAAAGCTTGTGTCTCCTGTTTGTTGGTTGGTGGACACATTGCTGTGATCTTGTTGATGACTTCAGTGGGAATCTGACGCTTTCTATCGTGCTACTTTACTCTTAGAAACTGGATCTCTTGAGCAGGTTTTTTAACTTTATTCTTTTTGATAGCAAAGCCAGCCTTTAGGAGAATCTGGATGATCTTTTTTTTTAAACACTTCTATTGCTGTGTTTCTCTACACAATGATGTTATTGATGTACTGTAGATGTTCTGGAGCCTCACTTTTTTCTAGTGCAGCTTGGATTAGTTTATGGCAGATGGTGGGGCTGTGTTTTTACTCCTGGGGTAATTGGTTCCAGGTGTACTGCACGCCCCTCTAGGTGAAAGCAAACTGAGGCCTGCATTCTGCAGCTAGAGGAATGGAGAAAAATGCGTTAGCAATGTCAATTGTGGCGTACTATTTTGCTGCTTTGGACTCCAGCTCGTACTGGAGTTCCAGCATGTCTGGCACAGCAGCACTCAATGGTGGAGTCACTTTGTTTAAGGCACGGTAGTCTACAGTCAATCTTTATTTTTTATCAGACTTGCGCACAGGCTAGATGGGGCTGTTGAAGGGTGAGTGGGTTTTGCTGACCACGCCTTGGGTCTCTAGCTTACGGATTATCTTGTGGATGGGGATCACAGCATCTCGAGTTGTTCTGTACTGTCGGCGATGCACTATTGAAGTGGCAATTGGCACTTGTTGCTCTTCCACCTTCAGAAGACCTACAGCAGATGGGTTCTCTGATAGTCCAGGCAAGGTATTCAACTGCTTAACATCCCCTGTCTCTACAGCTGCTATCCCGAATGCCCACCTAAATCCCTTTGGGTCTTTGAAATACCCATTTCAGAGGAAGTCTATGCTCAAAATGCATGTAGCTTCTGGGCCAGTCACAATAGGGTGTCTCTTCTACTCACTTCTAGTTAGGCTCACATCAGCTACTACTAAAGTAAAATCTTGTGAACTCTCTGTCACTCTAGCAAGGGAAACAGATTCTTTCCTCACATGTCTTGATGGGAGTATTGTGCACTGTGCACTAGTGTCAACTAAGGCCTCATATTTTTGTGGTTCTGATGTGCCAGGCCAACGAATTTACACAGTTTAAAAAACACGGTTTTCTCTAGCCTCTACCTGGCTAGAGGCAGGGCTCTTTTAAGCCTGATTATCTTTATTTTTTTGGGTAACTGGAGCTGCTTCCTTCTTGCTGGAACTTCTTCTCACAGTTTTGCTATCTAACAATTCATGCAGCTGTTGTGTCATAGCATCAGTAGATTTTCTATCTTATCTTTTTATGTTTTCTCTACAATTACGCAGGAAGGACCACAGCTTAGCCTGTGGGATGCCTTTTCCCTCTCTATGTAGGGAACGTTTGCGTGTGGTGCTAGAGCCTCTAACTTGTACTGCAGAGATTTGGAGAATGTTTTCTTTGAGTTTTTTGTGATTTTCTTCTATCTTGGCTGCTAATCTTCGCACTTGTGTTTCTAGAGCTGCAATTTTTGCATGTGTTGGACTATGTACGGCATCTGCATATGTTTGGAGCTTCTTTGCTATATTAAGCACGGTCTCTTTTGTCTCATTCTGCTTCATTATTGCTAAAGCAGAGGAGTATTCTTGTGGCTTAAGTCGTACAAGTTTTTGCTACATCACAGGTGTACATGGTACTAAATTGGGGTTCTTAGTGTTTATGTCATCTGAGAAGACAATCTCTGCTACTGCCATTTCTCTCAAGCGCTGAATCTCTTGTTCAATGGTTTTCTACTGGGTTTGCTGCATATAGAGATCGTCGGCACACAGATATTTTTGTGCCACACTTCTTAGGACTCGTTTTCAGAGACTGCAAGGACTAGCTTCCCTCATTATTTTTTGGTCAATAACTGGATCATGTGATAGGGATCTTAGATGTCTTGCTTTAGTCTTATTTAGCATTGTAGCCTCGCTTGCAGCATTTTAAAGACGGACTAACCAACTAATTATAGATTCATCAGGTCGTTGAGTATAATCCTTCCTTAGGCTACGAAGGTCCTTTAGGGAAAAGGACTTAATAGTATCTCTTGCTTTTGCAGCAGTTGGTCGGGCTCCTGATCTTGTAGCAGTTGGTTGGGCTCCTGATCTGGTAGCAGTTGGTTGGACTCTCGACCTTGTGCCAGTTGGTTGGGCTTCTAATTTTGTATCAGTTGGTTTAGCTTCTGATTGTGTATCATTAGTTGCTTCACCTTCTGATTGTGTGTCAGGTGGTTTGATTCCTGACTGGGTGTCAGGAGGCATTGAGGATTCTTCACTTGAATCATCGTCTACTGGTCGATCGGTTTTGTCTGTGTGCTTCTTTCCCTTCTTTACTGCAGCAACTGCTGGTGTCTTAGCCTCACTGTTTGGTTTAGCTGCAGCCTGAATAGCTGTGGGATTGGCTGCAGCCTGAGTGACTGATTTATCTCTTTGCTCCCTTGCTTTTATTTGCTGCCTTACAGTGTTTAGCAGTGTGTGACTTATTCTAGAAAAGCTATAAATTATATAGAGGAAAGTCACTAGGTGAAATACTAGGAAGGTGGTGTTTTTAACGTTCAGGAGACCCTGAACATTCTCTAAAAGTGATGTAACTGACTCAAAAGAGAAGAAGGAAAGAAGAGGCTGAAGAGCCTCATCCCTTACTCCTCCTCTAACAAACTGGGTGCAGTTGTTGATAAATTCCTAAAACATGCTTCTGGAACTAGGACGCAGGGTAGGACGAAAAAACTATAAACTGAACATACCCAAAACAAACTCCAGTATCTTTATAAGCTTCTTGTAAACTATAATTACTGATCTCAGCAAAATAATTATTCTAATTTGTGCATTCTTAGTGTAAAAGCTGTATGTTAGGGATAATATTGGAGCTATTTTTGGGTAAGAAAACAAACTTAGGGACCAGAAAGGTATTAAGACTTTAAAAAAACCTAGGGGACAGAAATGCAGAAAAGACTCTATTCTAAGAGACATTAGGAATTCAAGAAGCAACATGGCTACAGACTGTTTAATCTCTACTTAAAGGACAACTAAAAAACGCAGTTAATAATAATCAATACAAGTTTTTTCTACTCTCTCGAGCCCCGCAGTGGGCGCCAGTTAAAAGTATGTCTTGGTTTGGGACAAATTTGGGAGAAAACCCCTGTATAGGATCCTTCTAAGGAAGCAAACCTAAGTGGCCCCTCCCTCTAACCGGAAAAAAAAAAACTCTCTTTGGAGAAAAGTGGAAAAAACTATTTTACTAAACAAATGAAGTGCATACAAGTATAAAGAATGAATAATATGAAACAATAAAACCTCTCCTTCTGAAGTGAGATGGCAAATTGAGAAAGTCCTTGCCGTGGGTGGAGCTCGGCTCTCTCTCTCAGTTTCTCTTCAGTCCCAGTCCCTCCGGCGCTGCTGGAAAATGCCGAGGTCCAGGCCCCGGTGGGCCGCAGGTGCAGCCCCCAGTGCTCCCCTGGGTTTTCAGTCCAGAGCAGGTTTAAACAGTTTCAAGAAAAAGGAAAAAAAAAAAACCAGTCCAGGTAATTTCTCTGCCCTAGCTAGCTGAATCTAACTAAAAGCAAAAGAAATCTCTGTCCTGCAGTTTCTCCAAGCCTCCGCCGAACACCCCGTCCACAGGAGAATGTGGAGGAGTCAGGCAGTTTTCTCAAAACAAACTCCGCGCTTCTCCTTGCTCTTAGAACTAGTCTTAAAGGCACAGGACTCAATATACAGCACAAACAGAACAGACGATTGGGGATACAAGCATCATAAAGTTACCCTAGGACACACAGGATGACTCAGGACTTTTTAACAGAAGCTTTAAACTTGCAAACTCAGGATGACGCAGGACTTTTTAAGAGAAGCTTTAAACTTGCAACACCTGCTCTGCTGGAACCAAATGGGATACATCTCTCTGTTAAGGGCAAAAGATTCTTAGCTCATGAACTGGCAGAACTTGTTGAGAGGGCTTTAAACTAGGTTTGAAGGGGGAAGGGGATGCAGCTGGGCTGTCTGGAAGCAGGCCCAAGGGTTGCAAGGATGAGTTAGGGGCAAAGTCAGTAGCCCAGCTGAGGTGCATGTATACCAATGCACGCAGCATGGGTAACAAAAAAGAAGAGTTGGAGGCCATGGTGCAACAGCAAAGCTATGATGTAGTTGCCATCATGGAAACATGGTGGGATGACTCACATGCATCTCAATGCCCTTTAAAGAAGCAATTTCTGTACTTTTGGGACAATGGGGGTGGGAGGTCTCAAAGGTCCAAAGGGAATTTTAAAATAAAATAGAAAATGTAAATGTTAAACTAAATAATCCTGCTTTAACCAGTTCTGCCTTTCAGCAAAAGTCACCAGATATGATAGTAAAGGATCCAGCGAGCAGAGAAACAAAAAGTCCTCATGATCAGGTCACCTGGGGTCGTGGGTACACCTATGTGTCCACTCCCCCAGGTCTCAAGTGGGTGCCAGCTGAGTGGGTGAAACCTTTCATCCCTAAAACCGCAAAGCCACCTGCAGAGGGCCCAACATTTGGCCAGTGCTGCCTGGAGGAGGAGAAAGCGCCGAACCTTCTCCTTCTAATTATCATTATTCCTTAACAGTGTTTTGCTAAAAAGTTTGCACTAAAAGTCTTTTCTTCTGCAACTTTAAAGGTACTCGAGGTCCGAACTCTGAGCATCTCCCATGAACCGAGCCTTCCTCCTTCTTAATTTAATAAGAAAAGGGGAAATGTTGTAATGCATTAATTTGGTTTATATTTCATCGGATTTGTAATGTTTTTTCTCTGTATCACATGATCTGTCCTTGCCCAGCAGTGCCCATCCCCCACACTGAAATGTAACCTAACTCTGTTCCCCTCCCACTTCTCCCTGATTGGGTAGTGTCTTGTCCCTGCCTTTGGGCCCTGCCCCCTGGGGAAAAAGCCCCACCATGGGAGGGGCTGACTCTCTCTGGCACCGGCGAGCCATCGGGAAGGGCTCCAGCCAAGCAGGGCAGGACTCGAGAATAAAAGCTGTAATATCCCACCCAGTGAAAGAGAGCAGATTCTTTTACTTTTGCCGTCGGCGGTCGTCTAGTCTCGTGGAGAAATACAGCAGAGGGGGGTTTACATTCTCCATTACAAGGGAGGCTCTAGCTTGCCCTGGCAGACAACTGTCTTTGAAAACCAAGACACTTTTCCAAATCTACTGACATGTTTATCAGGATAACGTGAATGAATGCATTGCATTTGCCAATATGGCACACAGTGGCAGCTGAAGATAGAAAATTATTTGAAAAGAAATTACAAATTATTTGGCTGCACACAAGGGGCTTTATTTGTCCTGCCTGCACAGTGGATTGCACTTCTGAGCAAGATGAGACCAAGCAGCAAAGCTGACTACTGACTGTGGCTCTGGGAAAAGAGTGCTAGGGGAATTCTGGGGAGAAACAGGTTACTCAAGCACTGCAGCACCCAATGGACCCCTCCTGCTGTCTCCAGTGCCCTGGTCCTCTGCAGAAGCTGAGAGGTCTCTGCCCTTAATGGGTTTTTCTATTTTAAAAGCCTGAAAAATATTTTCAACCCATTTGTTTTAATTCTTCTGTGGAGTTTTCACTCTACACTGCCTGGTTGGAACAGAGAACATGCAACAAAAAGGACAGGAGCTAATGATGAAAAATGCCCTTTGCTTTCAGCTTTTTGTGTTTGCTGGAAAATAACAGATTTTCTTGACAAATATGAAGAGGATATTTGTGACTGAGCTTGCTCTAATGAACATGAGCTGTGCCTCTAAGGCCTGTTGCACTTTCAGATGATTTCACCACTTTACAACTCTTATGGTAACATTTAACACACACTTGTTAAACCACTTAGTGCTAAGGCAGCAGAAAGTCCAGCAAAGGGCAGCACTGGGAACAATCAATTTCAAGGTGGAGTCCATCTTGCAAAAAAAACCTCAAGGGAACAACACAAAGGCTGCGGTGTTGTAACTTTTTAGGGCAGGGAGTAGAATTCATTGACAGTGGTAATGTGATTTAAGCAAATTGAGCAAAATAACACACGGAACTGTCTTTTAGTGCTCTTGTATTGTGTGGGGTTTACTTTGTCAGTTGTTTTAATAAGCAACCAGCAATTTTTGGGAATGCTGAGTTAAAAAAAAAAAAAAGGAGGGGGAAGGGAAGGGGGAGAAAAGACTTGTCAGGCATTTCTGTAGCTTAGTAAAGATGATTAATCTGACTCAGCAAGACTGAACCAAAGAGCTTTCATTGACCAGTTGATATTCAGAAACATCTTTGTTTAAATATGGTTTAAAATGACACAAAAATTAGATCTATTCTTGAAGCCCTGACATATGCAAAGTTCTTGTTGTCTGTACATCTGGGCTTATGGTCAGGTCTATTTTAATGTCTTAAAAAAATACAAATGCTAGAAGAAAATCAGAGTCAACACAACATTTGCAGGGCTTAAAGGAATGTAGAGCAAAAACCAGTCTGAAATTAAAGTCTCTGGCCCAAAATATGTTCTGCATGTGCCCTTTTACCTGCTCATCTGTGTAATTGCATAGTCTTTGGCAGATCTGCTGCTGGCAGGATGAAGGATGGACTCCCCTCAGGTGTCACTTCACCTGCCATGAGACACAGGAGCTGAATGCACTCCTCATCCATCAGGTACCAAGTGACCCTGAGGAGCAGCAGGCACAGGGACAGGTGGTTGTGGTGCTGTAAATGTGATGTGTCACTCACCTTATACCTTAAGTGGTGCCCTCCAATCCTTCCCCTGATCCAGGGGAGCCCCTCACTGCAGTGTGGCAGTGCAGCAGCTTGGCCCAAGTGCAGTCACCACTCAGCAGTGCGTGTTTGGGCCTGGATTGTGGAAAAGGCAATGCTTACATGGCTGTGGGCAGAAACATCAGTCATTTTTGGGCTTCTCAAGATGTTCACCCAAATTTGTGCAGGATGAAATTCATTGCTGCTGCAAAATGATGCAGCACCTCTGAGCAGTGCCTCTCTCAGCCCATCTGACCCTGACAAACAGGTCACATTAACTCCTATAATTTTTTGACTGTTATGGACAATCAGTAGCCAATTTAGTATAAAATAATTTTATTTTGCCATTTTAAAAATAATAACAATCTGAAATAGCCACAATAAAAGAGACAACCTTGATCCCGGGTTATCGAAGTTGGGTGAACATAGAGACGGTCACGAATGAACCAGTCTCCCCCTGTTCACGATTGCCTAGATCCAGTGGGCAGGTTTTATACAGTTTTTCTCCCCCGAGGCAGTTTTATTGTTAGTTTGTATCTGCAACACATATTCATGTGTTTTCTTTCTCTGGTCGCTTGGTTCTGAATGCTCCTTCCCGGCAGAATCGGGTGCCTGAATGGAGTTCTGAGAAGTCGGCATTGGGATGCTGATAGCGACATTTCTGGGTCTTCCTCTTCTAGATTGGTATAATGTGTTAATCACCGGAGGAGGCAGGTGGCTCTTCCTTGATGGATGGGACATCTCCTGTTTGGCCATTCCTTTTGGTTGCTAATCTGGGCTTCGCCCTGCTATTGTCTAGAGTTTCTATGATTGCAAATCAGTCTTGGCAAGCAGGAGAGTTTCCACAGTTTGGTGGAAACCCTCTGCTTGTAATACAGTTTATAGTTTATAACATATAGAACATGAATTTATCTCAAAATGTCCATCACAACTGTTCTTTGAAAACCTTTTAAATATTTTCTTTCACTGTGTCCAGAGTTACAGCTTACAGTTCCCAGTAGCTCTTGGGAAGGAGAGGACAGGTGGATGCAGACAATAGCAGGTCTTGGAAGAGAGACCTGTTATGATGGTACCTGCAGAGACTGATAGGATGTGGAAAGGAGCCCATAAATTGTTGAATGATTTTGGGACTTGATTTAATGCATAAAAAAGAAACTGAAAAAAGACTAAATATCCTCTATGTGATATATGTCCTAAAGTTAATTCGTGTTACCTCATTTGTAATATATGTACTAAAGTTAATTCATGTTATCCCATTCAAATAAGATATATAGACTGTAGAAATATATGTTTAGTATAAGTTTTGTATGGTTTGCTCTGTTATAAGTTTAAGTTTTACTTACTGGATAAAACGAGAGACTGCATAAAAAGGAGACTCCCCCAGCCTGGGGAAACACCCGGGAGACACAAAGAAAATGTGATTGGATTTACCAGAAAGGGGGGGACAAGAAACCGCTGCTACCAGGAATCCCTGAAAGGATACAAAGAACGACGGAAACCAGAGATAGAAGTCCAGAGACCAAGATGGTTGCTTCAGATAGATATCTCTATGAGTCTCTGTTGAAATTTACATCTCCACGACACACCCGGGCCCGAACATCAGCAGTATTGTCTTCCTCTACTGGTCTATTCAAACTCCCGATACCAGAACTTGCATATGCCCCGGGGGGAAGACCGTCACACTCCCGGACCTCTCTCCGCGATCCAGTGTATAAAAAGAGACTGCTACAAACCAAAAATGTGAACTTGGGGGGATAACAGGCTGACAGAGTTTGTTATCCGTGTTCACCCAGCGCCGAAATCCCGGGCTCGATGCTGTCCTTTTAATTGTGGCTAACCGAGACTGTCATTTTGTCTCTCAATAAAATTCTAAATTTTTGATAACCGAATTTGGTCGATTTTATTTATAACAATTCTGGTGACCCCGACGTGATTGGGGTGATATCGGGACCCCCGTGAGACCCCTGTCTCTGACCAGGAGGCGCCCTGCTGAATTCAGCGGCCTGGCTGAGCTGGGGTGGCCGGGTGGAAACGATCAACCACACGACGGACTAAAGCCACAAAAGCCACAATTAAAAGGGAGATAGGCGAGGTCAGACCTCTCGGGGAACTCGGGGAGGTTTTTCTTGGGAAGCAGAACCTCCGGAGCCGCGGCGGAAAAACAACTCGTAAAAATCTACGTGCACGAAGAACCCACGCAGGAAAAGGATCGTAAGTATTGCGTGGTTGAGTGGGGGTGACCGAGCGTGTGAAGTGAGACGTGATTCTATCACGAAGCGAGTGGGGACCCCAAAGCCGCAGTTCCACTTCCCCGCGAGGGGTGTGGTCGGTTGCGGGGGAAGCGAAAGTTTCGGGATAAGCGCACCTCACATGTAAAACCTAGAAAACTCGGGGAGTTTTTCGGGAAAGGGAATCGGTCACAGGAAGGTTGAAAGGGAAGGATACGTCCTCAAGGAGTTCCGAGGACTGGTAAACCTTTCAACCTTGGACCAGGAGTGGTCCAGGGGAGGAAGTGAGGAGAAACAGGGAGCTCACAAGCGCCAGGTAAAACCTTAAGAAGGAGCGATCACCTGAAAGGGGCTAGTACCTGGTAAACCCACACCATGGGGCAAACAAAAAGTAAAAATGGTAAAAAGACTTCAAGGAAAGCAAAACGGAGGACAGGTAAAGGAATCCTCGAAATCCCGATCGAGAGCCCATTAGGGTGGATGTTGGAACATTGGGAAGAATGTCCTGTGAGAGGAAGGAAATCCAAGCAGCTAATGGTGCATTATTGTGTGGAAGTTTGGGGAGGGGTGGAAATACGGGACCATGTAACTTGGCCCATTTTTGGAACATTTGAAGAATGGATGTGTAAAGCGCTACTGCTTTACGTCAAGGGAAAGGGGAAGATGGAAGAACTAGAATATGCGGGGATTTGGGGAAGGGTCGATGTTAGGTTGTTGCCCATGAAGTTAAAGGACCCTACCCGTCTCAGGGGATAAATGGGAACCTTTGGATAACCTTCCCCCACCTTATGTCGTACCTTCACCCCCTCCTCTTCCAAGTCAGAATAACCCACAGAAACCTGGGAGAGTAGATCCTCCCTTGGGACAAGGGATGTCTGGACTCCCGGCTCTCCCATCTGCCCCTCCACCTGAACTTCAACCAGGGGCCCCTTTCCCACTGGCTGGGCTCCCACCCCCGCTTGAGCCCCTACCGGCTCCTCGACCCTCGGGAGGGAGAACACAGGATCCACACACCCCCACACCGCTGCTGGATGACCAATTTCAGGATTTGGACTTGGCAGCTTTCTTTAGCCCTAACCCACAGACGGTTCCAGTAGAGGCTAGACATACTCCTCCCGCTAGGAGGACTAGGAGACAGCTAAAGAAAATGAATGAGGGGGAGGGCGAAGGGGAAAATGAAAGGACTAATCTTCTCCCTCTAAGAGAGATCCCCACAGCCCCAGGAATTATTGGGTACGTAAATGTCCCGATTAATACCAGTGACGTAAGGGCATTTAAAAAGGAGATGGGGAAACTCATGGATGATCCTTTGGGAGTCTCCGAACGGCTGGATGAATTTCTGGGAACTAGCATATATTCATATGAGGATCTCACGGCCATTTTAAGATCTTTGTTCAACACGGAGGAAAGAGAGATGATTAGGCAGGCAGGGATACGTGAATGGGAGCGACGAAACCCCCAGAGCACCCCTGGAGATTAGAAATGGCCAAGCCAAGATCCCTGGTGGAATGCTCAGACTGAGGAAGGGAGGAGGAATATGATTGACATGAGAAATATCATGATACAGGGAATCAGACAGGCGGTGCCTAGGGGACAGAATTTAAGTAAGGTTTTTGGGGAATGCCAAGGGAAAGAGGAGACCCCCACGGAATGGTTGGAGAGATTGAGAAAGAGCCTCCAGATATATTCAGGAACGGACCCCGATTCTCCTGTGGGAGAGGTGTTGTTAAAAACACAATTCGTGGCAAAGTCATGGGAGGACATACGTAAGAAACTGGAGAAGATTGAAGGATGGCAGGAAAAGGGATTGCAGGAGTTGTTAAGGGAAGCCCAGAAAGTTTATATGAGGAGGGATGAGGAAAAGCAGAAGATACAGGCTAGGGTTTTGGTAGCTGCCGTGAGGGAAGCTCAGAAACAGGAACGTCCTGCAGCTTCGGAAAACCCCTTAAGGAAAGCACCACCGAAGGGGCCAGTACGCTCACAGAAGGGAAACTCAGGGAACAGGATAGAGGGATTAGAATGTTTCTATTGTAAGAAAAAGGGACATATGAAAAGGGACTGCCCAAAGAGAAAGAGGGATGAGAAAACGTTCCATGAAGACTAGAGGCGTCAGGGGCTTTATATTTTAGGGTCCATAACATCAGGGGAGCCCTTGATAACATTAAAAATAGGACCCAAGGGGACAAAGATGGATTTCCTAGTGGATTCTGGGGCGGAGAGAAGTACATTTAAGCAATTACCCCCAGGGTGTAAGGTAAGCAAGGAATCTATGATAGTTATAGGAGCTAAAGGGGAACCATTCAAAGTGCCCATAGTAAAGAATGTAGAAATAGAGTCAGATAATAAAATTTGTTTGGGGGACATGTTACTAGTCGAGGAAGCAGATTACAACTTACTTGGCAGGGATCTGATAATTGCACTGGGTATTAACCTCATCGTAAGGAATTCACAGATAATGGTTAGCATATATAAACTAACCTGCGAAGATGAGGATAAAATTAATCCCAAGGTGTGGCATACAGGGAAAGAAGCTGGGAGATTGGACATGGAACACATTTCAATTGAAATAGAAAGGCCTGAGGACCCCATAAGGGTCAGGCAGTACCCCATCCCTCTGGAAGGGAGGCGAGGATTAAAACCTATAATTGAGGATTTGTTACATAAAGGTGTTTTGGAGCCATGCATGTCCAGGCATAATACCCCAATATTGGCTATCAAGAAAACAGATGGAAATTATAGACTGGTACAGGATTTGAGAGCCATAAATGAGAGAACAAGAACACGGTTCCCGGTGGTTGCTAACCCTTACACCCTTCTAAATAGAGTGTCCCCAAAAGATGTATGGTATAGTGTCATAGATCTAAAGGATGCCTTTTGGACCTGTCCTTTAGCCACGGACTGCAGGGATTTCTTTGCATTTCAATGGGAAGACCCTGACACAAATAGGAAGCAGCAATTAAGATGGGCCTTCCTTCCCCAAGGGTTCGTGGACTCACCCAACTTATTCGGTCAAGCCTTGGAACAATTGTTAAGTCAATTTACCCCCAGAAAAGGGACAAAGGTCTTGCAGTATGTTGATGACCTATTGGTGGCAGGGGAGACAAAGGAAGATGTAAGAAAATGTACTATAGATTTACTTAATTTCTTGGGAGAAAAGGGTTTGAAAGTGTCTAAGCAAAAATTACAGTTTACAGAATCAGAAGTGAAATATTTAGGGCATTGGCTGGTAGAGGGGAAAAAGAGATTAGACCCTGAGAGGGTAGCCGGGATTTTAGAATTGCCTCCCCCTTGGAATAAAAGACAGGTGCGCCAACTGTTGGGTTTGTTGGGTTATTGCAGGCAGTGGATCGAAGGTTATAGTGAGAAGGCAAAATTTTTGTATGAGAAACTAACAACAGAAAAGGTAAAATGGACTGAACAGGACCACATAGAATTGGAAAGATTAAAGGGAATTTTGGCAACCGCCCCAGTTTTAAGCCTCCCGGACATAGATAAAACATTTCACTTATTTGTGGATGTGAGTAACCACACTGCATATGGGGTACTGACACAGGAATGGGCTGGAGACAGAAAAACCCGTAGGCTATCTTTCCAAATTGTTGGATCCTGTAAGCAGGGGGTGGCCTACATGTCTGCAGGCAATAGTGGCTGTGGCTTTGTTAGTGGAAGAAGCCAAAAAGATTACATTTGGGGCTCCTGTTACGGTTTATACCCCACATAATGTAAGGAATATACTACAACAGAAAGCAGAAAAATGGCTCACCGATGCTAGGCTATTGAAATATGAAGCCATTCTTCTTCATGCTCCAGAATTAGAGTTAAAAACAACACAGGCTAGAAACCCTGCGGGATTTCTATTTGGAGAAGCACACACTAAACCTTGGCACAATTGTGCAGAATTGATAGAATTACAGACCAAAATTAGGGAAGACCTAGAAGATGAAGAACTCGAGGAAGGGGAAAAATGGTTTGTAGATGGATCAGCCAGAGTGATGGAAGGGAAAAGAAAGTCAGGGTATGCCATAGTAGATGGGAAAACTGGGGAAGTGGTCAAATCAGGTCCCTTGAGTGCTTCTTGGTCAGCTCAGGCTTGTGAGCTATATGCTGTGCTCCAAGCTCTAAAAGAACTAAAAGGAAAAATGGGAACTGTCTTCACTGATTCTAAATATGCTTTTGGGGTGGTGCATACTTTTGGAAAAATATGGGAAGAAAGGGGACTCATTAATACCCGAGGGAAAAGTTTAATACATGAGGATTTGATAAAACAAATCCTACAGGCAATCAGAGAACCCAAGGCTATTGCTGTAGTATATGTAAAAAGTCATCAAGCTGGGTTGCAGTTCAGGATAAGGGGTAATAATTTAGCTGACCAGGAAGCCAGGAAAGCAGCCCTCCTCACTCTGAACATCCCCGAGAACAGGGCAGAAAACCTAAGAGAATTTTCACCACAACCGACTGAAAAAGAAATTGAAGAATTTAACAAGATAGGGGGTACTTTAGTCGATGGAAAGTGGAAATTGACAGATGGACGGGAGTTGGTCCAAAAGGCATATGCCCGAATGATATTAAAGAGATTACATGCTCAAACACACTGGGGAACACAGGCTTTAGCAGAACAGTTCTTAAAATTCTTTGGATGCAAAGGTATTTTTGAATTAGCAAAGCAAGAAGTTCAAAATTGCTTAGTGTGCCAGAAAATTAATAAATCCAGAATGAGACAAAACATATCGGGGGGACACCCTTTAGCATACCGTCCCTTTGGGAGAATACAAGTAGACTTTACAGAATTACCCAAAATAGGAAGACACAGGTACTTGTTGGTAATGGTGGACCAATTAACACATTGGGTGGAGGCATTCCCTAGCCCCAGGGCAACAGCTCAAACGGTAGCACGCAGGTTATTAGAAGAAATCATACCAAGATATGGAATTCCTGATTCCATAGATTCAGATCAAGGAACCCACTTTACATCCAAAATCATAAAGCATTTGGCAGAAGCCCTGGGAATCAGATGGGAATATCACACACCCTGGCATCCTCAGAGTTCAGGTCAGGTAGAGAGGATGAATCAAACCCTGAAAGCACAATTATCAAAACTCATGCTTGAGACTAAGATGTCATGGATTAAGTGCCTCCCTTTGGCACTCCTGAATATTAGGACACAACCCCACTCCGGATCTGGTCTGTCCCCCTTCGAGATGCTATATGGGATGCCATATGAGCATGGGATGCCAATAGGACACCCCCGAATGGAAGACTGCCAGATCCAGTCTTATCTTGTTTTAATTAATAAAAATTTACAGGAACTTCGGAAACGCAGATTAATAGCACAGAGCACTCCTTAGGATTCGCCATCCACAAAATTCAACCAGGGGATCGAGTACTAGTAAAAGCTTGGAAGGAAACCCCGCTGTCATCACACTGGGAAGGACCCTTCATCGTCCTCCTCACCACTGATACTGCAATAAGGACAGCAGAAAAAGGCTGGACTCACTCATCGCGAGTGAAAAAGATTGAACCAGAAAACAGCTCTCCACAGTGGAAAATCACCTCAACTCCAGGGGATTTGAAGCTGAGAATCCACAGAGAAACCTAATGACCAGCGCTTATCGGATAAGTTGTAACCAAGCAGGATGCCCCTGCTACCCTTTTGTCCATTTTAAGTGCGGGTATTGTGAGCAGATTTGGGTTACTCATTCTGTTCGGGGAGCCAGGCCTTGGAATTTGTGTGTACCTTGCTTTGAAGGAGAGACCCGACTTACCAATCTTTTCCTATACGTTGCCACAGAATCGGGGTTATTTGAATTGGATTCTCCTGAGTGGTTTCATTATTTTACTAACAGGATAAGGGGAGGATTAAATAAAAGGGCGGAACCACTCGTAATTGAGTGCAGAAAGACCTTGAAAGTACCCTGTGGAGCCCCACAAGTTAAGATAACTAGGTGGGAGCAGTACAAAAGGCGATATGCTCAAAGGAGTACTGGTAGGGACCCGGAAGAATATCCCTGCTGCCAAGAAGATGGTTTACCCCGCCGCTGGTGGCAACCCAACGGGCGAAGGGTCGGGCAGAGGGATACGCCTATGGGTAACCCTAATGATCCTGAGCCTAGCCGTGTACCCCACGAGTGGCCTCCTCAACCTCAAGGAGAAAACAGGGAAGGGAATTAATTCCCTTGAAGCTCCTTCAGTATCTACCGGGAATGGAATTGTGGAACCCAGGGTACGAGTAAATTGGTCGACGGCGCAAAGGGGGGAAGATTACAAATTGGATAAAGGGATCAAATTGCATAAATCCAATCCCTCGATGGCAATGCTTAGGAGGAAAAGAGAGGTAAATGGTCTCCCTCTAATTCCTATCTGTAAAGAATGCAATAAGACTGTCTGGGTTGGAGGAAAAAGGGAAAGCACCTTTGTGGGGTACTTGAAGGTTAACCAATTGTGTTATGACAAAAAGAAGTTAGAAATGTGCACCCTAAACGGGAAGACATACTGGGTAGGACAAAATAAGAAACTGCAGACTACAACTTTAATTGGAGGGCCCATTCTGTTAGATATGTTAAGTGAAAATGATGAAAGGGTGTGCTTGGGGTTAGATAAGGTATTCTGTTTCTCTAAAGATGAGGAAGGACTGGACCCAGAGAATAAAATACAGAAGGTGGCTTTAGAACTCAAACATCAGGAATTGGCTGCTAAGAAAAAAAAAGGATGGAACAAGAAAGAATGAGATCCCTGAGTGAACAATATGAGCAGTTAGAAAAACAGTTTAACGATTGGAGCTTATCTACCCCTGGTAAAAACCTTTTCCTAGATCTAGTGCAAGAAATTGCTACCGAATTAGGGTTAACGAATTGTTGGATTTGTGGGGGATTGAAATCAGCAGAAAGGTGGCCCTGGAAAGGTGAAAGTTTGACCCCTGAACAGTTACTGAGGTGGGATAACAAGATCCTAAAAACATTGACTCGGCCAGGAGGATGGACACTAGATGAACGGGTCATAGGGACAATTTGCATAAGCAGGGAAGGAGATGTTTACAACGAGATAGTGGGATACACCCCATGTCTATCCACCCTAACTGTAAATTCCAACAATAAATCTAGGATTTGGCAGCCAGAACCCCCTAATGGATACTGGGGAAAGAAAAAAGAGGACAAGTGTAATTGGATAAAAGAAATTGGGCTCTGCTGGTATAAACAAGTGAATGCCAACCCCTATTACTTTTTGACTGAGCTAGTAGAATTTTGGGAAAAGCCAGAGAGCATAAGCATCAGGTGGAAAGCACCCAGTGGAATCTATTGGATATGCGGGAAAAGGGCATATAGCGAGCTACCCCGAAAATGGAAAGGATCTTGTACCTTAGGAATGATTAGACCCTCCTTCTTCACACTCCCCAGAACTGGTAGCAATTTGCTAGGAGCTCCTTTGTATGAAAATCTCAGCAGAAGAAAACGAGAAATAAAGAAAGAGCTTCCACAAGTAGGAGGGAATCAGAAATGGGGAAAAGAGGAATGGCCTGCAGAACGTATCATAGAATACTATGGACCGGCCACATGGGCTCAAGATGGGAGCTGGGGATATAGAACCCCAGTGTATTTGCTAAACCGGCTAATTAGGTTACAAGCTGTAGTAGAAATAGTTTCTAACCACACCTCAGATGCCCTGGAATTATTAGCTAGACAGCACTCACAGATGAGAGCATTTGTATATCAAAATAGGATTGCTTTAGACTATCTGTTAGCTGAAGAAGGAGGCGTATGCGGGAAATTTAATGATTCAGAGTGCTGTATAGAGATAAATGACTATGGGGAAACCATCAGAGATTTGGCAGCTGAAATAAAAAAGGTCGCACACGTCCCAGTGCAGAGATGGAACTCGATTCTCCAAGCTTCTTGGTGGGACCAAATATTTGGGGCAGGGGATTGGTGGAAGAAAGTAGGATTCTTTATCTTATGCTCAGTAGCCGGATTAATTTTCTTGCCTTGTCTTGTACCCTGTCTAATAAGATTAATACACACTGTGGTCCAAGGAATGCAAGTAGCTGCGCTCCCTATGGACCCCGAAATGGCATCAGGGGGATTATCTAAAAACACTCCAAAGATCATGAAATTAAAGGAAGAGAAAAGTACAGCTGCACAAGTATTAGAGAACTTTGAATCTTGAATACAGGAGGGTAACATAGAAAAAACCTGTTGGTGTGAGGCAGCTGGGAAAGTGACAGAAGAATAATGGGAATGGTTAAGAGGCTTTTTTATCTGAATTGAGAAAAAAGGCTATAACCAAAAACACAAATTAAATTGGTGAATTTGAAAGAGGGAGGATTGTGATATATGTCCTAAAGTTAATTCGTGTTACCTCATTTGTAATATATGTACTAAAGTTAATTCATGTTATCCCATTCAAATAAGATATATAGACTGTAGAAATATATGTTTAGTATAAGTTTTGTATGGTTTGCTCTGTTATAAGTTTAAGTTTTACTTACTGGATAAAACGAGAGACTGCATAAAAAGGAGACTCCCCCAGCCTGGGGAAACACCCGGGAGACACAAAGAAAATGTGATTGGATTTACCAGAAAGGGGGGGACAAGAAACCGCTGCTACCGGGAATCCCTGAAAGGATACAAAGAATGACGGAAACCAGAGATAGAAGTCCGGAGACCAAGATGATTGCTTCAGATAGATATCTCTACGAGTCTCCGTTGAAATTTACATCTCCACGACACACCCGGGCCCGAACATCAGCAGTATTGTCTTCCTCTACCGGTCTATTCAAACTCCCGATACCAGAACTTGCATATGCCCCGGGGGGAAGACCGTCACACTCCCGGACCTCTCTCCGTGATCCAGTGTATAAAAAGAGACTGCTACAAACCAAAAATGTGAACTTGGGGGGATAACAGGCTGACAGAGTTTGTTATCCGTGTTCACCCAGCGCCGAAATCCCGGGCTCGATGCTGTCCTTTTAATTGTGGCTAACCGAGACTGTCATTTTGTCTCTCAATAAAATTCTAAATTTTTGATAACCGAATTTGGTCCATTTTATTTATAACACTCTATCTTGCCAGAACACTTCTTTGCAATAAATAACCCCTATAGAAATGTTTATTTCCTTTATTCCCAGCAGTGAGAGCTTCTTGACAAAACACCTCATTTTCATGAAAACATTTCTGGTTCTCCTCAAGAGCAAGGGGAAAGTTCACCTGAACAGCTGAAAATGTTTGCAATCAAAATGGAATGAAATTCAGTATTCCCATTCCTGGTTCAAGCTGTCTCCTGTAAAGATTTTATTCATAGGTGATGGCTGCTATCCAGAGAACCAAATGAGGGCATTCAAGGAAAAGCAGTGTTTTGTTGGCAGTTTATTGTGAGCTATCAAGTGGTGTAGTCTGGGATGAAATAACCTCCCACAGCCTTTCCACCACTTGTCTCTCATGGAAACGTCTTCAGGAATCGTGAATAACTGTGAACTCTTTTCTAACAGCTCCAGGCTCCTTCTTGGCTCTACCTCCGTCCAGATTTCTGTGGTTGGAAATTGCCAGTGTGTGTGGCTGAGCAGAGCAGGACACCCACAGCTGAGATAACAGAGGATCTGCCCCTGGCCCTGAGGTAGCCAAAATCCTCAATAGCCCAGATGAGCAGGAAATTATCCAGCTATAAATCAGCAACCAGGCAAATATACCAAAGACACCTGGTGAGATGGAGCAAGTGCTGACCTGGAGATCTATGCAAGGGTTTTCTGCACATGGATCCAGGATGGAGTTGGGCTCTGATGGCTCCAGCACAGTAAACCCCTCTGTGGCAGCAGTCATGCTGGTGGAGCATGGTCCTGACAAGCCCAGGTGGGCAGAAGCCATGGGCCTTTATGCTATGAGCTTGATTCTGCCTTTGTCAGGACACTACAAGCACTGTGCTGCAGCAAGGGACTGCCCCCTGCCCAGGAATGAGGAGCTGCTGCACAGGAGCTAAAGAGGTGAAGGTCCTCACAGCATACACAAGGATGGATCAAGAGCAAAGGAGCAGGTGGGGAGCTCGTCAAAGGAGGTGAATTGTGGCCAGAAGCTGTGGTCTGTGAGAACACCACAGCCTGTGCAGAGCTCTCTTCTAACAGACCGTAGCAGGACAGCTCAGAAAGAGGAAAAACTCTTGGCTCTTCCTGGGCTTTGTGCAGCTGCCTGGTGAAATCCTGCCCTATCCCACCAGTATACCAGTTAGACCTCAATTCATGACATTTTGAGTACTTTTTCCTGGCTGACCCTAGTAAGGGAGCATCTCAGCAAGGAATCAGCTTGTAATTTCAAATTAATATAAAAATGCACATTTCTAAATACCATACCAACTAGCCTATTTTCAAGCAAAGACATCCATACATAGGAATATGTAATTGGGGGCTCTAATTATGTCATGGGTTGGCACAGTTTTGTTTTTGGTTATGAAGAAATGTGGAATGTATTTCCTGGTCAGGATCTGGGAATTGCTTTAGAAAGGACAGGGACCTATCAGAAGTTCAGCTGGAATACTGTCATCTGTTTTGACCACTAAAAATTTCAGTTGCGACTTTGGGAAGTATCCATATAAAAACCCCTGATTTCCTGCAGGTCAGCCCTTTTTCCCTTTGGCCAGACAGAGAGACAGGTAACATTGAGTTGGGCCTGCTGCTCCCCTCTGCCTTTGGGGGGAGCTGGCCCGAGGCCTAGCCGGATTCTATCGGCTCCCAGGTGGGGGGGAGGAGAGGTTGCTGCTTTACAACAACTACTTTCTCCAAACTTCCCCAGAGCAGGGAGGGATCTCTGCTGGGCCCCCAATAAGAGCTATGGGCCTCGTTTAGGCCGAGGCCACCCCGATTTAAACTGAGGGGTGGACAAAAAAGGCATTTATGATCCAGCCTCTTTTCTTTTGATTCCGGACTGCCCAGGTCCTCTGATCTCTGATGTTTCTGCGTGAGTTCTTCCCTCCCTCACCAGCATGGCCTTGAACATCTAACATCATGAGCTGCAGCAAGAGAGAAAAAAACTCTGGGCAGATTTAACCTTTTCCTGGCAACATGAAGCTTCCAAGGCCTAACTCTTCTCTGAGAGAGAAAAGAAAGGGACAGAGTGAACATAAAGAAGAAACAGCATGAAGTCAGTGGAGTGAGAGTGAAAAGACTATTGAGACAGGGGGTTGAGGAGTTTGTCATTCCATCCTTATTAAGACATGGAAATGAATTTTATATGTAGATTGTCCCTTTAAATCATGGGAAAGATATGCATTAGGGGAGATGATTGTTTAGATTTGTGTGTGGATTTGAGCAAAGGTGTTTGTGACGGGCTAAGTGAAATTAATCCCATAAGATGCTTGAACAGAGATAGAGATGAGAAGTCCTCTGTGCCAGTGAAGAAGTGAGATGATATCTCTGTTCCTTGAGATGAAGAATCCTTTGCTTTTGTAGTTATTAATCTTTAAATGGTGACACACCAGCATGCAAAAGTCTAAGACCCATGACCCATAAGCAGCTTGGGAAACTGCTAATGGGAGGGGTCATGAAAGCAGGTTTCCCCGGGCAGCTGTTTTTGTGACAGTTAAAAAACCCACAAGAGAACTGTTCTCAGTTGTCAGTGGGATCCATGACTCTAAGAGAGACTCTTCTAAAGAATTGATGAAAGATTATTTTCAAATGGTGAAACTGACTGAAAATTACAAGTTTTGTTTCTTTATGTTGTTTTGTAGGAAAGTTAACAGTTTGTAGGGGGAGGGAAGAGTGTTTTTGCAGTTTCATTCTGTTTTGTTTTAATTTTTTTCCCCAACTTTCTTTTTCTATTCTTTTAGTGTGTGTTAATAAAACTATTTGTTCATTTTTAAGCTTGAGACTGCTTTGCTTTTCTCCTAATCTCTCTCCCACAGAAAAAGAATAAACACCAAGACCACGACGCTAAATTTGGCAACCAGAATTTAGCGAATGTGAAACCACTACATTAATTGGTGTTTCTGCTTGGTTATTGAATTAAAACCATTACAAATTAGAAGATAGAACCTTGCATTAATGGTAGGTGCTGTGTGGAAATTGCTGCTACATTTTCATTCTGTTTGTGGCTGCATTCTGTTATCATCCTGTTTTCAACCTTCTGCAATAAGTGTCAATTTTAATGAAGAATGCTGGGGCTGATTTAAATACCAGAACCTCTTGTATGCAGTACACAGAAGACTCTTTTTCCTTCAGAAGTGCTGTAGTGTTCATTTGCATCATAGATCCATGACCAGGCACACTTAACAGGATGGATCAAAGTGCTTCTAAATGCAATGTTAGATCCATTGTAAAATCCAGGGCATCTCCAGAATCAACCCAGGTGTAGCTGTACCTGGGCCTGTTGGTGTGTTTCTAGATTGCTGTAGAAACACAACCCAAAATGCTCCTTTTTTTCCCCACTGGGGTTGCTTAGCAGGGCTTGCAGGCACAAGCTGCAGCAAGCAGGGTCATCCAAACATCTGGGCAGGGCTGGGGAATCCCCTGCCTGAGGAGACCGTGGGAACAAGGGTGTTGTTAAGGGTTAAGTCTCTTGTGGAATTTTCCCCCCCCCCAAGTTGCTAGGAGACTAAAGACTGAGTGCTTAACCTGAACAAAAGGAAAAAAAAAAACCCCGGGGAAGAGAAGGCTGGGGGTGGGGGGGTCAGTCGTCTCTGGTCTTCCAGGGAGAACAGCGTGTGGCTCATCGGCTGGCGGCCTGAAGTCCGGGGGTGACGGAGAGGTCTGGTGCTGGGAATTTTACCATCAGTTGGAGCGCCCAGGAAATTTCGGAGTTTCTTCGCTGTCCTGCTGGATTTTTGGGTGAGGCCGGGTCCCGCCGCTGCAGCTTCTCCGGCACTGCCACCTCTGCCTGCCGAGGACACCCCCCTGCCTGCGGAGGACAGCCCACGGCTTCCAGCCGTCAGCGCCGGAGCTTCCACCGTTTTGCCCTCGGGGTTCTTGGTTCTGTTCTACTATTGTTATAATTACTGTTGTTTTTTTCTCGTCTGTCCTGTTATATTTATTAGTAAAGTACTGTTATTCCTTTTCACCATAGCCCTGACTGAAAAGTTTCTTTAATCTTCCAAATTATAATAACACGGAGGGAAGGATTCGAGTTCCTCATTTCCTGGAGAGGCCTGCCTCTCCTTAGCAGACACCTGTCTTTTCAAACCAAGACAGGTGTCTTTGGTGCTTGCTAACACTCAGATGCACCTTCCAGCATTTCATGGTCATGGAGGGGTGTCAAGTGCCTCTGTCTCACCAGCTTCCTTTCCGCTGCCATGGTTCCTTAGCCTGGGAGGAGGTGATCAGGGAGCACAGATACAAAACAGAGGCAAGCTTTGTGCCTTGAGCAAAAAAAAACCAACTCTGCAGCTCCAACAGGGTTTTGTCTCTTTTCCCCTTCCTCTTGCAGTCTCTCCACCTTCCCTAGCCCTTGTCAGCTGTTTGATGTCAAGATCCAAGCAGGGCACATTCCCAATGATCCTTCCCCTTTTCATCACTATCAGCAAAAGAAACATGTATATTTTTTCCCATGGTGTAGAGCTGCTGAACTCTTAAAAGCCTGTTTTCTTCTCTAAGAACTGAGATCCCTGAAGAATCTACCTCCCTTTTGTCTTTCTTGTGTTCAGGTGGAATTAGTCACATTTTTTGCAAATGACATCAGTTTCTCAGAAAAAAAAAAAAAAAAAGAAAGCAAGTTCTGGACAATTTATAGGCTTATGCAAAAAAACCAGTAAATAAGTCTCTAGCTGTTTGGACTGTGCTCTCTTTTCATTGCACACAAGCAACTTCCATCACCACTAATATGCAAATAAAGATATTTGGCCTCAATCTTTCCTACAGGGAAAAAACCCTTAGCAATGCCATGTATCCTACAGCCAAGGCTGGTTGCACGTCAGACCATATTTTCTTCCCTAGCCTCAGTCCACACAGTCTAAAAAACCCACAGGATCCCACATATCCATAGACCAGACCTCTAAAGATGTTTCAGCTCAGTCCTGCCTCAGGTGAGGTTTTTCACAAGCTATTTTTCATATCACAGAAGTGTTGTAACTACAAAACTAGTGATGGAAACTGAGCCTCAGCTGGTGAGAGCTGTTTAGTCTGTTGTTAATATACAGCAGGCAGCTCACAGACACTGAAAATGCAGCTTAGACCCCTGTCCTTACCCAGGCATTTTCTGCATACCAAAATTAACTGTGGTCAACAAAGAAACCTTGAATTGGCTGATAGTGAAATCCTTTAAGCAAATGCACAGATGTATCATTGTGCCAGGTCTAGGGAAGGGGGAAAATCTGCATTTAGGATGCATGCTCTCTGCAGGCCCAGAGGACTTGTGAAATCCGTGAGCTCCTGCAGATTCTCCCTTGGCAAGGCTGACAGGGAGGTGCAAAAAGGGCTGGTATTAAATATTGCTGCCTTGACTGGTGGCACTATGTGGTTCTGCTCCCAGCAGAGCTGTGGTCCATGGTGTGATCCTGAAGGGAGTAGGGAGTTGCATGAAAGTCTGAAAAATTCAAATTAGGGCTGTCCATCTACAGCAATAGCCTCTCTCATATCGCATGGGTAAGGCAACTTATTCAGCTACGATGCATTTAAGAATGGGATGTCAGTATTGGGAATTTTCCCTTTGTGAGTTTGAAAAAGGGCTTTTAATAGGGCTTGGAAAACTGTCATGAAAGAGACCACTGCAAATGCTCAGCAAAATGTAGGCTGAGAAGCAACTTCTGACAGCAGACACTCCTGGAGGACACAGGGCAGTGGGGAGGGGAAGTCATTTCAGCAGAGGATAAGGCTGCCTCAGGGACAGGCAGAGATGGTCACAAACTCCTTTGGGCTGGAAAACTGAAGCTACAAAGGGTCATCAGAGCAGTGGATGCTGGATGCTCCCCAGCAGAAGTGGGGGGAGAAGCTGTCTGCTCCAGGTCCTGTGCCTGTGGGTTGCCAAACACCTTGGCTCTGGCAGCCCCTTATTTCTCCAATGACAGTTAATGGGAGGATAAAATGCATGCAGTTCCTGCCACTGTCAGTAACACAGTAGGCTCCATGAGATTTATGAACACCCCGAGCAAGAATGACAGAAGTTCTCTTCCTGGAGCAGCTGAGGCAGACATTACCAACTGCAAATAACTCACAGACAACATAAAGCAGCCTCTCTCCTTCCCTCCCTCTCTCCTGGCTTTGCTTTGGAATCTGTCGTGGGTTCCCCTTGAGATTTCTGCCAGTCACCACATTCCATCTTCAATCCTACACCTCCTCAATCCGTGGCGAGGGTAAGGGACATCCTCAGCCTCCAGGGATGGGTAGCTGGACAGTGACAGTGCCGTTTGATCATTTGATAAGGCATAAGGCGGGGAGCCCATACCCTGACACCTTCCTCCTGGAGCCCAGCAAGACAAGGGTTAATAGTTTCAGCCTGGTGTCTTCTCCAGTCATGACCTATGGAAAGGGCAGATCTCATGTTGCTCAGACCAATGTGCCTCTGCAGCAAGCTGAGGATATTTCTGCAGTGCAACAAAGTGCTGCTGAAACAGGGGATGTACAGACAAAAATCTCCAAATGTTGGCAGTGGCACTGAGATTCTTGGTTTTTTTGGCATCTGACACCTAAGCTTTTAAGTTACTCTTAGGTCACAGTCTTTATGGCACAGCCACAGCATTGCAAATTGACTTTTTAATACAAGAAAGTTGAGATTTTTCACCTCCTGACCTGCCTCCAAGAACTGGGGTTTTAACTGCACCATTAAACACTTTGAAACTTCCAGTGTAATCATAAGAGCTGGCAGTAGACCTGACACAACTAGGAAGGAACTGCTTTAGAACATGGCTTATTACTAAATCCTAAACTTCAGGTCTTGAAGATTCTCCAAATCTGGTTTTCTGTTCCTCATGTTAGCACCTTATGTTATGTTGCCTATAAAAGTGTTCAGAGTTGATCCAGATGAGCAGTGGGAATAACACATCAGCAATTGAAACTTGCAATGGGAAAAAAAAAGAACTGTCTTGCACATGGAAGATCAAGGCCCATTAGCTGAGCTCTGGAAGAGGATATCCCTCCTCCAGGGTACAAAGCTTCTGAATCGAGTGAAGGGTATTGGTTCCTGCAAAGATAATGCAGTTTTGGAGCAGCGCTGGCCCTGAAAATGGGGCATCCTGCCCATGGCAACACCTGAGTTGGAGGGACTGGGATTGCCCAGTGCTGTCTGAGGGAGTGCTGTTTGTTGGTCTGGTCCTATGGGAAATGGTGGTAAATCCTTTGGGCTTGCAGCCCTTTCCTACATCCTCTTCTCACCCAGCACTGTGCTGAGGTAGGCCTCTGGTTTGTTCAGAAATTGTATGAGATGCCTGGAAATAAGATACTTGATAAAGTACCATTTGACCTGCCACAGTCTGTTTGCCCTCTCCAGGCTGCTTTGCTGTCTGGAGCTGTAGTAGTTTCACGTTCACTAAATTTTGGTTGCCAAATTTAGTGTAGTGGTCTTAGGGTTTATTCTTTTTTTTTTTTTTTTGTGGGAGAAAGATTAGGAAAAAAAGCAAAGTAGGCTCAAGCTTAAAAATAAATGAGCAAATAGTTTTATTAACACACACTAAAAGGATGGAAAAAAAGAAAGTTGGGTAAAGGTGAAGAAAACACGGGGAGCAGCCGGAGTCAATCACGCTCTTCACAGAAGTAATGGTGAATGCTCGTTTATTGAGGGTACACAGGGTTCTTTTATACATATATCATTCTTGTGCATAAGCTGTTCACGCGGCATTTTACTACTAGCTATTGGCTACCTCCTGGTGTCCATGAGCCCCAAGCAGCTATACTATTCACTAGTGTTATCTGCATAAGCATTCCTTTGCAGTTACTTGTTTTCAACTTATCTGAGGGGAAAAAAGCTGGTTCTCAGGCTCATCGTCCTTGACAGTGCTAAAATAACAGAACTTTCCCAGCACTGTAAGGCCTCTCTGTGTCTATCTCCAAAAATCCTTCTACAGTTGGGAGAAAAAAAAGCCTAAAACAAAACAGAATTAAACTCCAAAACACTCTTCCCTCCCCTTGCAAACTGTTAACTTTCTTACAAAACAACATGGAGAGACACAACCTGTGATTTTCAGTCAGTTTCACCATTTAAACATAATCTTTCATCACTTTGGGAGAGGAGTCTCTCTAGAGTACCATGGAGACACTCGCCACAAGACTACAACAGTCTAGTGGTTCCCAATGTCACAAATCTGCAACTGCCCTGAATTATTGCAGATTGTGCTGTTCTACCCATTAGCAGCCTTTCTCCTGGCTACTTATGGGTCTTTCAGTGTATCTGGGGTACTGTTTAAAAATGCTTCTTCCAGTACAAAACAAGGATTCTCTTTCTCTCTAAAATCATCTTTGTCTCAAAGGCCGAGACCTCCTTTTAACCCAGGAGTGAGGGCTTTAATGGTTCTCACTTAAATCTCAATCATATCAGTCCCCAATTTTGATTAGAACCAGCATTCCCCCAAATAATATTAAGATCTTACAAGAAACAGTCTATTTCTCCATAGTTTACCCCAGAGAAGTCCGGTTAAAAAGGTCCACTTCCTCAATCCCATTGTCCAATAATATTATCAATTCTTTCACTCCTGATCCACTGACTTCATGCGGTGTCTTTTCTATGTCCATTCTGTCTCTTTCTTCTCCTTCTTAGGGAAGGGTTAGACCTTGGAAGCTTCATGTTGCCAGGAAAGGGTTAAATCTGCCCAGGCTGCAGTGGCCATGTCCTCTCTGCCCCAGGCTGCAGAGATGCAAAGCCATGCTGATGGGGGAGGCTGCTGGATGTCTTCCTTTCCACCCCTCATCTCATTTAGGGTGGCTCAGCTCAGAGTTGTTATAAAGCTGCAGGTTTTCTTTCTCTGCTGCTAGTGGCTATTAAGCCAGGCCATGGCTTGGCCCCTTCTGCCGTGGCCCCGGGTACGTGGACAGCACTGCCAGGGGAAAGGGGTCTCAGCCGGCCCGGGCTACTCCCCATGCAGGCAGCATCTCCCAGAGGCCTGGCCAGGCCCGGCCTGGCTGCCCAAGGGCAGTGGGGCCTGAGCCGGGTCCTCCTCTGCTGCCTATGATGTTACCTGGTGACTGACCCGAAAGCAAGAGTGACCTGCAGGAAATCAGGGTTTTTATGGGTACTTCCCAAAGTCACAATTGACATCCTCAGTGGTCAAAACAGATGCCAGTATCCCAAACTAGTCTTCTGATAGGTTCCTGTCCTTTCTAAAGCAATTCTAAGGTCCTGACAGGGAAAAGCATTCCATATTCCTCCTTAACTAAAAACTAAACTGTGCTAACCCATGACAGGAGCCCAGTTTAGGCCACCTCTCACATTTCAGTCTGGGGGTTTTCTGGTCTCTTCCCAGCCTCTTGTGGCTCTTTTCTACTGGGTTGCTCCCTGGAAAAGGGTCTCCTTGTAGGTCAGCCTATCCCAGCTCCAGGGGGAACAAACTGCAGTGCCTGATATGCTGTTTGGGTCTCAGGTTTCTGTTTAATACATGCCTGTAGTTTGCGGCTGTCTGAATGCCTCCAAGGACCCCTAGAAACTAACAACTCCTGCCGCTGACAGCAGGTTCCACTGACACTTCCCCCTGTACCTTCAAGTGTGGGCCACGAGTTCCTGCCCTGCCTGACTCTGCTTTGGAGCCAACCTGACAAACATCAGCACCAGGCACTCTCTTCAATGTGGGACAGAATGCCAGCCTCTGGGAGGGATTCCTTGGCTGTAGTATTTCCCCACAAGACTAGACGACCACCAATGGCAAAAGTAAAAGAGTCTGCTCTCTGGCTTCTGGTGGGATTTTACAGCTTTTATTCTCAAGTCCTGCCCTGCTTGGATGGACTGTCCTGATGGTTCACTGATGCTAGAGAGACCTCGCCCCTCCCCCGTCAAGGCTTTTTCCCCCAGGGGGCAGGGCCCAGAGGCACCACCCAATAAGGGAGAAGTGGGAGGGAACAGGGCTGGATTACATTTCAGTGTGGGGGATGGGCAGATCATAGGACAGATACATAGAAAAAACATTACAAATCCGATGAAATATAAACCCAATTAATGCATTACAACATTTCCCCTTTTCTTATTAAATTAAGAAGGAGGAAGGCTTGGTTTGTGGGAGATGCTCAGAGTTCAGACCTTGAGTACCTTTAAAGTTGCAGAAGAAAAATGACTTTTAGTGCAAACTTTTTAGCAAAACACTGTTAAGGAATAATGATAATTAGAAGGAGAAGGTTCGGCGCTTTCTCCTCCTCCAGGCAGCACTGGCCACTTGTGGGCCCTCTGCAGGCGGCTTTGCAGTTTTAGGGATGAAAGGTTTCACCCACTCAGCTGGCACCCACTTGAGACCTGGGGGAGTGGACACATAGGTGTACCCACGACCACAGGTGACCTGATCATGAGGACTTTTTGTTTCTCTGCTCGCTGGATCCTTTACTATCATATCCGGTGACTTTTGCTGAAAGGCAGAACTGGTTAAAGCAGGATTATTTAGTTTAACATTTACATTTTCTATTTTATTTTAAAATTCCCTTTGGACCTTTGAGACCTCCCACCCCCATTGTCCCAAAAGTCCAGAAATTGCTTCTTTAAAGGGCATTGAGATGCCCAATGTCCAGCCGGATCGCACAGGAGACATGTTGTTCCTCTCTTGGGCGGTGGCCGTGGCACAGGTGCAGGAAGCACAGTGTCTGCAGCAGCAGCTTTTTGTGGCGGCTTGACTCTGGAACTGTGGTTTTGATGAACTTTTATGAAGGGAATCTTCTTGGCACACACCTGGAGCATGTCATGTAAAGTTGGAGCCAGTTCTATGGACAGGCTGAGGATGGCTGCCTTGCACCCTTCGTTTGCATCGGCTAGAGCTATCTCCTCCAGGACCTGTTCCTGGGCTCATTCATTCTTAACCTGTAACTCAATAGCTCGGGTTAACCGCTCTACAAATGTTACAGAGGGTTCTGATGGAAGCTGCTTTATTTTACTGTAAAGTTGGAAAGACTTATCGGGCTGGGTTGCTAATTGAATTGGCAGATTCTTATTATCAACAGCCATTTCAGGATTTTGCCAAAGCTCCGGAAGCAAATCTTTTTGGAGGTCAAAGGGAACTGTAGTATTTCTTGCTAAATTTGCTTTTAAACGGTTGCAAAAGTATTTTCTTTCATATTTAAATTTGGCCTGAGCTTTGCATAAACCCTGAATCGCTTGTTGGGGGAAGGGGTCCCAATTACTGTGGACAGCACCCCCTCTTTTTGACTGTTGATATGTGAAAGGGGTGGCAGACAAACTGGGATCGGTTCCTGCTTCCAGGTTCCCGGCTCCCCCCCCCCGCCTCCCTCTGGGGCGTGGGAACTGGGACTGTGGGCGGAGAAACTGTGGGAACCATGGGCAGGGAGGGGCTGGAGGCTTGAGTCACACGGGGAGGAGTCAGAGGGCGGAGGTTTGAGGGTAGGGGGCACAGTCAGAGGAGAGGGCAGTGCTGGGGGTGGCACCGAAGAGAAGTAGGGGTCTGGGGAGAAGAAGGGATTGCGGGAAGGAGGGACAGACAAAGGGAGAGACTCCTCGTGGCTCAGGAGCACATGGCTTTGGCCATTTTGGACAAAGGAGTCCCCTCCATCTTGTGACCTCTCCACCTGGGGACCACTGAGATGGGAGGTTTGAGCACTTGGACTGCCTGCAAAGGTACAAGCTGGGGAAAATTCACAAAGAACTGGCTTTTTTTCCTTTTTTTTTTTTTTTTTTTTTTTTTTTTTTTTTTGCTTTTGCAATGCAAACTCAATTTTTAAGCTATAAAAGGCAAAATTTGCATCTTCTTAATTATTAGAGGAGCCAGATTCAACTATTTTTTTTTTGTTATAGCCTCCCAAAATTCTGGTGAGCTTATTTGCTCTAATGATAAATGTGGAAACTGAGAAAACAAGTAGAGTTAATTTTTTCAGCTGTTTCTTTGAACAGTGGGTCTCCCCATCATCCAGGGCATTTGAAATGTGGTAATAGACACTTTTTTGAGACACAGACAGCCTTGCACCCATTTTTGGCTCAGATTTTGAGTTTCTGTGTCCTCTTTATTGTGACTGAGAAACTGAAAGGAAAAAAAACTTCGCTGGAGAGAAAAAAAAGCCAAAAGGGGAAATAGTTTCCTTTTCCACCCGCCCCCCAGGCTGCCGAAAGAAGTGTGCTATTAAAGCACTTTGAAGGTCTACTCTGAAAGCAAAAACCTTCCCCGAAAGAGAAAAAACCCTTTTCCCTGAGGAACATCGCCTCTGAAAAAATTTTCCCTTAGAAAACCGAAAGTGGTACTCACCAAAATTTCAGCGTTCCTTTCCTTTCTTTCCCAATCACTCATTTTGCCTGTGATCGAGCCTTTTTGGTGCAAAAAGAGCTTCCAGTCTTGGTTCCCAGGGTCATATTTCCACGAGCATGTGGTCACCTTCCCTGAAACAGCTTGCCATTCGTGGGGCTTCTTTGCAGCACTCTGATGGGTTTTTGAGTCCAATGGAGAAAACTGCAGCCCTGGCCTGTAGAATCCTGTGTTTTGAAGACTCCACAGTGAACGGCAAGCCTGACGGGTCTGTCTCTGCATGGGTGGGCTACGTTTCGTGACTCATGTACCTGCGTGAGATTCCTTGGCCACGTGTTCCCCAAGTGGTTCTTCCAGCTTTTTGGGAACCTTTTGTGGCTTTGAGCCACACGTTGCGCACCAGTTGTAGTATTTCCCCATGAGACTAGATTACCGCCGATGGCAAAAGTAAAAGAGTCTGCTCTCTGGCTTCTGGTGGGATTTTACAGCTTTTATTTTCAAGTCCTGCCCTGCTTGGATGGACTGTCCTGATGGTTCACCGATGCCAGAGAGACCTCGCCCCTCCCCCGTCAAGGCTTTTTCCCCCAGGGGGCAGGGCCCAGAGGCACCACCCAATAAGGGAGAAGTGGGAGGGAACAGGGCTGGATTACATTTCAGTGTGGGGGATGGGCAGATCATAGGACAGATACATAGAAAAAACATTACAAATCCGATGAAATATAAACCCAATTAATGCATTACAACACTTGGCTACTGCTTTGGTTCCAGGATGGAGTTGACTGATGGGTCTACTCCAAACCACACCTGTTATTCTTGAGGCACCTCCTGTCACGCTGCTCCTCCAAGGGCACCATTTTGGGATCCTGCCTTGTGCTAGTCTGGCAATAGAAGTGCCTCAAAATTCTAGGGAGTAACCTGATATGCTTCTACTGGTCATATGACCCTAAAATCATCCAGAATCGACAAACAGAAAATTTTGGAAGGAACATGTTGGATTCCAGGGAATTCCTTTGGCTGCCCTGGAAGGTCAGGGACATGGACAGGGGGGTCTGGCACCCTGGCACAGAGCCCAGGAAGACACTGGCTTTGATCTCAGTCCATGGGAGAGGCTTCCTGCACTGCGGGATGGATAGCAGGCCACAAGAGTGTGAAAGATAGTAGTTTAGCTTATCACAGGGTGAAAAACAGTGGGTTTGGGTTTTTCATATGGAAGTGGATGGGAGCAAGATGGAGGATTTTGGGCGTTGTCTCTTGCTTCTTTCTTCTTCCCTCACTCCATTTTCTGTAGTGATGATGGCACAAAGTAGTTTAAGGAGATTGGGTCAAAGTAGGGATGACCTGTTTAGTATAAGTGATAGGTATTGGCAAATAATGATAAATAAAGAACACGTAACAATTAGTATAAAAGATAGCGACAGCCCAGTGTGGGAGGAGTCGCCAGATGCCCGAGCAGCTGCAGAGATCTTAGTTGGGCACTGAGAAAATTGTAAGATAAGAAGCAATAAACAAAGCACGCAACCTTGAAAATCAGAACCTGAAGACTCCGTCTCTTTCTTGTGTTTGTCTCAGGGCTTTGCAGAAGGCAAAAAGACTCTAAAACCACCTGAATCTCAGGACAAAAAGCCGAGAGGAACACTGGTCTTCTCTCCCATCTGTGAAACTCATTAAAGGTGGCTTTTAGCATCAAACCTGACATCCCATGAAAAACTTAGAAAATACCTAATGTCATCTTAGCTGGGGAAGCTGACCCTCGGGCACATCCTCTTGCAGCCAGCCTTCCTAAGAGTCCTTTCTCCCACCAATACGTGGGCTGCAAGACTGGCTTCTGCAGAAAATGTTCCCTGAAAACTTGTTGCAAGAAACCAATAGAACTGTACCTTTCCATTTCCTACTCCAAGTGGCTACTCTGGGTTAAAAAGCAACTGGAATGTTAGGAATTGTTAGGAGAGGAACAAAAAACAAAGCAGAGCCTCCCTATAAATCTGTTTCAAAGATCGTGTCTGTTTCATCCCTGCTGTCTCAGGCAGAATTAGCAGAGCTACAAAGGTGAGGAGAGGGCTGGATCAGCTTCCAGGCAGTGGACAAGAAGATACACAGAGGCTCTTCTAGAACAGAGATATGGGAGAACACAGCACATGTCTATAAATTGCCAGGGGCTTAAAGGAAAGAGTATTCACTGATAATACTGCATATTGGAGGCACAGAGAGACAGAAAGCAACCTTTGTCCCCAGCTGGTGGGTGACATTGAGAGGAATGAGATTTGTCTTTACAAACAAGCCCTGAGTCTGCTAGTAGATAAAACTAGCACTGAGAGATAAGAGAAACAATGGGAAGGATTCTACTGATTGATGAAAGGAAAAGAAGATACTTGCCTTTACAAACAAACCAGAAGTTTGTTTGTAAATGAAATTGAATATTGAAAGATGAAAGCAACAATGGGGAAAACCCATAAATCCCATAAAAATTAAAAATTAGGGGGGTTATACATTAAAAGCGGAATCTTAGGTCTTAGGCATTTCGTGAAGTCTGTACCTCTCAAGTACCTCAGCCAATGGGGAAAGAGAAAGGGTAATGCAGCCAGGAAATTAGGATAAAAAGGAGGCTGCGTCCTCCGAAAAACTGAGAGACCCCAGGGCAAATGCTCCATGGCCTCTCCCTTTATTCGAATAAAGTAAAAGGACTCCTCTGTCTCCTTTTTGGACATAAACTGTAATAGACTTTGTACACGAAGAAAGTTCCAATAGGAATTTATTAAATTACAGCAGGCAAAGCAAAGGCAAATACAGCGCTGGACGGCAGGGGAGACACCGCTCCGCCAACTGCCGTGAATGGCGGGTTTTTCAGTCTCGCTTTTATCCTGCTTCTTTCCTCCGATGATGTATGTGTGACGTGTTTCTAGGAGGGTCTCTTTCTGTCTCTCGGTGGTCGCAGAGATGAAGGCTGTAGCTGTCCTCTTCCTTATATGGTAACTAAGCTGGAATTCCTGAAACTTAAAGCTGATTAAGCAAGTAGAGAGAGAGAAAAGAAATTGGGCAAAGGTATGTTGGCCTATAGGCTTAGATAGTAACATAGTAACTTCCTGTTATCTTGAGTTATTTGATCTCCAGTGAACAAAAGATAGTTAATGTTTATCACAATTCCCCCATTTCTCTTGTTCTTACTTATTTTTGTTCACTGTATCTTTGCAGTTCTTGTTTAGCTAACTCTAAAGTTTCTAAATTTTCTTCTTCAGGTACTTAGTCTTAAGAAGCATAAGATGTGCTGCTTCCAGCCGGCTTTTCACTATAGTAATCAGTTTATTAAATATACATGGTCCAAAGGTAAGCCTAAGTGCCAACAGAATTACTGGCCCAATGGGGGGCAGGTTCCTTTTCTATTTGGATTATATTCCCCCTATCTCTCCCGGGTTCCCAATGTCTAACTCTCCAGTTTTTACCTAATAGCCATTCTTGTTTCTCTGGTTGGGTGACATTGAGATAAATAAACGAGCAGTCCCCTCTATAGATCATTTCTCCTGAAGGACCCCTCCATGGCTTTGTGCATCCTGCTGGTCCAAAGTCTGCTTGCAAATATTTATCATGCCCTTCTCCGGATGTCCAGTCAGAGGCGATTGTTTCACAGCCCTAATATCCACAAAAATATTCCCCAGGATAATTACAATATCCTTTACCGTGATTTGAGCTTGGGCACATGTAGAATCCCGTTAGGTTCAGTACTTTTCCACAATGATCTATGTTGGTCAGATCACACACGCCTACTCTGAAACTGGGTGCTCTTACAGTAGTTACAGTTTGCAAAATCTCATTGTCATCCCATCGCCATAGTGACCATTTAAAGGGTTGGTGTGGTAGATCGTTTAAGGCATTAATCCCTCTTAAGTATAACATCAGCAAAAGAAAAGTAATCGGCTGGGTCACGTGGTGAGCATCATTGGGGGCATAGGAATGGGAGTATATCTGAGGATTATTCCATTTTATAGACTGCAACCTGTCTCTCTGCCCAGGGTCCTTGCACTTATTCCCATTCCTGAGGCAATTCCTCAAATATTGTTTTGTTGTCCCACCCTGGGGTTTCTTTCCTCCACAGCTTTTTACCCCTCTGCCTTTCCCGTCGACTCGGTTGCCTCGAGCCACGGGGGGTACCATCTTCTCGGCAGCAGGGATATTCTTCAGGAGGTCCCCGGGGGCGACTCTGTTGCCTCTTGACATAGGAATCTCAGTTCCGATACTTAACCGGGGGGGTATCACACCGGATTCCCTTTAGGCGTGTGCGGCAGGTGCAGTCAACAATTTCAGCTATGAACAGGATGGGTTCATTAGGGTGATAACAATAATATTTTGGTTCAATCCCTAATGCAAAAAATCTTCCACCACTCTTCTGATTCTTCCACTAACCCCTCATGTTTAACTTTATATTCTAGAATCCAATTAGTTATGTTCTGCTGCAATACCCAACAGGGGCTGCAAATTCCTCTAGGAGGGGTTCCTCGCCTACAATGACTCCACCACCTGTCCCTGCAGATTTTACAAATATAACAAACAAAAGGATAACAATTGCACTCTGGGTCTCTACACCTTATCTTAACACCAGAGTTACAAATTAATCTTTCCTCCGTGTAGTGTGGTTCTGGTGCATATTCTACACGGTGTCCATTCATTGATGATCTCTCCTCTGGATCTGTAACTTCAGGTCTCCGGGATTGCTTGTCACCTGCTACTCAGGAGTCGGTTTGCTCACTGGCCCTTTAATTCTGCTAGCATGGGTCCATCCCTTTTCTGCTGTTCTGATTGCAGTTTCTGTAGTAAGCAATACAAGGTAAGGGCCCTCCCATTGTGGGGTCAGGGATGCTTCTTTCCAGGACTGTATCGTTACCTAATCTCCTGGTTGCACCTGGTGCAGTTTCAAATCTAGTGGGGGTCTCTAAGCTAACCTTCCTTTTTTCCACAGATTTTCCCTATATTTCATTAGGCTGGTAATGTATATATTCATATTCTGATCCCTCAACTTTGGATGATCTTGTGGTTCCTCTATGTTGTAGGGCATGCTATACAACATTTCAAACGGGGATATTCCCATATCTGATCTGGGTTGTGTCCGGATATTTAGCAATGCTAATGGTAGGCATTTTACCCATGACAGTCTGGTCTCAATCATACGTTTGGTCAATTGTTTTTTTAATTTCCCCATTCATTCTTTCTACTCTCCCTGAACTTTGGGGGTGCCAGGGGGTGTGATAATCCCATTGTATTCTCATTATTACCATCGTCTCTTTAATTATTTTGGATGCAAAGTGAGGGCCTCTGTCTGAGTCAATGATTTCTGTGACCCTATATCTGGGAATAATCTGCTCTAATAGGGTCTTGATTACTGTTTGTGCTGTTGCCCTTGCTGTAGGGAATGCCTCTACATAATGGGTTAGGTGATCCACTATTACCAATAGATATTTATACCTCCCAGTCTTGGGTAATTCAGTAAAGTCTAGTTGGATGTTAGCGAATGGCCGGTATGCTGTGGGTCGTCCCCCCATTAAGGATTTTCTTAAATTTGCCCTATTTACCTTCAGGCAGGTAACACACCCCCTCACTACCTGCTTTGCTAAGTCATCTGCCCCAATACACATATGTTTGGTGGTGAATTGATCTACTAATGCTTGTGCCCCCCAATGTATTTTGCTATGTATTCTCCTCATAATATCCATAGCTATGGATTTAGGCAGTACAGTTCTATTATCCTCTGGAAGTCGCCATTCCCTTTCTGGGTCTTCTCTCAACCCTATTCTTTTCATCTTTTCTTTTTCCTGCATAGTAAAACTGTATATCTTTTGCAAATTCCCTCTGCTAGTCTCACGCTCTTTTTTTTTTTTTTTTTTTCAGCCTTCGGATCTTCCTGGGGGATAGATTGTGATGTCTGTAAAGCAGCCCTTCTTGCCTCCTGATCTGCTGCATTATTTCCCCTGCTTTTAAAATCCAATCCCTTTTGATGCCCTTTTAGGTGAACAACAATTTTCCTAGGTCCCCTCAAGGCCTTCAGCAATTTCCTGATTAGATCCTGGTGAACCAGGTTTTTTTCCCTGGGAGTTTATTAACCCCCGTTCTTCCCATATTTTCCCAAAAGTGTGTATAATCCCATAAGCATATTTTGAGTCAGTATAGATGGTACCTGATCTATTCTTCAACAACTGCAATGCCCGTAGCACCGCATAAAGTTCACAAGCCTGTGCTGACTAAGATCCACTTAGAAGGCCTGATTCCATAACTACAAGTCCTTCTCCCCCAACTATTGCATAACCAGAAACCTTTTTTCCATTTATCACCGCGATGAGCCATCTACAAACAACCTATTCCCTTCTTCTAATTCTTCTTCATCCAGATCTGGTCTTATTTTGGTTTGTTCTTTTATGGTAGATAAGCACTCATGTGCCAATCTATCCTCGCTTGGCCTTCTATATAAGAATTGGGCTGGATTTTGTAAGGCTGTTACCCCCAGGGTTAATTTTGGGGAGTCTAATAGGATTCCCTCATACTTCAAGAGTCGGGCATCCGTTATCCATTTTTCTGCCTTTTGTTGCAAAATTCTCCGGATATTATGAGGGGATAATACTCTCAGTTCCCCGTTGAAAGTGATTTTATTAGCCTCCTTCACCAGCAGGGCGCAGGCCACTATAGCCTGTAAACATGTAGGCTACCCCCTGCTGACAGGGTCTAACAGCTTAGATAAGTACCCAACAGGTTTCTTTTTCTCAGCCCACTCCTGAGTCAATACCCCACAAGCCATCCCACTATCTGTATTTACAGATAGATAAAAGGGTCTTTTTAGATCGGGTAGGCTTAACACAGGGGCACTGACTAAGTGATGCCATAGAGCTTTCAGATGTTTGTCATCTCTTTCATCTTATTTCACTAGCCCTCTTTGGCTTAATTTTTCATATAAAAACTTAACCTTGGTGCTATAGTTCTCAATTCACTGTCGGCAATACCCCATGAGACCTAACAACTGCCTGATTTGTTTCTTGCTTCTTGGAGGCAGTATAGATAATATTCCCTTTACCCTTTCAGGGTCTATCTTCTTTTCTCCCTTCCGTAAATAGTGCCCAAGATACTTTACTTCTTCTTCTACAAATTGCAGTTTTGCCTTAGATACTTTGAGCCCCTTGGCACTCAAGAAGTTGAGTAATCTAATGCTTTCTGCCTGTACTTTGTCCTCTGCTTCCCCCACAATGTCTCTGAAAGTGTCTTTTATTCCTGCAATAGAAGCATACGCTGACTTCTTTTTCTTCTATCCGGGGAAACCCCCCCCCCCCACCCCCATTTCTCTGGGCCACTTGACTTGTTTTGGGAGGGGCATCAATTTTCTTAGTTTCCCTTACTGCTGCCACTATTATTCTTACTTGTCTCTTGTGACTCTCTTCATTCCTTCTCACATATACCTTCTGTGCTTCCCTCAATAGCTCATCTAGGTCTCTATTTTGCGAATTATCTAATTTTTCTAACTTTTTTCTTATATTCTCCTACGATTTAGCTACAAATTGTGTTTTTAACAGTGCTTGCCCTAACGGGGTCTCAGGGTCTAAGCCCGAGTACATCTGCAGGTTCTTTCTCAAGCTTTCTAGCCAATCCGTAGGTGTCTCCTCTTTTTTCTATCTCTCATTAAATGCTTTATTGATGTTCTGCCCTCTAGGCACCGCTTCCCGGATCCCCTGTACTATTATCCCCCTCAGATCCTGCATATTGGTTCTGTGATCCTGCTGCTGATGATTCCAATTGGGATCCTGCAAAGGCCACTTGGTGTCTGCTAAAGGTCCTTGTGCACGTTGTGCATCTCAAATCCTCATCCCCGCTCGTCTAATCATATTTCTTTCTTCGGCCGTGAAGAGAATATTCAATATTGCTTGCAACTCACCCCAAGTATAAATACTGGGTCCCAAAAATTGGTCCAGTCTCTCGGCCACCCCCAAAGGATCTTCTAGGAGGCTCCCCATCTCCCTCTTAAATTCCCGAACATCCCCAGAACTCAAAGGTACTGAAACAAACCCCATCACTGGGTGAGGTCCCTGCCCCCCCCCACAGGCATTTCTCTTAGGGGATATAGGTTATGCTGTCTAGCCCAACCTCGGGTTATGGGTCCCTGCGGTCCCTGCACTTCCTCGGGGGGCTCGGGATTACCTCCTGCTTCCTGAGGCTCTACTGGAGGTGCATTCGGGATCTGGGGGTTCAGAGGGGGTATGTAAGGAGGTGGGATTAGTAAGGCTTCTTCCTCTTTACTCCTGTCTTTCTTTCGTCCTCCCTCTTTGAGGGGAAACAGGAGTACTTCACCCCCAGGTCTTGTAACCCATACATTAGCATATTCACTTTCTTCCTGACTAAAAGGAATTTTAGTGTTTACCCACAAGTTGAGTTTTTGCCTCACCCAATCTTCTGATGATCCAAAAATGGGCTAAAAAATATTCCGGGAAATCTCCTTTCCACCCCATACTACCACACAATAATGGATCATTTTAGCCTTATCTTTACCCCCTGTGTTAGGGTAATGTTTCCAATTGTCTAATATGAACCCCAGTGGGCTATCTCTAGGCACCGGGGGAAGTTTTATGGGAGTAGAGGGCCTGCTCTTCCCCTGTCCCATCTTCTGGAGTGCCCTCACACAAATGTGGTGCAGAAGTCACTCGCTTCCCCTTGTTCGTGGCTCACGCCCTCTTGGGCAATGAGAAACGCACTACTGAGGGTCCGCAATCGCTTGGAGAATCCGAGCTGCCGGTTCTCCTCTCACACACACACTCGCAGCACTCCAGGGATACCCGACCCAGACCGAACAGAATCCTCCACACAGATACTCACGCGTCTTGCGTCTTCGTCCGGACCTTTGTGCACAAAGTTTATAGGGTCTGCCGGCTTCCTTTGCCTAATGCCTTGAATTTAGGTTCGTCGGTCCAACCGAGACAGGACTCGGGTCTACCAGGGCCGCCGACTGATCGGCGGGGCGCCCCCCAGGCAGAACCAAAATCCTATCTTGCAGGTGGATCCGAGGCACAGCACCAAATTGTAATAGACTTTGTACACGAAGAAAGTTCCAATAGGAATTTATTAAATTACAGCAGGCAAAGCAAAGGCAAATACAGCGCTGGACGGCAGGGGAGACACCGCTCCGCCAACTGCCGTGAATGGCGGGTTTTTCAGTCTCGCTTTTATCCTGCTTCTTTCCTCCGATGATGTATGTGTGACGTGTTTCTAGGAGGGTCTCTTTCTGTCTCTCGGTGGTCGCAGAGATGAAGGCTGTAGCTGTCCTCTTCCTTATATGGTAACTAAGCTGGAATTCCTGAAACTTAAAGCTGATTAAGCAAGTAGAGAGAGAGAAAAGAAATTGGGCAAAGGTATGTTGGCCTATAGGCTTAGATAGTAACATAGTAACTTCCTGTTATCTTGAGTTATTTGATCTCCAGTGAACAAAAGATAGTTAATGTTTATCACATAAACCTCTGGTGTTCGTGGATTACTTTTCCTAACAACATGGGGTTCCCCTTGGAGACTTATGGCTGTGTCATTAGCGATTTGTGTTGTCTGAGCTCTGCCTGAAGGCACTGCTGAGCAGAGCCTCTCTAACAGGGACAGACTGACAGGGGTACCATTTTCTAGTCAGGGCTGCCTTTTGCATCAGTCCCTCCCATTGCCCTGATGGAAGACCCAGAATAGAGAGCTAAGCTCAGCCTCTTGCTGCAGAGGAGATGCCCTCCCCAGGGTGCAGGAGAGCTGTGCTGCAAGGCTTGGTGACTTACCAGAGACTGGTCTGGCAAGCAGGCAAGAGAGAGGGGCAGGCCCAGGGTGGTGGCTGAAGGGAACAAGACAGGGGAAAAGCAACTTAAGGGGACAGAAACAAGACTGAAAAACAAAGGGCCATTAAACACAGTGAGACCTTATCTGCCCAAAAAGAAACAGTTTGCCAAATTCAGTGTTTGTCAAGAGAGGAACATTTGCGCAACTGCAATTCTGCAGTGAAGGGACATAATTTGCAAAGAAAATAACTGATGGCCCCACAGAACCTGTGAACTGCATTGTGGTTTTGTGCATTTTCCCAGCCAGCATTTCCAGTTGTAAGGAGAGAAGCACCCCAATGTGTAGAAGGGGCTGCAGCTGGTCTGTGAGCCTGAAGTGTAAGTTAGCTAAAGAAGAAACTGATAAGAGTTGTGTTTACCCCTGAAAGGAATTTCACCAAGGTCGTTGGCATGGAAACCGAGAAGAAAAGAAGGTGAAGATAAACAACCTGCAGCTTGAAGAAGTATTCTTAGAAAAGTTTTGTGAATGTTAGTTGAAAACAGCCGTGGAGACTTTTTGTACCAATGAACGTTGTGTTGATTTGTTGTGACCAATGAGCAGAGTGTAAACTTTGTTGAGTGTATAAAAGACAGCATGCTGTTATAATAAACAGAAGCCTTCTGAAGATTTTACCGTGTCACTTTGTGTGTCATGGCCGTCCCAACAGTGACACCAATGTGCTGTTTGGGAGCTGCTTCCTGCAGGCATGCCCTGGTGCCCTCTTCAGTATATGCAGTGTGATATATGTCCTAAAGTTAATTCGTGTTACCTCATTTATTATGTATATTAAAAGGGAATTCGTAGTATCCTCTGTCAAAGGAGATATATATTTTGTAGAGATATATGTTTTAGTATAAGTTTTGTGTAGTTTGCCCTGTTATACATTTAAGTTTTACATGCGGGATAAAACAAGCCACTGCACAAAAGAAGATTCCCCCGGACTGGGGAAACACCCCGGAGGCACTGAGAAAAGAAATGATTGGATTTACCGGAAAGGAGGGAGAGGAGACAACAGCTGCCGGGAATCTCTGAAAAGGATACAAAGAACGACGGAAACCAAAGATAGAAGTCTGGAGACCAAGATGATTGCTGCAGATAGACATCTCCACGAGTCTCCGATGAAATTTACATCTTCATAACGCACCCAGACCCGAACATCAGCAGCATTGTCTTCCTCTACCGGTCTATTCAAACCCCGATTACAGCACCTACCTATGCCCTGAGGGGAAGACCGTCACATTCCCGGACCTCTCTCCACGATCCAGTGTATAAAAAGAGACTGCTGCAGACCAAAAATGTGAACTTTGGGGGGGTAACAGGCTGACAGAGTCTGCTATCCGAGTTCACCCAGCGGCGACCCCGGGCTCGACGCTGTCCTTTTGATTGTGGCTAACCGAGACTGTAATTTTTGTCTCTCAATAAATTCCAAATTTTTGATAAACTGAATTTGGTGAATTTCATTTATAACAATTTTCTGGTGACCCCGACGTGATTGGGGTGATATCAGGACCCCCGTGGGACCCCTGTCTCTGACCAGGAGGCGCCCTGCTGAATTCAGCGGCCTGGCCGAGTCAAGGGGGAGACGGGTGGAAACGATCAACCACACGACGGACTAAAGCCACAAAAGCCACAATTAAAAGGGAGATAGGCGAGGTCAGAGCTCTCGGGGAACTCGGGGAGGTTTTTTTTTGGGAAACAGAAACCTCTGGAGCCGCGGCAAAGGAAAACAACTCATAAAAATCTACGTGCACGAAGAGCCCACGCAGGAAAAGGATCGTAAGTATTGCGTGGTTGAGTGGGAGTGACCGAGCGTGTGAAGTGAGACGTGATTCTATCACGAAGCGAGTGGGGACCCCAAAGCCGCAGTTCCACTTCCCCGCGAGGGGTGTGGTCAGCTGCGGGGGAAGCGAAAGTTTCGGGATAAACACACCGCACACGTAAACCCTAGAAAACTCAGGGAGTTTTTCGGGAAAGGGGATCGGTCACAGGAAGGTTGAAAGGGAAGGATACGTTCTCATCGAGTTCTGGGGGCTGGTAAACCTTTCAACCTTGGACCAGGAGTGGTCCAGGGGAGGAAGTAAGGAGAAACAGAGAGCTCATAAACACCAGGGAAAAACCTTGAGAAGGAGCGATCACCTACAAGGGGGTAGTACCTGGCAAACCCACACTATGGGGCAAACAAAAAGTAAAAATGCTAAAAAGCCTTCAAGGAAAACAAAACAAAAGACAGGTAAAGGAATCCCTGAAATTCCGATTGAGAGTCCATTGGGGTGGATGTTAGAACATTGGGAGGAATGTCCTGTGAGAGGAAGGAAATCCAAGCAGCTGATGGTGCATTATTGTGTGGAAATCTGGGGAGGGGTGGAAATACGGGATCATGTAATCTGGCCCGTCTTTGGAACATTTGAAGAATGGATGTGTAAAGCATTACTGCGTTATGTCAAGGGAAAGGAGAAGGTGGAGGAGCTAGAATATGCGGAGATTTGGGGAAGGGTCGATGTTAGGTTGTTACCTATGAAATTGAAGGACCCTACCCCTGTCCCAGGGGATAAATGGGAACCTTTGGATAACCTTCCCCCTCCTTATGTCATACCCACACCCCCTCCCCTTCCAAATAACCCGCCAAACCCTGGGAGAATAAATCCTCCCTTGGGACAGGGAATGCCTGGACTCCCGGCTCTCCCGTCTGCCCCTACTCCAGAACTTCAACCAGGGACCCCTTTCCCACTGGCTGGGCTCCCACCCCCGCTGGAGCCCCTACCGGCTCCCCGGCCCTCGGGAGGGGGAACACAGAATCTGCACATCCCCACACCACTGCCAGATGACCAATTTCAGGATTTGGACTTAGCCGCTTTCTTTAGCCCTAATCCACAGACGGTTCCAGTAGAGACTAGACATACTCCTCCTGCTAGGAGGACTAGAAGACAGTTAAAGAAAATAAATGAGGGGGAGGGCGAAGGGGAAAATGAAAGAACTATTCTTCTCCCCCTAAGGGAGATCCCCACGGCCCCAGGAATTATTGGGTACGTAAACGTCCCAATTAATACCAGTGACGTGAGGGCATTTAAAAAGGAAATGGGGAAACTCATGGATGATCCTTTGGGAGTCTCCGAACGGCTAGACGAATTTCTAGGAACTAGCATATATTCATATGAGGATCTCACAGCCATTTTAAGGTCTCTGTTCAACACGGAAGAAAGGGAAATGATTAGGCAGGCAGGGATACGTGAATGGGAGCAACGAAACCCCCAAAGCACCCCTGGGGATCAGAAATGGCCAAGCCAAGATCCCCGGTGGAATGCCCAGACAGAGGAAGGGAGGAGAAGTATGATTGACATGAGGAATATCCTGATACAGGGAATCAGGGAGGCGGTACCTCAGGGACAAAATTTAAGTAAGGTTTTCGGGGAATGCCAAGGGAAAGAGGAGACCCCCACGGAATGGTTGGAGAGATTGAGAAAAAGCCTTCAGATATATTCAGGAACAGACCCTGATTCTCCTGTGGGAGAGGTGTTGTTAAAAACACAATTTGTGGCAAAATCATGGGAGGACATACGTAAGAAACTGGAAAAGATTGAAGGATGGCAGGAAAAGGGATTGCAGGAATTGTTAAGGGAAGCCCAGAAAGTTTATATGAGGAGGGATGAGGAAAAACAGAAGATTCAGGCTAGGGTTTTGGTAGCTGCTGTGAGGGAAGCTCAGAAACAGGAACGTCCGTCAGCCTCAGAAAATCCCTTAAGGAAAGCACCGCCGAAGGGGCCGCCACGCTCACAGAGGGGAAACTCTGGAAATAGGATAGAAGGAATAGAATGTTTCTATTGTAAGAAAAAGGGACACATAAAAAGGGACTGTCCTAAGAGAAAGAGAGATGAGAAAATGTTCCAAGAGGAATAGGGATGTCAGGGGCTATATATTTTGGGGTCCATAACATCAGGAGAGCCCTTGATAACATTAAAAATAGGACCCAAGGGAACAAAGATGGATTTTCTGGTGGATTCTGGGGCAGAGAGGAGTACATTTAAGCAGTTACCCCCGGGGTGTAAGATAAGCAAGGAATCTATGATAGTTATAGGAGCAAAAGGGGAACCATTCAGAGTGCCCATAGTAAAAAATGTAGAAATAGAATCAGATAATAAAATTTGTTTGGGGGACATGTTACTAGTCGAGGAAGCAGATTACAACTTACTTGGCAGGGATCTCATAATTGCACTGGGTATTAACCTCATCGTAAGGAATTCACAGATAATGGTTAGCATATATAAACTAACCTGTGAAGATGAGGATAGAATTAATCCCAAGGTGTGGCATACAGGGAAAGAAGCTGGGAGACTGGACATGGAACCTATATCTATTGAAATAGAAAGGCCTGATGACCCCATAAGGGTCAGGCAATACCCCATCCCTCTGGAAGGGAGGCGAGGATTGAAACCTATAATTGAGGATTTGTTACAAAAGGGCATTTTAGAGCCATGTATGTCGAGGCACAATACCCCGATATTGGCTATTAAGAAGACAGATGGAAATTATAGACTGGTACAAGATTTGAGGGCCATAAATGAGAGAACGAAGACACGGTTCCCAGTGGTTGCTAACCCTTACACTCTTCTTAATAGGGTGTCCCCACGGGATGTGTGGTACAGTGTCATAGATCTGAAGGATGCCTTTTGGACCTGTCCCTTAGCTACAGACTGCAGGGACTACTTTGCATTTCAATGGGAGGACCCTGACACAAATAGAAAGCAGCAATTAAGATGGGCCTTCCTTCCCCAAGGGTTTGTGGACTCACCCAATTTGTTCGGTCAAGCTCTGGAACAACTGCTAAGTCAATTTACCCCCAGAAAAGGGATTAAAGTCTTACAGTATGTTGATGATATATTGGTAGCTGGGGAAACAAAGGAAGGAGTAAGGGATTGTACTATTGACTTACTTAATTTCCTGGGGGAAAGGGGTTTAAAGGTATCTAAGCAAAAATTACAATTTACAGAATCAGAAGTGAAATATTTAGGACATTGGTTAGTAGAAGGAAAAAAGAGATTAGACCCTGAGAGGGTAGCCGGGATTTTGGAATTACCCCCTCCTAAAAATAAAAGACAGGTGCGCCAGCTGTTGGGGTTGTTGGGTTATTGCAGGCAGTGGATCGAAGGATATAGTGAAAAGGCAAAATTTCTGTATGAGAAACTAACAACAGATAAGGTGAAATGGACTGAACAAGATTCCATAGAATTAGAAAAGTTGAAAGGAATGCTAGCAACCGCCCCGGTCCTAAGCCTCCCGGACATAAATAAAGAATTTCAATTGTTCGTGGATACCTGGGACCATACAGCTTATGGCATAATTACACAGATATGGGCAGGTGATAAAAAGCCCATAGGCTATCTTTCCAAATTATTGGATCCTGTAAGCAGGGGATGGCCTACCTGTCTGCAAGCAATAGTGGCTGTAGCTTTGTTGGTAGAAGAAGCCAGAAAAATCACATTTGGGGCTCCTATTACAGTCTATACCCCACATAATGTAAGGAATATACTGCAACAGAAAGCAGAGAAATGGCTCACCGATGCTAGATTATTAAAATATGAAGCCATTCTTCTACATGCCCCGGAATTAGAATTAAAAACTACACAGGCCAGGAATCCTGCGGGATTTTTGTTTGGGGAAGCAGGCACAGAACCCCGACATGATTGCGCAGAGTTAATAGAGTTACAAACAAAAATCAGGGAGGATCTAGAGGAAGAAGAACTAGAAGAAGGGGAAAAATGGTTTGTGGATGGATCAGCCAGGGTGGTGGAAGGGAAAAGAAAGTCAGGATATGCCATAGTGGATGGGAAAACTGGGGAAGTGGTCAAGGCAGGTCCCCTAAGTGCTGCTTGGTCAGCACAAGCCTGTGAATTATATGCTGTACTGCAAGCCCTGAAAGAATTAAAGGGGAAAGTGGGAACCGTTTTCACTGATTCTAAATATGCTTTTGGGGTAGTGCATACTTTTGGAAAAATATGGGAAGAGAGGGGACTCATCAACACCCGAGGGAAAAGTTTAGTACATGAGGATTTAATAAAACAAATCCTACAGGCAATCCGAGAACCTAAAGCTATTGCTGTGGTATATGTAAAAGGTCATCAAGCTGGGTTACAGTTCAGAATAAGGGGTAATAATTTAGCCGACCAGGAAGCCAGAAGGGCAGCCCTCCTCACTTTTAACACCCCTGAGACCATGACAGAAAACTCAATAGAATTTCCACCTCAACCAACTGAAAGGGAAATCGAAGAATTCAAAAAGATAGGGGGTACTCTAGTCAATGGAAAGTGGAAACTGACAGATGGACGGGAGCTGGTCCCAAGGGCATATGCCCGAATGATAGTAAAGAGATTGCATACACAAACACACTGGGGAACGCAGGCTTTAGCAGAACAGTTCCTAAAATTCTTTGGATATAAAGGTATTTTTGAAATAGCAAAACAAGAAGTTCAAAACTGTATGGTATGCCAGAAGATTAATAAATCTAGAATAAGAAAGAACATATCAGGGGGACGCCCTCTAGCATACCGTCCCTTTGGGAGAATTCAGGTGGACTTTACAGAATTGCCTAAAATAGGGAGACACAGGTATTTGTTAGTAATAGTGGACCAATTAACACATTGGGTTGAGGCATTCCCTAGCCCCAGGGCAACCGCCCAAACGGTAGCACGAAGGTTGTTAGAAGAAATTATACCAAGATATGGAATTCCTGATTCTATAGATTCGGATCAAGGAACCCACTTTACATCCAAAATTATAAAGCATCTAGCAGAAGCCCTGGGAATCAGGTGGGAATATCACACACCGTGGCATCCTCAGAGTTCAGGTCAGGTAGAGAGGATGAATCAAACCCTGAAAGCACAATTATCAAAACTCATGTTAGAGACCAAAATGTCATGGATTAAATGTCTTCCGTTAGCACTCCTCAATATCAGGACACAGCCCCACTCTGGATCTGGTCTGTCCCCCTTCGAGATGCTATATGGAATGCCATATGAGCACGGGATGCCCATAGGACACCCCAGAATGGAAGATTGCCAGATCCAGTCTTATCTCGTTTCAATTAATAAAAATTTACAGGAACTTCGGAGACGCGGATTAATAGCACAGAGCACCCCTTTAGGCTTCGCCATTCACAAAATCCAACCAGGGGATCGAGTGCTGGTGAAAGCTTGGAAAGAAACCCCGTTGTCCGCGCACTGGGAAGGACCCTTCATTGTTCTCCTCACCACTGATACGGCGATAAGGACAGCAGAAAAAGGCTGGACTCACTCATCGCGAGTGAAAAAGATTGAACCCGAAAACAGCTCTCCACAGTGGAAAATCACCTCAACCCCAGGGGATTTGAAGTTGAGAATCCACCGAGGAACCTAATGACCAGCGCTTATCGGATAAGTTGTGACCAAGCAGGATGCCCCTGCTACCCTTTTGTTCATTTTAAGTGCGGGTATTGTGAACAGATTTGGGTTACTCATTGTGTTCGGGGAGCTAGGCCTTGGAATTTATGTGTACCTTGCTTTGAAGAAGAGTCTCGAAATACCAATCTTTTCCTATACATCACCACAGAATCGGGGCTATTTGAATTAGATTCCCCTGAGTGGTTTCATTACTTTACTAACGGGATAAGGGGAGGATTAAATAAAAGGGCGGAACCACTCAAAATTGAGTGTAGGAGGACCTTGAAAGTACCCTGTGGGGCCCCAATAATTAAAATAACAAGGTGGGAACAGTACAAGAGGCGTTACGCTCAGAAGAGTACTGGAAGGGACCCGGAAGAATATCCCTGCTGCCAAGAAGATGGTTTACCCCGCCGCTGGAGGCAACCCAACGGGCGAAGGGTCGGGCAGAGGGATATGCCTGTGGGTAACCCTGATGATCCTGAGTCTAGCCGTGTACCCCACGAATGGCCTCCTCAACCTCAAGGAGAAGGCAGAGAAGGGAATTAATTCCCATGAAATTCCTCCGGTAGATGCCGAGTATGGAATTGTGGAACCCAGGGTGCAAGTAAACAGGTCGACGGTACAAAGTGGGGAAAATGGCAAATTGGTGAAGGGGATAAAATTGCATGAATCTTACCCCCCGATGGCGATGCTTAGGAAGAAAAGAGAGGTAAATGGACTCCCTTTGATTCCTATTTGTAACGAATGCAATAAAACTGTCTGGGTTGGAGGGAAGAAGGAAAGCACCTTTGTGGGGTACCTGAAAGTTAACCAGTTGTGCTATGATAAAAAGAAGTTAGGAATGTGCACCCTAAATGGGAAGACATACTGGGTAGGACAAAATAGGAAACTCCAAACTGCAACCTCAATTGGGGGGCCAATTCTATTGGATATGCTGGGTGAAAATGATGAAAGGGTATGTTTGGGGTTGGATAAGATATTCTGTTTTTCAAAAGATGAAGAAGGGTTGGACCCAGAGAATAAAATACAGAAGGTAGCTTTGGAAATTAAACAACAAGAGTTGGCTGCTAAGAAAAGAAGGATGGAGCAAGAAAGGATGAGAACTCTGAGCGAACAATATGAACAGCTAGAAAAGCAATCTGACGATTGGAGCTTATCCATCCCCGGTAAAAATCTCTTCCTGGATCTAGTGCAGGAGATTGCCACCGAATTAGGATTAACGAATTGTTGGATTTGTGGGGGATTGAAATCAGCAGAAAGGTGGCCCTGGAAGGGTGAAAGTTTGACCCCTGAGCAGTTGCTAAGGTGGGATAATGAGATCCTAAAAACATTATCTCGGCCAGGGGGGTGGACCCTAGACGAACGGGTCATAGGGACAATTTGCATAAGCAGGGAAGGGGATGTTTACAACGAGATAGTGGGATACACCCCATGCCTATCTACACTAACTGTAAATTCAAATAATAAATCTAAAATTTGGCAGCCAGAGCCTCCCCAGGGATACTGGGGAAAAACAAAGGAGGACAGATGCGATTGGATAAAAGAAGCTGGACTTTGCTGGTATAAGAAAGTAAATGCCAACCCTTATTATTTTCTGACTGAGTTAGTGGACTTCTGGGATAAGCCAGAGAGCATAAACATTAGATGGAAAGCGCCCAGCGGGATCTATTGGATATGCGGGAAAAAGGCTTATAGTGAACTACCCCGAAAGTGGAAGGGATCATGTACTTTGGGAATGATTCGACCCTCCTTCTTCACACTCCCCAGAACCGGTAGCAATCTGCTGGGAGCTCCTTTGTATGAAAATCTTAGCAGAAGAAAAAGGGAAATAAAGAAAGAGTTTCCACAAGTAGGAGGAAATCAGAAATGGGGAAAAGAAGAGTGGCCTGCACAACGTATCATAGAATACTATGGACCAGCCACCTGGGCTCAGGATGGGAGCTGGGGGTATAGGACCCCAGTGTATTTACTGAACCGGCTAATTAGACTACAGGCTGTAGTGGAAATAGTGTCTAATCACACCTCAGATGCCCTGGAATTATTAGCTAAACAGCACTCACAAATGAGAGCTTTTGTGTACCAAAACAGGATTGCTTTAGACTATCTGCTAGCTGAGGAAGGGGGTGTATGCGGGAAGTTCAATGACTCAGAGTGTTGCATAGAAATAAATGATTATGGAGAGACTATCCGAGATTTGGCAGCTGAAATTAAAAAGGTGGCCCACGTCCCTATACAGAGATGGAACTCGATTCTCCAAGCTTCTTGGTGGGACCAAATATTTGGGGCAGGAGATTGGTGGAAGAAGATAGGATTCTTTATCTTGTGCTCAGTAGCTGGATTGATTTTCTTGCCTTGTCTTGTACCCTGTCTAATAAGATTAATACACTCCGTGGTCCAAGGAATGCAAATAGCTGCACTCCCTATGGACCCCGAAATGGCATCAGGAGGACTATCTAAAAACACTCCAAAAATCATGAAATTAAAGGAAGGAAAAAGTACAGCTGCACAAGTATTAGAGAATTTTGAGTCTCGAATACAGGAGGGAAACATGGGGAAAACCTATTGGGGTGAGGCAACTGGGGAAATGATAGAAGAACAATAGACATGGTTAAGAGGCTTTTTATCTGAATTAAGAAAAAAGACTATAACCAGAAACACGAATTAAATTGGTGAATTTGAAAGAGGGGGGATTGTGATATATGTCCTAAAGTTAATTCGTGTTACCTCATTTATTATGTATATTAAAAGGGAATTCGTAGTATCCTCTGTCAAAGGAGATATATATTTTGTAGAGATATATGTTTTAGTATAAGTTTTGTGTAGTTTGCCCTGTTATACATTTAAGTTTTACATGCGGGATAAAACAAGCCACTGCACAAAAGAAGATTCCCCCGGACTGGGGAAACACCCCGGAGGCACTGAGAAAATAAATGATTGGATTTACCGGAAAGGAGGGAGAGGAGACAACAGCTGCCGGGAATCTCTGAAAAGGATACAAAGAACGACGGAAACCAAAGATAGAAGTCTGGAGACCAAGATGATTGCTGCAGATAGACATCTCCACGAGTCTCCGATGAAATTTACATCTTCATAACGCACCCAGACCCGAACATCAGCAGCATTGTCTTCCTCTACCGGTCTATTCAAACCCCGATTACAGCACCTACCTATGCCCTGAGGGGAAGACCGTCACATTCCCGGACCTCTCTCCACGATCCAGTGTATAAAAAGAGACTGCTGCAGACCAAAAATGTGAACTTTGGGGGGGTAACAGGCTGACAGAGTCTGCTATCCGAGTTCACCCAGCGGCGACCCCGGGCTCGACGCTGTCCTTTTGATTGTGGCTAACCGAGACTGTAATTTTTGTCTCTCAATAAATTCCAAATTTTTGATAAACTGAATTTGGTGAATTTCATTTATAACACGTCTGAGAGCAGAGAGGGAATCACTGCTGGGTCAGCAATCCCCTCCTGGACAGAGACAAAGGAAATACAAAATAAATGATCTTGCTTTTCAGGATGCAGCAGTCAGCAGAGAAAAGGACAGTTCTGTGCTGTCACTTGCATTTGCTCCTGTGTCCCAGGAGTGTGGCACCAGTGGCGAGTTCTGAGATTTCACTGCTCTCTCAGTGCAAAAGCAGCAGCAGACAGCAGAAGGGACAGTGACAGTCATCTCCAGGCCCCAAAAAATTCAGAGCTGCCAGCACCCATGGCCCAAGGAGAAGGTAAAATCTTTGGTAACTGGGCATTTTGGTTTTCAGCAATTCCCTGTGCAGCTCCTGGGGTTCCCCTCTTGGTGTGTGCCATCTGGGAGTGGCTACAGCCACGAGCTTCTGCAGCATGAGAAAAATAACCCTCGGTAGGTTAGGAAAGCACCTGGAAAGAAAACAACATCATGCTCATAGTTAATAATTCAGATATTACTGATGCCATTTTATTTTAGAAGGCACAGGAAAATGTGACCTTCGTATTTTTATTGAAGTTTTCCTCTGTCACTGGGGATAACTTTTGAAGGGTGAAATAGCATTTATTTTTGTAAATTGTGAAAAGTGCATATTATATGGCTCTACACAAGATATTTACTATATGTATTATGTTGTATTGATTGGTAATGTTGTATTAATATTTTGATAGTATGGTAAATGTAGTTTTGTAGTTAAAATGTAGTTTTTATATACCAACCACAGGAAAATGTAAATCTTTCAGAGAAAAAGAATTTACTACTTCCTTATCAGAAGAGACCAATTTCTCCTGCCTTGCTCAGCCCTGAAGATGCCATAGAGATTAAAGGAAAAAAAAGTGATACTAACCAGAGAGAATTCTTTGTTTGAATGGAATTTATGCATCATGTATGAAATGTATGAATATTCAAAAAGCTATTGCTTTTTAGAGATAATCCTTTGTTAACGGGGGTCCTTCTCTGGAGCTTTTTGCTCGGGAAGGCACCCAGACGTCTGTAACTTTGTTTTTATTGTCTCGTATTGTCCTAACCCTAATTGTTCAATTTTTTACTCTAATTCTATTTTTATGACCATTTTATTTACTATTAAACTTTCAAAAATTTAAAACAAGTGATTGGCGTTTTTCACAATTATGGTAGCAGAGGATGGTTATAACATCTCACTGCTGGTGCTCCAGTGGAATCAGGGTGAGGACGGCGCGCCCTGCCTGGTTGGCAGCCTCGCTCTGTGTTCCCCTGCTGTGACCGACAGATGCAGGTTACGATCAATGGACAAAAGGAGGCAATAAAACAAAGAAAAGGGAAAAGATTCCCTAAAACCACGGTAATTGGCCCCTAGGACTAAAGTGTACACGAAGACAAAGACTCAAGGACAAAGGATAGGTAAGTACTGGTTTGGACGGGGCAAATAAGGGGGGGATGAATGTGTGTGAATGAGAAGCAGCTGGTTATCCTAGACCTGCTAAGTGAGTGCGGAGTCTCCTATGCTGCATTTCTGATCTTTCGCGAGAAAAACAGCCAGTAAAGAGACGAAGTGGGTGATAAGAAGAGCGAGAGAACTCCCCCAGGGAAACTGGGACTGAGTCTTCGGGAAGGGGTGGGACCACTAGGAGAGAGAAAGCAGAGGGTTTTCCTAGTATAATCCATTGAACAAAAAAAAAAAAAAAAAAAAATGGAAAGGGCCCCTAAAACTTTTGCTGGATTGAGGGATGAGAGTGCCCAAGAGCATCCAGGATTGAAACCTGCTGGGTTGAGGGATTAATATCCCAAGACCACCCAGGGTTCTGCCGGACTGAGATTATGCCCAAGAGCATCTAGGGTTGGACAACACAGACGGATTGAGGGGATATCCAAGAGCACCGGGACTGGCCAGTAACACCTAAAATTGTAATAGGTGATTTGAAAGTAAAAGGTACCTTATTGTTGTCTTGTTGTGTGAGAATGAGTCACACACAAAATCTGCCTCAGTTTCCCGGGCGGGTGGGACTGTGGCAGGAGATGTATGTGACCTGCAAACAGACCATTGTTCCCCCGGGCGTGTGGAGAGGGGGTCGGGGGTGTGGAGGGGGGGTCGTAGTAAAAGTGTAAGTGACACGCAAATCAGCCATTTTCCCTCCGGGCGTGTGGAGGGGGGTAGTGGAAAAGAGTGTAAGTGACACGCAAATCAGCCTCGTAGGTGGACTGGCACCAGAGGCGACCAGATTCTGGGCCTTCCTCAGAGGCCCAGCTATACTGGAACCCAGAGGCCAACCCCAAGGCGAAGGGGGGCCACACGGAGCTCCGATTCTCTGGCAACAGGGATCCTCTTCATGTCCTAAGGGTGTGAAAGAATGTGTGAAAGTAAAGGAGAAATGAAGTGAATAAGAATAGATGGATGAAAGCATATGTAATGTTGATTGTTAATTTTAAAATTCACTATATCTCCTTGGAGGGAGGTGTATTGAATAGTTTTGTGAGAAAAAGGGGATTTTTTTTTTTTTTAAAGTGTGTGCATAGATAGAAGTAAGTGGTATTTAGGTTGAAAAAAAAAAAGTGAAAAACAGAGGTGGGGGACGAATAGATAAAATCTTGAAAAATGGGACAGAAAAACAGTAAGTTGGATACAAGAAAGAAAAAAGGGTGTAAAAAATTACCAACAGAAATACCTCAAGAGAGCCCTCTGGGAGTTATGTTAGCTAACTGGGATAAAAACCCTTGTACAAGAAGAAAGGAAAAGGTAAAGATGATACAATTTTGCATGATAGAATGGGCAGAGAAGGAAATAAGATCAGACCACGTTTACTAGCCCAGATACGGCTCTTTTGAAAATTGGATTTGTCAGGCTCTAAATGTATTTGTAAATTCAAAGGAACCGTTTAATCCCGAAGAAATAGAATATACCACGTTGGACAGATTTTAGGAGAATAAAAATCTTTAAAGTATCAGAAACCCCTAAGATGGAACAAGAAAAACAAAAGGGGAAAGAAAAGGGAGGGGAACAAGAAGAAAAGAAGGAAAAAGAGTGGGATTCTTTGCAGGCTTTGCCCCCTCCGTTCCCGCTCACGCTCCCGCCGTTCGCGGCCAAGCCCCCTGTCCCGGGTTCTGCGGCAGCCCCGCCTGCCCAGGTTCCCATCCCAAGTGCCGGCTCGCAGCCCACGGCAGCTGCGCCAGTCCCCGCCTACACCCCAACCCCGGCCCCGCCGGTAAATTTGTCTGCCCCGGCCACCTGGTCTGCAGCCGCTGTAAGGTCCATGCTGGGGGTCCCTCCTGATGCGTCATCTAAGACCACCACCCCGACCATGCCGGGGGTCCCGTCGGTCCCAGCCATCCTATCTACAATCTCTTCCCCCACTACCCTATCCCCGGCTGCCCTGCCCGTGCCGGCTGTGATGGGTGCCGCCGCTGTTGCTTTGTCTCTGCTGGGAGCTGCTGACTCAGCCACCATTTGTCGGGGGCTTTCCCCAACATTCAGGTGGTTTCAGGGTCCTTTGCTCCCCTGCACAGCTCCGAGCCAAGCCGAAGGAAGAGACGGAGTTCTCAGGTTTAGATTTTTCAATGTTGCATACTTCGTTTATTGTTTCTTATCTTACAATTTTCTCGGAGTCCGACAAGATGTTCGCAGCTGCATGGATTCCTCACATCTCCCCCCGAGCTGGGCTGTCCTTATCTTTTATACTAATTACTACGTATTTCTTGTTTACTATTTATTACCAATGTCTATCACTATTACTAAAAAGGTCATCTTTACTTTGACCCAATCCTCACTAACTACTTTGTGTCACGTCAATGCAGCAATGGAGTGAGGGAAAGAGGAGAAGAAGAAGGAGACAACGCCCCAGATTCTCCATCTTGTCCCCATTCACTTCAATGCTAGGAACCTAAAACTATTATTTTCTCACTCTGTGATAATCTAAACTACTATTTTTCACACTCCCGTGGCCTGTAAACCTTCTCTCAGTGTAGGAAGTTTTTCCCATGGACTGAAATCAAAGCCAGTGTCTCTCTGAGCTCTGGGCTGGGGTCCCAGACCCCCCCGCCCAGGTCCCTGACCCTCCAGGGCAACCAAAGGAATGCCCTGGACTCCAACAACCATTAGTCCCGTGTAGGCTGTCCGCGCTTCTGTCTGGTATTCCCCGGAACTGCCCCCTCCTCTGCCGGCCCCGGCAGCAAACCCTGCCTACACTCCGCCCTTGGAGGACCAAGCCTCAGCGCTATGCCCTCCCCTCACTGCCCTTCCTGCCCTGAGCTCCCTTCCCTCGGTAACCATAGATACTGCTCAGAGAAACGATTTCTCCCTAGAAATGCCTTATCGAAACACTAGAACTTCACTTAAAAGACAGCCCTCTCCTGATTCTTTCTCGAAATACGGGAAAAAGACTATAGAGGATAAAAACCAAAAATGGGATAAAGAAATTAGTCTATTTCCACTAAGAGAAGTCCCAATGGGAGGGGGTGGAACAGGGTTTGTAAATGCCCCTTTGACTTCTGAGGTCATAAATTTTAAAAAAGAAATCAAAGGAATTTTAGAGGATCCCATAGGCACAGCTGAACAATTAGATCAGTTTTTAGGTCCGAATATTTATACTTGGGAAGAGATGCAGTCTATAATGAAAATAATATTTTCTCAGGAAGAAAGGCAATTAATCAGAGCAGCTGGAATAAAAGTTTAGGAAAAAGAGAACCCATAGGGGCCCCCTGGAGAAGACAAAATGCCAACTGTGCCTCCTGAGTGGGGTCAAAATAATGAGGAGGGGAGGAAACACATAAATGAATATTGTACTTTTAAAGGTAAACTAATTGTGTGCACACCTCATGCAGTTCAAAATGTGTTAAATCAGAAAGCTGAAAAATGGTTGACAAACTCTAGAATGTTAAAATATGAAGCAATCTTGATAGACAGTGATGATCTAACATTAGAAGTAAACAGAAGTTTAAATCCAGCTCAATTCTTATATAGAGAACCAGCAGATGACCTAATACATAATTGCTTAGAAATCATCCAATACCAAACAAAAGTTCGAGAAGATCTTGAAGAACAAGCCTTTCAGAAGGGGAAATAATCTATGTGTGACTTATTAAAGAAATATGGGTATTGATCTAGTATTGATACCCAACTGTGACGGACAAAAACTCTCTAACAGTTTAAAGTTAGAAAGTGTATGTTTATTACGGCTGGGCAGCACTTCGGGATATTTCCCTAATTCGTACTGCCAAATTCACAGGTAATTACAAAGCCTTTTATTGACAAAAGTGTTGAATACCCAAAATACAAATGCATATTTATAACCCTGTCACCTCCCATTCCTCACTTTGTATGCTAATTGGCAAAAAGGGTATTAAGCATGCATAGTTTGTTTCCTAAAATGAGTCGGGGGTCTATTCTGGGGAGGGGTCACCCAAAATGAGGAAGTAAGATGAGTCTTCCTCGTCCTGACCTTTCTACCTTTTCAATGCATTCATGACAAATGATTCCTTGGTAGAACTTACAGTTTCCTGTGTTCAATGGGTCCTTTAAGCAGGAAATCTGCAGCTGTCTTATGTCCTATTTACCATATTTTGTTTTTCATTACAAGCACAACTACATAAACATAAACCTGACAAGAAATGAGTTACAAGATCCGGGGTAGCTTATCTAAGATCCGGCTTCTGTTAACTGCGAACAAAGATTACCTATCTACTTCAGCTAATTCAGCAACTTATTATCTTAACTTTCCTAAAAATCCTTAGTTCCTCAAAATTAACGTCTCGTTCCCCACTTCTTCTTTGAAATGAGTAAATTCTTTTACTCAGTATAGTCTTCCTCATCTATCTAAGCTGTACAGCTAGTGTCTCTCAAGACCAAGCCATACGCCTTTGACAGTGATGTTAAAGCTGCCACTCGTCGTAGCATCCTCTAATTCCAAACAAGTATTACAATGGAAAACACTAAACTTATGCTGACCAAAATAAGCAACACAACTATAGGGTGGATTAAGGTATTCAATATTCCAGTTGCTGTTGGTGACCACCCAAAAGGCACATCCCACCAATGATGAGACAAATGTTCCTCAAGCCTTTTAAAAACCCCTTTGATGGTCTCTGTGTCATGGTGTATAGTAATTAATGTCTTTTTCCCTTCATCTCTAATTTCTTTTAAGATTTCTCTCAATTCATGATGTTTCAACAATTGAGCAACTAAAGTCAAATTCATTCCTATGGGCACAGGCAGTATCTTCTGCACAGTGGCTAGGTTGGCCTTTATATATTGATGTGATATTACAGGTACTCGATAGGAAAAATCACATCCCTTGATTCTAACAAAATTGCAAACACACAAATTGAATTGAGTCTCATTCAAGATTTGGTTGTCTATCTTTATGATGGGGCATGCTGTCCTAAGACAGACACAACCCTGTCCTTTATACACAAGTGAAGTTGTCTGTTTGCCTGGATGTGTTTCAAAGTGACAAATACTTTGGTCTGTGTCTAAACAAGTGTCTTTGTCACCCTCTAACGTCCCTTCACATATGTATCCTAGTTGTCTCCTCATAGTGTCACAGAGACACACAAAGCAGTCACACGCAGACGAGATTTCGCAAGGCAGAGGTCCTTCCGATCCCAGCTCACAGCTGAAAACCGAGAGAGGAAGAGACCCCTTTGTTTATTCTTTTACTTTTTATACATTTGGGGGTCTAGCAGAAGATTGGCTTTTTGGGGTTTCCACCCCTCAGCCTCAGTGGCCAGACCAATTGTCAGTTATAATTGTTTTCAGGTTAGAAATATGCAAACAAAGGACAGAGAATGAAAAACAAAGCATTTGTTTATATTACTTCTGTGGGAAAGGTAGAAAACTGCTCTAATATTCTACAGTAACTAAAAGATCAGACTCCATTTATGAAAATCAAAAAGCTAATAAAAAAACTCAGAAAAAACAGGGTAACACTCATAGTACAGGGCTCTAGATTAATAGTTTGCCACTTCCCTTTAATTTCTTGTGCCCACATTCTGTGTTCAGAAGGGTACAATACAGTTCCCTCGTGGTTTAATCCTAAGGGGACTATTGGGTGTATTAAGTCCACTGAGGCATCGTGTATAGTTAAAACAAAGGCTGTCATTACACTAGTCACAGGGTTATAGGTGAAATTGACCAACACCCACCAGGACTGAAGTTCCCTCTCCATATCAGAGGCACTATCCGAGACAATTTTGGGAATTTCAGCAGGGAATGTTCCTTCTCCACCTATCCTGATAACTGCGGCAGCCACTGATTGCATCCACAGTTGTGCCTGAGTACACCCTAGGGCCAATGAGATGTTTTCAGTAGCTGTGCCTTGTGCGTTAATTATTACTTCATGATCTCGCTCCTCTGTGTCTCCCCATTCTGGTAATATCTTGGTCAATTTCCAGTGATTGTTACCTAGTGCTAGTAGAGAGGATTGCAAAGGTTGTTGTAGTTTGACTAAATCACTCCCTATTGTGGTTAATTTATTCAACAGCACTTCTGAATCTACTGTGTTCAGCACTCCCAGTCCTGTTCCTAGCAATCCAGTGAGATCCCTCTTGTTCCTAAAATTGGGAGGCATACTTTTTTGAAGCCAAGTAGTCCAGTCCATAAAGGAGTTCCTGAGAAATGGGGCACATTCTGGCCGAACGTGTGAAGCATTTACCTGTACTCCCATTTCTACTCGTTTTAAAGACCACTTTGGGTTAACTATCAGTTTCTGAACTCCTGTCTTCTTAATGGCATATGGCCCAATTTTGGTAACTACAGGAGTTATTTGTTCCTCCACTTCTGGAATAGCTGGCATCTTGGTGATCACAGCCTTTCTTGGCACTGGTGAAGGGATCTTGGTCTGGTTCTTATGGTACTCAGTACATACCTGAGTGATGTTAAAGTCAATGTCATACCCCCTTATCGCACGCCCTTCTATTTTGAGCCTAAACTCTAGACATGTACTCAAGCATTTATCACAGCATTCAGGACTAACACTGATGAGTTTCATGGGTGGATGGTAAGCCTCGTGGAACCCATCCTGTACGAATGCATACTTACATCCCCAAACATTTCTTCCCTCCCACAAGCTTGCATTTGTGACTTTTAGTATCTTGTTTAAAGCCTTACGAGAGTAAGGATCATAGGCTCTTCCTTGGCACTGGTATATCCCAGTCACATTATACCTTCGTGGTATTGTGTTGACTCCTGTTATGGTTAAGGTAATTACTACAACAGTTACAACTTTCCAAATAATGTCCATAACAACTATTAGTCCATTTATTTGTTGTTCCGAGTGAGCCTCAGCTTCAGTTCGTTATCGCCTGGTGTGGCCTTCCAAATTCCCTCTGGGGCTTTCTTCACTCAGGAGTGATGGATCCAGGCCTTCTGTTCTTTTATCTTGATTGCAGTGAAGGTAGTGAAGAGCACCTGGAATGGTCCTTCCCACTGTGGTTCTAAGGTGTTTTCTGCAAAAGACTTAACATACACACAATCCCCAGATTGTACATCATGTACTGGCCCATCTAGTTCTCTGTTTTGAGTTCCAGCCACATATTTCTCAATTTCTGTAAGTTGTTTATTTAGGGCCACCATATATCCATGTAGGGTTTCTTCCCCTACTTGAATGGATGCTGTTCCCCCTTGAACTGCATATGGCCTTCCATACAATATTTCAAAAGGGCTTAGTTTCTCTTTTGCCCTTGGTTTTGTCCGAATTCGCAACAAGGCCAATGGGAGAGCCTGAGGCCAGGGCAAATTTGCTTCTGGCCCCAATCTCACAATTTGTTGTTTAATCAAATGGTTCATCTTTTCCACCTGGCCACTAGATTGAGGGTGGTATGGGGTGTTGTCCTAGGGTAACTTTATGATGCTTGTATCCCCAATCGTCTGTTCTGTTTGTGCTGTATATTGAGTCCTGTGCCTTTAAGGCTGGTTCTAAGAGCAAGGAGAAGCGCGGAGTTTGTTTTGAGAAAACTGCCTGACTCCTCCACATTCTTCTCCGGACGGTGTGTTCGGCGGAGGCTTGGAGAGACTGCAGGACAGATTTTTTTTTTGCTTTTAGTTAGTTTCAGCTAGCTAGGGCAGAGAAGTTCCCTGGACTGTTTTTTTCCCTTTTTTCTTGGAACTGTTTAAACCTACTCTGGACTGAAAACCCAGGGGAGCACTGGGGGCTGCACCTGCGGCCCACCGGGGCCTGGACTTCGGCATTTTCCAGCAGCGCCGGAGGGACTGGGACTGGTGAGAGAGAGAGAGAGCCGAGCTCCACCCACGGCAAGGACTTTCTCAATTTGCCATCTCACTTCAGAAGGAGAGGTTTTATTGTTTCATATTATTCATTCTTTATACTTGTATGCACATTTGTTTAGTAAAATAGTTTTTTCCACTTTTCTCCAAAGAGGTTTGTTTTTTTTTACCAGACTGGTTGGAGGGAGGGGCCACCTGGGTTTGCTTCCTTGGAGGGATCCTATACAGGGGTTTTCTCCCAAATTTGCCCCAAACCAGGACAGGTGTGCAATTCCCAGTCTATTCCCAGGTGGTGACTTATTTGCTGCACAATTTTCAAAATAAAGTGTGGTCCCCTATCTGAGGATATGGTGGCTGGAACTCCAAATCGTGTTATTGTTTCTTGCAACAGCGCTTTGGTCACCTCTCGGGCCTTAGCTGTCCTGGCAGGAAAGGCTTCTGGCCATCCTGAAAAGGTATCAGTCAACGCCAATAGGTAACGATACCCTCCCTTCCTGGGCAGTTATTAAAATCAATTTGCCATTGTTGCCCAGGTCCACAGCCTTTCCCAATTTGTCCCTCTTTAGGCTTTGGGGTATTTTTAGGGTTAGTTCAGAGGCAAAGATTACACTGACGAGTTACTTGTATCACTGTGCCCTGCAATTTCCTGGCCATGAGTCTTTCTTTCAAATGGTTATACAGAGCATCTATCCGCCAGTGTGTTTTCTCATGTTCCCTTTTTACTAATGACCACAACAAATAGGAGGGAATTACAAGTTTCCCTTCTTCTGTTACAGCCCATCCTTCCTGATTATAACTTGCCTTTTCTACCTTGATAAGTTTCTTATCTTTCTTATTGTACACTGGCTTACCTTCAATAGAAACTTTTCCATCTGGAATCAGTGCTGCCTCATCAGCCTTATCAGGTACCTCACCTTTTGCTGCTTCTTTTGCCTCTCTGTCCGCCAGCATATTCCCTTCTTCCAATTCAGAGCTCACTTTTTGGTGTGCCTTGATGTGCATTATGGCTACTTTCTCAGGTAGTTGTATGGCATGTAATAGCTTCAGTATCTCTTGTACATGTTTAATACTCTTGCCTTGTGAATTCAACAGTCCTCTTTCCTTCCAGACGGCTCCGTGAGCATGAACCACTCTGAATGCATACCTTGAGTCCGTGTAGATGTTGATCTCTTTTCCTTTTGCCAGCTCTAGGGCTCGGATTAAGGCAATTATTTCAGCCTTCTGTGCAGATGTATTAGTTGGTAATGGCCCAGACTCTATTACCTCTTTGCTTGTGGTAACTGCATACTCAGCATGCCTTTTTCCACTGACGACATAGCTGCTTCCATCAGTAAAGCAGGTCTCAGCATCCTCAAGCGGGGTGTCCTTCAGATCCTGGCGGCTGGAGTAGGTGGCTTCAATGGTCTCCAGGCAGTCATGGATCACTGGTTCTCCCATACTCCCGCTGAGGAAGGAAGCTGGGTTCACAATGTTAGTTACCACAATTTCAACATCATCTTGTTCTACCAGTATGGCTTGGTACTTCAGAAATCTCTGTGGGGAGAGCCAGTGTCCCCCTTTTGCCTCAAGGACTGCAGACATTGTGTGAGATACTAGCACAGTCATCTTCTGGCCTAGGGTGAATTTGCGTGCTTCTTGGATGTTTATTGCTGCTGCTGCAACTGCTCTGAGGCACCCTGGCCATCCTTTAGCTGCTGTGTCCAGTTGCATGGAAAGATAGGCCACTGCCCTCCGGTACGGGCCTAAGTTCTGTGCTAATATTCCCAAGGCAATCCCCTGCTTCTCATGAGAAAACAGGAAAAATGGTTTACTCACATTTGGAAGTCCCAGGGCTGGAGCTGACATAAGGGCTTTCTTTAGTTGGTTGAAGGCTCGGGTTGCATCTTTTGTCCACTGAAGATCTCTGCTCCCTTCCGTGATCAAGGCATACAGAGGTTTAACAAGCAACCCATAGTTATAAATCCACAGTCTGCACCACCCTGTCATGCCTAAAAAGGTTCTTAGTTCTTTCACTGTCTGAGGTTTCGGGGTCTGGCATATTGCTTCCTTGCGATCCTGCCCCAGAGTCTTTGTCCAGCACTTACTTCGTAACCCAGGTAAATGACTCTTTGCCTCACCATTTGGGCTTTCTTCTGGGATACTCGATACCCCTGCAGGCCTAGAAAGTTCAGGAGGCTTACCGTCCAGTCCACGCATGTCTCCTGGGTCCGGGTGGCTATTAAGAGATCATCCACATACTGGAGTAACTGTCCTTCTCCTGGTAGAGGTTCCCAGGACTCTAAATCCTTGGCAAGCTGTTCCCCAAATATAGTGGGGGAGTTCTTGTACCCCTGCGGTAACACAGACACCATGTGAGCTGAGTTTTTCTTCCAGTTTTAGGGCTTTCCCACTCGAATGCAAAAATTTTCTGGCTGGCTTCATGGAGAGGGAGGCAAAAGAAAGCATCCTTTAGATCTAGAACAGTAAACCAAGTTAGTTCAGGTGTTAAACGGGTTAACAAGGTGTAGGGATTGGCAACCACTGGATACAAGTCTTCAGTTACCTTGTTAACAGCCCTTAAATCTTGTACTCATCTGTATGACCCATCAGGTTTCTTTACTGGCAGAACAGGAGAATTAAAATCAGATTGACACTCTCTCAGTAGTCCTAGCTGCAGAAAGTTCCCAATAATTGGGCTAACCCCTTCTATATCTTCTTTCTTTAGGGGGTATTGTTTAACCCTTACTGGCTGTCCTCCTTTAAGCCTGATTTGCACTGGTAGTGCATTCTTTGCTCTTCCTGGTATATTGGAGGCCCACACTCCTGGAAATACTTGATCCATTATTTTCCTAAAATTTTCCTTTTCACTTGCCACATCAATTTCTTTGGTTACTAGCATTAAGCTTAACAGTTCTACATATTTTTGATCCTTTACCTCCAAACTACTTTCCCCATTTTTGAATATTATTCTTGCTTCCAGCTGCTCTAGCAAATCTCTGCCCAAAAGTGCAGATGGAGGATTAGGCATGTATAAAAATCGGTGGATGCCCCCTGTTTTCCCAATTTATACTTCAATGGTTTGCAAAAATAAGCTCTTTCAGATTGGCCAGTTGCCCCCTTTACCATAACATAGTCATTGGTTACAGGTATTACGGCCTTATTCAACACTGAAAATGTTGCCCCTGTGTCTATCCAAAATTTCAGTTCTTTTTCTTTGCTCCCCAGTTTAACTATAACCAGAGGGTCCTCTAGGGTAGGGCCCTCCGGTCCCCTTCAGTCCTCTTTTACATGAGCAACTACTTTTTCCTTTTTCTGATCACCTTTTCTATGTTCATTACCCTTTCTTAATTCTGGGCACTGGTTTTTCCAGCGACCAAATTTCTTACAAAATGCACATTGATCTTTTCCTAGTCGGGATGGTCCTTGTTTTGGTGGACCTTGCCCATGTTTTCCTTTTTCTCCTTCTTTTACTACTGCTGCTAGTTTCTTCATCCCTTCTTTATACCCTTCTTCCCGACTAATAAAAACTCTCCAGGCCTCATCTAATAAAGTTTCTACATTCCGGCTGTTTGGACCCCAGATCTTCTGGAGTTTCCGCCTGATATCTCCTGTGGATTGTCCTAAAACTAAATTTATTAATTGCTGCGTTCCTTCATCAGATCCAGGATCCAGGGTGGTGTGTCGGCGCATTGCGTCTCGCAGGTGATCTGGAAATTCAGAAGGTGTTTGAGAGGAGCCCTGTTTGATAGCATATAAGGCTGACCAGTTTATGGTTTTGGGGATTGCTCTTTCTAGCCCTTTTACTATCAGTTCTTGGTATCTCTTTAACCGTCCTAACTCCTTGTGATATATGTCCTAAAGTTAATTCATGTTACCTCATTTATAATGTATATTAAAGTAAATTCATGTTATCCCATTCAAAGAAGATATATATATATATATGCTGTAGAAATATATGTTTAGTATAAGTTTTGTATGATTTACTCTGTTATACGTTTAAGTTTTACTCGCGGGATAAAACAAGACACTGCATAAAAAGAGACTTCCCCAGCCTGGGGAAACACCCGGGAGACACAAAGAAAGAAATGGTTAGATTTACCAGAAAGGGGGGACAGGAGATCGCTGCTGCCGGGAATCCCTGAAAGGATACAAAGAACGATGGAAACCAGAGATAGAAGTCCGGAGACCAAGATGATTGCTTCAGATAGATATCTCCACGAGTCTCTGCCGAAATTTACATCTCCACAACACACCCAGGCCCGAACATCAGCAGTATTGTCTTCCTCTACCGGTCTATTCAAACCCCGATTCCAGCACCTGCATATGCCCTGAGGGGAAGACCGTCCCACTCCCGGACCTCTCTCCACGATCCAGTGTATAAAAAGAGACTGCTGCAGACCAAAAATGTGAACTTAGGGGGGATAACAGGTTGACAGAGTCTGCTATCCGAGTTCACCCAGCGGCGACCCCGGGCTCGACGCTGTCCTTTTGATTGTGGCTAACCGAGACTGGAATTTTTGTCTCTCAATAAATTCCAAATTTTTGATAAACCGAATTTGGTAGATTTTATTTATAACACTCCTCATCATCATTAGGATCCCAAATACATCTTTAACATCCTCCTGTGTTGTTCTACAATCATCCTCAGCTAGATCCACAGCTACTTTCAAAACTAATTGCTTCTCCGTTTCTGTTAAGGCATCAAGTAGCAGTTGCAGATCTGCCCAATCAGGTGAATGCTGCTTAATCATAAACTTCATTTTCTTACCAACCCCTATTGGATCACTTCGCTAGCCCTTAGCAATCCTTTCTCAAATTTCTAAATCAATTGAGGAAAAGGGAACTTTAATCAGTTTTGTTTCCCCATCAGAGGTTATTGCTTGTCTTAGAGGTGCTTGTATGACCTCTCTGGTTTGTTTTCGGGTCCTTGATGCTATAGGTCCTTGTGAGGGAATCTTAGGACCTGGTGGGAGGGGTTCAGGTTCATCCCACTCACTGTCACTGCTAGGCAGTGGTGGATCCCGGGGTTTAGGAGTGGGTGGAGAAACCCCTACCTCAATTGCTGTCCTCCCAAAGGAAGATGAAGCTAAAGATGAAGTGGTGGTGGGGGGGGGGGGGTTGGAGTCAATGATGGTTCTGAATTTGCCTCCCCCACCACCCTCCTCCTTTCCTGCCTCCTAGGGGCTGGCTTAAGTATGTCTTCTGTCTCTTGTTCCAAAGCCTCTGCTTGGTATACTTTGTCAGGATGGGTGCACCTCTGATTTATCGAGCAGGTACTACAACACCGTTTGGGCTTCCCTTTAGTAGCTTTATTATCCTTTTCAAGGGCCAATACTAAAGGATCAGATGGTGACCTCATTCCACAATCCCTTTGCCACTCGGGATGATTCCTGAGAGTGAAAAACATATCAGCATCAGCTACTTCTTGCCACTTTTGTTGACGCCGAAGGAAAAGCATCAATTGTAATAATGTCTCATAGTCCAGTGTACCGTTTACTGGCCACTTCACACCTTCATCAAGTTTATATAATGGCCACCATTGTGTACAAAGCTTAACAAGCTCCCTCTTAGTTTCGGTACCACCACAGCCCACCAGTTCCTTCCAGTGTGTTAAGATACACCCTAAAGGGCTTCCTCTGGGAATCTCTTTGCTCTCATTTGCCCCCATGTTTAGAATCCCTTTTGGTCCAAGATGTTACAAAACACAAAGTGGACTACTTCAATTGCGTGTCTCAGCACCAAAAAATTCTCGGCTATTTCTGCCAGCTCTGGGCATAAATTCTGGGCTCTCTGCTTTCTGTACACATTTAAAGCCTTTTCTCAGAGAGACCCAACTCCAAACACCAACCGATTTAGGCTCACAAAGAAAATAGCCAGGGGTCCCTCACGACTCCAAACACACTCCACCAGAAGTTTCAACAAGGTCTCGCCGAAAAATCCTACGGATTTCGGCTGGGACACCACACACAAATCCCTCCGTGAGAAGGAGGTGGGGGGGGGGGGTAACCCTGATCCCACGCTGCCTCTCCACTCTGTGGTTAGGGACTACACCATCAGGACTTTAAAATATTACCACATACTCTAGCAACTGCAAGCCTCACAAACAAGAAAAAAATCTTTTATTTTCCTTTAACTAAAACACTCACTCGCCAAAAGAACTTCTTAGGGTTTTACAGGGAGTTTAGAGACGCGGTCCGAGGCTGCAGAACCTGGATTCCCCCGCGGTTACCAGGGAAACAAACCACCCCCTCCCAATTGCTGGGGCTGGCTCAGGTTTCAAACCTCCTTATGCCGCTCGCTCCTTTTAGCTCAAAAAATAAACAATTTAAACTTACACAAATGCTTTTTTTTCACCTAACAAAACGTCAGCAAAATCTTGTTGCCAAAGCACACGCTGTTCAAGCTCACACACAGTCTAATTCCCCTGCAGCACACAATCTGGATACAATACAAACACTTAAAATCCTTCCGCTCTTGCAAACAGAGGTATCCCTCCGCTGCTCAGGCGGGGAATTCAAAAGGCTTTTACAACTTCAAGCTTGCAAAACTCCTAAAAACACTTACACAGGTTACTAACACACTCCAAAATCACACAAATCAAAACGCTTACACAAACTCCCACAGACCACGATACATACGGTGCACCAATAATTCTTCCACACCTGAAGACACAAACACACAAAACCATGAGATCACAAAACACGGATCCGTTCACACCACACACTCCGTGCACTCGGGGCCGCAATCGGGATTTTCCGCGACCCACAATGTGACCTTTCGCGTCCCAGAAAGGGCTCGCCACACAGATTATGGATTGTCAAGGTACCTTTAAACCACAAACTGTAACCGGAGCCACCGCTGCTCCTAATACACAACAACAACACCGGTTGTTTTACTGCTGCCGCTGCCCCCTCACAGGACACGGACTACCAAGTCATCTTTAAACTGCAAGATGACTCAGCAAAAAACCGGTTACCGCTGTCCCCACTACGGGACACGGACTACCAAACCACTGATACCAAGCTCCGCAGAGCTGTCACAACTTTTACAAACAAACCCAAGAGGCATATGTTGTGCACGAGACATCTCTCAGTGTCTTAGCAACCGCCTATACCAGGTACCTATTTTCAAATATAAATGTGCTATATGTTCTAAAGTTAATTCGTGTTATTAAAATATAAAATGTAATACCAGCCATATAAATATAAGTTTTGTATAAACTAGCATGTTATAAGTTAAGTTTTGTTCAAATTAGCATATTGTGAATTAAGGTAGCTTAACAAAATAAAGGAATTTCTCCAGCCTGAAAAGGCATGGGAGGGACACGAGGAAAACATGATTGGAATTACCAGAAAGGGGAACAAGAACCTGCCGCTGCCAGGAATCCTTGAAAGGAAACAAAAGGCGACGGAAAACAGGGATGAGAGCCCGGAGAACCAGATGATTACTTCAGATCAATATCTAAAATCGTCTCCGCTAGAAATTAACATCTCCACACCACACCTGGACCCGACCATTAGCAGTATTGTCCTACTCCGCCGATCTATTCAGACTCCCGGAACTGGGACCTGCATGATTAATGAAGATGCCTCGGAGGAAGGACCGTCGAAATCCCGAGCCTCCCTCCACGATCCAGTGTATAAAAAGAGACTGCTGCAAACCGAAAATGTGAACTTGGGGGATAACAGACTGACAGGGTTTGTTATCATTGTTCACCCAGCGGCGACCCTGGGCTCGACACTGTCCTTTTAATTGTGGCTGTCCGAGACTGTCATTTTGTCTCTCAATAAAATTCCAAATTTTTGATTTATCTAATTTGGTCCATTTTTTATTTATAACATTAACATACCTTTTGTCTGTAGTTCCAGCAGGCTCTGGTCTTTACCCGGGTGGTCAGCAGGACCGCAGGAGCCCTCTTCCCAGAAAATTCCGAGTGGGTGCCCAGAGGGGTCCTGGACCCCGCTGGCCCCACGGCCAGAGAGAGCAGTCTCCTGGCTGGCTTGCCAAAATGACTTATTAAAGAAATATGGGTATTGATCTAGTATTGATACCCAACTGTGACGGACAAAAACTCTCTAACAGTTTAAAGTTAGAAAGTGTGTGTTTATTACGGCCGGGCAGCACGGCGGGATATTTCCCTAATTTGCACTGCCAAATTCACAGGTATTAAAAAACCTTTTATTTACAAAAGTGTTGAATACCCAAAATACGAATGCATATTCATATCCCTGTCACCTCCCATTACTCGCTTCATATGCTAATTGGCAAAAAGGCTATTAAGCATGCGTAATTTGTTTCCTAAAATGAGTCAGGGGTCTATTTTGGGGGGGGTCACCCAAAATGAGGAAGTAAGATGAGCCTTCCTTGTCCTGACCTTTCTACCTTTTCAATGCATTTGTGACAAATGAATCCTTGGTAGAACTTACAGTTTCCTGTGTTCAATGGGTCCTTTAAGCAGGAAATCTGCAGCTGTCTTATGTCCTATTTACCACATTTTGTTTTTCATTACAAGCACAACTACATAAACATAAACCTGACAAGAAATTAGTTACAAGATCTGGGGTAGCTTATCTAAGATCCAGCTTCTGTTAACTGCGAACAAAGCTTACCTATCTACTTCAGCTAATTCAGCAACTTATTATCTTAACTTTCCTAAAAATCCTTAGTTCCTCAAAATTAACGTCTCATAATAAATACACTTTCTAACTTTAAACTGTTAGAGAGTTTTTGTCCGTCACAGTTGGGTATGGATACTAGATCAATACCTATATTTCTTTAATAAGTAATTTTGGCGAGCCAGGTAGGAGGACTGCTCTCTCTGGCTGTGGGGCCAGCGGGGTCCAGTGTTGTGGCGCATTAATTTGGTTTATATTTGTAATATTCTTTTATATCTGTCCCTGCCCAGCTGTGCACACCCCCCTCACTGAGATGTAACCTAATCTTGTTTCCTCCCACTGAAAACTGATTGGGCGAGACCTCTGGGTCTCGCCTATGGGCCCTGCCCCCTGTGGGAAAAAGCCATGGCGGGGGAGGGGCCAGCACTCTCTGGCTTCGGCTTTCCATCAGATAGTGTCTCAAGGCTGAGCAGGACATCAGAATAAAAGCTGAACTATCCCACCGAGAACAGAGAGTCAAGACTCTACCTTCGACGGCATCTAGTCTCGTGGGGAAGGCCACAGTGCAGGACCCCTCTGGGCGCCCACCCAGAATTTTCTGGGAAAAGGGCTCCTGCGGTCCCACTGACTACCCCGGGGATAGACCAGAACCTGCTGGAACTACAGACAAACGGTATATTTATACTTGAAAAGAGGTACCTTCTTGGTATAGGTGGTTGGTAAGACACAAGAGTTGCCTCGTGCACAGCGTATGCCTCTTGGGTTTGTTTGTAAAAGTTGTGACAGCTCTGCGGAGCCTGGTGTCAGTGGTTTGGTAGTCTGTGTCCCATAGTGGGGACAGGGGCAACTGGTTTTTGTTGTGTCAGCTTGCAGTTTCAAGATGACTTAGTAGTCCGTGTCCCGTAGTGGGGACAGCGGCAGCTGGTTTTTGTTGTGTCAGCTTGCAGTTTAAAGGTGCCTTGGTAGTCCGTGTCCTGTGAGGGGGCAGCGGCGGCAGTAAAATAACCGCTTTTGTTGTTGTGTATTAGGAGCAGTAGTGGCTCCGGTTACAGTTTGTGGTTTAAAGGTACCTTGACAATCCATAATCCGAGTGGCTAGCCCGTTCTGGGACGCGAAGGGTCCTGTTGTGGATCGCGGAAAATCCTGATTGCGGCCCGGAGTGCGCCAGGTGTGTGTGGTGTGAACGGATCCCTGTCATGTGGTTTCATGGTTTTGCGTGTTCAGGTTGTGGAAGAATTATTGGTGCACCCTATTGTGATATATGTCCTAAAGTTAATTCGTGTTAAATGTTATAATATGTAATTCACTCTCTGTAAATGTAAGTTTTATTTCTAATCAAGTATACAACGGGTTAACTAGAACTGAAGCTGCACAGAGAGGGGTACGAGGGAGGAATTCTTCTGCCAGAGATTGCACAGGAAGGGACATGAGAAAACTGTGCTAAGAATTACATGAAAAGAGACACGAGAAAACCTCTGCCGGGAATTGCTAAAAAGAGAACAAGGACAACGGAAAAGGGAGATGGAGGACCCGGAGAACCAGGCTCGACGCTGTCCTTTTAATTGTGGCTATCAGAGACTGTTATTTTGTCTCTCAATAAAATTCTAAAATTTTGATTTATAGAATTTGGTCTATCGTATTTATTACACTATGTATCGTGGTCTGTGAGAGTTTGTGTTGTAAGCGTTTTGATTTGTGTGATTTTGGAGTGTGTTAGTAATCTGTGTAAGTGTTTTTAGGAGTTTTGCAGGCTTCAAGATGTAAAAGCCTTTTGAATTCCCTGCCTGATCAGCGGAGGGATACCTCTATTTGAGAGAGTGGAAGGATTTTAAGTGTTTGTATTGTATCCAGATTGTGTGCTGGAGGAGTTTAAGCTGTGTGTGAGCTTGAACAGCGTGTGCTTTTGGCAAAAAGATTTTGCTGACGTTTTGTTAGGTGAAAAAAAAGCATTTGTGTAAGTTTAAATTGTTTATTTTTTGAGCTAAAAGGAGCGAGCGGCATAAGGAGGTTTGAAACCTGAGCCAGCCCCAGCAATCGGGGGGGGGGGGGGGGGGGGGGTGATGATGGGGATGATTTGTTTCCCTGGTAACCGCGGGGGAATCCAGGCTCTGCAGCCTCGGACCGCGTCTCTAAACTCCCTGTAAAACCCTAAGAAGTTCTTTTGGCGAGTGAGTGTTTTAGTTAAAGGAAAAAAAAAAAAAAGATATTTTTCTTGTTTGTGAGGCTTGCAGTTGCTAGAGTGTGTGGTAATATTTTAAAGTCCTGATGGTGTAGTCCCTAACCACAGAGGAGTGGAGAGGCAGCGTGGGATTAGGGTTACCCCCACCACCTCCTTCTCACGGAGGGATTTGTGTGTGGTGCCCCGGCCGAAATCCGTAGGATTTTTCGGCGAGACCTTGTTGAAACTTCTGGTGGAGTGTGTTTGGAGTCGTGAGGGACCCCTGGCTATTTTCTTTGCGAGCCTAAAATGGTTGGTGTTTGGAGTTGGGTCTCTCTGAGAAAAGGCTTTAAATGTGTACAGAAAGCAGAGAGACCAGAACTTATGCCCAGAGCTGGCAGAAATAGCTGAGAAATTTTTGGTGCTGAGATATGATTAAGCAGCATTCACCTGATTGGGCAGATCTGCAACTGCTACTTGATGCCTTAACAGAAACTGAAAAGCGATTATTTTTAAAAGTGGCTGGGAATCTGGCTGGGGATGATTGTAGAACAACACAGGAAGATGTTAAAGATGTATTTCCCCTTCAAGACCCAGGTTGGGATCCTAATGATGATGAGGGGTTAGGATGGTTAAAGAGATACCAAGAACTGATAGTAAAAGGGCTAGAAAGAGCAATCCCCAAAACCATAAACTGGTCAGCCTTATATGCTATCAAACAGGGCCCCTCTCAAACACCTTCTGAATTTCCAGATCACCTGCAAGATGCAATGCGCCAACACACCACCCTGGATCCTGGATCTGATGAAGGAACACAGCAATTAATAAATTTAGTTTTAGGACAATCCACAGGAGATATCAGGCGGAAACTCCAGAAGATCTGGGGTCCAAACAGCCAGAATTTAGAAACTTTACTAAATAAAGCATAAAAAGTTTTTAGTAACCAGAAAGAGGGATATAAACAGGGATGAAGAAATTAGTAGCAGTAGTAAAAGAAGGAGAAAAGAAAACGTGGGCAAGGTCCACCAAAACAAGGACCATCCCGACTAGGAAAAGATCAATGTGCATTGTGCAAGAAATTTGGTCACTGAAGAAGAAAATGTGCCCAGAATTAAGAAAGGGTGATGAACAATAAAAAGATGATTAGAAAAAGGAAAAAGTAGTTCCTCATGTAAAGGAGGACTGAGGGGGACCAGAGGGCCCTACCCTAGGAGACAGCTCTGGTTATAGTTAAACTGGGGAACAAAGAAAAAGAATTGAAATTTTTGGTAGACACAGGGGCAACATTTTCAGTGTTAAATAAGGCCGTAATACCTGTAACCAATGACTATGTTATGGTAAAAGGAGCAACTGGCCAATCTGAAAGAGCTTATTTTTGCAAACCATTGAAGTATAAATTGGGAAAACAGTGGGGCATCCATCGATTTTTATACATGCCTAATGCTCCATCTGCACTTTTGGGCAGAGATTTGCTAGAGCAGCTGGAAGTAAGAATGATATTCAAAAATAGGGAAATTAGTTTGGAGGTATGTTACCTCCGCTGAGGCGTAGCGACCTGGTTCCAGGAACGACACGGCAGCCACACCCAGGCTGCTCAAACCACCAGCTCACAGACACCAGTGTGGTGGACGGCTGATGGCATTTATTAACTGGTTACATGGAGTTATAAAACCTCTGTTTGCTACATCACATCCGCCTCTTACGTTACAAGTTAGGTGTTGCTTACCTTATCAAGGACATTAACCAACTAAGAATTGAGGGAGGGGTTCTGTCTGCCCGTACAATGCAGTATCTTCCGACCGCCTGTCCCTAACCTCCCACAGAGGTAAAGGATCAACAATATGTAGAACTGTTAAAAATGAAAATTTTAGGAAAATAATAGATCAAGTATTTCCAGGAATACGGGCCTCCAATATACCAGGAAGAGCAAAGAATGCACTACCAGTGCAAATTGGGCTTAAAGAGGGAGGACAGCCAGTAAGGGTTAAACAATACCCCCTAAAGAAAGAAGATATAGAAGGGGTTAGCCCAATTATTGAGAACTTTCTGCAACTAGGACTACTGAGAGAGTGTCAATCTGATTTTAATACTCCTATTCTGCCAGTAAAGAAACCTGATGGGTCATACAGATGAGTACAAGATTTAAGGGCTGTTAACAAGGTAACTGAAGACTTGTATCCAGTGGTTGCCAATCCCTACACCTTGTTAACCCGTTTAACACCTGAACTAACTTGGTTTACTGTTCTAGATCTAAAGGATGCTTTCTTTTGCCTCCCTCTCCATGAAGCCAGCCAGAAAATTTTTGCATTTGAGTGGGAAAGCCCTAAAACTGGCAGAAAAACTCAGCTCACATGGTGTGTGTTACCGCAGGGGTACAAGAACTCCCCCACTATATTTGGGGAACAGCTTGCCAAGGATTTAGAGTCCTGGGAACCTCTACCAGGAGAAGGACAGTTACTCCAGTATGTGGATGATCTCTTAATAGCCACCCGGACCCAGGAGACATGCGTGGACTGGATGGTAAGCCTCCTGAACTTTCTAGGCCTGCAAGGGTATCAGGTATCCCAGAAGAAAGCCCAAATGGTGAGGCAAACAGTTATTTACCTGGGTTACGAAGTAAGTGCTGGACAAAGACTCTGGGGCAGGATCGCAAGGAAGCAATATGCCAGACCCCGAAACCTCAGACAGTGAAAGAACTAAGAACCTTTTTAGGCATGACAGGGTGGTGCAGACTGTGGATTTATAACTATGGGTTGCTTGTTAAACCTCTGTATGCCTTGATCACGGAAGGGAGCAGAGATCTTCAGTGGACAAAAGATGCAACCCGAGCCTTCAACCAACTAAAGAAAGCCCTTATGTCAGCTCCAGCCCTGGGACTTCCAAATGTGAGTAAACCATTTTTCCTGTTTTCTCATGAGAAGTAGGGGATTGCCTTGGGAATATTAGCACAGAACTTAGGCTCGTACCGGAGGGCAGTGGCCTATCTTTCCAAGCAACTGGACACAGCAGCTAAAGGATGGCCAGGGTGCCTCAGAGCAGTTGCAGCAGTAGCAATAAACATCCAAGAAGCACGCAAATTCACCCTAGGCCAGAAGATGACTGTGCTAGTATCTCACACAATGTCTGCAGTCCTTGAGGCAAAAGGGGGACATTGGCTCTCCCCACAGAGATTTCTGAAGTACCAAGCCATACTGGTTGTCTTGGTTTGAAAAGACAGGTGTCTGCTATGGAGGGGCAGGCCTCTCCAGGAAATGAGGAGCTCGAATCCTTCCCTCTGTGTTATTATAATTTGGAAGATTAAAGAAACTTTTCAGTCAGAGCTATGGTGAAAAGGAATAACAGTACTTTACTAATAAATATAACAGGACAGACAAAAACAACAGCAATTATAACAATAGTAGAACAGAACCAAGAACCCCGAGGGCAAACGGTGGAAGCTCTGGCGCTGATGGCTGGAAGCCGGGCGCGGTGGACTGTCCTCCGCAGGCAGGGGGTGTCCTGGCAGGCAGAGGTGGCAGTGCCGAAAGAGCTGCAGCGGCGGGGCCCGGGCTCACCCAAAATCCAGCAGGACAGCGAAGAAATTCCGACTTTCCTGGGCGCTCCAAGTGATGGTAGAATTCCCAGAGCCAGACCTCTCCGTCACCCCCGGACTTCAGGCCGCCAGCCGATGAGCCGCTGTTCTCCCCGGAACACGCTGCTCTCCCCGGAAGTCCAGAGACGACTGACCCCCCACCCCCAGCCTTCTCTTCCCCGGGGTTTTTTTTCCTTTTGTTCAGGTTAAGCACTGTCTTTAGTCTCCTAGCAACTTGGGGGGGGGGAAAAATTCCACAAGAGACTTAACCCTTAACATTATCCACCCCGAATTTTTTTCCCACACCAACATACTATATTGAATTTAAACCTTTAAATGATATACATGTGAATATAAATGCAGACACAGTCACAGTGTTCACCGAAAAACAAGGTCCCCTTGAGGTATGCAGCGGGTCTCACCATCCTTTTGCATCACCCACCATGTACAGCCAGGTCCCTGAGCAAAAACAACCCCAGGAGCGGGATTGTCTTTGCTGGAGGCAGAATTAATCCAAACAGTTTTTCCCAGCATTCCTCTCATGTGTACTACTGGAACTTTATCTCCATCTCTTGTTCCCAGGGGCTCAGATTGGGCGGGGCCTGCTCGGTTGGTAGAACCTCGAGTGTTCACTAACCAGGTGGCTTTTGCTAAATTATTCTCCCAGTTCTTGAAAGTCCCCCCACCCAGTGCCTTCAACGTGGTTTTAAGCAGGCCATTGCATCGTTCAACTTTCCCGGCTGCTGGCGCATGATAAGGAATATGGTACACCCACTCAATGCCATGTTCTCTAGCCCAGGTGTTTATAAGGCTGTTCTTGAAATGAGTCCCGTTGTCAGACTCAATCCTCTCAGGGGTACCATGTCTCCACAGGATTTGCTTTTCAAGGCCCAGGATGGTGTTCTGGGCAGTAGCATGGGGCACAGGGTAGGTCTCCAACCATCCAGTGGTGGCTTCCACCATGGTCAGCACATAGCGCTTGCCTTGGCGGGTTTGGGGAAGGGTGATGTAGTCAATCTGCCAGGCTTCCCCGTACTTATACTTGGACCATCGCCCGCCATACCACAGAGGCTTCACCCGCTTGGCCTGCTTGATGGCAGCACACGTCTCACAGTCATGGATAACCTGAGAAATACTGTCCATAGTTAGATCCACCCCTCGGTCTCGTGCCCACTTATAGGTGGCATCTCTACCCTGATGGCCTGAGGCATCATGGGCCCATCGAGCTAGGAACAACTCTCCCTTGTGTTGCCAATCTAAGTCTATCTTTGACACCTCTATCTTTGCAGCTTGATCTACCTGCTCGTTGTTCCGGTGCTCCTCATTAGCCCGACTCTTGGGGACATGGGCATCTACATGGCGGACTTTTACAGGTAGCTTCTCTACCCGAGTGGCAATGTCCTTCCACTCATCTGCAGCCCAGATTGGCTTTCCCCTACGCTGCCAAATGGCCTTTTTCCACCTGTCCAGCCAACCCCACAGAGCATTGGCTACCATCCACGAATCAGTGTAGAGGTAGAGCTTTGGCCACTTCTCTCTTTCAGCAATGTCCAGGGCCAGTTGAACAGCTTTGAGTTCAGCAAGTTGGCTTGACCCACCTTCTCCTTCGGTGGCTTGTGCAACCTGTCGTGTGGGGCTCCATACAGCTGCTTTCCACTTCCGGTTCATCCCAATGATGCGGCAGGAACCGTCAGTGAAAAGTGCATAGCGTGTTTCTTCTGCTGGCAGTTGGTTGTATGGTGGAGCTTCTTCAGCACGTGTCACTTGTTCCTGCTCTTCTTCATCTGTGAGACCAAAGTTCTCACCTTCCGGCCAGTTTGTAATTATCTCTAAAATCCCAGGGCGATTTGGGTTTCCAATGCGGGCGCGCTGAGTGATGAGGGCAATCCATTTGCTCCATGTGGCGTCGGTGGTATGATGGGTGGAGGGAACCTTTCCTTTAAACATCCACCCCAGCACTGGTAGTCGGGGTGCCAGCAGGAGTTGTGCTTCTGTGCCAATCACCTCTGAGGCGGCTTGAACTCCTTCATAGGCGGCCAAGATTTCCTTCTCTGTCGGGGTGTAATTGGCTTCGGACCCCCTGTAGCTTCGGCTCCAAAATCCCAGTGGTCGGCCTCGAGTCTCCCCAGGCACCTTCTGCCAAAGGCTCCAGGACAGGCCATTGTTCCCGGCTGCTGAGTAGAGCACGTTCTTCACATCTGGTCCCGTCCTCACTGGGCCAAGGGCCACTGCATGAGCTATCTCCTGTTTGATCTGGGCAAAGGCTTGTTGCTGTTCAGGGCCCCAGTGGAAATCGTTCTTCTTGCGGGTGACCAGGTAGAGAGGGCTCACAATCTGGCTGTACTCAGGAATGTGCATCCTCCAGAATCCTATAGCGCCTAGGAAAGCTTGTGTCTCCTTTTTGCTGGTTGGTGGGGACATGGCGGTGATCTTATTGATGACCTCAGTGGGAATCTGCCGCCGTCCATCTTGCCACTTTACTCCCAGGAACTGGATCTCTCGGGCAGGTCCCTTGACCTTGCTCTGCTTGATGGCAAAACCGGCTTCCAGGAGAATTTGGATGATCTTCTCTCCTTTCTCAAACACTTCCATTGCCGTGTTCCCCCACACAATGATGTCATCGATATACTGTAGGTGCTCCGGAGCCTCACCCTTTTCCAGTGCAGCCTGGATCAGTCCATGGCAGATGGTGGGGCTGTGTTTCCACCCCTGGGGCAGTCGGTTCCAGGTGTACTGCACGCCCCTCCAGGTGAAAGCAAACTGAGGCCTGCATTCTGCAGCCAGAGGAATGGAGAAAAATGCATTAGCAATGTCAATTGTGGCGTACCATTTTGCTGCCTTGGACTCCAGCTCGTACTGGAGTTCCAGCATGTCCGGCACAGCAGCGCTCAATGGTGGAGTCACTTCGTTCAAGGCACGGTAGTCCACAGTCAATCTCCATTCTCCGTCAGACTTGCGCACAGGCCAGATGGGGCTGTTGAAGGGTGAGTGGGTTTTGCTGACCACCCCTTGGCTCTCCAGCTCCCTAATCATCTTGTGGATGGGGATCACGGCATCTCGATTTGTCCGATACTGTCGGCGGTGCACTGTCGAGGTGGCAACTGGAACTCGCTGCTCTTCTACCTTTAGAAGTCCTACTGCAGATGGGTTCTCCGACAGTCCAGGCAAGCCATTCAATTTCTTAATGCCCTCTGCCTCCACAGCTGCTATTCCAAAAGCCCACCTGAGTCCTTTAGAGTCCTTGTAATAACCATTCCGGAGGAAGTCTATGCCCAAAATACACGGGGCCCCTGAGCCAGTCACAATTGGATGTTTCTGCCACTCTTTCCCGGTCAGGCTCACCTTGGCTTCCAGCAGAGTCAATTCCTGTGATCCCCCCGTCACCCCCGCAATGGAAATAGGTTCTGTCCCCACAAATTCTGATGGTATCAGGGTACACTGAGAACCAGTATCAACTAAAGCTTCATATTTCTGTGGCTCTGATGTGCCAGGCCATCGGATCCACACTGTCCAATAGACCCGGTTTTCCCGTGCCTCTCCCTGGCTAGAGGCAGGGCCCCCCTAGCACCGGTCTTTATTCCCTTCCTGGGCATACAAGGTAGAGGTTCCTTCACAGGGATCTGAAATATCATCCTCACTTCTATAATACCTGGCAGCCTGGTCATGTGATGTTGAGGCTACCTTCATCTTAGTGGAACCCCCTCGGTTAGTGTTTCTCTCCTTGAGCTCACGCACCCGTGCTGCCAGGGCAGAAGTGGGTTTCCTATCCCACCTTCCCATGTCCTCTCCGTGGTCACGCAGGAAGTACCACAGGTCAGCTCGTGGGGTGTACCCTCTTTCTCTAGCTGGGGGATGTTGAGCTCTGAATCTGGGGCCTGTAACTCTCACTGGTGCCACATGGGAACTGTTCCTCCTCATCTCCTCCCTCACCTCCCTTATTTCCTCTGTCACCTCCTCCATCTTTTCCCTGAGTTCCTTAGCCACGGCAGAGACCTGAGCCTGCATTGGGCCACTGATCATACTCTCATAATTTCTAAGCTTGTTGGCTACAGAACCCACTGTCTCTCGGTTGGTATCAGGATGAATTGTTGCAATGAATGTGGCGTACTGAGATGGTCCTAGAGTTGCCAGATTCCACAGCATTTGCCCTGTGCACCTGACTTTGTCGGGGTCATTATCATGCTGTCCACCCCTCCCAAAGAGTACCTCCAATACTGCCACTTCTCTCAGCTGTTGGATCCCCTCCTCAAGGGTCTTCCAGCGCATTCTATGATGGTGCTCCTGAATTCTGTCTCTGTGGACAAACCTCTCCCGTACACTCATTAAAAGCCGCTCCCAAAGGGAAAGGGGCCCTGGCTCCCTTATGAATACCTGATTCACACCTGAGTCCTGGGTCAAGGGTCCCAAATTCCTTGCCTCACTATTATCTAGTTGCACACCCGTACCTATAAGGTCCCAGACCCGAAGTAACCAGGTTGTATAAGCCTCACGTCCCCGTCGTGCAAGATCTTTTTGCAGATTACGGAGACTTTCATATGTCAGGGACTCAGTGATGACCTCAACCTCTGACTCCCCCCCGGGTTGTGAGGGCCCTCCTTTCTTATCCTTGTTGCCTGGGTGCTCTGATTTTACCTTATACTTCTTTGTTTCCACAGGGGCCACTGCTGCTGTCTGTGGCTGCCCCTGTGCTTCAGCTGGAACCTGGACGGTTGTAACGTCTGTGGGTTCCACTGCTGCACCATCAGATTCTCTTTTGTCGGGGCAGGGGGAGGGTTTCCCACCAGCTGGGGCTAATGAGGCTACTACAGGGGAAAGGTACTCCCTGAGCATCTCACCTATCTCCTTCACCAAATCTGGGTGGTTTGTTCCTGAGGCAGGCTGTGGGACAGTGTCAGGCTGTGGGATGGGCTCAGGCTGTGGGGCAGTATCCTTATTCTCTAGGGTAGGTATCAGGGTGGTTATCCAGGTCAGTCTCCCCTTATCTCTAAATGCTAAACAGAACAGGCATACCAGCAACACCAGCCACTGTATTATGTCATTAACATTCAGAGATTTGAAGCCTTCAAAGACTGGTGGGGTAGGCCCAAAGAGCTGGGTGAAGGGTTGTGAAAAAATTTCCCCCGGTATCATTTCTTCACAGTAGCTACCATTGTTAAAGTAACCCCAGAAACACACTGTTAGTGTATGATAGCCCTGAATCCATGTGCCTGCCTTCCAGAGGAAATTAAAAATCCACGATTTCCTCACTTCGTTAACCCATATAGCGAAGTGGATGACAGCCACAGTAACTTTAGTTACAGGGCCCATGTTTAGAAAAGGGCCTGCAAATGGGAGAAATACAGCCGCCACCACATGCCACCCAAACCAGGTTAAGCCAGACCACATGATGTCCAGTACACAACAATGTAGGCACTTAAGAACTGTTATTCCTTTTCTCTCAATGCCTCACGATCTGGGTGCCAAAATCTGTCTTGGTTTGAAAAGACAGGTGTCTGCTATGGAGGGGCAGGCCTCTCCAGGAAATGAGGAGCTCGAATCCTTCCCTCTGTGTTATCATAATTTGGAAGATTAAAGAAACTTTTCAGTCAGAGCTATGGTGAAAAGGAATAACAGTACTTTACTAATAAATATAACAGGACAGACAAAAACAACAGCAATTATAACAATAGTAGAACAGAACCAAGAACCCCGAGGGCAAACGGTGGAAGCTCTGGCGCTGATGGCTGGAAGCCGGGCACGGTGGACTGTCCTCCGCAGGCAGGGGGTGTCCTGGCAGGCAGAGGTGGCAGTGCCGAAAGAGCTGCAGCGGCGGGGCCCGGGCTCACCCAAAATCCAGCAGGACAGCGAAGAAATTCCGACTTTCCTGGGCGCTCCAAGTGATGGTAGAATTCCCAGAGCCAGACCTCTCCGTCACCCCCGGACTTCAGGCCGCCAGCCGATGAGCCGCTGTTCTCCCCGGAACACGCTGCTCTCCCCGGAAGACCAGAGACGACTGACCCCCCACCCCCAGCCTTCTCTTCCCCGGGGTTTTTTTTCCTTTTGTTCAGGTTAAGCACTGTCTTTAGTCTCCTAGCAACTTGGGGGGGGGGAAAAATTCCACAAGAGACTTAACCCTTAACACTGGTAGAACAAGATGATGTTGAAATTGTGGTAACTAACACTGTGAACCCAGCTTCCTTCCTCAGCGGGAGTATGGTGACTTATTAAAGAAATATGGGTATTGATCTAGTATCGATACCCAACTGTAACGGACAAAAACTCTCTAACAGTTTAGAGTTAGAAAGTGTATGTTTATTACAGCGCCGGACAGTGTGCGGGATAGCTCCCAAATACACACCGCAATTTACAGGTGATTACAGAGTCCTTTTATTTACAAAAGCATTGAATATCCAAAATACAAATGCATATTCATAACCCTGGTACATCCCATTCCCCGCTTCGTATGATAATTAGCTCAAAAGCTATTAAGCATGCGTAGTTTGTTCCTTGAAATGGGTCGGTGGTCCTTTTCATGGGGAGGGGTCACCAAAATGAGGAAGTAAAGAAGTCTTCCTCGCTCTGACCTTTCTACTTTTTCAATGCAAATGTGATAAATGAACCCTTGGTAGGACTCCCGCTTCATGTCTTCATGACCGTTCAATGAGTTCCTGGGCAAAGGAGGCCTACAATTGTCTTATGTTCCTAAAAACTATTCATCAGTTTCAATATTCTTTATTACAAACCCAGCTAACCAAACAAAGTTGACAAGTAATCAGTTATTCTAATATGGGAGAGTGATCCCAAACTCAATTTCTTTTAGTTAATTACTGACTTTTAATTTCAGCAAAGCCTACCTATCTACTTTCAGCAAAGCTTGTCTCTAACTAAAATCTTAACCCTTCTAAAAATCCTTAATTCTCTAAAGTTTATGTCTCATTCCCCACTTCTTCTTTAGGATGAGTAAATTCTTTTACTCAATATGGGGATTTTTCTTCATCTGCCCAAGATACATGCCTAGTGTCTCTCAAAACTAAACCATATGCCTTTGACAGCGAGGTTAAAGCTGTCATCCTCCGCAGCATCCTCCAATTCCAAACAAGCATCACAATGGACAATATTAAACTTATACTAATTAAAATGAGCAACACAATAATGGGGTGAACTAAAGCATTAAGTATACCAGTGGCTGTGGGTGACCATCCAAAAAGCACATCCCACCAATGATGAGACAAGTGTTCTTCAAATCGTTTAAAAACTCCTTTGATGGTTTCTGTGTCATGTTGTATGGTGACTAGAGTCTTTTTCCCCGCATTTTTAATTTCTTTCAAAATTTCTTTCAATTCTTGATGTTCTAATAATTGAGCAACTAAAGTCAGATTCATCCCTATGGGCACAGGCACTATTTCTTGTACAGTAACTAAGTTGGCCTTTATATACTGATGTGATATTACAGGTGCCCGATAAGAAAAATCACACCCCTCAATTTTAACAAAATTACAAACACATAAATTAAATTGAGTCTTATTCATAACTAGATTGTCTATCATTATGGTGGGACATGCTGTCCTGAGACAGACACAACCTTGTCCTATGTATACAAGCAGAGTTGTTTGATTGTCTGAGTGTGTTTCAAAGTGGCAAATGCTTTGGTCTGTGTCCAAACATGTGTCTTTATCATTTTCTAGTATCCCCTCACATATGTACCCTAGTTGTTTCCTCATAGAACAGGGCTCTAAATTAATGGTTTGCCATTTTCCTCCGATTTCCCGTGCCCACATTCTGTGTTCAGAAGGATACAACACAGTCCCTTCATGGTTTAATCCTAGGGGAACTACTGGGTGAATTAAGCTTACTGATGCATTATGTATGGTTAAAACAAAAGCTGTTACCTTACTGGTCACGGGGTTATAGGTGAAATTGACTAAAGTCCACCAAGACTGAAGTTCTCTTTCCATCTCAGATGCATTATCCCAAACAATTTTGCGGAGCTCAGCAGGGAATATTCCTTCTCCGCCTTCCCTAATGACTGCAGCAGCCACTGATTGCATCCACAGTTGTGCCTGAGTACATCCAAGAGCTAGTGAAATGTTTTCACTGGCTGTACCTAGTGCATTAATTATTACTTCATGATCTTGTTCCTCAGTATTCTCCCATTCCGGCAATACTTTAGATAATTTCCAATGGCTGTCACCTAGTGCTAGTAAAGATGATTGCAAAGGTTGCTGTAGTTTTACTAAGTCACTCCCAATTGTGGTTAATTTATTCATTAACACTTCTGAATCTATTGTGTTTAACACTCCTAATCCTGTCCCTAGCAACCCAGTAAAATCTCTCTTGCTCCTAAAATTGGAGGGCATCCGTTTTTGAAGCCAAATTGTCCAATCCATGAAGGAATTTCTGAGAAATGGGGCACACTCTGGCCGAATGTCCGAAGCATTGACTTGTACTCCCATTTCTACCCGCTTCAGAGACCACTCTGGATTAACTAGTAGTCTCTGAATTCCCATTTTCTTAATAGCATATGGCCCAATTCTAGTAACTATAGGAACTAGGGGCTTCTCTTCTACTTCTGGAATAACTGGTCTTTGGGTTAAGACAGCTTTGTTTGGCATTCTTGGGGTAGTTCTGGTTTTGTCTTCATGATATTCAGTACAGACTTGAGTGATATTAAAATCAAGATCATACCCTTTTATTGCACACCCCTCTATTTTTAGTCTAAATTCAGGACACTTTGTCAAGCATTTGTCACAGCATTCAGGACTGATCCGGATGAGTTTCATGGGTGGACGGTAAGCCTCATGGAACCCATCCTGTACGAATGCATAATTGCATCCCCAAACATTCCTCCCTTCCCACAAACGTGCATTTGTGACTGTTAGAATCTCATTTAAGGCCTTACGGGAGTGGGGATCATAAGCCTTCCCTTGGCACCGGTATATTCCAGTTATGTTGTACCTGCGTGGTATTGCATTGACTCCTGTTATTATGACAATGGCTACAATAGTTAAAACTTTTTCCATTTTGTCCATGATTCCTACAAGTCCATTTACTCGCTGTTCTGTGTGAGTTTCAGCTTTAGTTCGTTGTCACCTGGTTTCACCTTCCAAATTCCTTCAGGGGCTTTCTTCACTCGGGAGTGATGGATCCAGGCCTTCTGTTCTTTAATTTTGACTGCAGTGAAGGTAGTGAGGAGCACCTGGAATGGTCCTTCCCACTGTGGTTCTAGGGTCTTATCTGCAAAAGACTTAACATACACATAATCCCCAGGTTGTACATCATGTACTGGCCCATCTAATTCTCTGTTTTGAGCTCCAGCCACATGTTTTTCAATTTCTCTTAGCTGTTTGTTCAGAGCCACCATATACTTGTGTAGGGTTTCTTCCCCTACTTGTATGGGGCTTGTTCCTTCTTGGACTGCATATGGTCTCCCATATAATATTTCAAAGGGGCTTAATTTTTCTTTTGTCCTCGGCTTAGTCCGAATTCGCAATAATGCTAATGGGAGAGCCTGGGGCCAAGGCAAATTTGCTTCTTGTCCTAATCTCACAATCTGTTGTTTAATCAAATGGTTCATCTTTTCTACCTGGCCGCTTGATTGCGGGTGATATGGAGTATGCAATTCCCAATCTATCCCCAGGTGGTGGCTTATTTGTTGCACAATTTTTGAAATAAAGTGTGGCCCTCTATCTGAGGATATGGTGGCTGGAACTCCAAACCTTGGTATTATTTCCTGCAACAGTGCTTTGGTCACCTCTCGGGCCTTAGCTGTCCTAGTAGGGAAAGCTTCTGGCCAGCCTGAAAAGGTATCAGTTAATACCAAAAGGTAACGATATCCTCCTTTTCTGGGTAATTCTGTGAAATCAATTTGCCACTGTTGCCCAGGGCCACAACCTTTCCCAATTTGTCCAACTTTAGGTTTTGGGGTATTCTTAGGATTAGTTCGGAGGTAAAGACCACATTGGCGAGTTACCTGGATCACAGTGCCCTGTAGTTTTCTGGCCATAATTCTTTCTTTCAAATGGTTATACAGGGCATCTATTCCCCAATGTGTTTTCTCATGTTCTTTCTGTACTAATGACCACAATAAATAAGAAGGTACTACGAGTCTCCCTTCTTCTGTCACAGCCCGTCCTTCCTGATTATAACTTGCTTTTTCTGCTTTAATAAGTTTCTTATCTTTTTTGGTATATATTGGCTTACCTTCAATAAGAATTTTTCCATCTGGGATTAGGGCTGCTTCAACTGTCTTATCAAGTATCTCACCTTTAGCTGCGTCTTTTGCCTCTCTGTCCGCCAGCATATTCCCTTCCTCTAATTCAGAGCTCACTTTTTGGTGTGCCTTGATATGCATGATGGCTACCTTCTCAGGTAGCTGTGCTGCATCTTAGCAGTCTCAGTATCTCTTGCGCATGTTTGATGCTTTTTCCTTGTGAGTTCAACAGTCCTCTCTCTTTCCAAATGGCTCCATGTGCATGAACTACTCCAAATGCATACCTTGAGTCCGTGTAGATGTTGATCTCTTTTCCTTTTGCCAGCTCTAATGCTCGAGTTAAGGCAATTATCTCAGCCTTCTGCGCTGAGGTGTTAGCTGGTAATGGTCCAGATTCTATTACCTCTCTGCTTGTGGTAACTGCATACCCAGCATGCTTTTTCCCACTGACGACATAGCTGCTTCCATCAGTAAACCAGGTCTCAGCATCCTTGAGCGGGGTGTCCTTCAGATCCGGGCGGCTGGAGTAGGTGGCTTCAATGGTCTCCAAGCAATCATGGATCACTGGTTCTCCCATACTCCCGCTGAGGAAAGAAGCTGGGTTCACAATGTTAGTTACCACAATTTCAACATCATCCTGTTCTACCAGTATAGCTTGGTATTTCAGAAACCTCTGTGGGGAGAGCCAATGCCCTCCTTTTGCCTCAAGGACTGCAGACACCGTGTGGGATACTAGCACAGTCATCTTCTGGCCTAGGGTGAACTTGCGAGCTTCTTGGATGTTTATTGCCACTGCTGCAACTGCTCTGAGGCACCCTGGCCATCCTTTAGCTGCTGTGTCCAGCTGTTTGGAAAGATAGGCTACTGCCCTTCGATACGGACCTAAGTTCTGTGCTAATATTCCCAAGGCAATCCCTTGCTTCTCATGGGAAAACAGGAAAAATGGTTTACTCACGTCTGGAAGTCCCAGGGCTGGAGCTGACATAAGAGCCTTCTTTAGCTGGTTGAAGGCTTGGGTGGCTTCCTTTGTCCACTGAAGATCCCTGCTCCCTTCCGTGATCAAGGCATACAGAGGTTTAACAAGCAACCCATAGTTATAAATCCACAGTCTGCACCACCCTGTCATGCCTAAAAAGGTTCTTAGTTCTTTCACTGTTTGAGGTTTCGGGGTCTGGCATATTGCTTCCTTGCGATCCTGCCCTAAAGTCCTTTGTCCAGCACTCACTTCATAACCCAGGTAAATAACTGTTTGCCTCACCATTTGGGCTTTCTTCTGGGAAACTTGGTACCCTTGCAGGCCCAAAAAGTTCAGGAGGCTTATCGTCCAGTCTACGCATGTCTCCTGGGTCCGGGTGGCTATTAAGAGATCATCCACGTACTGGAGTAACTGTCCTTCGCCTGGTGGAGGTTCCCAAGACTCTAAATCCTTTGCAAGCTGTTCCCCAAATATAGTGGGGGAGTTCTTGTACCCTTGTGGTAATATGCACCATGTGAGCTGATTTTTCCTTCCAGTTTTGGGGTTCTCCCATTCAAATGCAAAAATTTTCTGGCTGGCTTCATGGAGAGGGAGGCAAAAGAAAGCATCCTTCAGGTCTAAAACGGTAAACCAAGTTAGTTCAGGTGTTAAACGGGTTAATAAGGTATAAGGGTTAGCAACTACTGGGTACAAGTCTTCAGTTACTTTGTTAACAGCTCTTAAATCTTGTACTAACCTATACGACCCATCAGGTTTCTTTACTGGCAAAATGGGAGTATTAAAATCAGATTGACACTCTTTTAGTAATCCTATTTGTAAAAAGTTTTCTATGATTGGACTAATCCCTTCTCTATCCTCTTTCTTTAGAGGATATTGTTTGACTCTTACTGGTCGTTCCCCTTCCTTGAGCTTAATTTGTACAGGTAATGCATTCTTTGCTCTTCCTGGTATGTTAGTAGCCCACACCCCAGGAAACACTTGATCCATTATTTTCTGAAAATTCTCCTCTTCACTTACAGCTTCAATTTCTCTGGTAATTAGCATTAGACTTAGCAGCTCTACATATTGATGGTCCTTTACCTCCAAACTAATTTCCCCATTTTTAAATACTATTTTTGCATCCAGCTGCTCTAGCAGATCTCTGCCCAAAAGTGCAGATGGAGCATTAGGCATATATAAAAATCTATGAATCCCCCATTGTTTTCCCAATTTATACTTCAATGGTTTGCAAAAATAAGCTCTTTCAGATTGGCCAGTTGCCCCCTTTACTATAACATAATCATTGGTTACAGGTATTAGGGCCTTGTTCAATACTGAAAATGTTGCCCCTGTGTCTATTAAAAACTCCACTTCTTTTTCTTTGTTCCCCAGTTTAATTATAACCAGAGGGTCCCCTAGGGTAGGGCCCTCCGGTCCTCCTCAATCCTCCTTCACATGAGTGACCACCCTTTCCCCTCTCCGATCCCTTTTTTTCTGCTCGTCACCTCTTCGTAGCTCTGGGCACTGGGTTTTCCAGTGTCCGAATTTCTTGCAATATGCGCACTGATCTTTTTCCAATTGGGATGGTCCTCATCTCGGTGGACCTTGCTCATGTCTTTCTTTTTCTCCCTCCCTTACTACTGCTACCAGTCTCTTTATTCCTTGTTTATATCCTTCTTCCCGATTACTAAAGACTCTCCACGCCTCATCCAGTAAAGTCTCTAAATCTCGACCCTCTGGACCCCGGATCTTCTGAAGTTTCCGCCTGATGTCTCCTGTGGATTGTCCTAAAAATAAGTTAATTAGTTGTTGTCTCCCCTCATCCGATTCAGGATCCAGGGTGGTATGTCGTTGCATCGCATCCCGCAGGTGATCTAAAAATTCAGAAGGTGTTTGAGAGGGACTCTGTTTAATGGCATATAGGGCTGACCAATTTATGGTTTTAGGAATTGCTCGTTCCAGCCCTTTCACTATGAGTTCTTGGTATCTCTTAAGCTGTACTAATTCATCTGGCTCATTAGGATCCCACCTTGGATCTTGAAGGGGAAATACATCTTTAATATCTTCTTGTGTTCTTCTGCAGTCATCTTCAGCTAAATTCTTGGCTACCTTCAAAACTAACTGTTTCTCTGTTTCTGTTAGGGCATCAAGTAATAACTGTAAATCAGCCCAATCAGGTACATGCTGCTTAACCATGAACCCCAACCTTTTAGCGACCCCTATTGGATCACTCCGATAGCCCTTTGCAACCTTTTCCCAGGCCTCTAAATCCATTGAGAAAAAGGGGACCTTAATTATCCTTGGTTCCCCATCAGAGGTTATAGCTTCCCTTAGGGGTGCTTGTACGACTCCTTTAATTTGTTTTCTAATTCTACGTGGGGAAAGTTTGGAATTTGGTGGGGGAAGTCCAGGTTCATCCCTTCTAGTTTGCTTTCTGGTCCTTGATGCTACTGGACCTTGTGGGGAAGGCTCGGGATTCGGCTCAGATTCATCCCATTCACTGTCACTACTAGGCAATGGTGGGTAAAACCTTGATGGTTCCCTTGATCCCGGAGTTGGTGGGGAGGGTTTTACCTCAATCGCCGTTCTTCCGAAGGCAGATGAAGTAGGGGAGGCTAGAACTGATGAGGGTTCTGATTTTATTCTTTCCTCTACCCTCCCTCCTTCCTGTTTCCTAGGAGGTGGTAAAAGTGCCTCTACTGCTTCTTGTTCTAGGGCCTCTGCTGAATACACTTTATTGGGATGTGAACACCTCTGATTTATTGAACATGTGCTACAGCACCTTTTGGGCTTTCCTTTGTTAACTTTATTATCCCTTTCAAGAGCTAATATCAAGGGGTCAGATGGTGGCCCGATCCCACAATCCCTTTGCCACTCAGGGTGATTTCGGAGAGTGAAAAATATATCAGCATAAGTCACTTCTTGCCACTTTTGCTCACGCCGAAGAAAAAGCATCAACTGTAATAATGTATCATAGTCCAGTGTACCATTTACTGGCCACTTTACCCCTTCATCAAGTCTATATAATGGCCACCATTGGGTACAAAACTTAACAAGCTCCTTCTTAGTTTCAGTACCACCATAACCCACCAGTTCCTTCCAATGTGATAAAATACACCCTAAAGGGCTTCCTTTGGGAATCTCCTTGCTCTCATTTGCCCCCATGTTTAGAATCCCAACGCCTTTTTCCTTATCCCAGCTCTTAAGTTTCACTTGGTATTCTTCTGGTGCAGAAATATGCTGACCACACTCAACCTTAAGGATTTCCACTGGTTTCTTTAAAGTCCCTGAAATTCCGTTCTCTAACAATTCAAATATTCTACTACTACCGTGAGCTTCCTGACCAGTTTCCAACAAAATCCATATAGCTGTCTGGGTAGCCTTTTGTTCCTGTGTACAACAGAATTTATAAATTTCACTCCTAGGTGCTTTCCACCTGAGTACCTGTCTGACTCACAACTCCTGGCAAACTACACAACAAAATACAATCCACGGGTTACAATAGCAATCCTTCCTTGAGCAGGGGAATTCCTCCAAACCAGGTCCTCAATTCCTGTGTCCCCTATTCCTGGGCATACAATTTTGCTAATAAACAAAGGAATAAAACAAAATGTTAGTTTTCAAAAAAAATTAATTATAACCTCTGACACAGGATAGCAATGTTCTTTTAGGATAAGGCTCAGGACAGCAGCTGTTGGAAAAAAAATGCAGTTATTCCACAAGGGAGAGAGTTCCTTTTTATTCAATAAAAAGGGGAAAAAAATGCAGTTAGGCAGTTCACTCAAATGGCTGGTTATTAATCACTTATCAAACTAAGTCCTCTGTTATGCCTTACTCTAGATATATTATTGTTCTCAACACCAAAATCTCTCAGCTACTCCAGCCAAGCTGAACACAAGCTCTGGATTCTCTGCACACAACCAGTTTGGTGGTTTTATGTGGTGTTTGTTTGTTTGTTTGTTTGTTTGTTTTGGTTTTTTTTTGTTGTTTTTTTTCTTTTTTTTTTTTTTCTCTTTTTTTTTTTTTTTTTTCTTTTTCACAAAAACCTAACTCTAAACACCAACAGTTTTAAATTCACAAAACACAGGAGTCCCTAGCTAGAAACTCTAAGCACACTCAACCACAGGTTTTAACAAGGTCTCGCCAAAATCTCAAGGATTTCAGCTGGGACTCCACACAAATCTCTCTCTTACAACAAAAGAAGGGGGGAGGTTTGACCCTGATCCCAGACTGTCTCTTTGCCTTTTTGGGGTTAGGGATTACAAAACTAAAATTTTAAAGTATTACCACGCACTCTAGCAACGGCAAACCTCACAAACAAGCAAAAATGTCTCTTCTTAATTCCAATACACATTCGCCAAACGCTTTCCGGGGTCTTACAGAAAGCGAAAAGTCATGACCCGAGGCTACAAAGCCCGGATTCCCCTCTGGTTACTGGAGAAACAAATCACCCCTAATAATTATGCCAATCACTCCCTTTGACTCACACAGGCTAATAACACACTTCAAATCACATAAATCAACTCACTTACAAAACACAACACACATGGTGCACCAATAATTCTTCCACAGCCTAAACACGCAATCCTACAAAACACAAATCCGTGCACACTACACACACAGACACACACACACGGCACACGGAGCCACAATCAGGATTTTCTACGACCCACAACGGGACCCTTTGCGTCTTAAAACTCAGGCTAGCCTCTCGAATTATGGATGACAAAGGTACCTTTAAACCAGAAACTGACAACAAGACCGGTTATCCTATTGCCGCTGTTGTCCCCACCACGGGACACAGATTATCAAGGCACAACAAAAACCGGTTGCCGCTCCCCACCACGGGACACGGGTTACCAAACCAAGCTAAACCAGGCTCTGCAGAGCAACCTAGGCATGCGTTGTGCACGAGACGTCTCTCAGTGACTTACCAACCGCCTTATACCAGAAAGGTACCTACTTTCAAGTATAAACATACCTTTTGTCCGTAATTCCAGCAGGTTCTGGTCTTTCCCCGGGTAGTCAGCGGGACCGCAGGAGCCCTCTTCCCAGAAAATTCCGGGTGGGCGCCCAGAGGGGTCCCGGACCCCACTGGCCCCACGGCCAGAGAGAGCAGTCTCCTGGCTGGCTCGCCAAAATGACTTATTAAAGAAATATGGGTATTGATCTAGTATCGATACCCAACTGTAACGGACAAAAACTCTCTAACAGTTTAGAGTTAGAAAGTGTATGTTTATTACAGCGCCGGACAGTGTGCGGGATAGCTCCCAAATACACACCGCAATTTACAGGTGATTACAGAGTCCTTTTATTTACAAAAGCATTGAATATCCAAAATACAAATGCATATTCATAACCCTGGTACATCCCATTCCCCGCTTCGTATGATAATTAGCTCAAAAGCTATTAAGCATGCGTAGTTTGTTCCTTGAAATGGGTCGGTGGTCCTTTTCATGGGGAGGGGTCACCAAAATGAGGAAGTAAAGAAGTCTTCCTCGCTCTGACCTTTCTACTTTTTCAATGCAAATGTGATAAATGAACCCTTGGTAGGACTCCCGCTTCATGTCTTCATGACCGTTCAATGAGTTCCTGGGCAAAGGAGGCCTACAATTGTCTTATGTTCCTAAAAACTATTCATCAGTTTCAATATTCTTTATTACAAACCCAGCTAACCAAACAAAGTTGACAAGTAATCAGTTATTCTAATATGGGAGAGTGATCCCAAACTCAATTTCTTTTAGTTAATTACTGACTTTTAATTTCAGCAAAGCCTACCTATCTACTTTCAGCAAAGCTTGTCTCTAACTAAAATCTTAACCCTTCTAAAAATCCTTAATTCTCTAAAGTTTATGTCTCAATGGGAGAACCAGTGATCCATGACTGCCTGGAGACCATTGAAGCCACCTACTCAAGCCGCCCAGATCTGAAGGACACCCCGCTTGAGGATGCTGAGACCTGGTTTACTGATGGAAGCAGCTATGTCATCAGTGGAAGAAGGCATGCTGGGTATGCAGTTACCACAAGCAAAGAGGTAATAGAGTCTGGACCATTACCTACTAATACATCTGCACAGAAGGCTGAAATAATTGCCTTAATCCGAGCCCTAGAGCTGGCAAAAAGAAAAGAGATCAACATCTACACAGACCCAAGGTATGCATTCGGGGTGGTTCATGCTCACAGAACCATCTGGAAGGAAAGAGGACTGCTGAATTCACAAGGCAAGAGTATTAAACATGCACAAGAGATACTGAGGCTATTAGATGCCGTACAGCTACCTGAGTAAGTAGCCATAATGCACATCAAGGCACACCAAAAAGTGAGCTCTGAATTGGAAGAAGGGAATATGCTGGCGGACAGAAAGGCAAAAGACGCAGCAAAAGGTGAAGTACCTGATAAGGCTGTTGAGGCAGCATTGATTCCAGATGGAAAAAATTTCTATTGAAGGTAAGCCAGTGTACAATAAGAAAGATAAGAAACTTATCAAGGTAGAAAAGGCAAGTTATAACCAGGAGGGATGGGCTGTAACAAAAGAAGGGAAACTTGTAATTCCCTCCTATTTGTTGTGGTCATTAGTACAGAGGGAACATGAGAAAACACACTGGGGGATAGATGACCTGTATAACCATTTGAAAGAAAGACTCATGGCCAGGAAATTGCAGGGCATAGTTGTTGTGTGTTAATTTGGTTTATATTGCATTTCATTTTTATATTGGATTTTGTAATGTTTCTTCTGTTCCCTGGAAACTGTATTACGTGGTTTGTCCCTGCTCGGCCCTGCCCATCCTCCCACACTGGAATGTAACCCAACTCTGTTCCACTCCCAGCTTGTCCCTGATTGGGTAGTGGCTTGTCCCTGCCTCTAGCCCCTGCCCCCTGGCTAAAAGCCCTGGGAGGAGGGGGGGAGGCAGTCTCTTTTGCAAGGGGACGGGGACGCAGCTCTGGACTCAAAAGGGGCTGGACCCCAAAATAAAGCCATAATTCCCCCCAAAGAGCAGACTCTTTCCTTTTGCTATCGACGGATACCTGTTCTCTCTCAAGAACCGCAACACACAGTGATACAAGTAACTTGTCAGTGTAGTCTTTGCCTCCAAACTAACCCTAAAAATACCCCAAAGCCTAAAGTGGGACAAATTGGGAAAGGTTGTGGACCTGGGCAACAATGGCAAATTGATTTTACAGAACTGCCCAGGAAGGAAGGGTATCGTTACCTATTGGTGTTGACTGATACCTTTTCAGGATGGCCAGAAGCCTTTCCTGCCAGGACAGCTAAGGCCCGAGAGGTGACCAAAGCGCTGTTGCAAGAAACAATAACACGATTTGGAGTTCCAGCCACCATATCCCCAGATAGGGGATCACACTTTGTCACCCTGGTTTTTCTGAGTTTTTTAAAGCCTTTTGATTGTTCATAAAATGGAGTCAGACCTTTTAGCTACTGCACAGTATTAGGAGCAGTTTTCACTTTTTCTCACACATGTAACATAAACAAATCCTTTGTTTTTCATTCTCTGTCCTTTGTTTGCATATTTCTAACCTGAAAACAATTGTAACTGATGGCTGGTCTGGCCAGTTGGCTGAGAGGTAGAAACTCCACAAGCCAATCTTCAGCCAGACCCACAAATGTATAAAAAGTAAGAAATAAACAGGCAGAGAGGCTCTCCGCCTGGTTCTCGGCCTTGGCTCAGCCTTGAGCTGGCTCAGAGGAACTCTCTGCCCTGCGAAATCTCTTGTCTCTCGTGTGACTGCTTTGCATATCCCGATCACAACACTTTATTTCGAAAATTGTGCAGCAAATAAGTCAACACCTGGGAATAGACTGGGAATTGCACACCCCATACCACCCTCAATCTAGTGGCCAGGTGGAAAAGATGAACCAGTTGATTAAACAGCAAATTGTGAGATTGGGGCAAGAAGCAAATTTGCCCTGGCCTCAGGCTCTCCCATTGGCCTTGTTGCGAATTCGGACAAAACCAAGGGCAAAAGAGAAACTAAGCCCTTTTGAAATATTGTATGGAAGGCCATATGCAGTTCAAGGGGGAACAGCATCCATTCAAGTAGGGGAAGAAACCCTACGTGGATATATGGTGGCCCTAAATAAACAACTTACAGAAATTGAGAAATATGTGGCTGGAACTCAAAACAGAGAATTAGATGGGCCAGTACATGATGTACAACCTGGGGATTATGTGTATGTTAAGTCTTTTGCAGAAAACACCTTAGAACCACAGTGGGAAGGACCATTCCAGGTGCTCTTCACTACCTTCACTGCAATCAAGATAAAAGAACAGAAGGCCTGGATCCATCACTCCCGAGTGAAGAAAGCCCCAGAGGGAATTTGGAAGGCCACACCAGGCGATAACGAACTGAAGCTGAGGCTCACTCGGAACAACAAATAAATGGACTAATAGTTGTTATGGACATTATTTGGAAAGTTGTAACTGTTGTAGTAATTACCTTAACCATAACAGGAGTCAACACAATACCACGAAGGTATAATGTGACTGGGATATACCAGTGCCAAGGAAGAGCTTATGATCCTTACTCTTGTAAGGCTTTAAACAAGATACTAAAAGTCACAAATGCAAGCTTGTGGGAAGGAAGAAATGTTTGGGGTTGTAAGTATCCGTTCGTATAGGATGGGTTCTACGAGGCTTACCATCCACCCATTAAACTCATCCAGATTAATTCTAAATGCTGTGTTAAATGCTTGAGTAAACTTCTAGAGTTTAGCCTCAAAATAGAAGGGTGTGTAAAAAGGAGGTATGACATTGACTTTAACATCACTCAGGTATGTACTGAGTACCATAAGAACCAGACCAAGATTACTCCACTAGTGCCAAGAAAGGCTGTGATCACCAAGATGCCAGCTATTCCAGAAGTGGAGGAACAAATAACTCCTGTAGTTACCAAAATTGGGCCATATGCCATTAAGAAGACAGGAGTTCAGAAGCTGATATTTAACCCAAAGTTGTCTTTAAAACGAGTAGAAATGGGAGTACAGGTAAATGCTTCACACATTTGGCCAGAATATGCCCCATTTCTCAGGAACTCTTTTATGGACTGGACTACTTGGCTTCAATAAAGTATGCCTCCCAATTTTAGGAACAAGAGGGATCTTACTGGATTGCTAGGAACAGGACTGGGAGTGTTGAACACAATAGATTCAGAAGTGCTGTTGAATAAATTAACCACAATAGGGAGTGATTTAGTCAAACTACAACAACCTTTGCAATCCTCTCTACTAGCACTAGGTAACAATCACTGGAAATTGACCAAGATATTACCAGAATGGGGAGACACAGAGGAGCGAGATCATGAAGTAATAATTAACGCACTAGGCACAGCTAGTGAAAACATCTCGTTGGCCCTAGGGTGTACTCAGGCACAACTGTGGATGCAATCAGTGGCTGCTGCAGTTATCAGGGAAGGTGGAGAAGGAATATTCCCTGCTGAAATTCGCAAAGTTTTCTGGGATAATGCCTCTGATATGGAGAGGGAACTTCAGTCCTGGTGGGTGTTGGTCAATTTCACCTATAACCCTGTGACTAGTGTAGTGACAGCCTTTGTTTTAACTATACACGATGCCTCAGTGGACTTAATATATCCAATAGTCCCCTTAGGATTAAACCATGAGGGAACTGTATTGTACCCTTCTGAACACAGAATGTGGGCATGAGAAATTAAAGGAAAGTGGCAAACTATTAATCTAGAGCCCTGTACTGTGAGGAGACAACTAGGATACATATGTGAAGGGACATCAGAGTGTCTTGGTTTTGAAAGACAGTTGTCTGCCAGGGAAAACTAGAGCCTCCCTTCGAATGGAGAATGTAACCCCCCTTCCCTCCAAATTATTATAATTTTGCAATTAGGGGCTCTCAGGCAAAAATATGGGAAATGGAGTAACAGTTCTTTACTAGGAATATTAAGGAAAAAAAAAAAGGAAAATACAAATACTCTGGGGCCTGTAACTCGCACCAGTGCCACATGGGAACTGTTCCTCCTCATCTCCTCCCTCATCTCCTCTCTGAGTTCCTTAACCATGGCAGAGACCTGAGCCTGCACTGGGTCATTGATCATACTCTCGTAATTTCTGAGCTTGTTGGCTACTTAACCCACTGTCTCTCAGTTGTTATCGGCATTAATGGTTGCAATGAATGTGGTGTATTGAGATGGTCCTAGAGTTGCCAGATTCCACAACATTTGCCCTGTGCACCTGACCTTGTCGGGGTCATTATCATGCTGTCCACCCCTCCCAAAGAGTACCTCCAATACCGCCACTTCTCTCAGCTGTTGGATCCCCTCCTTAAGGGTCTTCCAGCACATCCTATGATGGTGCTCCTGCATTCTGTCTCTGTGGACAAACCTCTCCCTTACACTCATTAAGAGCCGCTCCCAAAGGGAAAGGGGCCTTGGCTCCCTTACGAATACCTGATTCACACCTGAGTCCTGGGTCAAGGGTCCCAAATTCCTTGCCTCACCACTATCTAGTTGCACACCTGTACCTATAAGGACCCAGACCCGAAGTAACCAGGTTGTATAAGCTTCACGTCCCCGTCATGCAATATCTTTTTGCAGATTACGGAGACTTTCATATGTCAGGGACTCAGTGATGATCTCAACCTCTGGCTCCCCTGCAGGTTGTGAGGGCCCTCCTTTATTATCCTTGTTGCCTGGGTGCTCTGATTTCACCTTATATTTCTTTGTTTCCACAGGGGCAACTGCTGCTGGCTGTGGCTGCCCCTGTGGTTCAGCTGGAACCTGGACGGTTGTAACGTCTGTGGGTTCCATTGCTGCACCATCGGACTCTCCTTTGTCAGGGTAGGGGGAGGGTTTCCCACCAGCTGGGGCTAATGAGGCTACTACAGGGGAAAGGTACTCCCTCAGCATCTGGCCCATCTCATGGATCTCCTTCACCCAATCTGGGTGGTTTATTTCTGAGGCAAGCTGTGGGACAGGGTCAGGCTGTGGGGCAGTATCCTTATTCTCTGGGGTAGGTATCAGGGTGGTTATCCAGGTCAATCTCCCCTTATCTCTAAATGCTAAACAGAACAGGCATACCAGCAACACCAACTGCTGTAGGATATCATTAGCATTCAGAGATTTAAACCCTTCAAAAACTGGTGGGGTAGGCCCAAAGAGCTGGGTTGAAGGGTTGGGAAAAATTTTCCCCCCGATGTCATTTCCTCACAGTAGGTACCATTGTTACAGTAACCCCAAAAACACACAGTTAGTGCATGATAGCCTTGAATCCATGTGCCTGCCTTTCAGAGGAAATGAAAGATCCACAAATTCCTCCCCTTGTTAACCCATATAGCAAACTGGATGACAGCCACAGTAGCTTTAGTTATAGGGCCCATGTTTAGATAAGGGTCCGCAAATGGGAGAAATACAGCCATCACCACATGCCACCTGAACCAGGGTAAGCCAGATGACATGATATCAAGTACACAAGAGTGTGGGCACTTAAGAACTGTTATTCCTTTTTTCTCTCAATGCCCTAGTGCCACACATTGGACGCCAAAATCTGTCTTGGTTTTGAAAGACAGTTGTCTGCCAGGGAAAACTAGAGCCTCCCTTGGAATGGAGAATGTAAACCCCCTTCCCTCAAAATTATTATAATTTTGCAATTAGGGGCTCTCAGGCCAAGATATGGGAATAGGAGTAACAGTTCTTTACTAGGAATATTAAAAAAAAAAAAAAAAAAAAAAAAAAAAAAAAAAGGAAAATACAAATATAGTAGTACAAAAAATAAGCAAGGAAGCAAACAAAGATCCTGGAAAAAACCATGACGTGGTCAGGGTGTTGGAAACAGTCCAAATAAGTCCTCCTGGAGTAACAGATGTGGTTCTGTGGAGTAGAGATGGTCCTGTAGAAAGTCCAGTGGTGATGAGATGGGTCCAGTCTTCCTCCAGGAATCCAGTGGAGAAACAGGATACCTTGTGTCCTTCAGTCCCAGTTTTTATCTAGCTAGGAACAGCTGGCTCCTCCCCCACTGTGTGGAGCATCTCACAATGGGATGGTGTAATGTGTCATGTCATTGGTGGGCCCTAATGGCCCACTATCAGAATATGTCCCCCTGGAGGATGGAGGGGTGGTGAAAGAGATAAGAAACACTGCACCACCTGGTTTTAATGGCTGGGCCATTATCAGAAGTCATCCTCCTCCCTCCCCCCTGGAGTAAGGAGGATAACACATCTCCCAAAAAACGGCTTTCAACAGATGAAACAGAATACACTTTTTTAGGTTACATAATCCAATACATAGAGGGTGACAAAGACACTTGTTTGGACACAGACCAAAGTATTTGTCACATTGAAATGCATCCAGGCAAACAGACAACTTCACTTGTGTACATAGGACAAGGTTATGTCTGTCTTAGGACAGCATGCCCCATCATAAGGATAGACAACCAAATTGTGAATGAGACTCAATTCGTGTGTTTGCAATTTTGTTAGAATCAAGGGATGTGATTTTTCCTATCGGGTACCCGTAATATCACATCAATATATAAAGGCCAACCTAGCCACTGTGCATAAGATACTGCCTGTGCCCATAGGAATGAATTTGACTTTAGTTGCTCAATTGTTGAAACATCATGAATTGAGAGAAATCTTAAAAGAAATTAGAGATGGAGGGGAAAATACATTAATTACAATACACCATGACACAGAGACCATCAAAGGGGTTTTTAAAAGACTTGAGGAACATTTGTCTCATCATTGGTGGGATGTGCTTTTTGGGTGGTCACTGACAGCAACTGGTATACTGAATGCCTTAATCCACCCTCTAGTTGTGTTGCTTATTTTAGTCAGCATAAGTTTAGTGTTATCCATTGTAATACTTGTTTGGAATTGGAGGATGCTACGACGAGTGGCAGCTTTAACATCACTGTCAAAGGCGTATGGCTTGGTCTTGAGAGACACTAGCTGCACAGCTTGGATAGATGAGGGAGACTGTATACTTGGTTTGAAAGACAGGTATCTGCTAGGGAGGGGCGGGGCCTCTCTAGGAATGGGGGAATTCCAATCCCCTCCCCTCAAGTTATTATAATTTAGAAAATTAAAGGAGTTTATTCAGGCAGAGGTATGGGGAAAGGAATAGCAGTTCCTTACTAGTAAATATAACAGGACAAACAAACAACAACAACAACAGCAATAATAATAATAAACAGAACCAAGATCCTCGAGGGGCTTTGTTTCACAAGCCCGGGGCAGTCTGATCTCTTGGGCCCCTCCCCAAGAGCACCAAGCTGGAATGGTGGGACACTCTGGGGCTGATGTCTGGAAACGGCGGGTTGTCCCCAGCAGGCAAAGTGGGGTGTCCCAGCAGGCAAGGGGGGGTGTCCTGGCAAAGCGAGCAGTGCTGAAGAAGCTGCGACAGCTGGATGGGGCTGGCCCAGCTCCGTCAGAGCAGGCAAAGGGGCTCCGAATTCCTGGGCACATGAGCAAATGGGGAATGGTGGTAGAATTCCCGGGACTGGACTCTCTGTTAAACAGTGGACTCCTCACACAGCAAGTGTCGCAGTGTCCGAATCGCATGTTAATCACGCTGCAATAGCTAGCTCAGTCCACTAGATGTCATTGCAGCAGCGTGGTAGGGTGAAGTGGCTAGGTCAGCAAGCCTGCTTTCGCCTGAGGGCTCGTACCCTTCCGCCGGAGACGGCACGGTGATGAAGCAGCAACCTCGGCAGTCGGAAGAAAGCTGGACTCTTGCAGGCAGGGTTTAATATAGGTTTATTAATACAGAGGAAGAGCGGAGCTCTGCATCTGTCTCCTGCTGCCCAGAAGAGACCCCGGGCCAGGGGTGCACGAGCTTTTTAAAGTGGGGTGGAAACAGGGGTGGTGACAACCGGTTCAGCCAGTCACGACAACGGGGGGTGTAACTGGGGGTGTAAACTTTACAACAGGGGGCCAACCACAAAATGAGGGGAGGGGGTTCCAAGGGCCCCAGCCTATCACTCGACCCCCTCCCTGGAGTTTTCCAGAAGCCAGGGAAGGTGTCCAAAGTGACAGACAGGTCGACCACGAGGAGTGGGGGAAGGGAGTGACAAAGACAGGTGCAGGGGAGGATTGATTGACAGAAAACGTCTGTTTAAGCAACCTAACTCATAAGGGGAAAACCAGTACAGAACACAGGGGTATACAGTGAACTAAATCATTACAAAAGTAACTCAAAAATCTTACAAAAATAACTTAATAACTTAATAAAACAATTCTCACACCACTACAAGCAAGCAGCTGCCCGACCATGCCTCTCCAATGCCCAGAGCAGGAAAAAGAAACTCAGCTCCCCCCAGCCCTGTCCTTTTTCCCTCCCCGAAACTTTGTGTGATCCTCTCCCTCCCTGCCACATCTTTTTGTGTTAGTCAAGTACCCTCTAAGTATCAGCACTTTGTTTCCTAGTAACTGTTGGATTACCGGAGCCGCGGGAGAAAAGCCTCATGCTATCATGGTCAGCAGATCTCGTTTATTGAGAGTTGCGTTACATTTTTATACCCTTCATAATCAGTTCATACATATTGCGAAAGCCAAGCTCCTAATTGGTTAGTTCATCTTAGCTCACTTTGTACTTTGCGGTTAATTACTTGCTCAGCATCTGCGTACATTCTTGCGAGTTTCTTATCCTGCCTACACTCTATCTACTGCGTAAGTTCCCTCTCAAGGTTAATTTGACCTCGCAGCACAAGCTGCACATCATCGTGTCCTTTCTCAGCGAGCCACTGCTCGCAGAGGCTCTCCACAAGTAACTTATGGGGAAAAATTCTTTAAGACAAAAAGGAACAAATCTAATCCCCAACAACTGAGTAAAGGAATTTACTCATTTCAAAGAATGGGGGAATGAGACATTAAATTTGAAGAATTCAGGATTTTTAGGAAAGTTAAGATAATAGTTGCTTAATTAGCTGAAGTAGGTAGATAAGCTTTGTTCGCAGTTAACAGAAGCCGGATCTTAGATAAGCTACCCCAGATTTAGTAACTCATTGCTTGTCAGCTTTATGTTTATGTAGCCGTGCTTGTAACAAAAAAACAAAATGTGGTAAATAAGATGTAAGATAACTGCAGACTTCCTGCTTAAAGAACCCATTCAACACAGGAAGCTATAAGTTCTACCAAGGATTTATTAGTCACAAATGCATTGAAAAGGAAGAAAGGTCAGAACGAGGAAGACTCATCTTACTTCCTCATTTTTGGTGACCCCTCCCCAGAAGAGACCCCTGACTCATTTTAGGAAACAAACTATGCATGCTTAATAGCCTTTTTGCCAATTAGCATATGAAGCGAGGAATGGGAGGTGACAGGGGTATGAATATGTATTTGTATTTTGGATATTCAACACTTTTGTAAATAAAAGGCTTTATAATTACCTGTGAATTTGGCAGTGCGAATTAGGGAACTATCCCGCGTGCTGCCCGGCTGTAATAAACATACACTTTCTAACTTTAAACTGTTAGAGAGTTTTTGTCCGTCACAGTTGGGTATCAATACTAGATCAATACCCATATTTCTTTAATAAGTCATAAGGACTATTCTTAACCTGTTTTTTATTCTAATTTGATAAAATTGATTTCAAAGGTTAGTGTGATATATGTTCTAAGGTTAATTCGTGTTATCAGAATATAAAGGGTAATACCAACTGTATAAATATAAGTTTTGTATAAATTAGCCTGCTATAAGTTAAGTTTTGGTCAAACTAGCATATTGTGAAGTAAGGTGGCTTAACAAAATAAAGGAATTTCTCCAGCCTGGAAAGGCATGGGAGGGACACGAGGAAAACATGATTGGAATTACCAGAAAGGAGACCAAGAAACTGCCACTGCCAGGAATCCCTGAAAGGACACAAAAGACAACGGAAAACAGGGATAAAAGTCTGGAGAACAAGATGATTACTTCAGATCAATATCTAAACTCGTCTCCGTTGAAAATTAACATCTCCACGCCACACCCGGACCCGACCATTAGCAGTATTGTCCTACTTCACCGGTCTATTCAAACTCCCGATACCGGGACTTGCATGATTAATGAAGATGCCTCGGAGGGAAGACCATCGACATCCCGAGCCTCTCTCCGCGATCCAGTGTATAAAAAGAGGCTGCTCCAAACCAAAAATGTGAACTTGGAGGATAGCAGACTGACAGAGTTTGTTATCATCGTTTACTCAGCGGCGACCCCAGGCTCGACGCTGTCCTTTTAATTGTGGCTGTCCGAGACTGTTATTTTGTCTCACAATAAAATTCTAAATTTTTGATTTATCGAATTTGGTCAATTTTATTTATAACAGTTAGTATATCTACTGCAGGTTTTTCTCTGTCCATGTGACCAAAGCTAAGATGGGATTCCCTTCCTGAAAGCATCTTTCCAGCACATGGCTTATATGTCAACTTTTTTTTTTTAATGTGTATATATATATATATATATATTTATATATATTACTTATGTTCTAAATAGGCATATCACAGGCACTGGAACGAAACCCTCTCTAGAATGACCTAATCTGTGTCATCAGGCATGCATTCTAGGTTTGACAGCTCTGAAGAAGAAGCCAAAATTACTACAACTGCAATCCTCAAAAACATTCACTTCCTGTAAACAATAGCAATGATCCCACCTTGAAATGCCATGATACTGAAGTGAGCATAGAGAATTTTTCACTAAATAGTAAAGGACATTAGAAAATATTCACAAGCATTCAGAATATCTCACAGTACTTGTAAATTAAAATAGAATGTTGATTTATAGCTCAGAAATTAGGTAATGTGGAAAGAATTTCCAGGGCATACACAGCTACTGTGGAAATGGGATAATGATGCCTTGCACTGACCACAGAATTCATGAATGCTGTGAAAAAAAATAATAAAAATCCCTGGTCTAAGTGCCAGGTCTGTGAATACATAGTGATTTGTGTTTATCCCCCACTTTTGAAACTCTACAATACATTACACCTGTAATTTCAGCTCAAACACAAAGAAGAAAGAACAGTAACTAAATTCAAATTTTATAGTTCTGTACTTTAAAAAAAATAATAAATAAACTGTTTATAAGTTTACTTAGTACAATGATTCACAATTTACCACTGAGATCTCTCAGCTTTCAAATTTCCTCACTGGCCCCCCCAAGAGCCATCACAGCAAAGCCTCTCCACTGCTCCCCCTGAGTACTCCCAGCAGTCCCACCAGAGCATCCCTTTCATGTCACCTCCCCAGCAGTTTCCACAGCCCCCACCCTTCACAGCCCTCCCCTGCCACCTCAGGGCCACCCCTGTCCACTGCCCATCCCCAGCAGTCAACACAGCACAGACACACCACTGTCCTGAAAACCCACGAGTGGTGCCAGTCAGGGCCTGCAGATCCTCAGGAGCTGCAGGAAAAAGAAAGATCAGCAAGGAATCTTCCATGGCAGAACAAAGGGAATAGGAGTGAGGTGGTTGCCTTGGAATGGGTTAAGGACACTCACAAAAGCCTCAAAGACACTACTGCTCTCACTCAGAATGCGAAAGGGGAGTGGCGAAACATAAATCAGAAGCTGGTTGCAATGTCCATGTCTGGGTCTCAGTTATCTGAATAAAATGAGACACAAATGTTGGATTATTGGATGGATGGATGGATGCATGCATGCATGCATGCATGGATGGGTCTGTTCTCGTGTGATCTGTACTTGGGTGCTGCATATTTATCTGTCAAAATTAGTCTGGAGCCTTAATTAAGAAATACTGAGGAAGGAATCATAAACCTACATTTTAATAGCATTGCTGTGTGTTTGATAAGTTGAATCTGTTTTAATGTCGGTCCTCTTGGTGTCCTTAAATGGATTTTCTTTTCCATGCTAAACTGGGTGTCTAAGGGAAATTCCTTCTGTAAGCAGTATAGGAGACTGGTCCTCAGTCAACAATGTCAGTGAGAGACACCTGAGCCATTATTTGCTCAAAACAGAGGAACAAAAGAGGAACAGCCCTGTAATATTATGTGAATGATCTCTGGTTGACATTAAGAAGAACCAAATTAGCCAGGATAAGTAAGAAGGTATTGAAGAGTAAAGAGTTTAATTCTTTGGTACAGTATTGTGTGGACTTTGGGTTCACTGTGTCCTTGCAAATGGATTGTCCTTCCAGCAAAAGAGGCCCATGTGCAAAATCACTGAATCTCAGTATGGTTTGGGTTGGAAGGAACATTAAAGATCACCTTGTTGCAATCCTCCTGCCGTGGGCAGGGACACCTTCCACTAGGCCAGACTGCTCAAAGCCACATCCAACCTGCCCTTGAACCATTCCTGGGATTAAGCTTCCACCGCTTCTCTGAGGAGTCTGTGTTAGTGCATCACCTTGCGACCCATGTCCGGGGAGTGGAGCGGCCAGTGCTGCCCACGAGCCGCGCAGGGGCGAACGGACAAACGGACAAACAGAAAAAGGGATGTCAGCAAAATTAATCCACAAACGCCAAAAGTTTATGTCTGAAAAGGATACAGAGGAGTCCTGCAACTGTATTCGAATAAAGGGAGAGAGTCCACTGGGACGCACACCGGCGAGGTTTACTCTCGAGGTTTCGGAGAGCGCAGCCTCCTTTTATCCTAACTCCCGGTCTCATGGTGCTCTCTTCCTTTCCCCATTGGCTAAGGTACTAGGAAGGTACAGCCTTCCCGAACCGCCTACCGTGTATTCCCCCCTTGAACCTGCTCAGAAACTCAAGCTCGTGCAGACTCGTGTCTGTTCCAGAAGCCAGGTTGTCTGGACTCTGCAGCAAACCTGCTGCTCAAAGTCAGTACAGACATTAAGACACACATCAAAGACGTTAACACCCATACCTTCACCCATCGAATTGTTTGTAAAGACATTAGCACACATCTTCCCTCTCAGGGACAAAAGGACAAAGGGACAAACGGTCCCGGCGCTGCGGCGGTAGCAGCAGCGACTCCACCGACCCGTTCGTTACCTCTTCTGCTCGTCCTCCTCGTCTCCCGGTCCCCCTTTCCCTTTCCCGGTCTCTTTCGCCCTCTGCCGGTCCGGCCCGTGCCGCCCCCCTGTCCCCGCTCTCCCGGGGGAGCCGCTTCCTCCCCGCTCTGGGCGGCTGCCGCGGTCTCGCCCCCGCCCGGCTCTCGCCGTACCGGCTGTGGCTCCGCCTGGCCCGGCCCCGGCTGCTGCCGCCGCCTCCTCTTGCGGGTTCCCCGGCCGGAGCTCCGCCGCTCGGTGCCTGCTCCAGATGGGGAAGCTCGGCCCGGGGAGGTCGGGGACCCGGCTGGACCCCGGGAAGGAGAAGGTACCTGGTGGAACCGCTGCTGGGGACTCGACCAAGTCAGCCGAAAGTGGCCGGAAGATCCAGAAGTTACTCTGGAGCAGAGGGGAAGCGCTCGGCCCATCCTCTGCAACTCCATCAAAACGGCTTTGCACAAGGGGAAATGTCACATTTGAGTGCAAAGGTGACCAGTGACCTGAGTGCGACCGGACAGGCCTGGGAGTGACACTGTCATCAGCCCTGAGACCAGACGGCACAGCCAGCGTGAGGAAACGGAGCTGGTGTCATCCGTGGGGACATTGGTCGTGTCCTGCACACCTTCGGGATGCTTCTATGGCCGTGGGTTTGTTCGGTTTTTGAGGGGTTTTGGAAGGAGAGTGTGTCTTGGAGACTTGTTTGATTTTCTGGCGTTTTTCTAAGAGTGTTGATTTGGGTTTTGCTTTTGTTAAACTGATGTTTCGAAAGCTGTTTAGCTGCAGAGCCCCCACTAGCCCCGGGTGGGGGAGCCCCGGAGAGAGGCGCTGGCTGGAGACGACACTGGGTGGCAGGAGGCTCCTGCAAACGGCTTCTGTCTGGGTCGTTCATCCCTTCCCAGCCCATCACCTCCAGCACAGGCTGCACTGTGCACCCCCTGGGTTTATCCAGGATCCCCTTGCGCCTGCCTGGCCACCCCTGCACGTGCTCTTGCCCCCCAAGTGCACACTTAGCCCCCCACCCCGTTCACGCCCGGGCACCCTGCAGCCCCACGGTCATCCACACAGCCACGGCTGGGTGTACAGTTTCGCTCATGGGCGTGCAAGACTGCTCAGGGGGATGCAGATGTGCTCCGAGGAGTGCATACATATTCCAGGGTCACTCAGGCCAATGCTCGGGCCTGGCTTAGCGGGTGAGCAGAGGGAGCACATCCCTCCCACTGTTTGAATAAACTGGTGTTGGAGTCCAGGGCATTCCTTTGGTTGCCCTGGAGGGTCAGAGACCTGGGCAGGGGGGTCTGGGACCCTGGCCCAGAGCCCAGAGCTCAGAGAGACACTGGATTTGATTTCAGTCCATGGGAGAGGCTTCTTGCACAGCAGGAAGCATTGCAGGCCACAAGAGTGTGAAAAATGTAGTTTAGTATATCACGGGGTGAAAAAACAGTGAGTTTGGGATTTTTGGCATTGAAGTGAATGGGGCAAGATGGAGAATTTAGGGCGTTGTCCCATTCTTCTTCCTTCTTGTTCCCTCACTCCATTTCTGCAGTGACGTTGGCACAAAGTAGTTAGTGAGGATTGGGTCAGAGTAAAGATGACCTTTTTAGTAATAGTGATAGACATTGGTAATAAATAGTAAATAAAGAATACGTAACAATTAGTATAAAAGATAAGGACAGCCCAGAGACGGGGCAGCAAGACAGAGCAGGAGGAGACGGAGAGGAGAAGAGTCACCAGATGTCCGAGCCGCGGCAAACATCTTTTGGACACTGAGAAAATTGTAAGATAAGAACTAATAAAAGAAGCATGTAACCTTGAAGACTCCGTCTTTTCCTCCGTTTGGCACAGAGCTTTGCAGAGGGTCAGAACTCTAAAACCACCTGAATGCCGGGGAATTTAAACTCCTGAAAAGGAGCCCCGACATCTGGCGTCCCTGGGGGAGCACCCCGACAATTGCCGTCCCTGGGTCGGCGTCCAACTTCTTAGAGCCGACAAATGGCACCCCAGATGGGACCCGAGACAACTGGCATCCCTGAGATGGCACGAAACATCTGCCATCCCTGAAAAAGAAAAATAAGACCTCTGCAGCAACATCAGAAGCTCTCAGAAGATCAAAGCCAAACCAAGACGACTCCGGAGAAGAAACACCTATCTGGCCAAGAAGAAGAAGAACAGCTCGTCTTCAATTCGTCCCAGACGACGGTTTTCCAAGGGGCCCTGGGGAATCGTCACCCTGTGACCTGCGGGCAGTGATCAGGACACACCCTGAGACGAACTGGACACAGCTGCAGCAAGCCTTTCGGCTTTGGTGAGACAGTGAGATTTAGAACACACACCATGGGGAAACATTTCACAAAGAAAGATTTCTAGACAGAAAAAAAGACAGGATAGCTGCGAGGTTTGTAACCGCAGCGGGGAGAATTAAGTTAGAAGTTATAACAGAAAGTAGCAGTGAAAATTCCAGGATTGGAAAGCTGCCAACATGCAGCGAAAAGCAAGATAGCAGAGCTTTATCTGTGGGGCAGGGAATGCCAGGAGACAGAGAAATGCTATCTTCAAGGTCAATAGCTCCTCCGGGGTATGGAGGAGGGGGGAACTCTCATGCATTTCAAGATTCGTCAGAAAATTCGTCAAAAACCCCAAAATTAATTCCAGGAGAAGGGAAGCTTTTAATTCACCCAGGAGAGCAGGGGAAATTGGACATGCTCTTGTTTGGGACAGTTCCAGAGCTCACCCCACATTCTTCCCAAGATGGGGGGGGGAGAAACCTGCCGCAGAGTCCCTTTGCACACCCAAAGAAACCGCGAGACATCATTTCGCCGTTCCTTTCCCTCTCCGTGGAGGGACGGAGCGCGGGGGGGGAACGCGGGGCAGCCGAGACGCCGGGGAGGCGGCGTGCACGGGAAGCCGGTCCTAACTCATCTCGTCGGGGCGCGTCGGGGCGTGGGGAAACGCGGACGGAGGACGCGGGGGGCGGGATGGAGGCGGACCGCGGGAGAGATCAGTTTGCGCAGCGCGGGGGGTGTGAGGCGGCGAGCGACAGGGCTGGAGCGGGGAGAGATCCGAGAACCGAGAGACGAGAACTACAAATCCCAGAAAGCCATGCGGCATGTTCAAATGCAGGCGCGGCAAAGGCAGGGGAAGGCCCAAGGCACAATTTTGTTCAGAGAGGGGCAGATTCAAATGACGAAGCAGGGAGGATGAGTCCTGAGCGTGAGAGGGGGCGGGGTATCCCGCCGGAGACCGCCGGGCCGAAGCGGGCAGGGGCGGAATGGGCGGTGACGGAGCTGGCAGGGACGGGGCGTGGCCGAGGCGGGGAGAGCCTCGAAGGTACCACCCCCAGGCAGCACAGGCTGCGGGGCCAGACACCGACCATGGGCAAATTGCCAGTCCCTGGATCTCCTGTTTATGGAGAATCAGGGCAGCTGCAGGGATGTTACGGACGGGGGCACGTCCAAAAATATCTCAGATTTTACAGGTATTTCCAAGGAAAGAAGCTGCAGAAAAATTTGAGGATGGAACAGCAGCAAGGCCACAAACAAAGGAGACGGTTTCAGAGGCAGACACCACACAGGCTTCAGCCAAGCCAGAATTCAGTCCAACAGACTGGACAGACATAAAGAAATGTTCGATGGGTGCAAAAGGCATTGGTATGCCAGTGAATTATGGTACTCAGAATGTAAACCCGAGATGGGAGAGTTTGGATTGTGAAGTTGTCAGGGATCTGATGAATCTCTTGAAAGGGGATTGTTTTGTAACATCATTGCCATTCTTTCTTGCAGTGTTGGGAGAAAAAATACCATTGTATGGGTTGATTTTCCAGTGGGATTCATCACAAAAAGACCCATTGTTGAATTTAGAGTGGAATTTTTTGTCTTACAGGTTTCCGAGGATGATCCTCACAAGTCAGGAAATGATAGCTCAGATCATCATCAAAGCTAGGACCAGGCTGCGAGCAGTGGCAGGCAAAGATTTTACAACAATTTACCTGCCTTTGAAAAAAAAATATTTTGATTGGGCATTGCAGAAATCAGAGAACTTGCAGATTGCATTGTTAGATCACTCTGGTGTTTGTACTATTCTTTTCCCAAGTCACAGATTGTTGAAGGCAAAAATAAGTTCTAGGGAAAAGCCAAAAGATGACATCACAGGGAAATGGAAATCAGATATAAGAATAGTACAAAGGTCACCACAAATAGTGGAATTAACAGCAGTGGTCAAAGCTTTTGAGCTGTTTCAGCAACCTTTTGACTTGATCACAGACTCAGCTTATATAGCTAATGTGGTCAAGAGATTTGAAAATTCGCTCCTGAAAGAGGTTGACAGTGAAAGTTTGTATTCATATTTGCTTTGCATGAGGAAATTGTTGCAAAACAGAAAACATAAATATTTTGTCTCTGACATGAGGGCACATTCATCCCTCCTGGGATTTTTGGTGGAAAGCAATGCACACGCAGACAGGTTGACCATGACAATTTCAAGGACTTTACCAAACGTTTTTGAACAGGCAAAATTGAATCATGCATTCTTTCATCAGAATGCTCAAGCACTAATGGGAAGTTTTCACATTTCCAAAAGTCAGGCAAAGGAAATCATTAGTGCTTTTCCAGATTGTGAACTTGTGCAGTCTTCTGCATTCATGGGAGCGGTCAATCCAAGAGTGAAACTGAAGGAAAATCCTTTGGTTCTGATCAGAAACCCAGAAACAGGGCAAATTGAAAGGCCATTCAAATTGATAACTTGGGGCAAGGGATTTGCTTGTGTCTTCACAGCAGTTGGGCTGGCAAAAGCACGTGAAATTGTACCGAGTCCAGAAAGCAGAGACGGACCACAAGACTGGAAGAAGAGAAGTGGGCACGCAGACGAGAGCCGGTGTCAAGACAGCAGACATCCCTTCATTCAACGTGCAAAAGAGACTTTGGGACTTGAGTTTTCTTTTGGGCTTGGGTTGTGTTGCATTTTTAGGGATTCCCAGGGAAAAGAGGGCATTGGAAATGAAAGAACTATCCTTGTGCCTCATTCTCTCCTTGGTTGCCTTGAGCAGTGCGGCGGTTTTGCCCGTGGCTCAACCAAAAGAGAATGTTTGGGAAACTCTAGGCAATGCTTCAGGCTTGGATATTATCTGCCTGACACACTCAAAGCCAGGGGAAACCTTTTTCAACATGTTTGGTGGAGTTGCCAGTGAGCAAATGACCAATTCCTGAAAAGATCTCTCCAGAGATTTCAAAGTCTACTGTAAATCCAGTGGACCAATGGGATGTTTGGATGAAATTCCTTCCTGTGGCTCCTTTTGAACCCCAGGAACTGGAAATTCTTGGATCGGTCCAAATGCAATTCTGTGTGAAATTTGGCCTTTCCGGAGTGACAAAAAATAAAACTGTAGACGTCACTCCAAACCTCAATTTTTACAGAAATTCATCGTCTTGGTGTAATTACACTAAGATGCTGGAAAGAACATCCAATCATGTTCCAGCTCAGTTGCCGAGGGGAAATTTTTTCATTTGTGGGGACAAAATTTGGCCCACAATTCTGGCAAATGCCACAGGTGATCCATGCAGCATTGGAATGCTTTCATTGCTAACACCTGACATGACACTGATGAGAGAACAAAAATATAGAGGGAAAAGATCAAGTTCAAATGTATGATCCAAATTGTGATGATGATGTTCACACATGGAGCAAAGCTCAGAGAATTGCAGTTGCAATTTTTTCACCACAGGCAGCGTCAGGAGCAGCCTTGACACAATTGGATCACGTGGGTTGTTGGTTGAGCAAACATGCCTGAGCCATCTCTCTTGCACTGAGTGACATGTTGTTAGACATTGACAGTGTAAGATGAGCAAGTCTCCAAAACAGGGCAGCAATTGATGATCTTGTGCTGACCCATGGGCATGGGTGTGAGGAATTTGAAGGAATGTGCTGCATGAATTTGTCAGATCATTCCAAATCCATTCATGAAAACGTCAGGCAATTGCAGGAGAGTGTGAACAAACTTGAAGAGGTAACTGGGACATGGATGGATGGAGTTTTCAATTTGTTTAACCTTTCACCATTGTGGAAGGAAATTTTGAAGATAGTTATATATATTTTAGTAAGGCTTGTAATCCTTCTCATGATTTTGCCGTGTTTGTTTCCATGTATACGGCAAACCATGGACAGAATGGCCAAGGAAGTGTTCTTGGTTCAAACAGGAGGGGGAGATGTTGGAGTCCAGGGCATTCCTTTGGTTGCCCTGGAGGGTCAGAGACCTGGGCAGGGGGGTCTGGGACCCTGGCCCAGAGCCCAGAGCTCAGAGAGACACTGGATTTGATTTCAGTCCATGGGAGAGGCTTCTTGCACAGCAGGAAGCATTGCAGGCCACAAGAGTGTGAAAAATGTAGTTTAGTATATCACGGGGTGAAAAAACAGTGAGTTTGGGATTTTTGGCATTGAAGTGAATGGGGCAAGATGGAGAATTTAGGGCGTTGTCCCATTCTTCTTCCTTCTTGTTCCCTCACTCCATTTCTGCAGTGACGTTGGCACAAAGTAGTTAGTGAGGATTGGGTCAGAGTAAAGATGACCTTTTTAGTAATAGTGATAGACATTGGTAATAAATAGTAAATAAAGAATACGTAACAATTAGTATAAAAGATAAGGACAGCCCAGAGACGGGGCAGCAAGACAGAGCAGGAGGAGACGGAGAGGAGAAGAGTCACCAGATGTCCGAGCCGCGGCAAACATCTTTTGGACACTGAGAAAATTGTAAGATAAGAACTAATAAAAGAAGCATGTAACCTTGAAGACTCCGTCTTTTCCTCCGTTTGGCACAGAGCTTTGCAGAGGGTCAGAACTCTAAAACCACCTGAATGCCGGGGAATTTAAACTCCTGAAAAGGAGCCCCGACAAACTGGGGGATATCTGCCCATGGGGGATTAACAGTTCCAAGAACTTCTCAGAGCACAGGGACCTTCCATCTGAGAATGTCCCTGAACTGCAGCCTCCCACCAACCTCCTGCTGTTGTGTGCGAGTCCTCCTGCTCTTCCTACTTCTCCACTGTGGGTGCACAATACTTGACCTAAACACTGAGAAGCACCTGGAAGGACCAGAATGGGCTTTTGTCGAGGTGTAAAATGCAGCCCAAGGGTGGGAAGGGAGCAGTTGGGGCTCTTGTGATGTGAACCTACCAGGAGCTGCCTATACATCCATATCCTGAAATTTAATTTTTTTAAAAGCAAATTCAGTGGGTGAGAGCTGCCCATGGCTGTATTGCCCAATAGTTACCCAGTGTCAGCAGCAAATCTCATGTTCCCTTTTCCAGAGAGGGCACTCGCAGTCACCTTTGACCCCCTACTCCCTGGGAACAGCCAGTCTCTGATACTTCCACAAAATCTGATTTTTTGCTTTAACTGACTCTGTGTTTTCTAGGAAGCAAGACCAAGCAGCCTGTAACCTGTGACCAACCACTCTGGGATGTTTGACAATGTGCCACACTGCTTTAGGGCTCCCAGTAACAGTAGATGGTTGCTGTGGTCATGCAGCAGGTGGCACGGTTGAAGCCACCTCTGTGGCTACACATCTCTACAGTCATCAGGTTGGTTACCTCTGCACCACTGCCTTCCCATGGGATTGTGGACATCCAGTGCTGGTGCCTGGAGCAACATTTGTCAACAGGATACAAACATTCTTTATGCTGTTGCCAGATCAAGAGGAACAAATAAATGTGCAATGGGACAAATAAATAGGAAAGGACTCAGGGCTGCACTGCCAGGATAGCCTGAAGTAGTAAAGCACATGAGAAGTCCCTCAGGGCAGAGGGCAGAATAGAGTGTCCAGGCCCTGCTTGAAAGCCTGAAATGATGGGGAAGGGTGACATTCTATTAGTAAACCACTAATGACCATCTCTTTGGCATTTCCTGAAAACTGCAGTAGGTTGGCTGGTCCCTGGAGGAGTGCTGTGATGTCAGCAGCCAGAAATCCCATGGAACCGGCCAGACTGGCAAATGCATGAAAGTCAGCTAATCTGCTGTTTTATCGCTCCACCCCCAAATCCCCATCCACTTCAGGCATCAGAGGGAAGCTAATTGACTCGAGCTTCCTTTTTGTGCTCAAACACTTTGGTTTCTCTCATTTTTGTTTCAAACAAACAGATCAGCTTCAAAGGTGGTGCTGGCGCAGGTGTTATGTGATACATATCTACCAAATAACCGGGGAGAGGCCTTGCTTCACCAGGTGCTCACTGCCTCTGAGTAGTCTGATCACAGTTTTGCTGCCTCTCCCCACTTACTGGAGTGAGAGTTACTGCTGGGAAAGGACATCAGTTGTTGCTCACCTTCCCTCTTTTCCTTTATCCCCCAAGCAGAGGAAAGTGGAGATTTTTGGGCAGCAAGGGCCAATGTGGAGTGGTTTTCCAGGGAATGGGACCTTAGCAGGGCCATGGCACCATTCCTCAGAGTGGCTTTTGTAGTGAGAAGGGCAGGTGTCCATGGAAATGGCTTTCTGGATGGGGGCTGACACAGAGGGTGAGGTTCCCATCTTCACCTTACCTGACCCAATAAGTTTGACTCTGATCCTCATCCTCCTCCACCCTACAGATTGCTGGATGGGCATGCTGCCAGATTATTTTCCCACACCACGTTGGAAACACAGTATAAACTTGGAGGCAGGTGGGAGGTGCTGAGCTCTTGCCTTGGCAGCAACAGGGACAACCTACCTCCTCATACCTGCCATCTTACTGCTGTGAGAAAATAGGAGCAGGTTGAATGGAGCTCCTCACAAGGGCCCCTATTCTTAGACACCCAGGGAGTTTCAGGGATCCGTGCAGGGAAGGAAGCTGTAGCCCTCCCCACTGGCATGTGCCAGGGGCATGCACTGAGCCAAGGACCAGCTGGGTGTCACCTCTGTCCCTGGCAGGGAGATATGCACCCAGGGCTGCACCAGACACCCATGGAGGCAGCTCTCAAAAACCAGTCCAGGGCAAAGGGTCACCTATGTTGGACCCCAGAGAAGCCACATGAGGTCTTTCTGTGCTGTGGCCTGCCCTTCAGGTCCCTCCTGGGGAAAAATTCCAGGCTGGGGGAGTAAGTGGCACAAAACCACTGAGGAAGCTGTGCTGTAGGACACATCAGGGTGTTTATCATGGTAATGTAAAGAAGGGTCTGCAGGCCATGCACGTGAATATTTGCATATGTGTGTGAGAGCATTGTTGTTTCATTTTGATGTAGAATCACAGCAATGATATCCATCTGGAATAAATTGCTCCAAACTTCAGGTACTTGCATGCTGCAGTAGTACCAGCATGGGCAGGTCGAGGGAGGCAAGTTGCTAGACCTGAGAGCAAAAGCATGTGAGTTAAATGGGATCCACTTATACAGGCGCCTCTGGAGCACAGCAAAGCATCTACAGAAACCACCTGCAGAAACCCCTGTGCGGAGTGCTGGGGAAATCCAGGGGAAGCACTGCAGCTGCAGGAGAGGTTCTGCACAGACCCTGCTGCAACATGACAGCACAGATGGTCAGGGCTGTGCATAGCCATGGTGGGAACAGGGAGATGGGTGGAAAGCAGGATGCATTGCCTGTGCCTTACCTGCTCACCAAAACATGCTGTGCCAGATGAGGAGGCACCACGAGAGGCTTCAATCTAGCCCAGCTATAATTAGCCAGGAGGTGAATGCAACCATACTGTGAAAAGTGCATATTATATGGCTCTACGCAAGATATTTACTATATGTATTATGTTGTATTGATTGTTAATGTTGTATTAATATTTTGATAGTATGGTAAATGTAGTTTTGTAATTAAAATGTAGTTTTTATATACCAACCACAGGAAAACAAATCTTTCAGAGAAAAAAAGAATTTACTACTTCCTTATCAGAAGAGACCAACTTCTCCTGCCTTGCTCAGCCCTGAAGACGCCATAGAGATTAAAGGAAAAAAGTGATACTGTGAAAAGTGCATATTATATGGCTCTACGCAAGATATTTACTATATGTGTTGTGTTGTGTTAATTGTCAATGTTGTATTAATATTTTGATAGTATGGTAAATGTAGTTTTGTAGTTAAAATGTAGTTTTTATGTACCAACCACAGGAAAATGTAAATCTTTCAAAGAAGAAAGAATTTACTACTTTCTTATCAGAAGAGACCAGCTCCTCCTGCTTCTCTCAGCCTGGTGGACGCCATAGAGATTAAAGGAAAAAAGTGATACTAACCAGAGACAATTCTTAGTTAGAATGGAATTTATGCATTATGTATGAATATTGTATGAATATTCAACAGGCTATTGTTTTTAAGAGATAATCCTTTGTTAACAGGGGTCCCTTCTCCAAAGCTTGTGGCTCGGGAGAGGCACCCAGACGTCTGTAACTTTGTTTTTATTGTCTTGTATTGTCCTAACTCTAAAATTGTTCAATTTTTTTACTTTAATTGTATTTTTATAACCATCTTATTTACTATTAAACTTTTAAAATTTTAAAACAAGTGATTGGCGTTTATCACTATACTAACCAGAGACAATTCTTTGTTTGAATGGAATTTATGCATCATGTATGAAATGTATGAATATTCAACAGGCTATTGCTTTTAAGAGATAATCCTTTGTTAACGGGGGTCCTTCTTCAGAGCTTTTTTGCTCAGGGAGGCACCCAGACGTCTGTAACTTTGTTTTTATTGTCTCATATTGTCCTAACCCTAATTGTTCAAATTTTTTACTCTAATTCTATTTTTATAACCATCTTATTTACTATTAAACTTTCAAAATTTTAAAACAAGTGATTAGCGTTTTTCACACATACAAACAAGGCTGCAGGAGGTCTGTGTAACCTGGATGTGATGGAGTCCTGATGACACTGCCTGTGGCAGGAACAGAAGGGATGGGAGGGATATGGGCACAGAGGTCACTGGGACTTGGCATGAGGGAGCCCAGGGCTCTGGTAAGCGCAAACCTGCAGTACAGTGTCATGGTGTACATCTCTGCCAGGGGCCATCCACTGCTGCTGGCTGTGTCCCTGCTCCCTCTACAGCCATACATCAGAGTAAAGCAGGTTCCCACTGCTTTTGCCCATCACATCAGGGAGAAGTGGAAGGAAAGCACTACAGCTCAAAACATAGCCATGGTGGTTGTCCATCCCTGTGGCAGTATGACTTGCCAACGGCAGGAAGTTCAAAATCTGCTCATTGGGATGGGTCAAGCCAGCCAGCAGCCAGTAATACATCCCTCCGAGCAGCCATAAATCACCAAACTGCATCACTGGAAGACATGCCAGAGAAGGCATGTAGGATAATAAACTGATCAGGTGGGACCTACCTAATCCATAGGGGCATAAGGCCAAGTATCTGGTGGCTGGGCCTGTTTCTCAGGGCTTGGTGCTGCCTCTGAGCAGCTCATGGGCTCTGGTAATCAGCTGAAGCACAAACCTCTGCAGACCAGCATCATGTTGGGCCAGTCTGGGTGTGTTAGTTGCCCTTCTGACCTTACACTTGCAGATTGGTGACTCATCTTGCCTCAGGAGCTGGCAGAGGAGGAAAAGCACTTTGCAGGGTTTTCTCTCCTTGGTGGCTGGATGTGGGGCAGAGGGGGGACATTTGAGGATGCTGGCTCACCCTGCCAGGCAGCACCCCCTTGTCAGATGCACAGGTGCAGGTGGCATGGGCACAAAACAGTGACAGAGCTGAGATGCCGCTTGCACCTTGTTTCACTCACAGGACCCTCTGGCCGAGGCTAGTACCTCCTGGCACTGCAATATTTTTCCTCTTATTCACTTGTTTGTTTGCTTTTGCTAGACATGCCTATATGGCCTAGCCAAACAGTTCATCCTTTTGGCTTGTGCAAGCCCTTTCAGTAGGCTGGCTTATTCCTCTTATCTGTGAGTTGATGCTTAACCAAGTCAAGTGTTATTTTGTTACAATCTTTCTGCATTGGCACTGCTGCCCTCAAGCCTTCCTTCTCCTCCTGATGTTTTTGAAAAGTCTGTCAGCATTGCCTTTAACTTTCCCTGCCATGAGCACAGGCATTTTATGGTGATGCTATGCTTCATGTCTATCCTGTTTGACTTGCACAAACTTCCAGATTGACTTATTAAAGAAATATGGGTATTGATCTAGTATTGATACCCAACTGTGACGGACAAAAACTCTCTAACAGTTTAAAGTTAGAAAGTGTATGTTTATTACGGCTGGGCAGCACGCGGGATAGTTCCCTAATTCACACTGCCAAATTCACAGGTAATTACAAAGCCTTTTATTTACAAAAGTGTTGAATACCCAAAATACAAATACATATTCATACCCCTGTCACCTCCCATTCCTCGCTTCATATGCTAATTGGCAAAAAGGCTATTAAGGATGCATAGTTTGTTTCCTAAAATGAGTCAGGGGTCTCTTCTGGGGAGGGGTCACCAAAAATGAGGAAGTAAGATGAGTCTTCCTCGTTCTGACCTTTCTTCCTTTTCAATGCATTTGTGACAAATGAATCCTTGGTAGAACTTATAGCTTCCTGTGTTGAATGGGTTCTTTAAGCAGGAAGTCTGCAGTTATATCTTATATCTTGTGATAAACGCCAATCACTTGTTTTAAAATTTTAAAAGTTTAATAGTAAATAAGATGGTTATAAAAATACAATTAGAGTAAAAAAAATTGAACAATTTTAGAGTTAGGACAATACAAGACAATAAAAACAAAGTTACAGACGTCTGGGTGCCTCTCCCGAGCCACAAGCTTTGGAGAAGGGACCCCTGTTAACAAAGGATTATCTCTTAAAAACAATAGCCTGTTGAATATTCATACAATTCATAAATTCCATTCTAACTAAGAATTGTCTCTGGTTAGTATCACTTTTTTCCTTTAATCTCTATGGCGTCCACCAGGCTGAGAGAAGCAGGAGGAGCTGGTCTCTTCTGATAAGAAAGTAGTAAATTCTTTCTTCTTTGAAAGATTTACATTTTCCTGTGGTTGGTACATAAAAACTACATTTTAACTACAAGACTACATTTACCATACTATCAAAATATTAATACAACATTAACAATTAACACAACACAACACATATAGTAAATATCTTGCGTAGAGCCATATAATATGCACTTTTCACATATCTTATATCTCATATCTTATATCTTATATCTTATATCTTATATCTTATATCTTATATCTTATATCTTATATCTATCTTATATCTTATCTCCTATTTACCACGTTTTGTTTTTTTGTTACAAGCACAGCTACATAAACATAAAGCTGACAAGCAATGAGTTACTAAATCTGGGATACCTTATCTAAGATCCGGCCTCTGTTAACTTCGAACAAAGCTTATCTACCTACTTCAGCTAATTAAGCAACTATTATCTTAACTTTCCTAAAATCCCTAATTCTTCAAATTTAGTGTCTCAAGATCACCTCTGATCTTCTGTCCACGTTGCAATATGGATTGAAAGTAGAAAGTTCTGTTAGAGAACATTCACGTGTGTTCTCTACTTTTCACATATGATGGATAAGTTGTCACTGAAGCTGTAGAAACACAAAGTATTGCTTTTCTTTGAGTGCAAAGAAGAGAGGACTGGTGCAGGAGAGAGGAAATGGAAAGAGAAGAGATGCCCTGTTGTGCTGAACAAGAGCAATCAGACCAGCATAGTGCAAAACTACAGCATGTCAAATTTGCTCTCTCTGAATTGCAAAAAGAAACAGCTTTTTTTTGCAAGAATACCCAGCTTTGCTGCAGTTATTTCCTCCCTAGGGTTACAAAATCTGCTCCCGGGCCCCCAGGCAACAGTCTCTGCTGCAAAGGCAAAGCCTTGCTCTGGTGGGATGCTCTCACAGCAGGACAGTTTTCAGAGCCATCTCTTCACAACTTAGTTATACATTTTATCCTGCCTCCTACAAATATAACTTTGGTCCATAAAATCTGTGTGTGAAATAAGGTTAGTCACAGGACTTCCTGGCAGCAGCTCATAAATAAGCTTTCCTCACTTCCCTCTTATGAAAGGTCATCTCTGCTACATTGACTTGTTTGTTTCCCTCCCCTCTTCTCCCATTTATCCCCTGACTCCCATTAGTATCTCAGTCAGTCTAGTAAACGGTTTGCCTCGTGGCAACCTCATTAAACACAGCAGGAAGATCAGGCTCTGGAGCAAATTCTTGACACATCTCCTGGGGATGTGTCCTTTTGCACTTTCTGGTAGGTTATTTTGCTATCGTTCCGCATTCACACATTGAGCAAGGGGGAACAAATGGCCCAAGTATTCAGCAGCTCGTTAGCAGTGAAAGGTAATAGGGTCTATGAAGCTTCCTCTTCCCTTCATCCCTTTCTCACTCATATCCTCCCCCTACTTTAACCTTTGTAGTTGCAGTTTCCTGGGCTGAGTGCTGTTCAACATCTTGTAGTAGAGGGTGGTATTTAACTGTCTCACGATTATTTTTTTATCTCTGAAAAATACACCCACTTTCCTGGATACAAAGGTGGCCAAGCACTAGCACAGATGAAGGATTCACCACCCATTGTGTGTTTTATAGATGCAGCCTTCTAGCACACAGGTCATGCTGTCACCATCATGGCATTTACAGTCTCACCAATAGCCTTGCTGGCCTTGATCCATATGTTTACATCTGACTTCTTCATCAGCACAAGGGATAAGTGTACCTAGCAGCTGGAACAGATAGAGGAGAGTTCCAAAAGCAGCCAGGGGAGATGTGTACTCATGAGTCATCTGCTCTTTGGTTGCTCTTAGCCAGCAGAAAAGTGACTCTGTTGTGGAAATTTCCCTTCCTTGCTGCAGCCTCTGTCGTTGAACACACTGCACTTAGATCCACACACTCACCATGCTGGTGCCTTGATCTCACCCACTGACCCAGAGAAACCCTGGCCCTTGCCCAGAGTTTTATTTTACCTACCAGACTCTGCCTGTGCCAGTTGGATTGCAGGTCTGGGACTAAGAACTGTCACCTTATTGTCACCCCATTTGTCCCCTGGCTAGTCACAGCTGTGATGGAAGCTGGGTTGTCACCCTGGTTTTTCTGAGTTTTTTAAAGCCTTTTGACTGCTCATAAAATGGAGCCAGACTTTTTAGCTACTGTACAATATTAGGAGCAGTTTCTACCTTTTTCTCACAGATGTAACATAAACAAATCCTTTGGTTTTCATTCTCTGTCCTTTGTTTGCATATTTCTAACCTGAAAACAATTGTAACTGACAGTTGGTCTAGCCATTCGACTGAGGGGTGAAAACTCCAGAAGCCAATCTACAGCCAGACCCACAAATGTATAAAAAGTAAGAAATAAACAGGCAGAGGCTCTCCGCCTTGTTCTCCGCCTTGGTTCTCGGCTTTGGCTCTCTCAGAGGAACAACACTGCCCTGCGAAATTTCTCGTCTACGTGTGATTGCTTTGCGTATCCCGATCACAAGTGGTGACCTCCGACGTGTGGAAGGACCAGTCTGGTGAGGTTTTCCTTCCCCTTTTCCCTGTTTTGTGCTTGCCATGCAGGACGCTTTGGTATTGGAGCTTTGGGGGGACCTTTTGGAGCGGAAACACGCTGAGGTCTCCTGGGAGGGGCTTCAGAGTCTGTTCGCGTGGGGCAGACAGCGTGGGTTCTTTCCCACGCCAAATGCTGTGCTCAGTCGGCAGGTGTGGTTCCTCCTGAGGGAACGTCTGATGGACGCCCTTGAAATAGAATATGATGAGGAGATTGTAAGTTTGTTGCTGCAGTGGAAGTTATTTGAGAGGGCTGTGTGGAGGTCGACCCCCTCCAGCTCGCAGGCTGCCAGCCCCGTTTCGAAGCAGGATGGGGAGCTGGAGGGGGGCGGGGTCTTTACATCAGACCCAGAGGTATTGTCTGAGTCCGAGCTTCAGCTCCTTTGTGAGACGGACTCTCCCCCTCCCTCCCCGGTCCCTGCGCCGGGTGGTTTTTCCCCCTCGGGCTCTGGCGCTGATCTCGGGCAGCGGGGGGCGGGACCCCGCTGAGCCCGAGGCCGGTCCCACCTGTCCCCGCCCCGCGGAGCCGCTGGAGCGGGGCAGTGCCGCCTCCTCTCCATGCCTTTCCGGCGTTGGGGGGGGGCGGCCCCCACTGTCGTTTGACCGAGACTCAGTCACTGTGCATTGTCCATTCTGCCGCACGACCATCACGTATCCGATGGAGTCGGGTGGAGAGGCGCTCCCCGCCCTACCACCCGGGCCGGGCCCGGAGGCAGCTGTGTTGGCCGCTTCTGCCCCCGCGTCGCCTGTTGCGGCAGCACGGGGCGGGGACGCTGCCGGAGGCAAGGTCCCGGTCAGTCCTTCGATGGACACCGCCCCCATGGGCGGGTTGACAGCTCCGCCCCGCTCGGGGGTGGCGGGGCCTGCAGGCCTCCGCCCCCCCGCAGGGGCCCTTCTCGGGGGGGGTCCCGGACACTCCGCTTCCTGTGCCAGCCCCGTGGGCTGTGGCTGGGGGCGGTGCTCATGGGGCGGGGAGAGACTCTGGTACGACCAGCTCTAATGGGCTGCCGGCGGGGACCGGCGCGACCCCGGCAGTGGCGGAGGTGCGGTCGCCGTCTCCGCCTGAACGCAGCCCAAGCTCCCCAGCTGCACCGGGATGTGTGCCCACCGCGGAGCCATCTGACTGGTCTCCGGCGGCTGGTGCCGCGGCGCTGCTGACGGGCTCCAGCCCCGCTGAGGATGCGGCGGGCCCGGCACCAGCGGCTGGTCCGGCCCCAGCCCCGCTTCCCGCTGCAAGCGCTACGGCAGCGGCAGGCGCCAAGGTGTTTAAGTTCAGCGCGAACGGGGACATGGCCAGAATGCGGCCGGTCTTTGACAAGAGTAAGGGGCCCCGCGCCGTTGGCTCTTCATCCACAGCCTGGACGCTCCCCCCCCCCCCCCCCCCCCCCCCCCCCCCCCTCAGGTAACCGTACGCCCGAGAGACCGCGGGCAGTTCTGGGGGGAAGTGAAAGCTAAGGTTGAAGGACTGAGTGATGGTGCTGATGCTGGTGCTGGACATGAAGTGTCTGGTGTTCAGCCAGTCCCCAGCCGAGTGCCTGCCTCTGACCCTGTGGGGTCCACAGGGCAGGATAAGGCAGGTGCTGCTGCTTCATCTGAGGGTCTTCAGGCCTTCCCTGTCCTTCAGGGTGCTACTCATAACACCTATCAACCCTTGGCTTGGCAGGCCTTGACAGAACTGCGTGATGCAGTCGGGAAGTATGGTCTGGGCTCAGCTGAGGTAATGCAGGTTCTCCGTTATTTTAATGCCAGTCCTTTGACACCCTTTGACATTCGGAGCTTGGCTCGGGCCCTTTTTCCACCGTTGAATATGACTTCTTTGAGCATAAATGGACTCAGTTGGCAGTCAGAGTGGTGGAACGGAATAGGACACTGGGTCTGGGTGATCCTAGGTGTATGGTTAATACCGATATGCTAATGGGAACAGGCAATTATACCAGGGCCGATGGGCAGGCTGGTTTTGAGCCCTTGGTCCAGGAGCAGTGCCAGCAGACAGGCATGGCAGCCCTGGTTCAGACCATACAGCTGGCTACTCCACAGCAGTCCTTAGTGACTATCATCCAGGGAGTTGATGAGTTCTTCCTGTGCTTTGCAGGACGGCTGACTGCTGCGGTTGAGAAGCAGGTGAGTGATCCTGCAGCAAGGAAGCTCATGCTTCAGTCCCTTGCTCGAAGCAACTGTAATGCTGTTTGCATGAGGATAATTGAGGCGCTTCCTGGGGAACCATCCATGTCGGAGATGGTTGGGGCCTGTGCGAGGGTAACCCCTTCCAGCCAACAGATGGTTGCCGTAGCTACGGCTGTACAGCCAGCCATGACTACGGTTGTCCAACCGACGGTGGCTACGGCTGTCCAACAAGCCGTGCCTACAGCTGTGCAGCCAGCTGTGGCTACGATTGTCTAACCGACGGTGTCCACAGCGGTCCAGCCGGCCGTGCCTGCAGCCGTGCAACCGGCTGTGGCTGCTGCTGTGCAGCCTGCTTGGGTCGTTCCCCAGGGGGTGCACCAGCAGCAATGGGGTGCTCGGTCCAGGAAGAAACAGGGCAGAAAGGCACAGAAGCCTACGGCTGTCTTGTTTCATTGTGCACGATGTGGAGGGCCGAATCACGCTGCGGACGCGTGTAAGGCAACGGTGCACGTGAATGGTCATTCGTTGGTCAGTTCGGGAAACGCAACGCGGAGCGCGAAGGCGAGACGCGTGCCGACACAAATGTCTCTGCCTCAGCCCCACCCAATGGAGATCTGCTCAGCAGGCTTGCAGCTAGCACCCGCGGTTCAGCAGGTGTTGATGTCCGCACAGCCGAGTCTGTCGTGATTGATTCAGACAAAATACACAAGGTTCCCCTGGATGCCTTTGGTTCCTTGGGTGATGGCATGAGTGCCTTCCTGATAGGGAGGTCCAGTGCCACCATTCAGGGTATCATAGTGCACCTGGGACTGATTGATGCGGATTTTTCAGGACAGATTCACGCAATGGTCTCCACACCCACCCCCCCTCTGACTATCCCAAAAGGCACACAAATTGCTCAACTTGTTCCTTTTAAGTCTTCTGTTTCCAGAACCGAGGACCGGTCGCGAGGTGACGGCGGCTTCGGCTCTACTGGGCCGCCTCAGGTGCGCTGGACTGCTGTCCTGACCAAAGACCGTCCTGAGACGCTGTGTACCGTGTCCATGGTTGGTGCCACGCCGTTGGAGATTCACCTTCGTGGCCTCCTAGATACCGGGGCCGACGTGAGCATTCTCTCCCTGGCTGCTTGGGCCCCGCAGTGGCCTCTGAGCCTGGCAAAGACATCGATTGCGGGCTTAGGAGGAATGAAGCAATGCTACATGAGCCAGAATCCCGTGGCCATCACGAACCCGGAGGGACAGACAGCCATAATTTGGCCTCATGTTACTGAGATTGCTCAGAACCTCTGGGGGAGGGATGTTTTGGCCGAGTGGGGGGTGCGATTGGGAACGGATTTTTGATTGGGGCCACTGTGATGAAGGGTGCAGAGTGTCCCACGCCTCCTTTACGGTGGCTGGTGGACAGACCCATCTGGGAGAACCAGTGGCCCCTCCATCATGACAAGCTAATCGCCCTTCGTGAACTCGTACAGGAGCAGTTGGATCAGGGGCATTTGGAACCATCTACCAGTCCCTGGAACACTCCTGTCTTTTGTATCAAAAAGAAGTCTGGGAAATGGAGGTTGCTACAAGACCTCCGAAAGGTCAATGCCGTGATGGAAGGCATGGGGACATTGCAGGCGGGCATGCCATCGCCTACCATGCTTCCTGCGGACTGGCCGGTCCTCATTGTGGATCTGAAGGATTGTTTTTTTACGATCCCTCTGCATCCCGATGACAGACCAAAATTTGCCTTCACAGTACCAACAATAAATATTGCCGAGCCCGCACAGCGGTATCAATGGAAATTTTTGCCTCAGGGCATGCGTAATTCCCCAGTGTTATGCCAATGGTATGTAGCCTGTGCCTTGTCTGGAGTTCACAAGCAGTTTCCTGATGCTCACGTCTATCATTATATGGACGACATTTTGGTGGCTGCGCCCACCCAGGATGAGCTGCTGAGGATACAGCCTCAGTTGTTGAATGCTCTGCATTCACATGGACTGCAGGTGGCTCCAGAAAAGGTACAACAACAACCTCCCTGGAAATATTTGGGGGTCAAAATTCTGGAATGGACAATCCGTCACCAGGAGGTGCAATTTGTGCAATCCGTGAAGACACTGAATGATGCTCAGAAGCTGGTAGGTGTTATCACTTGGTTACGTCCTTACTTGGGACTGACCACAGCACAACTGTCTCCTTTGTTTGAATTGTTGAAAGGGGACACTGATTTAAAGTCACCTCGTGAATTGACCCCTGAGGCACAAAAAGTGCTGGAGGAGGTCCAGCAAGCTGTTTCGGCTCACCAGGTGTACCGCATTGAACCTTCCATTGATGTCACTGTGTTCATTACCACTCCTGATTTACATCCTACAGGTATCATTGGCCAATGGAATGATGATTGGACTGATCCTCTACACATCTTGGAATGGGTCTTCCTGCCTCATCAGCCACATAAGACGGCGTCGGCGCTGTTTGAATGGATTGCGTGCTTGATAATCAAGTGCCGGCAACGCTGTTTGCAATTGATGGGTGCAGATCCCTCAAAGATCATACTCCCAGTTCAGAGGGAGGGATTTGATTGGAGCTATGCGAACAGTGTTTCGCTGCAAAGTGCTCTCGAGGGTTATTCAGGGCAGATCACTTATCATCTGCCTAGCCACAAGCTATTGCAAGTGGCAAAAAATACTCAATTTTCTCTACGAGCCAAAAATAGCCAAGAGCCAGTGCAAAGACCCACTGTCTTCACTGACGGTTCAGGCAAAACGGGAAAAGCCATTGTTACCCGGCAGGATGGATCTGAGTGGCAGGTTTTGGAAAGCCATGAGGATGGGTCAGCCCAACTGTTTGAACTAAGGGCTGCTGTCATGGCATTTGAGAAATTTTCCTAGGAACCTTTCAATTTGATCACAGACTCTGCCTATGTTGCCAACATCGCACAGCGATTGGGTTATTCAGTTTTGAAGGAGGTCAGTAACCCTGCCTTGTTTAATTTACTGAAGGCCCTGTGGTGTGCAATTCAGGCCAGAGTTCATCCATATTACGTTCTGCATGTATGGAGTCACACTGACTTGCCAAGATTTGTAGCGGAAGGTAACACAAGGGCTGACAAGTTGGCTAACCCAGCGTGGGTAGCCCCTCAGCCTGACATGCTTGCGCAGGCCAAGGCATCGCATGGGTTTTTCCACCAAAATGTGCATACCCTGCAGAAGCAGTTCCAACTGATGGCCACTGAGGCTCGTGAGATTGTTGAGTCGTGCGACGACTGTCACGCCCTTGGTGCGCCATTGCCGGCAGGGGTTAACCCCAGAGGCCTTAAAGCCTTGGAGCTTTGGCAGACCGATGTCACCCAGGTCGCCGAGTTTGGCCGGCTCAAGTATGTGCATGTCACGGTGGACACATTCTCCTCTGTCATGTGGGCTTCTGCTCACACTGGAGAGAAAGCCCGTGATGTCATTGCCCACTGGAGGCAGGCCTTTGCCGTTCTTGACATACCTTCTGCTGTGAAGACTGACAATGGTCCTGCTTATGCCTCACAGAAGGTACGGCAGTTCCTAGTCATGGGGTGTGTCACATAACTTTGGCATCCCTCATTCTCCGACGGGACAGGCGATTGTAGAACGCGCTCACGGTACACTCAAGCGTGTTCTTCAAAAACAAAAATGGGGAATGCAGGGTGAAACCCCGCACAGTCGGTTGGCAAAGGCTTTGTACACCATCAATCACCTTACGGTGCCGCAGAACTCAAATAATCCTGTCATTTTGAACCATCATCTCTCGTTGCAGGCTTCAGACGGTGAGCAACAGCCTTGAGCGAAGGTACGGGTCCGAAATTTAGTCACCAAGCAATGGGAAGGACCCTATGACCTTATCGCTATGGGGCGAGGGTATGCGTGTGTCCACCGACACTGGGACACGCTGGCTACCTTCAAAGTGTGTCCGTCCCGACCTGCGACCACAGAGGCAGAATTCAGCTGACAGGCAAGGTGGAAGCCGTGATCAACTTGAAAGTCACCAAGTGGATGAATCCTCGAGTGATCGCTCTGATGATTCCTCCACAGACAGGGATTGAATTTGTATATATTCCCTTTGTAAATTTGTTCATTTTTCTTTCTCTGTTTTTCTTTTTTTGTAAAGTTAAAAGGGTGAGATGACACCCTGGTTTTTCTGAGTTTTTTAAAGCCTTTTGACTGTTCATAAAATGGAGCCAGACTTTTTAGCTACTGTACAATATTAGGAGCAGTTTCTACCTTTTTCTCACAGATGTAACATAAACAAATCCTTTGGTTTTCATTCTCTGTCCTTTGTTTGCATATTTCTAACCTGAAAACAATTGTAACTGACAGTTGGTCTAGCCATTTGGCTGAGGGGTGAAAACTCCAGAAGCCAATCTACAGCCAGACCCACAAATGTATAAAAAGTAAGAAATAAACAGGCAGAGGCTCTCTGCCTTGTTCTCTGCCTTGGTTCTCGGCTTTGGCTCTCTCGGAAGAACAACTCTGCCCTGTGAAATTTCTCGTCTACGTGTGATTGTTTTGCATATCCCAATCACACTGGGTTGGTTTGCAGCATTGCTTGAGGGTTCATTTCCTGGAAACAAGAATTGTGAAGTCAGGAAAATTTTCAGATTACCCCATTTATATATTCAAACGAAGATGAAAACCTAGCAGGATTTTCTGCTAGACCTGTGGTTCCTTTTCCTCTCTGTCATCATTTTACCCTGTCTTGCTGTAAAACTGACAAAGCTATCAACTCCTGTCCTGGTTTGGGGCAAATTTGGGAGAAAACCCCTGTATAGCATCCCTCCAAGGAAGCAAACCCAGGTGGCCCCTCCCTCCAACCAGTCCGGAAAAAAAAAAACTCTTTGGAGAAAAGTGGAAAAAACTATTTTACTAAACAAATGTGCATACAAGTATAAAGAATGAATAATATGAAACAATAAAACCTCTCCTTCTGAAGTGAGATGGCAAATTGAGAAAGTCCTTGCCGTGGGTGGAGCTCGGCTCTCTCTCTCTCAGTCTCTCAGTCTCTCCTCAGTCCCAGTCCCTCCGGCGCTGCTGGAAAATGCCGAGGTTCAGGCCCCGGTGGGCCGCAGGTGCAGCCCCCAGTGCACCCCTGGGTTTTCAGTCCAGAGTAGGTTTAAACAGTTCCAAGAAAAAGGGAAAGAAAAACAGTCCAGGGAACTTCTCCGCCCTAGCTAGCTGAAACTAACTAAAAGCAAAAAAAATCTCTGTCCTGCAGTCTCTCCAAGCCTCCGCCGAACACCCCGTCCGCCGAAGAATGTGGAGGAGTCAGGCAGTTTTCTCAAAACAAACTCCGCGCTTCTCCTTGCTCTTAGAACCAGTCTTAAAGGCACAGGACTCAATATACAGCACAAACAGAACAGACGATTGGGGATACAAGCATCATAAAGTTACCCTAGGACATTCCACCCCTTATCCCCATATCGTCAATTTACTAAAACTAATATATACTCTAGCTCTACACACACATATACATCTATATAAAAACAATATGCAATATACAGTTACATACAGTGGCAGTACTATTCAGCACACAACGATAATCACACACGGTTCTCACCCAACAATCAAATCTCCCTGGGGTACACATCGTGTGGTTCCATCTTTCTGCATTACCCACCATGTGCAGCCTGGTCCCTGAGCAAAGACAATCCCACGGATGGGATCCTCTGTACTTGAAGCCGAATTGATCCAAACTGTCTTCCCTAACAAACCTCTTACATGTACTACTGGGACCTTCTCTCCATCTACTGTATGTAGGGGCTCAGATTGGGCAGGGCCTGCTCTGTTGGTGGAACCTCGGGTGTTAACTAACCAGGTGGCCTTTGCTAGATGCTGCTCCCAGTTTTTGAATGATCCCCCACCCAGTGCTTTCAGGGTGGTTTTAAGCAGGCCATTGCATCGTTCAACTTTCCCGGCTGCTGGCGCATGATAAGGAATATGGTACACCCACTCAATGCCATGTTCTCTAGCCCAGTTGTTGATGAGGCTGTTCTTGAAATGAGTCCCGTTGTCAGACTCAATCCTCTCAGGGGTACCATGTCTCCACAGGATTTGCTTTTCAAGGCCCAGGATGGTGTTCCGGGCAGTAGCATGGGGCACAGGGTAGGTCTCCAACCATCCAGTGGTGGCTTCCACCATGGTCAGCACATAGCGCTTGCCTTGGCGGGTTTGGGGAAGGGTGATGTAGTCAATCTGCCAGGCTTCCCCATACTTATACTTGGACCATCGCCCGCCATACCACAGCAGCTTCACCCGCTTGGCCTGCTTGATGGCAGCACACGTCTCACAGTCATGGATAACCTGAGAAATACTGTCCATGGTTAGATCCACCCCTCGGTCTCGTGCCCACTTATAGGTGGCATCTCTACCCTGGTGACCTGAGGCATCATGGGCCCATCGAGCTAGGAACAACTCTCCCTTGTGTTGCCAATCTAAGTCTATCTTTGACACCTCTATCTTTGCAGCTTGATCTACCCGCTCGTTGTTTCGGTGCTCCTCATTAGCCCGACTCTTGGGGACATGGGCATCTACATGGCGGACTTTTACAGGTAGCTTCTCTACCCGAGTGGCAATGTCCTTCCACTCATCTGCAGCCTAGATTGGCTTCCCCCTACGCTGCCAATTGGCCTTTTTCCACCTGTCCAGCCAACCCCACAGAGCATTGGCCACCATCCACGAATCAGTGTAGAGGTAGAGCTTTGGCTACTTCTCTCTTTCAGCAATGTCCAGGGCCAGTTGAACAGCTTTGAGTTCAGCAAGTTGGCTTGACCCACCTTCTCCTTCAGTGGCTTGTGCAACCTGTCTTGTGGGGCTCCATACAGCTGCTTTCCACTTTTGTTTCATCCCAACGATGCGGCAGGAACCGTCAGTGAAAAGAGCATAGCGTGTTTCTTCTGCTGGCAGTTGGTTGTATGGTGGAGCTTCTTCAGCACGTGTCACTTGTTCCTGCTCCTCTTCATCTGTGAGACCAAAGTTTTCACCTTCCGGCCAGTTTGTAATTATTTCCAAAATCCCAGGGCGATTTGGGTTTCCAATGCGGGCGCGCTGAGTGATGAGGGCAATCCATTTGCTCCATGTGGCATTGGTGGCATGGTGGGTAGAGGGAACTTCTGCTTTGAACATCCATCCCAGCACTGGTAGTCGAGGTGCCAGCAGGAGCTGTGTTTCAGTGCCTACTACTTCTGAGGCGGCTTGAACTCCTTCATAGGCGGCCAAGATTTCCTTCTCTGTTGGAGTGTAGTTGGCTTCAGACCCTCTGTAGCTTCGACTCCAGAATCCCAGTGGTCGGCCCCGAGTCTCCCCAGGCACCTTCTGCCAAAGGCCCCAGGACAGACCATGGCTTCCGGCTGCGGAGTAGAGCATGTTCTTCACCTCTGGTCCCGTCCTGACTGGGCCAAGGGCCACTGCATGAGCGATCTCCTGCTTGATCTGGGCAAAGGCTTGTTGCTGTTCAGGGCCCCAGTGGAAATTGTTCTACTTGCGGGTGACCAGGTAGAGAGGGCTCACAATCTGGCTGTACTCAGGAATGTGCATCCTCCAGAAACCTATGGCGCCTAGGAAAGCTTGTGTTTCCTTTTTGTTGATTGGTGGACACATTGCTGTGATCTTGTTGATGACTTCAGTGGGAATCTGACGCCTTCCATCGTGCCACTTTACTCCCAGGAACTGGATCTCTCGAGCAGGTCCCTTAACTTTGCTCTTCTTGATAGCGAAACCAGCCTCCAGGAGGATCTGGATGATCTTCTCTCCTTTCTCAAACACTTCCATTGCTGTGTTTCCCCACACAATGATGTCATCAATGTACTGTAGATGTTCCGGAGCCTCACCCTTTTCCAGTGCAGCCTGGATCAGTCCATGGCAGATGGTGGGGCTGTGTTTCCACCCCTGGGGCAGTCGGTTCCAGGTGTACTGCACTCCTCTCCATGTGAAGGCAAACTGAGGCCTGCATTCTGCAGCCAGAGGAATGGAGAAAAATGCATTAGCAATGTCAATTGTGGCGTACCATTTTGCTGCCTTGGACTCCAGCTCGTACTGGAGCTCCAGCATGTCCAGCACAGCAGCGCTCAATGGTGGAGTCACTTCGTTCAAGGCACGATAGTCCACAGTCAATCTCCATTCTCCGTCAGACTTGCGCACAGGCCAGATGGGGCTGTTGAAGGGTGAGTGGGTTTTGCTGACCACCCCTTGGCTCTCCAGCTCACGGATCATCTTGTGGATGGGGATCACAGCATCTCGAGTTGTTCTGTACTGTTGGCGATGCACTGTTGAAGTGGCAATTGGCACTTGTTGCTCTTCCACCTTCAGAAGACCTACAGCAGATGGGTTCTCTGATAGTCCAGGCAAGGTATTCAACTGCTTAACACCCCCTGTCTCTACAGCTGCTATCCCGAATGCCCACCTAAATCCCTTTGGGTCTTTGAAATACCCATTTCGGAGGAAGTCTATGCCCAAAATACATGGAGTCTCTGGGCCAGTCACAATAGGGTGTCTCTTCCACTCATTTCCAGTCAGGCTCACATCAGCCACCACCAAAGTAAAATCTTGTGAACCCCCTGTCACCCCAGCAATGGAAACAGATTCTTCTCCCACATGTCTTGATGGGAGTATTGTGCACTGTGCTCCAGTGTCAACTAAGGCCTCATATTTTTGTGGTTCTGATGTGCCAGGCCAACGAATCCACACAGTCCAAAAAACACGGTTTTCCCTAGCCTCTACCTGGCTAGAGGCAGGGCCCCTCTAAGCCTGATTATCCTTTTTTCCCTGGGTAACCGGAGCTGCTTCCTTCTTGCTAGAACTTCCTCTCACAGTCTTGCCATCCAACAATTCACGCAGCCGTTGTGTCATAGCATCAGTAGATTCTCCATCCCATCTTTTCATGTTTTCTCCACAATCACGCAGAAAGGACCACAGCTTAGCCCGTGGGATGCCTTTTCCCTCTCTATCTAGGGAACGTTTGCGTGTGGTGCCAGAGCCTCTAACCTGTATTGCAGAGATCTGGAGAATGTTCTCTTTGAGTTCTTTGTGATTCTCCTCCATCTTGGCTGCTAATCCCCGCACCTGTGTTTCCAGAGCTGCAATTCTTGCATGTGTTGGACCATGCACGGCATCTGCATATGTTTGGAGCTTCTTCGCCATATCAAGCACAGTCTCCTCTGTCTCATCCCGCTTCATTATTGCTAAAGCAGAGGAGTATTCTTGCGGCCCAAGTCGTACAAGTTTTCGCCACATCACAGGTGTACATGGTACTAAGTCGGGGTTCCTAGTGTTTATGTCATCTGAGAAGACAATTTCCGCCACTGCCATTTCCCTCAAGCGCTGGATCCCTTGTTCAATGGTTTTCCACTGGGTTTGCTGCATATAGAGATCGTCAGCACACAGATATCTTTGTGCCACACTTCTCAGGACCCGTTCCCAGAGACTGCAAGGACTAGCCTCCCTCATCATTTCTTGGTCAATAACTGGATCATGTGATAGGGATCCCAGATGTCTTGCTTCAGTGCCATCCAGCATTGTAGCCTCGCCTGCAGCATCCCAAAGACGGACTAACCAACTAATTATAGATTCATCAGATCGTCGAGTATAATCCTTTCTTAGGCCACGAAGGTCCTTCAGGGAAAAGGACTCAATAGTATCTCCTGATCTTGTAGCAGTTGGTCGGGCTCCTGATGTCGTAGCAGTTGGTCGGGCTCCTGATGTTGTAGCAGCTGGTTGGGCTCCTGATGTTGTGCTAGTTTGTTGGACTCCTGATCTTGTGCCAGTTGGTTGGGCTTCCGATTTTGTATCAGTTGGTTCAGCTTCTGACTGTGTATCATCAGTTGCTTCACCTTCTGATTGTGTGTCAGGTGGTTTGACTCCTGACTGGGTGTCAGGAGGCATTGAGGATCCTTCACCTGAATCATCGTCTACTGGTCGATCGGTTTTGTCCGTGTGCTTCTTTCCCTTCTTTACTGCAGCAACTGCCGGTGTCTTAGCCTCACTGTCTGGTTTAGCTGCAGCCTGAATAGCTGTGGGATTGGCTGCAGCCTGAGTGACTGATTTATCTCCCTGCTCCCTTGCCTCTATCTGCTGCCCTACAGTGTTTAGCGGTGTGTGACTCATTCTAGAAAAGCTATAAACCATATAGAGGAAGGTCACCAGGTGAAATACCAGGGAGGTGGGGTCTTTAACATTCAGGAGACCCTGAACTTTCTCCAAAAGTGATGTAACTGACTCAAAAGAGAAGAAGGAAAGAAGAGGCTGAAGAGCCTCATCCCCTACTCCTCCTCTAACAAACTGGGTGCAATTGTTGATAAATCCCCAAAACATGCTGCTGGAACTAGGATGCAGGGCAGGACGAAAAAACCATAAACCGAACATACCCAGAACAAACTCCAGTATCTTTATAAGATTCTTGTAAGCCATAATCACCGAACCCAGCAAAATAACTATTCTAATTTGTGCATCCCTAGTGTAAAAGCTGTATGTTAGGGACAATATTGGAGCTATTTCTGGGTAAGAAAACAAACCTAGGGACCAGAAAGGTATTAAGACCTCAAAAAAGCCTAGGGAACAGTAATGCAGAAAAGACTCCATTCTAAGAGACATTAGGAATTCAAGAAGCAACATGGCCACTGTTTAATCCCCACCCAAGGGACAAACAAACAAACAAAAAAAAAGCAGTTAATAATAATCAATACAAGTTTTTTCCACTCTCTCGTGCCCCACGTTGGGTGCCAATTAGAAGTATGTCCTGGTTTGGGGCAAATTTGGGAGAAAACCCCTGTATAGGATCCCTCCAAGGAAGCAAACCCAGGTGGCCCCTCCCTCCAACCAGTCCGGAAAAAAAAAAAACTCTTTGGAGAAAAGTGGAAAAAACTATTTTACTAAACAAATGTGCATACAAGTATAAAGAATGAATAATATGAAACAATAAAACCTCTCCTTCTGAAGTGAGATGGCAAATTGAGAAAGTCCTTGCCGTGGGTGGAGCTCGGCTCTCTCTCTCTCAGTCTCTCAGTCTCTCCTCAGTCCCAGTCCCTCCGGCGCTGCTGGAAAATGCCGAGGTTCAGGCCCCGGTGGGCCGCAGGTGCAGCCCCCAGTGCTCCCCTGGGTTTTCAGTCCAGCGTAGGTTTAAACAGTTCCAAGAAAAAGGGAAAGAAAAACAGTCCAGGGAACTTCTCCGCCCTAGCTAGCTGAAACTAACTAAAAGCAAAAAAAATCTCTGTCCTGCAGTCTCTCCAAGCCTCCGCCGAACACCCCGTCCACAGAAGTATGTGGAGGAGTCAGGCAGTTTTCTCAAAACAAACTCCGCGCTTCTCCTTGCTCTTAGAACCAGTCTTAAAGGCACAGGACTCAATATACAGCACAAACAGAACAGACGATTGGGGATACAAGCATCATAAAGTTACCCTAGGACAACTCCTCATCTCAACCTCAGATTGCCCCCTTCCTCCTTACTGTCCTTGCTGAAGTCTTCAGCGTCTCCTGATTTTTTTCACCCAAGAGCCACCATCTGTGACATCTAGCGGTTCACACAAAGCTGCATGCTTACTGTTCATGAGTGACAGCCCAACTGGGATACAGATGTTGAGACTCATTTCCCACAGTCCGATGGCTTTTGGACATTTTTCCAGGAGATTTGTTCAATTCTCTCCTCTTGTTCAAGCTCCCTTTTAACAACCAACTCAACTGAGTATGTCTTTTATGCAAATAGCAATTTCCTTTTGAAGCTCTCAGTGAAGGCCGTGTTTGTCACTGTAATGGTTTTAACTCAAAACTGGGCAGAAACACCAATTAATGTAGTGGTTTCACATTCGCCAAATTCTGGTTGCTAAATTTAGTGTAGTGGTCTTAGTGTTTATTCTTTTTCTGTGGGAGAGAGATTAGGAGAAAAGCAAAGCAGGCTCAAGCTTAAAAATGAACAAATAGTTTTTGTGAAAAGTGAATATTATATGGCTCTACGCAATATATTTACTATATGTATTATGTTGTATTGATTGTTAATGTTGTATTAATAGTTTGATAGTATGGTAAATGTAGTTTTGTAGTTAAAATGTCATTTTTATGTACTAACCACAGGAAAATGTAAATCTTTCAAAGAAGAAAGAATTTACTACTTCCTTATCAGAAGAGACCAACTCCTCCTGCCTCTCTCAGCCTTGTGGATGCCATAGAGATTAAAAGAAAAAAGTGATACTAACCAGAGACAATTCTTTGTTTGAATGGAATTTATGCATCATGTATGAAATGTATGAATATTCAACAAGCTATTGCTTTTAAGAGATAATCCTTTGTTAACAGGGGTCCTTCTTCGGAGCTTTTTTGCTCGGTGAGGCACCCAGACGTCTGTAACTTTGTTTTTTATTGTCTCGTATTGTCCTAACTCTAATTGTTCAATTTTTTACTCTAATTCTATTTTTATAACCATCTTATTTACTATTAAACTTTTAAAATTTTAAAAACAAGTGATTGGCGTTTTTCACAGTTTTATTAACACACACTAAAAGAATAGAAAAAGAAAGTTGGGGAAAAAAATAAAACAAAACAGAATGAAACTGCAAAAACACTCTTCCCTCCCCCTACAAACTGTTAACTTTCCTACAAAACAACATAAAGAGACAAAACCTGTAATTTTCAATCAGTTTCACCATTTGAAAATAGTCTTTCACCAATCTTTAGGAGAGGAGTCTCTCTTAGAGTCATACATCCCACTGACAACTGAGAACAGTTCTCTTGTGGGTTTTTTAACTGTCACAAAAACAGCTGCCTGGGGAAACCTGCTTTCATGTCCCCTCCCAGGAGCAGTTTTCCTAGCTGCTTATGGGTCTTGGGTCTTAGACTCTTGCGTGCTGGGTTTGTCACCTTTTAAAGATTAATAACTCCAAAGGCAAAGGATTCTTCATCTCAAGGCACAGAGGACTTCTCATGTCTATCTCTGTTCAAGCATCTTATGGGATTAATATCACTTAGTCCATCACCAACATCTTTGCTCAAATCCACACACAAATCTAAACAATCATCTCCCCTAATGCATATCTTTCCCATGATTTAAAGGGATAATTTCCATATAAAGTTCATTTCCATGGCTCAATAAGGATGGAATGACAAACTCCTTAACACCCTGTCCCAATAGTCTTTTCACTCTCGCTCCACTGACTTCATGCTGTTTCTTCTTTATGTTCACTCTGTCCCTTTCTTTTCTCTCTCAGGGAAGGGTTAGGCTTTGGAAGCTTCATGTTGCCAGGAAAGGGTTAAATCTGCCCAGAGTTTTTTTCTCTCTTGCTGCAGCTCATGGTGTTAGATGTTCAAGGCCGAGCTGGGTGCTGGTGAGGGGGGGAAGAACTCACGCCAAAAGATCAGAGATCAGAGGACCTGGGCAGTCCGGAATCAAAAGAAAACAGGCAGAATCATAAATGCCTTTTTTGCCCACCCCACAGTTTAAATCACGGTGGGCCCCCGCCCAGCCAGGCCCATAGTTGGTATCAGGAGCCGGGCTGGCAGGCCTGCCTGGCCCCCCTTGCTGGCAGCAGATGGGGCCTGGAGGCACAGCCTGGCCAGGGCTGCTCCTCTGGGCTCGGGTAAGCCCAGCCCCGTCTGCCCGGCCAGGGCGGCAGGGCCCAGCTGACCCCTGGCTGCTGCACAATGTTACCTTTCTCTCTCTGGCCAAAGGGAAAAAAAGGCTGACCTGCAGGAAATCAAGGGTTTTTATATGGATACTGCCCAAAGTCGCAACTGACATTTTTAGTGGTCAAAACAGATGCAAATATTCCAACTAACCCTCTGATAGGTCCCTGTCCTTTCTAAAGCAATTCCTAGGTCCTGACCCACAAAATCATTCCACATTCCTCTATGACTAAAAAACTAAACTGTGCTAACCCATGACAGTCACTTAGTGCTCTGAGGGAAATTTGGGTAGATTGGACTGGAGACGAAAATACCTCTGTTTCCTCTCCCAGGAAGATATCAGGTTCCCAAATTTTATGTGTATTTCTGCTCTAAGAAGCTCAGTAAAGTGGTATTATCAGACTGTCTCTTCACATTGATTCCTGGCTCAACCATACACAATTCACTCATTAAAAAGACCTCTTGCCATCATTACTAAGTTCCAACTGGAGGTTTGTTACAACTTGTGCGGGCGGGGTCACAGGGTCCTAAAGAGCAACTCACACCTCTGAGCCTGGGAGCGCAAGATTGTAAGGGCACGACAGTAATGGCATTGACAAAGCAGCGAAGAGACTCCAAAGACTTTTTATTCAGGAGTGAAGGGGTCCAGGGACACAGAATAGAGGTTCAGGGAAGAGAACAGCTTTGAATAGAATCAGGGATGAGAACAAGGAGGGGGCTGAGGGCACAGGGTTATAAACAAGACAAATTGGGCGGTTCTGAGGGTTAAGGTCCAATAGATGTTGGGGAGGATGAAGCCAGAAAGCCCTATAAATATGACTGCTTAGATTCTGAGAATGTGAAACCTATAAGTGAGATAGAATTGAAAGCAAATTTTGATGTTTGAGATGTCCTAGCTACTGGATATCTGGAAAAACAGTTATATGGCCAGCTGAAGGTTACCTGCAGATAGACCCAGAGGTCAAATGGGATGTTCTGTCTCACCCCCCAATGTATGGTTCATCCCACACCTGTAACCCTCCCCTGAAGTATCAGGTATCTGTAACCCCATTGGCCCAAGTCTTGTTCCAGCCTACCTTGAAGCCCCCTTATCAGGGGGCTGAGAGATTGGCTCTTCCTCTTTGCCTGGCATCTTGCCCCCAGGATCTTCCTCTTGGAATTTCCTCTCCCTACATCTCCCTTCCCCCACTCCATACCTCTCCCTTCCCCCACTCCCTAGGCCTTGCCACGAGTTGCGCCTGGCAACTCTAAGCAAGGCTTCACATCCCTTATAATAAATCTCATCTTCTAAAACCCAACTTCAGAGATCTCTTGTCTACATTCATACATACCGTCCTGGAGTCCAGCGAAGCAATATCTACAAATAGGGATAGGGAAAAATGGTGCAGAGGAGTGGCTAGGAACCGGGGGGACTAATAGGATCACAAGGGTGGGGTACTGTGGCAATACAGAGCCATTGGGGTTCAAGGGAAGGAAGAACATTCTAGGAGGGGTAAATATATGAAGGTGATTTTTGAAAAGAAAGAAAAACAAAATGAAAACAAAAACACGGGGAACAGCCAGAGTCAAACACCTTCTTCACAGAAATAGTGGTGAATGCTCCATTTATTGAGGGCACACAGGGTTCTTTTATACATATATCATTCTTGTGCACAAGCTGTTCACATGGCATTTTACTACTAGCTATTGGCTAGTGTTATCTGCATAAGCATTCCTTTGCAGTTACCTGTTTACACTTTGTTGAGGGAAAAAGCTGGTTCTCAGGCTCAGTGTCCTGGTTCTCAGGCTCATCGTCCTTGACAGTGCTAACACAACAGAACTTTCCCAGCATTGTCAGGCCTCTCTGTGTCTGTCTCCAAAAATCCTGCTACAATTCCCCCTTTTTCTTTTGCACAAGCTAAGCATTAGATATTGTCTCATGCAACATATTCTTAATACATGACATTACACAACTTAGTACTAATAATCTTACCACTATAAGTAATAATATAACAAACACTTGCTTAATAGCAAACTTCAGCTATCTTGTAATCCTAAGGCTACTTAACTAATCTCTAAGTACATTATCACTTTCTTTTACATCATGTAATTTGTTCTTCATTAATTGCAATTTTTGGGAATTGATCCAGAATGGTTGGACAGGTTCATTCAACACATTCCTTCAAACTCTTCATGTGATCGGGATACGCAAAGCAATCACACGGAGACGAGAGATTTCGCAGGGCAGAGTTGTTCCTCCGAGCAAGCTCAAGGCTGAGCCAAGCCCAGAGCCCCCCTGCCTGTTTTTTTCTTACTTTTTATACATTTGTGGGTCTGGCTGTAGATTGGCTTCTGAAGTTTTCACCCCTCAGCTGAATGGCCAGACCAACTGTCTGTTACAATTGTTTTCAGGTTAGAAATATGCAAAGGACAGAGAATGAAAAACAAAGGATTTGTTTATGTTACATGTGTGAGAAAAGCAGAAACTGCTCCTAATATTGTACAGTAGCTAAAAGGTCTGACTCCATTGTATGAACAATCAAAAGGCTTTAAAAAACTCAGAAAAACCAGGGTGACATCTTCACATCTATGGTTATGTACTAAAAGCAAAAATCAATCGCGTCACGGTTTTGCAAAACAGCATGATTAACACTGGTAACATCCGCTGATAGCTCATCTAAAATTTGACTAGTCACATGCAATTCTGATTTGGTCCAGCATGCCATCTGCTTCAATGTGGTCATTGCTCTGGTGGCTGTTGCTCCTGGTATAAACATGGATGTTAACACTGTCCTAGCTTGGGACTAGAATTTAGGATCTTTTATGTCTGTACAGTCCAGCTCATGTGTGGCACGTTTTCTCCGAGTGACTTTTGTCGAAGTCATCAATGTGGTTATGTTAGGGTGAAACAGGGCAAGCTTCCCTAAATAGCATCGGCCCCCATGTGGGCTGGCTGGGACTCCATTCCAAGCGCAGTCCCCACATATTAAAAATGTTCCTGGTGGAAGGCATCGTGCTGGTTTGCAAGTCAAATTACATTTGGAATAAAGTTTTTGGTGTACACTGCCACTAGATAGTCAAGCTGAATTTATTGCAGCCCATTTCTGGCTATGTATATTTAAACTCTGCTCTGTGGGGGGCTCAAAGGACACCCAACCTCCCTCACTTCTATTCATAGAGCTGGCATTCATACATTCAAGGAGGTCTAATTCTTCAGGTGGTGAAGTAAGCGTATCATCAAGTTGCTCTATAATTTTTACACTGCCAGCCTCCATCAGCCTGGGCGGCTGTGAAACCTGACATTCACACCGTGCTGTTTGCCACAGTAAAATTCAGCATTGTCTCATTTTTCACATAACTTTTAAATTTGTGAGGGCTCCAAAGGGGTGTTCCTGTTAAACAAGTTCTGAATGGGTCTTGGGGATTGGCCAGGCTAAGGCAAATAGAATCCTGTCCAGTCATTTTGGCAAATGTCACCCATACATTAGCTCTCTTAGAAAATTGATGAGCTAGTTGAGAAGATCTTGCAACACTTGTTGACACCATGAGCAGAAGGCACACAACACGCAAGAACATCTTACCATGAGGACCTACCATATCTCTTTCTTAATGGCCCACACTGTCTGAGCAAATCTCCAATCTGCTACTCCAACAAAATCGTCAGGAACAGAGTTAGGTATTCTCAACACTACCTGTGCTGCTTGATAAAAGGCACCAAGGGTACCACTATAGCAATGGTCACACAAACCACCCTCATGCCAAAGCTTTGGTGTCTCTCTCTCAAATTGTACACTACAAACTCCGCAGCTCACTTCTATAACTATTACTTCCTGACACTGAGGACACTCTTTTTCTTGCCACTCATGCAAGTCCTGGGAAAGTTCCAACGATCCCAAGGGGCCTTGGCGATCAAAAATGCTACAACCCAGTCTGGGTCAAGAGGGCGTTGTTCACCAGTGGCCTCAGCCACCACCTGTCTCAGCAAGGACTTGATGATCCGTGCTCTTCTTCCTTCTTTTCCTTCCTTGCTGGCCGAGTCCACTTACTCAGTATCCATTGTGGTCCAGATGCAAAGCTCAAAGGCTTGGGTGCAGCTGTTGTTGAATTCACCTCAGAGGTGTCCTGATTGCTGACCAGCAGGTTTCAGAGTGACAGATTCCAGGGCCCTTGCTCTGGCCAGAAGTGTTCCTCTTATCTTCTCCGGAGCTGACCATCTGGCTTTTTATCTTCAGAGGGCTTGCGGTGTTCACTGCATGCAGAAGGCTTACTGTGACCCTGTTCAGCATGAAACTGCTTTGTCAGCAATGCATGAGTAAAAATCACCCCAGCTTGGCTCTTACTTGGCAACTGCTGCAGCCACACAACTTAGTAAGAAATCTCTGGGGTTTTACCAACTCAAGTCTTTAGTAAATAAATTCCAAGTGGACACTAAACAAGTATTTCACTAAGAGATGATGAAATGTTAAAATTAAAAGCAAGTCAGACTGCAGATGTAATTATACTACATTAGAAACTCCAGTTGGTGGGGATCCATTCACCATATAGAGAGAAATTAGTAATCAAGGTAATTACAAAGACAGAGCATTTGTTTCCTGCATGGTTTTCCAGGCTTGGAATCAACAGAGTTGACTACATGGAAAGTTGACTAGGGTGAACTCAGAATTCACTCTCTCAGGCAGGAGACTAGTTAAGAAGTGTTACTGATAACAAAGAAGAAAAGTTATACAACATTGATTATTATAAATTACTTTGTTCTCATCCGCTTTTAGCATTTGTCTCTTACAAGTTTTCATCCATTCCTGTAGAAACCTTTTTCCATTCACCTGTGGCAGCTTCCATCCCTAGTGATGGTTCGAGGGCATGGGGCAGCCCTTGATGCAGAACACGTGGATGTGCAGGTGGGCGGCAATTCTGGCTGCACATGCTGACACAGTATCGGAGCAGGTTAAACAGGGACAGGATCAGGGCAATCCAGAGGACAATATACTTATCAATAAAGCTGTTAAAACATTTGGTCAAGGAACAGCAATGCTGGGCTTATGAATGCTGTGTCATATAAATACATTTCACTCTTGGTCATGTGGGCAACCACCAGTTGATTTGTGATCTTGGCACACACAAAGCCAAAAGTCAGGATGTAGAGGCAGAGATGCCTCTCAAATTTGGAGCTGCACAGCAGATTTCTTGTAGATCATTGCAGCCAAGGCAATCATGGAGCCAATATGAAGAAAAGGTGAGAGGACACTTGTTCCTGCTAAAGTGGATCCATTTTTGCCAACGGCACCTGAATATTCAGTCTTGGAATCAGAGATTGCTAAAAGGATGGTCCTCCAATCACTGCCAGTAAATTCATGATTATTATGAAGATTTGTATTTCAGTCACATCAATCATGCCGAAGCGCAGCGTTCTTGAGATGTATGTCTGTCAGTGTGCACAGTAAAACATGAATGTCACAGCAAAACAACAGAAGAACATCCAATCAGGGTTGGTGTCGAGCTGCACAACAATACAAGTTCCCAAAACCACAAAGACTGTGGACAATGAATCACAGCTATGATCAAAAAGCTCTCTTAACGGAGTGCTGCTATTTGTCCTTCTTGCTTGTTTTCCATCTGTAGCATCCAGGGACTGGAATGCCACAGGCACAAGCAAGGAATGTCCAGGAAGGTGCCTGCCTTTGAAGCTGTTGAGCAGTAACATACTAATAACAGAGTTGTAAATATATTATTAACAGTTTGATGATGGTGATCAGATTAGGGGCAATCCAGGCTGGAGAATGGATATCTGCAGTATGAATCTAATCTAACATTGTTCGAGCACTTTTCAGATTTCAAACTGTGCTCTTTTACTGTGTTTTTTTTTGCCTGTTGCAAGATTTTCCATTCATGCTGCTTATACACAGGATTGCCATCTCTGAACACGACAGGACATGCTACAGGACATGCCATGTGTCCTGCGGGTTCCCACTGTCCTTCTAGTATAGCATCACCTATAATTTTGGACCATCGAGTCACGGGGAGGGGGGGGGGGGGGGGGGGTGTGCAGGCAAAGGTGTTGCCTGGGAACTGCTTTCTGCAGTTTGTTCTAGCAATTGTTGCATTGGAGTTAACTGGGAGCTGAAAGATGTTGGCTCCTCCTGATTTTTAGCATTTATTTAGTTCTTGGGCTTTTTCCAGCAGCAGCTTGGTTGCTGCTTGCCCTCGCTCATCCAGGCGTTGCATCACTCCCTGAATTTGATCAGTCAGTTCTTTTAAACCAATCGTGGGTTCTGCCGTGGGTTCTGCTCCATCACTGGGGTCCTCCTCTAATTCGTCCGGCAGCGGAACATTGTCGGGGGAAGGTGGTCGACAGCAGGGGTCACGGGTTCCCCTCTCTTGGTCGACCGGTGTCTCTTCGGGCACAGCCGGGAAAGGGGGGGCACTCGGCGCATGCGTTGTGGGAGCGGCGGCGCTGGGAGCGGCGGCAGCCCCGGCCCAGGCCCATGGTGGCGGCGGCGCGGTGGGGCGGTGCGGACTCCCGGGGGCCGCTTCCTCCTCGTCCTGCCTGTTGCTGCGGGGCGGCGGGAGCGGCGGGCACGATGGAGCCGCTGCCGCCGAGAGACGGGGGCGGTCCGCAGGCCAGGAGCGGCGAGCCGGGCATCGGCCAGCGACGGTGCCGGGGCGCCAGAGGCGGCCAGAGGGCACGGCAGGGGCCCCGCGGCGCTTCCCCGACTTCGCAGTGCCGCGGAGTTGTTAAATGTCCATTTCCCCGCGCCCAGTTAATCAGCTTTTGCAGTACTTTTTCTGCTACTGTTTTTCCTCTCTCAGAGAGTATAATAATAATAAACTTCAATGCGGCAGCAAATTCGCATTCCATGCTTGCCTCGTCAATGGGGCAGGGAAGTGAGTACTCAAAGCCTTCCACCTTTTTTTCAAGAAACTGCCCCCTGTTCCCCTTGCCAGCTCAGCCTCGCACTCTTTGCAAGGACGGCAAGCCTCTGCCTCAATGCTGATGCATCTCTCGGCAGATCAGCGTCTGACCGCTATTTTCCGCAGGGTCTCACCTCAATGCAGCTGCATCTGTCGGCGAGTTCAGCGTCCAACCACTCAGCGTCCTACCGCTAATTTTCTCCTCCAGGTCGTCACCCCAAGGTCCGAAGTTCGGGCGCCAATTGAAGGTGATTTTTGTAAAGAAAGAAAAACAAAATGAAAACAAAAACACGGGGAACAGCCAGAGTCAAACACCTTCTTCACAGAAATAGTGGTGAATGCTCCATTTATTGAGGGCACACAGGGTTCTTTTATACATATATCATTCTTGTGCACAAGCTGTTCACATGGCATTTTACTACTAGCTATTGACTAGTGTTATCTGCATAAGCATTCCTTTGCAGTTACCTGTTTACACTTTGTTGAGGGAAAAAGCTGGTTCTCAGGCTCAGTGTCCTGGTTCTCAGGCTCATCGTCCTTGACAGTGCTAACACAACAGAACTTTCCCAGCATTGTCAGGCCTCTCTGTGTCTGTCTCCAAAAATCCTGCTACATATATATGGTGAATGGAGGCTGAACAGGTTGACATAAACTTAACAAACCAATAGAACAATGAAACCTAAGAGATATTAACATGTGGCTGCAAAGGTCCATGGGAGGAAGGTTTTCCTCACCCTAATCTATAGGGGTGTTTCTGCCCGGTTGCATTGGTCCCTCCAGGGTTGAGGCATAATTATTCTGGTGGCAGGCCCCTGGGCCTCCACAGAGGTTCAGGTGAGTCTCTATGACCTGACTGTGGTCTTTCCCCTACTAAGACACCATAACTAAAAGCAAAGGATGTACATGACAAATTGTCCTGGTTTGGGGACAAATTTGGGAGAAAACCCCTGTATATTATCCCTCTGGGAAGCAAACCCCAGTGGCCCCTCCCTCCAACTAGTCTGGTAAAAAAAAACAACCTCCTTAGAGAAAAATAGAAAAAACTATTTTACTAAACAAATAAAATACATACAAGTATAAAAAATAAATAATATAAAACAATAAAACCTCTCCTTCTAAAGTAAGATAGCAAATTAAAAAAGTTCTTACCGTAGGTGTAGCTCGGCTCTCTCTCAGTCTCTCCTCAGTCCCAGTCCCTCCAATGCTGCTAAAAAATGCCAAAGTCCAAGCCCCAGTGGGCCGCAAGTGCAGCCCCCAGTGCTCCCCTAAATTTTCAGTCTAAAGCAAGTTTAAACAGTTCCAAGAAAAAAGAGAAAAAACCAGTCTAAGAAACTTCTCTGCCCTAGCTAGCTAAAACTAACTTGTGTCTGGTTCCGTCCCGCACCGGGCGGGAGGTGACCTCTGGCTAGCTCGGGTCAACCCAGGCACAGAATGGTCCCAGTTCGTTTCGGCTTCTCGGCTCGGCAGCTGAACCCCCAAAAGTGTGACAGCAAAGCAGCAGAATAGAAAAGGCTGGCTCTCAGCTTAGCAGATTAAAAGATGTTTATTAGCTCCAGAGTTGAGGAGCAGAGAGGTTGAGAGCGAGGTGTTGAGAGATCTTGCTGAGAGGCTGAGCGAGTTGCTGAGAGAGTTTTTTCCTCCCTCCTGCCCCCCATAAGCGGGGGAGGGGTTTCAGGGAGGATACTACAAAACCACGAATCAGGGGTTTCAGGGGGTAACAAGGTGTGCCCACCCCCAAGCCTCGGACCACTAAAATTCAAAGCTAAAGGAATTCCCCCCGGGGGGCCTATCACCTGAAGCCCTCTCCCTGAGATTTCGCAATCTTGGGAGGGCTCCTGGAGAAACAGGCTGTCCCAGAGCAAGGGGGGGTGGGAGGACACAAAATACCTTATTGTACAGACAACACAAAAAGGGATACAGAATTGGGGATACAGTGAAATGAACCATAACATAAACTTCTTATAAAAACCTAATAAAACAGTTCTGCACCACCACATCTCCCCCTTTTTTGTTTTAATAACAGGAGGAGGGCTGGAATGGAGGAGGATGATATTCAAAGTCGGGGTAACTCTCGGCGAGCCACTCTGGCTGAGTGGGCCACTCCATCTGAGGTTCCTCTTCTGGGTGTCTCCTGTCTTCTGGGTCTTCCTCCAGTTCCACGTTCTCCTCCCATCCAGGCACGGATGATACAGCAACTTGGTTCACAGAGGGGGCATGTGTGGTGCTAGAAATTTATCTACCTAACATTTTTTGATGATACCAAATCCAATTAAAATTAACAGAATAACAAACAAAAATAACAAAACTGATTTTAAAATTGAACCCACCCAGCCCGAAATTCCCCAGTCCCCAAACAATCCATTCAGCCAGTCACCAGTCTCTCTCGATGTCATTCACCATGTCCCGGATGTTCTGGCTGGCTTTGTGGTCTGCCCCATTGCCCTGGTGGCTTTGGGCTGGGGCACCAACCATCCGGAGACAGGTGCAGCGAGACTGGCAAGCAGAAGGATGCTGAGGAGCAGGTGGAACTTCCTCAGCCCAGGGGACTGGCGCTGGACAGGCTCTGACAGGACTAAAAGAACTAAAACAAACAATTAACATTCAAGCAGGGGTCATTCAGGAAAGCGAAACCATCCTGGGAAAAATCTTCCCTCCTTTTCCTCCTAAAAGCTGCCTGAGTAACCTGTGGCAGTTTCTTTTTCTCCCGAGACCTTCGGGACATAAGGCCTCACCCATTTTGATGGTAACCATCTCGGCCCCGTGGGGGTGGACACGCAAGCGTACCCATGACCCCACGTGACCAAATCGTGAGGTCCCTCTGTCCTTCCAGTTTCAGGGTCCCGGACCATGACTGGCGGCCTCTCCTTGATGTTTAGTTGAGGGTTTGCCCCGAAATGACGAACGACTGGTGGGTTTAAAAACTCAAAGGTGCTGTTTAAAAAATTCAATGTGAATAGAGCCCTGGCCAATCGGGTCTGTGGTGTTTCTGTTTTCAACACCGGTTGTTGTTGGTTGAGGACCCTTTTGATTTCTCTGTGGGTCCTCTCCACTACAGCTTGGCCTGTTGGGGAATGAGGGATGCTGGTTTTATGTCCCACTCCCCATTGTTGCAGGAAGCTGCAGAATTCCCTGGAACGGTACGCTGGGCCATTATCAGTTTTTAATTCTTTTGGGATGCCCATGAAGGAGAAAGCCTGGATGAGGTGTTTAATTGCATCCGAGGTTTTCTCCCCTGCGTGGGCAGAAGCAAAAACTGCACCGGAGTAGGTGTCCACCGACACGTGTACATATTTAGATCGGCCGAATTGGGGGATATGTGTTACATCAGTCTGCCACAGCTCACAGCTGTTCAGACCTCTGGGGTTCAGTCCCGCACTTAAGGTGGGGAGCGCATGCTGATTGCATGAGGGACACGTAGCCACAATTGCCTTAGCCTGTTCCCGAGTAATGTGAAACCGGCGAACAAGGCCAGGCGCGTTCTGATGGTGAAGCTGATGGCTGAGCTTTGCCTGCTCAAAAATGCTTGGTAATGGGGCCATCACTGCAGGAGCAGCAAGAGCATCAGCCCTTCTGTTCCCCTCAGCTACGAAACCCGGCAAATCGGTGTGTGATCTCGTATGCATCACAAAGAATGGCTGCTCTCTGTGGGAGACAAGCTTAACAAGCTTAGAAAGCAGCTCAAACAGTGCTGTGTTAGACACTTCCTGCAGTATTGCCTGATCTGCCCTCGATACCAACCCCGCTACATAAGCGGAGTCCGTTACTAAATTGAAGGGTTCGGGGAACCTTTCGAAAGCCCTGACAACAGCGGCCAACTCAGCAACCTGAGGTGATCCCTCCACCTCGGCAACATCTGCCTCCCACTGCTGAGTCTGAGGGTCCTTCCAAGTCATAACTGACTTGTGGGACCTTCCGGACGCGTCCGTGAAAACTGTCAGGGCCTCTAAAGGCTTCCTGCTCCGAACATCTTTCAAATTCAGTGTGAATTTGGCATCCTGATTAAAAATTTTGTGGGCTGGCCGATGAATTGAGATTTGCCCAGTAAAGGAATCCAGAGCAAACTGCAGTGCTTCATTTTCCTGAAGCAGGTGTCCTAACATTGCCTTTGTAATTTGGCCTGATCTTAATCCAATTGGAATGTGAATGCATTCAAAATCACACCCTGCCAATTCCCTGATCCGGACTCTGGCTTTTCGGATCAGTTCAGCCACCAGTTCCTGTGGACGTGTCATTCTCTTGGACCTTTGATGGCTGAGAAAGACCCATTCTATGATTAGAAGCGGGTCGTCTCTGCCCTGGTCCTTTTTGATGTTATTTCTCCACTGGAAAATGACTCCATGGAGGTGTGGCAATTTCCCCATAATTATGAATTTGAAAGGCAGGTCTGGATCACACCGGTGGGCCTGCCGAGTGGACATGAGATGCTGTACCTTTTCCAGCGCCTCCTTTGCTTCCGGGGTCAGTTCCCTGGGAGAACTCAGCTCCTCTCCCCCTTTCAATAAATTGAAAAGAGGGGCTAGGTCCTCAGTTGTGAGGCCTAGCCAGGGTCTCACCCAGTTCAATGCCCCACACAGATGATGGACATCTGCGAGGGTCTGAATTTTGGGTCTGATTTCCAATTTCTGTGGCACAATGGTCCGCTTGCCAATTTCCAGCCCAAGGTACCTCCAAGGTGGCATCCTTTGAACCTTGTCTTCCTGCAGCTCGAACCCTGCAACAACCAATGCATTAATTGTCAGGTCAAGCGCGTGTGACAAGACATCATCGGTGGGGGCACACACAAGCACATCATCCATATAATGATGGATGATTGCTTTCTCTGCGGCTACGCGGACCGGGGACAGCAAGGAAGCCACATACCACTGGCAGATGACCGGCGAAACTTTCATCCCTTGGGGAAGAACTCGCCAATGGTAGCGTTTCCTCGGGGCCTCTCGGTTAATGGTGGGAACCGAGAATGCAAAACGTGGTGCATCGTCAGGGTGTAGGGGAATATGGAAGAAACAATCTTTTATATCTATAACAGCCAATTTCCAATTTTGTGGGAGCATGGTCGGGGTAGGCATCCCGGGTTGAAGAGAGCCCATGTCTTCTATCACATTGTTAATTTGTCTGAGATCCTGGAGGAGCCTCCACTTGTCCTTCCCCGGCTTCCGGATAACGAAAACCGGCGAATTCCAAGGGCTGGTGGTCTCTACAATGTGACCCTTAGCTAACTGCTCCTCCATGAGCTCTTCGAGCGCCTTTATTTTCTGTTTTGAAAGCGGCCACTGCTCTACCCACACCGGTGTATCTGTTTTCCAATTCAGCTTGTGGGTAGGGTGCTCCTCAGCGACCGCTGCCCAAAAATCCTGTGGGGGGTCTGGGATGTCAATTGTGACTCCCCACTGGGCCATCAGGTCTCTCCCCAACAAGGGTTCCCTATAATCCAAAACAAAAGGGCGTAAACTGGCCAACTGCCCTTTTGGCCCCTTAATTTGAACCACACTCTTTGATTGTTTGGCCAATTGCATTCCCCCTATTCCTTGCACGTGTCCTGCCACGTTTTCCAAGGCCCAACGTGACGGCCAGTGCTTGGCTGGGATCACAGTCACGTCCGCGCCCGTGTCTAGGAGGCCTGTGATGTTAATGGCCTCATCACCCACCTGTAACTCACATCCCACCTGGGGTTTCACTTCTGTGATCTTGTGCACGGGACAAGCAGTTGGCATCTTGTCTTCTTCCAGGCATTCCCAGGTGGGTATGATCTGGGCAACTATCTGCCCTTTAGGTAGGAATGTTGGTGGGTGAGTGCAGCGTAGCCAGAGAACAAACCTTCCAGGATTGTTATCAAGTGTTCCTGGAAGAATTTCGATCTCTTTTGGGGTGTGTTTGCAGTCCCCCACAATGATGAGCTTACCTTTGACCCTTGGCCAGGTACCCTGCTCACTGTTGTCAACTGACACAAAATTCCAGTCACTGTCTTTCAGTTGCAAACCCTCTGTGAGCTGCAACCTGTAGGGGGTATGCTTAGAATTAGTTGTCAAAATCGGCTGTGCCATGTCATGGTCTGTATAAGTCATTTCCAGTGTGTTATTTTTGCTGCCGCCCTGAATGGGGCAATGCAGCTTCTCCTTCTTTTTCCCTTGGCTCCCCTTCCCCTCCCCTCCTGCCTGGTCCACCCCATTTTTTTCTTCACGCAGGGCGGACCTGCGCTCTTTCACCAGTTTTTTTGTGAGGGTTTAAACCCTCTCCCTTTTTCCCCTTCCCCTCCCCCTTTTTTGTTTTTGAGGTCCTCTAATTCTTTCTTGAGGGGGCATTTGGAAACCCAGTGCCCCAAATTCCCGCACAAAAAACACTTCTGGGAGCTTTGAGCAGAAAGCTTCTTCCCGGTGTTCGGTGTTTTTTGGGAATCTTCAGCTTCCATGGCTGCAACTTGATGAGGTTTGTGCCGTGGACCTGTGGATGAACTCATAAAAGACACCTTTACCTGACATACCTGAAGCATGTCTGGTAAGGTTGGTTTGGGGTGTAGGGGTAAACTTAAAATCGCAGCACGACATAAATCATTTGCATTCGAAAACGCAATCTCTGTTAAAATGTGTTCCCGAGCCATTTCGTTTTTGACCTGAGCTTCAATAGCTCGGGACAGTCTCTCCACAAAATCTGTGAAAGACTCCCTTTGGTCCTGTCTGATTTTCGAATATGAAATCGCAGGACCTTGTGTTTGCATGCTGAAGAATGCAGTCAGGGCTGTCTCTCTCACTACGTGGAGGCACTGGACAGGAAGGACCACTTGGTCAGTGGCCTCTGCCCACTGCCCCTCACCAGCGAGGTGTTCTAGAGTGATGGGATTTCCCTGAGCATCCACTCTAGTGTTAACATGGCTGAGGAGCCCTGGTAAGGCATCCTGGAGCAGCTGTTTCCCAGCTGTGACCCATAGGATGTACTCTGTTGGGTTCAGCAAGCAAGAAAACAGGTACTTTAAATCAGCAGGCACCACTTCCTCTGCAGAGAGATCTGCTCTGAGGAGCCCTCTGAAATATGGCCCATCCCGGCCATATGTCCTGTGAGCTTTGCAAATTTCTTTGATGGTGGCTCGGGGAAATGGGTGGTACTCTGCCCTGTTGTTACCACCACGGGCATTGCAGTAGGTAACAGGGGCAAGAGTGGGAATGGAGCAGGAACCGGCACCTCCATCTGCTCCGGTTCCCTGCTCGGCCATTTCCGGGTTTGAGGGAGCGAGGGAGCCCTGAGGCACTTGGTTGCTTGGCAACCACGTCCCTGCAGGGGGCGCGGTTTGCCCGGGGAGTGATGTCATCGAGGACTGGGAGAGCGGGGGGAATCCCGGAGAAGGGGGCTCCGGGGCGGTCAGCAGCGCGGCAGCTGCGGGGGGGGCGGCGGGCCACGGCCCGGCGGAGGCACCCCCTACCGGCAGCACCGCCACGCCGCAGTGGGGAACGCCTCAGGCAGCGGCACCGCGGGGGGGGGGGGAGGGGGGGTGCTGCAGCGCGCACGTGCAGGCACAGGGGGTTGGGGGGGCAGCGCGGGGCGGGGGCGGGGCCGTGGGGTCAGGACCGGCACCACGTGGGGTGGGAGCGGGGCCGGGGCCGCGCGGGGCAGGGGCGGGGCCGGGGCCGCGCGGCAGACACCCGACGTCACAGGGGTAAGGCGGAGCGGAGGAGTGGGACGGGGCGGGGCCGCACCGTGCGGGCGCCACGTCACCGGGGTAGGGAGGGGTGGGCGGCGCCGAGGGGGCGGGGGAGTCCCCTGCCATGCGGTCGCCGCCATCTTGGAGTCCCCATGCCGGCCACGTGGCCTCCCCCCCCACAGAAAAACGAACTCGGCATTTTTCAGCCGGGGAAAGCAGGGACGGAGTATTGTCTTGTGCCCGAGACCTCCCGGCCCCACGGGGCCAGCACGGGCGGGGTGGCTGGGGCATCCCAGAGGCTGAGCGGGCGGGCGGGAGCCCTGCTGCTACATTCAGAACACTTTCCCGGGGACACGGGGACCGGGGAGAAGAAGGGGGGGGAGGAGAGGGAGAGCACGTTTCTCTGCCGGGCTCATGCTGCATTGCCTGTTGAGACTGAATCGCTGATTTAATGTTAGTTGCTACAATAAAATACTTTGTAGCCTTTTTGTCTCCTGTTTCAATCAGCCGAATTAATTGCCTTTCTACCGTGCCACAGAAATCGGCACTGCAGACTGTCTCAGGAGTTACTTGGGGGAAATGCAGACGAAGCCACCGAACAAAACGTCTTAATTCGCCTTTTGAGATTTTCAATTTCGCCTCTTTCAGAACCGAAACATAATTATAATACAACCTTTTCTGATCGACCGTTAGCTTTCCGCCCATGTTTTGATACTAAGTTGCTTTTGAACCCGAACCCAGATGAAAAGCACTCCCCCGCAGACCCCGTCTGCTCGAAATCACAGGAGGTTTAACCCTTTAGGTGCACAGCTATTTTTGGAGGATTTTTTTCCTCCCCAATAGATCCCCCTCCCTCGGGGGAACCCTAAAACCAGTAAATATCTCCCGTTGGGGGTATACTTACGTGTCCTGTGACCTGGGGGGTGTGTGGGTCGGGTTGTTCTGCTGCAAGAAGGACTCCGGTCGGGGCCCGAAGCTCCCCTTCTTTCCCCTGGAACTTGCCTTGTTCAAAAGTCAATTTCACAGGGGTACGTGACGCCCAGAGACTGTTCTTCGGGCTAAATCAGCCCCAGTCCGTTCGCAGGGTCCACCTCGTCTCCGGGGGGGCCCTGCGTGGGCACCAGACGCTCTGTCACTGTGGAGCTGTGCTCCACGTGGTCCAAGCTGCTTCTGCCAGCGTGGTTTGCTCCACCTTGGAGTTCCACGCTCTGTGTCTCTGCCGGTGTGGTCTGCTCCACGTTGGCGCGCCAAAATCTGTGTCTGGTTCCGTCCCGCACCGGGCGGGAGGTGACCTCTGGCTAGCTCGGGTCAACCCAGGCACAGAATGGTCCCAGTTCGTTTTGGCTTCTCGGCTCGGCAGCTGAACCCCCAAAAGTGTGACAGCAAAGCAGCAGAATAGAAAAGGCTGGCTCTCAGCTTAGCAGATTAAAAGATGTTTATTAGCTCCAGAGTTGAGGAGCAGAGAGGTTGAGAGCGAGGTGTTGAGAGATCTTGCTGAGAGGCTGAGCGAGTTGCTGAGAGATGTTGCTGAGAGGCTGAGAGAGGTGCTGAGAGAGTTTTTTCCTCCCTCCTGCCCCCCATAAGCGGGGGAGGGGTTTCAGGGAGGATACTACAAAACCACGAATCAGGGGTTTCAGGGGGTAACAAGGTGTGCCCACCCCCAAGCCTCGGACCACTAAAATTCAAAGCTAAAGGAATTCCCCCCGGGGGGCCTATCACCTGAAGCCCTCTCCCTGAGATTTCGCAATCTTGGGAGGGCTCCTGGAGAAACAGGCTGTCCCAGAGCAAGGGGGGTGGGAGGACACAAAACACCTTATTGTACAGACAACACAAAAAGGGATACAGAATTGGGGATACAGTGAAATGAACCATAACATAAACTTCTTATAAAAACCTAATAAAACAGTTCTGCACCACCACACTAACTAAAAGCAAAAAATACTCTCTTACAGTCTCTCCAAACCTCCGCTAAACACCACATCCGCAAAAAATTGTAAAAACGTCAAGCAGTTTTCTCAAAACAAACTCCGCGCTTCTCCTTGCTCTTAAAACCAGTCTTAAAAGCACAGAACTCAATATACAGCACAAACAAAACAAACAATTAAAGATACAAGCATCATAAAATTACCCTAAAACACAAATGTAGCACTGGGATGCACTGGCTGTGACTGTCACTGCCTTGTTTGGACTCAGCTCAATGTCGTGTCACAGTCCTGCCTCTGCAGGCATATGGGAGTGGAAAGCAAAAAAAAGAGGATTGCATTTAATGTCCCAGTTGGTCTGGGCAGAACTTGTGGGTAGAGGCAAAGGCAATGGGTCTCTGCCTATTTTGACCACTCCTCAGGGAACTGAATGTAAACTTAAAGCCATCAAATACAAATATCTCCCTGAATGGTTTCCAGGAACAAATGCTTTTCCACAGCCACATCCCATTGCTTTCTTCCTCTGCCTGCAGTGGGGCAACTGGGAAGAAACTGTGGGCTGGTGTGGGATGTGGGGTTTCTTTATGAGACCAGACAACCGCCGATGGCAAAAGGAAAGAGCCTGCTCTTTGTCCGGGGGGGGGGGGGGGGGGGGGGGGGGGGGTGGTGGAAATATTGCTTTATTTTCCCAGGAGCTAGTTTTAGCTCCTTTCCCATCCACGCCGGAGCCAGAGTCCCCAAGGCCCCGCCTGTCCCGGGGCTTTTTCCCCAGGGGGCAGGGCCCAGAGGCAGGGACAAGACACTGCCCAATCAGGGATAAAGTGGGAGTAGAACAGAGTTGGGTTACATTCCAGTGTGGGGGGATGGGCGTGGCCGAGCACGGACAAACCACATGATAAGGTTTCTAAGGGAAACCGGAGAAGCATTACAAATCAAATGAAACACAATATTAACCAATTTAATACACTGTAACATCTCCCTCTTTCTTATTAAATTGAGAAGGAGGAAGGCTCAGTCCGTGGGAGATGCTCAGAGTTTGGACCTTGAGTACCTTTAAAGTTGCAGAAGAAAAATGACCTTGAGTGCAAACAAACTGTCTAGAAAAACACTGTTAAGGGATAATGATAATTAGAAGGGGAAGGTTCGGCACTTTCTCCTCCTCCAGGCAGCACTGGCCACTTGTGGGGCCTCTGCAGGTGGCTTTGCAGTTTTAGGGATGAAAGGTTTCACCCATTTGGCTGGCACCCACTTGGGACCTGAGGGAGTGGGGACGCAGGCATAGCCACGACCCCAGGTGATCAGATCATGAGGACCCTCTGTTTCCCTGGTTGCTGGATCCTTTACCACTACCGGAGGCTTTGCTTTCAGCTGCAGTTGGCAGTTCTCTCTGAAATGGCGCACAATTGGTGGGTTAAGATTTTCAAACGTGCAATTTAAAAAGTTCAGAGTGAACAAGGCTTTGGACAACTGGATTTGGGGTGTTTCTAATTTTAGAGACTGATGTTGTTGGCTGAGGACCCTTTTGAGATTTTGGTGGGTCCTTTCCACGATGGCCTGACCTGTTGGGGAGTAGGGGATGCCTGTTTTGTGCTCTACTCCCCATTGCTGCAGGAAGCTTCTGAACTCCTTGGATGTGTACGTGGGTCCATGATCAGTTTTTATTGATTTGGGGATGCCCAGGAAGGAGAAAGCCTGTATTAGGTGTTTCATGGCATCACTAGACTTCTCCCCTGTGTGGGCAGAGGCATAGACAGCTCCAGAAAAGGTGTCCACAGATACATGGACATACCTTTGCCTACCAAAGGACATGATGTGGGTCACGTCTGTCTGCCATACCTCACAGCTGTTCAATCCCCTGGGGTTTGCTCCTGCACTTAGGGCTGGGAGTGCGTGTTGCTGGCACGAGGGACACATTGACCACAATTGCCCGAGCCTGTTCCTGAGTTAGGTGGAACTGGTGGACTAGGCCTGGTGCATTCTGGTGAAAAAGCTGATGGCTGATTTTGGCTTGTCCAAAGATATCTGGGAGTGGGGCCATCTCCACAGGCGCAGCAAGAGCATCAGCCCTTCTGTTGCCCTTGGCTATGAATCCTGGGAAATCGGTGTGTGATCTGATATGCATCACATAAAATTGTTGCTCTCAGTGGGAGATCAGATTTACTAGTTTTGAGAGCAAGTTGAAAAGTGCAGAATTGGAGACCTCACTCAGTACAGCTTGTTCAGCTCTGGATACTACACCTGCTACATAGGCCGAATCTGTGACAAAATTGAATGGTTCAGGAAACTTTTCAAAAGCTCTAACAACTGCAGCCAACTCAGCTACCTGAGGTGATCCTTCCACCTCAACAATAACTTTTTCCCACTGCTGAGTTTGAGGATTTTTCCATGTTATTACTGATTTATGAGATGTTCCAGATGCATCTGTAAAAACGGTTAGAGCCTTTAAAGGCCTCCTGCTCTGAACACTTTTTAATGACAATTTGAACTGAATTTGTCCTCTGAATAATTTGTGAGCAGGCCGATGAATTGAAATTTGACCTGTGTAGCTATCCAGAGCAAACTGCAAAGCTTCATTTTCATGAATCAGGTGCTCCAACATTGCTTTTGTGATTTGGCCCGAGTTTATTTCAATTGGGATGTGAATACACTCAAAATCACATCCTGCCAACTCCCTGATCCGGGTCCTGGCTTTCCAGATCAATTCTGCTACCAGTTCCTGTGGCCTGGTCATTCTTTTGGACCAGTGGTGACTGAGGAAAACCCACTCTATGATTAAGAGGGGATCCCTACAGTCTTTGTCCTTTTTTGATTTTTCCACTCTTTCCCACTGAAAAATCATCCCGTGTAAGTGTGGCAATTTGCCTAAAATGATGAATTTGAATGGCAAGTCTGATTTGCACCTGTTGGCCTGCCTGGTGGCCATACAGTCCTGTACCTTTTCTAGGGCTGCTCTTGCCTCTTGAGTGAGGGTCCTAGGAGAACTTAGCTCCTCTCCCCCTTTTAAAAGATTAAAGAGGGGGTCTAGGTCCTCAGTGGTCAGACCTAGCCAAGGTCTTACCCAATTTAAGGACCCACACAACTGCTGGACATCTGCTAAAGTTTTGATGTTATTTTTGACAGCTAATTTTTGTGGCACAATGGTCCACTTACCAATCTCCAGACCCGCATACTTCCAAGGTGGCATCCTTTGAATCTTTTCCTCCTGAAGCTCGAACCCTGCAGCAACCAAAGAATCGATTGTCAGGTCAAGCACATGGGACAGTAAGTCATCATTGGGGGCACACACGAGCACATCATCCATGTAGTGCAGGATGATGGCTTCTCCTGCAGCTGTGCGCACTGGGGACAGCAAGGAAGAGAGGTACCACTGACAAATAGATGGCGAGTTTTTCATCCCTTGGGGAAGAAATTTCCAGTGGTATCTTTTCCTCGGGGCTTCTCGATTGAGGGTAGGGACCGAGAAGGCGAAACATGGAGCATCGTCAGGGTGCAGAGGGATCTGGAAGAAACAATCTTTGATATCAATAATTGCCAAATTCCAATTTTGGGGGAGCATCACTGGGGATGGCATCCCTGGTTGGAGAGAACCCATGTCCTCAATGACATTATTAATTTGACTGAGATCATGGAGGAGCTGCCACTTGCCTTTGTTTGCCTTTTTTATAACAAAGACTGGGGAATTCCACGGAGACGTGGTTTCCACAATGTGGCCTTTAGCTAGCTGTTCATCCACTAGCCCCTGAAGCGCCTTCAATTTTTCTTTACTGAGTGGCCACTGCTCTACCCAGACTGGTGAATCAGTTTCCAATTGAGTTTCTGGGTAGGGCGCTCTTCAGTGGCCGCAGCCTGAAAAACCGGGAGGGCATCTGGAATGTCAATCGTGACCCCCCACTGGGCCATCAGTTCTCTCCCCCACAAGGGCTCTGAATAATCTAAAACACATGGACGCAGTGTAGCTAATTGTCCATTTGGCCCCTTAATTTGCACAACACTTTTTGATTGTTTTGCCCATTTCATCCCCCCTATACCTTCTACGTGCCCTGCCACATTTTGCAGTTCCCAATGTGAGGGCCACGTCCTTTCTGGTACAATCGTTACATCCATGCCTGTGTCCAAAACCCCCCTGAGGTTTACTACTTCCTCACTGTGACAGACCTCACACCCCATTATGAGTTTGTCCCTCCCAATAACTCGTGTGGGGCAAACCTCAAGGTGTTTGTTCCTTGTGATGCCTTTTTTAGGGAACGGGTCAGGTGCTGGAATTGCCTGAGCTATTATCTGCCCCTTAGGCAGAAACAAAGGTGGGTGGACACAGCGCAGCCAGAGAACTAGTTGTTTAGGGTTCAATGAGACGAGACCCGGAAGGATCTCGATCTCTCTCGGTGTGTACTTGGTATCCCCAAGGATGACATACTTACTGCCAACGTGTTGCCAGGAGCCTAGCACTTGTAGATCCAATTAACCTAAATGCCAGTCTGTGTCACTTAGGTGCAAGGATTCTGTCAGTTGCAACCTAAAATGTGGTGGTGCAGAACTGTTTTATTAGGTTTTTATAAGAAGTTTGTTATGGTTCATTTCACTGTATCCCCAATTCTGTATCCCTTTTGTGTTGTCTGTATAATAAGGTGTTTTGTGTCAGTCCTCCCACCACCCCTTGCTCTGGGGCAGCCTGTCTCTCCAGGAGCCCTCCCAAGTTGCGAAATCTCAGGGAGAGGGCTTCAGGTGATAGGCCCCCTGGGGGGAATTCCTTTAGCTCTGGATTTTAGTGGTCCAAGGCTTGGGGGTGGGCACATCTTGTTACCCCCTGAATTCCCTGATTTGTTGTCTTGCAGTATCCTCCCTAGAACCCCTCCCAAGCATATAGGGGGCAGGAGGGAGGAAAAATCTCTCTCAGCATCTCTCTCTCAACCCCTCAGCGTCTCTACTCTGGAGCTAATAAATATCTTTTAACCTGATAAGCTGAGAGCCAGCCTTTTCTCTTCTGCTGCTGTTGCTGTCACACTTTTGGGGTTCAGCTGCTAAGCCGAGAAGCCGAAACTAACTGGGACCTTCTGTGCCTGGGTTGACTCAAACTAGACGGAGGTCATCTCCCGCCCGGTGCGGGACGGAACCAGACACACTAAAAGGCTTTTGGAGACATTCTGTGGTTAGACAGGGTCTGCTCATGTCATGATCTGAAAGGGTCATATCTGATGATTTCTGCTGAAAGGTAGAACTGGTTATAGCAGGAATATTTAATTTAACATTTGCATTTTCTAATTTTTTATCCCCCCTCCTCGGACTTGCCCCTTTTATGTCGGCACGCTGGGCAAGTAAGCGCTGACATTTTAGTTTTTTGAAAAATTCCCTTTGGACCCTTGAGACCCCCGGCCCCCATTGTCCCAAAAGTCCATAAATTGCTTCTTTAAAGGGCATTGAGATGCCCAATGTCCAGCCTGATCGCACAGGAGACACGTTGTTCTTCTCTTGGGTGGTGGCTGTGGCACAGGCACAGGAGGCATGGCGTCTGCTGCGGCAGCTCTTTGTGGTGGTCTGAATGCATCTCTGGAACTGTGGTTGAGGTGAGCTGTCATGAAGGGAACCTTCTGGGTACACACGTGGAGCATGTCATCTAAGGTTGGCACTGGTTCCAAGGGCAGGCTGAGGATGGCTGCCTTGCACTGTTCGTTTGCATTGGCCAGCACCATCTCCTCCAGGACCTGTTCTTGGTCTCCTTCTTTCTTAACCTGTAACTCAATAGCTCGGGTTAATTGCTCAACAAATGTTACTAAAGGTTCTGATGGAAGCTGCTTTATTTTACTGTAGGGTTGGAAGGACCCATCAGGCTGGATTGAAAAGAATGCTTTGAAAGCAGCCTCTTTAATGCGCTCTAAAACAGCTAAAGGAATTTCTTGAGCCTGCTTGAGGGCTGAAATCCATTCACCATCACCACATAGATGTTCTAATCGAATTGGCAAATTATTATTATCAACAGCCGTTTCAGGATTTTGCCAAAGCTCTGGGAGTAAATCTCTTAATCTTTTTTTCCATGTGGAGTCCCAAAGCCTAAACTGTGTGGATGAAAGGAGGGATGAGAAAAGCTGCCGGAGGTCAAAGGGAACAATAGGATTCCCTGCTAAATTTGCTTTTAAAAGGCTGTGAAAGTATTCACTTTCGCATCCAAATTTGATATGAGCTTTGCATAAATCCTGAATCGCTTGTTGGGGAAAGGGGTCCCAATTACTGTGGACAGCACCCCCCCTTTTTGACCGTTGGTATGTGACAGGGGTGGCAGAAAAGCCAGGATCACTTCCTGCTTCTGGGTTCCCGGCTCCCCCCCCTCCGGGGCATGGGAACTGGGACTGTGGGTGGAGAAACCGTGGGAACCAGGGGCAAGGAGGGGCTGGAGGCATGACTCACACGGGGAGGAGTCGGAGGGCGGAGGTTTGAGGGTAGGAGGTGGAGTCAGAGGAGAGGGCAGTGCCAGGGGCGTCACCGAAGGGAGGAAGGGGGGGTCTGGGGAGAGGAAGGGTTTGCGAAAGGGATTGCGGGAAGCAGGGACAGACAAAGGAAGAGGCTCCTCGTGACTCGAGAGCACATGGTTTTGGCCATTTTGGGGAAAGGAGTCCCCTCCATCTTGTGACCCCCCTTCCGAACTAGGACTAGCCTGGGATTCACTAAGGTGGGGGTTTTATGCACTCGAACTGCCTGCAAAAGTAAACCAAACCTGGGGTTTACAAACTGGGGAAGAAGGGAGTTTTGGGGAAAGTTTAGGGGTTTCTCGAGGAATATCCGATTTTGGGGAAGGGATTTTGGGGTCAGGATAGGGAGAAACTGAGGAAACTGGGGAAAATCCACAAGGAACTGGCTTTTTTTCTTTTCATTTTGTTTTTGCATTGGAAATAAAATCTGCAAGCTCCAAAGAGCAAAATTTGCTTTTTCTTTATCATTAGGGGAGCTTGATTGAGACATTTTATTTGCAACAGCTTCCCAAAATTCTGGGGAGCTTATTTGCTCAGATGATACATCTGGAAATTGAGAAAATAACCACTGAAGGAAAATTTTTAATTGCTTCTTGGAAAAATGGGGTTTCCCATCATCTGAGGCACTTAAAATTTGATAATAGACTCTCTTTTGAGACACAGACAGCCTAGCACCCATTTTTGGCTCAGATTTTAAGTTTCTGTGTCCCCTTTAACTGTGGCTGAGAAACTGAAAGTTAAAAAACCCTCGCTGGAGAGAGAAAAAAAAAAGAGCCAAAAGGGGAAACAGTTACCTTTTCCACCCCCCTCCAGGCTGCCAAAAGGAATGTGCTATTCAAGCACCCTGAAGGTTTACTCTGAAAGCAAAAACCTTCCCCGAAAAGAAAAAACCCCTTTCCCTGAGGATCACTGCCTCTTAAAAAGATTTCCCTTCGAAAACCCAAAGTGGTACCCACCAAAACTCCAGCGTTCAGACAAATCTTTCCTTTCTTTCCCAATCACTCCTTTTGCCTGAGACTGACCCTTTTTGGTGCAAAAAGAGCTTCCAGTCCCAGATCCCAGGACCAGCTTTCCATGAACATGTGGTCACTCTGGGAGCAGCCTGCTGGTCGGGGGGCTTCTTTGCAGCACTCCAGTGGGTATTTTGAGTCCAAAGGAGAAAACTGCAGCCCTGGCCTGTAGAATCCCGTGTTTCGGAGACTCCACAGTGAATGCCAAGCCTGACAGGTCTGTGTCTTTGTGTGGGTGGGCTACGTTTCATGACTCACATACCTGCGTGAGATTCCTCGGCCACGTGCTCTCCAAGTGGTTCTTCCAGCTTTCAGGGAGCCCCTTGTGGCTTCAAGCTGCACGTTTGGTGCCAGATGTGGGATGTGGGGTTTCTTTATGAGACCAGACAACTGCCGATGGCAAAAAGAAAGAGCCTGCTCTTTGTCCGGGGGGGGCGGGAAATATTGCTTTATTTTCCCAGGAGCTAGTTTTAGCTCCTTTCCCATCCACACTGGAGCCAGAGTCCCCAAAGCCCTGCCCATCCCAGGGCTTTTTCCCCAGGGGGCAGGGCCCAGAGGCAGGGACAAGACACTGCCCAATCAGGGATAAAGTGGGAGTAGAACAGAGTTGGGTTACATTACAGTGTGGGGGATGGGCGCGGCCAAGCACGGACAAACCACGTGATATAGTTTCTAAGGGAAACTGGGGAAGCATTACAAATCAAATGAAACACAATATTAACCAAATTAATACACTGTAACAGGCTGGGGTGATGAGCACACATCTCAGCCGCATGGAAGGGACCATTTCTAGCTTTGACCAAAGTTTTATCTTCTGAGTGTCCCTGTCTATGCTCCCCACTGTGCCGTGACTGCTCTGTCAGCCTGTTTTCAGCAGGTACTGATAGCTGTGATATGCCCAGGAGCCCTTGGAGGGCTGCCCGTGCATTTTGTGAGCCCTGTTGCCACAATACTGAATGCAGAACAGATGTTTATTTCAATAGAGATGGCTTTGATTCCTTTTCAATTTTTCTCTCGAGCTGCCATCGTATGTGGATACTTCTTCCCGGAAGCCAAGCACGCTGTCAGAGCCCAACAGGCAGGTGCTGTGGCTGCAGCCAGTGAGGAGGGCAGCAAGGTTGAGAGGCAAGTGGCAGAGCAGCACAAAGCAAACTGATGGCACTGGCCTCTCAGGAAGGATGGCTGAAGTTCTTGGAACAGGGACTGAAGATGTGTGTGCGTCTGCATTCACATGTTTGTGCACACACATGCATGTGTGTGTGTGTGTATGTTTGTGTGGCTCTGTTTTCTTGCTGGAAGCCTGGCAAGGCTGGGAAAAAGCAGTCTCCTTCTCACAGCTAGTGCTCCCTAGGACTTCATTCTCCTCTTTTTCCCCTCCCAGTTGCCTCCATCAGATCATCGCTGCCTTGCTGCACACATGGACCAGCTTAGTTGGAGGCTGAAATAGAGACCATCTTGAGAGCAACAGAAATCAGGCACCAAAAAATATTGAAGATGTGGCAGGAAAGGTAAGGAAATCCCTTCCTTTAGTACAGTAATTCCATGTGAGAATTATCAAGATGAGATAATTACTTCTTTCTGATTTTTTTTTCCTTCTCCTTTATGCTTTCCTTCCCTTCCTTTTTTTTCAGTTGGAATATTTTAAAAATTACCTTTTTTTTCTCTTTCCTCTCTCTTCTTTAACCCATCTTGTCTGTCTTTTTCTCCACCCTTTTCTTGGTGCTGGCAGAGCAATATGCCCTCACAAATATCCTGCCCAGAGTTCTGCCCAGGGCTATCAGCCTCTTTGGAAGGGGTGCTTTGCTAGTGTAGGAATTCCACCAGAACCAGCTTCTTGCTGTTCCCTTATATAGAAATGTTTTAAATTCTATAAATACTGTATGCATTTTGCTAAAAAATTTGGGGAAAAAAAAGGATGGACTGGCTATGTAAAGACACTGCTGTTGGGGCTGGCGTTTTGTTTGCCTGCTGGCAGGGCCTCTCAGCTTTGCTGAAATTCTGGTTTCCTGCTTTGGAGGGGAAATTAGAGCAGGGAAGATTTATTTAAAATTACAAAATATATTTGCAGACAGGGGGAAGAATATATGAGAACAAGAATTTTAGAACAATGTTCTATGATATTAAACTACTGAATTGGATACAATTACCTATAAATACATATATGTGTGTCTCCGTGTGTGTGTATTTAGAGATGTGTGGTTTATTTTAGAGATGGAAGTGTAAATAGAGTATATTTGTAATAAAGAGGTCAGAAACAAAACAGTAGCTCCATCTCACTTATCTTGCAATCTTGGAAACAGAACTATCCTACAGAAGATCATCTTCTTTAAGCCAAATATCGTATTGAAATAAAATTTAACTGGCACAAGTATCTTTTATGTTGAAGATGGAAAAGTTGCCCTTGAACTTGTGAACAGTCCATTAAATTTATCATAATCCTTAGGAACATAGTGACTCACCATTCACCAGACTGGTACAATACAGATGCACTATCAGCTTAGTGATAAAGACCTCATAAAGACAACTCACTGATTTTTTTTTCCCTGTTATAGAAAATTAAAGATTGTGTCAATGCAAAATTCCTGTGCTACAGACTCATCTAGTACCACTGGCACTGTGTCTACTGGTCCTGTTAGCAAGTAGCTCTGCCTACCATTACAGGGCAGTTCCTCCTATCTCAGCTGAGTACTGTGGCCAAATTTTAACCCTCCAGGCAGAAACTTCTGCATGGAACAGGCCAATCATGCAAGAACAAAGCCCGTCCACCACAGTAGCTCATCTCTGACTGGAGCCGGTGGAAGGGGCTTGGGGAAGTGGATGAGAATGGAGCGAGCAGGGGCAGTGCTTGCACTTACCTGAGGGGATTTGCAGCTCACCTAATTCCTCAACCAGAGGTGCTAGTTTTATAAACAGTATTTCCCAGTGTTAGGGGTTTTTTTTTGTTCCTTCCATGAAACTGTCCAGACACTTTTGGCCTGTAGCAAATAGTTCACCAGCTTAACTATACCCTGTGTGAAAAAGTGCCTTTTTTTGCTTGTTTTGAACTTGGCATCTGCTTGTTTGATTTTGTGATCTTTAGTCTTTACATTGAAGGAGATGGTGAACCAGCATCCTTCACCCACCTCTTCCATCCTAGGTATTTACCTCAGCCTGATTATTTTCCTTAAAAGTACAGGAAGTGTCAATTAAAAAATAGTTCAGACATTTCTAAGAGGAAGATTGCAAAAAGGTGTATAATTTTGCTCCCTTTGCTTCTGAGGGAAGACGTGGAGCATCATACTTTTGTCAAGCACGTGCCATTGTTGTCTCCTGGATAAAATGCATGTGTTTGCTATATTACATGAAAATCTCAGTTTTTTAACACTTAGTTGGCACTGGCAGACTTTGGCAGCTGAATTATTGAAATAATCCATTTGTGCTGGAGGAGCTCCATGCACCTGGTGTCCTACAGAACAACTGAGCTGCCTCCTCTGGGGGAACCCAGAGCTGCAGAGGCTACAAGGAAGGTAGGATACTGAGAATACTAGAGAATGAGGGGAGACAAGATGTATTCTGGGCATGGGAATGAAGGTAGTGAGCAGAAGTGAATGTACTATGGTACTGTTTCTAGTCCAGCTGCAAGGCTCTATAATTTAAAATTATTTATTGGATACAGAGATGTCAAAGTTGTAATAAGGCATTGACAAGGACTACATTTGTCTCCCATGTTAGTGAGTATCAGCAGCAGCTTATAGTGGCAGTGCTGGAAATTCTGAAGGTCCTAAATAAGTTGCCTTGAAGACAAAGTGATTTCCCTAATGCCCATGAATCAGAGACTGATTTATGTCAAAGAATTGAGAAATTATGTGCTTACAAAAACATTTTAATTCCTTTGACAACCCTGATGCTCTCAATAATAAAATAAATATGTGGTTCTTTTTTCCCCCAATTCCAGTCAACTTTTAACTTCCACAACATCTTTGGCAAGGTGTTTCAAACTTAAAAACATGAAAGGCATTCAAACTTACTGGTTTGGGATGCTGTATTCCACTTTTATGGGATAACCCTTTAGCTGTGATGCTTGTATTGAGAGAAAAGTGCCAGGCAGGAGAATTGTGGGTGCCTCTAAATGCATCGCATGGGATTGTCACCACAAGTCCAGGTCAGTTCAATACCAGCCAGCTGAACTTTGCAAAGGCACTGAAGGATTTGGAACACCCAGATCCATCCTGATACATAGAAACTGGGCATCATATTTTCTAGAGAGACGTGTGAGTTTGGATCAGCTCTGCTAGAACCAGATCAGACACCTGTTCCCTCCCTCTCCCAGCACATCACTGTGAGGAGTCCTTGGAGTCTGTAAAATGCAGTATTTTTCTGCTTAGCACTCTAATTAATTTCATAGTATTCATTTATGTTTGAAAGTTTAAGAGACATTTCTACCACTTTTTGTAGTAGGTCTAAAGCAACTAACATGGTGCAGGCATTCTCCAAAAGCTCTGTGGTTTTGCTAGCTCCCTGCAGTCTTCTGATGTAAAAATAATTATATTTTCACACCAGCAACACAAAAATAGTAGTTAAAAAACATGAAACAGTTGAAGGTCTGACTTGGGTCACATCACTACTGTGAGGCCCTGGGAGCTGTCCTAAGTGAATTATAGACACATTTTGTCTTGGAAAACAGCAGCACCAGGTATTTAAAAGGCAGGCTGGGAGGGAGCAGGGAAGGTCTTTCATAGAGCAATATCAGCAACTGATCACCTGTCTTTCTTAATGCACAAACTAGAATTTGCTAATTACAGAGGGGAATACAATATTACAGCCCTTTTCTTAGATGTTATGGTGCCAGTCTACCTCACTTCACAGCCTGGCTCAATGATTCAGTCATTGCATGACCAGCTGATTACTTAAGATTCCCTGACAGATTTTCTTCCCAGGCTTTGTTCACCATGTCATTCCTGGGCTTTCTGACCTGCCTTTTCACAGGATGTTTTTCTTTGTGCTTTTGTCACTGCACTTTTCTTTTGGTCAACCTGCCATGCATGGGAGACAGCTACAGATATAATTTCTGGCAAGAATACCTGTAATGGTCTTAATTTACTGAAACTGGGCAGAAACACCAATTAATGTGGAGGTTCTAGTATTTATTATTTTTCTGTGGGAGGGAGAGATTAGGAGAAAAAAAACCAAAACAGGCTTAAGCTTAAAAATAAAATAAATAGTTTTATTAACATACACTAAAGGAATGAAAAAAAGTTGAGAAAAAGAAAACTTAAACTAAAACAGAATGACACTAAAACACCCTCCTCTCCCCTTACAAACTATTAACTTTCTTATTGAACAACATAGAAAGACACAACTTGGGATTTTCAGTCAGTTTCACTATTTAGACATAATCACTCATTACTTCAGGAGGAGTCCCTCTAAGATTTTTTTATGAAGACGTTTGCCACAAGACAAAACAGTCCAGTGCTCCCAATGTCACACATCTGCTGCCGCCCGGAGTTTTTGCAGACTGTGATGTTCAATCAGCAAAGCTTCTCAGTGTATCTGGGGTACTATTTATGAATACTTCTAGTCTAAAATCATCTTTGTCTCAAAGGCTGAGACCTCCTTTTAACCCAGGAGCAGGGGCTTTAAAGTTCTCAATTAAATCTCAGTCACATCAGTCCTCAATTTTGATTAGAATTAGCATTCTCCCCAACAACACTAAGATGCCACAAAGAACAGTCCATTTCTCCATCATTTACCCTTGAGAAGTCCAGTTAAAAATGTCCACTTCTCCAATCCTATTCCAATCTTATTAGTTCTTTCACTTCTAATCCACTGACTTCATGTGATGTCTGTTCTACGTACCCTCTGTTTTCTTTCTTCTTTCTCTCAAGGAAGAATTGTGCTTTAAAACTTCCATGTTGCTAGGAAAGGGATAAATCCGCCCAGGCCTGCAAGGCCCACGTGCACGCCCCGGGCTGCATGAGGCTGAAGAAAATGCAAAGCTGTGCTGATGGAGGAAGCTGGTAGATGTCCTTTTTTCCACCCCTCAGTCTCATCCAGGGCAGTCTGGCTCGGAGCTACCACAAAGCTGTAAAAAGGCCCAACCCAGGCCGCTCCCATGCGGGCAGCAGCTCTTGGAGGCCCGGCTGGGCCCGGCCCAGCCGCCCAGCAGGCAACAGGGTTCGACCTGGGCTCCCCCCGCTCTTCATGCGGGCAGCAGCTTCCGGAGGCCCAGCTGGACCCGGCCTGGCTGCCCAGAGGGGCAGCAGGGCCAGACCCAGGCTGGCCTGCCGCCTACAATGTTACCTCATGGCTGATTGCAAAGCGAGAGAGAAACTGATCTGCTGCAGATTGGAGTTTTAAATGTCCTTTCCAAAGTTGCATTGACATCCTTATTGGTCAAACTAGCTGCCAATATCTTGGCTAGCTTTCGGATAGGTCCCTGTCCTCCCCTCCCAAAACCACTCCACTGTCCTGGCAGGGAAAAACATATCACATTTCTCTATAACCAAAAAACAAAACTGTGCCAAGCCATGATAATACCTTATCACATGCTTCACACTTGTCCGGCAAGAGCAGAAGTAGAATTCTCTTAGATAAGTCTGCTACAATCCCTTTCATGTTATATTAAGCTGCATGCAAGTCAGAAATGTATAAAAGGCCAAAAGTCTCAGTATATGGCCCCAAAATAGGAAGAATGGATTGGCAATTAGCATTCTCTGGTACAAAGTAAACAGGGAGAAAATATGTATAACATCAAGACAAGGCTGAGATAAACAGTTAGCAGCAATCTGGAGAGAAAAATCAAGGTAATATATGGATAGAAAGAGAAAAGCAAAGCCCCAGAACCAGAAGAGGAGCAGCAGGTCTGCAATGCAGCAGCAGCATGAAATAAAAATCATCTTATTTAATTTATTAGGATTTTTTCAGGGCTCATGTTTTAAAGATTATTAAAAGGCAGAAGGAGAAGTGATTTAAGTATATTTGAGCAGAATGAATCAGGAAGGATTCAGAAGTACCATGAGTGAATATTCATTCATTTATTTGCTGAACCACTGTACATAATTAAGAAAGCTTTTTGTCAGTAGAAATCCCCATTTATTCCCAGAGGTTTATTAATGGAAAACAGTTTTGAATTTAAGTTTAAGGTATAAACTTTCAGAAAATACTTACCTTAAACATTCTATGCATTAAAATGAACTCCAGGTAGGCTCATAAGTAACTTAGATGTATAACTATCACACAGAAGCCTTTTAAAATCATGCTATTTTTTAAAGGTGCAGAAGAAACCAAATATTTTAGTAATAGTAAAGGCTTAACAAACTGGCAAGTTGGAAAAAAAAATATTCCACCATGATCCACAAGCCTGTCCTTAACAAACATTACTGTTTGTTTTTTGGTTCAAACCACAGTGAGTTAGGGATGGAAAGACTGCCTAACTTTGAAATTCTTGTCTTCAGCCTGTTTTAACACAATCTTGCCTTAAACAGAGGTGTTTTGTGTTCCTTGCCACAGTGCAACATTCCTCTGAGTCCTGAGGAAGGGAGACTGCCTGCTGTCACATCCTTTCTGAACGGACCCACCCTCTCAGCAGGATAGCTCTGGTATGGCCAGCAATCCAACACCTCCAGCTTACCTTACTTTTTCTTGGCTTTTTGTGGAGGTTCTTTAGAGAGACCCAGATGACTGTCGATGGCAAAAGGCACAGAGCCTGCTCCCTCGCCGGGGGGATATCACGGCTTTATTCTGGGGTCCTGCCCCCGCCGGCCAGAGCTCTTACTTAGCTCCTTTCCCGTCCCCGCCAGTGCCAGAGAGACCGAGCCCCCGGGCGTCCCGGGGATTTTTCCCAGGGGGGACGGGCCTAGAGGCAGGGACAAGCCACTACCTGATCAGGGATAAGGTGGGAGTGGAACAGAGTTGGGTTACATTCCAGTGTGGGGGATGGGCACGGCCGAGCAGGGACAAACCACGTGATACAGTTTCTAAGGGGAACTGGGGAAACATTACAAATCCAATATAAAAATGAAACACAATATAAACCAAATTAATGTGCTACAACAGCTTTTAGACCTAGAAACCTATGAATTTGAGGGAAGCCCTCACATGCCCATGAGGATATTTGTGATGGATCCATGTGATTTCTATACTCTTGCTCAGAGGGCTGCTGGGAAGACCACTGCCATGAAAGATGTCGATTTGAGCTTTGCTTTAGTAACTGGCAAAACTTACATGTATAGGAATGTGAATTACATGTGACTCATGCATGAATGGGAAAAAAGTCACTTCAAAACACTGTTATTTTCCCCTTTCCAGGCCCTGGTAGAATGTTGGGAGCAGCCCACCTCACCAGGAAAGCAGGTGGTGGTGAGGGACAGAGGTATGTGTTGGGACAGCCCTGCAGCAGCCCATGCAGGTGGGAAGAGCTGGCTGAGGAGGGGAGAACCCTCCTGGTGAGCCAAGAAAGAGCCAACCACCCTGAACTGGGAGCTGAACCTCCAAAGACGATCTGGACCTGCCCTCACCATCTCCATCACAGCAGGCTTCCAGGACCACCCCTGAGACAAGAAGACATCACTGCTTTTGTCACAAAAGCAAGTAAACCCCATAAAATATTCCCTCAGTTATTTGTACCCTGTTACTACCCTGTGTCTCCGAGGCGCAGGAGCCAGGGGTACAGGGGTGATGGGGTGTTGGCAGTGGGGCCAGGGAGCGGTGCTGTGACTGTGCAGGAAGGACCCCATGACAGCACCCAAGGGGTCAGCACTGCCACTGGTGAAGCCGCACCTTGAGTGCTGGGTCCAGTTCTGGGCCCCTCAGCTCAGAAAGGACATTGAGGTGCTGAACTGGGTCCAGAGAAGAGCAACAGAACTGGGTGAAGCATCTGGAGCACAAGTCTGATGAGGAGCTCTCGAGGGAACTGAGGGTGTTTGGCCTGGAGAAAAGGACACTCAGGGAGGACCTTATCGCTCTGTACAACTCCCCGACAGGAGGCTGTAGCCAGGTGGGTGTTGGGCTCTTCTCCCGGGAAACCAGCGACAGGACAAGGGGATAAGGTCGAGGCTGTGCCAGGGGAGGTTTATGTTGAACATTAGATTTTCTTCACAGAAAGGGTGATTTAGACATTGGAACAGGCAGCCCTGGGAGGTGTTGGAGTCACCGTTCCTGGAGGTTTTTAAGGAAATACTGAAAGTGGCACTCAGTGCCCTGGTCTGGTTGACAAGGTGGTGTTGGACCATAGGTTGGACTCGATTACCTCAGAGGTCTTTTCCAACCTATTTATTGTTGATTCTGTAACAGCACGGGCGGCCCGGGGATCTCCGCGGCCCCTCCCTCCGGCGTGTCCCGGTCCCGGCCGCCCGAGGAGGCGGGTGCCGTGACGCCAGGGCCGTGCGGCGGCTCCGCCCTGCGAGATCGGAGCCCAGACGGAAGCAGCCTCCGCACAGCAGCCGCCGTCTGCAGCCTGAGCCCGACATGGCGCTCTGAGCCAGCCCCGGCCGCGCCGAGAGCCGCCACCCCGGGGGCCCCGAGCAGCTGCCCCCGCGCCGGGACCGGGGAGCGAGGCATGGGCAGGGCCGCTGCGGGGAGCCCGGCGGGCAGGGGACAGCGGCGCTAGCGACCCCCGCCCGCCCTTCGCGCAGCGCAGCCCCGCGGCCGCGAGGTGAGGAGCCGGCGGCGAGCGGGGGCTGGCGGGCAGGGCGGGGAGGGAAGGAGAGAGCGCGGCTCGCGCTGAAGCCGCCGCCTCCCCGCCGCTTTGTCCTTCCAGGCCCCGCCGCCGCCGCCCAGGAGAAAGAGGCCGAAATCGGGGAGCAGCAGGCGGCGCCCACCCGGCCGCCGCAGCCCGCCATGGCCCACTCGCCCGTGGTGGTGCAAGTGCCCGGCATGCAGGTGAGCTCCACACCAGGCCCAAAATGGAGGCGATGGGCCCGGGCCCGGCTCCGGAAGCGGCGCTTGCGGCCCGCCCCGGGCGGAGCCGCCGCTGGGGCGTGGGGGGCCGCGGGTGGGCCGCGTTCGGGCTGGGGAGAGGCCGGGCCGGCCGCCTCGCCAGGGGAGCGAGGGAGGCAGGGAGGTAAGCAGGGGCTGCTTCGAGCTAACGGGAGGCTTCGGATGTCGCATACCTGCACCCCGGCGGGGGAGAAGGGATTCCTCTCCCTGCCCCCTTTGTTCAGGGGTGGCTGCGCCACATCCAGGAGCACGTAAGAGCCTCTAAAACTGATTAAAGGCGAAGTGAAGTTAATCGCAAGGTGTGAGGGTGCGCTGTAAATGACATACCAGGCGCCCTGGCAGGCGGACCTGCTGCAGGACTTCCCCACCACCCTGGCGCTGGGCCTGTAGTGCAGCTTCCCGGAGGACCTTGGGATTCATGGAAAGGTGGTATCTGCCAGGTCTGGTGGGGACAGAGCACTGGGGAGGAACATAGTCTGTCAGAAACCTGCACCTCTCCTCGCCTGGGAATGAGGCCTAGTGTCATTTTTGTATGTTTGTGTTACCTGCTTAGAAAACAAACAAGTTGGTATGTTACTGACTTTCATAGGAAAGGTGGAATACCTCTGACTCTTCATTCTTACTCCACTGGACAATCTAATACAAATTTGGCGAGAGATCTTTATCAATGTAAAGTAGTTGAGAACCCAGCTCATTTCAGCGTTGATTTTTTTCTTGTCAAACACTGGCAGCCCAGTCAATGTTCTGAGCATTCTTTTAACTTCCGAGATAGTCATACCTGTATAACATCAGAGGTTTTTTTCACTTCAAATAATATAGAAACATTTATGATACAACTCTGTGTATGTGAGAGATACAATAGAGAATTCAGGAGGCTTCAGAACAGAAAGTTAATATATCTCTTGGTCAGGTAACTTTATGACTTGTAGAAAGTGTAAAATTTATGTATAAACAGTATTTATATATTCATTTATGTCAGTTACAGTGCTATAGTTTATTTTACCTTTCTCATTTCTAATAATTTCTAGGCTTTCTGAAATCTGTTAAATTATGGTTATTCACTGACTCTTGTTTCTATAAGAGGATACAAGCCATATCTTCTCAGCCTACTTGTTCCATTGTGTCAGAGTAACTGTTGCATTAGAACATTCTAAAGAAATTTTGTGATAAAAGAGTTAAAGGCTTTAATCTGAGCTGCTTTATTTACAGCTTTTGGGCTTTCTAGTGTGTTTGTATTTGGGAAACTTCTGTTTCAACATTCTAGTTTGTCAATTTCCTATTTTTATATCTGCTTAATGTATTGATGTCCTATTTTCTGTAACTGCCATCACAAAAGGACCTTGAAGTTAAGGTTGTTTTTCCATTGTTATACCAATAATTTTTATCCTAATAGCATCCTTATCCCCACTAGTATTGTTATTAGTGTAGCCCACAGCCCTTAACATATATCAGTATGTTAAAAACATTTTTTAAACTATTAGATAAATCCAGATGCATAGAATTAAAGCACAGTTTTTTCCTTGGTTATCTTTTTTTTATTGAAGATGATTACACAAGTCCTGAAACCCTCAGAATACAAAGAAATTGAATTTGGTGTGATGTTAATCTGCTCATCCTTCTTTTAGAAGAGTCATAATACAGTGTTTTAATTAAAAAAAAACCAAAACACCCTAAAATCAACACAACAACTGCATGGCAGTCTGAGGTAGAAGAGTTGTTTCCTTTGGGATTTTTTAACCTGTTTGGACTATTCAGTCAGGATCATCTAAGTGATGGTGAAAGCGTGCCTGCTTCTGCTCAGTGTTAAAGTAAATGTGTGGTGATTGCTTGAAGAAGAAATAAACAGGTTCTTCTGTGATGCAAGATGTAATAGTTATGTTAAAACTATCACTGGGAAAGTGTAATGTCAAACCTCTTGTTCTATAATCTGTTGAGGGAAGGTTTTATTGAATATAACAGTTGGAAACTCAATTTGTCAGAGAATGTCACAAGCTTGAAGTTTTCAGCTTGTCGTCTTATGCTTTCCCTTATATTTGATTATACAAAAAATATCAAGAAAAATCCAGAAATAAACATGTTATGTAATTCACATACTCCAAAAGCAAGGCTTAAGACAATTTATCATCAAAGTAAATCAGAAATTTTTTTTGACTCTTAAGATTTTTCATCTTATGAAGAGTCAGGTCCCCTTTAAAAAAACCTCATACATGGAAAATTTCAGAAAATCACAGTTTTTTTGGTGGACTTGGGGTCTGACTTTAGTCCACTGGCAGCAATGGCAGACACAGAGGTAGTATTATCTGTTGCCCTTATGAGTAGTTACAGAACCATTTGTTTATGTAGTGGTTACGTTCTGTTTAACCTCTCTTGTGTCCCTAACAAAACCAAATTTTATACCTAACAATTCTTGCCTCTGCAAACAACTTCCTAAACACATTCATTTTCCTTGCTCCTTTGGAAAGGCTCCACTTGATGCAGTTGTACAGTGTTAACTTAGCCAGCTGCTGAACTTCTAAGCCCATTCAGTAAAATCAAAATACTCAGTGTATATATAAAATGAGTGCCCTGAAGCTGAACATGATACCCCAAATTACAGCATTTTACACAGAATCCAAGATGAGATGGAAAATGGAAAGGATGGTGAGCACAGTTAAGGTGTTCTGGTTACAGGAAGCACAGTTTACAGTGAGCCTGATTGTCAGGTTTGAGGTTTTATTCAGTAATGTCACAGTAACTTTGTTCCTTGGGATAAAAATATTCAAACTAGTTCTTAGTCTGGAATGCTTTGAGATCTCACAGTGAGAAACCTGTTCACCAGCACTGTCTTCAAGGAATCCAGTTGAACTCCTCCAGAACATTTTTATCTTAACAGCTTGCAAGAGAAATGTTGCCTGTGTCTTTGCCAGACCAGGTGCTGAAAACAGCTGGAGTGGAGAAGGTTTTGGACCCCTTATTATTAGTCCTAAGTGCTTTTGTATTGCCCAGCAGACAGTACACAGTTCAGAGGGTTGTGTGTTTCAAATGATTGGGACATTTGGAGGATGTCAGTCATTTGAGATTGATGTGTTTCTGATGAACTTATGTTCTTGGCAGCATCTCACACAATGCTCCAAAACTACAAATAAGAGGTTGGAAACTGTTCACTTGCAAGTGAGTAACAATTAACCTTTCTAAGGTGGACAGGGAGGCTACTTTTCAATATGTCAGCATTTAAATTTTCTAAACTAGTCTGTAAACTTGATGGAGCATCACTCAAGTAATCAATGCCTTTTTTAGCTGGTAGAGTTTTAATGTATAAACTTACCCTTTTCCTATTCTAATTTGTCATGCAAAACCTTAAGTCTGTGAAATACGAATTTATTAACTGATTGAAATATTGATTGTTCTCATTTGTATTTTTTGGTAGTATGTGTGTATTTGGAACTTGGTTTGCGGCTCTGTCCCATTATCTCTGCTATCCTATTCATTTAAACACTTTCTTGTTTCCCTTCTCATGGCTTTGTTGATATCTTCTGATCCTGTATGACAGTAGTTTTGAACACAGCCAGAAAGGTTGTTTAGAACTGTTTTCCATCTGTTTTTGTTGGCATTCAGACTATCATGCAATAAAGAACCTAACTTCCTCTAAAAGTAGAGCAGCCAGGAGCATGTGACCTGTCAGGCAGTGTGCTCTGATTCACAATTGAAGGATTGCTTGATTAAATGAAAACTTGGATGTCAAGGTGAGCTTTGCTCTCTGTGCTGCCAGTTAACAGTGGCTGTAGGGTGCTGTTCACTGAACGGCCTGAGCCAGGAAGCTGGAGTCCCTCCCTTCAGGCTGCTCAGGGGCAGATCAGGTAATGCCTAGTTGGATGGGTAGAGAAAGATGAGAGGTAGTGTTTAATTTTGTAAGTGGTCCTTTTCATAGCCCTAGAAAAAAACCCTCACATTTTCTCTTAACTTAGTGCACATCTAGAAATGTGTGGTACCTAAAGCTAGTCTGGAAGTGTGTCAGATTTCTAGTAAACCTTGTGCACTGAAGTTAAAAGAATATGGCTTCTGTTAAGAGCAACCACTGTTACTGTAAAATACTTAAATGTTTAGAAAGTGCATGTTAGAGGAACTTAAACCTTTGAAGGAAGATCCATTCAAGGTTCTTTTAATTTACTCCTCTCCTAGGAACTGAGCTGTATCCAGATGCTTCTACAGTGAATTTGAAAAGGCTTTAAACTTTTACTATTTAGAAACGTCTTACTTAAGGGAAACTGGAAAGTCTAGCTCTTGCAGGACACCAGAAGACTTCCACAGTGCCTAGAAAACTGATGTCTTATGATTAAGTTGATGTGGACTGTAGTGTTTTCTCCAGTTTCAGTTCCTTGATTGGTACTTTGAGCCACAGTGCTGGTAGACTGCAGGAAGACAGTATTTTAATCCTTATGGAGAACAAGCCTTCTTTCTGCTTGAAGCAGATCTGCTTTAAAATATTTGTGGAATTCAACACTGCAGTTGTTCCTTTTCCAGATTGTACAGGACCTACAAGGTCTATTGTATCTAATAGTAGATTGCTAATTCAGCTCAGGCTTTATTAGCTGAACTTGGTTCTTCCCTCTTATGCCTCATGGTAAGTTACTCTGGTGACAAGAAACGTAGGGCTCAGTCATCCTTGTACTGTCTTACTAGTGTCAAAGGAGGAGAGTAAACAGCTCTGAAAAGTATTCAGTACATGGGAGCTGTGCAGGTATAATCACCTAGAATTCAGCAGATGCTTTTATCAGGGTTAAAAGAAAAATCCAGTCCTGTAGTAGTATTTTCTGTCCATATTTTACAGTTTTATAGACACATTAAGTGCTTTGACTTGGAATTCTGAGGCAAATCAGCTGAAGCTGGAGAGCACATAAACAAATTCACCTTAATCTCTGTGCTGTTCTGTACCATCATACACTGTCAGTTTTGAGCAGAGAATAATATTCCCCCAAAGGTAAAAACATTACATCTGAAAACAGAGTTCTAACTTTTAAAAGTATATAATTGTTATTTTATTTTATTTTGATTTTAACATAGAATATATTTGCACTGGCTGTTTTTGAACTCCAGTGTCTCAGCTTTACAAATCCTGATGAAAGTTTTGTCTTGCTTTTCTCCTTTTTCTCCAAAAGGAGAATGTATAGCAAGCAATAGCTCAGTAATATATTGCATTTTTTTTTATTTAGGTACTTATTTTGAGAGGAGGAATGTTTCTTTATATATAGAAACTCAGTGGTACACCAGGAAGCGTATATATGACTGAATGTGCCTCTGCAACAGCATTTGTCCTATGAGACCTGTGAAATGTATTAGGGAAGATAGACAAGAGTAGTAGCCTCAGTTTTCAGTCATCTCTAAAAGTGAAAGGCTGAATTTTAGAACCAATAGCAAAACTACCACTTGTTTTCTCTTTAGTGACTGTCTTCAGATTTAGAAGTCATGAAATTTGGAATATTATAAGAGACTATTGTTTTGTCTTTCATTTATTTTTAGGGGCTGAATTTAATAATTGTCAGAAGGGTTCAGAAATAGGTTTTGGGAAGATGAGGTTGGAGATGAACGGTACAAAGTTGGTTTTGAAATGCTTCTGTGACAAATATTTTTTGTCATGCTGTATTGTCTGTTTGTATGTTGTCTTTGAAGAAATAAAGAGTTGGTGAAGTATCTATCACATCAGGAGTCACTGTTCCAAATCCTGCTATTTCTTTCTTACAATAATTGGAAATAAAATTACTTCCTAATACTGCCTCACCAGTATTTACTCTATTTAAAGAACTGTCATTTGTTCTTTAAACTTCTTGCAGTTCTTCTGGAACATGTCTTCTGCTGATTAGGTGAGGATCACTGAGAACACTCCTTAGCTCTGAAAGGAGAAGCTTAAATCTCCTGGGAAGGGTGCCCACCTGGTGATATTCACTGAAATCTCCTCTGCCAGAGGATTGCTAGCCAAATAGATTTGGCAAAAAGAACTGAATCAGAGAAACTATTAATACAGGTACTGACAAGGTAGCAGTAGTTTGCTGGTCTCATTCTTCCTCATTTTGTGCATTTGTTTTTGCAGAGATGGGCTATATTGATTAGGTCCATAGCTTAGGAAAGAGCATGGCTTCAACTTAGTTCCTTCTTCATAAGGAAAACTTTGAAGAACTGCACAGATCTGCAATTTTTGGAAGTGTGTAGCCAAGTTTGTTGCTGAAGTCTGGATTTGAATGGTCTTGATTGAGGCAGCATATCTGAAAAAGCTTTGTGACAAGGTCTGTCATGGTTCTGCATGAATTCTTGTTGCGGTGAAGGAAAAAAAGAAATGAGAAATGTGCAGAAATCTGCAGGTTTCACACCTGAGCCTTGGAAGGGGGAGTCTGAGAGCCCAGAGTGGCTTCACTTTACATGAAACAGAATTCAAGAATCATGTGTTCAGTCCTGGAGAATGATTTTATTTTTTTTCCTGTTTCCTCCTGCTCCCCAGTCTTTTGCAGGCTTTCCTCTCAACTGGGTACTGTTATGTTTTGAATATCTGAATTATGTTGACTGGGTGAGGATTAGAGGGTATCTTATGCTTTGCTAGCTGTCAAGTTGTGTTTCAGTGGAGGCTTCTGTGTTGGGAGCTGAATGGAGAATAATAAAAACAGTGTACAGCTTGAAGTGACCATGAGTGTTGTAGCATGCCTAAATGTAAAACACTGAGTAAAAAAGATTGAATTTCTATTGATGTAGATCAGTTAAAAACAGAGAATTATGAGAGGAGCAAAATGTTCTTGTTATTGATCTCTCACCTAGGAAGGTATCATCTGGCAGCTGGTCATAGCAAGAACATTTTTACATTCCTGTACAGCTTTATTCTAGCCTAGTTGGCAAGAAGAATCTGATTTTTTTTTTCTCCAGGGTGTTTCTTTTCCTCCCCTTCCCCTTGCCTTTTATGTAGTGAGATGCTTTGCCATGCTATGAATGAGCTGCAAATTAATTGAAAAAGGAGTTTCCTGAAACGGGCAGGTTGGTTCTGGCAGCAGAGGTTTCTTTCTTTGTAGCTCGTTTTGGAGTTGTATTTCTGGTTTTTCATTGCGTGCTTTTTGTAGCTTCAGGTCCAGTATCATCGATAAGATCAAGGGCCGGTGTTCAAGAAGAAAGTACAGCTTTCAAGCTTGTGGTCTTCTAGCCTTGGGGAGGATTCTAGTAGACTGGTATTTGCCTTCCTTTCTCCAAATGGTCCCTCCCCAAATTAATGGTGATACCCTCTAAGTATGGAGTCCCACTTAGGGTTCATTGCAGGCAGTCACTATGCCTGGAGACTTATCTGTGGTAACTAAACTTGTGGCCTGCTCTTTAACCCACCCACACTGTGGTTTGGAGCCATCCTTCTCAACTAGCATGTTTGTGCCTCACTTTAGTTTTGTTTTGTTTGGCCTGAAAATAAGTAATGACTTCTTCAGTGGAGAGATTTAGCAAAAGTACTAATGTGTGTCATACTTGAGGTCTTTTTACTACTTTTTAGTTTATGAATTGGCAAGTTAAAAACCTGGATTTTGTTGTTATTTGTGTCCTAGCTGGCTTGTAGTATAATTCTAATCTTATTTACAGGAGGAAGGTCTGTGTATCAAGTCCTAACTTACACAGAAGAAATGCTAAAAGGCCTTCTAGAGTGAGAATGCCTGTCAAATTTATGTAGCAGTTGCCACTTAGCTGTATTTAAATATTAGGAAAATGATTGAAATGCTGTAATGATATAGGTTATTGCTGGCAGAGTTCTGACATGGTTATTCCTTTAAATAAGGGTGGCAAGAATAAAAAAATTGTTTGTGTACTGATAAGCAGGCTGGTGCTGAAAGGAAAGGCACACTGCTAAAAGTAGGCTGCAGCCCATAAATGGTTATTTTTCCACATTCCTATTAGATGTGGCCTTTGAAATCTCTCTGCAGAGTATGTTTTTCAAAGCAGTTCTTAAAATTGAGAGGTTACAAGTGTTCTTTAGCAATGAAAAATTGCAGTAGTCCTTTATGTTCTGACTTCTGATTCAGGTTAGTTCATTGAGGTGGGTTAGTTATTCAGCAGTCACTTGTCCTGCACTGTTCAACATAGAAGATGAAACTTGTTGTGAAAGATCAGTTTGTTGAACTCTTAATAAATGCAGAACAGTTAGTTGAAATGCTGGGACACCAGAACCTGTTGATGTCTTGAACTGATTTCTATCTCCATTTCAGGATGTCTGTGCTTCTAGCTAGTAAACATTCAGCCACTCATATTTTTTTCAAATCGTAGTAAAGACTCAGTCATGTAATTTGTGTGTGTCCCCTGCCTTAATTTCTCTGATTTTTTTAATAAGCTGTGCTCATCAGAGATGTGAACAGACTGGAGATTATGCAGCTGTATGCAGTAGTTTGAGGACGTTTTAAAAATATACTAGGTAGTTAAAAGGTATTGATACATAGAAGCCAAGTGGGACTCCGTTTGAATTGTAGGATGTGCAGGATATCAGTTATAGAGAAGCTCACTGTCATGGGAAATTTCTCTGTGTTTCCTTTCCTCAGTGCAAAGTACTCTTTATAAATAATTGGTGTAATTTTTTTAATTGCCTTGTGTCCTAGGGTGACTTTATGATGCTTGTATCCCCAATCGTCTGTTCTGTTTGTGCTGTATATTGAGTTCTGTGCCTTTAAGACTGGTTCTAAGAGTAAGGAGAAGCGCGGAGTTTGTTTTGAGAAAACTGCCTGACTCCTCCACATTCTTCTGCGGACGGGGTGTTCGGCGGAGGCTTGGAGACTGCAGGACAGAGATTTCTTTTGCTTTTAGTTAGTTTCAGCTAGCTAGGGCAGAGAAGTTCCCTGGACTGTTTTTTTTTCCTTTTTTTTTTCTTGGAACTGTTTAAACCTACTCTGGACTGAAAACTCAGGGGAGCACTGGGGGCTGCACCTGCGGCCCACCGGGGCCTGGACTTCGGCATTTTCCAGCAGCGCCAGAGGGACTGAGACTGGTGAGAGAGAGAGAGAGCCAAGCTCCACCCACGGCAAGGACTTTCTCAATTTGCCATCTCACTTCAGAAGGAGAAGTTTTATTGTTTCATATTATTCATTCTTTATACTTGTATGCACATTTGTTTAGTAAAATAGTTTTTTCCACTTTTCTCCAAAGAAGTTTGTTTTTTTTTCCAGACTGGTTGGAGAGAAGGGCCACCTGGGTTTGCTTCCTTAGAGAGATCCTATACAAGAGTTTTCTCCCAAATTTGCCCCAAACCAAGACACCTTGTGTCAAAGAGCTAATCTTTGGAACATATGGTATTAGTCTTTTTTTGTACTTATCTATGCTTTTTCCTAAGCTGCTTTGTGTGAAAGAAAAGGTAAGAATAGAGGAAGTGACTTCAGTGGTTTCCATTTTCAGCATAACGTACAATTGACAGCTCGCATCTGCCACAGGTCAGAGATGGTTTGAATATGAAGGTAATTATTTCCTTAAAAATCTGACAATAGGTGGATTTGAATGATGATTTTAGAGTTTTGATAGTCATATAAATTTTCAAGCAGCTTGCCTTATGGCTAACTTGATGAAAACAAAGCCACATACATTTACTTGCCAAAATACCTGAAAACAAAAGTGTGTATGTGTTCAAGATGGAGAAAAAGAGATGTCTATAGGTTCCACCCTTGTCTTGAATATCAGCAGGTTCATTTTTCTTATTCTTTGTAAGTAATAATGGATCTGCACCTGTGTCTTCGTTAACTTCAAACTATTTAAATTTTTATGTATACACACACACATGCCTATGGCACTTTTTCTGGGAGTAACTTTGCTTATGCAGGTAAAATATAAATATATATATAATTTATGTGAATAAATATTGTTACATGAATTAATATGCATGTGTATAATTAGTGTGTGTATATATATATATATAAAATATCTGAAACTACATGCAGGTAGTGTATGGGAAGAGATAAAGAAGAATGTATCTGTTGATTAAGACATTACTCTTAAGAAGTACTGTAGCCTATCAGGTTTGTCAATCTTGCTCCCTCTTAATTTTATTTTTGGGGGGTCTGAACAGAAGAAAAATTTAAGAGGTACTTTATTATCTGAGAATAGATAAATGCCTGAAAATGGAATTGCTTGAAATGACAGTCTTTTAAACGCAGGTAATTCTAATGGCTTCCAAAGATACCAGGACCTGTTAGACTGCCATAGTAGTGGTTGCTTGAAAAACATGACACATGGGTAAACACTTTATGGTCTTCTCTTACCAAACTTTTATAAAATCCTTTGAACTAATTATTATATCTTTATTTAATGTGTATTTGGGTAATGTAGGTGTAAGTGTAGGTGTAGCAGTGCTACAATTCTAAGGGAACTTCTGTTCCAGATAAAGCCTGGGAGATGCTTGAAAGTCCTCATGGTATAACAGCATTTCTCGGTCAGGTTTTAGAAATACTATTAAGACAAGAGGATGTATGTTCTCACACTGACAGACTACTTAAAAATCTCACAAGACTGTTAAAATAGTTGCTTTAGGAATCCTAGAGGATGTTAGGTGCTTGATTTTGTTAGAATCAAAGCATTAGTTCAGTCTCTGTCCAAGATTCTTTGCAGTTTTGTTTTTTCATTTAATTGTATTTAGTACCTTTGAATGAAATTCATTAATGAGCATTTTCAGAAAACCTGTTTCTGTGAAAGAGCTGTCCTGCACCGACAGATCCAGACATACCCTGACATGCTGTTTCTTCTAATTTGGTCTATGTTATTAGATTTCTGTATAATCTTGGAAGTTACATATTCAGTATGTTTTAAGTTTGTTTTAAAGGAAGAATTCAGAATTTGAAGGACAGGTACATGACAGGGTCAAAGGTGAAAAGGTGAGCCACCAAGTCAGTCTTGTAGCAGAACACAGCCAGGACATTGCTTCAGAAACATGTGTTTATTGGAATCAAAGGAAAGAGGTTATATAAGCCAGATTGGCAGAATGCTTGACATAACAACTGGCAAAAATTATGTTAAAAAAAAAAGTATGCTGGCAAAAATGATGCTATAGTGTTTTTTATTTGGGGCTTCTGAGCAGGTGGTCAGACTGGATGACCTCCTGACTTTTTGGAGCCTGGTTGTGTGACTTCCTGTGTGTGCATACAGATGTGTATAAACACATACAGCGATGGCACAAGGTTGAATAAGAGAGGAAGAGAGATTTCCTGAAGGCCCCAGGCTGTGTGGTGCTGGGCTGGTGAAATGGTGTACTTGGAAGCAGTGCAGAAGGTGCAGAGGGCTTGTGTTGTCACGCTAGTGCTGGTGCTCTTAGTCACTGGTGGAACTGGAGCTGGCATGTGCATGTGCCTGTGCTTGTCATACTTGTTGCTGCTTTTGTCTGTGGAACTGGGCTTAGGGAGGGAAAGAGCAAGACATTCTCTGCCTGATTTGTCCACTTATAGGTATTATCTTTGGAGAGGTGATGATGGAGTCCATATACTGTCTACTGTGTTGTTACCATCTGCTGCCCAATAGACATGGCTTTCCATGTGTAATAAATACGATTCACCAAATTCGATAAATCAAAATTTTGGAATTTTATTGAGAGACAGAATGACAGTCTCGGACAGCCACAATTAAAAGGACAGCATCGAGCCCGGGATCGGCGCTGGGTGAACACGGCAACACACTTAGCCAGTATGTTACCCCCCAAGTTCACATTTCTGGCTTGCAGCAGTCTCTTTTTATACACTGGATCGCTGAGAGAAACTCGGCACTTCGAGGGTCCTCCTTCCGAGGCAGCCTCATTAAACATTCATGTTCCAGTTCTAAGAGTCTGAATAGGGCAGTGGGAGAGGACAATGCCGTTAATGGTCGGATCCAGGTGTGGTGTGAAGATGTTAATTTCAGGAGGAGACGGATGAGATATTGATCTGATGTAATCATCTGGTTCTCCGGGTTCTCATCTCCTTTTTCCATTGTCATTGTTCTCTCCTTAACGATTCCGGGCAGAGGCATCTTTGTGTCTCTTTTTCTGGTAATTCCAATCATGGTTGTTTCGTGTCCCTCCCATGTCTTTTCAGGCAAGAGAAATTCCTGTACCTTCTCCGAGCCGCTCTCCTCTGAGTTAACTCTTAGCATACTGGATTAGAAACAAAACTTATAGGGGTTGCATTATATTTTACATCTTTTAACACGAATTAACTTTAGGACATATATCACACATGGAAACCAGTATTTATTTTAAAAAAAGAATACCAGTTATTCATGTAGGTGTCTTTCAAAGCCCTTTTCCATTTCTTTCCAAATGATATTATCTCAATATTAGCTGTAGTTGGTTGGAAATATTTGTCTTTATCCTGGAGTGTCCTACAGTCCTTTGTCAGCCTTGGTCAGTGTTATAAATAAATTGATAGACCAAATTAGGTTATCAAAAATTTAGAATTTTATTGAGAGACAAAATGATAGTCTCGGTTAGCCACAATTAAAAGGACAGCGTCGAGCCCGGGGTCGCCACTGGGTGAACACGGATAACAAACTCTGTCAGTCTGCTATCCCCCCAAGTTCACAATTTTGGTGTGCAGCAGCCTCTTTTTATACACTGGATCGCGGAGAGAGGTTCGCGATGTGGACGGTCTTTCCTCCGGGGCATCTTCATTAATCATGCAAGTCCCGGTATCGGGAGTTTGAATAGACTGGCAGAGGAGGACAATGCTGCTGATGGTCGGGCCCGGGTGTGTCGTGGAGATGTTAATTTTCAATGGAGACTCGTAGAGATATTCATCTGAAGCAATCATCTTGGTCCCCGGACTTCTATCTCTGTTTTCCGTTGTCTTTTGTGTCCTTTCAGGGATTCCTGGCAGTGGCAGTTTCTTGGTCCCCTTTCTGGTAATTCCAATCATATTTTCCTTGTGTCCTTCCTGTGCTTTTTCCAGGCTGGGGAAATCCTTTTATTTTGTTAAACCATTTTACTCTACCCTATGCTTAGTTTGAACAAAACTTTAACTTGTAACAGACAGAACTTACATGGACTGAGTTATACAAAACTTACATTTGTACAATTGACATTACCCTTTATATTTTGATAACACAAATTAACTTTAGAACATATATCACAATCCCCCCTCTTCCAAATTCACCAATTTAATTTGTGTTCTGGTTATAGTCTTTTTTCTCTATCAAGATAAAAAAGCCTCTTAACCATTTTTACTATTCTGCCAGCATTTTTCCCGCTGCTTCACTCCAATAGGTTTTTTTCCATGTTTCTCTCTTGTACTCGAGTTTCAAATTTCTCTAACACTTGAGCAGCGGTACTCTTTTTCTCATTTAATTTCATGATTTTTGAGGTGACTTTGTTTTTGGATAACCCACCTGAGGCCAATTCAAGATCTATAGGAAGTGCTGCCACTTGCATTCCTTGGACTACTGAATGAATTAATCTAATTAGACAGGGTATCAGACAAGGCAAGAAGATTAATCTAGCTACAGAACACAAGATAAAGAATCCCACCTCAGTAATTGTTCAGGGGTCAAACTTTCACCTTTCTAGGGCCATCTCTCTGCTGATCTCAATCCTCCACAGAACTAACAATTAGTTAACCCTAATTCAGTAGCAATTTCTTGCACCAGATCCAGGAAAAGGTTTTTACTAGAGGCAGATAAGCTCTAATCACTAGATTGTTTTTCTAATTGTTCATATTGTTCACTTAGAGTCCTCATTCTCTCTTGCTCCATCCTTTTTTTCTTAGCAGCTAATTCTTGACGTTTAAGTTCTAAGGCTACTTTCTGTATCTTATTTTCTGGGTCTAACCCTTCTTCATCTTTAGAAAAACAGAAAACCTTATCTAATCTTAAACAAACCTTCTCATCATTTTTACTCAACATATTTAGTAATATGGGTCTTCCATTTAAAGCAACTGTCTGTAGTTTCTCATTCTGTCCCACCCAATATGTTTTCCCGTTAAGGGTACACATTTCTAGTTTTTTTCTTATCATAACACAATTGGTTAACCTGTAAATATTCCACAAAGGTACTTTCCCTTTTTCCTCCAATCCAGACAGTCTTATTACACTTTTTACAGGTGGGAATCAGAGGAAAACTATTTCCCTCTCTTCTTTTCCTAGACATTGCCATCGGGTGATTGGATTTGTTTAATTTGATCCCCTTATTTAATTTGTAATTCTCCCCCTTTCGCAATGTAGACCAGTTTACTTGTACCCTGGATTCCAAGACTCCATTCCTGGTAGGTTCTGAGTGAACCTCAGGGGGATTAGTTCCCTTCCCCGTTCTCTCCTTGGGGTTGGGGAGGCCATTCGTGGGGTACACGGCTAGACTCAGGATCACCAGGGTTACCCATAGGCGTATCCCTCTGCCCAACCCTTCGCCCGTTGGGTTGCCACCAGCGGCGGGGTAAACCATCTTCCTGGCAGCAGGGATATTCTTCCGGGTCCCTGCCGGTGCTCCTTTGAGCGTATCGCCTTTTGTACTGCTCCCACCTGGCTATTTTCACTTGGTCTGCTCTACAGGGTACTTTCACTGTTTTCCTACACTCAATTACGAGTGGCTCTGCCCTTTTATTTAGTCCTCCCCTTATCCCGTTAGTTAAATAATGGAACCACTCAGGAGAATCCAATTCAAACAGTCCCGATTCTGTGGCAACGTATAGGAAGAGATTGGTAAGCCTGTTCTCCTCCTCAAAGCAAGGTACACACAAACTCTAAGGCCTGGCTCCCCGATAACAATGAGTCACCCAAATCTGTTTACAATACCCGCACTTAAAATGAACAAACGGATAGCAGGGGCATCCTGCTTGGTTACAACTTATCCGATAAGCGCTGGTCATTAGGTTTCTCGATGGATTCTCAGCTTCAAATCCCCTGGAGTTGAGGTGATTTTCCACTGTGGAGAGCTGCTTTGTGGTTCAACCTTTTTCACTCGCGATGAGTGGGTCCAGCCTTTTTCCGCTGTCCTCACTGCAGTGTCAGTAGTGAGGAGGACGAGGAAGGGTCCTTCCCAATGCGATGTCAGCGGGGCTTCTTTCCACGCTTTTATCAGCACTCGATCCCCTGGCTGGATTTTGTGGATAGCGAATCCCAGAGGGGTGCTCTGTGCTATTAATCTGCGCTTCCGGAGTTCCTGTAAATTTTTATTAATTAAGACAAGATAAGACTGGACCTGGCAGTCTTCTATTCGGGGGTGTCCTATTGGCATCCCATGCTCATATGGCATTCCATATAGCATTTCGAAGGGGGACAAACCAGAACCTGAATGGGGTTGTGTCCTAATATTTAGGAGAGCTAAAGGGAGACACCTAATCCATGACATCTTAGTCTCCAGTATAAGTTTTGATAATTGTGCTTTCAGAGTTTGATTCATTCTTTCCACCTGACCTGAACTTTGAGGATGCCAAGGTGTGTGATATTCCCATCTGATTCCCAGGGCCTCTGCCAAGTGCCTTATGATCTTGGATGTAAAGTGGGTTCCTTGATCTGAATCTATGGAGTCAGGGATTCCATATCTGGGTATGATTTCTTCCAGTAACCTGCGTGCTACTGTTTGAGCTATTGCTTTGGGGCTAGGGAATGCCTCCACCCAATGTGTCAATTGATCTACTATTACTAACAAGTACTTGTATCTTCCTATCTTGGGTAATTCTGTGAAGTCCACTTGTATCCTCCCAAAGGGACGGTATGCTAAAGGGCATCCCCCGGTATATTTTGCCTCATTCTAGATTTATTAATTTTCTGGCACACTAAGCAATTTTGAACTTCTTGTTTTGCTAATTCAAAGATACCTTTGCATCCAAAAAAATTTAGGAATTGTTCTGCTAATGCCTGAGTTCCCCAGTGTGTTTGAGCATGTAATCTCTTTAATATTGTTCGGGCATATGCTTTTGGAATCAATTCCCGACCATCTGCTAATTCCCATTTTCCATCGACTAAAGTACCCCCTATCTTCTTGAATTCTTCGATTTCCCTTTCTGTAGGGTGTGGTGGAAATTCTCTTAGGTTTTCTGTTCTGTTCTCAGGGATGTTCAGGGTGAGGAGAGCTGCCTTTCTGGCTTCCTGGTCTGCTAAATTATTACCACGTATCCTGAATTGTAACCCTGCTTGATGACTTTTTACATATACTACTGCAATAGCCTTTGGTTCTGTCACTGCCTGGAGAATTTGCCTTATCAAATCCTCATGTATTAAATTTTTCCCTCGGGTATTTATTAGTCCCCTTTCTTCCCAAATTTTTCCAAAAGTATGCACCACCCCAAAAGCATATTTAGAATCAGTGAAGATGGTCCCTACTCTTCCTTTAAGCTCTTTTAGAGCTTGTAGTACAGCATATAGTTCACATGCCTGGGCTGACCAAGAAGTACTCAAGGGGCCTGATTTGACTACTTTCCCAGTTTTCCCATCTATAATGGCATATCCTGATTTTCTCTTCCCTTCTATGACTCTGGCTGATCCATCCACAAACCATTTTTCCCCTTCTTCGAGTTCTTCATCTTCTAGGTCTTCCCTAATTTTTGTCTGCAATTCTATTAAGTCTGCACAATTATGCATAGGCTTAGCTTGTGCTTCTCCAAATAGAAATCCTGCAGGGTTACTTGCTTGTGTTGTTTTTAACTCTAAGCATGGAGGAGAATGGCCTCATATTTTAACAGCCTTGCATCTGTGAGCCGTTTTTCTGCTTTTTGTTGTAATATATTCCTTACATTATGTGGGGTATAAACTGTAACAGGAGCCACAAATGTAATCTTTTTGGCTTCTTCTACTAATAGGGCCACAGCCACTATTGCCTGCAAACATGTAGGCCATCCCCTGCTTACAGGGTCCAATAACTTTGAGAGGTAACCTACAGGCTTTCTGTCTCCAGCCCATTCTTGTGTTAAAACTCCATATGCTGTGTGATTACTTACATCTACAAATAATTTTTTTTTTTTATGTCTGGGAGGCTTAAAACCGGGGCAGTTACTAAAGCTCCCTTTAGTTGTTCCAATTCCCTGTCATCCTGCTCAGTCCATTTTATCTTTTCTGTGGTTAATTTTTCATACAAAAATTTTGCCTTCTCACTATATCTTTCTATCTATTGCTTGCAGTATCCTAGAAGTCTTATCATTTGGCGCACTTGCCTTTTGGTTTTTGGGGAAGGTAACTCCAATATACCAGACACTCTTTTTGGGTCTAACTTCTTCTTTCCCCTAGTAATTTAGTGCTTGAGATATTGAACTTTAGGCTCTGTGAACTGTAATTTCTGCTTTGACACTTTTAAACCCTTTTCTCTTAAAAAGTTTAACAACTAAATGGTACATTCTCTCACATCTTTCTCTGTTTCTCTTGCAACTAATAAGTCGTCTACATATTGCAGGATTTTTAGGGGAAAACTGACTTAGCAATTGCTCTAAAGCTTGCCCAAATAAGTTGGGAAAATTTACCAAGCCCTGAGGCAGGGAGGCCCATCTTAACCGTTGCTTACAATTTGTTTCAGGGTCTTCCCATTGAAATGTAAAAAAATCGCGACTGCCTTTGGCTAAAGGGCAGGTCTAAAATGCATCTTTTAAGTTAATTACTCTATACTATGTATCCTTTGGGGAGACCCTGCTCAGAAGCCTGCATGGGCTTGCAACTGAGTTTTAGCTCTCCTATTCACTGCTTTTAGATTTTGCACTAGTCTATAACTCTGGTCTGTCTTTCCCACGGCTAGCATCGGGTTAGCCACATTGGGACACACACGGCTTTGAAAATTCTCTTGCTTATCAGGTCTTTTACTACAGGCTTCAGTCCCCGTCTCCCCTCTAGGGGAACAGGACACTGCTTTACCCCATGGGGTCCCTAGGTCTCTCGACCTTAACTGAAATTGGATCTATGTTTAACCTCCCGGCTTCTTTTCCCGTGTGCTTCACTTCAGGGTTAATTTTCTCCTCGTCCTCACAGGTTAGTTTACAGATACTGACTACTAATTGAGAATTTCTCACGATTAAGTTAATTCTTAAGGCAACTATCAGATCTCTGCTTAACAAGTTATGATCAGCTTCTTTTACTAACAGCATATTCCCTAAGCAAACTTTATTTTCTGCTTCTTGTATTCTTTTCTTGCAATCCCTTTTTTATGTGCCCTTTTTCTTACAATAGGAACACTGTGGTCCCTCCTCCTGATTCTTAGGGACTTCCTTTAGCGGACGGACTAGTCCTTTTGAGGGTTCCCTCCTCAGGGTTTTTCTGTGTTTTGGGGACACCCCTCTTTCCCGTTCCCGGGTCTCTCTCACGGCCGCCACTAGCACCCCAGCCCGTGCCCTCTGTCTCTTCTCATCTACTCTCTACTTCGCTTAATCTTTCTTACTGTCTCCTGGTCCTCTCAGCGGGTGGAGTGCGCTTAGCCTCCAACGAAACCGGCGGAGCGGGAGCTGCCGAGCTGAGGAACGCGGCTAAGTCTAACTCAAGCGGCTGGGGATCGAGGAGCGGGGTCGGGGTCTGGGGAGCCCGCGGCACTCCCCAGGCCGGTCGGGGAGCCGGCACGGGCTCCATCGGAGGAGGGAGTCTGGCCGGTGGGAACGGAGCTACTGCCCGTGGGGGCTGCGACTCCAAGGGAGGGGTTGGGCAGTGGCACGGAGCCGGGGCTCCCCCGTCTCCTGCGGAACCCCGCTCCCACGGGGTCCCGCGGACTTCCCTGGTTTGGAAGGGGAGGGGGTGAAGGTACAAGGTAAGGTGGGGGAAGGTTATCCAAAGGTTCCCATTTATCCCCTGAGACAGGGGTAGGGTCCTTTAACTTCACGGGTAACAGCCTAACATCGACCCTTCCCCAGATCCCCACATATTCCTGTTCTTCCGCATTCTTCTTTTCCCGGACATAAAGCACTAGCGCTTTACATATTCATTCCTCAAATGTTCCAAAAATGGGCCAAGTTACATGATCCCGTACCTCCACCCCTCCCCACACTTCCATGTAATAGTGTATCATCAGTTTCTTGGACTTCTTTTCCCTTATAGGGCACTCGTCCCAATGTTCTAACATCCACACCAACGGGCTCTCGATCGGGATTTCAGGGACTCCTTTACCGGTTCCCTGTTTGGCTTTCCTTGAAGCCTTTTTACTATTTTTACTCTTTGTTTGCCCCATGGTGTGGGTCTACCAGATACTGGCCCTTTAAGGGTGATCGCTCCCCCTCAGGGTTTTCTCTGGTGTATGTGAGCTCTCCTTTCTCCTCACTCCCTCCCCTGGACCGTTCCTGGTCCCAGGCTGAAAGGTTTACCAGTCCCCGGAACTCTTTTAGGGACGTACCCTTCCCTTTCAGCCTTCCTGTGACCGATTCCTTTCTCCGAAAACTCCCCGAGTTTTCAAGGTTTGACGTATGAGGTGCGTTTTTACCCCCGAAACTTTCGCTTCCCCCGCAACTGACCACACCCCTCGTGGGGAAGTGGAACAGCGGTTTTGGGGTCCCCACTCGCTTCGTGATAAAATCACGTCTCACTTCACACGCTCGGTCACCCCCACTCAACCACGCAATACTTACGATCCTTTTCCTGCGTGGGTTCTTCGTGCACGTAGATTTCTATGAGTAGATTTTCTTCACCGCGGCTCCGGAGGTTCTGCTTCCAAAGAAAAACCTCCCCGAGTTCCCTGAGAGCTCTGACCTCGCCTATCTCCCTTTTAAGTGTGGCTTTTGCTGTTTTAGTTCGTCGTGTGGTTGATCGGTTCCACCCGGCTACCCCAGCTCCGCCAGGCCGCTGAATTCAGCAGGGCGCCTCCTGGTCAGAGACAGGGGTCCCACGGGGGTCCCGGTATCACTCCAATCACGTCGGGGTCACCAGAATTGTTATAAATAAATTGATAGACCAAATTAGGTTATCAAAAATTTAGAATTTTATTGAGAGACAAAATGATAGTCTCGGTTAGCCACAATTAAAAGGACAGCGTCGAGCCCGGGGTCGCCACTGGGTGAACACGGATAACAAACTCTGTCAGTCTGCTATCCCCCCAAGTTCACAATTTTGGTTTGCAGCAGTCTCTTTTTATACACTGGATCGCGGAGAGAGGTTCGCAATGTGGACGGTCTTTCCTCCGGGGCATCTTCATTAATCATGCAAGTCCCGGTATCGGGAGTTTGAATAGACCGGCAGAGGAGGACAATGCTGCTGATGGTCGGGCCCGGGTGTGTCGTGGAGATGTTAATTTTCAATGGAGACTCGTAGAGATATTCATCTGAAGCAATCATCTTGGTCCCCGGACTTCTATCTCTGTTTTCCGTTGTCTTTTGTGTCCTTTCAGGGATTCCTGGCAGTGGCAGTTTCTTGGTCCCCTTTCTGGTAATTCCAATCATATTTTCCTTGTGTCCTTCCTGTGCTTTTTCCAGGCTGGGGAAATCCTTTTATTTTGTTAAACCATTTTACTCTACCCTATGCTTAGTTTGAACAAAACTTTAACTTGTAACAGACAGAACTTACATGGACTGAGTTATACAAAACTTACATTTGTACAATTGACATTACCCTTTATATTTTGATAACACAAATTAACTTTAGAACATATATCACAGTCAGTAACAGAAGCTGTAAAGCTGACTTTGCTTGCTGTGACAAGATTTTCTGAGAATAGAAAGATGTGACTGTTTCCTCAAGTAGTCCCGCACAGTTTGTTCTCCTCTGATGCCCCTCTGTTCCACCTCGTCCTCCCAGGGATGTACATGGAGTTCTGCAGCATTGGCAAGTCCAGCCATGACTGATCTCTCCCTGTACTCCAGGGCTCACACACAATGTCATCAGGAGTTTTTGGAAGATAAAATGGCTTTTAAAGCTCTGATTCACCTTAAGTAGCTTGGGGGAGAGAATTTGTAGGCCTGATTTGTTCTGTTGATGGTGGTTAAGTGGGTGTATAGGATGGAGTGATGTGCTTTTCTACTGAGGAGCCCAGAGGAGTTTTCTGCTTAAGGTTTCTCCCCCAGCAAAATCCAAGTTTTGCCCTTTGAGGTGATCAGACATTTGTGAAAGGCTGGATTAGCTGAGTATGTATGTAATTAAATTGCTTTTATTTTATCTGACTGGAAGTGTTTAACAGGTTTAATCTCAAATCAACAATACCTATTAGTATGAATGACTCCTGAAATCCCAGATTCCAAGTATGTCTTGAATTGAAGCTAGTTTTTATGAAGATGAGTATTTAAGCATCAATAAAAAAGTTTGCCAATCGTCTTTCTTGTTTATTGGAAGTTTGTCTCTGTTTATTGTAAATGGAGAACTATCAGTTAATTATTCCTTATTGTAACTAATGCAGTTGAGAAACCATTCCTGGCTAGAGGATGGTTTCCCATCTTACCTGGCAGCAGGGAAAGGCTGGGTGGCAGTCGCTGCTGCTTTTGCCACACCTGTCCCTACAATAATTTTTTGGAGCACCCCTGGAAATAGATTTTAAATTCAGATTAAATAAAAAGAAAAAAGTTTTTTAGTCTTAGCGATGAAATGATGGCAGGAGCTGATGCAGTAGTGTACGGCAATGTGTCTGTCTTTGGACAGTCTGAAGATTTACTGGTGTTCTGGGACTATTTTAACTAAAAACTTTATGAGCACCTGAAGCCTTCAGTCATTTTCTTTCCTAATATAACAATATTAGTTCTCCCAGGTTTCAGACCAAATAGGTCCTCTTTTTTTTTTTTTTTTTTCTCTCATTTCTTTTGATTGTGTATTTGTTCATCTTTTAGGTCTTTCACTGTCTCTATCAACAGAAGAAAATACGAGTTTTTTGCTTAATAATTTCTAGGAATTGTTTTTAATGGAGCAGAGTAGCAATGAGCTCATTACAGACAAAGGGGAAACTCCTCATTCCTGTTGTAATGTGCTGCTCAGGAGCAGCAGTGTGTCTTGTCTGTTTGCAAAATCTAGAAATCTTACCTCCACAGATCACTAAGAATCTGCTGTACTAATTCATGTTCCCTCCTCTTGTGATAGCAGAAATAACAGCTTGGTATATATGAGCAGTGAACTGATTCAGCTGAAAATAAACCTGGCACATCATATGGTTAACTCTTAGCTAAATCAGTTTCCTGATTCATTTCATCGTATTGTGGAATAAATTCTGGTTCTGGTCAAAGGGAAGAAGCAACAGTAGGGACCCACATGTAAGAAAATGGGACTGTCCATTTTGGACTAGATTAAAGTACTAATGTATTTTTTTTTTTCCCAGTAAAAATTTTCTCATTAATTTGCAAGAACACCAGTGTAAAGTTATTTTCTGGAGTTTCATGTTGATACTTGAGTATTTGGTTGTGTAGGGTAATCTGTGCTTTAGGTTAAATGTCTGCTTTCACCAAACCTGCCACTTCTTTCGCTGGTTCTGACTTTTGGAATGTGAGAAAGATGCAGAGCAAAGCATCTCTTCCATATTTTCAAAAATTTACTGAATTAGAGGGCTTTTTTCAGGCAGGGATGTTTCTTTATTCAGCAGTGATTTGTGCAGTCAGTTGCCCAGTTCTGATAGCAGTAAGGCATTTAATTCTGTTGATCTGCAAAGCACGGGCTGTTCTGTTCTTTTTGGTGTCTGTCTGACCTCTTCAAAACATTTCTCTGTAAATTTTTGTACTCTGGTCTGAAGTTCTGTGTTCTTAATCCATGGAGTGTGTCATCCATGTCCTTCAAAAGCCAGTGCTCTAATGTTTGGATATGCAAGGTTCTCTAAGCATCCACATGGCATGCTTTATCTTGATGGGAATATGAGAATTTGCTTCCTTTTTGTTGCCCTCCTGACTACTTGAGTGAAGCTAAGAAATTTAAAATATTTTTATAATAACCAGTCTGGTAATTTTAAGAGTTGTTACTCAGCAGAGATTCCAAACCAGCGGTGTCCTCAGCAGTGCTCTGCTCCCCTCTGTAAGGCATGTGTGGTGATACCAGACAGTTCTGATCAGTGCCACGGGTTCAGTACTCCATGACAGTTTCTTATTCCTTTGCTGAACACATCTCAGTCCCTTTGGCTCATCTTTCTGTCAGCACTTTTAACTGCCCTGAAGACACCTGGTCTTACCTGATCTCAGACTGGCAGTCGTGCCATCCTCTCCCAAGCACCCCTTGCTGTGTTAGGGGACAGGGAGCTGTGCCTGCCCCAGGCTCTTGGCCAGGTGGGAAGCCCAGCCTTTTCTGCCTGGATGATGTCGTTGGTGGTCCTGTGCCAGTAATTGCATTCCCCAGTCTTCTGAAATACTGCACAGACAGGATTAATATTAAGAACAGCTCTATTCTTTCATTTTAAAGGGTTGTTATGTGAGGAAGTGAAATGAGGTTTGCACCTGACTCCCTCCCTAGTAAGGCTCACTTACCTTTGACAGAATTGTATAAAGTATGTTCTGTAACTAATAGCTGAATTAGAAGTTAGTGTGTAGGAAATAAATTTACCTGATAACAACCCTTCTTGTCATGATAAATCTGGATGACCTGATTCTTGGGGAGTAATGAGGGCTAATAACTTGGAAGTAAATTAGGCAACTCATCTTTTTTCCTTTCTTTTTTATCTTTTTCTAGAACCACAGAGCAGACCCAGAAGAACTATTCACAAAATTGGAACGCATTGGGAAAGGCTCCTTTGGTGAGGTCTTCAAAGGAATTGATAATCGGACACAGCAAGTGGTTGCCATAAAAATCATAGACCTTGAGGAAGCAGAAGATGAAATAGAAGATATACAGCAAGAGATAACCGTTTTAAGTCAGTGTGATAGTCCTTATGTAACAAAATACTATGGATCATATTTAAAGGTAATGTATAATATTGCACAAAGATTTGCTAGAATGCTGCTAGGAAAAATAATCTAAAATTAAGGAAGATTTATCATGCCAACCTGGCATTTTAACTAGGTTTTCATTTTTCTTTGAACAGTTTTTCACTTCATTTTTCTCTTTGCTGCTTACTCTTTGGGGCTGGGGTTTGCACAAAATGGCTACAGAATGAACAGAGTTAATAAAGGATTCTTTTTGCCATTGCTTTTGGACCTTGGGTTTCTCTCCTTCTTCCACAATCCCTAGCACAATTTTGTGGCCTTTCTGAGCAAGAGAAATATACCTTCATAGTTACAGAAACAAAAGCTGTTTCTGGTGTGGAAAGAAACCCTGCACCATGTAAAATGTGTTGCCAGTTATGCAGCTTAGTAGGCCTGAGACAAAGTAACATTTACATCAGCAGAGTTATGTAAGTACTGTGTGAAATGTTATCTAAGGCATAATTTAACAAAAAAACAAAACCGAAAACCTACAGAAAACCAAAATGTTGAGTAAAACTTTTCACCTTAAATAATGCTTAAATGTTTTGTGCTGCTGACATATTTTAGGTGACTTTTAAAAAATCCCTGACACCATTTAATGTAAGCTTAAGTTTTAGTGATAGTTCAAAGTATATTAAGTATCTGGGACGGGTTATTTGCTTGTGTTTGGGTTTTTTCTTGGTTTTGGTTTGTTTGCTTCAGTTTGGGAGGTTTTTCTGGTTGGTTTTGTTTTTGGTGCTTGGTCTCCCTCTCAGCATTTCTGCTTTCTTAAGGTGTAGTGGGATTTTCTACATTTTAAAGACATTTCTGATAAGTGTTCTCTGTGTCACACTTGTGCTGTATGTTTCAGTGATCCATAAAAGTATTTGCAGAATTTATTTAGTAATATTTGTAGATTTTGCTTTTTTCCATTTAAATTGCAAAAGTATTCAATCTTTTATATTTTAATACTAAGTGGGCAAATTATTTTTCCAATATTTCCAGTATATTTAGTATACTCCAAATACTAACTTCTCATTTTGGCTAATGTAAAACAGCTTTAGTGGCTTTGCTGTTTACTGTGCGTTTTTCACACCCAGGTAAACATACAAATTGCCATTGATAACCCATTTTTGCTTCTCTTTATTGGGCTCAATCAGTGGGATTTTTGTTTTGTTTGTGAATAAGTAATAAATGTCTGAAAAGTAGGATTTACTTTCCACCATCACAGCATATTAGGACAAGCAGGTTCATCTCAAAATAACTTTGAATTCAACTAGTAAGGTTCCCCTGGAGCAGTGCACAAATGGTACTGCAGATCCAGACATGATTGGTCTTTTTTACAGTCCTTTATTTTCTGTGATGAGCTAAGTCCTAAATTCTATTCTCCTGAATATCCATAATTTCAACTTTGTGCTGTAAAAGCCCTGTTGTTTGCCCTGAAGTACATACAGGTCAAAGTAAGTCTTGGAAAGTGTTTTTTACTTGGAAGTGGTTTTGCTTGGAAAAGTGTTTTGTGAAATCTCAGAACTAAACAGTGATTGCAGCAGCTGTAAATGGAGCAATTAAACTTTGATTGAGTGGGGATTTGTTTTGTTTGTTCTTTGTTTTCTCAGAGGTGGGGAGTGGAAAAGGCATTATAAGTTATGGATTGAATGGGGAAAGAAAATAGTCTTTTCATTATTTACAGCAATATAGGTATGGAAAGTAAAGTCTAGTTATTCTATTAGTGCTATGCAACTATTAAATTCTGCTTAGGTTTTTTTTTTATTTTTAAAGAATTCTTGGTAAATGTAGGATCATGTTAATGCTGCAGTACTCTGATCACCACTATGTGAGTTCTTTCCATTTCTGTTCTGAATGGATAAATTCTGAAAGATTAGTGCGGATCTCTTGTTTACTTTTCACATTTGTAAAGTTTTTGGGAGAGGAAAAATTCTGTGCATGGAGTTTGGGGAGGTGTTTGTAGAATTATTGATTACTTTCCCATTCCTTTAAGAAATTCCTCTTAACACAAAAAAACCCCTAAAAAGTTGTTCACAGGAATGCTTTCCATCCCAGAGTAGCATGATAGGTAATTCTGCTGCTTGCTATTCCCCAAGTAAATTAATAAAAATGTCCAAAAATAAATGACTACCTTTAATTCTGTAATTAAAAATAAATAAAGCAACTTTTTAAGTAGTATATTCTATCTAAATTGTTCTTAGACTACATTAATCCCTGGTTGCTAGTTCAAAATCTTTCAGACTCCTCAGGGGAAAGAGGGTATTGGCTTTGTTCAGTGTGCAAAGAATCTTTTATTCTGCCTTTTCATTTTAGCAATAGCAGGTATTTTGAGTTGTGTCTGTCTACTTTTGTTTGTTTTACTTAATTTCTCTAGCTGCTAACTTTTTGTTAGCTATTTCTTTGAGTGGCTGTCAGCTGAATTGTTAAGCTGTGTAGTACTTCATTCAGGATTTAATTTTTCTATACACTGTAAGTATCTCTTTGAAACAATGAAATGGGTTCAGTTGTGTACCAAATGACTGTATAATTAGAGATTAAAGAATATTGAGGTTAAATTCTGAAAAATAAGACATCTTATTTCTTACAAAGCCAAGACCTAGGCAGCAGAGATCAGAAACAGTTTGCCATGGATATAACTGGTGTGAAGTTCACATTCACAGTGGCCCCATATGTTTATGCCTGGATACTTCAATTTTTATATAAAGATCACTGAAAAATTCCTAGAAACACTTTTTAAGATAATGGTTAAAAAGAGCATAAGCATAAGGTAAATAGAAGGTATTTCAAAATTTAAGATACTTTTTTTTTCCTTTGCATCTTTATTGGCAGGCAAACAAAACAGTTGAGCCAGTGTACTGTGTTTCAGATCATGCTTTATGGACTAGAAATAGTTTACTAAAGTGCATTAATCTTACATGTAGCTCTCTCTGAAGCTGTGGAAATGCCATTAGAAATGTTTGTAGTTTTACACTGTTCAAAGAGACTTAGTATTTTCCTGACTAAATACCAAAGCAAACCCTCAGTGCAAAAGCATTCAGGTTGCCTACAGCACTTACTGATATTTCTCTAGTTCAGTAATCTAGATCTGTCCTGAATCTTTAAATTTTATAGTTTCCACTTTGAAGAAATCACAGCTGAGATGATGTGTTGGCTTCAAGTTTATCATGTAAGCCTCAGTTCATCCAGTTGAACTGTAATGGAACATCTTCTGTTGTAACTTACTCTTTTTTAATCAATTTTAACTAAGCTTTGAGTAAGCAGATTGTTCTTGTCATCATTTTGTAGTTTTTGAGTTTTCCCTCTGACAAGATAGTTGATAGCTAAAAGTTGTTACAACTAAAACATGGAAGAAGAGATGTAATTGTGAGGGAGTTTTAATTGCAAACATTTCAGATGAGAGATTTTATTTTTGTACCAATGATAAAGGTCTGTTCTATATATTCTGTATCTTGATATTTTATTGGCACTTCAGGATGCAAAGGCAGCCTTGTGGCTGATGGAGATGGAGTAGCCCAGTCACAGGGAGCTTCGGGCTTGCCAGCTGCATGCAGGCGCTTCTAGATGCCCCTGCTGCTGAAAGGCAGAAGGGAAGAGTGTCTTTATTTCAATTACTTGCTTACTATCTTGTGACATTCTGCAGCCTAGCTGTTCATTAGCTACAGCTTGTATATCCAACTTGTAAATGTGATTTTAAAAGTCTGGACAGTCCCTTAATAGTTTTTCTAGCAGTGCAATGTTACTTGTCTTTTATCAGGTATTTTAGTCTTGAAAAACCGTATCATTGGTAGAAGATGGCACGGTCTGCTTCCTTGAGGTTCTTGTGGTAAAGTTGATGCCAGTTTTCAGTTATTGTGACCCAAAAAGATACAAAAGCCCCATATCATGGTAATGTGGGATATCTTGGAAGTTCAAATGGGAGTTTCCCATTGAATTAACCTTAAAGCTTAAGTATTAGTAATTTTTTCCTAAATTTTCATTTGGTGTCTGGCAAGATCAATAGTGTTTTCTAAACATACTGGTAAGTGATGTGCAAGCATATATACAGTCAAAGAATGCACCTTAATAAACACACTTGTGTACAATAATAAAATGTTTTACCTTTATATCATGGCTTTCACTAATGCGTTTAGAATCATATAAACTTCAGCTGTATTGCAACTTTTGTGGCTGTAAGATAATTTAAGTCCTGATGGAGGTATTTGTAGATACTTGTAGTTATTTCATATTTGTAGAAGTTCAGGATCTAAATTTGTCTCCTTATCCCCTATTGCACTTGGATTGCAATTAACATATCAATAAATAAACCATTGGATGTGAGGGTCCCCTTGATAAGTTAGGTTAGATAGCTGAAATGAGTGTTTCCCTCCAGCCTAGTGGCTTGACAAAATGCATTACTCCCCTACCAGTTCAGGCAAGAAAAATATTAAGTTACCATAGCTCTGACATGTTCTGGTTACACAAATTTGGAAAGTGCACTTCATCAAGTGCTTCAGCTGGACTTTCCAACAGTACCATAGAGATAAATCTCTTGATGACTGGAATTCCATTATTGTTTTCCTTATTTGTGCCATTTAGACCTAGGTTTTCAGTATCTAGCCTTGTAACTATTACAGCCACCTGAGCTTGCTCTTTTTTTTTTTTTTTTTTGCAATTAAAACAAACCTGAAGTTATTCTCAGCTTTTCAAATTCAAACATGGAGAAATCCTACAGTAACATCCAGAGACTTCCATCAGAATTGTGCAGCATTTTGTGCAGCAAAGCTTTGAGACAATCTAGAGATACTGGTTGTTCTGCCGTGTCTATTTATACTTGGCTGACAGAAAATAGCTAGGAAAAAGGTTGTTCATGCCTGGCTAAAACATATCCACACCTGCAGCAGCATGGAATGGATGGTGAGATGCCACTACCCTCCTGAAAGCGTCTCTTCAGGAAGCCGCTCGGGTGAGTGCATGAACAGTCACTCAAGTCCACACACCCCACGGCTAGCTCAGCGAATGAAAGGCAGGAAGGGTCTTCTGTATAGAGTTCCAGCTGGGTTTATTGCAGCCACACGCTGAAGGGATCCAGGGACAAAAGACAAAGTTCAATGGAGTGTCCAGGGTTAAGTATCGGGTCAGGGGCCAATGATCTGAGGGCACAGGTGTGGTGCAAGGGCAGGGCAAAGGACAACAACAAATAGGGAATATAAGGGCAGACAATCAGTGATACAAAAACCAATGGGGAAACAGGGAAAGGAGAACCCTCTAGAACTGGGACATATATGAACAATAGAGGTCAGCAAGGCCAATGGGCCAATTGGAAAAGCAAAACTGAGGTAGATTAATGTAGTGCTGCAGAGCACCATGGAGGAAGCCTTTTTCTCTCACCCTAAGTGGTTCTCAAAGCCTATGGTAGATTCCTCCAGGGCATTGCCCTGGAAGTTCCCCTGATAGGCTCAAGGGCTTCCACATCTCCCCTGTTTTGTTTTACTAAAAAGGCTTCCCCAATGGATTTCCATAGACACTTAACCAAACAGGGAAACATAAATAGAACAATAAAAACTAAGATAACAACCCTCAGAATCTCTTTAACAAAAGATGAAACCCATCCTGTCAACCCCCATTGTCCAAAAAGTTCATTGACCCAGTCTGGGTTATTTTCCACCTTCAAGTCTTTTACTTGCTCCCTCAGCTTCTGGATGTTTGTATGGATAGATTCTGAGTGTGAAGAAAGGTTGAAGCAGCACATCCCTTCACAGTCCTGGCAGCCATGTCCATGGGCAAGCAGTTAAAATCTATTGCCGCTCGGTTTTGCCACATTGTGTGCCTGGTTGTCTCAGTGTCACTAAGCAGGTCACTGAGTTCAGTGGAGGTAGTGTTGGCCTGCTCATTAAGCCAACACCCCACATGAGAAAGCTCACCGAGAGCCTTAGCTGCAGCTACCCAAGGTAAAAACACTGAGACCGCGACTCTCTTTCCTCTATTCCAGTTAGTAACTTGTCTGTCGCAATTTTCATCAAATTCATTATATGATCTCTTTCAGCGTGCAAATTTCCCTTTTTGTTTCCAATTTTGAAGTAAAGTTATGTTTGGAGTAAGGGTAGTAAGCTGGCCAAGGCTACAAGGACCCTCTTGTAGGCTTGAGGGGATCCTGGCCCATACCCAGTCTCCACAGATAAGAAACACCCCCCGGGGCAACACTTTGGGATGGAGTGAGGATGAAGAAGGTGTAAGACTGGTGTAATTGCACCAATTTGGAGCATTATAAGTTTTGTTAAATGATGTTACATCTTTTCTATAGGTGGACCTAATATGGTCAATTTTGGTCCAGTGCTGGCCAGATCATTTATAATAAAATTGAATGCAGTAATGAGCTTTGGAGGACCCCAACAAGTCCAATTCCTGGGGTTCCTCTGATGCTTGCGGTAGGATCTTGGTCCACTTGTCTCAAGTGTCCACCAGGTTGGGTTTCTTACCCACAGATGGGTATTCATTTGCTGCCAAGAGAATCCTTACTAGGCATGTCAACAGCTGGTTATCCAGGTTGCCCATGGACAGGCATAGGTTGTCCTGTTGTAAAGTCTTTGCTAGTGTGACCCAGATGTTCTGATTGGGCTAAGGGACGATCCACACAACAGCTGATGGAAAGGTGAGGAGCATCCAGAGTGCTATGGTTAATAGTTGATGGTCTACTGCCATCGGGAGCATAATAAAGGTTCAGGGAAGACAGGTTATTCTGTGGGATTAAAAAGACAAACTTGCAACTGTGCAACTGGGGAGATATATAACAACCATACCAACTCCTTAAATCCTCCCACGACATTCCCCTTTTATAATTTGAGTTGAAAGAACAGGGAAAGAAAGGAGGAGTATTGATGAGATCACTTAACAAATGACAGCTGAACATGTAATATAAGTCTGGTAAAAGTCCAAATATTGTGGAAGAATGTATTTATAATTTATCTGCAGTTGGCTCCGTGCGATGTTTTTCTTCCTTCTCTGCCAAGCTGCTTGTGTCTGGTCTGGTAGTTCCTCCTGTGGTTCAGCTGGAGTTTCTCTGGGTGCTACATCCGGCAGCTTGATGTAGGGTGTGATGTTCTTGCCAGGAATCCATTTTGGGCCTGATCCTGTAGACATGCAAGCATACCCTCTCCCCCAGGTTATTAATGGAAAGAGGCCCATTATTTGTTTGGATTCGGGGTCCTTGATCAGCATAGGCACTTTCTCTGAGCTGAGCTCTGCTAGTGTTTGACAAGTGCCTGACTATGGGAGGATTTGGCTCCCTAAATGTGTTATTAAGAAAATTGACATAAAGAACCTTGCATAGTCTTTCTATACTCGACAGTGTTTCAACTGCCCCATGCTGCTGATCAAGGACTCTTGAGGGTGCAGTGAGCCCTCTCTACAATTGATTGTCCCATCAGGGAGTAGGGTATGGCGGTGGTATGTTTCACCTTCCACTGATTTAGGAACTGTTTGAATTTTTGGGAGGCGTAAGCAGACTCATCTGTTTTTATGGCTCGGGGAATGCCCAGGGTGGAAAACGCTAGGAGAAAGTGCCAGATGACATCCTTGGCCTTTTCTCCTGCATGGGCCAATGTGAAGACAGCCCCAGAGAACGTGTCAATAGATACATGAATATATTTAAGTCTCCCGAAGGGAGCATAATGGGTAACATCCATTTACCACAGTTGTAAATTCTCGAGGCCCCGGGGATTAACGCCGGTCCCCATAGATGGCAAAGCAAAATCCTGGCAATTGGGGCAGGAGCCCACAATTGCTCTTGCCTATTCTCTTGTTATTTTAAACATATGAACAAGGACTGGTACATTTTGGTGGAAAAACTCGTGGCTCAACTTTGCCTGATTAAAGATGTCTGGCAGGGTGGTCTGTACTGCCATGGCTAAAGCATTTGCCTTCCAGTTGCCCTCTGCAATCGGTCCTGGGAGGTCGGTGTGTGACCTCACGTGCATAATGTGATATGATTGCTCTCGGTGGGAGAGGAGATATATTAATTTTGAGAGCAAGCTGTATAAATTTGGATTTGATACCTCTTAATAAAGAATGTTCTGCTCTTTCAGCTATCCCAGCAACATAGGCTGAATCAGTAACCAAATTCAAGGGTTGATTGAACTTCTCAAAGGCTCTGACAATAGCTGCTAATTCTGCAATTTGTGGGGATCCCTGAACAATCTGAACATCAGACTCCCACTCTTGAGTGTCAGGATCCTCCAGAGCCATCAGTAAAAACAGTCAGTGCCTTTAAAGGAGTTCAGCTCTTTAATGATTTTGGGACCAAATTAAAACACGCATTAAATAGTTTATGTTTTGGTAGGTGGAAAGAGATTTGACCTGGGTAGCTGTCAAGAGCGAACTGGAGGTGTTCATTGGTTTGGAGCAAAGCTTCCAGACTACCTAATGTCAATGGAAGGTAAATGCATGTGAATTCACACCCCACCAGAGTCCGGAGGCATGCTCTGGCCTTTATAATGAACTGAGCCATCAGCTCCTTGGGTGCTGTAATGGACTTATTTGGTTGGTATGATTGGAACGCCCACTCTGTGATTAAAAGCTAGTCCCTCAGAGTGGGGTCCCACTAGAAAATGAGCCCATGAAACTTGGGTGACTTACCCAAGATGACAAATTGGAAAGGCAGAGTAGGATCAGTGTGATGGGCTTGTCTCATGGACAGTGCCTCCGATACCTTTTGGATCACTACCTCGGCCTGTGGTGTGATGGTCTGTGGCAAGTTGAGGTCATGGCAGCCTTGCAGGAGGTTGAAAAGCGGCGCGAGGACCTCGGTTGTGATCCCCAGCAGTGGATAAACCAAATTTATGCTGCCACAGAGCTGGTGAAGGTCTCTCAGGGTCCTTGGATTGTCCTTGATGGTGAGCTGCTGGGGTACGATAGTCCGCTCGCCAATCCGGAGTCCACAGGCAGGTGCACTGAATCTTCTCTGTAGGAATTTCAAATCCTGCTCCTTCAATAGCTTGAATAGTCTTTTTTGAGGACAGTCTCCAAATAATAGTCAGTCTCTGTTCATATTAAAATATCATCCATATAGTGAAAAATCGTGGCATCAGGGAATTTTTCTCGGATGTGCAATAGAATGCGGGCAACAAACATTTGGCAAATGGAGAATTTTTTATCCCTTTGGGGAGAACTTGCTGTTGATACCTTTTTAGAGGGGCTTGTCTATTAATTGATGGGACAGACAATGCAAATCTTGGGGCATCTCTGGGATGGAGAGGGATGTTAAAAAAGCAATCTTTAATATCAATGACTGCCAATTTCCAATCTCTTGGGAGCATTGAGGGTGATGGTAGGCTGGGCTGCAGGGGGCCTATGTCCTCAATGACCTCATTGATCTTTCTGAGGTCTTGCAGAAGCCTCCACCTGTCTTTGCCTGGTTTACGAATGACAAAGATGGGGTGTTCCAAGGGCTAGTGGATGGTACTATGTGGCCCTTGGACAACTGCTCCTGCACAAGGAACTCGAGCACCTTTAACTTTGTTTCTAAAAGGGGCCACTGATCCACCCACACTGGCTCTTCAGATTTCTGTGTGAATGGCGGGGTGGCACGCTCCATGGTGGCCCCAGCTAGAAATCCTGTGGTGGTGAGGAGACTTCCAGCCTGGCTCCCCTTTGGGACAATAGATCCCTTCCCCATGAAGTAACAGGTACCATTACCACAAACAGTCTTACTGTGGCAACCTGTCCCTCAGGACCCTCAATAAGGATTATCTGTTTGCTTTGCTTAGAGGTGGCAGCTCCTCCAATCCTAGAGATTACTCCAATGGTTGGCACCATTTCCCAGCCCTGTGGCTACTCAGAGCGAGCAATGATGGTCACATTTGCTCTGGTATCTGCCACACCTGGAAGATAAACTTTGTCCCCTTTGTTAAACAAGCCACAATCTATAAGAGGTCTGTCCTGGCCCACAATCTCTGCCCAAAAAACCACAGGATCTTCCGGCATAATGTCAGTCCAGGTGGGTAGGAGAAAAGCTTGGGCGATGGGTGTGCCCTTATGCAAAAACCGAGGTGGGTCCACACATACGACAGTCACAGTAATCTTATCCCTTGGTCCCACATTTTGGAATTCCGGAAGTACCTGTAAGCTGTCTGGTCCGTTAATAGAGTCCCCTATGATTAAAATGTCCCTTGGTCCATCAGAAGGCCCAAATTTACCAGTTGGAATTTGGTAGACCGCCTCATTGTCGAATATGATGGAAAGGGTGCTTACCAGCGTGCGTCATGTCCCTGCCTGAACCTGTTGGTAGGCCTTGAAGAGTCGGCACTCCTTCTCATAGTAGGTGTCATCATAGATGATCTCTCAGTGTCTTGACTCTCTGAGATGGTGGGGAAAGAGGGATGGAACGGCCTGGCATTTGGTGTCATAGCACAGGGCTGTCCCATACTCGGCTGGAAGTTTTCCCTGGTGCCGCTGGTAAGACAGATGATGCTGGACTTGCTGGTGATATTGGAACTGGGGACAGTGTTTAAAATGTTCCTTACAGTCTTGACATGCAGTGGAGGGATAACCAGTGGAGGGGTATTTCTGCAGAAAGTCTTTATTACATTCCACCTGGCAGTGGCCCAGTTCACCGCACTTAAAGCATCTCATAATTTTTTTTATTCTGTGCCATGAAAGCTTCGGCCACTCCTTTACTGACTGCCAGGGCTACCGTGTGTTCCATAGTTGTCAGATGAGTACAGACTTCTACCATCTGCTGTATGGTGGGTTCAGGGTCTAGAGGGAGCACTCTTATAATTTTCTTGCATTCAGCATTGGCATTAGAAGCTGCTAGTTTGCTGAGCAGCTCCTCTCTAGCCTGTGGGCAGTCAATTTGCTTATCAATAGTGTCTCTGAGCCTGTCTATAAACTTTATAAATGTCTCATTAACGCCTTGGTGAATATCAGAAAAGCTTTGTTGTGGGGTGGTGCCATCTGGTGTTTGGAATAAAGTGTTTTGAGCAGTATTTTTAATGTTCTCCAGAACTGCCCTGGGGATATTTTATTCCTGGTCTTGTGGCTTTTTGAAATCACCCTCTCCACTTAATTGTTCTAGTGTCAAATGGGCCCATCCATCCTCACTTCTTTAGTTTTTAAATAATGCTTTTAGTTGTTTTTTCCAAATGGATTCCCACAGGAGGAGCTCCATGGGTGGGAGGAGGAGGGACATAACATGCCAAAGGTCATGTGGCACAAGGACATGGGCTGAGAAAGTCACTTGTAAAAGGTTTTAAAAATAGGGTGATCTCCTCCCATAGTCTTTACATGCCTTACATAAGTCTTTAAGTTCCTCATATGGAATGGACTCCCACTTAGGATTCTTCCCTCTTTTAAATATAACTGGGGCTGCTAGGATTTGCAGCTTTCCAGCTATATCACAATCACCCTCCCGAGCCGCTTGCTTTCATACCTCTGCCCAGTGATCCTCAGAATCACTATCTGAATCTGAGGAGTCACTGCCCTCCTCCGGAGAGGAGGGAGATCTGCTGGCATGGGCATGAGAGCTCCAGCTGGCCGGCAAGGCCTGGTGTTCGGGGCCTTTGGTATCCAAGATGGCTACCTTCCAGTCAGCTTCACTTCCGGTTCCCACGCTGGAAGCATGGGAACTGGGAGTGGCTGGACTGGGGGAGGCGAGGCCTGTGCAAGGGAGGGGCTTCCCGGTGTAAGGAAAGGGTCCTGACGCGAGGGCGGAGCATGTCGGACAGGAGGAGCCCAACGGAAGAGTTGTAGAGGGGAAGGGTGGAAGAGGATCACAGGCGCCATTTTGTGTTGTACCAGCGGGAAAATTTGGTGCCAAACCACTCAAAGTGGCGGATCCGCTCATGAGGCCGGCACCATTTTGAGCCATAGAACTCAATGAGGGAACTGGGTAACTGGGCATAGGAAAGAGGGTCAGGTTAGAACGTGGGATGGCGTGATCAGTGCCAGCCTGAGAAAGGGACAGAGGAGGATGAGAAATGGCAGAAGGCAGGTAGCACTCCTGCTCCTTCAGGTGGTTTCCATCTCCAGGCTTCTCCTGAGGGAACGAGGGAGCAGGAACATAGTGGGAGGAACACGATAACTGGGGTGATAACTGGGGTACCAAACTTTTAACATTCCCCAAACTCTCTCCCAAACCCTCAATCGCTTCATAAATAGAACGAAAAATTGGATAAAGCTTTCCAACCCAAAAATCCCACTCAGTTTGTAAAACATATAACTTTTTCCCAACTTTGTCCCAAAACTCAACTGACAAAGCTGATTCCCGCATAATATCCATAAAATACTTAAAAACCCAGTGAACAAAAACCTTTAAATCCCATTTAGAAAACTTAACACTGTTTTTAGCAAGGATATCATAAACTTGGAGATAAGCTTCCAGCTGCTGGATGATGAATTTTGCTCCCATCTTGCTCTTTCTCCCTCCTACGAGATTAAAACGCAAAAATAAAATAAAAATGTGGCCTTCACTGGAACACACTCACCACTCTGGTGGGTCAACAGAAAAATCTCATGGGGGTTTCACTGACACAACCAATCCTCGATGTCCTCGGCACTCCAGAGGATTGCCGGTCACCCCTTCAGGAATTTCCCCAGAAAATTGGGGTTTTCCTTCAGGGAACTGGAACACCCGAATGCAGCTTTTGTCCAGTGGCAGTGACCACTGGAGATGCTTTCACAGGGCCCACAGAAGGCCCCACATTTGGGCACCAATTTGTAGCGGTGTGGAATGGATGGTGAGATGCCACTACCCTTCCAAAAGCATCTCTTCAGGAAGCCGCTCAGGTGGGTGCACAGTCACTCAAGTCCACACACACCCACACTCCACGGCTAGCTCAGCGAATGAAAGGCAGGAAGGGTCTTCTGTATAGAGTTCCAGCTGGGTTTATTGCAGCCACACGTTGAAGGGATCCAGGGACAAAAGACAAAGTTCAATGGAGTGTCCAGGGTTAAGTATTGGGTCAGGGGCCAATGATCTGAGGGCACAGGTGTGGTGCAAGGGCAGGGCAAAGGACAACAACAAATAGGGAATATGAGGGCAGACAATCAGTGATACAAAAACCAATGGGGAAACAGGGAAAGGAGAACCCTCTAGAACTGGGACATATATGAACAATAGAGGTCAGCAAGGCCAATGGGCCAATTGGAAAAGCAAAACTGAGGTAGATTAATGTAGTGCTGCAGAGCACCATGGAGGAAGCCTTTTTCTCTCACCCTAAGTGGTTCTCAAAGCCTATGGTAGATTCCTCCAGGGCATTGCCCTGGAAGTTCCCCTGATAGGCTCAAGGGCTTCCACACACACACAATTACAGTGGATAGTAGCAATTTCTTTGAGACATTGAGAAACGGTACTTACTCATTTTCACCCTGTACTATTTTCAAGTAATAGTCAAATCCTCCAAACATATCTGGTAACCACAATGTTTGCCTTGAACAGGAGTGCCTTGCAGGTCTGAGCTGACAAAGTTGGGCTTTATAAAAACTGCTAAAATTAGCCAGCCCTTCTGTCGCTAGAGGACACGAAAAGAATGATTCTCACACAGTCTGTAGCTCAGGGCAAAAGAAGGAAAGTTTATTTACTTGACTTCACTTATATAGATTCTGGACAATGACCAGGGATTGGAGAATAAGGTTGCCACCTCTCCACCCCACTGGCCAGGCTAGAAGTCCATCAATTGTCCCTCATCAGAGAGGAATGTGAAAACAATCACTTAGTTTATGTTACAAGCATGAGAAGACTCCACTACAAAAATGTAAACATTTCAGAAGGCTAAAAGAATATAACAACACCCTTCCCTGCGGAGATCATAATATTGGAATAGACTCTCATAAATTGTGTGGTTTTTAAATTCAGTATAAATCTAATAGAGCACACTTTGTTAGGATGATTGGATGTGGTGCTTTCAGAAACTGCACCTTTATTTGTTTGCTGAGTTTTCTTTAGATTTCCATCCCTGGGCAGGCCATACGGTGGGAAAGTATACAATGGAGAATGCAAGAGGCTTTAGAGAGTACTCCTGCCCTAAGTTTGTGCTCTGTAATGAGGAACTAGCACTGGTAAATATTTTCTGGAAACTTATACAGTGTGTGTGGTACTTCACCAGCTGTGGTTCAGTTGAGTATTTTTAATAACTGGGTTTTATTTTAAATAAATATATTTATTCATGGTATTTTCTGGAGCAGTACCACATAGATTCATATTTGAGTTTTGTCTTTTGAGGGGACTCTGGCAAGGAAATAGTCTGTAGATTTGCTACCAAGTGTTTCCAGTTTTGTTTCTATGAACCAGCCACCTTTTGCAGTGACAAGCCGAGGACAAAGTCAGCACCTAGAAATTAGTGTTAGAATAATTTGTCAGTTCTAGAAGTTGAGACATCTCCACAGAGGAAGTGCAGAAACTCACATATTCTCAAGGCCCATTTTAAATAATTATTTGTATTTAATTAAAACTTAAACCACTGCCTAATCACTTTTTTCCCTCTAAGTTCTGTTCCTTTAAATGAAATAATTTTAGATACTATTTAGTAGAAATTGGTCAGTAGTGATGGGGTTTTTTATTGCTTTTTTAAATACAGAAGTCAAACTTATTAATTAATATTTTAGACTTCAGAGGAACTGTATGACCATTCTACAAGAAGTAATTGCATACAACTAGGTGATTAACGAGACTATTTGCCTTTTCCTAAGAGTGTGCTGTTAGTCTATTGAAATATATATAAATTTTTTTATGGCAGCCTTGGACTTTTGACAATTCATGCCTTCCTATACAGGGTACAAAACTATGGATAATAATGGAATACTTGGGTGGAGGGTCAGCTTTGGATCTTGTAAGTATAAATTTTTTTTTGCATTATAAGTATCAGTGAGCTTTATTTCATTCTGTTTTTATATCACTTTATAAAAATAAGTACCTGAAGGCAGCTGATATTACATCACTGCTGTGTGGTAATGCTCCAAAAAGTGTGAATTTGAATGATAGTTCTGTCACATTCAATTCATGTTAATTTTTCTTTTACTCTGTCTCTAAGCATTAGGAAGCATCCATTTGTTCTCAGTCAAAGGAAGCAATGGGGTTTTTTAGTTTGAGAAGTCCTTTTCTTGCTTTATGTTTGATGGGGTTTTAGGTTTGGAGTCCTCTGTCCATCGCTTCCCACCTCCTCCAAGTAGAATTCATTACATTTCAGTAAAAAATGTTTCCTTTAGGTTTGGATCTCAGGAATGAATGAGGACTGTGTCCACAGACAGTTAATTTTAACTGGCTAAAAGGTGTTGGGTTTTCCATGTTCAGGTATTTTCATTTAAGCATGAAAGTGCCTTTTACTTCAGATAGTGTGGCGTTCATGGAGGGTGTAGCCTGGAGAGTGCACAAGCACAGTCAGTCCACTGAGTGTGGATGTGGTTTCCCCATGGTTTCAGTGCAGCTCTGCCTCAGCTGCAACGCTACAGACCCACCCTTTCCTGTAAGATAATATAGCTCAGTATTTGTGTGATTCTGAAGGGAAAATATCATGTCTTCACTATTACAGAATGGTAATAATTATGTATTTGCTAACAGGGGTCCTGTCTGTGAGAGTTGAAGTATGTGCTTGACTTCACAAATCTATTTAAACTTTATGAAATTACATCACATCAACTCATCAAAAGCATAGTAATTAGGTGTAGCATGTGGTAGTTTGTAGCTTTAGAACTTGGCCCTTTTGAGAAAGGGGCTGTGAGGTACTCTAACACTTTTGAGATTGTATTCTGTGGAGTATCAGAAACATGGAAGTAGCTTTTATTAGTGTCAATTTAAATCACTGAATCTGTAGAAGAATAAAATTTTAGAAGAATAAAGTTTAAGTCTTGCCTCATTTGCTTCACCGTAATTTCATGGTGTTCACTGTTTTGGTGCTGTGTTGTTGGTATTTTTTTTGATAATTCACCTTAATTTCTTTTATTTGCATAGCTTTCTAATGGGCAAAGTTTACACTTAATCCATTAGCAGCTTTATAGCAGCATGTTATATTCTTGATACAAAAGCAAGCATGGAATCAAAAAGGCTGGGACAAGTAAAAACTACATCATTAAATTTAAAACCCACATTTAACAGATTAATCTATTTTGAAATTGGTTTTCTTAATTTACTTAATCTAAATTGCAAAATTCAGTCTGCTGTGTTTGCTGCCTGTCGGGAAATACAACTGTGGAAAGTTAGTTGTTGCTTTTCTTGTGCTTTGCATGCTGAGGGGAGCGCAGGCAGTGTAAGTTTGAGGAGTAACAGCATTTTCAGTGTATTGGCAGTAGAGGAGATGTGAAGGTGATCATTCCAGTGGCACCTATTTCAATTAAAATATTGACATATTGCATTGAATATTTCATTAATTTTGTTATTCTTTACTTAAAAAAAATGTTTCAAGTTTAAGATTTAATTTAATCAAAGCAAGGCAAAAATTAGATACAAGACTAAAATTATTTTAACATGTCTTTTTTCCGAAGCTGCGTGCTGGCCCATTTGATGAGTTCCAGATTGCTACTATGCTAAAGGAAATCTTGAAAGGTCTTGACTACCTACACTCAGAGAAAAAAATTCACAGGGATATAAAAGGTGTGCAACATTTCAAATGTTACTTTGTTAAAGCCTTTAAAAACCATAAAACAGTATTCTAATTAGTTATTATTTCCCCTTGGCAGCTGCCAATGTCTTGTTATCAGAACAAGGTGATGTTAAGCTTGCTGATTTTGGAGTTGCTGGGCAGCTAACAGACACACAAATTAAGAGAAATACCTTTGTTGGAACCCCGTTTTGGATGGCCCCTGAAGTTATTCAGCAGTCAGCATATGATTCAAAAGTAAGTATGAGAGTAGAACTTTTTTTTTTTTGTATCTGATTATCCGACAGCATTTATTTTGATTTTTTTATTTTAGCTCTATCAGTATGGGGAGGAAAAAAAGTAGATTTGAAATTACAGGGTTTCAAATAAACTTAATTCAAACAGTAATAAAGTACTCACAAAATAAAATGCCACCAGAACATGGCAGTTTATTTAAAGCCAAGATGGTGGCCAAAATGTTAATTTCTCACATTTTTATACACAGCTCTGGGTATAATTCTCAAATGATGTTTCTGAGGATCCATGTAATGCTGAAAATTTTAGCACAGGTCTTGAGAAGGTAAAAAGTAACTTGGTGGCTGTGGCTTAGTAGCATTATGGTACCTTGTGCCTTTCTTTGTCATGAGAGCTCTTGATGGATAACTAATTGCAAAGGAGAGTTTCCCTGTGTGGATTAGTAGTAGAAAAGCAGAGTTCTTCCATGCTTTTGTGAGAGTTGAGAACTGGTGCTAGAAATGACAATAAGGAAGGAACAGTCCCCTCTTCTGTGTGTAAAACCACAAGATGTCCTAGGGCGTGTGGTTAGTGAAACAGCAGTGTGTTTCAGTCTGGCATTGGACTTTCCACACTCTGTAGATAAAACCTTAAAATAGCATCAAGAGAATAAAAATCTTGGTATGTGTAAAGTAATACTGTACTTATGTGATGTGCATATAAAGAAAAAACTGTTGTATATCTGAAGTATCCTGAAAACATTCACACTCCAGGAGACTTTCCCAGCATCAGTCAGACTTGAATGAATTTGTGTACTTGTCACAAGGATTCTTGATAAAAAAGTTGGAATTCTGTTTAGGGTTTCAGTGGTCCCACTGTAATGTGTTCCCTAGAGCATTTTGGAAAAGCTCTCTACCCTGCTTTAAAAATGTGTGTTGGCCAGTCAGGTTGGGAGTAATTCTTCTGCTTGCCCTGTATAGATAGCTTTACCACCCCTTCATTTACATTTCCCCAACAACCTAATCTTTTGCCTTCCACATCTCCTCAGTGTATTGCAAGAGCAATGTCTTCCCCCTTTTTTCCATGCCAGTAGTCTGGTGGGAGAGCACAGAAGATACAAGCCATTGGTAGGAGAGATGAAGGATTTGGATAGGATACACTTCCATTTCTAGACTAACAGTGATGACTATTTTGGTATCTGGACTGAATTTTAATCTTTCTCCTTTTCTCTCTAATCCAAAAGGCTGGAAAATAAACTAGAAATTCATGCATTTTAGTAGTGCCAGAGATTTGTAAGCCCCATCTCTTCTTTCAAATAATTTTGCTCCAATACACAGTTGTTGGTTATAGTACTTCAGTAATAAACAGTGAGTTAGTTTAATTCTTTGCTATAAAGTACAGCTATTTTAGGTCTTGTGAACAAAAAAGGAATATTGGAGACATGCAAATTGTAGTTTTTGTTTACTCTATGGGCAGTTTTGGTTTATGGTTCTGTGCCAAGTGTAGTTGACTATAGCCAAACACTTTTTTTATTGAGAAATACCTTTAGTGATCTAAGTAGCTATTGTAGATCATCTAAAAAGATGCAAGTAATAATATATTTCACTTGGGAAAAAAGTCAAAATCAGAAAAGAATTTTAGAATACTAGTATTTTATATATGATATCAAAATATGCTGTGTTTTTATACAAAGGAAGAATTTGTTTATAATGCTCACTTTTAGCTAAAATAAATGGTACTTCATTATTTTTCTGTGACTTACACTGTGAACTTAGTGCTTCAAGTGGTGTTTCAAGTCTTAACTAGTTGTCAATAATTCTCCAGCTAAATTCATCAAGCAGTCTGTTAGGAAAGAAATTAAGTGATCCCTTGCTGGATTGGATTCAGCTTTCTGCCTTGTTCCCTTAGAGTGAGCTGTCAAGCAAGGTTGGATACCTAAACAAACTGAATTAGACATAGGAAATTTGTGGCAATTTGTCATTAACATATGGGAAAAATTAAAGGAAGATCAATATTTCTGAAGCTTTTCCAAAAGTGTGTAAATTTAGGTGTCCATTTAACTTGCTGGCAGTGTTAGAACACCAGCTGCAACAAAAATGATGATCCAGATGTTTGTCATTAAAGACTGATTAAGTCAGCCAGGTCTTTGTGAGTCAGGTGTTCCTGAAGTGTTAGGAATGTTTGCATTATCTACTTAGGCCAACATTAATTTTATTATATAGATGCATTATCTGTGAAGATTTCAGTTATTGAATGAATGCAGTCATGACAACCCATACTTTTGTACTAACAGTCCCTTTTCCCTCTCTCAGGCTGACATATGGTCACTGGGCATCACTGCAATTGAACTGGCCAAGGGGGAGCCTCCCAACTCAGATATGCATCCAATGAGAGTTCTGTTCCTCATTCCAAAAAACAATCCTCCCACTTTATCAGGAGACTTCAGTAAACCTTTTAAAGAATTCATTGATGCCTGTCTAAATAAGGACCCAACATTTGTGAGTAGATAAGTGTGTGTGTGTATGTAGATGTTTCCGTTTTGTTTTCTGTTCTCCTATGCTTGTGAAGTATTTTGCTGTCATTGTGCATCATCAGTGATTGAAATAATCTTAGAGACTGTACTTTCCACTGTAAATTTTAGTGGTGTTTTTTAATATCTCTGTCTCTATCCTAGTTTGTTTTGTTTAAAATACTCAAAAGGAGGAAGGAGAATGCTGAAAGAAATGGTGGCAGAGGCAGATTCCTAAAATGCACCCTAAACTAGGATAATGTCAGAAGAGAAGCTTTAACAGAGGAGAGAATAATCTGAAATCCTTTTCTTCAGCACAGCTTTTGCTGTCTGAATTCAGCTTACAAGGAAATGCTGCACTGGAGAGTTTTCATTAGTCATTTTCCTGGGTGTGACCTTCTAACATAGAAGGATAAGCTGTATAGTCCATGGGTGACTTGATCGTAAATGTGGATTACTGGCTTTTCTGACTTCCTGTTTCACTAATTTCCTGATATTATACAAGTTAGCTCTAGAAGTCTGCTGTCTTACTAAGTCTCCCCTATTAGCATTTAAAATCATTAAATATTAGTATAACATTAAATATTTAAAGTGTTTCTTACAGCGCCCCACTGCAAAAGAACTTCTGAAGCACAAATTCATTATGAAAAATGCCAAGAAGACTTCCTATCTGACAGAACTGATTGATAGGTTTAAGAGATGGAAAGCAGAGGGACATAGTAGTGATGAAAGTAATTCCGATGGTTCAGATTCGTAAGTTTATTTTCAGTACAGTCTTTTTGGGGGTGTTTTTTTGTTTAGATAATTTTCTTAAAGTGGGTTTGCTGCAGCTTTTCTTTGTAATAACACCATTTCTGTACACCTGTTTGGTTCTTTTTTTTATTGTCTTCTTCCAAGAAAACCCCCTGTATGACCTTAAAGACTAACACATAAGTCAAGCCGTGTGCTTGTTGCCTCTTTAAACTTTCTCTCTTTAAACTCAATTTCAGTTCTGTTTAAGTGCTATTTATTTCCTAGTCTGAGTCTAGTGGTTGTACCAAAACCACTGAATCACAATTAGAGATATTGCAGAGCAAGGTTGAGGTGCATGAAGAAGTTTGCACAGTGCCTGTAGAACAACATGCTTTCTGTAAGTCTCTTGTTTTTCTGGCTATCAGATAACTCTTAAATGGGATGCCATGGGAGAAGGTAAGCCTTGTGGGTAGATAACATCTTCTGTTTGCTTTTGACCACATTTCAATTTATTCGGCCTCTTTTAAAGTTCAATTAATGTTTCAATACATGTTTTTCTTCTCATTTTAAGGAATATGGAACTAATCCTGATAGACTTGTTATGTATTTGGGTTACCTATGCTTGCTTGGTGTTCTGTTGTATTATGTACATCATGTCCTTTTTGTTTCAGGGAGTCCAGCAACAAAGAAAATAATTCTCACCCTGAGTGGAGCTTTACTACAGTTCGGAAAAAGCCAGATGTAAAGAAGCTCCAGAATGGGACGGTTCGTATAGACAGAGGAGTTCTTTCTAACTGCTGGTTCTGAAGCCAGTTTAAGGAAGATAGTGATAAAACTTAGTAACTTAACTTTTCATAAGAACTGACTGGGTTTTTTGCAGTTCAAGACATAATGCATGTTAGTGATATTTCCTATGCTATGTCAGCCTCAAATGCAAAATATACTGCAGATGTACTGTAGATCAGTATCCATTCATAGAGATGGGAATTTTAAAGTCTCTTACTAGTCAGGAAAAACTGAACTGTTTTTCTGATGCTGAATGACATTGTTTGAGATGTGTCATCAGGCATCTATTTCAACATCCCATAACATTTGTTGATGTACTGTCTGTGGGTTTTGTAATGTATTTTAAACACTTTGTTAAATTTAATTCAACTTCCAAAATCATGTGTGCTAAGAGGCAGTGTGTATGTTGTATATATGCTGATGTATGTTGTAATATGCTGATGTAATCCATATTTGTTAACTTCTAGGATCAGGATCTTGTTAAAACCCTGAGTTGTTTAACTATGATAATCACCCCTGTCTTTGCTGAGGTAAGTGTTGGCTTAAAAATCTTCTTTGAAAGTATTAGCCAAATGTCTAATAACTTTTCTGAGTTTTAATTTTTTGGTTTCCTCCTCAGCTCAAGCAGCAGGACACAAATAATGCTAACAGAAAGAAAGCAATTGAGGAACTTGAGAAAAGCATCAATGTGGCAGAAGCAATGTATCCAGGGATCACAGATAAGATGGTGAAGAAACTTATGGAGAAATTTCAGAAGTAAGTAGTTTAGCAATAAGAGAAAATCTGCTATGTCCAGTGCTTTAAATCTTTATCTTTGTAGTTATAGGTAGCACTTCTGTTTGAGACTAAAACTAATACTAACAATTACTGTATCTGGTCTTGAAGTGTTGCAGCTTTACTGTAGTTGCTATATCTTGCTTCTTTAATTTAGCCTGCAGGTTTGCCTTAAGTATATTTACAGGCAGTAGGGGAGAACAAAGAATCTTTTTCTTACCTCTTTTAGGAATGTTTTCTTGAGAATGTCACTTCTGGTGGGTTTTTTACTATGAACCATTGATGAAGGCATATACTAGTTTAGTGATGCAGAAATATTTATGTGCTGTTTGCCTAGCTGAAACAATATAATTAACAAATTTTTTAACTTGCATTTTTTATCTGTAGATTTTCTGTTAATGACTCATCCTAAGAAACTTCACACAATTGACTGCTCTTTCGTATGGACCCAGTGAAACCCACCAAAATTACTTCAAGCTTGGCAGTGCTTAGCTCATGAGCTCCTTGTGCCTTTTGGATCTTTGCAACATATTGATGGTGACTGAGGATTTGAAAGAACCTACTCAACTATTTTGTGGCAGTGTACATGGTTTTATATTTTCAGGAAATTATTTTGTAAAGAACAACTTTTAATATAGTAGTTTCACCTGTTTAATCTGATAAATGTTGAGGTGCAGTTTTGCTTTTAGAAATAACCATTACTTTAGTTAATAGAATGTGCAAGTGCAGTATGTTTTGATGCTATTTTGTTCCTGTACATGGAGTTGTACAGGTCTTTTATATTCATGAGTTAAACTTTTGTAAATCACTAACAAGCTTCAGAGAAAAATAGCTTTTTCACAAGCATATTCAAGACATGTAATGTAGTGGCAAGGGTTTTGCTGTAGCACCTGCTTCAACCAGCATATAGTTATCGTGCCCTGAAAAACAGACCTGCAACAGTATCTATTTTAATTCTAAATTGGTACAGTATTTTAGGCAGCTCTATGATTAAATATATTTGAGAGCAATATTGCAGTAGTTTGCAGGTGTTATGTAGCAACAGGTCTATCCTGATGTACAGTCTGTGTATTACCTTTAGAACAGGTTTTGAAGTAGTAACTCAATCTTGTATCATCATGGTAGGAAAATTTAAGAGCAATACAGTTGAGAGGGTGGGGCTTTTGGCAATAATGGACAAAACCTGAAGTCCAATTTAACTTAATTTAATTTTTTTTTCCTCTGAGTATACATGCTTGGGTGGAAGGAAGCCAGAGAAGCTGAGCGTCGCATGTTACATAGTACCTCACACGCAGGTATCGGTGTAACACCAGCGTTCTGTGTGGTGGTGTTGTTTCTCCTGTAAGATATTTATACACATTTTTGTTCTGAAATACATTACAGTACATCAACATAATTTGTATCTAACTTTCTGAACGTGTATTTTAAATATGTATTTACCAGTTAATGTGCAAACAACTGATTTATAGATATACTTTCACAAAAAGGTAGTACTGTGCAGTATGGAGTGATTTTTTTCATAAAAAGTAGGTAAGACTATAAAGTTGCTTTCAGTTATATATTTATGGTACTGCTAGATGGGTAATCTCTTCTGTTGTTTTGTTTTGATTTGGTTTATTCCCTTTTTCAACCCAGTATGTATATTATGCTGAAGTTTTGAACTGAGATTGTTTTTCAGTACTTAGCTGTGGAACTGTTTGTGTAAATTTATTTTTGATAAAGGCTGGGTGTGTTTATTTTATGGTTCAGACCTGCACATTTTGTTTTTGCACAAAAGTAATTTTAAAGAATCTGAAATATATCTATTGAAAAAGTAATGGTGTACAAGTAAATACTGCATTTTTTGTCAAATCTTGCCATTACATTGTTTTTATATAAAGGACACTTGTGAGAGATGGTGGTTAGATATGCCAAGGACAATTATTTTCAATGGTGCCTACACTGTAAAAAAAAATACTTTTAACTCTTTGTTTTAATTTAAAAAAAAATGTTTGTTTAAAACTTTCATCTGCTATATAACTGAAATTCAATTAGAATTTATATCTGAGAAAAAGTCTGGAAATAGTTTTTGAAAACAATAATGTTATGGATTAAATAAATATTTTTATAAATGTAAAAGCAGCAAAAGTTGTAAATACAGTTGATCTGAAGCTTTACAAAATAACTGCATCACAAACAAATTGTAGTGCTCCTCTAGCTTCTGTGGTTGTTAGTCTTGTAAATCTGTTTATAGATGAAGCTTATTTCAATGTTTTGGGGGGTTGACAATGGTTTAAAAATAAATATTTAAGTTCTGTAAACTTTCATGAGCTTGTTCTGTTGTGCATCATTTTATTCTGGATTTCAGCAGCTGTGCAGAGGTGTGGACATGTCTGTCACAGACTCGTGTTGTGAGAAAGGTGTTCCCTGCATGGGTGCTTTGCAAAGCTCTGGGTGCCCCACACTGTCCTTGTCCAGAGGACACCTTCCTGCTGCTTTGCCCCAGGGACTGGATGGAGCAGTCCCGGGGTTCCGTTTGGTTCCTTTCCTAGAGAGAAGACTCCAGGATGTGTGAACTCAGACATGTCTGACAGTGCAGCGGTGTCACAGCTCTGACTGCCTTTGGCCTCAGCACAGGGCAGTGAAGGGACACAAAGACCTGTGCAGCAGCTCCCTCGACTTTCATCTCGGCAATCTCAACACAAATCTCATTATAAGGAGTTATATATACATTTTTCAGAATTAAAAACATGTTTTAACTTCCATGTCACTTCCCTTAAGGTGTTCTTTTTCTGTGGGAAAGAGCTGATGGGAATTCCTCCTGAGTTTTGTAACTGGTAGCTCTACCCTGTTGGCACAGGATCTTTAATCTATGCAACTCTATTAACAATTCTGGGTAGGTGGGGTCAGCAAATGACATGGGAAATTGGAACCTGACATGTTTGAGATACAACTGTAATAAGTTGCTGAACTATGGTGCCTCTTCTTTTCCTGTGGAATGTGTGGGATGTATAACTACCTCATGGGACAGCATGGGAAAAATTCCCCCACATGTGTACAAAACAGACTCATTCTCTTGTATTACAGTCCATTCAAGAAGGTTTGTTTGTTTGTTTTTGTGCTGCATATGCCTGAAGTCTCTGTGCATTGTAAGACTATAATTAGCTCCTAAGAAGGGACATCTATATTGCTAGTTCCAGAGATTAGCTTTTTCCCATGTGTTAGTTATTGATGAACTGTGTAACTTAATCAGCAGTATTCTGTTGCTGGCAGATAGCTAATGGAAAGATAGATCAAAATATTAATGCAGGAACCATTTTCTTGATCTTTTGGTTTGCCAGACTTCCTGCTGTAGGTTGAGAAGAATTGTTGCTGAAGTAATCTTATCAATAGTCTGAATTGGAGAATAGAGAAATATATTTGTTCTTGGGTAGATGAGTCCTTTACCAATGTAATCATTCTTTAAGCCCTTGCTCTCTGACCTCTCTATTAATTTCTGAGCAGTCAGTGTAGTGTCATCACACCTGTTCTTGCCTTGCAATTTTGACAGCTGAATTAGGAGTGTGTGTAGGTTTTAATTTGTTTGCACAAAGTTTAGTGATTGTTAAAAGTCTGATTTTATCACAGTTTTATTACTTTACACTGGAATAAAATTATTTTTCTCTTTGCAAAGTTTTAATGGTGTATGTTGGCTTGTCTTATTTCACAGCTTTATCTATTTTGTCTAAACCTTTATGTGTTTTATATAAACCAGTTACTTCTGACTGCACTGAGTAGATTAATGGTTTCCCATTTTGTGATGCTGCAGTTCCTTCTCTCCTACAATAATCCTTTGTGTAAGGACTATAACAGTTTACATTTTCCAGGTTCTGCTGTTTGTCTTCCACCACCAGTAAACCAAATCTTTCCACATCCTCTCTCCATCCTTGTTTTCTTCCCTAGGGAAAAAAAATCGCTTAAATAGATGTCCTTATCTGAGGGGTGAATAGGGCTGAGCAGGAAGCAAGGGGAAGGACTTAGTCAAAGGTTGTTTCAATTGTTCCTTGACAAGTAAGCCACTGCTTACTGGGATTGTTCCTTAATTTTAGTCAGTCCCAAGAAAGTGGTTTACACAATGAATTTAGCTCGGAGATGTCAATTTGTGCCACTTACTGACAAGCTGCTTTGTTCCTCTGCTATTTTTGACCATGTGCAGGATGTGCTGAAGCATGGTACCCATGCTGTGCCCCAGTGCTCCCTAGTCCATGGAAAAATCCAAAAATAGTTCCCAAATCCTTGTTTCTCCTTCTCAATGCTGTTTTCCCAGCATAGTCTTGAAGACCAGACCTGGCAGTTCCTGAATATTTGGGCAGGGTGTTTGTACAATGATCTCTCATGGTGGGACTGTGTTTGCCCTGGGACATGCTCAAGCTGTGTCTACGTGCTTTGAGGAGCTAACAGCGATTGTGGATGTATCCCAGGGCTGTGTGTGCAGCCTGTGTTTGAAACTGCTGCTTTTTTTAATCCTCTACCAAACTGTGCCCACAGACTGCCATTCTTGACTGCCATTCTTAAATGTTGTACTGGGTGCTTGCTCTTGCTCTTTCTAAGGTGCAGAGCTTTGGGAATGGGGAAGAAACAACCCTCTAGCCAGAAAGATTATCCCTTTTTTTCAGTAGAACATGTGCTAGAGCAGCATGAGGGATTCTCTGCAGTTCACAGCTTCAGCACAGGGTAACTAGGAGCAGAAGCAAACCTTAGAATGTACTCACTTGTTGGACTAATGCATTTTTTTGGGCAACCAACCAAGAATGTGGCTGTTTTCAGCAGCATTCCGCAATCTCCACAAGTCTCCTCAGTTTCTGGGACAGTGAAGGCACAGAGGGAGCCAGGCAGTAGAGCAGGAGAGGGAAACCAACTCCTTGGAGCACTGAGGAGGGAAGCTCCTGAGCTGGGAGGCTCAGGGCAAGGTGTGCTGGGGGGAGTGTGCCTGCAGGACTAGGGGTGCAGATTTCACAGGGCAGGAGGAGGAACTCAAAACTCCAGTGTGAATAACTGTCTTTTATTGTCCACTTTCTAAAACAAAGGACAGCAACATGCAGAGTGAGCGGGACCCATAAGCCCAGATCTTTCTACATTTAAATCTATTTTTTTTTTGTCCCAGCTTCTGTATTTCTGAAATCCTTCTAGCAGGCTGCAGTGGTTTCTCTGCCATGGATTTTTTGGGCTGTCCCTCTGCTTACAGTCATGTCCTACAAAGACTTACAGGGTTGTTCTTAAAGAAAATTATCAAGATCCCCCCCTAAAATCTTATGGAGGTGTCATCATTCTCAAAATTTCATGTAGGTTTAGGGTAATAGTAATAAAAATACTTCCAAGCTGCCTGTTCCTACCTGCTCCTGATATCTTTTTTCCCATGCTGCTTAACTGAGGACAGATTTGGGGAAGCAAAGGACCCCAAAGAACCCCCTTACACGTCTCTCTCCCTCAGAGGTACTGGGGTTGTCATGATGCTGCCAGGAGATAATAGCTGATGTGCCTAAGCAAAGCACAGTTAGAGTATGAACCCACTTCCCAGTGCTCACCATGGGGTGCTTCTAAAAGCTTGAGAAGCACTACTGATTTATTTCTGGAAAAGGATAATCCTCTAAAGTGGTCAAGGAGAAGACAGCCACACACAGAGCCTTGTCTTTGAGGGCCAGGTACTCCCTGCAGCATTGGAGGGAGGTGAGGCAGGTGGAGGAGATGGGCTCTGTGCTGGGGTTTTGTCCTGTCCCCATGGCATCAGCTCAAGGAGCAGCCCCCCCATGAAGATCTTGCTCCTTTCCAAAAGGGCCTGAAACACCCTTTCCTCCAGTGTGCTGCCCTGCAGCTGGGAAAAGCAGCAGCTGAAACTATTCTGTGAGAAGTCTCTTTTTCTCTCTCCCTCTCAATGAAGACTCCAGCAGCTGAGCTCCAAGCATCAGCTTGGGCAGGACATATGGGCTTAGCAGGGCTTTAGGAGATCCCTGGTCCCTGGCTGAAGCAAGACCCTCCTCTCAAAGTATGGTGGCAGAGGCAAACCAGCTTCCAAATGTGGTGCAGGGGTTGAATACTTCTGAACACACTCCTGCTGTCCATTAACACATCCTCTATAGCTAAGAGCACTCACACAACACAATCCCATCAATGTTTCATAAACTGTAAACAGACCTGCAAACAGTGTCACCATTCTTTGACCCTGGGTCAGCACCGGCCACCTCTGCTCCCTCTGGCCAGTGTCAGGCACCTAGGTGAAATACTTGGAGACCCCTCTAGAAATCCTCTCTTCTGCAGCACTGGTGGCAAAGGACACCTCCTCATCCAGTTGGAGGCTGCCCGAGGAGAGCTGCACATGGGCAATGGGTGAGCGCAGCACGTGGCCGGCCGTACAGGGAGCAGTAGTCAGCAGCCAGCAGGTCTGAGTCAGAGTCGCTGGACTCGGTGCTGCTGCCCAGGTAGTGCTCGGTGGAGCGCCACAGCTCCGGAGCAAACCCTTGCTGGGCTGGGATGTGCCAAAAAACACCCCCTTTCCAGCTGTTCAGTGCAGGGCACAGCCCCAAAGGCCTGAACTCAGAGCCGTAGGGGAAGCAGATGGTTTTCATGTCTGACTGGCTCCAAGATTGCCTGGGAGGCTGCTCCTGAAGGCTGTAATCGAAGGAGCGAGCCAGTGACCTGTTCTCCCCCACCATGCACATGCCCATGGCTGTGCCTGCAGCCTCATGATGGAACTGCCCAGCCTGGGTCCCACTTGGGCTCTGTTGGAGGGGGGCTTGCTGACATGGGGCCACTTGCACCAACTGGTCCTGCTGTGTCCTCGCCAGGGGCCAGTGCAGGGCCTGGGGACTGCACCACCTTGTCCAGATAGAAGAGCACAGGGGGGGCCAGGGCCACCATGGGCAGGGGACAGGGCACATCCATGTACACCAGCGGCCACGTGCTCACTTCCTGCATGTTGCCCACAGAGGTGTTTTACTGTTCCCAGAGAACTGGTGGTGGGGCCGAAAGGATGTCAAGGGACTCCTGGCTCCAAAGAGGTCAATGGACTCCCACACCCGCTCCATCTCCAGCTCGGTGTAGAGCAGGGGGAAGGTAGACAAGCCTTTGGAGTGGGGCAGGAAGATGGGGGATGCTTCGGGCTTGGAGCGCTCCAGCTCAGTGGCAAACATCACCTCCATGGTGGAGCTGCGGCGCCGGCTGTCCAGGGTGGGCTCAGAGCCATGCACTCCGTTGGTGTGGTAGGAGCCCCGGCTACCATAGGCCAGGCACAGCTCCTCCATCTGGGCAGGGCACAGAAGGGGTGGGTGCCCAGAGTGGGGTGGGAAGGGAGCGCCCAGAGCTGAGGGTCTGGCTTGGCTTCCAGCTGGGGCAGAAATGCCAAGACCTTGGCACAGAACTATTGCTGATGCCATGAAGACTTACCTGCTTTGATGCATCCATCAGGAGGTCTGGGGAGGAGTGGCACTGCCTCTCATCATAGTGGGATGTGTAGTGTTTCCTGCAGGACAAGAGCATGAGTAGGTGTATAGCCAGGGGGGTCCTTCCCCTCTCCCCAGTCCTCTCAGGCACTGCCCCCCCTCCATGTCCTTGCACCTCTCAAAGGGCAGGCTCTTCATCTTAGCCTTCCTCCCGTGCTCCAGCCCCTGCCGCTGAGTCCTCCCACTGCAGCATGAGGGGAGAAATGTGAGCAGCACCATCAGCCCCAGCCCTGGGCAGGCCTTGTGCCCCATGTGAGGGAATGCAGCAGGACTGAGGCAGAGGTCTCTCCAGGAGAAGTAGCTGTTTTCACCCCCTCAGATTCAGACAGGGCTGACATAAAAGGGAGGCTCAGAGCCATCCCCAGGCCCTTCCTAGCCCCAGAAGTTTGGGTTTCCCCTGGGAATTTACCTGTAGCAGAAGCTGTAACCTTTGCTGCACAGAAGGGCTTTGGGCTTTGACTTGGGCTCTTCAGAGAGCCTGAAAAAGGCATGGTACTCTACACATCTTCCAGAAGGCCTTGCAGGTGTCCCAGCTCACCATAGTGAACTCCAGCGTGTCCTTGCACAGCGCCTGTGTGCCAGAGACAAGACAGCCGGGGTCAGGAGCATGGGACAAGCTCTGCCATTTGCCCTCCTGATCCCCCAAGGGTCATATGGGCTGTCAGTGGCTCCAGGCAGTGCACTGTCACCTCGCTAGGGACACAGGAGTAGCATGTGTTGCACTCAAGAAGGAGCACCATCATGAGCAACAGGAATGGATTTTACTCAAAATTGGGGACTTTGTGTGGCTGACCTTCCATCCACAGCTGTCTGCTCCCAAGCCCAGAAGCTGCCTGTGGTGTGGTACTTACAGAGATGTTTGCATAGAGCTTGATGAGAAAATGCTTCCTCTTGAAACTGTTTGCGAATTTTGGACCAGTTGAAGGTGTTGATCTTTGTATTGCCCTGCAAGGACAAACACAGCAATTACAGCTTGATGGGGAAACCTGTGAATACAGAAATGCAGTGGGTCAAGGCCTGAGCTCACAGGACACTGCATAAGACTCCAATGCAGCTCTTGGAGCTGCTGGAGTCTGGGGAAAGGGCGCTGGGGTTTGGTGCTTGACTCTCCATCAGCCAGTTCTACAAGTAGAAATTGAGGTTCAGGGCTTAACTCTGCCTGTTGAAGCTCTTTGCAAAAGTCCAGGATCCCGACAAACCTCAGAGAGGTCAAGGCAGGGAGTCCTATCTGTGCCACCTCAAATATCACATGAGTTAAGGCAGAATCAGCGCCTCAAAGAAATAATATTCTCCTCTCCTTTGCTGGGAAGTGTAGCAGTGCTCAACTCACCCCCATACCTTTAGACCTGGTTTAAGCAGGCTGCAAGCACACTTTACCCCATTATCATTTTGCACTAGGTTAGATGCAGCCACAAAACACTGGTGCCATGGCAGAACCAGGAAAAATTGTGTTACTCCAGTCTAGCACCAGGACCCTCTCAGCTTTCTGGGAGAGCCCAGATTTTAATGGGCTCACAGATGCTCTAATCATGCATGAGGGGTGTTTATGGCTCTGAATAAATAACCAGGTCTGGCAGCACTAATTACCAACAGCAGACCCACAGCTGGGTTTTATGTTTGGGTTTGTTGTTGTTTCTTTTTTTTTTTGCTGTGACAAGATGATCCCAGATTGAAATCAGCTGGTGTGGGAGCAGAGCTCTGCCTCATGTTGGCTGAGAGGAAGCCTGTATTTACTGTGCAGCTCGACCATGATTACAGTGTTATGTAATTGCACAGATGTGGGGGGCTATTTTCGCTGGAAGATTACACGGTGAACACATGTGACAGAGCCATGGAACCTGTGCTGCTCACATGGCCACCACACTCGTGGGATAAGGGCCAGCAGAGCTCGGGCAGGTTCAGTGGCATGCAGCGGGGGATGGTGGGACTGAGTCCCACAGCCACATCCCAGAGCATCACCTTCACCACCGTGGTCTGTGGAACACATGCCCTCTTGTAGGATTTGAGAGAGTTTGGAGAGCTCTAAGGGGAGAAGGGTCGCCCCCAGCTGGAGAGGCAACCCCACCTGGGTGCTGGCAGCCACCCCTGAGCCCCAGCCTCACCCGCAGCACCAGCACCTCCATGTGTGTCATGGCCAGGTTGATCTGTGCCCCCTCGCTGTCGCTGGCGGGGTGCAAGTGGATCTCATACATCTCCAGCTTCCTGGCCACTTCCAGCAGCTGAACATCCGACTCAGCCAGCGTCTTCCCTCTAGACACAAACGCACAGGAGGCAACAGGAGTGAGAAGGCAGATGCTGAAATGGGCTGAAAAAATGCTATTTTGTAGGTGCACATGCTGGCATCACGCCCACCCCACTGCTAGCCCTGCCTGCTGATGGGAACATCCTGTCAGCAGACATCCATAGGGGATTTGTGGGTAGCCATAGCATGGAGAAGCCCTTACCTGTGTTTCCGGTGGTAGTGCATGATATTATTGTCCAGGTACTCCTGGTTGGGCAGGTACCTGTGTGTGGCCAGGTGCTGCTGGTCTGTCTCCTCGTGGAAGTCACCCAGCTTGGCTTTGGGGACACAGGGAGAGCATGGATTAGACTCTGAAGGGTCAGTGCAGTGTGAACCCCTGGCTGCACAGCCAAAGCCTGTCCCCAGGGAAGGGGCACTGTCCCTGCAGGCACTCGTTTGTCCTTACACTGCAGCAGGTGGGAGACAAGCAGTGCCGCACTCTTGTCACTGCAGGGCAGCCGCCCCTGTGCCAGGTCCTTCTTCATCTGGAGGGTGAAGAGGTACTTGTGGAGGGGGACAGGAGCCCTGGGGGAAACTGGGTGCTGGGCTGAGCCATGAGGGCCATGCCTGTTCCCATATCTCAACCCATGGGATGCACATCGGCAGGGTCACAGGATGAGCATGCAGACCCTGCAGAAGGCTGCAGCTAGGCACCACTATGACCAGCACGACATCCCTGTCATTGAAATGCTCATCAGTAGATTTCAAAATTAACATTGCTTTCTGTTTTGGAGGGCATTTGCCTCTCTTGGGGCTGAAGTTCTGGAGAAGCACTTTCTTGTTTTTATTCTTAGTCCCTGTTTGCAATACTTTCTCTAAAATTGTGAAAGCTAACAATGTCATTTTTAAAAATAAAATAAAGTTCTTTCAGAATGCTGCTTGAGGCAGGAGCTAGACTGAGCAATCAGACTCTGTGCCCAACTGCTAAAATGTTTGGCAGTAAACAAATTGCAGCCTCATAAGACGGCTGATCCTTCAAGTGAATTGTGTTTAAAAAACAGAGGATCAAGAAAAGATATTCTCTGGTTTTGTTCTGTAAAGTGCAATATTTAGGATACTTAGGATAACCACTGCTGACAGACAGGCTGGGGTGGATTAAGATAAAGAATTAACACACTGCAAAAACACAGAACTGTGTGGTAAGAAAACAAGCACTGTACCGGGTCAGTTCTCTCAGGTGGCTGGGGTCCACTGGGAAAAAGTTCACCATAAATTTGAAAAGAACCTCCTTAGGATCTTAAACACAACATCTTCATAAGTTTCCTTTTACATGTTTATTGAGAACATTTACAACTCTCTTCACACATGCTGCCTCTTTACAGAGTAAATTAATCTGGACCTTTACAAATCAGGGACTACAGCCTGCCCCCCCAAAACCAGCCTGCCCAAGCCCCCAGTATTACCAATGGATGCAAATAGAGATTTGGATGTCTAAAGAATACTAAAGAGAAAAATGCCCCAGCAATTTTTTAAATTGCAAAAATCCCTGTTGGGAGGGGGTTTCCATGAAATGGTGCCAGGGAGCATGGCCAGAGGCTTGGTTAATTGCCATCACTGGGTCTATGTGTTAAACTCAGCCCTCCAAGCACTTGGGATGCAACAGCTCCATAGGAGGCTGCTTGGGCAAAGGCTTTTTTGTGGGATGAGTGAGAACAAGCAGCCAAGCCCAAGGCAAAGAGTGTGGAGGGAGGGAGGCAATTATGTAAGCACCAACTGTCACAGAACACACTGGGATGGCTCAGAGGGACAGGCCAGAAGGCACTTGGTAAAGGAAATAGGTGCCTGCAACAATTCCATTTGTGGTGCACCCAGAAAGGGAAGGCTCCTTATCAGGCTTTCTCCTTTCAGGGAAATTCATGCAAACACAGTTCTGCAGCCTCCCCATGGCAAAGACTGGGGACATGGCCCCAAGCTCTCAGTCACCTCCCAGCCATCGTGTACTTGGGGAAAATATTATGGGGCTGGAAAGAGGCCTGTGCTGAAAGCAGCACTGTGTTAACACCAGTCATAGCCATGGCAGAGGAGGATGGGCCTGAATTCAGGTCAGGCTCTGCAACATCTCCGTGGGGCTGGGGAGGAGTTGCAGGGCCTGCGGGGCAGAGGGGTGACCCTGCAGGTTCCTGGGCCACTCTGAACTGCCAAGGGAAAAGGAGAGCATGCAGGAGCAGTGCCTGTCACGCTGCCAGCATGGCCACACAGGCACTCAGCCACCCTTGCTCCTCTGCCAAGCTGTCAGGTTATTAACAGGTCTAGCCTAAAATAGTGCAGATACCAGATTGCAAAGGCAGTGGTATTTCCATAGGATTTTGTATGGACTGAGATGTCCTTGCAAACAATCCTGCCCAGCCTCACCCTCTAAAATGAGCCTGAATAAGTGCTGGAAGCCAGAGATCCTGTCCCCAAGCAACAACACTGCATGAACATGTGTGCTAGACTCTCACTGGTAGTGATTTATAAGAACTCTATTCTTGAAATACATACTTTTGACTTGCTTTGTTATGGGTTTTAGTGGTTCCAACCAGACCTGAAATAAGGCAATGAACAGCTGGGTAAATAAACAGCACAAGAGATGGGAAATAAAAGCAGCAGCAGCATGGTAGAATGCAACATGAAAATGTTAGCCAGCTTGGCTGCTGTGACAAGTGTCCTGCTGGGCAGCACCACACAGATGGTTATGGATAGACCTCATGAGCTGTAGATATCACTAGGGCTTGCGGCTCCCCTCCTAATTCCCATTTTCAGGCTTTTTCTGCCATTATGGCAAAACTTTCTATTTAATTTTCCATTTGGAATTTTAGGGAGGTGCTAACAATCCCCCAGCCATGCAGGCGATGGCAGCTCCAGGGGCCCACGCTGCCGGCTGCACTCACCTGGTTCCCAGCCTGGCTGTGAAACTCCAGCCCAAAGTACTCCTTCTCCACAAGGTTGAGGTGGCTGCAGGTGAGGTTGAAGAGCCCTTTCCCACAGGATTTTTGCTAGCAAACAAACACAGCACAGAAGCAACAGGTTAGGCAATGCTGACAGCAGCCGTGATGGGATTTCAGAGAGATGGGGAGAAGTTTCAGCTCCCTTCCTTCACCCCTTCCCTGACCATGCAGCAGCAAAATCTTACTCAATAAATGCTGTTGGCTTCAGCATGTACAACAGGACAACTGCATGCTGTGTTCCCTGCTTTTGGAAATCAGATTCCTTCCCATCATTTCTCTCCTTTATTAAGGAACATAAACCAGAAAGGAGAGCAAGAGAAAATAAACCATGTTTTGACTCACTGTTTGCAACTATCACTGTCTGGGCAGTTGTCTCTGGCAAACCAGTGAGTGATCCTCAGGACAAGCACCTGCCTGAACCAGGGACAGCCATGGCAAACATGCTTAATTAAGAGCCAATGGGAACAGACCTCAAACCTGCGCAGTGAGTCCGTGTGCCCCAACAGCCAGGGATGAGCCACGATTATGGCTGATGGTAATTAACAGCAACAGGACCAGAGATTCTGTGCCGTGGGCTCTGAGTCATCCGTGGGCTTTAGCAATATGAAATAAGTGGCGCTACATGCTGATAAGGGAGGCCAGGCTGTAGCTATTCCCAGTAAACAGAAAAACTTCGAGGATGTTTTCTTGACCTGTTGCCATGCTGTACGACCTGGCTGGAGAACAAACCAGGAGGCCCCTGAATCTGGAAAATGCTCCAGAACACACCAGAAATTAAAATGGCAGTGACTCACCCCAACAAAACCCTGATACACCTTCATCAGCTTGTAAAAAGCAGACCAAAAAGAAGTATGGGTTATTGCAAAAGCAAGCTGGAACAGAGGCCAGGTTAAACAGCTGCTAAACTATAGCATGTTTGGTGATGGAGGGGAAGACAGGCTGCAGCTCCCTGTGGCAGTGGCTGTCCTCAGCAGGGATGGGAGGGACCTGGCTGCTGGTGGTGATGCACACTAATAACCACCTTTTCAGGGCTTCTCCTGGGATGAAATTGCTGGCTCTGTGCTGAAAGGCTGCAGAAAAGTGACAGCATTCTCTCTGCAGCACTCCCAGTTCTCCTCAAAATTACTGGATCACAAAGGTAATTAAAAAAATTATAAATGTTTTTTTCCAAGCTAGAATTTTCTAGCATGAAAGGTCTTGGCCTTTGTCAGGCAGCCAGGAAAGACAAGCATTTCTCAGTGGGTTATTACCTACCATATGTCTGCTGGGAGCCCCTCACTCTGCTCCAAGCCCAGCACTGCCCAGGGACAGGAGCAGCCCCAAACCCAGGAAAACCTGCTCACTGGGAGACACAGCCCCACTGCTGCAGGGGTGCTTTAGAAGCAGAGCCTTTCTCTTGTAGAGTGTTGCTTGCAGGTGTCCTGTCCTGGATTTTGGGGCGCTGAGGCCAGTGCTTCCTCAAGCACTGGGGTACAGTCATGCTCAGCAGCACCAGCCCTGCACTATACCAAGTGAGAGAAGTGGGGTCTGTGCTGAAAGAGCACAGTGAAAGGCAGAAGCATGACATGTGGGACTGTTTGTCCCATGTCCAAGCCTTCAGGTGCCTCTGAAAATGATGCAGGGCCAGGTGAGCACCCATAGGCAGAAACCCCAGGGTAGAAGGTGAAAAAGAGAGGCTGCACTGGCCCTTCACTCCTCGGTGAAAGCACCTGGGACTGTGAGCAGAATCAGAAAGCCAGAGGCACTTACAGAGGTAGACAGCAACACATGCAGCACATGGGACACACAGAAGGACTCTGGCAACACCCGCAGTCAGATGGCAAAGCCCGCTTCTGCAGCGTTCCCCTAGGACAGGCTGCTACACCCAGGTCTGTGGTTTAGGGGTGAGCAACAGCTCATGGGATTTGGTGTGATCTTCTCCCACCACCTTGGGAGATGCCTGCCCTGTCAGGCATGCTGCAGCCAGCACAGTGGCATGCACCAAAAACCACCAGCCCTAAGGCTCCCTGTGCCCTTGCTCCTCTGCCACCAGGCCCACACACCTCCTGTCAAGGAATTCCCAGCCTTACAGGGGACATATGACCACAGGAGACTCTTTCACTCAGCCTCAGCTACTAGTTTTTCTGGGCTTGTTTGGTTTGCCCAGCAGCATCCCAGGCCCAGCCATGGGGTGTTCAGCAGGGAGGGCACAGTGGGGACATTCAGAGATGTGCCAAGCCCCTTCCCTCCCCTGCCCTAAGGGCTCAGACCTGTTATCCCAGGAACCACCTCCAGTGCTCAGCTGAAGGAAATCCTGGGAACTTAGTGGCCCCAACTGTCAGCAAGGATGCAGTGGAGGCAGAAGCCTTCCCAGGTCAGCATCCAACACCAGCAGAGGAACTTGTTCTCATGCAAAGTAGCCTGGAAATGAGACCCTGCTGCACATGCCAGCAGCTGTGACACCCACATGAGGCAGGTAGAGATGTTTACACTGAGCGTGAGTGCAGGGGAATCAGGCCCTCTGTGTTTTCTCACTTTTGTCCTTTTCCCTCCCATTATACTGAAGTACTTCACAATCAAAAGAGCTGTCCAAAGTCAGGAGGGGTTTAGAAAGAGTTGCTTAAAATATCTGCTCAAAACCTAGCTCAAAGCACTCCTTTTATACTGGAGAAGTCACTAATTCAGCTACTCATTTATCGTACCCACACAGCAGCAAATGCATAAAATGCCTAAAAGGGGTTTCCAATACCATTCCATGCTCAAAAAGGAAATGACCAGGAATTTCTCTAATGGAAGCTATTTTCTGCAATACTATGTTGTGCAGAGCTATAGTGCTGTATTTTGAGCAAATAAGAAAACAGAGATGGAAAAAAATGCAGGAACATTGTACCAGAAGCATCTTTTGAATTGTGTCTCACTATGACCTGATCCAATCAATGGGGGGAGGAAGGGAAAGCATTTTAAAATTACTAGTCTCATTTTTAAGGTGACTCCTGGACTAGGATAGATTAATTCAACTAAAACAATTTGTATACTGTGTCAAATGATGGAATTGCTTTATAATAATCTTTTGTGCAAATTACTGTCACAAAGAAATGGAGCCATGCATCTGAGAGAGCAGTTCTCAGGCTGTGCTATAAACCACAGAAGAGGACAGTATAAGAAAAGCAACAGAACTTGAAAAAAACCCCATTTTATATTAAACACTCCACTCCCACAGGAGATGCAGGTAAGTACTAGAACAAATCTACTTGAATTAGCTACTGTGATTATCAAACCCTAACCAACAGTAAATGTGCAATCACACTTGTAAAAAGAGCTTCTAACACACAGTCAAGACATACCTACTTTCAGCTATCTATACACATATGCATAAATCTAACACCATAGATATTAATACTTAACATTTTAAATCTAGTTCAGGGCTAGCATTTGTTAAATGTGAATTATTAATCACAATGTGTTGTGGGATGTGGGGTGTCCCAGTGATGGGACACTGCCATGCAGAAAATAAGACAGAGTGAGTTTTTTTTCCTCAGCTATTCACAAAACGAGTTTTCTTTTTCAACTGAATGCCCAGGAAGAGATGTGTGCAGATGTTTCTCACCAGGGATAACTTGGACAAATATGCTATTTATATTCTATTCCCAGACTTTACTTCCTTGCTGAATGTTTACACTGGCAGCCAGACAAATGAGAGAACTCGACACTTGTCAAGACCATCACTTCATATTAACTGATTTACTAAAGATCACACCAGGTAAGTAAAAACCATTCCTCCTTCTTCACAAATAATGCCAATAACAGAGGAGCATAGGAGTGTGTTGATTCCAAAAAACCACTTACCAATTAGTACCATAAACTTTCATTTTGAATTTGAGATTGGTTTTCTTGTTTGTTTGCTGGGTTTCTTTTCTCCAAGCTGAAAACCAGAAACTATCAGAGACCATGCAATCCTTCAGAGCAACAATGACTTAATAATTAACACCAAAAAATCAGTAAAAATATTATATCCACTTACATCAACTACAAAGATCTTCTGGGAATCATCCAGGAACTGGACCTTCAGGTGCAGCATCCTCGAGCATGCAGCTGGGTGTGCATCAGGCACAGCAGTCCTAGCAGTGTGAGCCGGGAGCCAGGAAGGGAGCCCTGACTCCTCTTTCACACAAGAGAGCTGAGAGCTTCCCTCTCAGCTGGATGAAGAAGGCTGCAGTCACAGATGTGGAACGGAGGCTGGAGCAAATGAGCTGACTGCCTAAAAACTAATTTAAAAAAAACCCAACAAACCAATACCTCCCTTGGTTTAAATGTCATCACTGCAATAAAAGATGTTTTCTGCCTGTGAATCATGGGTGTATTAATAGGGAGAAGATTGGCAATAATGGGGCTGAGATAAACACTCAGCTCTTACAGCTGATGGTGAGCAATGCAAGGGCAAAACAAGCCCATGCTTGGTACCATGGGGTCAGGAGAGAAGAGCTGAGCATCTCTCCTGCCAAAATCACCCAGCAGTGAGTGTCACCCTTGCTCTGCTCTGGTTAAGGTGCACTGGGAGAGCAGCTGGCTGGCAGCTGTGATGCCTCCATGGGGTGGGCAGATTGTGTCCTGTCCACTGAGTGATGTGTGGACAGGCTGATGCACTTCACCAAAGACTGGAAAATGTTTCCAACTGGACTCAAAACCAGCTGTGAGTCCTTCCTGGAGAGGCAAAGGAGAACCTGCTCCTAATTCCCAGCTCACACCCTGGTTGAGCAGCTTAGTGAAGTCTCACAAGCCTTTGCAACAACCTGGTTCCCATTTCAAATCCAAAAAGTCCACGTCCTCACTCATCAGCTCATCCTTGGAGTGCCAGAGCCACCCACCCACCCTCAGATCCCCGGGCTCAGCCCAGGCTGCTGTGTGCAGCCTTGCTTGGTGTGGTGAGTGCCTGGGGATGCTTGTGCTGCTTCTCTGTCCCAGCTGCTGCAGAGCCACAAAGAGCTGTCTGACCCCTCTGGTTCCTCTCACCCATCAGAGACCACCTCACTGAGTTTTTGGGTGAAAGCAGCCTTTGGGCAGGAGCCCCCACTTTCGGAAATAAATGCACTGAGCAGTGCCAAAGGCAGGCATGGGACTGGCATAGGGGAGATCATTATTGTTGCTGCTGGAAAAAGTCACAACCACACACAATCCCATGGGACCCAGAGTGATAGAAAAATGGCTCAGTGAACCAAAAAAGCCGCATTTAGTGCTGCAGAGATTTTGTTTGGTGCTCCCTTGCCTGTTTCTACTGAAACTTCCATTGTAAGTCACTCGAGACCATTTGCCATGGCCTCTCTTACACTTCCCAAATATTCCTGGGGATGTCAAGACAGAGGCCATCAGAGCAACATAATACATTGTCATCTCTGGTGCAGAGAAAAAGACCATAGAGCTTTTTACCCATGGAAAAGTGTAGTCTTCTGCTAACCAGGACAAAAAGGAGCCTGAAAGTCAAAGCCAACCTGCTTTTCCCTGTGAATCTGCTCCACATGATGCCTTAGGAAGGCTGACCTGAAACAGAGACTGGACAGAGCTAGAAAATAAACTATTTATTGAAAGGCCTCCATGTGGAGTCCTACTTTGAGGAGGCTGAAATCTGATCTCCCCCCTTTGACCAAAACCTAAGACTCCTCCCCTAGAATACCTGATAAAACCCAAGAGCCTGCCCCTGCTCGCCCTCTTCATCTTCACCCCTCTTTGGTCTCACCCCCTCCCCAGCCCAGGGTGGGGGGAATAAATGGATTCTCATGCTTACAATAAAGATTTGTCTCATCTGTTTCTCTGCCGGTGGTTGTAACCTCCCCGGATGACGGTCACTGTTGCCACACAATGCAACACACCTCCAGGATCCACCCTGGGCAAGACAGGAGCCTAACCAAGGCTGCACCCAGGGTGGTCACAAAAGAAAGATGGCTAACCAGTCACAAGATGTTACATTTTTATAAGTTTTGGTCCATTTGCATATTGGGGTTTAATTGTCCAATTACAGCTTCAGGTTGTGAGGTCCCATCCTTCTTGTTCCTCCCTTCAGTCCATCGTTGTTTGTGCTTTTTGACTGAAAGTTGTCCTTGGTCCTCAGCAGGAAAAGGATTTGTTTTGTCTACCTACTCTGTGAAGAGAGCTTACTGGCACTTAATATGAGGCTCAGAACTACATCCCTAGGCAGCACAGAATCTGAAAATATGAAAGCTAAAGCTTAAGGCATCACACAAAGCAGCTGAGTCCATCGTGCTCCACTGCCAGGAGGGGACAGTTGTGCCACGTGTCAGCACCACATCAAGGACCAAACTTCTAGCACTGCACATGGCCCTGGCTCTGTGTCACAGAAGGGCAGCATCATGTACAAACCATCTGGGAGGGGGCTGAGTGCACTTTCCCTCTGCAGTTTAAAATGTTTGTGCTGTCAAATACTGACAGGCACCAAGGAGAGGAGCAGCTCTCCTATGAATGGTTCTCACATCACAGGCACAACTCCACACTGGGAGCACAGAGAGGACACTGGACTGGCAGGAGGGATGTATGGGGGTGCAATAGATGAGCCCCCAAAGCCCAGAAGAAGCCAAGTCTCTCTGCTACATGCTTTCCTGGCATGCCAGGAGCACTGACCCTGGACTCTACAGATGCTGTTAGAAGTTGGGTTGTGGGCAGAAGAAAAGGGTTTATTCCACTACCTTGCCATGAAGGAATAAGGCTGTTTTGGGTCAGACAGGACCCTCTGGCCACCCTATAAAGCTATCCATGGAGACAGCATGGAGCCAGCAGCAGCAAACAGGATCAAACTACATAAACAAAACCTTTTTGGCATAGGATACTAAAGGACAGCAAAAAGAGATGTGGGACAAGCAAGGTTTGCTTGGGGCATGGAGACTTGCTGTCTGAGCAGATGAGAAACCTGTTTTACCCCCATCTATCTCCTTCTTCTGGAGGTGACATGGGGGCCAGCCAGAGCAACACACAGGGGGAGCACTAGGAGTAATTCCAGCTCCTGGCCTGAGCCAATGCCAAAGTCCAGCCTGGTACATACGTCCCCCTTATCTGCAGGGGCAGGGAACAATGTGAAAATGGTGCAGGAAAGCACTGAACCCATGAAGGGCAAATGCAGCGATAGTGGCAGGTGGGGAGGGGACCCCAAACAGCAGCACCAGAGCACAGTGGGGCCTGAGCAGCAGCATGGTGGAGTGAGTTCTGCTCCAGGGCTCCTTGCTCAGCCCTTGATTTTAAATACTCTGGACCTTGCTACCATCATCCTGCATTGCACCAGCTCTCCCAGGAAGGACTTTTTTCCACTGAGTGCATCTGACCCCATATTAGGCTGGATACATTGGCTCAAGGTCTTCTTCAGCTTCTCAAATACCCTGCAGCTTGCTGGGATGGACTGAGCAGAGCAAGAAATAAGTTTCCTTCCTCCCAAACCCTGTTGCCCCTTTTTCCAAGGAGAATACTTACATTGATGTTTGGGGGTTTCTCCTTTGTTCCCTGTTGGTGTTGGAGCGAGGGCAGCTCACAGGACAGGGCAGAGAGCTGGGCACTGCAGCTACAGCCTGCAGAGCCTCCTGGAATGGTGAGCCATTATCACTGGGCAGCGAGCAAGCCAGTTCAGAGCTGCTGTCCTGGTTTGGGGCTGGGGATGGGCAAGGAAATGCCCCAAACCTACCCCCTGCCTCCTGAGAGAAGAGCAGGCTGTGAGAGAATGAACTATGGCAGAGAAGGGACATAACATGCTACCCCTGCACCACTGCAGCTCTGTGCATTGCTGTCCCTTGAGCTTTGTCATGTTTATCTTCAAATTTGGTTTAGAGGAAAGGAAATGAAGATCAATAGATAAAGTCATTGAATAGAGATCTGCCAGGGGATTTTAAACACCACAGTCCAAGAGGCAAGAACCTACACCCAGCTCACTGCTAAAGAGACAGAAATGCACACTCAAAATGCCCCAGGACTCACCCAGGTGGACTCTGGTCAGCTGTGACCTTTCATACACTCACATTTCACCTCCTCTTCCTCAGCTGGAGCTGTATCAAACATCCACATTCCCTCCTCTCCCAGCTGCAGGGCCAGGGAGCAACCCAGCTCTTGGCTGCATCACCGAGAGCAGCCAAAGTCCTTCTGAACAGCTCCAGGCTCACAACAGGATATCCCAGCTGGTTAATGAATCCAAGGCATGGCACCAACACTGAACAGGGACATTTCTTTCCAGAACAGGGTACTTACCACATTCCTGCTGCCCCTCCAAGAGGAATGGCGTCACTCTCAGCTGGGGTCCCAGCTTATACACAGTTGCTTTAAACTTTTTATAAAATATACCCCCTAGAAAGTATTTTCAAAAAACAAAGCCTGAAAAAATTGAGTTTGTTTAGCTTAAAAAGAGAAGAAAGGAACAACAATCACCTGATTGATGCAGAGCCACTCCAGGACAGATCAGCTGTGCTCCCGAGCTAAAGAGAAAATGAAGAGTTTGCTGGAAATCGCAGGGAAGATCTGAGTTAGATCCTAGGAAAGACCCTTAAATTGTGAGGCAGAAAAAATGCTGGAGCAGGCTGGAAAACCCAGAGTTGATTTAGACACACCTATTGGGGACAGTCCAGGGAAATGGTCCTTCCTTTAAACCTTTAACAATTATCATTGTTGTACACTTACTCCACATTACATTTTGAACATATCTCAACAGTTAGACCTGACTTGCCATGTCTTGCCCTTCTAAAAATTTCTGCCTCAAAACTGTTCTATTTATTGAATATAATAAACAATGAAACATTTACATTTTCATCAAACTTTGCTTACCAACCATCAGCTAAATAAACTGACATCAGTGTGCTGAAACTCATTACTCATAAGTAATTGCTGGGAAAATGGAAATAATTGCATTTTTTATTTTGTGTTTAAGTGGGGTTCACCCATTACCTTCCAACTGCAGGATAAGACTTCTCTGAGCAGCATTTTGATATCAGGTGACATTATACAGCAGCATTTTCCTCTTGTTTGCCCCAGCCCCATCCAAGGCAAAATTAGTACATAATATCATGCTCAAGGAATCATAGAATAAAAGCAAATCTTGTTCTTGTGATTATATTTTTATTTCAGCTTCAGCAGCTAAGGTAAGAGGCTTTTTTTACCTACCTGCAATAACAGAGTAGGAAATCCCAAATAACCTCAATTATGCACTAAAGACTCCAAGCACAACTGCAATTCCAGATACCTGAGAAAAATTAATCCTAAGTGCAAAACATTCTTTGAAGTCCTGAAGCCCTGAAATATAAATTTATTTCCATTTCTGTTCTGTTTTCAACCTGTGCCTCACTGTGTTTGACCCCCAGGGCCAGAGCATCGCCCCACTGAGCCAAACCATCCCAGGACAAGCCACTTGTTGCTTCCACACTCCCTCTCATGGTGTTGGTAGTGCCCCACAACAAACACAGGAGAGGACTCGGTGTGCAGGGATGAGCAGGTCAGTCCAGCAATCACACATTCCCAGCATGCATCCATGGGCATTGCTGACTTTTTCTCCTTTTTCAGATTTTACATGTCACGTAAAAACTATTACCAGGACTGCAAAAGGCAGCTTGCTCTAAGCAAATACAAATGACAGCACAAGCTGTATAAGAAACTAAATACCACTCTGACTCTGGTGATATCCAGACAACTTTATGTCATTTTTGATAAGCCAGTTGCACTGTGTCGTTGGCACAGCTATATAAAAAGCACTCTGTGATGTTTAATTCAAACAGGTCACTTCAAAGACATGAGAAAGCAATTTAAGCAGCAAGAGAAAGGCTCTTAAATGTATTGAATCAAAGGAGCACTGATGCCTCCAAGGACTTGGACATCACACAGCATTCCATGACTTCCAGCTGGGGAGAAGCACCTCACCACACCTGTGTAGCAGTGCACAGCACTGGGCTGGTACCTTTACTTTTTGCTGTCCTTTATTTTTTCACACATGTTGTTGCTGGGCCCCTTGCTGAGCATCAGGAAGGATCCTACAGCAAACGGCTTTGTCTGAGAACGCTGGCAAATGGAGTCTGCAATGCCAGGTGAATCCTAGCAGAAAGGACAGAGTTCTAAGGAACTATACTGCATATTTTCATGAAATATGTGGTTTCCCTCTTGGCTCAAGACAAATAATTCTCATTGAGTAAGCCTTGATTACACCTAGACAAAGAAACACACACGTTCTCCAGGTACCTCCAGGCCAATGGATCAGACCCATTCCACCATATGGATCTTGATCCTGAATTTTATTAACACTTCCCTCCCAAGTAACCTCTCTATCCCCTCTCTTTTTTTAAAATTCCTTTTATTCTTTCTCAAAAAACCCTTATCACACTTCAATCCTACCAGGGCACACCAAATTCCAGGGATACAGCTCATAGCAGAGGGAAAGGTGTGTTAAAGCCACTCTTCACAGCAGGCAGCGGAGGACAACAGAGCAGTATCCACCTGAAGCTGGGAGCTTGCTACTTTTGTAGTGATCAAAGGTGAGCCCCACTTGATGGCTCCTCTTCCAGGGCCTTCTGGCAGGTGGTGGCAGCTACAAGACAGACATTTCCAAAACTCGGAAACATTCCTACATTGTGACTGTCCCAAGGTCTCAGGGGTACATTCACAAAACCTTTCCAGATTATTAAACTGGGCCCCAAGATGGAGCCATTCAGATGATCCTGTGCTGACAACTACTTCACAGACAGCTGAAAGGAAAGGAATGCAGCTGGACACGCAAGCACTTCTAACTGCAGCCTGACACTGGGCAGGCCCTGCAGCTGAAATCTTTCCTCTAACCTATTAAAACATCTGCATTACTGAGATTAGACCTAGAGCATTTGGCAAGGCTGTGTTAATTTCTGGAATAATGAATGGAAAATAATGACAGGATCAGTAATGTGACTGTGGTCACTGAGACACGGCACCACAAGGGACTTTAGAGATCCCACATGACAGCCCAACACGCAGAGGGAGGGAGCTACACACACCTCACACATTCCTTCCTCCAGCAGTGGTTATCCAATATCATCTTAGAAAATCCTTCACCACCCCACATAGCTGCAACTTGCTCCAGCACTTATGTGTGCTCTGTGAGCAGCTTTCTCTCTTTTCCAACATAAATCAGCTTTCTGAAAATTCTGTTAAATTCTTCTTGTTTTCCCACAGAAGCCAGGCTGTTGGTGATTACACAATCATTATTAATTTGAAGAAAAGGGGTCCAAGATCTGTCCCAGCAGTAGGATGAATCCCAAGCTGATGACTGATCATCCCATCTTGCCAGTTCCCAAGAAGACAAGTAGCCCTTCAGGAATGTCACAGACAGCAAGTGTATTTTCTCTTTTCTGGGCTGACCCAATAATTTAAATGTAATATCAAGGTAGATCTTCTAAGGACATAAAACTATATGAAGTAGTCAGCCTAGTGGCAGGAAAAAAGAAACAATTTCTGGAAAAGCCAGAAATATCCCAGAAAGCTGACTGTTTGCTTTACTGAGTTGCAGTCATAAATCAAACCTTTTAGTAGAAGCATAAGTCTTAAGACTGAACAAGTTACATTGTAGTCTCACAAATGTATGAAATACTAATCCTTTTCATAAGTCTGAGAATTTTTCAACTTTGTTATTAAAGTTCTAGTCCACTTATGTATTTACATGCAAGAAGTCCAACTTCAAAATTAGTCTACAATGCTGGTGCATCTGATTCCAAGCAAGTCCAAGCACCTCCACATCTCTAACACACCCTTCCCCATATGCCCCCAGGAGGGAAGTGCTACAGTTATGATTTTTCTTCCAAGGCAAGAACAATTGAGGTCACCCAGTAACTGGCAGTGTCGTGGAGTCTCAAATCCCACGCAAGCCTAACCACTAGAAATATGCTTCGGAGGAAGTAAGGCACTAAGAGAGCTGTCACAGCACACTCAGACTGAACCAGCAGAACACCCAAGGAGCACATACATGCCACAAATCAAACAAGCAGCAAATCCTCCCCTATGAGTGAATATTTTACAGGTTCCTACAACATGAGAGACTTTCCCATCAATTATTTCAGTTATTGCTCCAGACCCTTTGGAGGGACTTGAAGAAAACAGCTTTGAAGGAGAGCACCAGCAGCAAGTAAGATGATTCCATACTAAATACATTGTCTCCACAGAAAAAAAGTTTCATCCCTTACAATCCTGCTATCAGCACAGTCACTGCCAGCCAAGCTCAGTGCTGCCCTCAGCAGCACCAACACACTACTGCCAGTGGGAAATCACCTCTGAATCGAACACTGTGCTGATTTACAGCTCAGAGTCCTTTTCTGCTCCTTGCTGCTGTATTGGCCAGGCAGAGATACAAGTGGCCATGTAAAATACCACAAATCCACATTATTTCACTTTCAGAGTGCAGAACATTGGGCCATGTCATCTCCTGACAGAGCCTGCCCACAGCTCCGGAAGCTGTTCGGCTTCCTCCAGCCAGTGAGTGGTGACTCAGCCAGCCCCAGCAACTACCCAGGCTGCTGCCTTTCCAGCACAGATAACTCACACAGGTCAACACGTATTGCTTTGGAACCCATATCTCATTTTAATTAAGACTAGACACTTCCACCTAGTTTCACACTGTAATTACAGCCCAGCCTCCTGAGGCAAATAATGCCAGCATGCAGCTCCACAGGAGGTGGGGCCGGCAGCTCACCCTCCACACTGGCAGGGTCTCTCTGTCCTGGCTGTGGGTTGTAACCCTGCACACTCAGCCAGGCTGCAGGGCCCAGCTCTGCCCTGGGCAGTGACACAGTTATGTGTCACCTGTGCTGGCTGGGGGAGTGGGGTGGAGACAGGCCTCTCACCTGTGCTGCAGTTGGTTCCTGATCTCTGATGGCTCTGGGGGGACATCCCTGTCCCCTGGCTGCATGGGGGAAGCAGGACACTGGGAGATTTCTGCAGGCACCTGTATAGCAAGACCTAGTAGACCAAAGAAAAAGCTGCCATGAAACACTATATAAATAGCCCCAAAACCAGACAGAGCAACATGACATTGCCACACCTATTTAACAAAGGATGCTACACAAGTCTGTGTAGCAGCAACTGAGTTCACTCTCAGCATCAAGACTTTTGAAAGACAATAGCTTTAAATAAGAATCTTATGTCCTTCCTTAAAATCCCCAACCCAGCCTGTATTACACTGTCACCTGGAAACAAACCAATGGTGTAAGTCACAGGGGTTTTAACAGCTGTACTCACATCACTTCCCAACCTACAAGTGGAAACAGGAAGCAGCTTCCTTAGTTACACTGAGTGCCATCAGGAATTGGGAGTATTATTGCTGCATTCTGACTTTTACAACACATGAGAAGTCAGACACACAGCAATGAGCCCAGTAGTAACACCTCAAAGCAGACTGATCCTAAAGTGTCAGATCCCACCCTCAGTGACACTAATGAGAACAGGGCATGCTTCACCCTCACCTCTCAGCTAGGTTAGGGAAGCAGACATTTCACCCAAAATCACTTAGAAGTACATCCTGCTCTTCTCTATCATTTTCATCTCAAGATGGAAAGTACTTCTCTATTTCAGCAAAGGAAGTGTGAGCAGGAAGAAGAAACGGCACAGAAACCTACCTACAAGATAAGGCTAACGCTGTTTCAGCTGGAGGAGGGGTGGTGAGCAGGCTACATGGGTTTACCTGTTGACACATTGCTGAGGATTGAAGGTACCAAGGTATCAACTTTTTCTCAAGTTGAAATCACATTTTCCATTAACACACAGCTTTAGTTACAAACATAGTACTGTATGTCCTGAGGAAGATGCACTTTTTGTTACAGGGCCCAGATGACAATCATTGACTTGGCAAATTCAGGGCTTTTATGAGCATTTAAGATAATTGTTATCAAATAGCTTTGGGCACTTTGGTTTTCTGGAAAAATCTTGTGCCTCTCCTGTGGCAGAGCTCCAGGAGCACTCACTCTGCCAGGGTGGTGGAAAGATGTCAGCTCTGGCTGGAGGGCAGCTACAGACACTGCAAGGTGATGTCAGGACTTGCGGCCATCTTCACACACATAAAGCCTGCATGAAAACAAGAACGTTAAAGGCTCGCACAAGACAAACAGATTTATTTTGAACAAAGCTCCATCACACTGGCCTGTGAGGAGGCTGCTCTGAACCAGCCCCCAGTTCAGGGAATGTCTGCCTTGCACAGGAAGACAATGCACAGCCCTTGTTCCCCCTTCTCTCTCCTCAGAGCACTCAAGATCATGAGCTTTACACCCAGCTGGGGCACAGCTGTACAACCTGTTCCCCCATACCAGGACTCACTCAAGACAATTTAGATGTGGTTACTGCATTTAGAACAACCAGGACCTCAAAAACAACCTGCAAAACAAAAAGCAGCAGCAGCAGCTTGTCAGTTCAGCCCACTCCAGAAAAAACTGAACACAGACTACTCACCCCGGTTTGGTAATACAGGTATCTATTTTATTAAAAAAGTTACAAACAGGTGGACTGTAGGGTTGTCTTACAAAATGACAAGAATGAATTCTACTGGAAAAAACTTTTTACAAAGCATTATAGGTAATTGTTCCATTTTTGCACTTGTTATTCCAGATTTCACCTATCACTGATAAAGATACAGTACATTAGATACAAGCTGTTATGTTACATTTTTATTTGTACAGCCCTACTGCAGCAATTTGAACAACTCCTAAGTAGATGCCATAGTAAAGACAATAGATATTGCATTTATTATTAGCCTCTTACTCTAATAAGCAACTTCACATGCAAACTATTGAGGAAGCCTAAATCAACTTTTGGTCCCTTTTTCCCCCATGTGTGCTGAAGAAACCATCTCTCATTTTCCCAGTCCTGTCACTCTAAGCTAGTTCAAGTTTAAGGGGTTCTTTATGTTTTTTTTTGTTGTTGTTGTTGTTTTGTTTTTTCTTTTTTCTTTTTTTTTTTGCTGAGGTCAATGAAAATGAACACTGCTTTGAAAACTACCCATAGGAATGAACCACTGATCAATATCAACCAACTTTTTCCTTCTTAGACAAAGGAAAACTAGGATCTTTATGAATTACTTTCATACCCTATTACTTCCTTACAACCTACAAAAAAGATCAACAACCATCACTTAAAAAATCTACTTTGAATACAAGGTTTGGTTTTATTCTGATAAGAAAGTGCAAACCTAAGTATTAGCCTCAGCCTGTTTATAAAGTTTGTACAAACAGGAAAAAAAATATTTCAAGTAACCCCACAGAAAAAGAATCAGGTGTTTCAACAACCAGGCAGAAATCCTGGTGTCCTTTTCAGGATTCAAATTCAAGACTGAATGTAGACATAGAATCTTTATTTCTGCTAGTATTGTAAAGTCAGCCTGCATTATTGCCAATAAAACACATTAATATTGAGATACTGTAAGTGGTGATCTTTTATTGTTTTAAATACCATCATCCACAATACTTGTGAGTTTTCAACTGCTTAACCTCATATATCCATCACTGCTTTTACTGGAGCTTTTCTCATAGATATTTAGCTATTACAGGGAAAGAATGTACATTTCTAGAAGCATGTTCAAACGACTAAAGCTGGGCTCCTAAAAGCCTAGAACTTTGGTGCAGTAGGTGAGCTGCAGTTATTAAATTTCTGCAAAAAAATTTACACATTTTAAACCACTGCTAGAAAAAGCTTGCATGTATGCAACACGTTAATAAAGGTGAACAAAAAGATTTTGTCTGTTCTTTGTACATTTTCATTCTGCTCTTTATACATGTGTTATTGTTAAAATTTTCAAGTATTCAGAGAAAATGTTGATCAGGTAAACAATAAAGAAGGCAATAGCTATTTAAAGCATGCTTGCAGTTAGTATCACTGAAACCTGGTGCTTTTCCCCTTGTTACACCAACTTGTCTCTAATATTAAACTTGCTTACCGGGGGAAAAAAAGCACAAACTAAAAAGCAATTTGTGACAGTGCAAGAAAACCTTTAACAAATATTGCTTAAAAATATTATTTAGAAAGACAAATATTAGGAACTATAAAATGTAAAGTGATCTTATTTGCATTAGATTTACATATGCAGAGGTCTACTAGATGTCTCTTACTGTGCCAGGCAAAGCTGAGCTGACAGGGTAGGCATAGAGCCCGTTTTGAAGGATACATTATCCCTTTTCGAAGGCATAGAGAAGCAATTTGTAAACATGCAAGTTTAGAAACTCTGTAGTAGGAAAAGTGTGCTGTCATTTTGCAATGCTACAATTGTGTACAATTAAGAAACCCGAGATTGTGAGAAACATCAACTGGAGACTTTATATCCCATTCCAAGTAATCCCTACTGTCAAATCAGACTGGTTGCAAACACATCGTCACAGCTGCATTCGCCAAGAAAAGGGATACTACATCCATACAACAGAGGCGCCTTCAGTATCTTTCCATGACACTGTCATGCGTAAACAAAAAGTCAAAGAATGACCAACTACATTATAGGAGAAAACCTTGCAAAGAGAAAAAAGCACTGATGTGAGGTAATATACAGAAGTAACCATTTGTTTAAGGCTCAATTTATTCTCCATTAAAACTCTCTTCTTTTAAAAGGCATTGAGTAGGTAATACTGAGTTTAAGTAATAAATACAAGTTCAGAATTGATTAAAGAAATCAATTAAAATATTAAAAATCAGCTCTTGCATATTAGCCATTATATGAACTTAGAAAGCTATAAAAGGACAGGTAGATAAAGAACAGATTTTAAAACTTATGGTAAACATGCTAAGCATTCTGATTAAGGGGTGTAGATCCTGGAGGCCACCAACCTTATGCACTTAGATGTATGGCAATGTGCTGTAATAGAGACAGGTTTACCAAGGGTCAGCTCTGCAACCTGGGCTGAAAGTTCTCCAAAGCAGCATCCATGCAAGTTTCCTCTGAGTTTTATCTGCAATAAAAAAAAAAAAAAAAAAAAAAAAAAAAAACCTAATGAAAACTATATTCAATATGCATCCAAAGTGAACACGGCTTCTCCCCTGCCTGGAACAGCCAGTTTTCCATTCTGAGCTACAAAGGACTGTTTTCCACAGCAGCATTCCCCAAATGCTCCACTAACTATGGTAATACAAGAAGCAAGCAGGTAACAACCTACTGCTATTCACTTTGTAATAGCTGCTGCTGTGGGATATGAAATTACATCTAAAGATCTGAAAAAGCCAGGAAAAAAGCCAGAAAGTTCTCTTGTAGAGATGCACCAATGTAGGACCTAGTGTATGTATAATACCCAGTAACATACAGCAATAGCCAAGCACAAGTTCTGGGAACAGGCAGATGAGCCAACTAACTCAGTTTTGACGTGTTCCCAGCAATCAGACCCTCTAAATGACTCCTAAAATTGCCCCTTAGCATTCAGACAACCTCAGCAGGGACAGAGTTGTACACCACCATCCTCAATCAAGCACACCAACACATTATCAATGTAATCAAAACATCTTTGCATTTCAGATAACTTGCTTGTAGCTCCCAGGATTTATCTGCAGAGATATCTTAAAAGTCTCAGGCGAAGCTCAGTCTGCAGAAACCTGTCATATGTATGTGCATGTACTTCACTCTAGCTTGATCCATGGCTTTTCAGAAGCCTTCTCAGTTCTTGAAGTAATTTCTCCAAATGAGAGTTTCCTACTGCACCATTTCTCTACGGCTGTTGATTTGCTCTCAGCTAACAGTTTATCATGACAGAATGCTTTGACATAGCCAGGGTTCCCCTTCTTGCCTAACAACTGGTCAATCCCAACATTCATGAGCAGCACTCCTGCCCTGACAGGAGCCAACAGCCAGGTTTTTCTTGTTTGTTTGTATGTTTTCCAACTAACAGCAATTCTCTCCCAATCTGGTGAGATCACTCCCACCCCACACACTGTTGCTGGTCCACAAATTTTAGACAGAGAGAGTCCCTGTACTGTCAAAAGCAGTGAACCAACATTTAGCTAATGGGGATGGATTAGACCTGCTTAATAAAGGTTTTATCTTTGCTTAGAGCACAGAAGAGGCAAACCATTTACAGTGTAGCTCTTCATCCTACCAGAGTTAGATCCATCCCAAAAACTTCATTTAAACCCAGTATTCAATAATGTGGCCAGCAAAGAATTGCTGTGAACAGTAAGAACAGAAAAATGAAGTAATGATATTTTCCTCCACATGCCCTTCAGCATCCTTGCATTTGCAGGTTAGGGACCTCCCAATTCAGATTTGTCATCTCTCCATTTGTGTTTAGTTACTAAAATTAACACTACATGATATCTTATCTGGCTTCATTTGCCTGTGATGTTTTATACCACTCTCTGGTCTCTTCTGTGAGCTGGCAGAAGAGAAGGGGAAGTTAGACAATATAGCATAATAAATGTGTCTCTGTTGCACAGCCACATAGACCAGAAGAGAGTACACTTTCAGTTTTTATTCATAAAGAGGAATACTCTTCCTTCAACCTTGCTAATACCAGTTACTCAAACACAGGGGACAGAAATCACTAATCAGAATCAGTCTCTCATCCCAATGTTCAGGTGTTACCAATTCTATTAGTATCAGAAAGACTTTAGTGCACAAGCACTGTACCAGGTACCATACTTTAAAGAAGATTCAAAATACAAAACAGTGTCATACTGAAAATTCAAGAGAAATACTGGAGCAAGGAACACAAAGCAGGTCCTGGAACTCTCCTATCTCTGAATGCAAGAGCAAAACAACAGAAGACCACTGCAGAAACAGGAAAGGGGAGGTGGGAAACAGGATATGAGAACACACATTTTTAAAAGGAACTATGGGTTATCCTGACAATGCAGTTATGTTCCATCCTTCATCTCATCCAAGGCAGCTGACTGGAACAGCAGTTTAGCAAATGCTTCTGAAAAATGTCATGAAAGAACCTACGCATCACAGCTGACAGACAGGCCGAGGTATCAACACCAAAAAGAGGTTAAGTGGTGACTGTGACTTAAAACTTACACTGGAACAGCCTCAGGCAAAGTTAGGCCCAGCAAAAAAAAAAAAAAAAAAATCCACCCCCACCAGAACTGCAGGAACACAAACTGTTGTATGTACTGCTCTGTGAACTGACACACCCAAGACTCCTCCTGGACACAGCCAGGTTACAGAACTCAGAGATTATGATGATGATCCCAGGACACAGCTACAGTTCAAGCCCACTTCCTACACACAGATTTTCAGACAGCCAGTTCTACTTCCTCAGTTTCAATTTACATAGGAGGGGTTACTCCTAAAGCAGAGGTCTGACAAGCAGCAATTGTTTCCAGGATCACAGATAAGCAGGATTACAAAGCTGATTGGAGCCATCACAAGACACCATCAGCACCTCTCCTACCAGAGCACATCAGACAGAAATTATCAAGCAGCAAAGGCTTACGATAAAGTTAATGAGATCCTACATCCACTCAATCAAAGAACAAGAATAGAGTGGGAGACAGGAAAAGTACCCCAAAAGTGTTAGGCTGAAATAAAACATACAGAGCATGAAGCCTGTGAAAAACCAGAATGAGTAATAAAAGTTGCAGACATGGTGAGAACTGGACTGAATAGGAAATGGATCAGGAAGGAAAGACTTGTTTGGCACAGGTGATGAGACTATACTGGGCAGAGACAGCATTCCCCAGAAGCAAGGAAGCAGTTTGCTGCTAAAGGCTTGGGGTGATTGTTTAAGCCAGGCAGAAGGAAGGAGAGGAAATCCCTATCACAAAAGCTTAGATCCTCTGTCTCAAGAGCTCACAAAGACATAAGAATACAAATGTTTCTTCTGAAGCAAGAACATGTTTAAGAAACCCACCAAATCTAGGCATAAGTTATTCAAAGGAATAACATGGTCCTCCCCTTCTTCAATTTCACCTTTAAGATTAAATGTTCTAAATCCAGAAACAGACAGGTTACAAAGCCTCCCTTGGAAGAAATCAATTCCAGAACTATAAGTTTCAAGGATGAAAGGTCTGATTTTGTCAGAGTTTAAGACAGTAACCTGTACAAGATGAACCATTAGTAACCCAGGGGATTGCCATATCCTTTAGCATGATACTTCTAGTCCACATAATCTTGTTTGTGAAGCTGCCTTAGAAATAGCTGTAACATTGCATTACTATATGCAATTCAGGATACTACCCCCGCAGCACTCAACTAAAAAAAAAAAAAAACAGTAATTTCTTAGATTCATTTCTTCCTAGAACTCTATAGACTCTGCAGGTGTGATTAATGTACAATAAAATACGTTTTTTGTATTTTTCCTCTGCTCCAAAACAAGCTTGCTCACCTTTCAACAAGCAAATCTCAAACTTACATACACCTCTTAGACAGTGACAGCAGCCTTTCCTAATTTCACAGAACTGGAGATAAAAACATTGTGTATTACCTGTAGCATGACAGTGCTAGGGCCATGAGCACCTAAAACTTTGTTATCAAGTGTTTTGTAAATATAATCTCAAAGACAAGCTTTGAGACTTCACTCTCTGACCTTGCACTCAAGATTAAAGAGGATACATGGTCCAAAGCTTCCAGTAATAACCTATTTTCCCTCTTGTCACTCAGACACAAAAAGCTCCTTTGAGTTAAGCAAGTTACTAACATGGCAGGGGGAGTCTGAGCATCAAGCAGTGCAGCTGTCAGGAGGGGCAGTTCTTTCCCCTGAATTTCCACATCCTCCCTCATTCCTGCACTTGCCCTCAGAGATCACGAGTTGTTTGCAAAGACAGGTCCAACAGTCAACTGGAGGTCTGAGGGACCAGCTGGCTGCATACAGAGCACACCAACAGTGCTTTGCAGTAACATGAATTCGAGCCAGCGCTGAAACAAGACCCGCAACAGCTACAGGGGAAACAGGACTGTGGGGAGGTTCAGAACAACCTCATGGGAATGCACATCGGGGAAGAACAGACCCATTCAGTCAGGTGAAAAAGATGCTGAAAAAGACTACACGTGAAAGGCCAAAGGCAGCTGTCCTGGAGGAAAAGAATAAAAAAGCAACACCTGACACAGGGGAAGCTTTACAGAGGGCCCTCTGAAAGCTGCACTCTCATCACACCCCTTACAAGTCACTGGGAAAGGAGAGTGGTACATTGGGAAGCCATTTTACAGTCTGTTCTCTGCTCTGGAGATTTGAGATGAAGAGCACTTTGTGCACACCTTTGACTATTACATGTGGGTTTCAAGCCACTTCTCACTACTCAGGGTGATTCTCTTGCAAGAGAAACTTATTCCACTGATAAGGCAGAAGGGTACTGTCAGTTTCTGTACTACAGAATTTTATTTCTTTTAAACAAGCTCAAAGTCTCAGAAAAACTACTGGGAAACTTGGTCACAATAATCCCATTGAACTCGAAGCTAACTCCCATTACTTGAAAATAATTCAGATACCAGCTACAAGAATAAACCTACCACAACATCACAAAGCACTTATGCAGAATAACAACATCAAATACAGTACTGACAGTCAAAATAGGTGCAGATGAGATCATTCACTTTGTGTCATTGTAAAATTACTGCAAGCAAATGCAGCATTCCCTGACTAACCCTACTGAGGTAACACAAGAAGTCCATTTGACTCACTCATGTGCACAAGTTCCCATCTCTTTTGGAGAATGGCTGCCTCATTTCAGACTCCCTGTCGCTTTCTCTCTTACCAAAACACCATATTTAGGCACCTCAGTTAGTGATGACTGTTTCACCAACCTGCTCTGTATGGCCATGGTTGAGGTTTTTCTTAATTTCTCTCACTGGACGATGCAAGTTGTACAACACTGATCTTGTTTTTCAGGCAGGGAGGCATAGTTCATTTGCCTGACGATCTCAGCAAACAGTTCATCCACCATTGTTTTGCTCTTGGCTGATGTCTCCATGAAGGGACAGCCCCACTCCTGAGCCAGGGCTCTGCCTTCTGCAGATAAGACTTCCCTCTCAGACTCCAGATCCACTTTATTCCCCACTAGGATCAGAGGAACTTTCTCATATCTCTTCACCCGGACAATCTGGTCCCTCATCGGCTTGATGTCCTGGTCAAACAATCCAGCTGGTTAGTACATGCAAGGAATCACATGGAATTACTATAGAACCACCAGAGAAACACATTTTAATAACCCTCACATGCAACTGAACATTAAAAATACATCAGAAGACTTCTTAAACTCATAGTCACACAGATCTAGAATTCAGAGAAAATTTACTACCTATCACTAAGTTACTTCTTTATATAAAAGCATGCACATTTTATAGAATTTATGTGCATATACAAACAGAAAGCGACTGCTGTGCTCTCAGACAGTCGGTTGAGGAGGAGGACACGGTATTGCTCTGAAGGCTGGTTTCAGCTTTCTGAAGAAGTTGTCTCAAGTCTAAGGACCTGTAACCCTAGCAGGGGCACGCCATTACACAACCATTTAGGAAGTTTGTGCTTAGTTTACAACTTGAGAAATCCATCAATTTAAATAAAGCCTTCTCAGTCCTGGAATGCTTAGAATAATTCATTGTGAACACATTTAATCACATGTAAGTAGCCAAATTAGATGCTGTAAAGAGATTTTATTACCTAGAGATGCATTTATTCAAGTCTGAGTCAGCCTCCTCTGCCTCCTGAGTCTTTTAAGTTACTATCAGTACTACAAATTCCTGCATTGTTCTGAGAGAAAGCAATCCCTGCGTTTGAAGTTACCACTATGTAAAGAACTGCAGAGTGGTTTACACCTACAGCTTTCAGAGCGAACATACTACAGACAGATGGGAATAATTAAATATTAACAAGGTGGATTACTGCACATCCATTCCTCAAATAATGCAGGCTCACTGGAACCCAAAAATCTGTGAAAACGAGAGCAGAAGCATCCCAATGTCACTGCTGTTGTTTTCCAGAGATAAGCATGCCTTCAGCTTGCACAGGGTTGTTTCAAAGCCTCTGCTAAGATAAGGTTTAGCCTTCAGCAGAAGCAAACAGTGGGGGTGTGTGAGGTCTTGCCAAGCAGCTGGAACACACAGCAGCCCAAGCCAAGGCAGGAGCTGCAAATCCCTGCGCTGCATGGAGTGCTGCTAAACTCACTTATTGCCCAAAAACAAAGCCCCATTTCTACAGGTAGCTTAGACCAGTTACTGGGTGAGACATTTCCTTTTTTTGGAGAGTTTCAATAGTAGAAATCAAATCCAGATCCACAAATTATCATGTATAGCTAGTTCTCTCCAGTACTCCACCTACGCTGTGAGAGCATCGAGCTCACACTGGAGAGGAATATATTTTGGGGGGAGAGAGGAGAAAATAGCAGCTCACTTAACAAGTCACAACTGTAGAACAATGAGACTCTCTTCAAGAGCAACTACAGAAACATGCCTTTTAGGAAGGAGAAGGGGTTGGAAGGGGAAGTCTCGATTTTAATATCGAGTGATTTCTTCACAAAAGGGGATCGCCAAGAGACTTTTGTTGGGGAAGTAGGAGCTAGTCATTGTTCTCCAGCACTGCGTGGGATTTGACAAGGGTAGCATCCCGATAAGTACCTGCAAAGCAAGCAATTTTCCATCATGCGCTTTCAAGCTGGGCATTTACACTTTTTGCCCTTCGGAGATAAAGCGATCCTACGCACACGTGGCTACCCCTAAAACTTCCTCCTCGGCCCAGCGCCTTCCTCCGGGCAGTGCCGGCTCCATCAAAGGACGGGACATCGGGAGAGGTTACCTGGAAGGACTGCTGGTTGACCAGGCTGTAGACGAGGATGAATCCCTGACCATTCTTGATGTAAAGGTCGCGCATGGAGGCGAACTGCTCGGTGCCCGCCGTATCCAGAATCTCCAGCACCGAGGGAGACGAGTCTACCTCGATCTCCTTGCGGTAGAAGTCCTCAATGGTGGGGTCGTACTTCTCGATGAAGGTCCCGGTGACGAACTGCACCGTCAGGGCGGACTTCCCCACCCCCCCGCTGCCCAGCACCACCACCTTGTACTCCCGCATCGGGCCCCGCTCGCCGCTCCCCGCCGGGCCCGGGCCTAGGGCAGGCGGCACCACGGCCCTCGCATAGCCCCGGCCCGCCTCAGGTGAAGGGCGAAGCCCCACTGCTCCCGCCCCGTCCTGGGGGGAGCGAAACCCCCGTCAGTGCCCGGCGCGGCCCCAGCCCCGCTGCGCTCTGTCACCGCCGCGCTCCCGCCATCACCGCCTCGGCCGCAGGACCCACCCGCCAGAGCCACCCCCCGGAAGGGTTTTGCTGAGGCACCGGAGGCGGCCCCGCCCCGTCACCTCCCGCTCACTTCCGGCGTGCTGCGTCACGGCCTGCCTGAACTGCGCCCGGAGGGGCAGATTTGAGTGTGGCACTGAGGCACCCGCGCTGTGATGGGGGACAGATTTGCATGAGGCATCGAGGTACTGTCCCAGCCCAGCCCGGTCCCCTAACATGGCGGTCGCGGCCGCAGCCTCTTCAAGGGCGGCTCTGTGAGGGGTGCGTTGTTCCTCCACGAGCTCCTGCTCGGCACTCGATAACTTGAACGTCTTAACAAACTCCTCTGGGCTCCCTGCCGGGAAAAGACCCGCGGGGGAGGGGACCCGGTCTAAGACACTGGCGGGTGTCGAGAATGGGACACCAGCACCGCGGTTCTTCATCCCTGGAAGCCCGCTGGGCTGGTGACAAAGCGGGTCACCAAGTTGATCAGAGGGATGGAGCACCTCTAATATGAGGAAAGACTGGGAGAATTGAGATTGTTCAGCCTGGATGTGAAAAGTGCATATTATATGGCTCTACGCAAGATATTTACTGTATGTGTTGTATTGTGTTAATTGTTAATATTGTATTAATATTTTAATAGTATAGTAAATGTAGTTTTGTAGCTAAAATGTAGTTTTTATGTACTAACCACAGGAAGATGTAAATCTTTCAAAGAAGAAAGAATTTACTACTTTCTTATCAGAAGAGACCAGCTCCTCCTGCTTCTCTCAGCCTGGTGGACGCCATAGAGATTAAAGGAAAAAGTGATACTAACCAGAAACAATTCTTAGTTAGAATAAAATTTATGCATTATGTATAAATTATATGAATATTCAACAAGCTATTGTTTTTAAGGGATAATCCTTTGTTAACAGGGGTCCTTCTCCAGAGCTTGTGGCTTGGGAGAGGCACCCAGACGTCTGTAACTTTGTTTTTATTGCCTTGTATTGTCCTAACTATAAAATTGTTCAATTTTTTTACTCTAATTGTATTTTTATAACCATCTTATTTACTATTAAACTTTTAAAATTTTAAAACAAGTGATTGGCGTTTATCACAATTATGGTAGCAGAGGATGGTTATAACACCTCACTGCTGGTGCCTTAGGAGAATCAGAGTGAGGATGGCGCGCCCTGCCCAGTTTGGCAGCCTCGTTCTGTGTTCTCCTGCTGTGACCGGCAGATGCAGGTTACAATCAATGGAAAAGAGGAGGCAATAAAAACAAAGAAAAGGGAAAAAGATTCCCTAAAACCGCGGTAGTTAGCCCCTAAGACTAAAGTGTACACGAAGACAAAGACCCAAGGACAACGGACAGGTAAGTATTGGTTTGGAGGGGCGGTTAAGGGGGGGCTGAATGTGTGTGAATGAGAGGCAGCTGGTTATCCCAGACCTGCTAGGCGAGTGCGGAGTTTCTGACGCTGCGTTTCCGTTCTTTCGCGAGAAAGGCGGCCAGTAAAGAGACGAAGCGAGTGATAAGAAGAGTGAGAGATTCCCCCCCGGGAAACTGGGATTGAATTTTAGAAAAGGGGTGGGATCCCTAGGAAGTAAAAAAAATTAAAAAAATAATAAAAAAAAAATCTGCTGGATTAAGGGGTGATTGCCCAAGAGCATCCAGGACTAAAAACTTTTGCTGGGTTGAGGAATTAATATCCCAAGAGCATCCAGGGTTAAGCAAAAAGTCTGCTGGATTGAGGGGTAAGTGCCCAAGAGCATCCAGGACTGAAATCTGCTGGGTTGAGGGATTGTGCCAAGAGCACCCAGGGTTTTGCCGGATTGAGGTTATGCCCAAGAGCATCCGGGGTTGAACAACACAGCTAGATTGAGGGCTAAAGTGCCCAAGAGCATCTGGGGTTGGACAACACAGCTGGATTGAGGGGATATCCAAGAGCACCGGGACTGGCCAGTAACACCTAAACTTGTAATAGGTGATTTAAAAGTAAAAGGTACCTTGTTGTTGTTTTGTTGTGTGAGAGTGAGTCACACACAAAACAAGCCATAGTTTCCCCGGGCAGGTGGGGGGCTGTGGAAAAGCGTGTGTGTGACCTGCGAACAAGCCATAGTTTCCCCGGGCAGGTGGGGGGCTGTGGAAAAGCGTGTGTGTGACCTGCGAACAAGCCATAGTTTCCCCGGGCAGGTGGGGGGCTGTGGAAAAGCGTGTGTGTGACCTGCAAATAGGCCTCAGTTTCCCTGGGCAGGTAGGGGACTGTGGAAAAGCGTGTGTGTGACCTGCAAACAGGCCTCAGTTTCCCTGGGCAGGTAGGGGACTGTGGAAAAGCGTGTGTGTGACCTGCAAATAGGCCTCAGTTTCCCTGGGCAGGTAGGGGACTGTGGAAAAGCGTGTGTGTGACCTGCAAATAGGCCTCAGTTTCCCTGGGCAGGTAGGGGACTGTGGAAAAGCGTTTGTGTGACCTGCAAACAGGCCTCAGTTTCCCTGGGCAGGTAGGGGACTGTGGAAAAGCGTGTGTGTGACCTGCAAATAGGCCTCAGTTTCCCTGGGCAGGTAGGGGACTGTGGAAAAGCGTTTGTGTGACCTGCAAATAGGCCTCAGTTTCCCTGGGCAGGTAGGGGACTGTGGAAAAGCGTTTGTGTGACCTGCAAATAGGCCTCAGTTTCCCTGGGCAGGTAGGGGACTGTGGAAAAGCGTGTGTGTGACCTGCAAATAGGCCTCAGTTTCCCTGGGCAGGTAGGGGACTGTGGAAAAGCGTGTGTGTGACCTGCAAATAGGCCTCAGTTTCCCTGGGCAGGTAGGGGACTGTGGAAAAGCGTGTGTGTGACCTGCAAATAGGCCTCAGTTTCCCTGGGCAGGTAGGGGACTGTGGAAAAGTGTGTGTGACCTGCAATTCAGCCCTTTTTCTCCGGGCGTGTGGAGTGGGGGGCAGTAAAGTGTAAGTGACACGCAAATCAGCCTCATAGGTGGATCGGCACCTGGGGCGACCAGATTCTGGGCCCTCCTCAGAGGCCCAGCTATAGGGGAAGGACACACAAAGCCACGATTCTCTGGCGACAGGCTTCATGTCCTAAGAGTGTGTAAAAGTAAAGAAGGGATTTTTATGTGTGTGCATAGATAGAAGTGGTCTAAGTGAAGAAGGAATGAAGTAAGAGTAGATGGAAGAAAGCGCATGTAATGCTGGCTGGTAAATCTCTTTAGAGGGAGGTGTATTGTATTTGTGTGCGATAGAAGAGATTTTTATGTGTGTGCATAGAAAGAAGTGGTCTAAGTGAAGAAGGAATGAAGTAAGAGTAGATGGAAGAAAGCGCATGTAATGTTGGCTAGTAAATCTCTTTAGAGGGAGGTGTATTGTATTTGTATGCGATAGAAGGGATTTTTATGTGTGTGCATAGATAGAAGTGGTCTAAGTGAAGAAGGAATGAAGTAAGAGTAGATGGAAGAACACACGTAATGTTGGCTGGTAAATCTCTTTAGAGGGAGGTGTATTGTATTTGTGTGCGATAGAAGGGATTTTTATGTGTGTGCATAGAAAGAAGTGGTCTAAGTGAAGAAGGAATGAAGTAAGAGTAGATGGAAGAAAGCGCATGTAATGTTGGCTGGTAAATCTCTTTAGAGGGAGGTGTATTGTATTTGTGTGCGATAGAAGGGATTTTTGTGTGTTTGCATAGATAGAAGTGGTCTTTTAGGTTGTAAGAGAAAGTGAAAAACAGAGGTTGGGGACGAATAGATAGAATCTTGAAAACTGGGACAGAAAAACAGTACGTTGGATAAAAAAAAAAAAAAAAGGTAAAGATGATACAATTTTGCATGATAGAATGGGCAGAGAAAGAAATAAGATCTGACCACGTTTATTGGCCAAGATATGGCTCTTTTGAGAACTGGATCTGTCAAGCTCTAAATATATTTGTAAACTCAAAAGAACCGTTTAATCCTGAAGAAAGAGAATATGCCACATGTTGGACAGAAAATTTTAGGAGAATAAAAGTCTTTAATGTATCAGAAACGCCCGAGACAAAACAAGACAAGAAAAAGGGGAAAGAAAAGGGAAGGGAACAAGAAAAAAAAAAACAACAGAGTGGGATCCTTTGCAGGCTTTGCCCCCTCCGTTCCCGCTCGCGCTCCCGCCGTTCGCGGCCGATCCCCCTGTCCCGGGTTCCGCTTCAGCTCCGCCCGCCCCCAGCGCGGGCTCACAGCCTCCGGCAGCCTCGCCGGCCCCGGTTCCCATCCCAAGCGCCGGTTCGCAGCCCGCGGCAGCTGTGCCAGTCCCCACATATGCCCCATCCCCGGCCCCGCCGGTAAATTTGTCTGCCCCAGCCGCCTGGTCTGCAGCCGCCTTGGGAGCCGTACCGGGGGCCCCTCCTGACGCGTGGTCTAGGGCTGCAGCCCCGACCATGCCGGGGGTCCCGTCGGTCCCAGCCGTCCTATCTCCAATCGCTTTCCCCACCGCCCGATCCCCGGCTGCCCTGCCTGAGCCGGCTGCGCTGGGCGCTGCCGCCACTCCTTTGTCTCTGCCGAGAGTCGCTGACTCAGCTGCCACCAGCCTCATCCAAGCCGGCCACGCTCCCCCCTAGTATCCCCCGAAACTGCTCCCTTCTCCTGTCCCGGCAGCAAACCCCGCCTACGCTCTGCCCTTAGAGGACCAAGCCTCGGCGCTTTGCCCCTTCCTTTCTCCCCTTGCAGCCCCAAGCTCCGTTCCCTCGGCAACCACAGCGACTGCTCAGAGAAACGATTTCTCCCTAAAAACGCCATACCGAATTACCAGAAGTTTTCTTAAAAGACAGCCCCCGCTGGATTCTTTCTCAAAACACGGGAAAGAGACTGCAGAAGATAAAAACCAAAAATGAGATAAAGAAATTAGTCTATTCCCACTGAGAGAAGTCCCAATGGGGGGAGGTGGGACAGGTTTTGTAAATGCCCCTTTGACTTCTTCTGAGGTCAAAAATTTTAAAAGAGAAATCAAAAGAATTTTAGAAGATCCTCTCGGCACTGCTAAACAACTAAACCAGTTCTTAAGTCCAAGTATTTATACCTGGGAAGAGATGCAGTCTATAATGAAAACTTAATAAAATACTAGCTAGAAAGATATTAGAAGATATGCATCAGAAAACCCATTGAGGTACTCAGGCCTTGTGTGATCATTTTTTTAAAGAACTATGGATGCATTGAGATTTATGAAGTAGCAAAGCAAGTAACTGAAAAATGTATAACTTGCCAAAAGATAAACAAGAAAGTAATGAGAAAAACAACATTAGGAGGTCGCGAGTTAGCTCTTCGACCATTTCAAAGTATCCAAGTAGATTTTACTGAACTTCCTCAAGTACAAAGATGGAAGTATTTATTAGTAATAACAGACCATTTAACCCATTAGGTAGAAGCAGTTCCCACTACCAAGGCTTCAGCCAACATGGTAAGTAAGACCCTTTTAGAACAGATTATTCCCAGATACGGAATGGTTAATAGAATAGACTCAGACAGAGGAACGCATTTTACGTCAAAAGTGTTACAACAAATAATTCAGTCTTTAGGGATAAAATGGGAGCTCCATACCCCATGGCATCCACAGAGTTCTGGTCGTGTAGAAAGGATGAACCAGACTTTAAAGAGAACTTTGACCAAATTAATAGCTGAAACCCAAATGTCATGGGTACAATGCCTACCTTTAGCCTTATTGAGGATCCGAACACAACCCCGGTCAGACCTGGGAGTGTCACCCTATGAAATGATGTTTGAGTTACCCTTTTTAACCACCCAACATGAAAATGCTACCTACGAGGTGGGGGAAAGAAGTGTTAAAAGATACTTTAACACCATTGCAAGAACTCTTGAAAACTTACAGTTGAAAGGAATAATCCCTCAAACCACACCTTTAGACTTTAAAATCCATAATGTTCATCCAGGGGAATGGGTGCTAGTAAAAACCTAGAAAGAACAATCTTTAACTCCTCAATGGGAAGGTCCTTTTCAGGTACTGCTGACGACCGAGGCCGCGATCCAGACTAAGGAACGAGGGTGGATCCACGCCAGCAGAATCAAAGGACCTGTGGAAGAACCTAAGGAGTGGACGATTACATCTAAACCGAGTGATACAAAACTGACTCTTAAACGGGGACTGGGTGGTAATGAACTAAGAAGACCCAAATGGTCCGAGAAACATACCCAGGATCACACCTAATTAAAAAAATAAGGCCAAGCTTATATCAGTAGTTTCAAGTACCGTCTAGACAAGTTTTGAGACGCCTCAAATACCCTCCTTGGGGGGGAATACTTCCACTCCAAACAGGAGGATCAGGACTGTTTCGGACAGAGAACTCTTGTATTCACGCCTTAGCCTGTGATTTATACAAGGAGGAAGAGGAGTTGCAACTTCCATCAGTGCCAAACCAAATACCCTGTTTAATCCACCCAAATACTCGACATGCTAGCTGGGTTAAATGTAAATGTTTAAATTGTGGGAAGAATTGGTATTGTAGTTCACACAAGCGACGTTCTCATTGCAAGAAGTGTCAAGGGCCAAATCGATCTCCTATCGAAGTAGAATTCCAAGAAACTAAAATAATAACTTTGTTTTGTGGATGAGAATTATTAGTGCCTGTTGAATGGGAGATACCTGAAGAACAGTGAGAAACGACAGTTAAAAAGTGTCAAAAACGATTTGTTTAGAAATTAGCTAAGAGGAAGTGACAAAGAAATAGAGGGCAAGACCAGATTGGCCTCTGTATTCGCCACCAAGAAGATCAAACACACCTGCTGTGGGTTGCAACCCCATAGGCATGGGAGGTGGGAGTATAAGCCATACTGGACCTCTGTTACTCCTTTTTCTGTCACTCAATTTTTGTCTTCTCCCTTTTAAGATATCAACAAGGCCATGTTACAGATGTTACCAAAAGCTGTACATGGAAAGACACTGAGGTTCTTTCTTCATTTCTCACTCTCATGTCAACAGCCACTCTTACAACCCATCCAAATTAGGCAATTGCATACATAAAGGGGAAAAGTACTGAATTGCAGAGAACTTAGGAACAAGTGGAAGCAGGATAGGAAGTCAGTGCCCAAAAGACGAGAGATGGATTTGTTTTACCTACATTACTGGGAGAAAAGCACCAGATTTAGTAAAAGAGCAGTTGATAAGCAAAAAAGCTAAGTCAGTACAACCACCTAAGCCTGTGCCAATTTCCATCAACGATTTGTATACTAAACTTGAACAGCAATTAGAGAAAGAAATAGATATCTCAAGGATGGGTAAAAATCAGTTTGTAGAACTAGGAGAAAGAATAAGTAAGGAACTTAACATAACCAATTGCTGGGTCTGTGGAGGGGCTTTAATGTCAGAAGAATGGCCATAGAAAGGCAGCAGCTTAGGCCCAATTGAGCTTCTAAAATGGAACCAAGCAAGTACAAGTAGAGAAAACAGACCAAAAGAGTGGATTTTAAGCTCAACAGTAATAGGGGAAGAATGTCTCTAGCGCACTGGGAAAAGCTTCCTCTATGAAGTAGAAAAAAAAAACCAAAAAAAAAAAACACCCTGTAAAAAATATAAAGTTAGTAATAGAACTTCTGCATAGTGGGTATTAGACCCAAGAAAAAGCAAAAAAAGTGAATTTGTAGTACAAAGCATGCAATTAGTGAACATAGACCAAAAGTTGCCTACAACAACACCACCACAAAGAATTATAGTGTTAAAGAAACAAAATAATATAGAAAACCCCTTCAAAGAAGCAAGATTAATTTGTAAAAAAAAAAGAGCAAATAATAAAAGCAAAAAAACAATAAATATTGCTCGAGCCAAATTAATTATAAAAAGAAAGAGGGAGGATTGTGAAAAGTGCATATTATATGGCTCTACGCAAGATATTTACTGTATGTGTTGTATTGTGTTAATTGTTAATATTGTATTAATATTTTAATAGTATAGTAAATGTAGTTTTGTAGCTAAAATGTAGTTTTTATGTACTAACCACAGGAAGATGTAAATCTTTCAAAGAAGAAAGAATTTACTACTTTCTTATCAGAAGAGACCAGCTCCTCCTGCTTCTCTCAGCCTAGTGGACGCCATAGAGATTAAAGGAAAAAGTGATACTAACCAGAAACAATTCTTAGTTAGAATAAAATTTATGCATTATGTATAAATTATATGAATATTCAACAAGCTATTGTTTTTAAGGGATAATCCTTTGTTAACAGGGGTCCTTCTCCAGAGCTTGTGGCTTGGGAGAGGCACCCAGACGTCTGTAACTTTGTTTTTATTGCCTTGTATTGTCCTAACTATAAAATTGTTCAATTTTTTTACTCTAATTGTATTTTTATAACCATCTTATTTACTATTAAACTTTTAAAATTTTAAAACAAGTGATTGGCGTTTATCACACTGGAGATGAGAAAGCTTCGGGGTGACCTAATTGTCCCTTCCAGTGCCTGAAGGGAATTTGCAGGAAAGACAGAGAGAGACTGTTTACAAATACATGTAGTGACAGGAAAGAGGGAATGCGTTCGGACTGAAAGAGTGTAGGTTTAGATTAGATATTAGGAAGAAGATCTTTACTGTCAGGGTGGTGAGGCCCTGGCACAGGCCACGCAGAGAAGCTGTGGCTGCCCCAATCCCTGGAAGTGTCCAAGGCCATCCACGGCAGGGGGTGAAACGAGATCATCTTTAAGGTCCTTGTCAACCCAAACCACTCCGTGATTCTGTAAAAGTTGTTACCTCTACCTACAAGACTCGTCCCATGTCTGTACACTTCCGCAGCTGCCACAAGTCTCACTGCTCGGCTGCCACGCACTTTCCCCCGTTTCCGTCGGAGCCCTTTCCATGAGAATCTTCCCAGAGCCGGCACGAGTTTTCGCGGCTGAGCTCGGGATGCTGGGCTCGGCAGCTCCGCACTCCCGCGGCAGGGCTAACAGCAGGTGTCAGCACGGCAGCAGAGCCATCCCCAGCCGCTGCGGGGACCGGCCATGCCGCTTCCCCCGTCAATGAAACTCCCCTGTTAAGAGTGTGAAAAACGCCAATCACTTGTTTTAAATTTTTGAAAGTTTAATAGTAAATAAAATGGTTATAAAAATAGAATTAGAGAAAAAAATTGAACAATTAGGGTTAGGACAATACGAGATGTGATAAACGCCAATCACTTGTTTTAAATTTTTAAAAGTTTAATAGTAAATAAGATGGTAATAAAAATACAATTAGAGTAAAAAAATTGAACAATTTTAGAGTTAGGACAATACAAGACAATAAAAACAAAGTTACAGACGTCTGGGTGCCTCTCCCGAGCCACAAACTTTGCAGAAGGGCCCCCTGTTAACAAAGGATTATCTCTTAAAAACAATAGCCTGTTGAATATTCATACAATTCATACATAATGCATAAATTCCATCCTAACTAAGAATTGTCTCTGGTTAGTATCACTTTTTCCCTTTAATCTCTATGGCGTCCACCAGGCTGAGAGAAGCAGGAGGAGCTGGTCTCTTCTGATAAGAAAGTAGTAAATTCTTTCTTCTTTGAAAGATTTACATTTTCCTGTGGTTGGTACATAAAAACTACATTTTAACTACAAGACTACATTTACCATACTATCAAAATATTAATACAACATTACCAATCAATACAACATAATACATATAGTAAATTTCTTGCATAGAGCCATATAATATGCACTTTTCACACGAGACAATAAAAACAAAGTTACAGACGTCTGGGTGCCTTCCTGTCTGGGTGACTTCCCGAGCAAAAAGCTCCCAAGAAGGACCCCCGTTAACAAAGGATTATCTCTTAAAAGCAATAGCCTGTTGAATATTCATACATTTCATACATGATGCATAAATTCCATTCAAACAAAGAATTCTCTCTGGTTAGTGTCACTTTTTTTTCCTTTAATCTCTATGGCGTCTTCATGGCTGAGCAAGGCAGGAGAAGTTGGTCTCTTCTGATAAGGAAGTAGTAAATTCTTTTTCTCTGAAAGATTTACATTTTCCTGTGGTTGGTATATAAAAACTACATTTTAACTACAAAACTACATTTACCATACTATCAAAATATTAATACAACATTACCAATCAATACAACATAATACATATAGTAAATTTCTTGCATAGAGCCATATAATATGCACTTTTCACAAGAGGAAGTAACTAAAAACAATCAACGTCTGTTTTCTTTCTAAAATAAAATCCCCCAGTCACTTCAGGACCCAACTCGATGATTCCCACCCGTATGAGAAGCTGCCCTCCAATATAACCACATTTGTTTCTGCTGCACCCCGCGGCCTGCAGAATTTCAGCAGGCACGTGTGCAGTGCTGGATTTGTCCCTTTCCCCTCTGCATCACCTGTTTGCAAGTCCAAGGCAGGCATGGCTGCCACGTTGTGTCCATCCTGGGCTTCCAGCAGCCCTAGAGAAGTGCCTGGTTAAGGCTAAAACCATCCAAAGGTACTGAGGAGGTGACTCTGCTTGTGGTTGTTTCCACAAACAGCTTTGTTTTATTCACTTCCTTTCCATAAAGAGAACATGTCCATTATGGGGAAAGGTCAGTGAGGATTTTTATCCTCCACAACAAATCTTACTTTAGTTACACCAAATTTGATTCACTTTTATTTATTACATGTAAGTAAAAAGCCCTCTCCTTCCTTCGCCTTTGCCTCCAGAATTGTGTTTTTAAGTGAATTGCTGGCAGGAGGCAGATGTGCCTTGATGGAAGATTTTCATGTGGCTGGTGAATCAGCTCGAAAATGTAAAAAGGTGAGCATTAAAACAGGCTGCCTCCTACTTTACCCCATTAGAAATCACGAGTTGTTACAAAGTACCTTAATGCACTCAGGGTGCTCAGGATAATGGAAAGCTGCAGTTGCTCCCAGAGGAGCTTCCCATCTAATTTTAACCATGACACAATCAGCGACAGTTACAAATGGGGGGAGGGATAAAAGGGGCACAAGGGAGGATGAGGGTGACAATAATAAGATTAAACGGCCGCTTAGGTTCATTATGTGCACGACTTTGTGGCACTGCTGGTCCATTATGTTTGTGATGGGTGGAGGAATGACTGCAGGAGAGGAAGGGGCAAAGAGCACAGCAGGAGAAAAGCCAAATATATTTTTGGGCAATTGACTTTAACCAGCAACACCTCGCTCTTGGGCTGAGGGGAAGCCCAAGCAGGTGGACATGGAATTGGGAAACTGGATTTTTTCCCCTCCTCCAGTATTGATTTGGATTGCCAAGATGTATTTCCCAGCTCACAGCACTTTATACCTGGGCATAGATGCCTACAGCTGAAAAAAAAGACCGATCTCAAAGTGCACCAGGTTGTTCCTTATCCCAAAGATGTTATTCCCTTCATTAAACAGTTTGAACAGTTCTTTCACCGCCTTGTGCCCTACCACATATCCTGAGCTACAAAAATAGCTGGTGATGTAAAAGGTTTTGAAACTCTGAATGGGAAGAGCTGCTTCTGCCATAAATGGCCAAGCCCTGAGCCAGCCATGCAGGGCACCTCCTGCCAATACCACCTCTGCCACTCCCTTGCTATCACCATCTCCTCCCAGTGAGGTGCGGCACATCCCAGGTCAAAGGCCTGATTTAATCTCTGCTGCCACTTTCTCCACAGCTCCTGCCAAGGAGAAAGGAGCAGGGGTCATCCCTCAGTGCTGCCCTAGGAGGGTTTGCCCTTTCTCAGCAAAACAACCTTCCCAAATGAAGATCCAGGTGTAACAGGTTAATGCTTTGTTCATTGAACCTGCAAACTCAGGATGACGCAGGACTTTTAAGAGAAGCTTTAAACTTGCAAACTCAGGATGACGCAGGACTTTTAAGACACCTATGCTATTGCTTAACAAGACTTTTTGAGCTTCAGGAAGGGGAACTGTGGCTGTTTTCGGAAGATAGAAGACGGTCTCCTAGCAATGAGATAACACCGACATGATAACAGAAGAAAAGAACTGTATAAAATGGAACTGGAAGACCGTAACCGCGCGGCAGTTGGTGGGGTGCAGACCCCTGTCGCCCAGCGCTGTATTTGCTTATGCCCCGCTTGCTGTAATTAATAAAAATTCTAATTGGGACTAAATCTTGAGTCGTGCAATTTATAACAATTTGGTGCCGTGACTCGGATGAGAATGTTCTGGTAGAATAGGAATACTGGGGAGGCGCCCCACCTCAGGTGGCCCCAGGATTTCTGTAACCTACCCCGCTCTCACCGACGAACCTAAAACTCGGGACATAAGCAAAGGAGACCGGTCGACCCTATAAACTTTGTGCACAAAGGTCCGGACGAAGACGCAGGACGCGTAAGTATTGCGTGGAATTACACGTGGGGAGCCGTTCGGTCGGGGTCGGGTATCCTGGAGTGTGCTGAGTGTGCTGTGTGAGAGGGAAGCCGGCAGCCGGACATCCCAAGTGAGTGTGGACCCTCAGTAGTGCGGTTCCCATTGCCCGCGAGGGCGTGGGCCACGAACAAGGGGAAGCGACTGGTTGCACACGTGTGATAGAAGGCACTCCAGAAGATGGGACAGGGGAAGAGCAAGCCCCCTCCACCCATGTAATCTCCCACCTAAAGACAGTCCGTTAGGATTCATGCCAGCTGAATGGAAGCAGTATCCTGGGACTAGAGACAAGGATAAGGCCAAAATGATACGCTATTGCATAGAAGTATGAGGTGGGAAAGAAATATCTAGGAATGGGGTTTTTTTTTTGGCCTGTATTTGACAATGATTGGGTTAGACAGAAACTCAACTTATGGGTAAGCACTAAGACTCCTTTAGTCAGGAGGAAAGCGACTAGGCAAGTATATGGGTTGAGACCCCGGGAGTGTTTTTATTAAGCCTAAAAGAAAAACCTGACTCTCGTGAAGATAAGAAAAGAGAGAAACAAGAGAAAGAAGTACCCTTAGTTCTGCCACCGTATGTACCACCACAAGCCCCTCCACTCCCAGATAATGAAAATGCACAGGAACAAGCTGAGACTCCACCTAGAGGTCCGATGACTAGACAAAGGGCGAGACAACAGAATTTATACCCTTTAAGGGAAATGGCCATGGGGGGACCTCAGGCTGGGATAGGGTTTATCTCTGTCCCACTAAGCTCAGGGGACGTACGGGACTTTAAAAAGGAAATGGGGAACTTGTTAGAAGATCCACTAGGAGTATCAGAGAGAGTGGACTAATTCCTAGGTCCCAATATTTATACTTGGGATGAATTACAATCCATATTGGGCATCCTTTTCACATCTGAAGAGAAAAACATGATTAGATGTGCAGGAATGCGCATTTGGGATGCCCAGCAGGTCAGGGGCTTTATTTGCTGGGGACCAGGACACACCAGGAGCCCTTGATAAAATTAAAGATAGGTCCCCAGCGCCAGGAATTCGAGTTCTGGTAGACATAGGGGCTGAAAGATCAACCATTCAAAAACCGCCCCTTGGGTGCACTTTTGCCCAAGAAACTGCCCTGGTAGTTGGGGCAAAGGGGGAGCCTTTTTGAAGTAAAATCAGTAAAGGATGGCCTACTTGCTTACAAGCAGTTGTAGTCTGTGCACTCCTGACGAAAGAAGCACACAAAATAACATTTAACAGCGAATTAAAGGTGTTATCTCCTCATAATATTAGGAGAATTTTACAACAAAAAGCAGATAAGTGGATTACAGACTCCAGACTTTTAAAATATGAAGGCATCCTTTTAGACTCCCCTAAATTGACCCTATAAGTGACGAGCTTGCAAAATCGAGTCCAATTTTTATATAGGGAGCCAGATGAAAAGGAATTAGCTCATAACTGCATGACAACTATTGAGGAGCAAACTAAAATAAGACCAGACTTAGAGGAGGAAGAATTAGAAACAGGGGAAAGGCTATTTGTAGATGGATCATCACAGGTTATAGAAGGAAAAAGAGTGTCAGGCTATGCAAATATAGGGGGACCAGAACTAGAGGTTATAGAATCAGGCCCCCTGAATAAAACTTGGTCTGCACAAGCCTGTGAATTGTATGCTGTATTAAGGGCATTAGAAAGATTAAAAGATAAAGAAGGGACAATTTATACAGACTCTAAATATGCATTTGGGGTAGTGCACACCTTTGGGAAAAATATGGGAAGAAAGGGGATTAATGAACTCCCAGGGAAAGGATTTAATACATCAGGAATTAATCAAAAAGGTATTAATAGCATTGAGAAAATCTAAGAAAATTGTGGTGGTACATTTGAGAGGACATCAGAGAGGAATAGATTTTAGAAGTAGAAGAAACAACGCAGAAGATCAGGAGGCCAAGAAAGCCGCTCTAATACGAAAAAAAAAAGAAAAAGGGGGGCCCGGGATAGAGTCATTGGATGAGGAGAAAGCAGAATACAGATTTACTAAAACAAAAGAGCAGAGGTTATCTCAAATGGGAATATGTAAAGACCATGATAGAAAATGGAAACTCTCTGACAGACGAGAAGTATTACCAAAAGCAATAGCGCTGGAAATTTTGCATAGAATACACGAGAAAACTCACTGGGGAACCCAAGCTATAGTAGATCAGTTTGGAATTGAATGTATAACAGTTTGCCTTCTAAAACATCAGAAACATGGGCATACGTTTATCGAGAAATCAAAAGAGTGCTTTTAAACAACTTAAAACATTTCAACAGATCTAAAAAAAAAATTCCTAGTAAGCTCTTAATCAAATTTATTTCCTGGCTGTCAGCTGAGATTCCAGACAGTACTCTACAAGATATAAATTCTGTTTCATTTTGGGATGATGTGGGAAAATTAATAACTTTAAAAGTTGAAAATGGGGAAAACAAAATTTCTTTATTTATTCCAATATTCTTACAAGTACGCAAGAAGCTGTTAGAAGCAGAAGACAGCAGACAGCCATGAAAAACCTCTCAGCAATTCCCTGTTCCCAAGAAGCAGGGATTCCCTGATTGCATACTGCATTCTGCTCCTCAAACCCACCCATCGTCCTTATACCCTCCTCTCCCACCTGTTTTCCCTCAGCAAGATGCACTTTTTTCCTCTCGGAGCTCTGGCCGCGTGGATGGGACCCTGGGGGGCTCACACCATGTGGTCAGCCCTGATGGCAGACAGCATTGCATTCCTTCTTCTCACTCTCCCTTCTTCCCCCCCACTTCCCGTCTCAACCCCGTATCTCTCACCCAATCCCCCACGCCACCCTTCTCCCCAGTGCCTCCCCCTCTCTCCCAGCGGCCGCACGAAGGGGGAAGAGGGGAGAGGGGAGGGTGCCTTACAACCACTACTCCCAGTGTGGATGGGGAGATAGATAAAGCAGCCTGCAGCAGCGGAGTCGGGGGGGGGGGGGGTGGCCCCCCTGCTGCAAGGGCTAAGGAGCAGCCTAGCCTGGGGCCCCAGGGGAGGAGGGAAGAGCTGCCTGTTGCTGGATCCCAGGGAGGGGGTGGGACAACACCCTCGAGCTGCCTGGGCAATGGAGAAGCAGCAGGATTTTTAGCAACTCAGAATAATGATCAAGAGAGCATACCATCTATGGCTCCTGTAGTATATGTAGGAAAAAGACATGTGCGTAGAGAGTATTTGCCTTTTTCATACCAAAATAAAAAAAGAAGAGCTGTGTAAAATGCAGAAACAATTTGGGAGATCCAGTGAAATATTTAAGGGCATAATGAAAGCTACCTTCAATTCAAATGAGATGGTACCCAGTGACATTAAAAGATTTATTCAGATGCCTATTAACTCCCTCAGAGTATGACCTATGGGAAGGATTATGGAAAAAAAGCGTTGAAAATAGTATTGCAGGACAATTGACTATTTACCCAATCCATATTTAGTAATGATGATGTTAGAATAAGATAAAGCAAACTGTAACTGTTACCCATTTATATGTTATAACTGTAAAGTGTGCAGAGAAGGGTAATGGACTCACTGCTATAGGGGAAGACCCCTAAAGGGGTTTGCACCCCTTGTTGGAAATTACAAAGAAATATTACTGATTGGCTACTAAACCTAAAAGTATCTCTTGAAGAATTAACTGTAGAATCCAGCGAATGGTGGGAGATATTTGCCAAAGGAGCAAATCCAGACTCGTATTGTCTAAACGTGCCCAGCCCATTCATAGCAGAAATAACTGAAGGGCATTGCCGAAAGGAGCTACAGGAGCTCAGGTGCAACTCTCCACAAGTTAAAAGAGCGAACTGGTATTCTTATGTTGTCCGAAGTCGTAGAGCAGGGCAATCCCTCCTGAAGAATTCCCCTGCTGCCGAGAAGATGGTACCCCTCGTGGCTCGACGCACCCGAGTCGACGAGCGAGGCAGAGGGAGAAAAAGTGGTGGAGGAAAGAGCCTCGCTTATGGGACAACAAGGCGATGTTCGCTGAACTGCCAAAAGAATGGGACTGATAGTGTTACTGAGTTATGGCATTGTCACCACCAAAGGGAGCTTTCAGAAGAGAAAGAATACAAAATAGCCAGTGAAACCAAACACCCGAATCTGCACACCGTAATATGGATGCTATCATTATTAGTATGTTGTACTACCGCAGAGCACGATAACCCCCATCAACCCTTTAAGTGGTCCTTGATCCGATGGGAAGACCATAAAGTATTGTCCTCCATGATTACCCCAGGGAATCCCTCTTTTCAGTGTGAATTGAAAGATCTTTTCCCAGTTTGGCCACCTGTATTCCTTGGGGCCTTTTATTTTTGTCCTGCCTCAAATCCGGGAAAACCATATTGTAACTATCCTGGGCATTATTATTGTGTGTACTGGGGATGTGAAACAGTATCCTTTGGATTCCCTCCTGGAGGAGGAAAAGATCAGTTCATATCCGTAAAATGGTATCCCTATGGATGTAAAGAACCCCAAATATGGCGAGACGGAGGGCTAGGACGGCGGGGGAATTGTAAAGGAATTTGGATAAATGTTACTAAAGGAGAGGATCAAGCGTGGGTAACAGGAAAACTGTGGGGGGCACGATTATGGGAACCTGGTACAGACAGAGGGGGACACTTTTTAATCAAAAAGGAACCAGCGCCACAAGACTCAGAACTTATTGGGCCAAATTCTGTGCTGCAGAAAGAACAGGAATTAGAACAACAATATAAAGGTCAAAGAGACGAGATAAAGAATAGTAATGTAGCCCCTACTGTTAAAGGAGTTGTAAAAACAGGACTAGAGTATAGTGCATTGTGGAAAATAATGCAAGCTAGTTACCAATTATTAAATATAACACATCCGAATTTGACCCAAGAATGCTGGCTATGTTATAGCATTAGGTCTCCCTTTTATGAAGGTATAGGTAGTACACAAAAAGTACGACGTATCAATGGAACTAATCCAGCGCAATGCCTTTGGAAACAGAATAAAACCGAAACACAAGGGGTAACCTTATCCCAAGTAACGGGTAAAGGGAGGTGTATAGGAAAAATACCACCAGAAAAAGAATACTTATGTGGAGTAATTATGACACAAAGAGAAGAGGATAAACCTGCGGGATGGCTCCTCCCTGCAGCAAATACAAAGTGGGTATGCAACAATATAGGCATCACCCCCTGTTTATCATTAAAGGTTTTAATTATGCTCGAGATTACTGTATCCAAGTAACCATTGTCCCCAGAATAATTTACCACTCAACTGATTATATTTTCCAGCAACATACTACTGCAGAGCATCATCTAGTAAAAAGGGAACCCTTAACGGCCCTGACCATTGCAACCCTGCTGACTCTAGGAGGAGTAGGAGCAGGGACAGGAATAGCCTCCTTGATAAATCAGCAGAAAGAAATGAAGACATTGCGAATGTCAGTAGATGAGGATCTAGGAAGAATCGAGCAAGCCATCGATGGGTTAGTAAAGTCAGTAAGATCTTTATCTGAAGTAGTGTTACAAAATCGCAGGGGTCTAGATCTTTTGTTCTTGCAACAAGGTGGCCTGTGTGTAGCCCTAAAAGAAGAATGTTGCGCATATGCTGACCACACGGGAGTAGTAATAGATACCATGGCAGAATTAAGAAACCGACTAGACCAAAGGAAGCGAGAAAGAGAGGCAAACCAAAACTGGTATGAATCTTGGTTTGATTATTCCCCTTGGCTGACTACCCTGCTATCCACGATTGCGGGACCACTGATTTTATTAATACTTGGATTAACCTTTGGACCATGTATTTTTAATAAATTGATAACAATTGTGAAGGGACGCTTAGAAGTAGCACATTTAATGCTTATTAGAGCAAAATATGAATCGGTACCTAAAGACTCAGAAGATGAGAAATTAGAATGGGCCAGACAGGAATTAAAAAGGTTCAATGAACAAATTTAGGCTGAAAGAAAAAGGGGGGATTGTAACAGGTTAATGCTTTGTTCATTGAACCTGCAAACTCAGGATGACGCAGGACTTTTAAGACACCTATGCTATTGCTTAACAAGACTTTTTGAGCTTCAGGAAGGGGAACTGTGGCTGTTTTCGGAAGATAGAAGACGGTCTCCTAGCAATGAGATAACACCGACATGATAACAGAAGAAAAGAACTGTATAAAATGGAACTGGAAGACCGTAACCGCGCGGCAGTTGGTGGGGTGCAGACCCCTGTCGCCCAGCGCTGTATTTGCTTATGCCCCGCTTGCTGTAATTAATAAAAATTCTAATTGGGACTAAATCTTGAGTCGTGCAATTTATAACACAGGCAGGATTCGATTGCTGCCAGAGCAGCTCTGTGCTGTTGATGGACTCAGCTGCTCTATGCTGTGCCTGCAGACAGTAACAATAAAGCAGGCTCTTATTAAATTAACCTGCTAAAACACAGATCCTGCAGGGATGTTCAGGGAACAGACAGCACAAGAAAGGGACAGGAATAATTGCAATCCTCATCTCACCAATGTGAGAGATAAATCCTGCTCCGTCCTGTGCCCAACAGGGAGGTGGGACTGGGAGCAGTACCCTGAGAGGTGACAAAGGAGCATCTCCAAGCCATGGATGGAGTGAGGAGCCTGGAACATGTCCTGTGGATGCCAAGGTGGGACTGCAACACCCCCCAGCAGCCAAAGCCTCCCCACTGCAGCCACAGTGTGGATGCTGTATGGCCACCACCACCTCTTGTGGGCTGTCCCCACTGCCATCATTGATCAGCTCTGATTCCCTGTGTCTGCCTGAGCTACAAACCAGGCTCTCCTCTGCCAAGAAGCATGCAGCAGGCTGCTGAGCCAGGGCAGCAGGGATAATCCAGATTTTACCTCAGTTACCATCTAGCTGGGAATATCATTTGCGTAAATACATGCAAAACCAGCTTAAGGCCTAGTGTCATTTCTTCACCTATTTCCATATGTTTTGCTAATCCACTCATTGTGCCTTATGGTGTTCAGCATGGAAGCTGCAGGGTAGGGACCAGCTCCTCAGGGCTCGAAGGCTACTGAAGCACTGGGGGCTGCTCACATGCAGCTCATTCAAGGAGGTTGTGTCATACCAGTCACATAACTGCAATGACAGCTTTTGATCTCAGCCCTATCAGGTTCCAGTGAAATGTGTGTTAGGGGTTGGATGTGTAGACCTGGCCCAGACTCCTAATTCTGGGGCTGTTTTAGAACCTGCAGAGATACTTCTCTTTTTTGCCATTTTTTTTCTGCCAATATATGTTGGAGTCCAGGGCATTCCTTTGGTTGCCCTGAAGGGTCAGAGACTTGGACAGGGGGGTCTGGGACCCTGGCCCAGAGCCCATAGCTCAGAGAGACACTAGATTTGATTTCAGTCCATGGGAGAGGCTTCTTGCACTGCAGGAAGCATTGCAGGCCACAAGAGTGTGAAAAATGTAGTTTAGTGTATCACGGGGTGAAAAAACAGTGAGTTTGGGATTTTTGGCATTGAAGTGAATGGGGCAAGATGGAGAATTTAGGGCGTTGTCTCTTTCTTCTTCATTCTTGTTCCCTCACTCCATTTCTGCAGTGACGTTGGCACAAAGTAGTTAGTGAGGATTGGGTCAGAGTAAAGATGACCTTTTTAGTAATAGTGATAGACATTGGTAATAAATAGTAAATAAAGAATACGTAGCAATTAGTATAAAAGATAAGGACAGCCCAGAGACAAGGGGAGTCACCAGATGTCCGAGCCGCGGCAAACACCTTTTGGACACTGAGAAAATTGTAAGATAAGAACTAATAAACGAAGCATGTAACCTTGAAGACTCTGTCTTTTCCTGCGTTTGGCACAGAGCTTTGCAGAGGGCCAGAACTTTAAAACCACCTGAATGCCGGGGAATTTAAACTCCTGAAAAGGAGCCCCCGACAACTGTTGCCCAACGTGGGGCACGAACAACTGGCACCCCAGATGGGACGAAACAACTGCCGTCCCTGAGAGGGACAGAAACACCTGGCGTCTCTGGTCAGGCAGCCACAGATGTCTCTGGATGCGCAACATCTGGCATCCCTGAATGAGAAAAATAAGACCTCTGCAGCAACATCTCAGAAGCTCTCAGAAGATCAAAGCCAAACCAAGACAACTCCAGAAAAGAAACACCTATCTGGCCAAGAAGAAGAAGAACAGCTCGTTTTCAATTCGTCCCAGATGACAGTTTTCCAAGGGGCCCTGGAACCCGTCACCCTGAGATCTGCAGGCAGTGATCAGGACACACCCTGAAGCGGACTAGACACAGCTGCAGCAAGCCTTTCGGCTTTAGTGAGACAGTGAGATTTAGAAAACACACACCATGGGGAAACATTTCACAAGAAAAGATTTCTACACAGAAAAAAGACAGGATAGCTGTGAGGTTTGTAACCACAGCGGGGAGAATTAAGTTAGAAGTTATAACAGAAAATAGTAGTAAAAATTCCAAGATTGGAAAGCTGCCAACATGCAGCGAAAAGCAAGATAGCAGAGCTTTATCTGTGGGGCAGAGAGTGCCAGGAGACAGAAGAATGCTATCTTCAAGGTCAATAGCTCCTCCGGGGTATGGAGGAGGGGGGAACTCTCATGCATTTCAAGATTCGTCAGAAAATTCGTCAAAAACCCCAAAATTAATTCCAAGAAAAGGGAAGCTTTTAATTCACCCAAAAGAACAGGGGAAATTGGACATGCTTTTGTTTGAGGCAGTTCCAGAGCTCACCCCACATCCTTCCCGAGATGGAGAGGGAAGAAACCCGCCGCGGAGTCCCTTTGCCCACCCAAAGTCACCGTGCGACATCATTTCGCCGTTCCTTTCCCTCTCCGTGGAGGGACGGAGCGCGGGGGGGGAAGGCGGGGCGGCCGAGACGCCGGAGAAGCAGCGTGCACGGGAAGCCGGTCCTAACTCATCTCGTCGGAGCGCGTCAGAGCGCGGGGAGGTGCGGACGGAGGACGCGGGGGGAGGGGTGCAAGCGGACCGCGCGGGAGGTCAGTTTGCGCGGCGCGGGGGGTGTGAGGCGGCGAGCGGCGGAGCTGGAGCGGAGAGAGGCCCAGAGGCTGAGCAGGCAACTTGGCGCACGCTGATGACGCAAGCTACGGGAAACATAGCTCAAAACACATTCGCGTCGCAAAGCGCCAGGAGAGGGCTGCTGAACACAGAAGTACAGAGTCGAGAACTACAAATCCCAGAAAGCCATGCGGCATGTTCAAACGCAGGCGCGGCAAGAGCAGGAGAAAGCCCAAGGCACAATTCTGTTCAGAGAGAGGCAGATTCAAATGACAAAGCAGGGAGGACGAGTTCTGAGCGTGAGAGGGGGCGGGATATCCCACCAGAGTCCGCCGGGTCGGAGCTGGCAAGGGCGGAATGGGCGGAGATGGAGCTGGCAGGGACGGGGCGTGGCCGAGGCAGGGAGAGCCTCGAAGGTACCACCCCCAGGCGGCTGACGTCGCAGGGCCAGGCACCGACCACGCGCAGTTTGCCAGTCCCTGGATCTCCTGTTTATGGAGAATCAGGGGCAGCTGCAGGGATGTTGCGAACGGGGGCGCGTCCAAAAATATCTCAGATTTTACAGGTATTTCCAAGGAAAAAAGCTGCAGAAAAATTTGAGGATGCTCAGCAAACTCTGGTTCCTGTTCAGCGGGAGAAAGAGAAAGAAAAAGAAAAAGAAACAGGACCAAATGACGTGCTGCTTCCAAAACATCCTAGAGAGGATGAAGCAGCAGCAAAGCCACAAACAAAGGAGACAGTTTCAGAGGCAGACACCGCACAGGCTTCTGCCAAGCCAGAATTCAGTCCAACAGACTAGACAGACATAAAGAAATGTTCAATGGGCGCAAAGGGCATGGATATGCCAGTGAATTATGGTACACAGAATGTAAACCCGAGATGGGAGAGTTTGGATCGTGACATTGTCAGGGATCTGATGAATCTCTTGAAAGAGGATTGTTTTGTAACATCATTGCCATTCTTTCTTGCAGTGTTAGGAGAAAAAATACCGTTTTATAGGTTGATTTTTCAGTGAGATTCATCACAAAAAGACCCATTGTTGATTTTAGAGTGGAATTTTTTATCTTACAGGTTTCTGAGGATGATCCTCTCAAGTCAGGAAATGATAGCTCAGATCATCATCAAAGCTAGGACCAGGCTGCAAACAACGGCAGGCAAAGATTTTACAACAATTTACTTGCCTTTGAAAAAAGAATATTTTGATTGGGCATTGCAGAAATCAGAGAACTTGCAGATTGCATTGTTAGATCACTCTAGTGTTTGTACTATTCTTTTCCCAAGTCACAGATTGTTGAAAGCAAAAATAAGTTTCACAGAAAAGCCAAAGGATGACATCACAGGAGAGTGGAAATCAGATATAAGAATAGTACAAGGGTCACCACAAATAGTGGAATTAACAGCAGTAATCAAAGCTTTTGAGCTGTTTCAGCAACCTTTTGACTTGATCACAGACTCAGCTTATGTAGCTAATGTGGTCAAGAGATTTGAATGTTCGCTCCTGAAGAGGGTTGACAATGAAAGTTTGTATTCATATTTGCTGTGCATGAGGACATTGTTGCAAAGCAGAAAACATAAATACTTTGTCTCTAACATGAGGGCACATTCATCCATAAGGCAAATTGAAATGCCATTCAAATTGATAACTTGGGGCAAGGGATTTGCTTGTGTCTTCACAGCAGTTGGACTGGCAGCAAAGCACGTAAAATTGTACCAAGTCCAGACAGCAGAGACGGACCACAAGACTGGAAGAAGAGAAGTGGGCATGCAGATGGGAGCCGGTGTCAAGACAGCAGACATCGCTTCGTTCTACGTGCAAAAGAGACTTTAGGACTTGAGTTTTCTTTGGGGCTTGAGTTGTGTTGCATTCTTAGGGATTCCCAGGGAAAAGAGGGCATTGGAAATGAAAGAACTATCCTTGTGCCTCATTCTCTCCTTGGTTGCCTTAAGCAGTGCGGTAGTTTTGCCCGTGGCTCAACCAAAAGACAATGTTTGGGAAACTCTAGCCAATGCTTCAGGCTTGGATACCATCTGCCTGACACACTCAAAGCCAGGAGAAACCTTTTTCAACATGTTTAGTAGAGTTGCCAGTGAGCAAATGACCGATTCCTGAAAACATCCCTCCAAAGATTTCAAAGTCCATTGTAAATCCAGTGGACCAATGGGATGTTTAGATGAAATTCCTTCCTGTGGCTCCTTTTGAACCCCAGGAACTGGAAATTCTTGGATCGGTCCAAATGCAATTCTGTGTGAAATTCAGCCTTTCCAGAAGTAGGGCTGCACTGAAATATAATTGATACAAGGAGACTATTGGGATTTCTGGGAGAAGCATCTCTCTGGCTTGCAGACATAGTACCAGATCACCAGCCATTTAGAAGAGCTTGGCCCAGGAGCTGAACAGCACCACAGGGGAAGATGCTGTTGCTACACCCTGCCACATTCACTGCCTGCAGCCCCTCACCTCCCCACCAGCCCTCTCTCCAGGTTATCCCCTCTGATGCTGCATCTCCTGCCTGCAGGATCAGCATGTGAGCAGGTGTCCTAGGGTGACTTTATGATGCTTGTATCCCCAATCATCTGTTCTGTTTGTGCTGTATATTGAGTCCTGTGCCTTTAAGACTGGTTCTAAGAGCAAGGAGACGCGTGGAGTTTGTCTTGAGAAAACTGCCTGACTCCTACACATTCTTCTCTGGACGGGGTGTTTAGCAGAGGCTTGGAGAGACTGCAGGACAGAGATTTTTATTTTTTTTTTTTCCTTTTAGTTAGTTTCAGCTAGCAAGGGCAGAGAAGTTCCCTGGACTGGTTTTTTTTTTCCCTTTTTCTTGGAACTGTTTAAACCTGCTCTGGACTGAAAACCCAGGGGATCACTGGGGGCTTGCACCTGCAGCCCACCGGGGCCTGGACCTCGACATTTTCCAGCAGTGCCGGAGGGACTGGGACTGATGAGAGACTGAGAGAGAGCCGAGCTCCATCCATGGCAAGAACTTTCTCAATTTGCCATCTCACTCCAGAACGAGAGGTTTTATTGTTTCATATTATTCATTCTTTATACTTGTATGCACTTTGTTTGTTAAGTAAAATAGCTTTTTCCACTTTTCTCCAAAGAAGTTTTTTACCGGACTGGTTGGAGGGAGGGGCCACTTGGGTTTGCTTCCCAGAAGGATCCTATTCAGGGGTTTTCTCCCAAATTTGTCCCTAAACAAGGACAGCAGGTCTCTTGGTCTCCGGGTGGTGAGTCACCACTCCATGTGAACAAGCCAGCAGTGGTGAAGCGAGAAATGTGGTTTCACAGGTCATTCCTCCTCCTATTTTCTCCAGACATCGAGCTCTCTCCTTGTTGCCCTTCACAGTCCAAGATGCTCTAATCCTTTCTGCAGTGCCTGGGAAGTACCTCCAGCTATTGCTCACTGGGTCTGTGTTGGGCTCACGAGCTGCAGCTCCATGGCTCTCCAGAAGTGGCCTGTCCTCCACTGTCTTAGTTTGGAAAGACAGGTGTCTGCCAGGGAAAAAATCCAGAGCTTCTCTTGGAATGGAGAATGTAAACTGCCTCCCTCTGAATCATTATAATTTTGAAATTAAGGGGCTTGCAGGCAAAAATATGGGAATAGGAATAACAGTTCTTTACTAGGAATATTAAAAATGTAGTAGTACAAAAAAAAAAAAAAAAGCAAACAAACAAAAAAAAGAATAAAACACTAACAGAGTCAGAACACAACCTGACACCGTGTTGGTCAGGGTGTTGGTAGCAGTCTAATTAAGTCCTCCTGGAGTGACAGATGTGGTTCTGTTGGAGTAGAGATGATCTGGTAGAAGGGTCCAGTGGTGGTGAGATGGGTCTAGTTTTCCTCTGGGAATCCAGTGGAAAACAGGCTGTCCTGGTGTTCTGAATGTCAGGTTTTATCCAGGCTTGGCTCCTCCCACTGGATGGAGCATCTCACAAGGGGATGATGTAATTTTATGAGTCATCTGGTGAGCCTTAATGGCCCATTAACAGCAGATATCCCCCAGAGGGAGGATGGGTTGTGGAAGAGATTAAGAACACTGCCCCACCTGGTTTTAACAGCTGGCCCATTAACAGAAAGACACCTGCCCCCTGGAGTTATGAGATAAAGAAAAACAGGTCTTCAACTGGTTTCAATAGATAAGAATAGAATACATCTTGCATTGCAACCCAAGACATCCACACACCTGACATGATGCCAGCACAGCATCCTCTCCTTGGGTACTACCTTCCACAAATTTCTGCAAAGCTGAGGGGACAGGGCTTTCCTCAGATTTCCCTTTGTTAAATCATCAATTCATGGGACAGCCTCTTCATAGAAATACATAGACATACATATTTTAAAGTTTCTAGCCAACAGTAGAGTAAAACTGAAAATACAGCTCCTTAAGGCTAAAAAGCCAGAAGGCAACAGTGAACACATAAACCAAACCTGTTGCTTTCAACTCCAAATGAAAAGGAAGGAGGGGGGAAGGCAAATACTCTGTCAGGATATATTTTTAAGATTCGTAAAAATAAAGCAATTTTTTAACTGATGTCTTACAGAAAGGTTCCCATTTGATTTTAGAATCCCACGTGTTTTCCTTTTTTATCATATTCCTGCAGCATTTGCAATTCAAATGCTACAGAAATGTATAATCTTGCTCATTAAATTTGCTGGCCAAATGAAGCAGCCAACAATTAGAGTGAAACCCCCTGCTTTACTCCCATCGGTGAGAACAAGAGAGAGAAAATGTAAAATTCAACCCAAATGGGGTATTGAGAAAATACTTTAATATGATGTTGATCTTAATAAGCAAAACCATTTCTTTCCTCCCTCTTTTTTACTAAATTGCTTTTCACTCGACAATTACCTCACAGCAAAGTGACAAGTATTATTCAGAGTTGTTAATTCCTCCATGCTGGTGCTGAGTTCATTAAAGCGTGCTGAATCCCTGGGGTGGGTGCTGCCAGGTTGTGCTGTGACCTGAGACCAGAACACCCACTGCCTTGTCCTGTGCCCAGCCCAGGGACATGTGGTGTCACCAAGACAGCCGAGCACCTTGTCTTCGTGGCAGGGCCTAAGTGCCTTGGGTGGGTGACATGGGGACATTTCTGTTGGAATACTGGTGGCCCTTTCCTGGAGCATCACTCCTGGCCGGCATGGGATTTACAATATCTGAGTTCTGGCAGCACTGTTGGGGGTTAAGTTTTCCAGTGGAATTTTCCCCCCCCCCCATAAGTTGCTAGGAGACTAAATACTGATAGTTAAAAGGTGCTCAACCCAGACAAAGGGAGTTGATCACTTAGTTTTGGGGGAGGAAAAAAGGCTCCCGGGAGCAGAGGGTGGTGGACTCAGCTGCTCTCAGTTTTTCCAGGGAGGACGGTCGGGCGACTGGTAGCTGCCTGGAGTCCACGGTTAACGGAGGAGTCTGGTCCTGGGAATTCTATCATCTGTTAGAGCGCCCAGAAATTCAGAGTTTCTTCACTGCCCTGCTAGATTTTAGGTCAGCCCGGGTCCAGCCGCTGCGGGTTCTCCAGCACTGCCCACTTTGCCTGCCAGGACACCCCCCTGCCTGCCGAGGACAATCCACCGCTTCCAGCCATCAGCGCCGGAGTTTCCACCGTTTGCCCTCGGGGTTCTTAGTTCTGTTTTACTATTATTATAATTGCTGTTGTTGTTTGTCTATCCTGTTATAGTTACTAGTAAAGGACTGTTATTCCTTTCCCCATAGCTCTAACTGAAAAGTTTTGGTTTTTTTTTAATCTTCCAAATTATAATAACACGGAGGAAAAGATTTAAATTCCTCATTCCTAGAGAGGCCTGCCTCTTCCTAGCAGACATCTGTCTTTTCAAACCGGGACAAGCACTCATGGCATGTGGGAGATACAATTCCCAGGTGGGCAATGCCACTGTCACCAAATGCTGCAGGGTAGCACATCCTACTTGATTTAGTCATGGAATATCAAATCAGAATATCACAGACCATCTTCCTGGCATGGCCCTGTTCCCCATGCTGATGGCACTCACTTTCCCATCCATCTCTTTTTCCCAGCCACAGCTGAGGATGTGCAAACACATCAGCAGAGAGTCCCTGTGTCTTGCACATGTCCCCAAATGGCCACCCTGCACGTGCCTCTGATGAGGGAGGGCAGAGGCACATCTTGGATGAGATGCTTCCGGAAGAGATCAGCCTGAAGCCAGAGGGAAAGGCTTTCCATAGCAGTGCAGTGGCAGAGCCATGGGCAGTGGGAGCCAGGCAGAGCTTCTCCCCAGGCTGCCTTTGCCAAGAGCCAACAAACGGTCTGCAGAGCAGGAACATGGTGAGCTCATTATGAGACACTTAATCAGCTTCCCTGTTAATGGAGGCCGATGGGACAAAGCTGTGTGACCTCCACACCAGAGCCTGTCAGCTCTCCTGGAAAGAACACCTGACTGCTTGGAGACAATCCAGATGCCAGCAAGGGTCTTTATAACACCCCAGAGAGCTGCAGCCAGGATGACATGTGGCATCCATCATCATCATCCAAGGGAGACAAACCAGCAGACCTCAGAGGCTGACTGCTCCAGAAGCCTGGGAACCAAGGGGTTAAAGTACTAGGCCAGAGAAGGTCCTGGGAGGAGAAAAGCACCAAAACTGCTTAATTGGAGTATTCAAATTAGATGGGGTTGCAAAGCAGTTAATTTCTCAACTTGAAAAAAAAAAAAAATTAATATTTGCCAGCCAGGATCAGAAGCAGTGGGAGCCCATCAACAGCTTTCCTGGGGCTCCTCATGCTGGAGAGGACTCCAGAGGTCTCTGACATAATTACCTGCAGTCTTTAGTATTTTGTTCTGCAGTTTATGAACTTGCTTGAGCATTTTGTGGATAAAAGCCTGTAGTGATGTATCTGAATAACTTAGGCCATTCTGTGTACCAGCCAAAATGTTTGTAGATAACAAGCCACCTGCAGTCTTGTTTTCAGAGCTCTCAGGAATTCATCAAGGCTACTGAGACAACAACAAGATTAAAAATAAGAACAAAGAGCCTGAGAAACTCTACAAAAAATGCAAAACCTAGATAGAGGACACACAACGTGATGATGGACACTTGACCAACTAGGTGTCCTGAAGGATGTGTGCCTACTACGTGAACAAGTGGCTTAGCCAATCGAGAGATACCTGTACGCGTGGACAGTAGTCCTAGAATCTATAACTGGACTTGAATGTAAACAATAAAGTGGCTTCTGCTGAAATCATATTGATTCTGTTATTCAGTTGCCCATTTCTCCCCTGCATAATGGTGACCCACTACATTAGAAGAACACGTGATATTGAAGCAGACCAGGACTCTGAACTCTGAAGGAGTGCGAAGAGGGTCTGCGGAGAAGAACGGCAGGGGGCCCGGCCTGAAGCCTCCGTGGCTGGCTGTCGCAAAACTCTACTCGGAGTATGAAAGCATGAACCCTTTCGAGGATAGGCTCTGGAAGAAAAAATTCAGAACGCTGCAGCAGGTTCACCGGATAAAACAGGTGAGAGGTCGGGGCTGGAGAAGATGGGGACAGCTTTGTCCAAAGAAGAGAAAGCAACATTAAATCTCATCCAGCTTATCCTTTCTAAGAAAGCAATTAAGTATGACCAGGAGTTCTTAAAGAGATTATTGAAATGGGGCCGGGAGAGAGGATTTTGGCCACCCCCAGGAGCTCCGTGCGGGTGAGTTTTATCCTTTAGAAAACCCCGAGCCCCGGACACCAGTCGGTTCGCGGTTCCGCACTGGGCACGCGAGCTTTGAAGATAGCAGAAACAGGACATCATTTCCTGAAAGACAACTCTTTTTCAGAGCTGAAGTTCCAAGGCCATTCCCTCATAGTCTCGATGCGCGGGTTTTTCAACAGGCCCAGCAGCTTTGCTGGAGCGGGCCCTTTCTGTGGGGCTCCGCGGACACCAAGGGATGTGAGATCGGGTCAAAAAAAATCTCAAAATAACAAAGGGATGTTTATTGTAATTTAAAGACTTTGATAGGTGTGAAAAACGCCATTCACTTGTTTTTGAAATTTTAAAAGTTTAATAGTAAATAAGATGGTTATAAAAATAGAATTAGAGTAAAAAAATTGAACAATTAGAGTTAGGACAATACGAGACAATAAAAAAAAACAAAGTTACAGATGTCTGGGTGCCTCCCCGAGCAAAAAGCTCTGAAGAAGGACGCCTGCTAACAAAGGACCATCTCTTAAAAGCAATAGCCTGTTGAATATTCATATATTTCATACATGATGCATAAACTCTATTGAAACAAAGAACCATTTCTGGTTAGTATCACTTTTTTTCCTTTAATCTCTGTGGCATTCTCAAGGCTGAGAGAGACAGGAGGAGTTGGTCTCTTCTGATAAGGAAGTAGGAAATTCTTTTTTCTCTGAAAGATTTAAGTTTTCCTGTGGTTGGCACACAAAAACTACACTTTAACTACAAAACTATATTTACTATACTATCAAAACATTAATACAACATTAACAATTAATACATCATAATACATACAGTAAATATCTTGCGTAGAGCCATATAATATGCATTTTTCACAATCCTCCCTCTTTCTTTTTATAATTAATTTGGCCCGAGCAATATTCATTGTTTTCTAGCCTTCATTATTCGCTCATTTTTTTCACAAATCAATCTTGCCTCTTTGAAGGGGTCTTCTATATTATTTTGTTTCTTTAACACCATAATCCTTTGTGGTGTTGTTGTTGTAGGCAACTTTTGGTCAATGTTCACTAATTGCATGCCTTGTACTACACTGGTGATGAGCCTAATAAAACAGGGGATTAAACAAGGAAGAAATATTAGACCAGCTCTAGCACATAAAAGGAAGAAGCCTAACTTTTTCCACCATTCTACTCCCAACACATTATCCCACCAGCTAGTATTTAGCATTGATTCCCACTTTTGAACTGGTACGTGGGCAATTTTTCTGATATCATTGACTATGTCCAGGACAGCATCTCCATTGTCATCTATTTTTAAACAACAATCTGATGTATTGAACCTTCCACAAACACCCCCTTCTTCAACTAACAAATAGTCTAAAGCTAACCTATTCTGATACACAGCCGCTCTTGTTTGGGTTTGTTGTCTTGATATTAATTCCATTGCCTGACCAGTTTTGTTTGTTATTATCTCTACAGCAGCTTGAAGTCTTATAATACGATTTAGCATATAAATTTGGGTTCGATATCCCCAACTCCCATCTTGTGCCCAGGTGGCTGGCCCATATGTTTCTAGTATGCGTTCAGGGGGCCATTCCTCATCTCCCCATTTTTGGAATACTCCAATCAATTCTCTTTTGTTTCTCTTTAGATCCTCATAAACTGGTATCCCTAACTGATCTCCATCAGGTCCTGGTAAAAGAAAAAATCCTGGCTGTATAATTCCCAGAGTGCAGCTCCCTTTCCACTGGGAGGGGAGTTTTGGGTATGCTCTTTTTCCACATATCTAAAATAAGCCGTCTGGAGCTTTCCAATAGTTACATTTTTGTTGATCTATATTCTCCCAAAATTTGGAAATTCCCGGGATGCCATAGTAAGGATTTTTACCTGTATCATTACATTGAAAAAATTTTGTTTTGTTATCATACTTACAATTCACTGTTTTTGCTTTTTTTTGGGTCCAATACACGGTTGGTGCTTCTGGGACCACAATACAGAAGTTCCATTACTAACCTTATATCTTTTACAGGGTGTTTTTCCTACTTCATAAAGGAAGCTTTTCCCAATGCGCCAGAGACATTCTTCCCCTATCACTGTTGAGCTTAAAATCCACCCTTCTGGTCTGTTTTCTCCACTTGTACTTGCTTGGTTCCATTTTAGAAGCTCAATTGGGCCTAAGCTGCTGCCTTTCCATGGCTATTCTGACATCAAAGCCCCTCCACAGACCCAACAATTGCTTATGTTAAGTTCCTTACTTATTCTTTCCCCCAATTCTACAAATTGATTTTTACCCATCCTTGAGATATCTATTTCTTTTTCTAATTGCTGTTTAAGTTTGGTATACAAATCGTTGATCGAAATTGGCACAGGCTTAGGTGGTTGTACTCAGCCTTTTTGCTTATCAATTGCTCTTTTACTAAATCCTGTGCTTTTTGCCCAGTAATGTAGGTAAAACAAATCCATCTCTCCTCTTTTGGGCATTGACTTCCCATCCTGCTACCACTTGTTCCTAAGTTCTCTGCAATCCAGTACTTCTTCCCTTTATGTTTGCAATTGCCTAATTTGGATGGGTTATAACAGTGGCTGTTGACATGAGTGTGAGAAATGAAAAAAGAACCTCGGTGTCTTTCCATGTACAGCTTTTGGTAACATCTGTAGCATGGCCTTGTCGATATCCCAAAAGGGAGAAGACAAAAATTGAGTGACAGAAAAAGGAGTAACAGAGATCCAGTATGGCTTATACTCCCACCTCCCATGCCTATGGGGTTGCAACCCACAGCAGGTATATTTGATCTTCTTGGTGGCGAATACGGAGGCCAATCTGGTCTTGCCCTCTATTTCCTTGTCACTTCCTCTTAGCTAATTTCCAGACAAATCGTTTTTGACACTCCTTAACTGTCGTTTCCCACTGTTCTTCAGGTAACTCCCATTCAACAGGCACTAATAACTCCCATCCGCAAAGCAAAGTTATTATTTCAGTTTCTTCGAATTCTACTTGGACAGGAGATCGATTTGGCCCTTGACACTTCCTGCAACGAGAGCATTGCTTGTGTGAACTACAATACTAATTCTTCCCACAATTTAAACATTTACATTTAACCCAGCTAGCATGTCTGGTATTTGGGCGGATCAAACAGGGTATTTGGTCTGGCACTGATGGAAGTTGCAACTCCTCTTCCTCCTTGTATAAATCACAGGCTAAGGCGTGAATACAAGAGCTCTCTGTCTGAAACAGTCCTGATCCTCCTGTTTGGAGTGGAAGTATTCCTCCCCAAGGAGGGTATCTGAGGCGTCCCAAAGCTTGTCCAGGTGGTACTTGAACCCACTGATATAAGCTTGGCCTTATCTCCCAATTAGGTGTGATCCTGGGTATGTTTCTTGGACCATTTGGGTCTTCCCAGTTCATTACCACCCAGTCCCCATTTAAGAGTCAGTTTTGTATCACCCGGTTCAGATGTAATCGTCCACTCCTTAGGTTCTTCCACAGGTCCTTTGATTCTGCTGGCGTGGATCCACCCTTGTTCCTTGGTCCAGATCGCAGCCTCGGTCGTCAGCAATACCTGAAAAGGACCTTCCCATTGAGGAGTTAAAGATTGTTCTTTCCAGGTTTTTACTAGCACCCATTCCCCTGGATGAACATTATGGATTTTAAAGTCTAAAGGTGTGGTTTGAGGGATTATTCCTTTCAACCGTAAGTTTTCAAGAGTTTTCACAATGGTGTTAACGTATCTTTTAACGCTCATTTCCCCTACCTCATAGGTAGCATTTTCATGTTGGGTGGTTAAAAAGGGTAACCCAAACATCATTTCATAGGGTGACGCTCCCAGGTCTGACTTGGGTTGTGTTGGGATCTTTAATAAGGCCAAAAGTAGGCATTGTACCCATGACATTTGGGTTTCAACTATTAATTTGGTCAAAGTTCTCTTTAAAGTCTGGTTCATCCTTTCTACACGACCAGAACTCTGTGGATGCCATGGGGTATGCAGCTCCCATTTTATCCCTAAAGATTGAATTATCTGTTGTAACACTTTTGACGTAAAATGCGTTCCTCTGTCTGAGTCTATTCTATTAACCATTCCATATCTGGGAATAATCTGTTCTAAAAGGGTCTTACTATGTTGGCTGAGGCCTTGGTAGTGGGAACTGCTTCTACCCAATGAGTTAAATGGTCTGTTATTACTAATAAATACTTCCATCTTTGAACTTGAGGAAGTTCAGTAAAATCTACTTGGATACTATGAAATCGTCGAAGAGCTAACTCACTACCTCCTAATGTTGTTTTTCTCATCATCTTTTTGTTTATCCTTTGGCAAGTTATACATTTTTTAGTTACTTGCTTTGCTACTCCAAAAATCCCAATGCATCTATAGTTCCTTAAAAAATGATCACACAAGGCCTGAGTACCCCAATGGGTTTTCTGATGCATATCTTCTAATATTTTTCTAGCCAGTATTTTATTAAGTAATTGTCTTCCATCAGGAAGTTTCCATTTCCCCGATTCAGCCTGTTCTCCTATCTTGTTTAATTCTTTTTTCTCTGCTTCACTAAACTTTGGGATTTCCAATTTTTCCTCATTTGGAGTTAATATTAACATAACTCTTTCAGCTCCATTTTCTGCTGCATCCTTAGCTTCCTGATCTGCTAAATTATTTCCTCTTATTTCTGGGGTCACTCCTCTTTGGTGTCCCTTAATGTGTACTATAGCTATTTCTTCAGGTAGTTTTAATGCCTCTAAAATCTCTAAAATGAGTCCCTCATGTATTAATCCTTTTCCTCTTGAGTTACGTAATCCTCTTTCTTCCCAATTTTTTCTAAAAGTATGTACTACTCCAAAAGCATACCTCGAATCAGTATATATAGTTCCTTTCTTGTGTGCTAAATATTCCAGTGCCTTTTTTAGAGCATATAATTCACAAGTTTGAGCTGACCAGTTTGAAGGTAATTTTCCTTTTTCAATAGTTTGCATGTTTTTTCCATCAACTACTGCATACTCTGACATTCTTTTTCCTTGTAGACATCTGGAGGAACCATCTACATAGATTATTTCCCCTTCTGAAAGGGCTTGTTCTTCAAGATCCCCCCGAACTTTTGTTTGGTATTGGATAATTTCTAAACAATTATGTATTAGGTTATCTGCTGGTTCTCCATATAGGAATTGAGCTGGATTTAAACTCTTGTTTACTTCTAATGTCAGATCATCACTATCTATCAAGATTGCTTCATATTTTAACATTCTAGAGACTGTCAACCATTTTTCAGCTTTCTGATTTAACACATTTCGAACCACATGAGGTGTGCACACAATTAGTTTACCTCCAAAAGTAAGTTTATGACTTTCTTCTACCAGGATTGCAGTAGCAGCTATAGCTTGAATACATACTGGCCAGCCGTGGCTCACTGGGTCTAACATCTTTGATAAATAAGCTACTGGTCTCTTTACTCCTCCCCACTCCTGGACCAGAACTCCATGAGCTACCCCCTTTTCTACATTCACATACAGATGAAAGGGTTTTTCTAGTGAAGGTAAGCTTAAAGCTGGTATTGAGGCCAGTTTTAACTTCAGTTTTTCTAATTTATCATCATCTTCCTTGGTCCATTTTATATTATCTCCCTCTGTCAATTTTTCATACAAAAATTTTACTGCCTGTGTGTACCACTCAATCCATAATCTACAATATCCCAGTAATCCGAGTAGTTTTCTGATTTCCCTCTTTGAAGAGGGAGGTGGAAGGGATAAAATTCCTGCAATTCTCTCTGGACTGAGCCTTCAACTACCCTTACTTATCAAGTGTCCAAGATATTTTACCACTGATTCTACAAATTGCAGTTTCCCTTTTGATACCCTTAATCCTTTTTCTCCAAGAAAACTTAAAAGTTTTATTTTAGCTTCTCCAACTTCATCTTCCCCAGATAGTAAAAGATCATCCACATATTGGATAATTTGTATTCCAGGAGGAGTGGAAAAGGCTTGCAGTATTTTTTTCTAAAGCTTGCCCAAATAAGTTTGGAGACTCCGTGAACCCCTGCGGTATTTTCGTCCATCTTAATTGCTGCTTTCTTCCAGTTTTTGGATCCTCCCATTCAAAGGCAAAGATATCTTGGCTCTCCTTGGCTAGTGGACAGGCCCAAAAAGCATCTTTAAGATCCACTACACTAAACCACTGATGCTGGGGTGGAACTTTACTTAGAAGTGTATAGGGATTGGGTACCACTGGGTAGTGAGACTGAGTTCTTTTGTTAACCTCCCTTAAATCTTGTACTAGTCTATAACTCCCATCAGGCTTCTTTACTGGGAGAATAGGGGTATTATGGGGAGATATCCAAGGTTCTAGTGTCCCATCCTTTATTAGTCCTTCTATTACTGGCTTCAAACCTTCCCGTCCTTCTAAAGATATGGGGTATTGACGTACACGTATGGGACAATCTTCTCTCTCTATTGTAACACTTATAGGGTCAATATTTAATCCTCCCCTATTTCCTTCCCCAGCCCAAACTTCCTTGTTAATTTTTTCTTCATCCTCTTGGCCTAATTTTAAAACTTTAGCTGTCATTTTCCCATCTTCTGGTATAACCCCTATTCCTAATTTCACTTGTAAGTCTCTTCCTAGTAAGTTGCTACCTGCCTTTGGGACCAATAAAACATCTCTCATCCAAATTTTAGTTTCCCCTTCAATTACTACATCTTTAATGACTGGAACTGTAAAAGTTTCTCCTTTTGCCCCTGTTACTTTTGCAGTATCTTTACTCACACTATAACCTTTTGGTACATTTAGCAGGCAGGTTCTTTCTGCCCCTGTATCTACCACAAATTCCAATTCTTCTTCTTGGGGACCTACTTTTAGAGTTATCACAGGCTCTAAATGGTATTTGTCCCCAAAAAAATAGAGCCTTTGACCTCCCTATTCCTCCTCTGTGCTCATCTCCTTGAAGATTTTCAGATCTATTACCTGCTTAGGACAATTTCTCCTATAATGTCCCTCACCCCCACAGTAAAAGCAGACATTCCTGGAATGCTGCTGAGACTTGGTTTGTATTGGGATTCTATTTTTTTCCTTTCCCTTGTCTCTACTAATTTTATCTCTAGAAGTAGTGCCTGTATATTTTTGATTTTTTTGGAAATTGTTTTCTCGCATGGTGACTGCCATAAGTTTTGCTTTCAATTTAGCTTTCTCTTCATCTCTTCAGACATAAACTTTCTGAGCCTCCTTTAATAAGTCATCTAATGATTTATTATGCCATTCCTCAATTTTTTCTAATTTTTTTCTAATATCTGGCCAGGCATTTGTAACAAAGTTAATCCTTAATAAAGCTTTTCCCACATCAGTTTCAGGGTCTATTCCGGAATATTGTTTCATATTTCTCCTAAGTCTGTCCAACCATTCAGTTGGAGATTCTTCTTTTTCTTGTTGTGCCTCAAAATCTTTTTTAGCATTTTGCCCTCAGGGTGCCGCCTCTTTTATTCCCTTGATTATTAAATTACGATATTCATTCACGTGTTTCCTCCCTTCCTCATTATTTTGACCCCACTCAGGGGGCGCAGTTGGCATTTTGTCTTCTCCGGGGGGCCCTTGTGGGTTCTCTTTTTCCCAAACTCTTATTCCAGCTGCTCTGATTAATTGCCTTTCTTCCTGAGAAAATATTATTTTCATTATAGACTGCATCTCTTCCCAAGTATAAATATTCGGACCTAAAAATTGATCTAGTTGTTCAGCTGTGCCTATAGGATCTTCTAAAATTCCTTTGATTTCTTTTTTAAAATTTCTGACCTCAGAAGAAGTCAAAGGGGCATTTACAAAACCTGTTCCACCCCCTCCCATTGGGACTTCTCTCAGTGGGAATAGACTAATTTCTTTATCCCATTTTTGGTTTTCATCCTCTGCAGTCTTTTTCCCGTGTTTTGAGAAAGAACCCAGAGAGGGCTGTCTTTTAAGTGAATTTCTAGTGATTCGGTAAGGCATTTCTAGAGAGAAGTCATTTCTCTGAGCAGTAGCTGTGGTTACCGAGGGAACGGAGCTCGGGGCAGGAAGGGGGGGAAGGGGAGGGCATAGCGCCGAGGCTTGGTCCTCCAAGGGAGGAGCGTAGGCAGGGTTTGCTGCCGGGACCGGCAGAGGAGGGGGCAGTTCCAGGGGATACCAGAGGGGAACGTGGGCAGCCTGCACGGGGCTAATGGCGGCTGAGTCAGCGGCTCCCGGCAGAGACAAAGCAGCAGCGGCAGCGCCCAGCGCAGCCAGCACAGGCAGGGCAGCCGGAGATCGGGCAGTGGGGGAAGCGATTGGAGATAGGACGGCTGGGACCGACGGGACCCCCAGCATGGTCGGGGCAGCGGCCTTAGACCACGCGTCAGGAGGGATCCCCCGGCACGGCCCCCAGGGCGGCCGCAGATCAGGCGGCCGGGGCAGACGAATTCACCGGCGGGGCCGGGGCTGGGGGGTATGCGGGGACCGATGCAGCTGCTGCTGGCTGTGAACCGGCACTCGGAACGGGAACTGAGGCAGGCGGGGCTGAAGCGGGACCTGGGACAGGGGCCTCAGCCGCGGACGGCGGGAGCGCGAGCGGGAATGGAGGGGGCAAAGCCTGCAAAGGATCCCACTCTATTTCCTTCTTTTCTTCTTGTTCCCTTCCCTTTTCTTTTCTTGTTTCGTCTCGGGGGTTTCTGATACGTTAAAGGTTTTTATTCTCCTAAAATCTCCTGTCCATGTGGCATATTCTCTTTCTTCAGGATTAAACGGTTCTTTTGAATTTACAAATATATTTAGAGCCTGACAAATCCAGTTCTCAAAAGAGCCGTATCTGGGCCAATAAACGTGGTCAGATCTTATTTCCTTCTCTGCCCATTCTATCATGCAAAATTGTATCATCTTTATCTTTTCCCTTTTTTTTTTTTTTTTTTTTTTTTTTTTGTACAAGGGTTTTTATCCCAGTTAGCTAACATAATGCCGAGAGGGCTATCTTGAGGTATTTCTGTTGGTAATTTTTTACACTCTTTTTTCTTCCTTGTATCCAACTTACTGTTTTTCTGTCCCATTTTTCAAGATTTTATCTATTCGTCCCCCACCTCTGTTTTTCACTTTCTCTTACAACCTAAAAACCACTTACTTCTATCTATGCACACACACAAAAAATCCCTTCTATCCTACACAGCTATTTAATACAATACACCTCCCTCCAAGGAGATATAACAGTCAACATTACATGTGCTTTCTTCCATCTACTCTTACTTAATTTCTCCTTCACTTTTACACACTCTTTCATACTCTTAGGACATGAAGCCTTTTGCCAGAGAATCGTGGCTTTGTGTGGCCCCCCTTCGCCATGGGTTTGGTCTCTGGGTTCTAGTATAGCTGGGCCTCTGAGGAGGGCCCAGAATCTGGTCACCTCTGGTGCCGGTCCACCTATGAGGCTAATTTGCGTGTCACTTACACTTTACTACTGCCCCCCCCCCACACACACACACACACCCGGAGGAAAAGGGCTGAATTGCAGGTCACACACACTTTGCCACAGCCCCCACCCGCCCGGGGAAACTGAGGCAGATTTTGTGTGTGACTCACTCTCACACAACAAGACAACAATAAGGTACCTTTTACTTTCAAATCACCTATTACAATTTTAGGTGTTACTGGCCAGTCCCGGTGCTCTTGGATATCCCCTCAATCCAGCTGTGTTGTCCAACCCCAGATGCTCTTGGGCATAACCTCAATCTGGCAGAACCCTGGGTGCTCTTGGCACAATCCCTCAACCCAGCAGGTTTCAGTCCTGGATGATCTTGGGGCAATTACCCCTCAATCCAGCAGACTTTTTTACTTCCTAGGGGTCCCACCCCTTCTCTAAAACTCAGTCCCAGTTTCCCTGGGGGGATTCTCTCACTCTTCTTATCACTCACTTCGTCTCTTTACTGGCCCGCTTTCTTGCGAAAGAACGGAAACGCAGCATGGGAGACTCCGCACTCGCTTAGCAGGTCTGGGATAACCAGCTGCCTCTCATTCACACACATTCATCCCTTAACCGCCCCGTCCAAACCAATACTTACCTGTCCTTGGGTCTTTGTCTTCATATACAATTTAGTCTTAGGGGCTAACTACCGCAGTTTTAGGGAATCTTTTCCCTTTTCTTTGTTTTATTGCCTCCTCTTGTCCATTGATCGTAACCTGCATCTGCCAGTCACAGCAGGGGAACACAGAGCAAGGCTGCCAACTGGCAGGGCGCGCCATCCTCACCCTGATTCCCCTAAGGCACCAGCAGTGAGGTGTTTTAACCATCCTCTGCTACCTTAATTGTGAAAAATGCCATTCACTTGTTTTTGAAATTTTAAAAGTTTAATAGCAAATAAGATGGTTATAAAAATAGAATTAGAGTAAAAAAATTGAACAATTAGAGTTAGGACAATACGAGACAATAAAAAAATCAAAGTTACAGACGTCTGGGTGCCTCCCCGAGCAAAAAGCTCCGAAGAAGGACCCCTGCTAACAAAGGACCATCTCTTAAAAGCAATAGCCTGTTGAATATTCATATATTTCATACATGATGCATAAATTATTTAAACAAAGAACTGTCTCTGGTTAGTATCACTTTTTTTCCTTTAATCTCTGTGGCATTCTCAAGGCTGAGAGAGGCAGGAGGAGTTGGTCTCTTCTGATAAGGAAGTAGGAAATTCTTTTTTTCTCTGAAAGATTTATGTTTTCCTGTGGTTGGCACACAAAAACTACACTTTAACTACAAAATTATATTGATTTATTAAAGAAATATGGGTATTGATCTAGTATCGATACCCAACTGTGACGGACAAAAACTCTCTAACAGTTTAAAGTTAGAAAGTGTATGTTTATTACGGCCGGGCAGCACGCGGGATAGTTCCCTAATTCGCACTGCGAAATTCACAGGTAATTACAAAGTCTTTTATTTACAAAAGTGTCGAATACCCCAAATATAAATGCATATTCATACCCCTGTCACCTCCCATTCCTCGCTTCATATGCTAATTGGCAAAAAGACTATTAAGCATGCGTACTTTGTTTCTTAAAATGAGTCGGGGGTCTATTTTGGGGAGGGGTCACCCAAAATGAGGAAGTAAGATGAGTCTTCCTCGTCCTGACCTTTCTACCTTTTCAATGCATTCGTGACAAATGATTCCTTGGTAGAACTTACAGTTTCCTGTGTTCAATGGGTCCTTTAAGCAGGAAATCTGCAGCTATCTTATGTCCTATTTAACACATTTTGTTTTTCATTACAAGCACAACTACATAAACATAAATCTGACAAGCAATGAGTTACAAGATCCAGGGTAGCTTATCTAAGATCCGGCTTCTGTTAACTGCGAACAAAGATTACCTATCTACTACAGCTAATTCAGCAACTTATTATCTTAACTTTCCTAAAAATCCTTAGTTCCTCAAAATTAATGTCTCATTCCCCACTTCTTCTTTGAAATGAGTAAATTCTTTTACTCAGTATACAGTCTTCCTCATCTATCCAAGCTGTACAGCTAGTGTCTCTCAAGACCAAGCCATACGCCTTTGATAGTGATGTTAAAGCTGCCACTCGTCGTAGCATCCTCCAATTCCAAACAAGTATTACAATGGATAACACTAAACTTATGCTGACCAAAATAAGCAACACAACTATAGGGTGGATTAAGGTATTCAATATTCCAGTTGCTGTTGGTGACCACCCAAAAAGCACATCCCACTAATGATGAGACAAATGTTCCTCAAGCCTTTTAAAAACCCCTTTGATGGTCTCTGTGTCATGGTGTATAGTAATTAATGTCTTTTTCCCTTCATCTCTAATTTCTTTTAAGATTTCTCTCAATTCATGATGCTTCAGCAACTGAGCAACTAAAGTCAAATTCATTCCTATGGGCACAGGCAGTATCTTCTGCACAGTGGCTAGGTTGGCCTTTATATATTGATGTGATATTACAGGTACTCGATAGGAAAAATCACATCCCTTAATTCTAACAAAATTGCAAACACACAAATTGAATTGAGTCTCATTCACGATTTGGTTGTCTATCCTTATGATGGGGCATGCTGTCCTAAGACAGACACAACCCTGTCCTTTATACACAAGTGAAGTTGTCTGTTTGCCTGGATGTGTTTCAAAGTGACAAATACTTTGGTCTGTGTCTAAACAAGTGTCTTTGTCACCCTCTAATGTCCCTTCACATATGTATCCTAATTCTCCTCACAGTACAGGGCTCTAGATTAATAGTTTGCCACTTTCCTTTAATTTCTCGTGCCCACATTCTGTGTTCAGAAGGGTACAATACAGTTCCCTCATGGTTTAATCCTAAGGGGACTATTGGGTGTATTAAGTCCACTGAGGCATTGGGTACAGTTAAAACAAAGGCTGTCACTACACTAGTCACAGGGTTATAGGTGAAATTGACCAACACCCACCAGGACTGAAGTTCCCTCTCCATATCAGAGGCATTATCCCAGACAATTTTGCGAATTTCAGCAGGGAATATTCCTTCTCCACCTTCCCTGATAACTGCAGCAGCCACTGATTTCATCCACAGTTCTGCCTGAGTACACCCTAGGGCCAACGAGATGTTTCCACTAGCTGTGCCTAGTGTGTTAATTATTACTTCATGATCTCGCTCCTCTGTGTCTTCCCATTCTGGTAATATCTTGGTCAATTTCCAGTGATTGTTACCTAGTGCTAGTAGAGAGGATTGCAAAGGTTGTTGTAGTTTGACTAAATCACTCCCTATTGTGGTTAATTTATTCAGTAACACTTCTGAATCTACTGTGTTCAGCACTCCCAGTCCTGTTCCTAGCAATCCAGTGAGATCCCTCTTGTTCCTAAAATTGGGAGGCATACTTTTTTGAAGCCAAGTAGTCCAGTCCATAAAGGAGTTCCTGAGAAATGGGGCACATTCTGGCCGAACGTGTGAAGCATTTACCTGTACTCCCATTTCTACTCGTTTTAAAGACCACTTTGGGTTAACTATCAGCTTCTGAACTCCTGTCTTCTTAATAGCATATGGCCCAATTTTGGTAACTACAGGAGTTATTTGTTCCTCCACTTCTGGAATAGCTGGCATCTTGGTGATCACAGCCTTTCTTGGCACTAGTGGTGTAGTGGTGTGAGAATTTTTTTATTAAGTTATTAAGTTATTTTTGTAAGATTTTTGAGTTACTTTTGTAATGATTTAGTTCACTGTATACCCCTGTGTTCTGTACTGGTTTTCCCCTTATGAGTTAGGTTGCTTAAACAGACGTTTTCTGTCAATCAATCCTCCCCTGCACCTGTCTTTGTCACTCCCTTCCCCCTCTCCTCGTGGTCGACCTGTCTGTCACTTTGGACACCTTCCCTGGCTTCTGGAAAACTCCAGGGAGGGGGTCAAGTGATAGGCTGGAGCCCTTGGAATTCCCTCCCATCTTTTGTGGTTGGCCCCCTGTTGTAAAGTTCACACCCCCAGTTACACCCCCCGTTGTTGTGACTGGCTGAACCGGTTGTCAGCCACCCCTGTTTCCACCCTGCTTTAAAAAGCTCGTGCACCCCTGGCCCGGGGTCTCTTCTGGGCAGCAGGTCAGAGGAGAGAGCCCTCGGGCCGCTCTCCTCTCCAATAAAACCTCATTTTTAAAACCTGCCCAAGGAGTCCAGCTTTCTTCCAGCTGCCAAGGTTGCTGCTTCATCTCCGTGCCGTCGCTGGCGAAGATTTGGAGCTCTCAGGGCAGGAAAGCAGGCTCGTGCCCTAGCCCCTTCCCCTTTCCACGCTGCTGCAGTGACATCTAGTGGACTGAGCTAGCTATTGCAGCGTGATTAACACGCGATTCGGACACTGCGACATAGTGGAGTAATTTTGGTCTGGTTCTTATGGTACTCAGTACATACCTGAGTGATGTTAGAGTCAATGTCATACCCCCTTATCGCACACCTTTCTATTTTGAGCCTAAACTCAAGACATGTACTCAAGCATTTATCACAGCATTCAGGACTAACCCTGATGAGTTTCATGGGTGGATGGTAAGCCTCGTGGAACCCATCCTGTACGAATGCATACTTACACCCCCAAACATTTCTTCCCTCCCACAAGCTTGCATTTGTGACTTTTAGTATCTTGTTTAAAGCCTTACGAGAGTAAGGATCATAAGCTCTTCCTTGGCACTGGTATATCCCAGTCACATTATACCTTCGTGGTATTGCGTTGACTCCTGTTATGGTTAGGGTAATTACTACAATAGTTACAACTTTCCACATAATGTCCAAAATAACTCTTAGTCCATTTACTCGTTGTTCCGAGTGAGCTTCAGCTTCAGTTCGTTATCGCCTGGTGTGGCTTTCCAAATTCCTTCTGGGGCTTTCTTCACTCGGGAGTGATGGATCCAGGCCTTCTGTTCTTTGATCTTGATTGCAGTGAAGGTAGTGAGGAGCACCTGGAATGGTCCTTCCCACTGTGGTTCTAAGGTTTTTTCTGCAAAAGACTTAACATACACATAATCCCCAGATTGTACATCATGTACTGGCCCATCTAGTTCTCTGTTTTGAGTTCCAGCCACATATTTCTCAATTTCTGTAAGTTGTTTATTTAGGGCCACCATATATCCACGTAGGGTTTCTTCCCCAACTTGAATGGATGCTGTTCCCCCTTGAACCGCGTATGGCCTTCCATACAATATTTCAAAAGGGCTTAGTTTCTCTTTTGCCCTTGGTTTTGTCCGAATTCGCAACAAGGCCAATGGGAGAGCCTGAGGCCAGGGCAAATTTGCTTCTTGCCCCAATCTCACAATTTGTTGTTTAATCAAATGGTTCATCTTTTCCACCTGGCCACTAGATTGAGGGTGGTATGGGGTGTGCAATTCCCAGTCTATTCCCAGGTGGTGACTTATTTGCTGCACAATTTTCGAAATAAAATGTGGTCCTCTGTCTGAGGATATGGTGGCTGGAACTCCAAATGGTGGTATTATTTCTTGCAACAGCGCTTTGGTCACCTCTCGGGCCTTAGCTGCCCTGGCAGGAAAGGCTTCTGGCCATCCTGAAAAGGTATCAGTTAACACCAATAGGTAATGATACCCTCCCTTCCTGGGCAGTTCTGTAAAAACAATTTGCCATTGTTGCCCAGGTCCACAACCTTTCCCAATTTGTCCCACTTTAGGCTTTGGGGTATTTTTAGGGTTAGTCCAGAGGCAAAGACTACACTGACGAGTTACTTGTATCACTGTGCCCTGCAATTTCCTGGCCATGAGTCTTTCTTTCAAATGGTTATACAGAGCATCTATTCCCCAGTGTGTTTTCTCATGTTCCCTCTGTACTAATGACCACAACAAATAGGAGGGTACTACAAGTTTCCCTTCTTCTGTTACAGCCCATCCCTTCTGATTATAACTTGCCTTTTCTACCTTGATAAGTTTCTTATCTTTCTTATTGTACACTGGCTTACCTTCAATAGAAACTTTTCCATCTGGAATCAATACTGCCTCAACAGCCTTATCGGGTACCTCACCGTTTGTTGCTTCTTTTGCCTCTCTGTCCGCCAGCATATTCCCTTCTTCCAATTCAGAGCTCACTTTTTGGTGTGCCTTGATGTGCATTATGGCTACTCTCTCAGGTAGTTGTAACTGTCCTTCTCCTCGTGGAGGTTCCCAGGACTCTAAATCCTTGGCAAGCTGTTCCCCAAATATAGTGGGGGAGTTCTTGTACCCCTGCGGTAACACACACCATGTGAGCTGAGTTTTTCTGCCAGTTTTAGGGCTTTTCCACTCGAATGCAAAAATTTTCTGGCTGGCTTCATGGAGAGGGAGGCAAAAGAAAGCATCCTTTAGATCTAGAACAGTAAACCAAGTTAGTTCAGGTGTTAAACGGGTTAACAAGGTGTAGGGATTGGCAACCACTGGATACAAGTCTTCAGTTACCTTGTTAACAGCCCTTAAATCTTGTACTCATCTGTATGACCCATCAGGTTTCTTTACTGGCAGAATAGGAGTATTAAAATCAGATTGACACTCTCTCAGTAGTCCTAGCTGCAGAAAGTTCTCAATAATTGGGCTAACCCCTTCTATATCTTCTTTCTTTAGGGAGTATTGTTTAACCCTTACTGGCTGTCCTCCTTCTTTAAGCCTGATTTGCACTGGTAGTGCATTCTTTGCTCTTCCTGGTATATTGGAGGCCCACACTCCTGGAAATACTTGATCCATTATTTTCCTAAAATTTTCCTTTTCACTTGCCACTTCAATTTCTTTGGTTATTAGCATTAAGCTTAACAGTTCTACATATTGTTGATCCTTTACCTCCAAACTAATTTCCCCATTTTTGAATATTATTCTTGCTTCCAGCTGCTCTAGTAAATCTCTGCCCAAAAGTGCAGATGGAGCATTAGGCATGTATAAAAATGGATGGATGCCCCACTGTTTTCCCAATTTATACTTCAATGGTTTACAAAAATAAGCTCTTTCAGATTGGCCAGTTGCCCCCTTTACCATAACATAGTCATTGGTTACAGGTATTAGGGCCTTATTCAACACTGAAAATGTTGCCCCAGTATCTATCAAAAATTTCACTTCTGTTTCTTTGTTCCCCAGTTTAACTATAACCAGAGGGTCCCCTAGGGTAAGGCCCTCCGGTCCCCTTCAGTCCTCTTTTACATGAGCAACTACTTTTTCCTTTTTCTGATCACCTTTTCTATGTTCATTACCCTTTCTTAATTCTGGGCACTGGTTTTTCCAGTGACCAAATTTCTTCTTCTTTTACTACTGCTGCTAGTTTCTTCATCCCTTGTTTATATCCTTCTTCCCAGTTACTAAAAACTCTCCAGGCCTCATCTAATAAAGTTTCTAAATTCCGGCTGTTTGGACCCCGGATCTTCTGGAGTTTCCACCTGATATCTCCTGTGGATTGCCCTAAAAATAAATTTATTAATTGCTGCGTTCCTTCATCAGATCCAGGATCCAGGGTGGTGTGTCGGCGCATTGCGTCTCGCAGGTGATCTAGAAATTCAGAAGGTGTTTGAGAGGGGCCCTGTTTGATAGCATATAAGGCTGACCAGTTTATGGTTTTGGGGATTGCTCTTTCTAGCCCTTTTACTATTAGTTCTTGGTATCTCTTTAACCGTCCTAACTCCTTGTTATAAATAAAATCGACCAAATTCGGTTATCAAAAATTTAGAATTTATTGAGAGACAAAATGACAGTCTCGGTTAGCCACAATTAAAAGGACAGCGTCGAGCCCGGGATTTCGGCGCTGGGTGAACACAGATAGCAGACTCTGTCAGCCTGTTATCCCCCCAAGTTCACATTTTTGGTTTGTAGCAGTCTCTTTTTATACACTGGATCGCGGAGAGAGGTCCGGGAGTGTGACGGTCTTCCCCCCGGGGCATATGCAAGTTCTGGTATCGGGAGTTTGAATAGACCGGTAGAGGAAGACAATACTGCTGATGTTCGGGCCCGGGTGTGTCGTGGAGATGTAAATTTCAACGGAGACTCGTAGAGATATCTATCTGAAGCAATCATCTTGGCCTCCGGACTTCTATCTCTGGTTTCCGTCGTTCTTTGTATCCTTTCAGGGATTCCCGGTAGCAGCGGTCTCTTGTCCCCCCTTTCTGGTAAATCCAATCACATTTTCTTTGTGTCTCCCGGGTGTTTCCCCAGGCTGGGGAAGTCTCCTTTTTATGCAGTATCCAGCAAGTAAAACTTAAACTTATAACAGAGCAAACCATACAAAACTTATACTAAACATATATTTCTACAGCCTATATATATATATATATATATATCTTCTTTGAATGGGATAACATGAATTAACTTTAGTATGTATATTATAAATGAGGTAACACGAATTAACTTTAGGACATATATCACAATCCCCCCTCTTTCAAATTCACCAATTTAATTCGTGTTTTTGGTTATAGCCTTTTTTCTCAATTCAGATAAAAAAGCCTCTTAACCATTCCCATTATTCTTCTGTCATTTCCCCAGCTGCCTCACACCAATAGGTTTTTCCTATGTTACCCTCCTGTATTCGAGATTCAAAGTTCTCTAATACTTGTGCAGCTGTACTTTTCTCTTCCTTTAATTTCATTATTTTTGGAGTGTTTTTAGATAGTCCCCCTGATGCCATTTCGGGGTCCATAGGGAGCGCAGCTACTTGCATTCCTTGGACCGCGGTGTGTCTTCCCGTTTAGGGTGCACATTTCTAACTTCTTTTTATCATAACACAATTGGTTAACCTTCAAGTACCCCACAAAGGTGCTTTCCCTTTTTCCTCCAACCCAGACAGTCTTATTGCATTCTTTACAGATAGGAATCAGAGGGAGACCATTTACCTCTCTTTTCCTCCTTAGCATTGCCATCGAGGGATTGGATTTATGCAATTTGATCCCTTTATCCAATTTGTAATCTTCCCCCCTTTGCGCCGTCGACCAATTTACTCGTACCCTGGGTTCCACAATTCCATTCCTGGTAGATACTGAAGGAGCTTCAAGGGAATTAATTCCCTTCCCTGTTTTCTCCTTGAGGTTGAGGAGGCCACTCGTGAGGTACACGGCTAGGCTCAGGATCATTAGGGTTACCCATAGGCGTATCCCTCTGCCCGACCCTTCGCCCGTTGGGTTGCCACCAGCGGCGGGGTAAACCATCTTCTTGGCAGCAGGGATGTTCTTCCGGGTCCCTACCAGTACTCCTTTGAGCATATCGCCTTTTGTACTGCTCCCACCTAGTTATCTTAACTTGTGGGGCTCCACAGGGTACTTTCAAGGTCTTTCTGCACTCAATTATGAGTGGTTCCGCCCTTTTATTTAATCCTCCCCTTATCCCGTTAGTAAAATAATGAAACCACTCAGGAGAATCCAATTCAAATAACCCCGATTCTGTGGCAATGTATAGGAAAAGATTGGTATTTCGGGTCTCTTCTTCAAAGCAAGGTACACACAAATTCCAAGGCCTAGCTCCCCGAACACAATGAGTAACCCAAATCTGCTCACAATACCCGCACTTAAAATGGACAAAAGGGTAGCAGGGGCATCCTGCTTGGTTACAACTTATCCGATAAGCGCTGGTCATTAGGTTTCTCTGTGGATTCTCAGCTTCAAATCCCCTGGAGTTGAGGTGATTTTCCACTGCGGAGAGCTGTTTTTTGGTTCAATCTTTTTCACTCGTGATGAGTGAGTCCAGCCTTTTTCTGCTGTCCTTATTGCAGTATCAGTGGTGAGGAGGACGATGAAGGGTCCTTCCCAGTGTGATGACAGCGGGGTTTCCTTCCAAGCTTTTATTAGTACTCGATCCCCTGGTTGGATTTTGTGGATGGCGAATCCTAAAGGAGTGCTCTGTGCTATTAATCCGCGTTTCCGAAGTTCCTGTAAATTTTTATTAATTAAAACAAGATAAGACTGGATCTGGCAGTCTTCCATTCGGGGGTGTCCTATTGGCATCCCATGCTCATATGGCATCCCATATAGCATCTCAAAGGGGGACAGACCGGATCCAGAGTGGGGTTGTGTCCTGATATTTAGGAGTGCCAAAGGGAGACACTTAATCCATGACATCTTAGTCTCTAGCATGAGTTTTGATAATTGTGCTTTCAGGGTTTGATTCATCCTCTCTACCTGACCTGAACTCTGAGGATGCTAAGGTGTGTGATATTCCCATCTGATTCCCAGGGCTTCTGCTAAATGCTTTATGATTTTGGATGTGAAGTGGATTCCTTGATCTGAATCTATGGAATCAGGAATTCCATATCTTGGTATGATTTCTTCTAACAACCTTCGTGCTACCGTTTGAGCTGTTGCCCTGGGGCTAGGGAATGCCTCAACCCAATGTGTTAATTGGTCCACCATTACCAACAAGTACCTGTGTCTTCCTATTTTTGGTAATTCTGTGAAGTCTACTTGTATTCTCCCAAAGGGACGGTATGCTAAAGGGCGTCCCCCCGATATGTTTTGTCTCACTCTGGATTTATTAATTTTCTGGCACCCTAAACAATTTTGAACTTCTTGTTTTGCTAATTCAAAAACACCTTTGCATCCAAAGAATTTTAAGAACTGTTCTGCTAAAGCCTGCGTTCCCCAGTGTGTTTGAGCATGTAATCTTTTTAATATCATTCGGGCATATGCCTTTTGGACCAGCTCCCGTCCATCTGTCAATTTCCACTTTCCATCGACTAAAGTACCCCCTATCTTGTTAAATTCTTCAATTTCTTTTTCAGTCGGTTGTGGTGAAAATTCTCTTAGGTTTTCTGCCCTGTTCTCGGGGATGTTCAGAGTGAGGAGGGCTGCTTTCCTGGCTTCCTGGTCAGCTAAATTATTACCCCTTATCCTGAACTGCAACCCAGCTTGATGACTTTTTACATATACTACAGCAATAGCCTTGGGTTCTCTGACTGCCTGTAGGATTTGTTTTATCAAATCCTCATGTATTAAACTTTTCCCTCGGGTATTAATGAGTCCCCTTTCTTCCCATATTTTTCCAAAAGTATGCACCACCCCAAAAGCATATTTAGAATCAGTGAAGACAGTTCCCACTTTTCCTTTTAGTTCTTTTAGAGCTTGGAGCACAGCATATAATTCACAGGCCTGAGCTGACCAAGAAGCACTCAGGGGACCTGATTTGACCACTTCCCCAGTTTTCCCATCTACTATGGCATACCCTGACTTTCTTTTCCCTTCCACCACTCTGGCTGATCCATCTACAAACCATTTTTCCCCTTCCTCGAGTTCTTCATCCTCTAGGTCTTCCCTAATTTTGGTCTGTAATTCTATCAACTCTGCACAATTGTGCCAAGGTTTAGTGTGTGCTTCTCCAAATAAAAATCCCGCAGGGTTTCTAGCCTGTGTTGTTTTTAACTCTAATTCTGGGGCATGAAGAAGAATGGCTTCATATTTCAATAGCCTAGCATCGGTGAGCCATTTTTCTGCTTTCTGTTGTAGTATATTCCTTACATTATGTGGGGTATAAACCGTAACAGGAGCCCCAAATGTAATCTTTCTGGCTTCTTCCACTAACAAAGCCACAGCCACTATTGCCTGCAGACAAGTAGGCCATCCCCTGCTTACAGGGTCCAACAATTTGGAAAGATAGCCTACGGGTTTTCTGTCTCCAGCCCAGACCTGTGTAAGTACCCCATATGCCGTATGGTTACTTACATCCACAAATAATTGAAATGTTTTATTTATGTCCGGGAGGCTTAAAACTGGGGCGGTTGCCAAAATTCCCTTTAATTTTTCCAATTCTATGTGGTCCTGTTCAGTCCATTTTACCTTTTCTGTTGTAAGTTTCTCATACAAAAATTTGGCCTTCTCACTATACCCTTCGATCCACTGCCTGCAATAACCCAACAAACCCAACAGCTGGCGCACCTGTCTTTTATTCCGAGGGGGAGGTAATTCTAAAATCCCGGCTACCCTTTCAGGGTCTAATTTCTTTTTCCCTTCTACCAGCCAATGCCCTAAATATTTCACTTCTGACTCTGTAAACTGTAATTTTTGCTTAGACACTTTCAAACCCTTTTCTCCCAAGAAATTAAGTAAGTCTATAGTACATTCTCTTACATCTTCCTTTGTTTCCCCAGCCACCAATAGGTCATCAACATACTGTAAGACCTTTGTCCCTTTTCTGGGGGTAAATTGACTTAACAATTGTTCCAGGGCTTGTCCGAATAAGTTGGGTGAGTCCACGAACCCTTGGGGAAGGAAGGCCCATCTTAATTGCTGCTTCCTATTTGTGTCAGGGTCTTCCCATTGAAATGCAAAGAAATCCCTGCAGTCCGTGGCTAAAGGACAGGTCCAAAAGGCATCCTTCAGATCTATGACACTATACCATACATCTTTTGGGGACACTCTATTTAGAAGGGTGTAAGGGTTAGCAACCACTGGGAACCATGTCTTTGTTCTCTCATTTATGGCTCTCAAATCCTGTACCAGTCTATAATTTCCATCTGTTTTCTTGATAGCCAATATTGGGGTATTATGCCTGGACGTGCAAGGCTCCAAAACGCCTTTATGTAACAAATCCTCAATTATAGGTTTTAATCCTCGCCTCCCTTCCAGAGGGATGGGGTACTGCCTGACCCTTATGGGGTCCTCAGGCCTTTCTATTTCAATTGAAATGGGTTCCATGTCCAATCTCCCAGCTTCTTTCCCTGTATGCCACACCTTGGGATTAATTTTATCCTCATCTTCGCAGGTTAGTTTATATATGCTAACCATTATCTGTGAATTCCTTACGATGAGGTTAATACCCAGTGCAATTATGAGATCCCTGCCAAGTAAGTTGTAATCTGCTTCCTCGACTAGTAACATGTCCCCCAAACAAATTTTATTATCTGACTCTATTTCTACATTCTTTACTATGGGCACTCTGAATGGTTCCCCTTTAGCTCCTATAACTATCATAGATTCCTTGCTTACCTTACACCCTGGGGGTAATTGCTTAAATGTACTCCTCTCCGCCCCAGAATCCACTAGAAAATCCATCTTTGTTCCCTTGGGTCCCATTTTTAATGTTATCAAGGGCTCCCCTGATGTTATGGACCCTAAAATATAAAGCCCCTGACGCCCCTAGTCCTCATGGAACATTTTCTCATCTCTCTTTCTCTTTGGGCAGTCCCTTTTCATATGTCCCTTTTTCTTACAATAGAAACATTCTAATCCCTCTATCCTGTTCCCTGAATTTCCCTTCTGTGAGCGTACTGGCCCCTTCGGTGGTGCTTTCCTTAAGGGGTTTTCCGAAGCTGCAGGACGTTCCTGTTTCTGAGCTTCCCTCACGGCAGCTACCAAAACCCTAGCCTGTATCTTCTGCTTTTCCTCATCTCTTCTCATATAAACTTTCTGGGCTTCCCTTAACAATTCCTGCAATCCCTTTTCCTGCCATCCTTCAATCTTCTCCAGTTTCTTACGTATGTCCTCCCATGACTTTGCCACGAATTGTGTTTTTAACAACACCTCTCCCACAGGAGAATCGGGGTCCGTTCCTGAATATATCTGGAGGCTTTTTCTCAATCTCTCCAACCATTCCATGGGGGGTCTCCTCTTTCCCTTGGCATTCCCCAAAAACCTTACTTAAATTCTGTCCCCTAGGCACCGCCTCTCTGATTCCCTGTATCATGATATTTCTCATGTCAGTCATATTCCTCCTCCCTTCCTCAGTCTGAGCGTTCCACCGGGGATCTTGGCTTGGCCATTTCTGATCTCCAGGGGTGCTCTGGGGGTTTCGTCGCTCCCATTCACGTATCCCTGCCTGCCTAATCATTTCTATTTCCTCCGTGTTGAACAAAGATCTTAAAACGGCCGTGAGATCCTCATATGAATATATGCTAGTTCCCAGAAATTCATCCAGCCGCTCGGATACTCCCAAAGGATCATCCATGAGTTTCCCCATCTCCTTTTTAAATGCCCTTACGTCACTGGTATTAATTGGGACGTTTACGTACCCAATAATTCCTGGGGCTGTGGGGATCTCTCTTAGAGGGAGAAGATTAGTCCTTTCATTTTCCCCTTCGCCCTCCCCCTCATTCATTTTCTTTAGATGTCTTCTAGTCCTCCTAGCGGGAGGAGTATGTCTAGTCTCTACTGGAACCGTCTGTGGGTTAGGGCTAAAGAAAGCTGCCAAGTCCAAATCCTGAAATTGGTCATCCAGCAGCGGTGCAGGGGTGTGTGGATCCTGTGTTCTCCCTCCTGAGGGTCGAGGAGCCGGTAGGGGCTCAAGCGGGGGTGGGAGCCCAGCCAGTGGGAAAGGGGCCCCTGGTTGAAGTTCAGGTGGAGGGGCAGATGGGAGAGCCGGGAGTCCAGACATTCCTTGTCCCAAGGGAGGATCTACTCTCCCAGGGTTCTGTGGGTTATTCTGACTTGGAAGAGGGGGGGGGGGTGTGGGTACGACATAAGGTGGGGGAAGGTTATCCAAAGGTTCCCATTTATCCCCTGAGACAGGGGTAGGGTCCTTTAACTTCATGGGTAACAACCTAACATCGATCCTTCCCCAAATCCCCGCATATTCTAGTTCTTCCATCTTCCCCTTTCCCTTGATGTAAAGCAGTAGCGCTTTACACATCCATTCTTCAAATGTTCCAAAAATGGGCCAAGTTACATGGTCCCGTATTTCCACCCCTCCCCAAACTTCCACACAATAATGCACCATTAGCTGCTTGGATTTCCTTCCTCTCACAGGACATTCTTCCCAATGTTCCAACATCCACCCTAATGGGCTCTCGATCGGGATTTCGGGGATTCCTTTACCTGTCCTCTGTTTTGCTTTCCTTGAAGTCTTTTTACCATTTTTACTTTTTGTTTGCCCCATGGTGTGGGTTTGCCAGGTACTAGCCCCTTTCGGGTGATCGCTCCTTCTTAAGGTTTTCCCTGGTGCTTGTGAGCTCTCTGTTTCTCCTTACTTCCTCCCCTGGACCACTCCTGGTCCAAGGTTGAAAGGTTTACCAGTCCTCAGAAACTCCTTGAGGACGTATCCTTCCCTTTCAACCTTCCAGTGACCGATTCCCTTTCCCGAAAAAAACTCCCTGAGTTTTCTAGGTTTTACGTGTGAGGTGCGCTTATCCCGAAACTTTCGCTTCCCCCGCAACCGACCACACCCCTCGCGGGGAAGTGGAACTGCGGCTTTGGGGTCCCCACTCGCTTCGTGATAGAATCACGTCTCACTTCACACGCTCGGTCACCCCCACTCAACCACGCAATGCTTACGATCCTTTTCCTGCGTGGGTTCTTCGTGCACGTAGATTTTTACGAGTTGTTTTTTCGCCACGGCTCCGGAGGTTTCTGCTTCCCAAGAAAAAACCTCCCCGAGTTCCCCGAGAGGTCTGACCTCGCCTATCTCCCTTTTAAGTGTGGCTTTTGCTGTTTTAGTCCGTCGTGTGGTTGATCGTTTCCACCCGGCCACCCCAGCTCAGCCAGGCCGCTGAGTTCAGCAGGGCGCCTCCTGGTCAGAGACAGGGGTCTCACGGGGGTCCCGATATCACCCCAATCACGTCGGGGTCACCAGAATTGTTATAAATAAAATCGACCAAATTCGGTTATCAAAAATTTAGAATTTTATTGAGAGACAAAATGACAGTCTCGGTTAGCCACAATTAAAAGGACAGCGTCGAGCCCGGGATTTCGGCGCTGGGTGAACACAGATAGCAGACTCTGTCAGCCTGTTATCCCCCCAAGTTCACATTTTTGGTTTGTAGCAGTCTCTTTTTATACACTGGATCGCGGAGAGAGGTCCGGGAGTGTGACGGTCTTCCCCCCGGGGCATATGCAAGTTCTGGTATCGGGAGTTTGAATAGACCGGTAGAGGAAGACAATACTGCTGATGTTCGGGCCCGGGTGTGTCGTGGAGATGTAAATTTCAACGGAGACTCGTAGAGATATCTATCTGAAGCAATCATCTTGGCCTCCGGACTTCTATCTCTGGTTTCCGTCGTTCTTTGTATCCTTTCAGGGATTCCCGGTAGCAGCGGTCTCTTGTCCCCCCTTTCTGGTAAATCCAATCACATTTTCTTTGTGTCTCCCGGGTGTTTCCCCAGGCTGGGGAAGTCTCCTTTTTATGCAGTATCCAGCAAGTAAAACTTAAACTTATAACAGAGCAAACCATACAAAACTTATACTAAACATATATTTCTACAGCCTATATATATATATATATATATCTTCTTTGAATGGGATAACATGAATTAACTTTAGTATGTATATTATAAATGAGGTAACACGAATTAACTTTAGGACATATATCACACTCCTCATCATCATTAGGATCCCAGCCTGGGTCTTGAAGGGGAAATACATCTTTAACATCCTCCTGTGTTGTGCTACAATCATCTTCAGCCAGATCCCCAGCTACTTTCAAAACTAATTGTTTCTCAGTTTCTGTTAAGGCATCAAGTAGCAGTTGCAGATCTGCCCAATCAGGTGAATGCTGCTTAATCAAAAACTTCATTTTCTTAGCAACCCCTATTGGATCACTTTGATAGCCCTTAGCAATCTGTCCTGGTTTGGGGCAAATTTGGGAGAAAACCCCTGTATAGGATCCCTCCAAGGAAGCAAACCCAGGTGGCCCCTCCCTCCAACCAGTCCGGAAAAAAAAACCTCTTTGGAGAAAAGTGGAAAAAACTATTTTACTAAACAAATGTGCATACAAGTATAAAGAATGAATAATATGAAACAATAAAACCTCTCCTTCTGAAGTGAGATGGCAAATTGAGAAAGTCCTTGCCGTGGGTGGAGCTCGGCTCTCTCTCTCAGTCTCTCCTCAGTCCCAGTCCCTCCGGCGCTGCTGGAAAATGCCGAAGTCGGAAGTCCAGGCCCCGGTGGGCCGCAGGTGCAGCCCCCAGTGCTCCCCTGGGTTTTCAGTCCAGAGTAGGTTTAAACAGTTCCAAGAAAAAGGAAAAAAAAACAGTCCAGGGAACTTCTCTGCCCTAGCTAGCTGAAACTAACTAAAAGCAAAAAAAATCTCTGTCCTGCAGTCTCTCCAAGCCTCCGCCGAACGCCCCGTCCGCCGAAGAATGTGGAGGAGTCAGGCAGTTTTCTCAAAACAAACTCCGTGCTTCTCCTTGCTCTTAGAACTAGTCTTAAAGGCTCAGGACTCAATATACAGCACAAACAGAACAGACGATTGGGGATACAGACATTATAAAGTTACCCTAGGACATTCCACCCCTTATCCCCATATCGTCAGTTTACTAAAACTAATATATACTCTAGCTCTACACACACATACATCTATATAAAAAACAATATGCAATATACAGCTACATACAGTGGCAGTACCATTTAGCACACAGTGATAATTGCACACAGTTCTCACCCAACAATCAAATCTCCCTGGGGTACACATCGTGTGGTTCCATCTTTCTGCATTACCCACCATGTGCAGCCTGGTCCCTGAGCAAAGACAATCCCACGGATGGGATCCTCTGTACTTGAAGCAGAATTGATCCAAACTGTCTTCCCTAACAAACCTCTTACATGTACTACTGGGACCTTCTCTCCATCTACTGTATGTAGGGGCTCAGATTGGGCAGGGCCTGCTCTGTTGGTGGAACCTCGGGTGTTAACTAACCAGGTGGCCTTTGCTAGATGCTGCTCCCAGTTTTTGAATGATCCCCCACCCAGTGCTTTCAGGGTGGTTTTTAGCAGTCCGTTGTATCTTTCTACTTTCCCTGAAGCTGGTGCATGATAGGGGATATGGTACACCCACTCAATGCCATGTTCCCTAGCCCAGTTGTTGATGAGGCTGTTCTTGAAATGAGTTTCATTGTCTGACTCAATCCTCTCAGGGGTACCATGCCTCCAAAGAACTTGTTTTTCAAGGCCTAGAATGGTGTTACGGGCAGTAGCGTGGGGCACAGGGTAGGTCTCCAGCCATCCTGTGGTGGCCTCTACTATTGTGAGCACATAGCGCTTGCCTTGGCGGGTTTGGGGAAGGGTGATGTAGTCAACCTGCCAGGCTTCCCCGTACTTATACTTGGACCATCGCCCGCCATACCATAGGGGCTTCACCCGCTTGGCCTGCTTGATTGCAGCACACGTCTCACAGTCATGGATAACCTGAGAAATACTGTCCATGGTTAGATCCACCCCTCGGTCTCGTGCCCACTTATAGGTGGCATCTCTGCCCTGATGACCTGAGGCATCATGGGCCCATCGAGCTAGGAACAACTCTCCCTTGTGTTGCCAATCTAAGTCTATCTTTGCAGCCTGATCTACCTGCTCGTTGTTTCGGTGCTCCTCATTAGCCCGACTCTTGGGGACATGGGCATCTACATGACGGACTTTGACAGGTAGCTTCTCTACCCGAGTGGCAATGTCTTTCCACTCCTTAGCAGCCCAGATTGGTTTTCCCCTACGCTGCCAATTGGCCTTTTTCCACTTCTCCAGCCATCCCCACAGAGCATTGGCCACCATCCACGAATCAGTGTAGAGGTAGAGCTTTGGCCACTTCTCTCTTTCAGCAATGTCCAGGGCAAATTGAACAGCTTTGAGCTCAGCGAGTTGGCTTGACCCACCTTCTCCTTCAGTGGCTTGGGCAACCTGTCTTGTGGGGCTCCATACAGCTGCTTTCCATTTTCGTTTCATCCCTACGATGCGGCAGGAACCGTCAGTGAAAAGAGCATAGCGTGTTTCTTCTGCTGGCAGTTGGTTGTATGGTGGAGCTTCTTCAGCACGTGTCACTTGTTCCTGCTCCTCTTCATCTGTGAGACCAAAGTTTTCACCTTCCGGCCAGTTTGTAATTATTTCCAAAATCCCAGGGCGATTTGGGTTTCCAATGCGGGCGCGCTGAGTGATGAGGGCAATCCATTTGCTCCATGTGGCATTGGTGGCATGGTGGGTAGAGGGAACTTCTGCTTTGAACATCCATCCCAGCACTGGTAGTCGAGGTGCCAGCAGGAGCTGTGTTTCGGTGCCTACTACTTCTGAGGCGGCTTGAACTCCTTCATAGGCGGCCAAGATTTCCTTCTCTGTTGGAGTGTAGTTGGCTTCAGACCCTCTGTAGCTTCAACTCCAGAATCCCAGTGGTTGGCCCCGAGTCTCCCCAGGCACCTTTTGCCAAAGGCTCCAGGACAGACCATGGCTTCCGGCTGCGGAGTAGAGCACGTTCTTCACATCTGGTCCCGTCCTCACTGGGCCAAGGGCCACTGCATGAGCGATCTCCTGCTTGATCTGGGCAAAGGCTTGTTGCTGTTCAGGGCCCCAGTGGAAATTGTTCTTCTTGCGGGTGACCAGGTAGAGAGGGCTCACAATCTGGCTGTACTCAGGAATGTGCATCCTCCAGAAACCTATGGCGCCTAGGAAAGCTTGTGTTTCCTTTTTGTTGGTTGGTGGACACATTGCTGTGATCTTGTTGATGACTTCAGTGGGAATCTGACGCCTTCCATCGTGCCACTTTACTCCCAGGAACTGGATCTCACGAGCTGGTCCCTTAACTTTGCTCTTCTTGATAGCGAAACCGGCCTCCAGGAGGATCTGGATGATCTTCTCTCCTTTCTCAAACACTTCCATTGCTGTGTTTCCCCACACAATGATGTCATCAATGTACTGTAGATGTTCCGGAGCCTCACCCTTTTCCAGTGCAGCCTGGATCAGTCCATGGCAGATGGTGGGGCTGTGTTTCCACCCCTGGGGCAGTCGGTTCCAGGTGTACTGCACGCCCCTCCAGGTGAAAACAAACTGAGGCCTGCATTCTGCAGCCAGAGGAATGGAGAAAAATGCATTAGCAATGTCAATTGTGGCATACCATTTTGCTGCCTTGGACTCCAGCTCGTACTGGAGTTCCAGCATGTCCGGCACAGCAGCGCTCAATGGTGGAGTCACTTCGTTCAAGGCACGGTAGTCCACAGTCAATCTCCATTCTCCGTCAGACTTGCGCACAGGCCAGATGGGGCTGTTGAAGGGTGAGTGGGTTTTGCTGACCACCCCTTGGCTCTCCAGCTCACGGATCATCTTGTGGATGGGGATCACAGCATCTCGAGTTGTTCTGTACTGTCGGTGATGCACTGTTGAAGTGGCAATTGGCACTTGTTGCTCTTCTACCTTTAAGAGTCCTACAGCAGATGGGTTCTCTGATAGTCCAGGCAAGCCATTCAACTGCTTAACACCCTCTGTCTCTACAGCTGCTATCCCGAATGCCCACTTAAATCCCTTCGGGTCTTTGAAATACCCATTTCGGAGGAAGTCTATGCCCAAAATGCATGGGGCTTCTGGGCCAGTCACAATAGGGTGTCTCTTCCACTCATTTCCGGTCAGGCTCACATCAGCCACCACCAAAGTAAAATCTTGTGAACCCCCTGTCACCCCAGCAATGGAAACAGATTCTTCCCCCACATGTCTTGATGGGAGTATTGTGCACTGTGCACCAGTGTCAACTAAGGCCTCATATTTTTGTGGTTCTGATGTGCCAGGCCAACGAATCCACACAGTCCAAAAAACACGGTTTTCCCTAGCCTCTACCTGGCTAGAGGCAGGGCCCCTCTAAGCCTGATTATCCTTTTTTCCCTGGGTAACCGGAGCTGCTTCCTTCTTGCTGGAACTTCCTCTCACAGTCTTGCCATCCAACAATTCACGCAGCCGTTGTGTCATAGCATCAGTAGATTCTCCATCCCATCTTTTCATGTTTTCTCCACAATCACGCAGAAAGGACCACAGCTTAGCCCGTGGGATGCCTTTTCCCTCTCTATCTAGGGAACGTTTGCGTGTGGTGCCAGAGCCTCTAACATGTATTGCAGAGATCTGGAGAATGTTCTCTTTGATTTCTTTGAGATTCTCCTCCACTTTGCCTGCTAATCCCCGCACCTGTGTTTCCAGAGCTGCAATTCTTGCATGTGTTGGACCATGCACGGCGTCTGCATATGTTCGGAGCTTCTTCGCCATATCAAGCACAGTCTCCTCTGTCTCATCCCGCTTCATTATTGCTAAAGCAGAGGAGTATTCTTGCGGCCCAAGTCGTACAAGTTTTCGCCGCATCACAGGTGTACATGGTACCAGGTCGGGGTTCCTAGTGTTTATGTCATCTGAGAAGACAATTTCCGCCACTGCCATTTCCCTCAAGCGCTGGATCCCTTGTTCAATGGTTTTCCACTGGGTTTGCTGCATATAGAGATCGTCAGCACACAGATATCTTTGTGCCACACTTCTCAGGACCCGTTCCCAGAGACTGCAAGGACTAGCCTCCCTCATCATTTCTTGGTCAATAACTGGATCATGTGACAGGGATCCCAGATGTCTTGCTTCAGTGCCATCCAGTATTGTAGCCTCGCCTGCAGCATCCCAAAGACGGACTAACCAACTAATTATAGATTCATCAGATCGTCAAGTATAATCCTTTCTTAGGCCACGAAGGTCCTTCAGGGAAAAGGACTCAATAGTATCTCCTGCTCTTGCAGCAGTTGGTCAGGCTCCTGATCTTGTAGCAGTTGGTTGGGCTCCTGATCTTGTAGCAGCTGGTTGGGCTCCCGATTGTGTGCCAGTTGGTTGGGCTTGCAATTTTGTATCAGTTGGTTCAGCTTCTGACTGTGTATCATCAGTTGCTTCACCTTCTGATTGTGTGTCAGGTGGTTTGACTACTGACTGGGTGTCAGGAGGCATTGAGGATCCTTCACCTGAATCATCGTCTACTGGTCGATCGGTTTTGTGCGTGTGCTTCTTTCCCTTCTTTACTGCAGCAACTGCCGGTGTCTTAGCCTCACTGTCTGGTTTAGCTGCAGCCTGAATAGCTGTGGGATTGGCCGCAGCCTGAGTGACTGATTTATCTCCCTGCTCCCTTGCCTCAATCTGCTGCCCTACAGTGTTTAGTGGTGTGTGACTCATTCTAGAAAAGCTATAAACCATATAGAGGATGGTCACCAGGTGAAGTACCAGGGAGGTGGGGTCTTTAACATTCAGGAGACCCTGAACATTCTCCAAAAGCGATGTAACTGACTCAAAAGAGAAGAAGGAAAGAAGAGGCTGAAGAGCTTCATCCCCTACTCCTCCTCTAACAAACTGGGTGCAATTGTTGATAAATCCCCAAAACATGCTGCTGGAACTAGGACGCAGGGCAGGACGAAAAAACCATAAACCGAACATACCCAGAACAAACTCCAATATCTTTATAAGCTTCTTGTAAGCCATAATCACCGAACCCAGCAAAATAAGTATTCTAAATTGTACATCCCTAGTGTAAAAGCTGTATGTTAGGGACAATATTGGAGCTATTTCTGGGTAAGAAAACAAACCTAGGGACCAGAAAGGTATTAAGATCTCAAAAAAGCCTAGGGAACAGAAATGCAGAAAAGACTCCATTCTAAGAGACATTAGGAATTCAAGAAGCAACATGGCCACTGTTTAATCCCCACCCAAGGGACAAACAAACAAACAAACAAAAAAAAAACAGTTAATAATAATCAATACAAGTTTTTTCCACTCTCTCGTGCCCCGCAGTGGGCGCCAATCAGAAGTATGTCCTGGTTTGGGGCAAATTTGGGAGAAAACCCCTGTATAGGATCCCTCCAAGGAAGCAAACCCAGGTGGCCCCTCCCTCCAACCAGTCCGGAAAAAAAACCTCTTTGGAGAAAAGTGGAAAAAACTATTTTACTAAACAAATGTGCATACAAGTATAAAGAATGAATAATATGAAACAATAAAACCTCTCCTTCTGAAGTGAGATGGCAAATTGAGAAAGTCCTTGCCGTGGGTGGAGCTCGGCTCTCTCTCTCAGTCTCTCCTCAGTCCCAGTCCCTCCGGCGCTGCTGGAAAATGCCGAGGTCCAGGCCCCGGTGGGCCGCAGGTGCAGCCCCCAGTGCTCCCCTGGGTTTTCAGTCCAGAGCAGGTTTAAACAGTTCCAAGAAAAAGGAAAAAAAACAGTCCAGGGAACTTCTCTGCCCTAGCTAGCTGAAACTAACTAAAAGCAAAAAAAATCTCTGTCCTGCAGTCTCTCCAAGCCTCCGCCGAACACCCCGTCTGCTGAAGAATGTGGAGGAGTCAGGCAGTTTTCTCAAAACAAACTCCGCGCTTCTCCTTGCTCTTAGAACCAGTCTTAAAGGCACAGGACTCAATATACAGCACAAACAGAACAGACGATTGGGGATACAGACATTATAAAGTTACCCTAGGACATAATCCTTTCCCAAATTTCTAAATCAGTTGAGGAAAAGGGAACTTTAATCAGTTTTGTTCCCCCATCAGAGGTTATTGCTTGTCTTAGAGGTGCTTGTACGACAACTCTGGTTTGTTTTCGGGTCCTTGATGCTCTGGGCCCTCGTGAGGGAATCTTAGGACCTGGTGGGAGGGGTTCAGGTTCATCCCACTCACTGTCACTGCTAGGCAGTGGTGGATCCCGGGGTTTAGGAGTGGGTGGAGAAACCCCTACCTCAATTGCTGTCCTCCCAAAGGAAGATGAAGCTAAAGATGAAGTGGGGGCGGGGGGGTTGGAGTCAATGATGGTTCTGAATTTGCCTCCCCCACCACCCTCCTCCTTTCCTGCCTCCTAGGGGCTGGCTTAAGTATGTCTTCTGTCTCTTGTTCCAAAGCCTCTGCTTGGTATACTTTGTCAGGATGGGTGCACCTCTGATTTATCGAGCAGGTACTACAACACCGTTTGGGCTTCCCTTTAGTAGCTTTATTATCCTTTTCAAGGGCTAATACTAAAGGATCAGATGGTGACCTCATTCCACAATCCCTTTGCCACTCGGGATGATTCCTGAGAGTGAAAAACATATCAGCATAAGCTACTTCTTGCCACTTTTGTTCACGCCAAAGGAAAAGCATCAATTGTAATAATGTCTCATAGTCCAGTGTACCGTTTACTGGCCACTTTACACCTTCATCAAGTTTATATAATGGTCACCATTGTGTACAAAGCTTAGCAAGCTCCCTCTTAGTTTCGGTACCACCACAGCCCACCAGTTCCTTCCAGTGTGTTAAGATACACCCTAAAGGGCTTCCTCTGGGAATCTCTTTGCTCTCATTTGCCCCCATGTTTAGAATCCCTTTTGGTCCAAGATGTTACAAAACACAAAGTAGACTACTTCAATTGCGCTTCTCAGCACCAAAAATTTCTCGGCTATTTCTGCTAACTCTGGGCATAAGTTCTGGCCTCTCTGCTTTCTGCACACAATCAAAGCCTTTTCTTAGAGAGACCCAACTCCAAACACCAACCGATTTAGGTTCACAAAGAAAATAGCCAGGGGTCCCTCACGACTCCAAACACACTCCACCAGAAGTTTCAACAAAGTCTCGCCGAAAAATCCTATGGATTTCGGCCGGGACACCACACACAAATCCCTCCGTGAGGAGATAAGGGGGTAACCCTGATCCCACGCTGCCTCTCGACTGTGGTTAGGGACTACACCACCAGGACTTTAAAATATTGCCACACACTCTAGCAACTGCAAGCCTCACAAACAAGCAAAACCTTTTTCCCTTTAACTAAAACACTCACTCGCCAAAAGAACTTCTTAGGGTTTTACAGGGAGTTTAAAGACGCGGCCCGAGGTTGCAGAACCTGGATTCCCCTGCGGTTACCAGGGAAACAAATCACCCCCTCCCATTTCCTGGGGCTGGCTCAGGTTTCAAACCTTCTTACGCCGCTTGCTCCTTTTAGTTCAAAAAATAAACAATTTAAACTTACACAAATGCTTTTTTTTTTCTTTACCTAACAAAACGTCAGCAAAATGCTGTTGCCAAAAGCACTCGCTGTTCAAGCTCACACACAGTCTAATTCCCCTCCAGCACACAATCTGGATACAACACAAACACTTGAAATCCTTCCGCCTGCAAACAGAGGTATCCCTCCACTGATCAGGCGGGGAATTCAAAAGGCTTTTACAACTTCAAGCTTGCAAAACTCCTAAAACCATTTACACACGTTACTAACACACTCCAAAATCACACAAATCAAAACGCTTACACAAACTCCCACAGACCACGATACATACGGTGCACCAATAATTCTTCCACAACCTGAACACAAATACACAAAACCACGAGACCACAAAACGCGGATCCGTTCACACTACACACACCCAGTGCACTCAGGGCCGCAATCGGGATTTTCCGCGACCCACAACGGGACCCTTCGCGTCCCAGCACGGGCTCGCCACACGGATTACGGATTGTCAAGGTACCTTTGAACCACAAACTGTAACCAGAGCCACCACTGCTCCTAATACACAACAACAACACCGGTTATTTCACTGCCGCCGCTGCCCCCTCACGGGACACGGACTACCAAGGCACCTTTAAGCTGCAAGATGACAAAACAAAGACAGGTTGCCGCTGTTCCCACTGCGGGACACGGACTACCAAATCACCTTTAAACTGCGAGCTGACACAACAAAGACAGGTTGCCGCTGTCCCCACTACGGGACACGGACTACCAAACCACTGACACCAGGCTCCGCAGAGCTGTCACAACTTTTACAAACAAACCCAAGAGGCGTATGTTGTGCACGAGACGTCTCTCAGTGTCTTACCAACCGCCTATACCAAGGTACCTCTTTTCAAATATAAACATACCTTTTGTCCGTAGTTCCAGCAGGTTCTGGTCTTTCCCCGGGTGGTCAGCAGGACCGCAGGAGCCCTCTTCCCAGAAAATTCCGGGTGGGCGCCCAGAGGGGTCCTGGACCCCGCTGGCCCCACGGCCAGAGAGAGCAGTCTCCTGCCTGGCTCGCCAAAATGATTTATTAAAGAAATATGGGTATTGATCTAGTATCGATACCCAACTGTGACGGACAAAAACTCTCTAACAGTTTAAAGTTAGAAAGTGTATGTTTATTACGGCCGGGCAGCACGCGGGATAGTTCCCTAATTCGCACTGCGAAATTCACAGGTAATTACAAAGTCTTTTATTTACAAAAGTGTCGAATACCCCAAATACAAATGCATATTCATACCCCTGTCACCTCCCATTCCTCGCTTCGTATGCTAATTGGCAAAAAGGCTATTAAGCATGCGTACTTTGTTTCTTAAAATGAGTCGGGGGTCTATTTTGGGGAGGGGTCACCCAAAATGAGGAAGTAAGATGAGTCTTCCTCGTCCTGACCTTTCTACCTTTTCAATGCATTCGTGACAAATGATTCCTTGGTAGAACCTACAGTTTCCTGTGTTCAATGGGTCCTTTAAGCAGGAAATCTGCAGCTATCTTATGTCCTATTTAACACATTTTGTTTTTCATTACAAGCACAACTACATAAACATAAATCTGACAAGCAATGAGTTACAAGATCCAGGGTAGCTTATCTAAGATCCGGCTTCTGTTAACTGCGAACAAAGATTACCTATCTACTACAGCTAATTCAGCAACTTATTATCTTAACTTTCCTAAAAATCCTTAGTTCCTCAAAATTAACGTCTCAATATTTACTATACTATCAAAACATTAATACAACATTAACAATTAATACAACATAATACATATAGTAAATATCTTGCGTAGAGCCATATAATATGCATTTTTCACAATAGGATTGCATTCTCGTTTGGTCTCTAAGCAAGAAATAAGAGATTTATTGCTCAGGGTAATTAAAAATCTCCCGTAAGCTACATAAAGACAGATGAAATTACAGCTTCTTTGCTCCCTGCGTGCCGCATACTTAATGAAGTTCTGAGCAAGTTAGAGGTTCCAGCGAGCAGTTGCGTGACTGGCCCCCCGCAGAAACCGCGGGTAGCCCCGCCGAAACCGGAGCCACGCTCAGCGCCGCTGAGCCCGTGACCGAGTTCCAACGAACCTTTTGCGGGCTCTCTCGGCCCCGCGCGTGGCTTGCCTAGTCTTGCAGATGTCCCCCTCGGCCATACAGAAGGGCCCCCCGGCCCGGGCGGCCACCCCCGAGCGAACACATTTTAAACATGACGCGGAATCGGGCGGTGTCCTTCAGCAGCACTGCGCATGTGCAGCACAGCCGTCCGTACAACAAAATGGCGGCGCCCTTCAAAGACCTTTCATACAACAGAAGGGCTGCTCCTTGTTCTTTTCCGTACAACAAAATAGCTGCGCCCTATCTGGAGCATGCGCATTACCACCGACGCCATTTTGTGACCACCGAGGCTCGCCGCCTCCAAGTACAGTGCCACCTCTGGCCGCTTCTATTATTGCAAGGAGAAGGGGGGAGAAGATCGGAACCTAAAATTATAAACAAATGGAAGGAATACAACAGCGAGAAAATTATTCTATCCCGGAAAAAAAGAGACAGATTTGCAAGATGCAGGCTCACTGAATCCAGAAAGAGACCCCTCAAATTTTAAGTCACAAGATGTTTCAGGAAAGAGTTTAAAATCAATTAATTGGGCTGAAGTGAGGGGGGAAATTATTAAAGAGAGACATTTTGACGTAGTAAACGAACAGCTTTTAATTACGCCTTGTCGAGAAACTCAAAAAAGAGCCCTCGCCTCCTCCTCCGCGGTGCCCAGAGACACAGAGACCTGGGGCAGAGCGGATCCATCATCGCTGCTGCCGCTGCGCCCATGGGCTGCGCCGCCCCGCCAGCCGAGCCCGGCCCGGCCCCTGCCTAACATCCCTCCCGGGGCCAGCCGGGCGGCCCGGCCGTAGGGAATGTAGCCAGCGCCAAGAAGAACAACGTGATCGACCACAGATAAGCTGCAGCTTGACGTATCACAACAGGACAATTGCAATTACAGGAATTGGAGGAGCTGCATTGTGTTTGCAAAGTGAATATACAATTACCGTTACAGGGCCAGAAAGGAAAATAGCAGCAATTCATTCCCTTATCGTGCAAGAACCTATCGCTAGTGTGAGGAAGAGACCTGCTATCACAATGGAGAGTAAAAAGATAAATAAAATTTTAATTGGAGTCATGGATGCATTTACCACTCTAAAACTAACTTGGAAGACAAATAATCCTGTTTAGGCAGATCCAGGTAGAAAAGATCCAAGAACAGACAGCTTTGCAGGGAAATGAAAAGACCTTGTCAGAAATCTCAAAGAAAAGAGTAACAGCAGTCCAGCAATCTGAAAACTTACTAAGAAATACAGGAGGAAATAGAAGAAACTTGAATATATTGTACATTTTCAAAATGCTGCAAAGTTGAATAGCAGTTTACCAAACTTTAGGTTGTTGTTTTGGGGTTTTTTTAGTAAAGCTGCAGCTACTATGAATTATGCTTAAGGTTGTATTTATATTTTAATATAAATTAAGGGTTGATAGAACTAAGCATAATTAAGCTCCACTATGTTTAGGTTAGAGTACTGTTGAGTTATATGTTATTGCTTTAGTATCTGGATGCTAAGTTCTCTTCAGATTAGTTTTTATCAAGTTTAAGAGTTGTTTAATTCAAAATTATTCTTAAGTTTTGTTAAAAGATGCTTCTCTAAATTTCAAAGTATAGTTATGTTTTAGAAAAAAGGCAACTCCAACTGAAGCAGCTGTGATGAACTGCTAATGAACACCTTCCGTTTGTAGACAGAAGAGGATGCAGTTTGTATGCCTTGAAAATGCATTGATATAGGGGATTTTTTAAAGTTAATTTTGTTTTTTGAATTAATTCTAATTTTTACAGTTTTAAGGTTGCTGGAGAGATAGGAAGCAATAAATGCAGTGCCTTATTACCTATCAAAGATTTCAACAGTCTGATTTCTTAAACAAGAATGTTAACAAATTTGCCAGAAGAAATGACACAAAATACAATTGCAAGAAGCTACTCAGCTGTTCAGCAGTCTGCCAAATTACACATTATTATATTTTTTTCAGTAACCCTGCACTTTAAGTTTTACTAAATTCTTGTTTTGGTGAAATTTGCAGTTGCCCTGGGTTTTTCTCATAACTGATTTACTTATAAGTTTAATATGCTTATTGAGACTTTTATCCCTCCAGTATACCATCATGCAGTTATTCTACTTACAGTATTCTACTTTTTCATTTTATTTTTGTGTTAATAATAGTAGAATAAGCTACATCTTGTCATATTTATAGTTGTATTGCGTATGATGGTTGACTTTGACTTTTCTTAAGTGTACTTTGTGTTTTACTGAAGTAATAATTGAGCTACATTTTATTAATTTGAAATCCTTTTAGGGCAGAGTTCTATTGAGTTCATTTTGTTAAGCTTTATCACTGTCAAACTTTGTTTATACCAGGTTTGAGTGTTATTCAGTCTGAGTTACTATAGCTTTTCCTGGTCAGTTGTTCAGTGTTTTCTTTTTTATGCATCCTAATACCCGTGGGTTGTGACCATACAGGTGGCAGAGCTGTTTGGACTTTTCAGTGTTTTCTAGGGGTTCTTTAGGCCTGTTGATGTCTTTGATATTGAGCGGAAGGTGGAAGCTTTTGGGGACCTTGTTCTGGGTGGTGGATAGACTCTCTAGCCTTTTTCTTTGTGGAGTGTTGTTGTCCATCCTTGCTGTGGAATGCTGTGTTTCTTCTCAGCTTTAGATTAGGTTTGTCGGTGAAGTCTCTTTTTGCTTCCATCCTGTTTTTCAGATTCCAACTCATCTGGTGAAAGAGCTCATAATTTTATCTCCCCTTTTTGTTTCATTTTACTGTTATAAATATATGAATGTTTGGAATATATTATCTCAACTTTTTCAACTAGTTACAATTGATATATTTTAAAGAGAAAAGGTTACAGGGGACTTCACCCCTGATAAGTCACAGCTGTGTTATGAATGTGATAAAAGAACAGGATAGATAGAAGATCCTGAGGAAAAAGGAACTGAAAATATTGAAGGAATGGTTTGGGAAGACTAGAAGACTGACCAAAAGGGAGAGACACTTACTGCTGTGAGGAATCTGCTATGAGGTTGGTCTGGGTCTGCAAGTGGACCCTGCAGTGGTAGTTCGTTGCAGTCATAACTGAGCTAGGCAAAGGCCTACAGTCAAAGGTGGCAAGAAAATACTTGCAGTCATATTCTTGTAGGAGATAACTAGCAGTCAGAGTCTGTAAAAGGAACCCTAAGGTTCGAGTTTACTGCTGTGGTGGTTTCAGGCAGATTTTGGGAGAAACCCTCCCACGGGACCCCCCTCCCCTCCTCCAACCGGTTCGGGAAAAAGAATTCCTCAGAGAGAAGTGGAAAAAAACTGTTTATTAAACAGGCAAAGCACTCCCAGCACAATACCCGATGACAAGAGCTTTGTGCCGCTTACGGAGGGATAACAAACTTACAGAAAGTCTCCTCTTGAGGGTCGTCACTGTGCTCCACCGCTCCGTCTCCGCTGACGTTGGGAGAAAAGGAGATGTGCAGGGCTGGTCTTGGTGGGGTGGGTCCCCTGTGGAGGCCCCCGGTGCTTCCCCAGGTCCTTAGTCTGGAGAGGTTGGAACAGTTCCGAGGAGAGGGCAAAAAAAGCAAAAAGGAAGAAAAAAAGGGAAAAAAGGAAAAAAAAAAAAAGCAAAAGAAAAAAAAAGCAAAAAGCTTCAGCTATTCTACAGCATCTAACTATGCTAGCACTAACTAACTAACTGCCGGGGAAAAAAAACAACACAGCTTCTTTCGTCTTGCCATGTTCCAACTCCCCCCGCTTCAAGGTCACTCCGAGGAGCAGAGTTTTCCTGGGGAAAAACAAACCGCGCTTGCCCTCCCCCCTGCACTCAACAGACGATTGGGGATACACAGTCACCCCAGGACATCTTCCACCCCTTATCCCCATATCGTCAACTTACAGACATAACCAATGTATATTCCACATAAAACTTCCATCCATTCTCCCCACAAAAAAAAAAAAACAAACAAGCAATACCCATCATGCTCCTGTCACGTTCCACACTGAGCCACTGAATCCAGGCCCCAGACTGCAGGGCAGAAGGATTCCTCTCTCACTTACTTATACCTTCAACACTTGCTCATACCTTCAACACTTAACACATACCCTCTCACACATTTCCTTCTATTTCATTCTGCATGGTTTAATGTACAGACAATGGCAATAGCATTCAGCAGACAGTGATGTTTGTAAATGATTCTCACCCAACAATCAGATCTCCCTGAGGTACACATCGTGTGGTTCCATCTTTCTGCATTATCCACCATGTGCAACCTGGTCCCTGAGCAAAGACAACCCCACGAATGGGCTTGTCTGTACTTGAGGCAGACTTGATCCACACTGTCTTCCCTAACAGACCTCTGGCATGCACCACTGGGACTTCATCTATTGTATGCAGAGGCTCAGCCTGGGCAGGGCCTGCTCGGTTGGTGGAGCCTCGGGTGTTGACCAACCAGGTGGCCTTTGCCAAATGCTGCTCCCAATTCTTGAAAGATCCCCCCCCAATGCTTTCAACTGGGTTTTTAACAATGCATTGTGCCTCTCCACTTTGCCTGCAGCGGGTGCATGGTAGGGAATATGGTACACCCACTCAATGCCATGTTCCCTAGCCCAGGTGTTAATAAGACTGTTCTTGAAATGAGTCCCGTTGTCTGACTCAATTCTCTCGGGGGTACCATGCCTCCACAGGACTTGCTTTTCAAGGCCCAGGATGGTGTTCCGAGCAGTAGCATGGGGCACAGGGTAGGTCTCCAGCCACCCCGTGGTGGCTTCAACCATTGTGAGCACGTAGCGCTTGCCTTGGTGGGTTTGGGGAAGGGTGATGTAGTCAATCTGCCAGACTTCCCCATACTTATACTTGGACCATCGCCCGCCATACCATAGGGGCTTCACCCGCTTGGCCTGCTTGATGGCAGCACACGTATCACAGTCGTGGATAACCTGAGAAATACTGTCCAAGGTTAGATCCACCCCTCGGTCTCGGGCCCACTTATAGGTGGCATCTCTGCCCTGATGGCCTGAGGCATCATGGGCCCATTGAGCTAGGAACAACTCTCCCTTGTGTTGCCAATCTAAATCAATCTTTGACACTTCTATTTTTGCTGCCCGATCTACCTGCTCGTTGTTTCGATGCTCCTCATTAGCTCTACTCTTGGGGATGTAGGCATCTACATGGCGGACTTTCACAGGTAGTCTCCCTACCCTGGTAGCAATGTCTTTCCACTCCTTAGCAGCCCAAATTGTTTTCCCTCCACACTGCCAATTAGCCTCTTTCCACCTCTTCAGCCATCCCCACAGAGCATTGGCTACCATCCATGAATCGGTATAGAGGTAGAGCCTCGGCCACCCCTCTCTTTCAGCAATATCCAAAGCCAATTGAACAGCCTTGAGTTCTGCAAGTTGACTTGATCCACCCTCTCCTTCAGTGGCCTCAGCAACCTGTCGTGTGGGGCTCCACACAGCTGCTTTCCACTTCCAGTTCATCCCTACAATACGACAGGAACCGTCAGTGAAAAGGGCATAATGCGTCTCCTCTGCTGGCAATTGGTTGTATGGTGGAGCCTCTTCAGCCCGTGTCACTTGCTCTTGTTCTTCATCTGTGAGGCCAAAATTTTCACCCTCAAGCCAATTGGTAATTATTTCCAAAATCTCAGGGCAATTCAGTTTACCCATACGGGCGCGCTGCGTAATAAGAGCAATCCACTTGCTCCATGTGGCATCAGTGGCATGATGGATGGAGGGGACCTTCCCTTTGAACATCCACCCTAGCACAGGCAGTCGGGGTGCCAGGAGGAGTTGTGCCTCTGTACCAATCACCTCTGAGGAGGCTTGAACTCCTTCATAGGCTGCTAAGATTTCCTTCTCCGTTGGGGTGTAGTTGGCTTCAGACCCTCTGTAGCTTCGACTTCAAAATCCTAGTGGCCGGCCTCGAGTCTCACCCGGCACCTTCTGCCAAAGGCTCCAGGACAGGCCATGGCTCCCGGCTGCTGAGTAGAGCACGTTCTTCACATCTGGTCCCGTCCTCACTGGGCCAAGGGCTACTGCATGAGCGATCTCCTGCTTGATCTGGGCAAAAGCTTGCTGCTGCTCAGGGCCCCAGTGGAAATCGTTCTTTTTGCGGGTGACCAGGTAAAGAGGGCTCACAATATGATTATACTCGGGAATATGCATCCTCCAGAAACCTATAGCACCTAGGAAAGCTTGTGTCTCCTTCTTATTGGTTGGTGGAGACATCGCTGTAATCTTGTTGATGACCTCAGTGGGAATCTGCTGCCGTCCATCTTGCCACTTTACTCCTAGGAACTGGATCTCAGGAGCTGATCCCTTAACTTTACTCTTGATAGTGAAACCGGCTTCCAGGAGGATCTGGATGATTTTCTTTCCCTTCTCAAACACTTCTGCTGCTGTGTTCCCCCACACAATGATGTCATCAATATACTGTAGATGTTCTGGAGCCTCACCCTTTTCTAGCACAGTCTGGATCAGTCCATGGCAGATGGTGGGGCTGTGCTTCCACCCCTGGGGCAGTCGGTTCCAGGTGTACTGCACTCCCCTCCATGTGAAGGCAAACTGAGGCCTGCATTCTGCTGCCAAAGGAATGGAGAAAAATGCATTGGCAATATCAATAGTGGCATACTATTTTGCTGCCTTGGACTCCAGCTCGTACTGGAGCTCCAACATGTCTGGCACGGCAGCGCTCAGTGGTGGTGTCACCTCATTCAATGCACAGTAGTCCACAGTCAATCTCCATTCTCCTTCAGATTTGCGCACAGGCCAAATGGGGCTGTTGAAGGGTGAGTGGGTTTTACTAACCACCCCTTGGCTCTCCAGCTCTTGAATCATCTTATGGATGGGAATCACAGCATCTCGAGTTGTCCTATACTGTCGGCGGTGCACTAATAGAAGTGGCAATTGGTACCCGTTGCTCTTGTACTTTCAGGAGTCCTACTGCAGATGGATTCTCAGACAGTCCAGGCAAGGTGTTCAATTGCCAGATGCCCTCTGTCACTACAGCCACTATCCCGAATGCCCACCTGAGTCCTTTTGGGTCTTTGAAATACCCACTTTGGAGGTAGTCTCTGCCCAAAATGCATGGGGCCTCTGGGCCAGTCACAATAGGGTGTTTCTCCCACTCCTCTCCAGTTAGGCTCACATCTGCTTCCACCAAGGTAAAATCCTGTGATCCCCCTGTCACGCCAGCAATAGAGACAGATTCTGCCCCTACATGTCTTGATGGCATTAATGTGCACTGTGCACCAGTATCAACCAAGGCCTCATATTTTTGTGGTTCTGATGTGCCAGGCCAACGAATCCACACAGTCCAAAATACACGGTTTTCCCTAGCCTCTACTTGGCTAGAGGCAGGGCCCCTCTAAACCTGGTTATCCTTCTTTCCTTGAGCATATGTCTTAGAGGTTCCTTCAAGGGGGTCGGACATGTCATCATCGTCATACCGGGCAGTTCGGCTACGGGCAACTGGAGCCGCTTCCCTTTTGGTGGAACTCCCTCTTTGAGTCTTGACTTCCTTCAGTTCATGCACCCATTGTGCTAGGGCAGCCGTAGATTTTCCATCCCATCTGTTCATATTTTCTCCGCAATCCTGCAGGAAGAACCACAGCTCAGCACGTGGAGTGTATCCTCTCTCCCTAGCCGGGGAGCGTCTACGTTGGGTACCAGAACCTCTGATCTGTACTGCTGAGATTTGGAGAAGGTCCTCTCTAATCTCCTCCCTGAGTTTCTTATGATTCTCATCTATCTTATCCTCTAGTTTCTGTAAACGTGTTTCTACAGCTGTGATACTGGCATGTGTTGGGCCATGCACAGCATCTGCATATGCTCGGAGCTTCTTTGCCATATCAAGCACCGTCTCCTCCATGTCCTCTCGCTTCATTACTGCTAAAGCAGAAGCGTATTCTAATGGCCCGAGTTGTATAAGTTTTCGCCACATCACAGATGTACATGATACCAAGTCTGGGTTCCTAGTGTTTATGTCATCTGAGAAAACCATCTCTGCCACTGCCATTTCTCTCAAGCGTTGAATCCCTTGTTCTATGGTCTTCCATGGGGTTTGCTGCATATAGAGATCATCTGCACACAAGTATCTTTCTGCCACACTTCCTAGGACCCGTATCCAGAGACTGCAAGGACTAGCCTCTCTCATCATCTCCTGGTCGATGACTGGATCATGTGACAGGGATCCCAGATGCCTCGCTTCAGTGCCGTCCAGAATTGTAGCCTCGCCTGCAGCATCCCAAAGACGGACTAACCAACTAATTATAGATTCATCAGGTTGTCGCCGGTAATCTTTTCTTAGGCCCCGAAGGTCCTTCAGGGAAAAGGAATCAATATTGGCTTCTGATCCTGTGCTAGAAGCTTTGGCTTCTGATTTTGGTGAAGGTCCTTCTCTTGGGTCGTCATCGTCCACTGGTCGATCGGTTTTGACTGTGTGCTTCTTTGCTGGAGCAACTGCCAGGGGCTTAGGCTTAGTGTCTGGTTTAGCTGCTGACTCAGGCTCAGGTTTAATTCAGCTGCTGGCTTCATAACTGGGGTGCTGGCTGCAGCCTGAATGACTGGGGTAGCTGTTGATTTGTATCCCTTCCCCCCGCCTCTGTCTGCTGCCCTACAGTCTCTAGCAATGTGCAATAAGCATATGCCAGGGCCCAGCTTACTGCAGCCACCTTTTCCCCATTAGAGCCATCATGGTACCTCTCTTTCAGGTATTTCCTCAGCTCCACTGGATTCTGAATTTGTTCCCGTGGAAAATCCCAGACTACAGGGTCAGAGAATTCCTTGAGGAATTGGCCCATATCCTCCCATTCTCCACACCACTCAGGATTTCCTTTGCCTGGGTCAGGAGTTTCATCAGCCCCTCTAGAAAGCTCCGCCCATATTCTAGAGAAGCTGCAGACTGTATAGAGGAGGCTTACCAGATGACATACCAGAAAGGTGGTCTCTTTAACACTCAGGGGAAACTCAACATTCTCCAGCAATGATTTAACCGATTCAGAGGAGAAGAAGGAAACAAAAGACTGCAATGTTTCATCCTCTGCTCCTCCTCCCACAAACAGGGTGAATAACCATAACCATGACCCATACATAGTAGGAAAAGATCTCAGCACCTTTATAAACTTCCTACAAATTATTATGATTAAACTAAGGCCAATAGCTACTTTAGTCCGTGTCCCTCTACTGTAAAAACTGCGTATTAATGACAATATTGGGGCTGTCTCTGGATATGCAAATAAACCTAAGGACCACAAAGGTATTAAGACCTCAAAGAAGCCTAAGGATCCAAAACACATCAAGGCCCCCACCCCAAGAGACATGAGTTCAAGCAGCATAGTTACTGACTGCTGAATACTAATCAGTACAGGGTTTTTCTACTCTCTCGAGCCCCATGTATGGGCGCCAATAAGTTTGTGGTGGTTTCAGGCAGATTTTGGGAGAAACCCTCCCACGGGACCCCCCTCCCCTCCTCCAACTGGTTCGGGAAAAAGAATTCCTCAGAGAGAAGTGGAAAAAACCTGTTTATTAAACAGGCAAAGCACTCCCAGCACAATACCCGATGACAAGAGCTTTGTGCCGCTTACGGAGGGATAACAAAGAAAGTCTCCTCTTGAGGGTCGTCACTGTGCTCCACCGCTCCATCTCCGCTGATGTTGGGAGAAAAGGAGATGTGCAGGGCTGGACTTGGTGGGGTGGGTCCCCTGTGGAGGCTCCCGGTGCTTCCCCAGGTCCTTAGTCCGGAGAGGTTGGAACAGTTCCGAGGAGAGGGGAAAAGAAGCAAAAAGGAAGAAAAAAAGGGAAAAAAGGAAAAAAAAAAAAAGCAAAAAAGAAAAAAAAGCAAAAAGCTTCAGCTATTCTACAGCATCTAACTACGCTAGCACTAACTAACTAACTACCGGGGAAAAAAAACAACAGAGCTTTTTTCGTCTTGCCGTGTTCCAACTCCCCCCGCTTCAAGGTCACTCCGAGGAGCAGAGTTTTCCTGGGGAAAAACAAACCGCGCTTGCCCTCCCCCCTGCACCCAACAGACGATTGGGGATACACAGTCACCCCAGGACAACTGCATTCAAAAGTCAGTGAATAATTAGGGTCAGGATGGCTGAATTATAAAGAATAAACTGAGACTTTTTCATGTTATTAGACAAGAGTCTGTGGCTTGACCTGTCTCTATATCAAATGTGAGGTCTGCTGTGACAATATTAATTACATACTGTGAATTTACTGATATGATAATAGGCATTATTCATAAGTTGATAATATTGTCTTATGTTGCGGTTCTTTAGAGAGAACAGGCATCCGTCGATGGCAAAAGGAAAGAGTCTGCTCTTTGGCCGGGGGGAATTATGGCTTTATTTAGGGGTCCGCTCCCGTTGCGGTCCCCGTGTCAAAGAGACCGCCCCTCCTCCTCCCAGGGCTTTTAGCCAGGGGGCAGGGGCTAGAGGCAGGGACAAGCCACTACCCAATCAGAGACAAGGTGGGAGTGGAACAGAGTTGGGTTACATTCCAGTGTGGGAGGATGGGCGGGGTGGAGCAGGGACAAACCACGTGATAAAGTTTCCAGGGAACAAGAAACATTACAAAACCCAATACAAAAATGAAATACAATATAAACCAAATTAACACACTACAACATCTCCCTCTTTCTTATTAAATTGAGAAGGAGGAAGGCTCAGTCCATGGAAGATGCTCAGAGTTCAGATCTTGAGTGCCTTTAAAGCTGAAAAATAAAAAATGACCTCTAGTGCAAATAAACTGTCCAGAAAAACACTGTTAAGGGAAAAGGATAATTAGGAGAGGGTTCGGCGCTTTCTCCTCCTCCAGGCAGCATTGGCCACTTGTGGGGCCTCTGCACGTGGCTTTGCAGTTTTAGGGATGAAAGGTTCCACCCACTCGGCTGGCACCCACTTGAGACCTGGGGGAGTGGGCACACAGGCGTACCCACGACCCCAGGTGACCAGATGTCCTTGTTTAGGGACAAATTTGGGAGAAAACCCCTGAATAGGATCCCTCTGGGAAGCAAACCCAGGTGGCCCCTCCCTCCAACCAGTCCGGTAAAAAAACTTCTTTGGAGAAAAGTGGAAAAAACTATTTTACTTAACAAACAAAGTGCATACAAGTATAAAGAATGAATAATATGAAACAATAAAACCTCTCGTTCTGGAGTGAGATGGCAAATTGAGAAAGTTCTTGCCATGGATGGAGCTCGGCTCTCTCTCAGTCTCTCATCAGTCCCAGTCCCTCCGGCGCTGCTGGAAAATGTCGAGGTCCAGGCCCCGGTGGGCCGGTGGTGCAAGCCCCTAGTGATCCCCTGGGTTTTCAGTCCAAAACAGGTTCAAACAGTTCCAAGAAAAAGGAAAAAAACAGTCCAGGGAGCTTCTCTGCCCTAGCTAGCTGAAGCTAACTAAAAGCAAAAAAAAATCTCTGTCCTGCAGTCTCTCCAAGCCTCTGCTAAACACCCCGTCCAGAGAAGAATGTGTAGGAGTCAGGCAGTTTTCTCAAAACAAACTCCGCGTGTCTCCTTGCTCTTAGAACCAGTCTTAAAGGCACAGAACTCAATATACAGCACAAACAGAACAGATGATTGGGGATACAAGCATCATAGAGTTACCCTAGGACATTCCACTCCTTATCCCCATATCGTCAATTTACCAAAACTAATATATATATACTCTAGCTCTACACACACATACATCTATATAAAAACGATATGCAATATACAGCTACATACAGTGGCAGTACCATTCAGCACACAGTGATAGTTACACACAGTTCTCACCCAACAATCAGATCTCCCTGGGGTACACATCGTGTGGTTCCATCTTTCTGCATTACCCACCATGTGCAGCCTGGTCCCTGAGCAAAGACAATCCCATGGATGGGTTTGTCTGTGCTTGAAGCAGAATTGATCCAAACTGTCTTCCCTAACAAACCTCTTACATGTACTACTGGGACTTTCTCTCCATCTACTGTATGTAGGGGCTCAGATTGGGCAGGGCCTGCTCTGTTGGTGGAACCTCGGGTGTTAATTAACCAGGTGGCTTTTGCTAGATGCTGCTCCCAATTTTTGAATGATCCCCCACCCAGTGCTTTCAGGGTGGTTTTTAGCAGTCCGTTGTATCTTTCTACTTTCCCTGAAGCTGGTGCATGATAGGGGATATGGTACACCCACTCAATGCCATGTTCCCTAGCCCAGTTGTTGATGAGGCTGTTCTTGAAATGAGTTCCATTGTCTGACTCAATCCTCTCAGGGGTACCATGCCTTCAAAGAACTTATTTTTCAAGGCCTAGAATGGTGTTACGGGCTGTAGTGTGAGGCACAGGGTAGGTCTCCAACCATTCAGGGGTGGCTTCCACCATGGTCAGCACATAGCGCTTGCCTTGGCGGGTTTGGGGAAGGGTGATGTAGTCAATCTGCCAGGCTTCCCCATACTTATACTTGGACCATCGCCCGCCATACCATAGGGGCTTCACCCGCTTGGCCTGCTTGATTGCAGCACACGTATCACAGTCATGGATAACCTGAGAAATATTGTCCATGGTTAGATCCACCCCTCGATCTCATGCCCACTCATAAGTGTCATCTCTGCCCTGGTGACCTGAGGCATCATGGGCCCATTGAGCTAGGAACAACTCTCCCTTGTGTTGCCAATCTAAGTCTATCTTTGACACCTCTGTCTTTGCAGCCTGATCTACCTGCTTGTTGTTTCGGTGCTCTTCATTAGCCTGACTCTTGGGGACATGGGCATCTACATGACGGACTATTACAGGTAGCTTCTCTACCCGAGTGGCAATGTCCTTCCACTCATCAGCAGCCCAAATTGGTTTTCCCCTACGCTGCCAGTTGGCCTTTTTCCACTTCTCCAGCCATCCCCACAGAGCATTGGCTACCATCCACGAATCAGTGTAGAGGTAGAGCTTTGGCCACTTCTCTCTTTCAGCAATTTCCAGGGCAAATTGAACAGCTTTGAGCTCAGCAAGTTGGCTTGACCCACCTTCTCCTTCAGTGGCTTGTGCAACTTGTCTTGTGGGACTCCAAACGGCTGCTTTCCACTTTCGTTTCATCCCAACGATGCGGCAGGAACCATCAGTGAAAAGAGCATAGCATGTTTCTTCTGCTGGCAGTTGGTTGTATGTTGGAGCTTCTTCAGCACGCGTCACTTGGTCCTGCTCCTCTTCATCCATGAGACCAAAGTTTTCACCTTCCGGCCAGTTTGTAATTATCTCCAAAATCCCAGGGCGATTTGGGTTTCCAATACGGGCAAGCTGTGTAATGAGGGCAATCCATTTGCTCCATGTGGCATTGGTGGCATGGTGGGTAGAGGGAACTTCTGCTTTGAACATCCATCCCAGCACTGGTAGTCGAGGTGCAAGCAGGAGTTGTGTTTCAGTGCCTAGTACTTCTGAGGCAGCTTGAACTCCTTCATAGGCGGCCAAGATTTCCTTCTCTGTTGGAGTATATTTGGCTTCAGACCCTTGGTAGCTTCGACTCCAGAACCCCAGTGGTTGGCCCCGAGTCTCCCCAGGCACTTTCTGCCAAAGGCTCCAGGCCAGACCATGGTTCCCAGCTGCAGAGTAGAGCATGTTCTTCACCTCTGGTCCCATCCTGCCGGGGCCAAGGGCTACTGCATGAGCGATCTCCTTCTTGATCTGGGCAAAGGCTTGTTGCTGTTCAGGGCCCCAGTGGAAATTGTTCTTCTTGCGGGTAACCAGGTAGAGAGGGCTCACAATCTGGCTGTACTCAGGAATGTGCATCCTCCAGAAACCTATGGCACCTAGGAAAGCTTGTGTTTCCTTTTTGTTGGTTGGTGGAGACATCACTGTGATCTTGATGACTTCAGTGGGAATCTGACGCCTTCCATCTTGCCACTTTACTCCTAGAAACTGGATCTCTCGAGCAGGTCCCTTTACTTTGCTCTTTTTGATAGCAAAGCCAGCCTTCAGGGGAATCTGGATGATCTCTCCTTTCTCAAACACTTCCATTGCCATGTTCCCCCACACAATGATGTCATCGATGTACTGTAGATGTTCCAGAGCCTCACCCTTTTCCAGTGCAGCCTGGATCAGTCCATGGCAGATGGTGGGGCTGTGTATCAACCCCTGGGGCAATCGGTTCCAGGTGTACTGCACTCCCCTCCATGTGAAGGCAAACTGAGGCCTGCATTCTGCTGCCAGAGGAATGGAGAAAAATGTGTTAGCAATGTCAATTGTGGCATACCACTTTGCTGCCTTGGACTCCAGCTCATACTGGAGTTCCAGCATGTCTGGCACAGCAGCGCTCAATGGTGGAGTCACCTTGTTTAAGGCACGGTAATCTACAGTCAGTCTCCATTCTTCGTCAGCCTTGCTCACAGGCCAAATGGGGCTGTTGAGGTGTGAGTGTGTTTTTCTGACCACCCCTTGAGTCTCCAGCTCATGGATCATCTTGTGGATGGGAATCACGGCATCTCGAGTTGTTCTGTACTGTCGGCGATGCACTGTTGAAGTGGCAATTGGCACTTGTTGCTCTTCTACCTTTAAGAGTCCTACAGCAGATGGGTTCTCTGATAGTCCAGGCAAGCCATTCAACTGCTTAACACCCCGTCTCTACAGCTGCTATCCCGAATGCCCACCTAAATCCCTTTGGGTCTTTGAAATACCCATTTCGGAGGAAGTCTATGCCCAAAATGCATGGAGCCTCTGGGCCAGTCACAATAGGGTGTCTCTTCTACTCATTTTCAGTCAGGCTCACATCAGCCTCCACCAAAGTAAAATCTTGTTAACCCCCTGTCACTCCAGCAATGGAAACAGATTCTTCCCCCACATGTCTTGATGGGAGTAATGTGCACTGTGCACCAGTGTCAACCAAGGCCTCATATTTTCGTGATTCTGATGTGCCAGGCCAAATGAATCCACACAGTCCAAAAAACACAGTTTTCCCTAGCCTCTACCTGGCTAGAGGCAGGGCCCCTCTAAGCCTGATTACCCTTATTTCCCTGGGTAACCAGAGCTGCTTCCTTCTTGGTAGAACTTCCTCTCACAGTCTTGCCATCCAACAATTCATGCAGCCATTGTGTCATAGCATCAGTAGATTCTCCATCCCATCTTTTCATGTTTTCTCCACATTTACGCAGGAGGACCCACAGCTTAGCCCGTGGGATGCCTTTTCCCTCTCTATCTGGGGAACGTTTGCGTGTGGTGCCAGAGCCTCTGACCTGTACTGCAGAGATTTGGAGAATGTCCTCCCTAAGTTTTTTGTGATTCTCCTCTATCTTGTCTTCTAATTTCCTCATATGCGTTTCCAGAGCTGCGATTCTTGCATGTGTTGGATCATGCACGGCATCTGCATATGCTTGGAGCTTCTTTGCCATACCAAGCACAGTCTCCTCTGTGTCATCCCGCTTCATTATTGCTAAAGCAGAAGAGTATTCTTCTGGCCCAAGTCATACAAGTTTTTACCACATCACAGGTATACATAGTACCAAGTCAGGGTTCCTAGTGTTTAGGTCATCTGAGAAGACAATCTCCACCACTGCCATTTCTCTCAAGCGCTGAATCCCTTGTTCAATGTTTTTCCACTGGGTTTGCTGCATATAGAGATTGTCTGCACAACAATATCTTTGTGCCACACTTCTCAGGACCCATTCCCAGAGACTGCAAGAGTGAGCCTCCCTCATCATTTCTTGGTCAATAACTGGATCATGTGAAAGGGATCCAAGATGTCTTGCTTCAGTGCCATCCAGTATTGTAGCCTCGCCTGCAGCATCCCAAAGATGGACTAACCAACTAATTATAGATTCATCAGGTCGTCGAGTATAATCCTTTCTTAGGCCACGAAGGTCCTTCAGGGAAAAGGAATCAATAGTATCTCCTGATCCTGTAGCAGTTGGTTGGGTTCCTGATCTTGTAGCAGTTGGTTAGGCTCCCGATCTTGTGCCAGTTGGTTGGGCTTCTGATTTTCTACCAGTTGGTTGGGCTTCCGATTTTGTATCAGTTGGTTCGGCTTCTAACTGTGTATCATCAGTTGCTTCAGCTTCTGATTGTGTGTCAGTTGGTTTGACTCCTGATTGGGTGTCAGGAGGCATTGAGGATCCTTCACCTGAATCATCATCTACTGGTCGATCAGTTTTGTGCGTGTGCTTCTTTCCCTTCTTTACTGCAGCAACTGCTGGTGTCTTAGCCTCACTGTCTGGTTTAGCTGCAACCTGAGTAGCTGTGGGGTTGGCTGCAGCCTGAGTGACTGATTTATCTCCCTGCTCCCCTGCCTCTATCTGCTGCCCTACAATATTTAGCAGTGTGTGACTCATTCTAGAAAAGCTACAAACCGTATAGAGGAAGGTCACCAGCTGAAATACCAGGAAGGTGGTGTCTTTAACATTCAGGGGACCCTGAACATTCTCCAAAAGTGATGTAACCGACTCAAAAGAGAAGAAGGAAAGGAGGGGTTGAAGAGCCTCATCCCCTACTCCTCCTCTAACAATCTGGGTGCAATTATTGATAAATCCCCAAAACATGCTGCTGGAACAAGGACGCAGGGTAGGACGAAAAAACTATGAACTGAGCATACCTGGAACAAACTGCAGTACCTTTATAAATTTCCTGTAAATCATAATCACTGAGCTCAACAAAATAGCTATTCTAATTTGTGCATCCCTAGTGTAAAAGCTGTATGTTAGGGACAATATTGTTGCTATTTCTGGATAAGAAAACAAACCTAGGGACCAGAAAGGTATTAAAACCTCTGTGGCAGTGCAAGAATTGTTTTATCAAGTTCTTAAGTAATTTTGTAAGTTTTATAAGAAGTTTTATGTTATGGTTCATTCCACTGTGCCCACATTTTCTGTAACAGTTTGCTGTAGAGCAAGTTGCTTTATGTCAATCATCCCACCCCCCCACCTATCCTTGTCAATCCCCTCTCCCCCCCGCTCTGGGGCATCCTGTCTGTCACTTCGGGACCCCTCCCCAGGCTCGGGAAATTCCCAGGAGAGGCATCAAGTGATAGGCTGGTGCCTGGGAAATCCCCTTTTCCCCTCCTGTGAGTGGTCCTATGTTTACAAGTGGACACCCCCTGTGATCCCCCCGAATTCCCTGATTCACTAACCTGTTGTTGCCACCCCTGAATCCTCCCCTGTTTATAAGTGCGGGGAGGGAAATTCAAAGAGGCTCTTTCTGGGCAGTCGGAAGAGTGGCGGAGCTCCCACTGCTCGGACTGTAATAAACCATCATTAAACCTGCCTAAGAAAGAGTCACCTTTTGTCCACCGCCGCAGTCACGACACAATTAAGGCCAGCCGCCGGTGAGAAGCTGAGTCCCGCAAGAAAAGGTTGCCGGCTTGCAACTGAGACCAGAACGCTTTGGCCACTGAGCAGATCTGAGCCAGCCAGGGGCCAGTGCCTGCCAGGCGCAGAAGGGACACAGCCACAAACCTCAAAAAAGCCTAGGGAACAGAAACACAGAAAAGATTCCATTCTAAGAGATGTTAGGAATTCAAGAAGCAACATGGCTACTGACTATTTAATCCCCACACAAAGGACAACCAAAAATGCAGTTAATCAATACAAATTTTTTCCACTCTCTCGAGCCCCACAGTGGGCACCAATAAAAGTATTGTCCTGGTTTGGGGACAAATTTGGGAGAAAACCCCTGAATAGGATCCCTCCGGGAAGCAAACCCAAGTGGTCCCTCCCTCCAACCGGTCTGGTAAAAAAACTTCTTTGGAGAAAAGTGGAAAAAACTATTTTGCTTAACAAACAAAGTGCATACAAGTATAAAGAATGAATAATATGAAACAATAAAACCTCTCGTTCTGGAGTGGATGGCAAATTGAGAAAGTTCTTGCCATGGATGGAGCTCGACTCTCTCTCAGTCTCTCATCAGTCCCAGTCCCTCCGGCGCTGCTGGAAAATGTCGAGGTCCAGGACCCGGTGGGCCGCAGGTGCAAGCCCCTAGTGATCCCCTGGGTTTTCAGTCCAGAGCAGGTTCAAACAGTTCCAAGAAAAAGGAAAAAAACAGTCCAGGGAACTTCTCTGCCCTAGCTAGCTGAAGCTAACTAAAAGCAAAAAAAAAAAAAATCTCTGTCCTGCAGTCTCTCCAAGCCTCCGCCGAACACACCGTCTGCAGAAGAATGTGGAGGAGTCAGGCAGTTTTCTCAAAACAAACTCTGCGCTTCTCCTTGCTCTTAGAACCAGTCTTAAAGGCACAGGACTCAATATACAGCACAAATAGAACAGACGATTGGGGATACAAACATCATAAAGTTACCCTAGGACACCAGATCATGAGGACTTTTTGTTTCTCTGGTCGCTGGATTTTTTACTATTACATCCGGTGACTTCTGTTGAAAGGCAGAACTGGTTAAAGCAGGATTTGTTAATTTAACATCTGCATTTTCTAGTTTTTTCTCCCCCCTCCTTGGACTTGCCCCATTTATGTCAGCACGCTGCGCAGGCCGGCGCTCATCTTTTAGTTTTTTGAAAGGTTCTCTTTGGGCCCCTGAGACCCCCTGCCCCCATCGTCCCGAAAGTCCAGTAATTGTCTCTTTAAAGGGCATTGAGATGCCCAATGTCTAGCCTGATCGTACAGGAGACACGTTCTTTTTTTGGGTGGTGGTCGTGGCACAGGCACAGGAGGCACGGTGTCTGCAGCAGCGGCTTTTTGTGGTGGCTTGAATGCATCTCTGGTGAGCTGTCATGAAGAGAACCTTCCTGGCACACACCTGGAGCATGTCATCTAAGGTTGGAGCCAGTTCCATGGGCAGGCTGAGGATGGCTGCCTTGCACTGTTCGTTTGCATTGGTCAGCACCATTTCCTCCAGGACCTGTTCTTGGGCTCCTTCTTTCTTAACCTGTAACTCAATAGCTCATGTTAATTGCTCCACAAATGTTACAAAAGGTTCTGATGGAAACAAAGGAATTTCCTGAGCCTGCTTGAGGGCTGAGACCCATTCACTATTACCACATAGATGTTCTAATCAAATTGGGAAATTATTATTATCAACAGCCGTTTCAGGATTTTGCCAAAGCTCCAGAAGTAAATCTTTTTGGAGGTTAAAGGGAACTGTAGGATTCCCTTCTAAATTTGCTTTTAAAAGCTTGCAAAAGTATTCACTTTCATATCTAAAATTGATCAAAATTGATCTGAGCTTTGCATAAATCCTGAATCACTTATTGGGGGAAGGGATTCCTATAACCATGGACAACACCCCCCTTTTTTGACCCTCGATATGTGAAAGGGGTAGCAGAAAAGTTGGGATTGGTTCCTGCTTCCGGGTTCCCGGCTCCCCCCCTCTCCCCTCCCTGGCGTGGGAACTGGGACAGTGGGCGGGGAAACCGTGGGAACCAGAGGCAGGGAGGGGCTGGAGGCTCGACTCACAATGGGCGGAGTCGGAGGGAAGAGGTTTGAGGGTAGGGGGCAGAGTCAGAGGAGAGGGCAGTGCCAAAGGGAAGGAGGGGTCTGGGGAGAGGAAGGGATTGCAAAAGGGATTGTGGGAAGGAGTGACAGTCAAAGAAAAAGGCTCCTTGTGGCTGGACAAAGGAGTCTCCGCCATCTTGTGATCCCCCCCAGAACTGAGACCAGCTTGGGAATCACTAAGATGGGGGTTCTGAGCACTCGAACTGTCTACAAAAGTACAAAGTGGGGAAGAAGGGAGGTTTGGGGAAAGTTTAGGGGTTTCTTGAGGAATCTGGCCAGAATTCCTTGAGCAGGGGAACTCAGGAATTTGGGGAAAGCCAGGGGAGCTGTTGCTTCCCTGCCCTGTCTGGTGGGCTGCTTTCCTCAGAATACCCGAGCTTGGGGAATGGATTTTGGGGTTAGGAGAGGGAGAAACTGAGGAAACTGGGAAAAATCCACAAAGAACTGGCTTTTTTTTCCTTTTCATTTTGCTTTTGCAATACTCACCAAATTTTCAAGCTCCAAAAAGCCAAATTTGCAGTTTTGTTACCCTTAGGGGAGCCTGATTCAACCAATTTCTTTGCAACAGCCTCCCAAAATTCCGGGAAGCTTATTTGCTCTAATGATACATGTGGAAACTGAGAAAACAACCACCAAATTAATTTTTTCAGCTGTTTCTTTGAAAAATGGGTCCCCCTATCATCCAAGGCACTTAAAATTTGGTAATAGACTCTTTTTTGAGACACAGACAGCCTAGCACTCATTTTTGGCTCAGATTTTAAGTTTCTGTGTCCCCTTTAACTGTGACTGGGAAACCAAAAGTTAAAAAAACCTTGCTGGAGAGAAAAAAAACATGGAGGGGAAACTGTTACCTTTTTCACCCCCTGGGCTGTGCAGCCGAAACCGAATTTGCTATTAAAGCACCCTGAAGGTTTGCTCTGAAAGTGAAAACCTTCCCCCAAAGGAAAAAAACCCTTTCCCTGAGGAACAATGCCTCTGAAAGATTTTTCCTAAGATCCCGAATTGGTAATACTCACCAAACATCCAGCATGCAGACAAATCTTTCCTTTCTTTCCCAATCACTCATTTTGCCTGAGACTGACCCTTTTGGAGCAGAAAGGGCTTCCAGTCTCGGTTCTCAGGGTCAGCTGTCCACAAACACGTGGTCACCTTCTCTGGGAGCAGCCTGTCATTTGGTGGGGCTTCTTCGCAGCACTCCGATGGGTTTTTTAAGTCCAAAGGAAAACTACAGCCTTGGTCTGTGGAGTCCTGTGTTTCGGAGACTCCACAGTGAACGCCAAGCCTGACGGGTCTGTCTCTCTGTGTGGATGGCCACGTTTCGGGACTCACATGCCTGCGTGAGGTTCCTTGGCCACGTGCTCCACACATGGTTCTTTCAGCCTTTTGGGAGCCCTTGTGGCTTCGAGCCCCTTGTGGCTTCGAGCCCCATGCTTGGGCACCAGCTGTTGTGGTTCTTTTGAGAGAACAGGTATCCGTTGATGGCAAAAGGAAAGAGTCTGCTCTTTGGCCGGGGGGAATTATGGCTTTATTTTGTCCAGAGCCCAGTCTGCTCTCATCCCCGTCCCTGTGCCAAAGAGAGACCGCCCCTCCTCCTCCCAGGGCTTTTAGCCAGGGGGCAGGGGCTAGAGGCAGGGACAAGCCACTACCCAATCAGGGACAAGGTGGGAGTGGAACAGAGTTGGGTTACATTCCAGTGTGGGAGGATGGGCGGGGTGGAGCAGGGACAAATCACGTGATACAGTTTCCAGGGAACAGAAGAAACATTACAAAACCCAATATAAAAATGAAATACAATATAAACCAAATTAATACACTACAACAGTCTTATAGCTTTTTTTTTGTGTACTTTACCATTTCTGTGTGTAATTATCTACAAGACACGTGTCATTCCAGGATCCTTTTTTGTTGTCTCATGATTTTTAAGTATTTTTCAGAGTTTCAAGAAATAATATCTGAGGGTTGCTGAAAGACTCCTCTGAACTGATGGTATTGTGATCCTTACTCTTAGGATTCAGATGCAGTTCCAGTTTTTATTCCAGAAGCACTTTAACAGTTTACTGTGTTCAAAACATCCCTATCCTGAGAGAAATTCGGAGGACACCAGCAATTAGATGGTTCAATTAGTTTTTTATCCCAAGATTCTTAAGAGCCTTGTTTTAATATATGTCTAGGGAATTCTCTCCTAAGTAGAGCTTAGGCAGTGGCCAGGCCTTGGTTCTCCCTGGATGAGAAATTTGCCAACAGACCCAGGTGTTTTCTGCATCAAAACAATTTTCAAGTCACTTTGACTTAACAATTTGAACCAATTCATATGACAGCTGGACCTATTTCTGATGAGAGTTTGGAGAATCATTTTCCGGAGAATGATTGTCCAAATCTCCATTGATTTGAGGTTTGTCAGCTGTTGCAGACTCTGGGATGATGGTACAATATTTCAGAGATTGCTAATTACCTAATTTCACATGTGTTATTAATTATGTCTGTTTTTTGAGATAATTTTGGTTGTTGTGTTTGAATTATTCCTATTTGCTGTAAGTTTCTTGTTTCACTACATATAGTTTTGCTTTGTTATTCCTTTCATGTTCTTAGCAAGAGTAAACAAAAAAAAAAAAAAAAGGGGAAATAGCTCCTAAAGAAGTTCAAATAATGCAATAATTATACAAAAAAAAAAACAACAAAACATTTTAAAGGTTTTTATGTAAGGACCCTTAAGTGAATGTGCAATGGCAAGGCCTAATTGATTCATTAACTTAAAGAGAAGATATGCCTGTATTTTATTATCAGCAGGTTCAAAGCAGTCACCTGTTCAAATTCGATCAGACACCGATTGCCTCGGGAGAATGAGGCCAGTGAAAAGAGAAATTATGGTACAGCCTTCGTAACCAGAACAGGAGCAAAAGTGCCTGTTCACTGCCGGAACATAGCTGTGTCTGGAAACTTATAGAGGCAACTTATCAACAAAAGTCTTATGTCATCATCATGGTATAGTGTTCCTACTAACCTTTGTCAGTTATTTCCTGTTCCAGGTTCCCAAAAAGACATTTAGTGATGTCAAGAATCAACATTTTCAGCTAATGGACCTTTTCCTGAGTCTTAACTATTTGGACTTTAAAATAATGGCAATTTATCTCTATTTCCCCTAGAGACATTGGACATTTTTTTTTTTTCTCATGCTGTGAGACCCTGTGTCAGTGACATGATTGAATTTAATAAGTTTTGTTGATTGTAGTTGGTTTATGTATCTTGTCCCGTATTTAATAGATAACCAGTAATAGCCTTAATAAGATGCAAATTATTTTAACAGCAGAACATATGAGCAATGTCCTAGTCCCATGTCCCAAAAATAATAGCGTCATCCTTAACGCAAATTTTCCATGGTATCAGAACATGACTAAATATTGCCACAATTGGACTTATTCTGGGAGTGCTGGTGAAAATGCAACTGTAAGAATGTTTCCACCAGGTGTCTTTTTAATCTGTGGAGATAGGGCATGGCCTGCAATCCCAAGTAATGCATTTGGTGGACCGTGTTACTTAGAGAAACTATGTTTGCTCCTAGCAAGAGCGAGTTGCTAAATCAGACAATCTGGAGAGCAGGACAGAACAAAAGAGCTAAAAGGGAAATCACAAACCTGGGGCCAAATTGTAAGGATAACATAGAGTTTTGGGGCACTCCAGCAAGGATAATATCATCAATTCTCGTGCCAGGTGTTGCTGCATCTCAAGCCTTGACTACACTTAATAAGTTAGGATGGTGGACAGCTAAGCAATTAAATATCACTTCAGCTATTATAAATCAGATGCTCACTGACGTAGATAGTATTAGACACAGCATGCTGCAAAACAGGGTTGCCATTGACTTTTTGATATTAGCTCACAGGCACGGGTGTGAAGATTTTGAAGGAATGTGTTGCATGAACCTCTCTGACCATTCTGCATCCATTCACAGGAAACTCAAGCAACTACAAGATAACATGAAGAAGTTAACTGTTAATGACTGGGGTTTGTATGAATGGTTTGAGGGATGGGGAATTACTGGTTGGTTGAAAGATATCACAAAGGGTGCTTTGTTAATATTAACTCTCATTATACTTTTGCTTTGTATTATTCCATGCAGTATAAAATTGGTGACTCACTTGGCAGAAAATGCAGTAAAGAAAGTTTGGCTGGTCCAAGAAAGAGAAGGGGGAATTATAGCGATGTATCTGAATAACTTAGGCCATTCTGTGTACCAGCCAAAATGTTTGTAGATAACAAGCCACCTGCAGTCTTGTTTTCAGAGCTCTCAGGAATTCATCAAGGCTACTGAGACAACAACAAGATTAAAAATAAGAACAAAGAGCCTGAGAAACTCTACAAAAAATGCAAAACCTAGATAGAGGACACACAACGTGATGATGGACACTTGACCAATTAGGTGTCCTGAAGGATGTGTGCTTACCTCGTGAGCAAGTGGCTTAGCCAATCGAGAGATACTGTATGCGTGGACAGGAGTCCTAGAATCTATAACTGGACTTGAATGTAAACAATAAAATGGCTTCTGCTGAAATCATATTGATTCTGTTATTCAGTTGCCCATTTTTCCCCTGCAAAAGCCGGTGATCCAAACCCCAGCTGTATTTCTGCTTAAAGAAGCAAAGGGCTGCTGCCTGGCATTGCAGTGTGACACTGGTTTCAAAGAATTTCCTAATTTGCACAGTCTGGAGAGGATCAAACCAATGGCTGGTGGAAGGAAACAATGGCTCTGCCAGGCTGGTGCTCCCTCCCAGCCTCCAGGACAGGCAACCACCTCCCATCCCTGCACAGATGTACCAACAAACAGCACTGCATGGACTGAGCCACCACTCACACTGAGGGCTCACTGCCTCATTGATCCATTTCCTCATTGGTCCACAGCCATGTACACCTTACTGTCAGCAGCCCTTGAGCAAGTCCAGCCATACCAGTGCCAGGTAGAGGATCTCCAACCGCATGGCCCATGCAAATGGCACCAGATATCCTACAGGACCATCCCTGCCCTAACCTTGAAGCAGTTCCTGCCCCAGACCCCGGCTACACGCCCCCCCCCCCCCCCCCACCTACTAGAAAACTCAAGTTTAGGACAAAACTCTACTTCTGATCTCTCTCTTCCTAAAAAGAATTAATCTATGAGGCTAATTCCGCTCTCATATCTGCTGTAAATGCCCCTCTTTATAATATAGAGAACCTAATTAAAGTTCAAACTATCTTAAGTTGTAAAGATAGACAGAGTGTAGTCCCAGTACAGTTACATCAAGAGAAAGAACAGAGAGTTTGTTTTCCGATAAGTATCATGTAAAACCTTTAGTAGCTTTGAAGGTAAGTCCTGGAGAAGAAGTATTTCAGTTTTTTAAATTAATTTTTAGAATGGAAACTCCTGCATAGTAAAGAAACCACAAGAATGCAAAATAAGTAATAAAGTCCTAAAAATTTTTAGAAGGATTTTTAAAAGTTTTTAAAAATTCTTTAAAGCACTAGACGTGATTGTGAGATGCCACAAGGATATAACTTCAGAAATAAAGGAGAAATGGATTAGCAGTTTAAAATTATGATGGTTTTAGTGTTTGACAGAATTAAGAAAAGACCTAGAAGTATGGATGGAGGATTGTAAAGAATTTTTTGACAAAGTGGAATCCTCTTAGAGAAAAAGAAAAGAGATGTGTTAATGGTTTGTGGAAAAGGTCTTGTGAAGAAGGTGGTGTTGAAGTAGGTTTTTTTGATTATGTGCATACCTTTAGAGATGGTGTGCAGTTTTAGAAGAGTTTTTAAGAAAGGAAGGCTGTTTGAGAAAGATTAATGCAGTTTTGCAGAAGTTTGTTTTGAGTTTTAGAGGTCTTAAGAAGTTTTAGAGGTTTTTAAGGACATTAGAAGTATTTATGAGATACCAAGGGAAAATAATTTAATTCTGGTATTTGATGGAGAAGAATTGAGTATTTAAAAGTGTAGTGAAGGCGAAGAAAAAGAAATTGTAAATGAAGTCAAAAATTTTTGAAAAAAGAAAAATTTTTTGCAAAATTAAGTCCCAGAGGCCATAAGCAGAGAGTGTGTCTGACTCTGTTGAAAGGTCCAGATGTAAGCCAAGTTAAAGCCTGAAAGTGACACCCTATAAGATAATATTTAAATCATAAAACTGCTGTTTATGAAAAAAGTATAATATCAAAATTGCAAAAATAGAAAGAACAGTTCCTTAACCACAAAAAGAAGGTGCTTTTTCAGGTATCGCAAACAACCAAAGCTGCAACATGACTAGCAACTAAAGCTGCAAAATGTGACTCAACATCAGCAAGCTCAAAAAGACCTAAATCAGCCAAAAGAAAATAGACTTTCAAGTAACTCTGTTTTACAAATGTAAAAAGCTAAAGTTGTATTTTTTTACTACTAGTGTTAAAAGTTTTTTTTCTAGATTGACACCCATAAGTTGGCTAATATGTTAGTTAATTTATTATATCTCACAAAACAATGTGCTGTTACCTCTTCTGTCTTTCCTATTTCTTTTATGTTTCCTTCAGTTATACTAACAGTATCATACCTACAAGAAAAGTACAATTAAATGCTGACAGAAATCCAATTCTGTCAGGTTTATAGTGAAAAAAAATTTCCCAGGTAATAAAAAGACAACTTTTTAAGAGTTTTAGAAGTAAATATAAAAATTTGCTTTTCTGAGTGAGTAAATTAATGATATTTTAAAGTACTAATTATATAACTTTATAGTAATAGAGATTTTTATAAAGTTCTAACCTCAGAATATTTCCCAAAGGAAAGAAGTAAAAGGGTAAAATAGTTTTTCTTTTTACATTCTGTAATTTAAGTTATTTTTGTTATTGAGTAAATTTCTTTTTTTTTTTTTAAAAATCCTTTTAACATATCCCTCAACTCTAGTTACAGTACAAAAAAGTAAAAGCTTTAAAAAAAAAAGGGTGCTGTAACATTAAAAGTGTGTAAATGGTATTAGAAGTGATTCCCTAAAGAGAATAACACCCTAATTTCAATAATCATGCAAAAGAATCACAGTACACTGACTAGTTAAGTTGAAGATGCAATTATTTTGGTTTTACTCAAAAAGTAATTTGGCCAGCACAATTTAAAAAGCTCTGCAGTTGATCTTTAAAACTTTAAAGATCAAGTGACACTACTGCTTTTTAACAACGTATATATCTATATCTATATCTAGATCTATATATATCTCCTTGTGAACAGAAATTATTAGTAACTGTTGAATGGGAAATACTTAAAAAATATCAAAAACGCCTTGCTTAAAAATTAGCAAACAAAATGTGACAAGAAAACCACTGTATTCGCCACTGAGAAGATTCATATACCGGCTGTGAGAAGAACCCTCATAGGCCTGGTCAAGTGGGGATACAAGTCAGAAACTAGACCTCTATTCTGTCACTCACTCTTTTGTCTTTCAAAAATATTAGCAAGATCATGACACAAATGATACCGAAAACTGTAAACTGAAGTTTTTTAATGCCCATCTCAACATTCACTATAGTAATCCATCCAAATTAATTCTCTGTTCTATTCAGCTAATTCAGCTAATTGTTAGTATAGTCCAAAATAAGCAAATGTTAAAAGCGTCTATAGATCCTAAAATAACTGCATCTAACACAGTACCAAAGAAACAAAATTAATAAAGTATTGCTCAGTGCATATTATAAAGTTAGTTTTTCGCAAATATTAAGATAAATGCTATATGTGTAATATAGAAAATTTATACTATAATTTTATTAATAGAGTTTAAAAATGTAATAAATGTATATTTTCTGTTTGTAACATAGTAAATTTAACAGTAAATATAACTCAGGATACAATAAGCACGTGTATTAATATAGAGAAAGTATAATTAGGAATCCAAATTAAAAAAAAAATTAAAGATTAAAATAATCTGTTTTATGAGAAAGTTGTTAATTTTATAGACTAATTAGCAATATAAAAAAGTAATTGTTAAGTTTTGTAAATACTAAATATGAAATTAAAGAATGAGTGAACTTTATCAAAATCTGTCTTAAAAGCATGAATTTATGAATTAATAAAAAAAAGGCGGGGACTGTAATACATGATATAAATAAATTTGTGCTGAAACTAAAGTAATCTCGTCTGAAAAAAAAGAAAGCTGGCATGAATATTTGTCTTGGAGATGTGTATTCCAAAGGATTTTTCATCCAACAAGATTACATCGAAACCAGCATGAATATTCGTCTGGAAGGAGTGCATTCCAAAAGATTTGTCGGGTGCTGCAATAAAGAGAGAAACATGTCCCAACATGTAAGAGAGGGCAAGACCAACAGAAGAAGAAGAGGACCCCCGAAAAGCCTGAGAGCATATAAAAAGGACTCTGTGATATTCGCATTTCGTGAAACACGGTGAAGCGGTGCCAGAGAGCCCTTCCCTGTCTCACCCGGTACTGTTTGCCTGGCACAGTACCAAACTGATTTTTGCTTGTGGTTTTTTACGATTGTATTTTTACTATATATACTTTATATTAATCAATTGGCTATCAATTTTTATAACACTCAGGGATGTCACTTGAGCCACAGAACAACTTCTCTCCTGTCCTTTGTGTAGCAGCCATGGTCTGATGGAGAAGCCTGCCTTTCTCCAGGTTGTGGCCCTCACACAACCGCAGGGGTTAGAGTTTGGGGACAAGGATCAAAGTGCTGAAGTGCCATTCATGGGGCTGAGCAAGGAGAGAAGGCTCCTCACTTGCCCAAAAACCAAGGGTTGAGCTTTGCCCTCCACAAGAGTGTGGGCCATTTACCACAGCCCATTACCAGTGGCTCAAAATCTGGATCTAATACTCTGTTGCCTCAACAATTACCAGATTAAAAGAAAAATCCACACTGAAAGGGGAGTCCAGAGGCTCCTCCAGGCTCCCAGCAGCACACCCTGAGTTGGCTCAGCCCCAGTTTCAGCCACTTACAGTCCAGGGGACACACATTTCCACAGGCAGCCCCCTCAGCCCTATCCTTGCCAAGCTGTCCAAGAGCCAGAGGTAGAGCTGTGGCAGTGTCAGACACCTGTGAGCAGGGGTGTAGGGGGACCATCACATCCCCACATTGGTCCAGGGAAGCTGACTGTCATCTCAGTCCCAGGTAAGCACTGCAATAGGGATGCTCCATCATTTGGTGCCTGGTGGAAGATGCAGGTTGGTGAGGCTGCAGATAGGGAGAGGCAGAGGAGGAGGAGGTAGCAGATCTCTCCCAGCTCCTGCTCTGCAGCCCTAGCCAGGCTGGCTGGCGGTGGGCGTTCGTGACTCACAATCCCTGACCACCATCCAATGACACATTTACTGCCAGCAGGATAGGCCTCCCGCCAGCACAGCAGCCCTGGAACCTCATGGGAGGGTGGCTGGGCTTTGCCAGCAGCTGTGCTGATGAAGATGGGCAGGGAGGTCACTAGCTGCAGCCCTGGGATGCACAATCTGATGTGCCTCCTGGCTGGGTGGGTAATGGGGGCAGACCAGGACCCTCTGTCCCAACGCTCAGTGTCGGAGCACAGGAGCAGAGATGGGACCTGGTCAGGGCCAAGCATAGCAGGCCTCAGAGCCAGCCTAGCTCCCTCACCTCCCACAGCACCCTCCCTGCATGCCCAGAGAGCTGACTCCTGGCAGCGGGCCCACGGTGACAAATGCCTTTAAAACATTCTTTATTAAGTGAGAAATCTCACTACACTCCCTACGCCAAGCCCTAATACAGTGCAGACCTAAATACAGCACTAATGCAAAAGCTTAAAGGATTTCCCATAACTGAGCAAAGCTGGCAGAGGGGTGAGAGCCTGGCGGGGGGAACTGCAGCCCACCTCCCTCCTCAGCATGGGCTACCCTCAGTCTAACCCCACTGGTCCAAATGTGGCCACAGCCCCCACCCTCGGACTGCTCAGTGTAGGAAATTAAAATCTTCCAAGGTCTCATCTTCCCCAGTTCAGAGCCTCAAGTTTCCCTTGTTACCCTCACCAAAATCCCCTTGATTTATGCAATAGCACAAGTAGCATAGTGATGTGTGACCTGTGCATCACCCGTCCTCCTGCTACCAGCACTGCTGGGGCCCTGCCTGTCCCTAACCTCGCTGAGGGTCACAACAGGGCCAGGGCAGCAGGACTGGGCACATCGAGCTTCCAAAGCACAAGGGATGCTCCAGGCAGGGGAGCTGCTGTGCCAGCACCTGCTGCTGCTGCACACCCCAACATCATGGGGTGTGGGTGGCCACCAGCACCCTGCACCCCAGAGAATACATGGTCTTACCTTTGTATTTCCTCTGCCTTGGCACAGCCACACATGGCTCTGAGAACAGTGATGGGAATATTGTGTCGCTAGTGGACACGAGTAAATACTCACAGATTTGACTCCACAAAATGAAGGCTGAAGAAGGAAAAGACTATTGTTTACAAAGACCTTGCTTTATAGGTTTTGAAGAATGACCAGGGATTGGAGAACAAGGCTACCACCTCTCCATCCCACTGGCCAGGCTAGAAGTCCATTAGTTGACTATCATCAGAAAGGAATGTGGAAAACCAAGATGTTTACATCAGGAAACTGTGGGAAAATTCAGTCAGAGCTGTAAACATCTCACAGAAGCTCACATAATATGGCAACAGAATATCTGTAAGAATGCATTTCCCACACCCAAGCAGGTGTTTCTGTAAAAGGGAAAAAGTTTCAGCTTACCTTAAACATATAAAGAAACCAAACTAGAAAGTTCTGTGCCCTTTTCATCAGTATTGGATCAGTGCCAGCACAGAAGTAGTGATTGGGCTTTGTAAATGTACCTTAAAGCCTATTGCCAATTTCATTCTGCTTGGTGCCAAATAGCCCACCTAGACCATCTAGTACTTAAAGGATTGCACGAAAGAACTCATCAGCTTTTTTGCACTGCCTTACCAATGTCAGAATGCTCTCTACTCTGTGTTCAACTTACATTTCTTTGTTTGTTCATGTTTATTTTTTTCTTCTTTTATTAAAACCTTTTATTTTACAAAGCATGTCCAGAGAAGTTGTCTCGCTATTATTTTAAGCTATTCTGAGAAGTGATAGACACCCTCAGAGACTTGATAAATCTTCACGTGTCTCATTCTACTCTGGACACATGCTAAGATTTTATCAAATATCCTGTGTCTCCTTACTTAGCATGGCAGTGTGACCCTCAGGCAGGCTCACCCCACAGGGCAAGTGGCTGATGGCTTTGATTCAAGCTTCTGTGGGGGAAAGCAAAACACAGTTTTCTTCAATAAGAGTTTTCCAGAAGCTTTACAAAACACAGGCACCTTTGCTTTGGTGCAGCCACATGCAGCCCAAACTACCTCCCAGCATCCCTTGATGGGATCACCAGGAGCTGCTCACCAGCGGGAGCCCTGCCATTCAGGTGCCACTGTGCTGCAGGTGTGAGGGCAAAACTGAGGGCTGGCAGAGCTGTGTGGCAGGTGAGGCCACAGCCACAAAGGCTTCACGGCCATGGGGGAGCACAGGACATGCAGGAACTGCAGCAGAAGCACTGCCATAGAGATGGGCTGAACGTTGGTGCTGTGAAGCATTAAAGCAGAAGCCATGTCGATTACAGACAGGCTTCAAGCATGCAGTGGTTGCAGAGCATGGGAGGCAGCAGCTCCCTTGTGAAGGCTCTGATAACATTTATGAGCAAATCATTTACACAAACCATGGAGCAAAGCAGAAATACCTCTGTGGAGCCCAGCTGTGGCTGTGAAGAGAGAAATGGTGCAGCAGCATCATACCAGGGCCTCCTGCCTGGCAGTGGGGAATCTTCCTCAGGCAGGTGGTGAGGTGTCACAGTGCCATCCCCTTGGGGCTGGATTTAAACTCTCGGATCCAGGGGAAGGGCAGTGGGAACAGTGGGGCAGATGTCAGGACATGTGCCTGCTAAACAGACTGGCAGAGCCACCCTGAAAAAGGCAAAACGAGGAGGGAAGGGCAAAGCAAACATCTTCCAATTGAGCCAGGCCTTGCTGGGACCCCATCAGAGCTGGCTTGCTGGGTGGCTGCTCCTCCAAGCCTGTCCCCATGGCCTTCAGGCTGTGGTATTTTCTGTCTCCCTGTCCACAGACACCTCAGAGGCCTCCCAGCCCACTCACAGGGATCCTTTGTTGGCATGTGCTGCCATTTCAGATGTGATATATGTTCTAAAGTTAATTCGTGTTATCAAAATAAAAAGGGTAATGCCAACTGTACAAATGTAAGTTTTGTATAACCTAGTCTGTTATAAGTTAAAGTTTTGTTCAAACTAAGCATAGGGTAAAGTAAAATGGTTTAACAAAAATAAAATAATTTCTCCAGCCTGAAAAGGCACGGGAGGGACACGAGGAAAATATGATTGGAATTACCAGAAAGGGGACCAAGAAACTGCCACTGCCAGGAATCCCTGAAAAGACACAAAAGACAACGGAAAACAGAGATAGAAGTCCGGAGACCAAGATGATTGCTTCAGATGAATATCGCTACAAGTCTCCGTTGAAAATTAACATCTCCACGACACACCCGGGCCCGACCATCAGCAGCATTGTCCTCCTCTGCCGGTCTATTCAAACTCCCGATACCGGGACTTGCATGATTAATGAAGATGCCTCGGAGGGAAGACCGTCCACATCGCGAGCCTCTCTCCGCGATCCAGTGTATAAAAAGAGACTGCTGCAAACCAAAAATGTGAACTTGGGGGGATAGCAGACTGACAGAGTTTGTTATCCGTGTTCACCCAGCACCGAAATCCCGGGCTCGATGCTGTCCTTTTAATTGTGGCTATCCGAGACTGTCATTTTGTCTCTCAATAAAATTCTAAATTTTTGATAAATTGAATTTGGTCGATTTTATTTATAACATCAGAGATGTACTCAAGGCACCTGAGTGCATCATCTGCAGAAACAGCTCAGAGCACAAGTGAGAGGGTATAGGCTGTTCCTCACACCGCCCTGCACTGACATGACCGCTGCTGGGGAGAGTCAAGGGCTGCTTGTGTTGGAGAGCATATTTTAGATTCACAACTAATTGGGGATTAGCCAAACATTCCTCCATTATCTTATTTCTCATAATAAATAAATCAAATTGATCTATTTATCCAGCACTAAGACCAGATTGAATAAAAACTGGCTTTGGACCATCTGAATACGGAGCAAGTCTTGAAAAACCAAAATTTCCCCATGTTTCCCATTGAACTTCAACAGTCAAAGAGCTAAAAGAGATTTTTGTATTAAACTTGACTTTCCTGCACAAACAAGCCCCAATGAAAAAGTAGATGGGCCAGGTGCTGTAATACTTCAAAATGACACATGATGTAAATACAGCATCATGAATAATTTTGGTCAGATCCTTTAATCCAACTCCATCTGTAAAGTAGTTTGCAGCAGCTCCTCCTGTAACTTCTGCAAATGGGCCCCAGGTAAAATCCCACATCCCTGGCCCAAGGATGCTGTTTGGCCTTGAAACACAATTTGAAGTCTCTTGTAGATGGACTACCCTCGATTTTCAGTGCTAGTATGGGACTCCCTACCACAACCTCTTCCATGGGGGAGGTGGGGGGGGGGGGGCTTCTGAGCAGAGCTGGTATCTTCAAGCAGCCAAGGCCCAGCCCATCCCAAATCTCAAGGAATGCATCACTTGAAAGCCCCTGTCTCCATCCTGCAGAGAAAGAAAACCAGACCAAAGCTAGCAATAAAAATTATGAGCAACCATTTAGGAAGGATCCCATGCTTCCACATCAATTGCCTAGAAAAGTTTCAGTTCCACTTTTTTTTGGATCTTAGAAACAATTCAGACATTTAACTGTGCCATCAGATGAGGCAGGAATCATTTATAGAAGAAAGCTCCAAGTGGCCTTAACACACAAATAGAGTCAATTAACCTGCAAGGAGAAGTTGGGGGAACAGACTGATGAAAAAGCAGCAGTTACATAATTTGTCCTGGGCTCGGTCTGTCTGTTCTCAAAGTCAGCAGCTTGTCCTACTGGGGATGAGGAGCAGTATCTGCCCAGCCTCCTCTGGCAGTGCCTCCTCCGGCAGTGCCTCCTCACCACCACTCCTGCCCCGAGCAGCTCTACTGCACCCACATCCCCTGAAACACATTTTCAAACTCCTAATCCCTCCTCCAAGTCCCAAGAGTCAAATTCTTAAACTCCTTTGGGAAAACAGCCAAGATTCCCTCCCTCTGCTGTGAGGGGACTCCCTTGTGCTGGCATCAAACTCCTCTGACTGCACCATCCAGGCTCACCTGTCACACCGGTGTACTGTCATGGATGCCTGGATGCCAAGGCTGCATTAACACTTGCACATCACAAAGGCAGTTACTCACATCCTTGGGGCTCCCGACATTATCCTCTGCCACCCACAAGCTGAGTGATGCTGTGGTCTGGGACAGCTATGTGCCCTAGCTTGGTGCCTCCAGCTTAAAGCCTTGATGGAGCAAGTGGCGACCACAAGCCAGTTTAAGGGTAAAAGCCCCTCTGATGCAATGCTATTGGTAAGAAGGTGATGACCAAGGTGGCCTCACTGTTGAGAAGTTTTCTTACATCTAAATCTACACAACGTTACAGAAAGGACAATCAAGCTCATCAAGAAGCAATTTTCTCTTGTAGCAGCCTAGACCCAGCTCAGCCAGGGTGGCTCCACACCATGGTGAGGCAGCCCCAGTTTGTGCTGGCCCGAGGTGCGAGCCTGGATGGGCAGCCTGGGATGAGCTGGGCACTTGGAAGAGAGCTGGAGAATCCAGGCTGCTGCCAAAGGGGAGCTCACTGTTGTATTATTGCACTGGGACATTCAAAACAGTATCTGACACAAATGCGGAAAGAGAAAAATTAATATACACACCACTGTTCTACAAAAGCTGCAGGCCTTTGAATGGGAGTTGATTCATTCTTCATGATTATCTTCAAATGCACAGCTCTGATCTCTTCTCTAATCACATCACAGACAGGGTCAAAAAGGAAGCATGGAAAAATACAAGCCAAGCAGACCATATCACATGTGTCTCCGAATGTCTAAGGCACGAGAGATAACAAAAGGCAGCATCTGGAAAGTTTTACTTTTTATTTTTCTAAAATACAAATGTCTGTCTTGTGTTACTAACTTTATTATGATAGGCCAAATGCATCCAGTAAAAAGGAGGCACTGGCTACAGAATTCAAAATACTGAAGATATTTTCTGGAAAGAAATGTATTCTGTTGATCTATACTTCAGATATAACAGATTCAAATTCATTAGTTATTATTTTTACATCAGAATCTTTGAAGTTTGGGACAAATAAACTGGAACTTGAAAAGATTTTAAAGTAAACTCCTATTAATGTGTAGATATGGATCCATAAAAAACATAACCAAGAATTTTATACACTTTATTAAAAGATCAAAAAATAAACAGTAACAATATAGAAGTAACATACTAAAATGAGTAGCATTATGCACATTTCTAAAGCACATACAAGCACTACAGCAATATAATATGGCAAAAAGAAACATAAATTCAAAGCGTACACCCTGTTGGTAGCAGCTGAGGGAATGAACTATCCTGTTATGGAACTGAAATACTGCATTAACCTACACCTGCCTGGATCCAATGATATTTTAATTTCTTACAATTCCATGGGGCTAAGTCTAATCATTTGTATATATTTTCTAAACTATTCCATTAAATTGATATCTAATGTTTCCCTTACTTTGTTTTACCAGAAATGCCTATGAAAAGAAGAATGTGCTTCAAAGATCTACTTTACACAGTACAGTATAAATGTTTTTATATTTTAAAATTAAAAATGTACAATTTAGGAGAACATTCTCTCTTTGATTTTAGTGATTGCCTAAAATACAATTCTCTATTTATAAAAAAAAATAGTGATCTGTTGTCAGGTGATGTAAAGGGTGAGGAGTCGGTTCATTTTCATGATCTAAAAAGAATTAAAGCTAATTGGAAAGAAAAGAAAATCCCATAATCCAGTCTAAGAATGGTCTTATCATCCCCTCATCTGCTAGGATACAAAACCCATGGCAACAAAATCATTTGGCTTCCACCACTATCAAATAGCATCTGTGTACAGTAATAAAGAACTGGAACCTTGTAATTCGGTGTCAGGCAATTCTGTTGTGTGTTTGGAAAAATAACTTCATTTTCTTTAACAGTTGTGTTATTTTGCATGTTTAAATATCTCCTTTGATAGGCATATAGAGTTATTTTTGATGATAGAGAATGTCAGTAAAGATCACTAGCAAATACTTTAGCAGTGTTGTCATGATCATGCTCATACCCCAACAAAGTTTGACCAGCTATGATTTATTTCACATAGTGCAAAATATTTTTCTCTCATAATCTTAGAAATGAGAAAGAGCTTGATTATAGAAACTGATTATGGCAAAGGGAAGCCGTAATCATGTGGTGGCTTGAACTAGCTGATTATTTTGCATTAAAATCTAGGTTATTATATAACACCACAAAGAGAAGCAACATCTGATTTTTCCTCATTTTAAAGACCCAGGGGCTGCTCCAATTCAGCAAATCACCCCTTGCACAGCCTCATGGGTGCAAAGTGGGCTGGCTGGGCACACACTGGCATCGCCAGGAGTCAGGAATGCTGGCCAAGGAATAGGTCTTGAGCTTGGCAGCAACAGCTCAGCCCCCAACCCTGGGGCATCCAGCAAAGGGCAACAGTGACATTGGATGCCACCTCCCACCAGTTCTGCTCTGGGGGACTTGACTCACTACTTGAGTCAGGACCAGACTCATGGCAAAACCAGCTACTTTTCTGAAGCAAAACTGCGGCTTGGGTTTTGCAAAACAACCCAAAAACCCAACCAACCAACTTAAAAAAAATCCAACAAAAACCAAAACTTGTTCCAATCAAAAATAAATGGGTCAACACAGGCGCTTCAGCTGCTCCAAAATCCCCCAGCACTGCAGAGCCCCAGCAGTACCAACACAAACAGGAACAAGAGGCTGCTCACTGAGGGGTCACAGCTTTGCTCTCCTTTGGTGGCAACTCAAAGGGGCTTGTTAGTCCCAGCCTGGAGCACCCAGCTGGTCACACTGCCACCAGCCTCCACCTCCCTGCTCCAGCAGCACCTGCAGCACTACCATGTGCCTCTCAAATAAACACCATGTCTGTCACACAGCAGGAAGTACTGGTTCCAGACAATCCCAACCCATCCCTGTCCATCTATGGCTCACCAGCTCCTTCCATTTTGTTACCTTGCCCCAAAAGGTAAAAAAGAATAAAAATCAAGTTGTGACATTTCAAATTTGCTCTGGGATTTAAAACACTTGCCACGATGACAGTCATCTCCCACAGATAAACACTTCCAGACAGAAATAGGATTAGGTGCTAGGAAAAATGTGTGTGTGCTGCCATGGACCTACCAGTCCTAAAAGGATTCACCGAGAACACAACCTATCAGAAACATGACCTGGGGTGTGTTTGAAAATGTAGGCTGATTACAAAAAGTAATCTGAATCTTTGCTAGTGACCTTACTAATTAATTCCACACCATTTCCCATTCTCTGTGCTGTAGGTTGGAGCTGACCTGTTATCAGTCTGCTGTATAATAAGCTATGGCAAACTACAAAGCTTTTACAACAGCAAAGCAACATCATGCTTTCAGATAAGTTTTATAGCAAAAAGCTCCTTTTCAAAGCCTTAGTAATACCTATCTCTTTTACAAACTTTTCCTGTATTATTACAGACTTTTTATATTCAAAATAAGTTCCAAGGATTTCTTTCGTGGACTATGTACATAAGTGCAAAAAAGGTGTGTCTCACACATTCGTACACTAACTGAATCAGTTTAACTGCAGCATATTTGTATCTTCAACACTGTTATGGGGTCATTCCACAATATTTTTTTTTTATTATGTACAGCTTTTGCTAATATAAATTAGTATTAAAATAGTTATATGCTTAATTATTTAGCCCTGATCGTAACATAATCGTGTGTGTTCAATTTCTGGAGAAAAGAAAATTGCAGGCAAAGCTACAGTTCTGAAACTGATTAATTCTGAATTCTCACTGTATGAATTGATGTGAAATGAAAGCAAGACCGGTCACTACATTGTAAATACAGGCTGCTATGTTTCTGAAGTGAAAATACTGTGGAATAACCCTTGCCACACAACAATTTCTACAAGCTATAAAACCTGACTCTAAATCCATGTGTTGTAAACTTCTTGACTGAAAAAGTGACCTTAAAGACACAAATTCAGCATTCACATAGGACTTTGGGATTTTAAAAATATTCAATCATATTTTTATCTGACAGTATCGAACTGTACCTTTAACAAGTTCATACTGTTACACATCACTTTTAATTTACATGTGAACATTTCACAAATAATGTATAAAGGTAGCCATGTTGTAGTTTTGTTGCCATAGCAACAACAACTTAATATAATTAGTTAACAATGAATCTATCATTGTAGGAGTTACATACAAAGTTAATTTTGTTCTTAAACTGTAAACTATACAAACTAGTTATGGACTGCATTCTATACCTTATCATGCTTCAGTGTTGGTTTAGAATATAACTAAATGGGTTGAATACATGTATTAAAAATTTTAAACTTTCTCTAACTCTCCTTCAAAATTAAATTCATTAGTTACTAAAGTTATCAAAAAAAGCAATAATGAAAACCTTAAAAACTAATGGTAGAGAAATGAAAATATATGATATGAATTAATGTGTTGTAGCCTAGTAACAATGAGTTGTAGCTCTATTTACATTTGAATTGGGCTATCAACTATTTATTTTTTTTTAAGTTATAGTCTTTAACATACAGTATATACTCTGAGGCCTTCAACAGGCACATGGTAAAATCAGGTCAATATCAAACTAAATCCATTCAACAGGAATGGGAAATTAGATTTTCCTCATAAATTTCACCTTTTTTAATTTTCATGTCTGTGAAATGTACAAGGGATAAACAAAACAAGGACTCCAGTTTTTCAATTGTTGTGTACCCAGCACGTCCTAGAACTACTACTGCGCCAACACCAGCACGAGCCAGGCCAGGGGACGTTGCTGGCACATGCGTGTCCTGCTCTGGCCACCTGTGCCACCAACACACGCCCGGCTCTAGTGCCAGCTCTGCAGGGTCCCCGCTGCAGAGGGACAGTGGGAGGAGCAGCAGGACCCCAGCCCAGCCGTGCTGCCCTTGGGAAGCACTTGAGCGCAGAGTGGGGCAGCAAGGAGGGGCAGCTGGGAGAAGTGCTTCAGAGTGCTCGGGAACAGAGCTTGCACAGGCTGCCCGGGGAGGTAATGGCTTCTAGAACGTTGCGATGCAAAAATACACAGTCAAAACTCATCAGCTAAAAATTTCCAACTAAAAAACACGGCTGATTGTGAAATCATGTTCCAAATTACTAAAAACACTGTATTTAACAAAAAATAATCTTAATAGTTTTATGAATCCATTTTAAATCCCTCTTTTATTGTCTGCTTATGTTACAGTTTAGTAGTAGTACTTTTTATTGAAACTAACAACCTTTTTTCGTGAAAATGATCAATCTCAGCTTTCATTTTCCCTCTGCATGACCCGTTTTATCCAAGTTTCAGCATTTCTTGCATATTGTTTGTATAAGGCTGAGAGAAATGGACAAAGAGAAATAATTTTTGATAAAAAACATAGGTTCATGGAAAGTGGGAAGCTTATAAAAATGTCACTAAAATTATATCGATTTAAACAAACTTACATACGTCTTGTCAAATAAAGGATGATATTCATGCTTTTATGACATTGGTTTAGAGTCACTAACTAACTTGGTGACTTTGTAATAATCTATTTAGGAAATTTATAGTCTGGCGACTGGGTTTTTTTTCTTTTCTTTCTTGAACAAAGAAAATTAGAGCAAGTCATTGCACAACTAGTTTAAATAGTGCTACCTCAAAATGGCATTTTTGCCGAGATTGTTTTGAATTTGGTGAAGTTTAGTGCTTCAAGCTTTTCTTTCCTTAAACTCATTTACAAATTAACTCTAAATTTGCCAGCAATATAAAAAATGTTGTGGCACCTAATATAACTACCCTGAACATCCCTCATTGGACCTCTTTAATAAAAAATAATCCTTAAATGCCTTTTTTTTTCAGTGCTTTAAATGTGACATGAAAACAGCTGTATTCTAGGTTTACATTCTATGCACATCTATGCCAGATGTTTAAGTCGATAAATAAAATAGGAGGTTACATCAAAGTTTCAAGATATACAAAAATTCATTTAGCACTGAAAAAATTTCAACCTCCTTGAACTCATAAAGCCATACAAGCTTGAATGCATCCTTTCTGGCTTAAGAAGATCAGCTCTGTTCTTTGCTGAGGCACTGGCACAGGTTGTGCAAAACCCATTTTTGATACACAAATAATTTCAAACAGGAAGTACTCAAATCCACTTTTTTCACTAACAATGTTATGGTTTCAGGAAACAGAAACACAGTGGTGAAAAGAACAGGTATGTGGTCGCCAATACAAATGAGAGTCACTGATTTCAGGCCACCCTGCCACTTACAAGCACAGATGGCTGGGGAACATCCATGGACACAAGTGACTGTCAAAACTCAGGGTCCATAAAGGAGGTCTTGAGGGGATGGTTTTTTTCCCCCTTTCTATCAGGGTGTGGTTCAAAGTCTGCTGAATTGAACAAAAAGATTTCTCAAGGCCTTGAGCTGGGCTCCTCAAAGGTTTGTGCTATGAGTGAATCTCCACAGGCAGATGGTCAGAGCCTGCCCTGGGGCACACAGGCTGCACCCTAGGTGCACCTCCATCACTCGTGGCCCATGGCAATACAGATCTAGCAAACTGTCTGTGCTCATACTGCAGGAGAGGGGGCAAGGAAAATCTAATCAAGGCCAAGGAACTGAGAAAAGAGAAGAAAATCTGGTTGTCTGAATTTGGCACTCTACAGGACCATTCTGAGTTCAGGGTGGTTGCCCTTCCAGACACTGTGAGCTGGCCTCTTGCTTGATTCTCTTTCTCCTTGTATGGAGTTTGTGAATTTACAGCAGCAAATCCATCTCTTCCATAATGCCAATGATACTGTAGAGCTATGACAGGGATGAATTTGGAGGTATCCTCAACCAAAATGCATTTCTGCAGCCAGATTGTTCAGCAATGCAGCATAACGACAGGCAGGGCTGTCCAGGGTGCACGGGCTGAAATGGTTTTATTCGTGCGTATGAAAAGGAGGTATTGAGAACTAGCCCTTGTTGTGCAGCAAACATTGCTCTTGATCAAGTAGAAGGTGCCAAAATAAATCCACTGACCGACAGGAACTCCATTAAGACGAATGTTTATCTACAGCAGAAAGCTTATGCTGAGCTTTTTGCTGCTTTGTTACTGCTGTGTTTGCTTTACAGGGCCAGAGATCACGGGGGCAGGGGGAAATCACCCACTTATGGAAAATGGTGATTAAATAAATGGGGCATGCTGACAAAATTTCAACAAGAGACACATATAAGATTACAGGCCAAAATGTTTCAGCATGCTGTGTGGAGACAAGCCCCAGGGCTCAGTGCTACCCAGCCTGGGCTGTCACGGCCCCAGGCCCTCCCCAGCCAATGGCTGGCACCTGCTCCTCTCCAATGCAATGAGTTTTTGCCCAACTGAAGCTGTCTCACGCCACCACCATCTTTTTGTTGTTTGTTTTGACTGCACCATGAGAACAGCGAGAGAGATTGTGCGCCGTTTGCAGATGAGAATGCACTTCAATGGACAACAGAGCTGCAGAAATCCCTTGATGCTTACCCGTCCTGAGCAAATTGTTCCTGTTCCCTTACTGAGCCTGGGCTTTTGTGGTTTTTTGGGTTTTTTTTCCAAAAGTTTCCAGAATCAGCTCATTGTATTGAAAGAAGAACTCTGAACTGGATTAAAATGATAGCCGTCCTTTCACATCACTTGTACTAAAAATTTGGAGACTATCTGAAGGCAAGTTTTAAATTATAAAAGGAGAATTTAACATTAGCAACTTTAGCTGACATTAACAGCAAAATCCAGCAAAGGGCAGAACATTCTGTGTTGTGTTTTTCAAGCACATAATTCCTGTTTCCCACAATAACATTTTTAGTAAAAAACAAAACCCCATAAAACCTACAGTATATGAAAACTTAAGACACAACAATAATGAAAAAACGGTATTGAGTATACTTGATAATGATGTACACTTTAAAACAAATCAATAGACTATGATGTAAACAAAACAGTAAGAGAACACTTTAAAAACAAGACAAACATTTATCCATCGATAGTATACAGTAAACCAACAGTCCGCTGTGCAGATGCACTTATCATGATGGTAGTCATAAAATGATTAAGTATGTTAAAGTAATGTTATAAAAGTCTATTATAATTTCCTACTTGTATATCATATAACAGAGTGCTGTTTGTTAATTGTTTCTATAATTTTTTTTTTCTTTTTTTTTTTTTTTACATTCCCATTGATCAGTTTTTGGTTAACATGTAGGCTGCAACAGGCTTAGTGTAGAGGTGGTAGAGAATGATAGAGGGAAGAGGGGAATATATACAGAAAGGCCATGTGCAGCTTCCCACCAAGAAGTCCTGGTGCTCCATAATTTTACTGTTCAGAATTTCAACATGGTCTGCTGCAGGGGAAAGAAAAAAACAACAAAGAAATAGTGAGAAGTTAATACGTCTATATTTTAAAAGTCATTCTAATATATTTACATTCTCAATGTGTTGCCCAAGAGGTTGACATTAGTGTGTTGCAGACAGACATTTTATTCCATTAATTTTCTGATGTAGGGAGAAATTGCCAATAACACATTTGGCATCCTCTTAAATTTGCACTTATGATTCTCTCTTTCCCATGCACTTCACACACAATGACAGCACAAATAGTGAAAGAGGGAGGTGGACAAAAAATAGTCTTGATTTTTGGATGGGCTGCCAAGTAGAGGGTGGCTAAGGAGAGGACCAAAGGAATCCCTGATCTGTGTTAGCTCTTGTTTCCTTCAGACAGTCACATTAAATCTGATCCTAAGGAGACACAAGCCAAAGGCAAACTGAGCCCAGAGATAAAACACAGACACAGAAACCCTGTGCTCAGGGGACCCTCTTCTTGGAGAAAATTGCCTCTTTGTGATGTATTCATGAAAATCTTCCACTGAAGGACCCAACAACTTATCTCCTGCAGACCTAGACCAACTGGCCTGGCTACCAGGAATACTTCAACCATGGAGGAAAAGAAAAACATCTGTCAGAGCAGTGAGTGTTTCAGTTACCAAAGTCCCACTCAGGGAAAGTCTCCTGAAAAAATGCTAAAAACAATCTCAAAGACTTCAAGATTAAGCTCTTCCAATCAAATGATCCCTTATTGGGTGGAACAGGCTGGTTTACACATGTTATGGAAATGGGTTAACATGTCAGGTGTCATGTCTGTCTGTCATTTGGAACAACAGTACAGTCTAAGCTGAACATTTTCACTAATGTGGATAAGCTTGGTGTCACCCCTCATGAACAGGGTCCACAGCCACAGTTAGCAGGTCGTGTATACATATGGTATTTAATTAAGGTCAGCAGAGATAAGGGCCACTTTAAAGGTTTTGACTTCTTCTCTGCCAAGGTCAGGATGAATAATACTCGGGAAACACCAAGCTCGAGTTCAGACTTGGAATGTTCATTATATCTTATCTATATACAGTATTTACAGGCTCATGCACAGTGAGCTCTTAGAAAACAAAGGTAAAATGGAGCGTTTCTAACTCTTTCCAAGGTTATTTAAGCGATAATCCCCCAATAACGAGATGACACCTATATTATTTATACTTTTGGCCCAATAATGACCATCCAAGGCCCGCAATGCAAACCTTTTTCATCCAATTACAGAAAACCACCCAAACCCATGAAGAAGAAGGAAGAAGGTGAAGAAGTACCCAGACAACATCCAAAATCCTCCATCTTGACTCACATATACCACTATACACCAAAACCCCAAACTCTAAATTTCTATGATTCCAACCGGCTACCACTGAGAAAGTAGCTTCTGTTGATTGCTAATAGATATCATTACAGAATTGCTTGCCAAATTAATTTCCAGTATTTAAGGACTTGCCTGTAATATGTGACCTAAGGAAGAAATGGGTTGCATATCTGCATATACTATAAATGGCTGCTTTGAGAAAATCTGGTGACCACTTGTTGAATTGGCTGAACTCCTCTTTACTCTCTTGGGGTAAAAAAACACAGTCAAGAACTGAAACTACACAGAGATTTTAGCTCATTAACATCAGCTAAAACTCACAAAGAAAAGCAATGGAAAAATGACACTGCTGCTATGACTGTGAAATAGTACTCTGTAAGTCCAAGGACAAATTCCTCCATCATTCCCCTCAGAGGAAACTATCATCTTAGGGAAGCCCAGGATCTGCAGGTGGGGTGAAGACTATGTTGCTTATGACATTCATTCTGGTCTTCAACCCACCATGAGCCAAGCCCTCTCTACAGCTGACCAGCAGAGTTCTGCCCAGACCAAGCCAGCCTTGCAGATGCACAGCAGCTGCTGTTGACCCAATCCTGCTTAGCCCAGGGAAGGAAATATACCACTAACAGCAAAAGAGAAGTTACACCTTTTCAGCTGACTCATGACCAGAGCAGTCTTTGCCATCAACACTGCAAATCCCTGAGGCATCTGCAGGCAACTGGGAGACGTGCAGAGCAAGAGCAACCTGTAAACAGTCATGGGACTGGGGGGATGCACAGGGAGGCTGTGAACACCACAGCACAGGTACTTGAGACACAGGAAACTTGTTATAAACCACGGGGCTGCTCCATGTCTGTGCTGCAGCTGATGAATTCCTGTTGAGTTGGCAGAGCATGAAGCCAATGGGGGTCCCATGGGCTCAGTCCCTCTGCCTGAGCCAGCCCCGTGTTTAGGGGATGCAGTGCCCATGTACAAATCAATTCACCATAAAGAGAAATACCAAAAAGGAACTAAGGAACTTACTGTTCTATCAGGAACTTCTACATCTGTGAAACAAACATGCTGCTACTCAGTTCATCTACTGATAACTGGGATATCTACAGAAAAAAAAAACAACAAAGAACACAACACATTAAAACATTGCCTTGAGATCGGCCTGTTCATTCTGTTTTCAGTATCAGGTTAATATGTACATCAGTGTCTTATAAAACAGGATCCACTCCCAAGTCTTTATTTTGCTACACATTAAGTACAATATAGCTGCACCACTACTGATGCCTTGTGGAGTACCTGGTGATTGTACTGGGATTTTGACTCAGACTACAAGAAAAACAGAAATGCCCTGAAACTATCTGGCTGAAACAGGACTCACACAGCCACAGAGCAACACTGCACAGGAATTTCTACTTTCCTCTCATGACCAATACAAGTCTGAGTAAGACCTGCTCTACCTGAAAATAACAACAAAGCACAGAAAAAGACTGGCAATTCCTAATGCGAGCAGTAAAACACTGCCTAGGACTTATGCAGGCAAAACTCCTACTGAAATCCTCATGACCTCACACCAGCAAAAGACTAGAGGATGCCCCCAGAGATATTACTGGCATTCAGCATAGCTAACAGTCTCCTTGTCCTAGGGTAACTTTATGATGCTTGTATCCCCAATCGTCTGTTCTGTTTGTGCTGTATATTGAGTCCTGTGCCTTTAAGCCGGAGGGACTGGGACTGAGGAGAGACTAGCTACACCCACGGCAAGAACTTTCTCAATTTGCCATCTCACTTCAGAAGGAGAGGTTTTATTGTTTCATATTATTCATTCTTTATACTTGTATGCACATTTGTTTAGTAAAATAGTTTTTTCCACTTTTCTCCAAAGAGGGGTTTTTTTTTTTTACCGGACTGGTTGGAGGGAGGGGCCACTTGGGTTTGCTTCCCAGAGGGATCCTATACAGGAGTTTTCTCCCAAATTTGTCCCCAAACCAGGACACTCCTACAGAGCAAAGTGACACCCTGATTTTGCAATAGCTCTAAACCTGGGAGCATGACAAATAAAAATGCTAAAATTAGTCATGGGGGGGGAAAAATTTAAAAAGTGTTTGAAATGTCTCTGGTCTAACTGGGAGATGTGTCACACCAAATTATCAGGAAGTATCACTAGGACAGGTTGTGCATATACAGTTCAAGACTGGTGCAGAAGCAGCCATCACACTCAGTATCTTCAGAGGAAAGTTTTGGAGAGAATTATGGCTCAGCAGACATGCATGGAATCCTGTACACTTATGGCAGTGCTACAATGGCACGTACTGCACATCCAGAGTCCTTTCTGTAGGGATGGGTGACATGCTATTGGCATAAAAAAAACTACACTTCACAACCTCACCCCCAATTTTTGGTTGTTTGGGGATTTTTTTGTAGCTTTTAGAGTCCAATTTTGTGATGGGGGAGGCCAATTTGTGTTTCTGTTTCCACTTGCCAGCCCAGAGAGGATATGCCAAAATACCACAGGGAAGGATGCTCAGGGTGGTATTTCTGCTTGAGACTGAAAGCAGGAGTGCTGCAGGTCTTGCGTGACTGTACGCATGGGAGATTCACAGCCCGTTTTTTGAGGACCCATGGGGAGGTGTGTTTTTGGAGGAGAGTCTGTGCCCCTACCAATCGCCCATCCCTATGCTCTGGCCAGGCTTGTGCCCATCCCGCAGGCAGCAGGAGTGGCCCCTCTCGGATCCCCGGCCACATGCACGCACACACGCACACGCTGCCTCTGCGCACCCCAGCCTGCGCCGAGCGGGACGGCACTCAACCTCGCACGGGATCCAGCCCTCGCCCGGTCCTCAAGATCTGAACACGTGAAAGAAAGCCATTGAAAGGGCCAAACCTGATTGGCGGTAGCTGTTGCAGCGAAGGGGACGCTGGTGGCAGGAGTTGTTGCTGCAGACACAGTGGTGGGCGTAGCACCGTGCATCATGGGCACTTTCGGAAGGGAACCATGGAAGCAACATACAGGAGGGTGGAGCGTATATATATTTTGTTTGGTTGGTTTTATGTAACCATGGCAACATGTGGTGGATTTGGGGGCGTGGCAGGAATCACAGCAACAAGCCATGTGACATCATCATGAAGGACACATCAGGGCGCAGCATGCAATCACAGTGCAAAGCAAGACAGCATTGAGGAAAAAATAAACAAGAGAGAAGGGGAAAAGCCAATTACAATTATAATTAAGGAAAAAACAAAAAAATTCTCAACACTTAGTACATTTATAAGCAGAACAATGATGTATTAGACTCTGAGGGCCAAATTTCCAAAGGGGGGAGAGGATGGGTGTGCTAGCAAAAGCCCACGTCAGCTCGCACCCGTGGGGAGTTAGACACAGCCAGTGCACGTTCCTTTGGGTGGGGACATTTTGGCAAGCGCACCCTCCCGCCCGCCTGGGAAAGCTTGTCCCCTTCCCTCCCCACCCCGTCCCCGCCAGTAACCAGAGGTACATGATGCACTTTGCAGCGGCTGCCGCAGCCCTTTCACCAGGTTTTCTCATCTCTCTCTAGCCGGGACAATGTTTCGGCACGGGACAGAGCTGGAGGCACGGCAAATGAGCAGCTGGCAGACTGAGCTCTCTCCGTACAAATTCAGCATGTTTCCTTTCCACCCTAATTCTATAGGATTTGGCAAAACTCCCCTCTTGAAGAGTAGGGGGTGGGGGGATGCAGAGGGGAACGGGCAGAGAGGGGAAAAATACACAAATGCATCTGAACAGCTACAATTTGCAGGAAGAGCATCCAAAAGGACAACACGGCAGCAGGGAGCTTGGCAGCGTCCTGAAGCTGCACATCCCACAGAGCACAGTGCTGGAAGGGATGCTCTGGTGCACACATGGGCATCCCCCAAACCCGGGGGGGGTTTGTGGGGCCGAGGAGCCCACAGGAAGGCCCAGCCATCCCCACAAACATGCCATGGGGAATCAGACTTGCCTTCCCCTCCACCCCAGCAGCCACGGCCAGCCCCAGCAGGGAAGGAGAGTGTGTCTGCAGCTGGGCATGCTCCAGCCATGAGATGTTGGAACGTGTGGGTTAGGGTTTCCTATAGGCAGAGGTGTATTTGAGGGACTCAGCTCCCTGTCATGCAAGCGATGTGTCCTCCCTGTACTATAGAGATAGGCAGGTTCAAGAGCAGAATGTTTAGCCATTCATGCCAGAGCTTCCAGACCTGCTCTTGGAAAGCCTTGCACCCCCCTCAGGGCTCCTGCCTCTCTCCCTCTGGCTAAAGCAGGCACACACCTGCATGCTGGTAGTCTTGCATAACCTTGGCTAGAGGATGAAAGCTCAGCTTTCACCCACCCTGTTGTGCCCAGCAGCTGTAGACAGAGGGGAAGGTCCTCAAAGGCCTGCAGAGCTTTCATCATGACCCAGATGCTGAGCCTGAACAGAGTGAATCCCTGCTGCACTAATGAGCACGTACTCACTGCCTCCCTGCATCCCACATGCACCTGCAGTGGTACCTCCCCATGATCTCCTGTACCTGCACACCTACCACTGCCCTACAGAGATGACTCTCCAGCCAGTCCATGATCCAAATCCTGCTTCTCTTGCTGTACAAGCAGCACCCTGCTCTGGCAGAGGGGCTGACCCCAGATGTGTTCCTTCTTAGCACCTTTGTTAAACCAGTCTCCTAAAATATCCTCAGAAGGACAACTAAAACTCCAATCTTAAGTCCGCCTGTTGCTTGATACAAAATAAAACAAAAATAAGCCAACAGGATCCTCCCACTTCTATTTCCTTGTGTTAGATTACTTAAATGGGTTATAAAGACATTTAAGTGACAGATTCTTATCTCTGAAGCAGAACTAAATAGGGGTGGGAACACATCGCCTTGGATTCTCTTATTGTAAGTCACATGAAACACTGCACTGCACATAAATTAAAAGGGATACAACCATTAAAGCCTCAAAGAGGACAGTGGATAGACAGTCACACCACTCAGCCACCCAGGTTCTCACTGATGCATACTAACTTGCAGTCTCTTTCAGATTAGGAAAAGTTGAGAAGTTTGTGTAGAAAAACCTACCAACGCTTGCAGTGGGTGTCATGCACAGAACTGACCCTGCACACCATGCATTGAAGCGTGGAAAGATGAACAAAAGGGATATTTCATTAGTGAAGCTTCAGTGTTAGATATCACTAACTAAAAAGCAGGTATTCTCTTTGCAGCATTCAGTATTTAAGCACATGCAACCAAATTCTGCATATTGGTACATCAATAGTTTAAACTCAGTTTTAAGAGATCATAGCAAATCAAATTAATTCTTTAATTCTTGGGTAGTAGAGAATAAACTCCTCCCACCTTGGTATTAAATGATATGCCTGATCCCAGAAATCAGGGTGGTTTGGGATTTTTTGGGTATTGGGTATGCTGATTTCTTTCTGATCATGTTAACAGAAAACAAATTGCCCTTAGAAGAATGTCATACTCATGTTAAAATTGACTTTCCAAAAGCAATTTACTCCCGCAAGCAGGGACTGTGATTCAAAGTCTCTAGTTTAAGCTGAAAGAGGCATTTATTTTTCTGGACTCGAAAAAATTGCAGTGGTGATGCCATTTTCAAGAGACAGCCTGACTCCCCCCTGCCATGGCAACCCATGACGCTGATCTCTCAGCAACTGAACAGGATATTCTAAGAAAAGCAACAGCTCACTTCCCCTCCCCACAGTGAGAGATGTGACGTGCCACCTGTCTGCTTTGCCTTCGTGAGCACTGCCAAGGCCGAGCCCAGATCTGCAGTCTGATGTGTAACATAAATTCATCACAGATCCATCCTCTGACTGGAAATTTGCTGCTCTGCACAGCATTAATGTCTTCAGATGAGAGCAGGTGCCAGTAAGCAGCCCTGTTATGCATCAGTCCTGCATGTAATTTCATTGTCATGAAACTGGCACCACAGCACAGCGAGTGCTGGGTACAGCTGATTTATGGTGCTCCATCAGAAATGTGTGTCCTTATGTCAACTTTGGCAACTGTGAACTTGAGGAAGAGGAGTGTATAGCCAGCTGGGGGACTTGGCATTCCCCAAGGTGCCCATGTTTCCTGAAGAAGTATTTCATTTCGCATCTGTCAGAGCTGTGGTAAGGTCAGCTCAGCCCAGCCCCTCCAATGCTTTGCAGAGCAAAAGAAGCTACTACTCCATCTTTCTGCATAAGAATTCGCTTCCCTGGAAGAACATCTTAGTAGCTGCTGGTTTCTGAGTGTTTCCAAGGGCTCTCATAACAGAAAGGTCACACAAGCAGAGGGTTTAGGTACCCACTCCCTGGACCCACACTCCACCTGAGAAAGTTTGCTCTCAAGACAGGATCTTCTCTAAAGCTTTTCCTCTAACCCCAAAGAACAGTGCCAAGGTGCATGTCCAATGTGTGCTCACCTCCAGGGGTCATCCCAGAGAAACACTGTGTATTTTTGTAAATATAATGTGACAAGTAAATACAGCATTAAACATTAAAAACACTGGGCATTAATTTTCCTATGATGCTCTGGATGATAATAATGATACTAAAATATGAGCTTTCAACTCTGGAATATTCCTAATTCAGCCACTTATAATACTTTCCACTCCAAGCAGGTTCTGTTATTCATTTGGCTGCAGTTAATTGGCCAGTCAGAAGTCAGTCACATCTGCCACATTAATATTTCTAGTCCTATAAGAATTAATGAACTACGTTTTTCAATTTAACTCTGAGACCTTAAAGGTACAATAAAAGTTGGGAGTTAAATTGCTTTTAAAAAGCTTAGGGTATTGTAGTGGTCAAAAGACAAGGAAGAGGGAAATATATGCCTTTAAAGAGGATTATATAATTTGTATTTACTAAAGACTAACCACTCCCTCTATAAACATCACAGCTGCTGCAATATGTAGGTCAGTGAGATACAGCCTCAAGAGAGCAGGCATAGAGGTCTATAAGACATTTTAACATGAATCTAAAAGAGCGCTATGCAAGAGTCAAAGAATTAATTTGGGATTAACCAGTTGAACCATAAGGAGGAAAACTAGAAAGTATGAATTCAAGAAACATGCAGACATTTTTCTTAGTTTGACTGCTTAAAAAAAACCCCAAACCATACAAAAAAGGCTAAGAAGGATCATTACATGTGAAAAGCTCTAAATTGTAGTAGGTGAAGGGAAAAAAGTCAAAAGATGTTACTTTTTCATCCATTTTTAACATGAAACTACCCTCCAATACTCTTTTGCTAAGGACTCTTACAAAACTGCTCATTAGCTGAACACCGAGGTCATAAAATAAACAACCATGATGGTGGGAAAGCAAGGAGACACTTACCTGTAGGGATGAATGTAGGCTGTTGCAACTGCATGTTGGCTAGAGCCTGTTGGTAGTGGAAAACGCTTGGGTTAAAGACTGTGGTGGCACCATTGTTTTTCTCAAGTGCTGGCCTCTTTGGTAAAGGCTGAAGTGCACCAGGCGGCAGGGCCTGTGGATAAGGGAGTCATTAAAGACAAGTGGAGTAAATAAAGGGGCCCAGATGTAGATCAAGCATGCAATAAATAATAGGGGGTCTTGGCTGCAAAATCACCTGCAACTCTATGAACTTAGCAAGACAGGAAGGAGAAGAGCAGCTAAGTCACAGTACGAGTAGTAGGTGAAACAACAGCTTTACTAGGTAAGCAGTTAGTAAAGGCACCAGGAGGAGGGGCAGAGTCCAAAAAGAGGAGGGATGCTAAGGAGCTTTTCAGCAGGACTGACTTAGGTACAGAGGGAGAAAAAAACACTGGGAAAAGGAAGGGGAGAGGTGATCACCTGGACAGGATGCTACAAAGAGCAGTTGCAGGCAACAAGCATTAAAAACCCCCAAACAAACAGGAAAAATATAGTAGATGACTATTTAAAACCCAAGAAGATTAGCATAAGCAACAAATGTCATGGAAAAAAAACAGATACTTGCCTCTGGTTCAACACCAGCCTACATGTATGCGTGCATGTGTGGAAGCATGCACACTGTGCAGCCAACCCATGTGTCCAGATGGTAAAGCTGTAGCTGTTACCAATTACACATATAACATTAAATTCACAGTAAAATGCATTTCTACTTGTTAGTAGAGAGATTGAGCAATATGGTCAAGACCAGGTCTGATTCTCCACTGCTCTGACCAGAGGCACAGCCCACTACCAGCAGATTTGGACCAGCTCCCACTTTATAGAAGGTGGCCTCCATCAATCAAATACTGCTCACTCGTTATCAACAGTGGAAAAAGCCATTGACAAACCTCTTCTTTTCATTCTATCACACCACTGGGCTTCTTCCAGCCTGTCAAACCTGTTTCATGATCAGACTTGGTAAAAAGCATTAACCCAACTCAGGAATTTTTCTCAGTGAGTTACTCATCATTCATCCAAGCATGTCTCAACAGCAAAGTAGTATGTCAGGTTCTTAATAGACAGGAATGTTTCTAATGATTTACAGATTTTCATTGTACCCAAGTAAGAAACCACTTTTTTTTTCTCCACATTGTGATAGAAAAGGGTCCTTTTTAATTATGCTCCACAGTCCTTTTGCATGTAACACTCCCATTGATGTTGAGATTTATGCACGTGGAAGTCATGCAGAATCAGGTAATTTCTGACTAGTTGTTAGTCTGTATCATGTAGCAAAGCAATGGCTGAAAAACAGGGTTATCACTCCTACTTTTATTTTAATAGGTCACAAATGAATGGTAGATAATGGAGAAGGTTTGGCTAATGAAGGGTTAAAGCTACAAACACACAACACTTGGAAGAAAGGACACAAGTAAAGAGATTTTAAAGCGTTATGAAGATCAACACACAACAGAATGTAAGTGAAAGCTTGCAACAGTTTGTCGCCATCTAGAAACAGGCTTCACTTTAATTTGCTATAGGAGACTGCTCATCTGAGAAATGTTAAGCAACATACTTCCAGGCAAAACATTACTCCATCCTATTTCTACTCACATAGTTGCTTTTGGGTGGTTTTAATATTAAAAAAGAAAATTAGAAGAAATTGCATTTGCAAAACTGCCCTCAGACATGCACACATCCTTAGGATTTAATCTTCCCAGATTTCTTCTGGCTGCTATCAAAAGATAGCAGTCAAAGATGGGACAATATTCTCAGACACAGATACCAAAATCTTTTACTTAAGATCCATATTTTAGGATGATGTACAAGTTTTCATTTCTAGGTAAGCTTTCATTGGTATCTGTGTTAAATCTGCCTGTTATCTACAACTTGTCTATTTAATGATGGCTACATGAACGTTCCTCCAGGCATGGGACAGATTTGCAGCTTACAGTCTGGAGTAGTTTCATGTACATCACAGAGGTTTTACAGCTTTACAGTGACTGAAGAACTTGCTACTTAAATTCATGCTCCTTATGCTACCTGACTGCTAAATAATCCTTTTCAGACACTTCCAAATTCTGCCTCAGAAGAAGAATGTACTAATTATAGCAAAGCAACTGTGCCAGGCACATAATGGACTTTTGACTTCCTGCTTCTTGGCCAAAGGCTGTCACCACCTCAAACCCCACTGTGGTGGTGCCAAAAGCAGAACAGCTGAAGGCTTTGAGACCTTGGTGTGAAGTCCCAGCACATCACAGGACAATTCCCAAGCCCAGCACTGCAGTCAGAGGGAGCACACAGACACCAGCAGGCCTCAGGGATGTCAAGACACATCAGACTATCCCATCACCTCTCCAGCATCACCCTCCCTCCTAACCTGCTATAGCCCCTTGGGAGCAAGGGAAAGAAAGGAGCTATGGCAGCCTTACTGTTGCTGCCTCAACAGCAGTTAGGTGGAGAAACACAAATAAATGCAATATTTCCAGAGTGTTCTAAAGAAACAAGCACTCTGCAGCAGCTCCTGTGCCAACTGAAGTCCAGCTCTCCCACATGGGCTCTGTGGGCAGGGGAGCTAGGAACCCATCTTGATCTGCCTGTGGTTTGACCCAGCCCTGTGGGTTACCCCTCCACCCCAGCAGTAGTAGTGTTCACACAGGATACATGAAGATGTGCTCCTCCTGTTGCCAACCGATCTTATTTTCCATACCAAGGTGTAGGAGGGCCTAAGGAGACAGAACGATCTGGCTTCAGGCCTTCTCCAGCCTGTGTGCTGAGGTAAGAGCCTCAAGCCAGGAGCATGCTCACTGAAAGGTCCATCTACATTGCCTTGAAGAGGCATCTAAAATTGCACATGATGAAGCTGGGCCAATACAGCTTCTGCACTGAGATCTAGCAGGGACACAGGCTGAAACAAATGTGTCTCATTTGACATGGGCTACAATTTTTGTATCACTCAGGACCTGCAGGAATTGTAGCAGCTCAAGGGGATACAACATTTCTTTCTTGCACCATGTCCTGGTTCTGAAGGAATCCCACAAGCAGAATGCACAAAAAGCAACAGAGACTCCTCACCACCAAATTCTGTAGCCAGCGTCTCCCCAGTGCAGCAGAGGAATTAGACTTAAACCCTTGTAGCAAAGAACTTACTTGATGAGTTTACCTCATCCAGCTGCTTGTGCTTTCCCTCTGGGCAAGCTCTGACCACCACAAATACAGCAGCAGTTCTGGACAGTAACTTTTTCTGACTTTGTTTTTTTTCTGTGTGTTTGTGTGCAAACATGGGTACACAACCTTTGCAACAGGATCTGGCCATCTGCACCAGTGAAAGGGTTAATTCAGTTCAGTATCCATGTGATAGTCCTGCACTGATCCAAATGAACAATTTCCACTAATTAAATGCCAGGCAGCCTCCCATTTTTGGGCTGGGAAAGCCACATTCCTGCTTGAATGAGCATCTGAACAAAGAGGCTTGTGCCACTTCTCTGCATGGCATGGAAAGCAATTCTTCAGTAAGACTGACAGATAAAAACACACTGCATGCCAAAGTCAGAATTTCCCACGTGCTGGTTAACAAATGTCTCGTTATTTTTTGCAAGACAAGAACTGGATTAAATCTTTGCAACAAACAATTTAATTGCACCTCAAAGTTCCCCTCAGATCTCTATCTCCTGGGACGGGATCACACTTTCATCCCTCTGCACTCAGCAAAGAGGGGCTGGTCTGCTGCCAGGCATGACAAACACAGAATGATCTGAGAGAGGGCAGAGGTAGCACCTGTTCCCTGGCAAGCAGCAGAAGCAAAGTGAGAAGTTTCCTCTGAAGATCATACATGCTCTTATCATTCATGAAGGGTTCAGAGGTGACATATTCCAATGAGTGGCTGCAAACTTTTTGATGTGTCAGAGCAGGAAGATTTGTACAAGTAGCTTCTCTTGTAGGATTTGCTCAGTGGGGGAATAGATATGGGCTCTCCCATCCTCTGGCAGACCATGTCTCCTCAGAGTGGTGGCTCTTGGAGAGGGCAGCGAGGCACTGTGCTGCTGGCAAGGTCCTGCCTGTGCTGGCTTTGGGGCCATGTCTGTGTCAGCCATGAGCAGAGGAAGTGAGAGGCTGTGACGTTATTCTCAGCATCATTCCACCACTGCTGGCAGAAGCTGGGCCCTAGCAAGGCTTCCTACTGCTGCTGCCTAATACTCTGATAAGGAAGCCTCTTGACTACTTAAACCCAAAAACACATCTTTGGAGAGGAAGGGGAGCAGATTAGCTTCTCCTCCCTAGCTCTGGGAATGAGAAGCAACATCAGCTTGACGGTTTCTCAGCTCCTCTGTGTCCACTCTTCCCTCTCCCTGCTATAGCTGGGCAACAGGAGCTCTTTCTTTTAAAATGTATTGTATTCCTTATTATTTGGGGAAACAGGAAGGAGTTGTCTTCTGTGGAGCCAGGACTGAGCACTGTGAGAATAGCTTTTGCCTCACTATGAGCATCATAAAGCCAAGTAAAACATATTATTTGAGAGTCATAAAACAATCAAAGACAGTATATATGAAGATAGTTTGCAGGCAGAAGCTTGGGGAGCAGATCCCATGCTTGAGACTGAAGCAAAAGGCATCCAGAGTAAGGTCCCTTTGCTGACACTGTCCCACTGGGGAATGGGGAATGAACCAGAGACAGAGCCAGCTGAAGGGACAGCCATCTTCCCAGCTTACCCACTGCATGAACCAAGTCTCACACTTCACCTGCTTCAGTTCCCAGCACAGATCCCCAAGGATGCTGTTTAGCCCTCTTCCCACTAAATTTCAGCTGTGCTCATTACACAGAACACTCCTGTTCAGGGCAGTTACCAGCATGCCACTGCCAGGCAAGGCTGTGATGTTGAGAATACAAAGAAAAGTGACTGGATCTGCCCTGCAACCACACAATCCTCTAGCATTTAGAGCACACTGCAGACCTAATGAGCTAAATTCTCAAATGCTCCCTGAAACATTGCATATTGTGACTCCAAAGCTGCCAGTGTTTGGAAAAACACTTCAAAAGCCAGAGCTGCTTCCCCCAAGATCATTCACTGCCTCCAAAACACATCCAGGCTTCAGGAGGCAAAGCTCAGACATTAATGGATGTTGTGTGGGGCATAGGATTGGCATGTCTGAATGCACACTGAACATTTCTGGCTGGGATGGGCAGTCTTCCCAGGCACTAACACCACAGACCAAGAGCAGAAGGCTTTCATGCAGACTAAGATGGTTACGTGCAAAGCGAGAAGGCGAAAGGTCCAAGTACCAGGTCAAAGGTTGCCTCAAGAGGTCGCTTCAGTGATCTGACAGCTGTCTGAGTCTTAATTAGCAGGCAGTGAGCACATGATGGCAATGGGCCAGGGAGGGGGATCAAGCACAATAACAAAAACAGCAAGCAGAGGTGTGTCAAGAGAGAGCAACAATTTGGGAAGGTGAAGAGAAAAAAAAAAATTAAAAAGTGAATGCATTATACAATATATTAAAAAGATGAGGCATGTACAACATGGGGTGGCTGGGTAATTACCTGGCCTAGTGACAAGTCAGTTATTTTGCCTCAGTAAGTTTTAAAAGTAAAGAAATGTCATCACAGGACGTGCTTTGGAGCTTCGTCACATTGGCTAGCACAGCAGGGCAGGAGCATTCAGGGATTAGCACCTGCACAGGGACTGGCACTGGGCTCCAGCCCTCATGCTGCAGCTACATATCATGCAGAGGCCAGCAGAGCACTCGTGGAGAGGGAAGGACCACTGGAAAAGGAGGAAGCTTCAAGCACATGCTTAAGTGCTGTCCTGAACTGAAGACCGAGCCTTACCCAGTTCATCCAGTGCTGCACTGACTTCAGCCAAGCAGGAATGAGTAAAGCTACTACTTGTGCACATCAAGTAACTGCAGGATTGGGATCCTCAGAAATTCTGAATTTAGATTTGAAGTAATTCTAAATCTGTTTTAGAATGTAGACCCATAGCCTGACATCTGTTTTTCCCTCCAAGAAAATGGAGCACCTTTCTTCCCTTTAATAAAGTCTTACACCTCAACAGGTACAGTAAATGCATCAAACCTTGAAAAGTCAGTGAATAATGTAGGCTGTTTTGGTAGCAGGGATGATGCAACAAGCCATCAATAAATATTTTAAAGGTTCTAGTTAACAGCATACAAATAGGGTTAATTACATTTTTAAGAGAACCCAGCTGGATGAATAAAACATGCATTGGCTTTGGTTAAGTAGCAGTGTCCTAGATAATTAGTGAAAAAGTAAAGATTCAATTGTGAAAAACAGAAGAGTTCCATTTCAGAAGGTTATTTTTCAACAGACCTGAACTCTTATTTCAACAACAATAAAAACAGTAAGAAAACTAATAAATAAATTCTGCAGGACAAATAAACACTGCAGTATAAATTAATTGTTCAAAATACATTCCAGGTAATATTGATGCTACAAGAAGGGCACTTGTTTAACTTATAGAACTGCCCTGGCTCTGCATTAAATTTCATTGTGAGTTAAAAGCGACCTCCTTTACTATCTTAAGAAAAAGGTATTTAGAAAAAATTTAGTGGCCTTAATTCTAAATCAAAGAGGAGGCAAGAGTCTTTTTAATAATAATTTTAAAAATTTTAAGAAATCATAGAAGAGATGGAAGGGACCTCTAGAGATCAGCTAGACCAACACCCTGCTCAAAGCACGGTCAACTACAGCAGCTTGCTTGAGACTCCATTCAGGCAGGTTCTCAGTATCTACTAGGATGGAGAATCCTGTTGTAGTGTTAGATCTTTCTTTGGTAAATAATTTTTCCTTATGTTTAAAGGGAATGTCCTGAATTTCAGTTTGTGCCCATTGCTTCTTATCTTTTCATTGGGCACCACAGAGAAGAGTTTCCCTCCATGTTCTTTACCTCCCACATCAGGAATTTATGCACACGGGTAGGATCCCCTGGGCCTCTTCTTCCCTCCCCAGCTCTCTCATCTCTGGAATTAACAGGTCCCATTAAACCAAACAACAGAATGGCATTTATACCAGCTAGGAGTCACCTAGTGAGTCTTCCTTGACTCATGTTCAGAACTGTAGATATAAGTAGTTACAATTCAAATTAAAATGCAGGTGGGACCATCTCTACCAGGTCCAAAGCATCAAACAGGTCAGGAAGTCACCCTTGTTTTGTGTCTTGTAATTTCACTAAGTCTTGGCAAAGGTATCAGACACAAGTTTGCTAAGCTCAAGCAACTGATATCATCTGCTTTTTGAAGAGAACAGGCAAGGATCTCCCTAAAAAGGATATATTGTATATTGAGGAAGCTGAACTGACCCCTATGACTCAGCCAGGGAAGGTGTTGGGTGATGCTGTACTTGCATTCATGTCACATCACAATGTCATGTCAGCAAATCACAGAGCTGGGCACCATGTCCCTACCTGGTGAGATGTACTGTGCCACTGAGGGCTTCATGCTGTGATGAGCACAGAAACAGGATGAAGAGATGGGATGCATCTTGCACATGCTCCCAGCTCTATAGTCAGCCATTTACAAAGCTCTCTACTTTTCCACAAATGACACATAAGACACATGGAATCTCTTAGCAATGGAAATGCAGCTTGAGAAGAGCTCTACTTACCATTGCAGCTGCAGCTGTCTGGTTCACCTGGTGTTGAGCTGCCTTGATTTTGGCTTGCAGGTGTGCAGGGGGATGAAAGTACTTGCATTTCTCCCTAGAGCATCGACCTTTGATGTAATCCATGCAAACTGTAACAGTATTTTCATTTGTGTCTATCATTGCAATATCTATAGGGTGAGCATAGCGGCAATCATTCTCACCACGTGTGCAATTTCCACGCTGAAACTCTCGACAAACCTTAAAAGAAAGTCACACTGTTGAGCAGAACATTAAGTTACTTTTCATTCAGTATTTTCAACACAGAATATCAGTTCAGTTGGCCACATTAAACCATGTGTATGTTTTAAATCCATGCTCATCTGGGGTAGCACATATATCAACAGACACAGGGGCAACTGGTGCTAGTCACAACTGCTTCAGGGGATGAAAAAACCCACAAGGTTAAGAAGGTAAATTAACAAATACAAGTGAAGTACAGAATTTGTGCAGAATAGAAAGTGACCCCAGAAAATCAATGTAATTTTGACAAAACTTTTGCAGCTCAGGATTCTTCCCCTGCCTCTAAAGCTTAAATGTTAATAACTCTGCCATTTGTGTCTCACCTGGATTATGCATTTGTTATGGAGCACACTCTTGGGTAGGACATTTAATTCTAAATGTTACATACTACTGCTATTTGCAACAAGTACTTTTTCTTAAACATGAGGTACCTCTTTCACATAGTCTCCCTGCCCTTCACAATAAAACCCCGACCCTGGCATTACGTGACAGCACATTTGATTACACAGCAATGTGTTTGAAGGTGTTGCCAAAATTACTAGTTGTACTAGGATCTCGCAGATCCTCGTAAGTTATGACTACTGAAGCATCAGAGGCAGAGGAAAAGGTTTCACAAAAAGCCTGTAAGGTTTCTTGTCTGAGGAACTGAGAAAAGTTGTTGAATAATACAGCAAGTGGTATAGCTCACGTACCAGTGTGCAGTCAGACTGAGTGTGGGGAAAGGTGAGACGTCAGCAAGGCAAGATAAAGTACACAAAACAATGTGTTTTGAAATTACACCCTTCTCTGCTATCTTCCTGTGTTATAATTTACACCTGCAGGGGCCTCTGAATTCAGGTCCTCAGCCCTTATCTCCTGCAGAGTCTCTGCTTAGGGTTTGAAAGACATTTACAACTTCTCCACCAATAAGTCCCAGCATGTCCAGCCAATGGGAGAGACATCTTTCCAACACCTCACACTCACCACTCCCATCAGTGTAATGCTTAAAGCTTTCTCTAAAAGCTCAATAAGCCCATCTCTAGAAAAGGGAAACATCTGTTACCTCCAAAACATCTCCCACCCAACAAAGCTTAAGGGCAGACCATCTACTTGTTTTTTGGGGTTTTTTTTAAGCATGGCAGATCACATATGAAAAAACAATCCTAACCCTGCTCTAATACCCCTTGATACCAGAAGAGTGAGTTTTCCCAAATTTCCAAGGATTTGGGAAAAGGCCCCGCAAGAGCATTTGCTCCAGCAGAGAGCAACAGCCCTGTGTCAGGAAAGTTGCAAGTTAAACTCTGTACTGTGCTATATCAGGTCATTTTAGCAGAGAGCAACAGCCGGGACCACATGTTCTGTTCATCCCTGTCAGCAGTATTGTATCAGATGTCCAAATACCTCCAGTTTATCCGTACGCATCAGTTTCTGTCCAGCAGAGCCTCCCGGTACTGTAACAGTAGGATTTCCAGAAACCAGGACAGGAGTATTTGGCAAAAGCTCTGCAGGAACTAAGCCCATCCCAGGAGAAACATGACTCAGGTAGGGACTAAAAGCCATTGTGGGGCTTGTTGCAAGTGATGGAGTCACAGGAAACGTTGTCTGTATACAGAAAGAGGAAAAACAAAGTATTAGTTAAAAAGCTCTGTCTTGGATTACCCATCAAAGCCTTGCATCACACTTCAATCCTTTTAGACAATTTGATTAGCCACATCAAAATGCTGTGCTTTCCAATCTATTCATTTATTGCCATTTATTTGCAATCTATTCGCTTCTCCCGACTCACAGATTTGTGACTCATCCTGAATATAAGGCATCCTTATTTGTCAGATCAAAGCATATTGATGATCTTTATAGTTTAATGACACAATTAAGGATTTCATGCCAGCAATTAGGGCAGGCCCAAATTAAACAGACTTGTCATTCCTAAATAAACAACTCCGCTCCTTTATGCTTACACTGCAATGCTGTAGAGATACTCCAAGGTAAACTGCAGCTTCAGGACCTGGAAGCAGGTAACTCCATTAGCTGCACTGCTGCATTCACCATCAGCCTGCCTTGAGCTCTGTGTTAGCATGGCCAGTGGGCCTCAGGTTAGACCAAAGGCATCATTCAGTCAGGTGAGGTATCTCTGTTGCAGTACGCTAAGTTGATCAGGCATCCTGCACATCTGGGGTTGGTTTCAGAGTGTCAGCAGACTCCAGGCAAAAGCCATTTTGCAGAAGGATCTAAGCCTGCGCTCCATGTGAATAGCAACAAGAGGACATCAAACTCATTGTCACAACATGCCAGATCTCATAGCTTTGGTAAGAGCAGGTGAGTTTTGGGCTTGGAATAGTAATGACAGTGTACTAGATGAGATGTCTCAGGTGGACTAGTGTGAGATCCAAGACCCCACCTGTGCTACAAGGCGCTATGTTCTCTTTGGGATAGAACAACACGCCATAAAGATCTCTATCACTTCAGGTCCCTACATTGTGTTGGGCAGGTCCTCTGAGTGCAGCAGAGCTTCAGTGCTGGGGGCCAGAAGCACTTCCCTGACCTGAGCTGCACCAGCAGCGCTCGTCTGGAAAAGGAGCTGCTGTGCTGGCAGGCAGGTGAGCACAAGGCACCTAAGCAGATGCTCAGTTTAAAGTCTGGGACTAGCCCCTATAGCCAGGGAGTTTGTGAAGTTTTAAAGTACCAGATCCAAAGTATTCTTGGGAATGAAACCAATTTCAGCTGATGAAAAACTCCACCTGCCCCCACTGAAGATGAGAGCATGCATGGCAGCACTCCTGCTCCTGTAGCAGGGGCTCAAGCACCCTCCAGGGAAAGCAGGCTGAAACTTGCAACCATTTTTATTTTCCCTCCTGTCACCTGCTCCACTGTGAACTCTGGGTTCCAGTTAAAGCTGCTCACATTGGCGGGTGTCTATGATACCATTCTTGGGAGCTACAGCCTCTACTTGGCAATAAATACAAGTGTGCTTACACAATGGCCTGGGGCAGTTTTTTTGGCCATACACATAATTCCCTCCTTTCTTTTGTTTTGGTACTTCTAGTCCTGTGAACTTCTAAAAGAAACCACATATGGACAGTGTGTTTCTCAACAGCATCTTCATCCTGATACTTTCATACTTTGCTCGTTGAGATGTAGAAGAAATTAACCCACAGTAACCCCAGCCAACTATCCTAACCCAGCTTTAGCTCAACAGTGCCCCTTCCTAAGGTCAGTGACAACAAGCAGCTCCCTAGCCGATGGGAAAGGGAATCGTTGACAGAATATATCCCACTTTCTCCTCCTCAGTGAGGAGACACAGCTTCCTGTATCAGTGGTGCTGGATGCTTTAAGTGTAGCAGAACCAAATAATTCTCTTTCTGGGAGGGATTTCCAATTTTCCTTCTTGTGAGCTTTAGTCAAGCACTGCTTCAGCTGTTGGGAGACTTCAGCCACTAAAGCCAGAGATCCCCCAATCCACAGCCCTTTATTAAATAATTTTCTTCTCTCTTTCAAGTCTCTGTGGCTCCCAGACACCTTTTGCTGCTAAAAAAAAGCTCTTTAGAATTTTCAAAGCTGTGACTCCCTGAACACTTTAGTGAGAAGACCGCATCCATTAGACTGTTTTCTTTTGTGCGAGTACCAGTAATTACAGTGGTATCTGCTGAACTTCCGTCACCATTTGCACCATAAATACTATTTTAAGGAGCTTCTTCTGCCTGGCCAGTCTCCACAGGTTATAGTGGGGCCTGACATGTTGTCAGCATTTGTTTTATGTACCCGTAGTAGCCCAAACCTTGCAGTACATGTGGCTTGCACAACTGTGTGGGCAAACCTATCCTATGTTTTTCAGCACCTAATACAGCAGAAGTATTCTGACTGAGCAGGTGTGGCACAAACATTGCTCCAAAATGCCAGGAGATCCTTTAAAGCAAGATTCTCCTGCTTGGGTTCAAACACAGCCAGCAGCCAGGCCAAGGACCTTGCTGGTTTCTGAGACAAAGAGATGTTCCACTGCTGAAGGAGGGGTTTGTGCAGACTGGGAATGCTGGGGACTTGCAACACCTCACACTGAGTGAATTCACCTGAAACATTCACTAAGAGATGATATACCAGCCTCTTCACCAAAGAGTGAAAAGGATCCACTACAAAGGTGGAAGCAGGACCTGCTCCCTGAAACACAATCCCCATCTCCCTCAAAAGCAGTTCCTCCTCTCACTCGGAGCAATCAGCAAGGGCTAATGGATCCAAACCCAAGCTGAAGCGAGTGGAGAAAAGATGTGCATGAGGAACAACTGAGTAGTACGATCCACTTGCGATCCTGGAGACCTGCAGAGTGATGCTTGTAGGAGCAGGATGAGTTTTTATTGCTGCTGCTGTTTGTTCACCCCTTTCCGTGCCCTGACATCTGCTGCTGCGCTCCCAAGGTTTCACAAGTGCTCCTTCTGCCCATCTGCACCACGTGCCTGCTTCCCTGTTTGGAAGTAACAGTTGTGCTCCACACCCTGCCAGCAGGCTGGGGCTGACACTCGAAGCCAAGCGGGTGCACGGCCAGGGAACAAGCAGACATCACTCAACATATTAAACCTACAAGAGCTGGAGTTTTAAGTCTGGAGTGCGCAAAGCACTCTGAAAACTGCACCTTTGTGAGCTGGCACCAGGGAGCTCTGTATTTATTGTGGTTGATGAGGGGAAAAGATGGGCTGTGCTCACTGCCAGACCTGGCTGCCTGTCTCGGATTGGGAAATCCAGTCTGGTTCATGCATCAGTACCAGTAATAGGGATGATGCCAGTCAATTTTTTCCTCTACGTCTGTGCAGGTCCCCCATGTCCTCAGGGAATGTGAGCAAATTTCCTCCTTGCAGCCAGAATCCAAATGTAATTTTTACTCCAAACAGCCCATCCTCAACATGCCTCCTGTCCACCTCTTGTGACAACTGTGCTGCTTTTGGCTGGGATACAGTTAATTTTCTCCACAGTAGCTGGTGTAGGGTTGTGTTTTTGATTTGTACTGGAAACAGTGTAGATAATTCAGGGATGTTTTTGCTGTTTCTGAGCAGTGCTTACACAGGGTCAAGGGCTTTTCTGCCTCTCACCCCACCCAACCAGCGAGTTGACTATGGGGGGGTGCACAAGGAGTTGGAAGGGGACAGAGGACAGCTGACACCAACTGACCCAAGGGATACCCTAGGCCCAATGGCATCATGTTCCTGATATAAAGCTTCGAGAGGAAGAGGAAGGAGAGGGACAAGAGACCTGACAGAGCAATATTATGACTGTACACTAAAAAACCAAACTCTCAACTTAATTGCTGGTGTGCTCTAGGGCAAAACGGAGGGATTGAAAGTATCAGCACTTACTCCTGCTGGCCCCCTTAAAGCTCTTGCTAATTCAGGAAATACAGAGACAGGTTTTCTTGCAAATTAACTTTTATAAATCATAGCATAGAGACACTGCCAGTAACTCCTGTGCAGAAGGAAACAGGTTACAGTGCAGCAGCAAAGGGTTCAGGCTGGTAGCAGCTCGCAAGACTGGTTTACTGAGTATTAAAATGCTTGTAAGAATAGTAATAATTTTAAAAAGCTGAAATGGCTGTTGTGAGAACACATCTCAGGGGGAGGGTTGCCAAGGACTTTGACAGCTCTGAGCTCCTCACAGACCTCAAGCATGGAAGCTGTTGGGTTGAAGGTGTGAGCAGAGAGAGGGAACTGTCCCAGGGAGGGACATTTATCACCACTGGTGACAACAGAACCTGGAAGAGCTGATTTTGTTAACAATCTAGAAATTGCATTTGATTTGGTTAGCAGAAATTGTGCTAAAGCTAGAGAAGAAACACAGAGTGGGTGTGAAGAGGAAGGCAGAGGAGCAGTTGGTATTTTGTCAAACACAAACACTGTCTCAGCCAGGAAGTGTTGATTCTGAGTTACCTCAGACCCTAAAAAAGGGAAAGCCTGAAAATGAGAGGCCCACTGTAAATACAGAGGTGTTGATAGCCTGAAGAAAGGGAGACAGGTCACTGCTAAGCAGCTATATATGGAAAGCACACAAAAAACTATGGCAGCTTACAGTCTGGTGATAGAAGCTGAAGATAGAGCACTGACAAGATTGAAAACCTTGATATTAAAAACATAATTGATGCTGTCAGAAAACCCAAAAATCTGTGTTCTCCTCCAATGTAACTGCATGGGGCTGGCTGGCTGCAAAACCACCCTCCAACATGAAGGCTGAGCATGCTGGAGTGAATCCAATGGGCCAAAAGCATCCAGCTACCTACCACCACAGATGCTCATTTCCCCAACCGGGCTGCAAAGACATACTCCTAGCTCAAAGGATCTCTCATTTGTGGGCTGCTGTAGTGTAAAAGACAGGTGTTAACACCCCACAGCATTGTCTCTTGGCAGATACCAGCTCCTGGGTGGGCCAGGGTACTTATTCAGTGTGGTACTTATTCACACAGGCCAGTGTTTATTCATTCCTAGAGTGCCTTTGACTAGAGCCTGAGATATAAATCAGGTTTTTGCAGAGGCAGCTGCAGGGCAGGAGCGGTGGCAGGTGTGTCACCACTGCCATGCTCCATCAACAGCTTGTTCAGGCACTAATGGGGAAGCACTGGGCAAACCAGTGCCCTGCTCTACCACATCACTTGGACCCTGGGCTGCAGCACCTCCATGGTCAGCTCCAAAAGTCTGTCCCACACTGCTGCAAAGGGATAAAGCAGTATGGAGAGGGTGGGGACTAGGCCCAAGGTGCAGCAATTTGTGGGTGGTCTTGCACTGGCACACACAGGACGCGAAGTGACCCTATCTGAGACACCAGACATAACATTTACCAAAGTAGCTCTTCCTATCAATGCCAGAGCCCAGCTCATAGACAGTCACCATTTCAGGAAGCCTGGTGAAAAGCTGCTGTGTCAAGTGCTGGTTTGGTTTGGATTTGGTGGGGGGGGTTTTGGTGGTGGTTTGTTTTTTAACTCAATAGCTTTTCTGGTGAAACTGCACTTTAAAATGTCTAAGCATTCAGCTATCGTTTGGAGCTATTAAGAATGCTGTTTCAAATCTCATCTCTGGCAAGCATCCCAATTAAGCAGGCATCCCCGTTGATGAGCTTTCTGATCACATGGGATTTGTTCTGCTGCTGCATCAGATGCAATACTTTCTGCTTTGATGAATTTCACGTGTATCCAGGAGGCCTCATGTTGGAGTCCAGGGCATTCCTTTGGTTGCCCTGGAGGGTCAGAGACCTGGACAGGGGGGTCTGGGACCCTGGCCCAGAGCTCAGAGAGACACTGGATTTGATTTCAGTCCATGGGAGAGGCTTCTTGCACTGCAGGAAGCATTGCAGGCCACAAGAGTGTGAAAGATTGTAGTTTAGTATATCACGGGGTGAAAAAACAGTGGGTTTGGGATTTTTGGCATTGAAGTGAATGGGGCAAGATGGAGAATTTAGGGCGTTGTCTCTTTCTTCTTCATTCTTGTTCCCTCACTCCATTTCTGCAGTGACATTGGCACAAAGTAGTTAGTGAGGATTGGGTCAGAGTAAAGATGACCTTTTTAGTAATAGTGATAGACATTGGTAATAAATAGTAAATAAAGAATACGTAGCAATTAGTATAAAAGATAAGGACAGCCCAGAGACAAGGGGGAGTCGGGAGTCACCAGATGTCCGAGCCGTGGCAAACGTCTTTTGGACACTGAGAAAATTGTAAGATAAGAACTAATAAACGAAGCATGTAACCTTGAAGACTCCGTCTTTTCCTCCGTTTGGCACAGAGCTTTGCAGAGGGCCAGAACTCTAAAACCACCTGAATGCTGGGGAATTTAAACTCCTGAAAAGGAGCCCCCGACAGCCTCACCCTTCTCATGTAGAGAGAAAAAAATTCTCAAAGCCAGCTTCCACTGACAGCATCTTTGAGAAATCAAAGACAGTTGAAAGAGCAATCTCTTGTTTGTCCTGAAATTGGTGTGGAGCAAGTTGAGCAGTAGGAATCAGACCAAGAACTTGTTCAGTCTGAGTAAAGTGTGGGAAAACAGGAAGGGAGCAGTCACTGCAGAACAAATTTTTATTTTTCTTCTTTGCCCATGTCTCCCTCATGGCACAATTTAGAGACCAAGGACCTTTCTCATCAGATAAGGTTACCTCTGAAATGAGAGCACTAACCAGACAAACCAACACATTTAGTCTCAAGAGACATTTTAAAATGCAGGAATAAAATTTAAGAGCATACTGGACCTGCAAGATTGCAAAGTGGGAAGATGGGAACTTTCCAAAGAGGAAATCCCAAAGATGTTTTGAATAGCCAGCCAAAGAGCATCCAACCTGAATTCCCCACAGAGGAAAACTTCAAATAGGAAGGGTTTGCTTTTGGTACAGGCTTGGAAACCAATGCCACTATTTTGTGAGAATTCAGGATTTCCTTCTGATGTGAGCTCCACAAAAAAGAGGTGCAAGACTACAGCAGATAAGAGCCTAAGGCACAGCACAAGTAAAGACCTTTTCTGTGGACAATTTTCTCTTCTGTCTCACCTTTCCATCTTCAAGATGAGAAAAATAAACAGCATTTTCCTAGCTTATAGGGCAGGGCCAAGATAAAGATACTAGCAGACACACAAGGATGATCAGAGTGATGGCAAACATGGAAAAGCTCCCAAAACACAGGAGGAATATGCCAGACTGAGGAAATGGTCCAGTCTGGTGGCAGACCACCATCATGAAAGGACACTGGCCAGCTTTCCCTGCTGAAACAGGGAAACCTCCATCACAAGCTCTTATACCAAACATCACAACAGCCTCCAACAAAGAGGAATCCTTCACTGTTCTCTGGTGAGAATAAACCAGAAACATCTGAGCTTTTCAAAGCTGGGGTAACAGATGCTGTGTCCCACATGGGCAGAGAGGCCAGGCACTGTAGGTGGGACACCATGAGGCCAAGTTCAGGCTGGTTCACAGACTTGACACCTTCAGGCTAGAAGAGCTTGTCTGAAGGATCAGGCCAGTCCTCCTGTGTGGCATAGCACAAGGAGCCTCACCCAACCACAGCACACTAAGTGTACATTGCCCCAGGAAAGATATTCAGCCCCAACTTTAAACTGAGAACTCCTAATTAACTCTCAGTGCAGCTTATTCACATCAGCATTGAAGAGCTGCTTCAAGACCTCTGACAGTTCTTAAAATATACAGTGACAGACTAAAACTCAGCTGACAAATGTAATCCCCTCCCAGATACACCAACCAGCAGACAAAAGCCATCCTCTCCCTGGCATAACAGGGTTCTCCAGCCTGAAATCTGTTTTAACTAACAAGCAAAAGCAGGGACAGGCAGTGAAGGCTTCTCTGAACTACCTGCTCTGCAAACACCTATTTCCCACAGGCTTCCCTTCTTACCTGAAGAGAAGCAAATCTTTCCTGCTCTTACTCTAAATCAGCATTACTGTGAAAAACAAGTGACTGGGCTGTGACATTAGCACAACTCTGCTGGGACAACTACAGTGAAATGGGTCTCACTCCCAGACATTAAAAAGGATTAAAGTCTAGGTAGGATTCATCTTCCCCAGTTTTAGTCCAACATTGCAACACATCTAGTCCAAGGGAGTCAGCATCATCTCAGTGCAAAACAACTATCCAAAACAGGATCCACTGGAATTGAGCCACTCAGAACTTCTGGGATGTACATCAATCAACTGGTCAAATAAGCACCTGGTCGTAAGACCCTTCCACTTGAAGCCCTGAATGTCACAGCTCCTCAGTTATCAGAGGAAAAGAGGGACACAGCTTGCAAGGAGATGCAAAGGTAGCATCAGACACCCCTCTGGAAGATTCTGCCCAGTTCTGTGCAGCACAGACAATGGCCTGAGCTCAGAAACAGGGCTGGGGCCTCTGTGAACAAACAGGGGAGGAACAGGGAGCAGTGTGAACCCAATGGGTCCACAGCTGTAACTCACAATTGGCTGTAGCTGTGCGCCCGGTAGCATGAACTGCATCTGCTGAGCAAACATAGCTGCGGCTGTCTTCTGCTGGATCAGGTTGTTGCGTCCATTTATTTCAAGTTGTGTTTTTAAATGTGGGGGAGGGTGGAGATATTTGCAGTTATCTCGGGTACACCGTCCCTAAAAAACATAATGGAACAGCATTTCAGTGAATGTAACACCCAGGGCAGCCAGAGAAATTTAATTAAGGATTGTTTGGGTTACTGAAACTGATGCCTCTTGGGAAAGCTGACCTGAAACAGAGATTGGACAGAGCTAAAGTATAAAGTAGGTTGTGGTAGCGGCATGCAAAGAGATAACATGAAGACAAGAGGTCTGCAGTGCAGAGTTGCTCTCCAAGCCAGAGCAGAGCAGAGCAGAGAGTGAGCCTGTTTATTTCTTTCATTTTTATACATTTGTGGGTCTGGTTGTGGATTGGTTTCTGGGGTTACTACCTTTCACCCCACTGGCCAGACCAGCTGTCAATTACATTATTTTCAGGCTAGAAGTATGTAAACAAAGGACAGGGAACGAAGACAAAAGGTTTGTTTATGTTCCCATTCGTGAGAAAAGCGAAACACTGCTCCTAATATTGTGCAGAAACTAAAGAAACTAAAGAAACTGACTCCATCTTATGAACAAGTAGAAGGCTTTTAAAAAATTCAGAAAAACCAGGGTGACATCAGCTATTTATTGAAAGGCCTCCAGGATCCACCTTGGGCAGGACAGGAGCCTGACCAGGGCTACACCCAGGGTGCACTAAGAATGGTCACAAAATGGCTAACCAGTCACAAGATGTTACATTTTTATGAGTTTTGGTCCATTTGCATATTGGGGTTTAATTGTCCAATTACAGCTTCAGGTTGTAAGGTCTCATCCTTCTTGTTTTCTCTCTTCAGCCCACCGTTGTTTATGCTGTTGGGCTGAAAATTGTCCTTGGTCCTCAGCAGGGAAAGGATTTATTTTGTCTACCTACTCCGTGAAGAGAGCTTACTAGCACTTAATATGAGGCTCAGAACTACATCCCTAGGCAGCACAGAATCTGCAAATATGAAAGCTAAAGCTTAAGGCATCAGAACAACACAATCATTGAGGCAGAAGTGGCTTGGTAGCTACTGTGCATCTTTTGTGATTTTTCTACAGTAGGTGAAGAGAAGAGCAACATGACTTCTTCTGCAGTAACACTAACTGAATACTATCAAGCTAAACCAAAAAGTCAGGCTTCCTGATGTTAAAATGATTGTTGTAAGAAAAAGCCCCAAACAGTCTAACACAAACACCAATACTTTCAGAAGCTAGTGGCAAAAATTCCAGAAATAACAACAAAAATTCTGTTTCCTTGCGTGGGTTGCTTTTCCTCTCCTTCCCAACACCAGACCACTTAATTGGCCCTGACAACCAGACAGCAAGAAACAAAACTGTCTCCACCACTTCCCCAGCTGCACTGGATAAAACTTTAAGAGGACAGCTCTGTAAGGCAGCACCTCTGATCCACATGTGGGTACCCTGAGATGCGGAGAACTGGCAGTCACAGAAGGAAAAACTGAAACAATTTCCCCCCCTTCATGCTTTCATTTGTCAAAAGTGATGTGTGTTGCATCACTGACTCCTTCCCCCCTGCAATAAACATAAGCACTGGCCATGCCAGTGGCTCCTAAAAAGCAAGAGATCACTGATGTTATCCCTGCAAATCAACTGAGATCATCACTTTAAAAACATGTATAAACTGTGCCTTACTTTTTAATAGCGTTTGCAAGTAGACATAAGAAGATAAATATCAATACATCACTAAATAAGAAAGCTAGTAACAAATGTTGTCATTAAGATGAAATAGTTCTTGAAAAATAAGGTTTTTTCTCTCCCCCCTTTCTTTTTTAATTTCTTCCTCAAGAAACAAGAGGCATACAGAAAACATGAAATACTTAATGTAACTTTATGCAAAAATGGTGACTTTTTTGAGGAACAAAATCTTTTGAGCTATTCAAAGCCTATTAAAATAAGGCCAGACCTGGAGGCCACAGAGCTGTTCCATGACAGATAATTAATAACAGTTCCTGCAGCCAGCAAAGGCACAGGGCCATCCATTACCCGCCTGTCACAGGCACAGTCGTAAAGGGCTGGACAAAGAGTCCTCAGCCTCAGTGTAATTAAATTTGCTTTCCAAAAGGGGCACATCAGATGACCCCATGTACCTGCCCGTTAGCAGGATCACATGCAGAAGAGCTGTAACCCCATACAGGTCCACAAAGATACAGCTGTTATGTACCACTCACCCAAGGCTCAGGTGGGAACCTCCCGGGATCAGCCCCTGATGCATCCAGGATACTCCCATGGGGGTTCTTTAAGGCTTTTGCAAACATACAGGTGGAACCACTGGACAGTCCAAGTACCACTGCAAAAAGTCAACACCATGACCCACTGCAGGGGCTGGTTTTGAATCTCCAGCCAGGCTCCCCAGCATGCCAGGTTGCTGTAGAGCAGCCTGAGATTTCCAAGCTTTACTCTGCCCCCCTTCCTGGTGGGGATAACAGCATCACCGGGGAGAGGGCTGCAGAGCTTGACTACAGCTTAAAAGGGGCTGTTTGACATATGTCATGGGAACAGACTCCTCTTTTATCTACTCTGAGGAGATCAGAGTTAAACAAAAGGTAAATAATTCAATCCAAGAAGTGATGGGCTAAAGCCAGTGGGACAGAAAAAAAAACACTTCCAAACTTTAGCAGCCTGGCTTGGTGGAATAAAACTCTCTGCCCTGCTCCTAAAAGAGCCCAGTGGCTCCCAAAAAACCCAACTCCAAATGAAAGAGACTTTTAAATGTTATTGTTTTGGCTTCTCAGCAATCCAACAGCCCCAGATCCACAGCAGTGAGTTAATTGCTCACAGGCCCTGAGGACAGGAATCTTCATCACCAGACACTTTCTCACATCTGTGTGAAGTGAGGGTAAAATGGCAGCTGGCTAGTGCTCAGACACCATTGCCACTACAAAGGAAATAAATGCATTAATATGCAAAGAGAACACTCATCAGTACTGGGCAGGTTTGGGTCATCCTGCTCATGCTGCACCAGACCAGGCTTCTCTACAGCCTTTCCCATCACCTGGGACCCAGCAAGAGTACAGGGTTCAGCCTCAGAGCATACCTGCAGTGTCCCACCTCCACAGCTCCTGCAAGGCTGCTGCTGACCAGACATGGGGAGCAGACCCCACGGAACTACAGGCTGTTCATGACCAGGCAGCAGCTCAATTCTAAGCTCCAACCTCCACAGGGTTACACATCAGCCTTAGAAATTCCTCCTGACTGTAACTTGGCACAAGTGCTTTGGGTTGGGGAAACACTCATTTCTACCAAATTTGGAATAAATCTGTGTAGATGTTTCTACACTGCAGGAATGGAGAAGATGAAAAAAGAACTACTTTTTTTGTAAACAATACTTACACAGTTGACTTCAACTTGAGAAGGACTTTGCTATTTCAACTGAAATTGTGAATATCATTGATACCAGCAATCCCAGCTTGGTGTGAAGCTTTGTTCTACTTTTTTTGTTCTCAAAGCAGTTTGTTTAATTCCAACAGGGGGTTCTACAAACAGAATATTTTTACTACCAATAATAAAGCACCATACAGCACAAGGCATTCGTCTTGCAGACAGTGTGTAAGCTGAAACCAGTGCCCACACAGTGCTACTGGTTTCAAGGACACGTATTTGTAAGAAACAGCTGTGCAGATGCTGCTGCAGAGCAAAGGCTGTGAAATGCTGTCAGTCAGGCCTTTGAGGGCTCAAGAAAGACTAAATGAATCTCTGCTACACTCAGATTCAAACCTACGCCTTTGGTCTAACTCCTCCTCACCAACATTTTGATCCTGAGCACCACCAACCACTGTGTTTCACTGGGGCATATTGGAAGCCACAGCTGAGTTAGGCTGCCCTCTCCAGCACCACAGTAAGTTCTTCATCTCAGACAATGAATTTTAGGAACTGGTGATGTGACAGTGACACTAAATGTTCCCAGTTTAGACATCTTGCTATGTAACAACTTTCAAGATGTCTCACTCTATAGTGATGGGCACCACTAGTACCCTCTGAACTCCAACACTGGTAGGGGTGAGCCCTTCTTCTACCCTTCCATCACAACACCCACAGTTCTTGGTACTTCCCAGAAACATATACAGTCTTCAAGACCAATTTCAGCTCTACAAAAGCTGCCAGAAGGACAAAGGAACTGCCATTTTTAAACTCCTCAGTACCAGCTGCAACACAGCAGGGAAAGCAACAGGGAACTGGTAGCAAATCTGCTGTGTGGATACTGAGCTGGGGATAGATAAGGACAAATCCATTTTATACCTGTGTGGCCCAGGAATACAACATGAGAAAATACAACAGGAGTTAGGCCCCAGTTTTAGATGAGCATATTTATGCTACAAGGCAGTTTTCCCACAGGGACTAGCTGTGGCTCCAGGATATCAAAAGCTCAGCATAGGGCACAGGACAGTTCCAGGGCTGTGCACAGAACACCAACTGAGACATTTTCCAAGCTGAGTGTGGCACCAAAAAGCACCATTACAGCACCTGGAGTGGCCACTGGTAAGTGGCTGCTGGTAAGCAGCACAATGAGCCTGCTGGCACCAGTGCAGCCATCCTCCTGTAACTGGAAATCTGAAATTTGCTGCTGTCAATTTAGCCTGAGTACTGACTCCAGGACAGGCGCATTCCCACCCTGTCCCAGGTGGAACACAAGCCTGCAGCCAGGGAATCACCACCCAGTAACAGACTGCTGCTGGCCTTGGTAACATGCTAAATATAGCTGTATTTTCTGGCTCCTCGCAAAATTGAAGGAGTCTGAAGGACCATATTTATCTGCTGCTTTCGCCAACTACAGCCAGGAGGGAAAAGCATATGGACTGCACTTTCATAGGCTTGAAAAATGGATATTAAAAAAAAAATCATTAAAGGATTTTATTAAGAGTATCTTCTCCCAATTTCTTCCCACACACTCCCCCACCCTTACAGTAGGCTGCTGGCATGTGATTGACTCTGTGTTGCTAACTTAAATCATGCTGTGATGGTGTATACTGTAAACGGCTGGCATCTGACACCAGCTAACATGACACCAGCTTGCACTGCAACAAAGCCAGCTGTTTGGAGTGCAGCACTGATGGCAGCACACTGAAATCCAGTAGAAAAATCTGCATTACACCTGGCTGTGTGGAGTTTGCACCTTGTCATCTGCATCCTAGCTCAGAGGGATGCAAATAAGAGCATTCTGGGTACTGTGCCAGGCTGGATGAACCTTCCCTAAGCATGTTGCACAAATTCTTTCCTCCCTGGCTACTGAAGTGAGTTGAACTGTGTTGCAGAAACAAGGCTCTCAGCACAAACCCCAGTGCTTGCTCACATGTGCACCAGTAATGCAGTTTGTTACAGTCTCTTTAATCCCGGACACCAGTGAGGGGTTCCAGACACACATTTCTGGTTTTAATGACTGCACACTATGTCTCTCAATCATGAACAGTTCTCATGTGAAAATCTTCAAGCTAATGCGGCTTTTCACACACTGGAGGCTGCAGTAGGTTGATGCCCTGACTGTGCAGTCTTTTCCACAGACACTGATGACACATGCAATGACTGACAGCAAAAAGAATTAAAAGAGACCAGGCAGGAAAGGATTTCCATGTTTTGCACAAAACCAGGAACCAAAACACAGCTTGTCTACATAACTTTTCTCCGCATGAGGCAGCAGATTTCCACCTCCCCAAGAGGAACTCAATGGGGAGGTACATTCAGAGATGTTCTGGCCCTGCTTACTCAGTGCCTGTGGCTCCAGTGCTGAGGTATGAAATGCTCTCTGCTTTCCATCCCATTCACCACATGCACACAAAGGCTCTCTCTTGGCCATGGATCCTTGCTCCTGCCACAGCCTTGCATGGCTTTCTCATACACAATACAACCTCAACCACCATGGTGTCTGCCCCACATTTGCAGGGCAGGCTGCAAATTCATGCCATAGAGCATGAATTGTCCTGCAACAGAGGGAGACAAAAAGTGGGAAGCTCAGGGTTGCATCCCCATGTCCATGCAGCACAACTAAGAACATGTACTGAGCAGCACATGCTGCTTCAGGTCTACCCCTACTGCCACCTGCTCTGTAAGAAACGAGAGGTCCTGGGAGGCAGAGTTGGTACCTGGTGCCCAGGCTCTAAGTCCTTCACCCATCCTATAAGGACTTGCAGCTTCAAAGTTACCCTTCCAGGACAGCAAACCACCAGTGCATCACCTCTACTCAAGTGCTTTGTCCTCACTGCAGTTTGTCCCTAAGCAACCTGCTCCAGGGCTGAGCAAGTGGAATGCTGGCTGGATTGAGTGGCTCATCCTGCCACCTCCAGTGCGCTGCATGGTTCGTCCAGCCACCTCCAATGCTGCACCACACTCCTCTTTCCACACAGGTAGAGAGCTGCATTGGAGGAAGGGAGATAACTGTTCATCTCACTGCTGGATCAAACGCCTTTCACTGGCAAACATCAAATAGCATGGAAATAGCATGTTTTCAAGTGAAAAACAAAGGAGGCTGGAGCTGACAAGTCAGTCTGATCATTAGCGTGTGTTACGTCACAGACAGGTGTTCATGCAGCCCAGCTGTCACTCACTGCAGTTCAAAGCCAGCCCTGAACACACCTTTATCTGCAACTCTTTTCTACAGGGTAATGAAATTTCAGAAATTATGCTGCCAACTGAGTCAGTGAGAACTGCAACCTTGCAACATCCCTTGAACATTGACCCTGGCCCAATACATCAGGTAACTTCTGCTTAAGAGCAATGCTTTCCTCCTAGCAGTGTTGGAGCAGCTCACTTTCACAGAGAAGTTTTAAAGTGTAATTATGTAGAAAACACTCCTTGAATATGTTCTCATAGAAGGCTGTTAGACCCCTACAAGCATCCTAAAAAGCAGGTCTAGAAGAATCTAGTGAAGTGATATATTTCCCCATTGCTCACACAGATCACCTATTTTCTTTGTATCCATTACTTGTGTATTTCCCAGACACAGGACTCCAACACATCAGTCTCCTCACAGCTGATTTTCAGCTGCAGTTTTGCTCTACTTGAAACAGAAACCTAAAACTTCTAGTTTAGGCCAGAAGAGGAATTATTCCCTTCCTCCTTGAGGAAGGGCCCATACTTAAAGGCTGTGGTCACATCTACCCCTCTTCCTTAAAACTGTCAGCTCTAGACTACGCAAACCATCCTCTTCCAACTCTCCCAGCAGTCTCCAAGCTTTTCCTCAGGCTACTCCCCCAGTCCGTGCTGCTGTGGGTACCTGCACCAGGCACTGCGCTTCACCTAACCCCTGACCAGTGCTATGCAGGTACACAGATTTTTTTGCATGTCCTGTAAATGACACTGCTGCTTTTACATCCCTGCATAGCATTTTCTTTCCTACTAACAATGTAACGTTCTTTGATTCATTCTCAACAAACCTTTTCCAGAACTACTCCAGACCCAGCTATGCTGCACCCTGTATGAGGCAGCTGATTCACTCCAATGCTATATTTCATACTGCTTTTATTGAACTCACTCGCTTTTTTATGGATTACTTTTCCAACCTGTCAAGACTACCTGCAACTCCACATCTGGTTCTCTAAAGTGTCTGTAGTTCCTCCCAGCTCAAAGCACCCTACCAATTTAACAAGCATACTCTCTCTATTCCATCATTCAAGCCATCAGAACAAAACAAAACTGAACAGTCCTGCCAAGCACATCCTTCCAGACTGCCACTGAACGCAGTTTTCCAAGCTGTTGCGGATAGTCACATAAAAGTTTATCCTATGCTTTGTTCCCTGTCCTGTTTGGAAGTGGATTTGTGCTGTGTCAAAGACTCCCAAACCTAACACCAGCACTTCATTCTCCCTCTCTGAAATAACTCATCTCAAAGGCTGTGGTGGTGTGCGTTTGTTTTATTTATTTAATGTAATTTATATTGAGTTTTCTGTAATGGTTTGTTCCTTGTACCCCCCTGTTTTTAGTATTGGTTGTAACCTGTCTGCCCGGAGTTAGAGAAAGTCCGTTATATGTCAGCCATCTCTTCCCCCTTTTATACCTAATTGTCAATCTCCTTTCTCTCCCCTTGGGCGCCCTGTCTGTCACCCCAGGACCCTTCTCTGGATTCTAGAAAGCTCCAGGGAGGGGGTCGAGTGATAGGCTGGGGCCCTGGCAATCCCCTCTCTTCGTTTTTTGGTTGGCCCCCAGTTATTAGGTTTACACCCCCAGTTATACCCCTCATTATTGTAATTGGCTGACTGGTTGTCGCCACCCCGGTCCCCTCCCCTGTTTTTAAGCTCGTGCACACCTGCTCCCGGGGCTCTTCTGGGCAGGGGGTCAGAGAGTGCCGAGCTCCGTGCTCCCTCTCTCTGCAATAAACACTGTTATACCCTGCCTAGAGGAGTCGCCCTTTCTTTGGCCATCGCGGTTGCGTTCTCCATTGATCCGCTCGTCGCTGGCATGGGGGAATTGAGAACCCACGGGGAGGAGGCGGCTCGCCCGACTTGCTGCCCCGACCCATCCACGTTGCTGCAGTGCATAAACTGAGCTGGCCTGTGGCCACGCTGGCAAGCGCGAGGACGGACACTGCATCAAAAGGCTTTCCAGTTCTACTGCTTTTTCTGTTCCTTTTGGGACAGATGTTGGGATTCTGGAGAGTCCATGCTCTGCACCCCTCCCACGCCAGCAGCCCTGCTTATACAGTATTGGGTACAAAGAAGCTGGTGGTCTAAAGTTACTTGCAACAGCAATAAAAAATACAGCACAGCTGGCTGCTGACATTTTTCAAATGCAGGTGTAACACTCATTTACAGAGAGCCCAGAGACTTGTTATGGTGAGGATCCTGCTGTGAATAGATCATAGCTGGAAAGAAAAAGAAAAATGTATCTTCTAGTTAGCATTACCAGATGGCAATCAGCCTCGAAGGCAAGGGAAGCAACACAGACTTCCTACCATATAGAAGTTTCAATTTCAATGTGTGTGAATAAAAATGCTAGAGTTAAGGTTAATCTGGTAGTTTCCAGCTATGGATGATATGGACCCTGTGAAATGCATCTTCTAGCCAGGAAAGTGCACAGTTCATGAATACAAAATTTGCTGGAAATAGAATTCAAACAGCCCATAAAAAGCATAAACCACAGTTTTACAATATCTCTAGGATGAGTTTTGCCTAACTTTGAAATTCCCACCTCTGAGTATAAAGAGCCACCTCTCTGAGCCTGTGCAGTTAGATGAGAAGAAAACTGCTAAAAACACCCCAGGTGTTATTTTGGCCCAACTCAGCTCCCTTGCAGTCACTCAAGAATCATTTGCAGATTTTATGCTGTTCTGAACGATGCTCTGAGCTGCAGCAGCAGCATGTCAGCTCTGACCCAGGGCTACTGAAGTGAACAGGGACATGTCTTTTGTCAGGGTACAGAAGACAAAAGTCAGACCTGCCTTTCCACACAGCTTCAGTGGAAAAACCAGAATAGCTATCACAAGCTCCCAGGGCTACCAACGTTCCCAGCACTCTCAAGGCAGCCCCAGCTTGTCACTAAAACAGCAACTGAATTTCATGGCTTCAATGAATGTTAGGTCAAGCCCTTTCTGAGCAAGCCTAGACTAGATTTTGACTGAAATGAGTGAATCTTGATGTTTTGCATGATTCCAAATGAAAGTAGGTGACATTGGCAGGTACAACAAGTTTTGGGTCCTTTTGAACTGAGAGCTCAAAGCAAAGCTCAGTGGCACATGCAAGTGCAAGGCAGCTTGAAAACCCTTGAAGCACACCAAGCAGACACTCTGTTCACCCCACTGAAGGGAGGCTGGTACACTTTGCACAGTCCCAGTCTGCCCCTGGTGCATTTTGCACAGTCCCAGTCTACCCAGTTTTCCTCTCCCTACAGCTGTGGGGCAGAGCCTTGGGAAGCCAACCAATGTTTGAACTTAAAATACCCAAAATGTTATATCCCTCTGCAACTTTAAAAGAACAGGTCAGTGAAACACAACCACTTCAGTCCAGGTAGGGTCTAGTTCTATGTCCAGGGAGTTAGAAAAATGCACAAGGAATGGAAAACAAACACAACAATCCCTGGCTCTAAGATACTGATGCTGCTCTTCGGCCTCCCATTGTGACTGTTCTGCTGGGATATTTTTGCTTTGCAGGGAAGATGGAAAGAAGGACACAGAAGGTAAAAAAAGCCAGCATCATTTTTGCCAAAGGTATTCAAGTCCAGAAAAAAAGCCACCTACAGCCAGCTGAGGAGACTGCTGAACAAACACTGCTAAAGACCAGTACTACTTCTATCTGTTGTTCCAGCCTTTGTCTGTGAAAGCCAACCTCTATCACAGACACAAACCAAGCTGTAGGGGCTGTGTTGTGTGCCACAGGCTCAGGGGGATGTGCTGTGCTTGAAGGCTCTCTCCCATCACAGGACTGGAAAGTTGTCCCTTGCCACCAACACATGATGACCAACCCCTGTGGCACGTGGCCAAGCTGACAGAGCTTCGGTCATCTCCTTATTGCAGATTTGGACAGGTCACCACCAAAAGGCATATAAAGGACAGTAGCACTTTTCCCAAGCAGGAGACATGCTTCCCATCACACGACACAAACATTTTAGCAGCTGAACAATTTCACCAGTGTAGTCCTGTTTTGAGGAGGCTGAAATCTCTTCTCCCCCCTTTGACCTAAACCTAAGACTCCTCCCCTAAAATACCCAATAAAACCTGCCCCTACTCACCCTCTTTGTTTTTACCTCTCTTTGCTGTCACCCCCTCCCCGGCCCGGGGTAGGGGGGAATAAATGGATTCTTGTGCTTAACAACAAAGACTTGTCTCGTCTGTTTCCCTGCCAGTGATTGTAACCTCCCTGGACATGATGGTCACTGTTGCCACACAAAGCAACAAATGGTGGATGAATGCGCACAACCAGTGAGGACAACAGGACCGGCACCCCATAAGTCACCTCTGTGGGACCCCCATAAAAACATGGGGGTAAAAAGCTTACGGGGAGGGAAACTCCCAAGAAGGAGACTGGTTCTCTGGGACCAAGCGATGGACTAACATCTACCATCACAAGTCTTTTCATTCTTCATGGGAAGGAGTTTTTAAGTGCTACAAGCAGCTAGTCTGCCTGCAAAAAGGACCATGCCGGGGACTCTTACCAACTCTCTTGACATGTTTGCTGCAACTTATGGATGGTAAAACCCTGATGGCTACTTATGGATGATTTACATGCAGAGTGTCGGTGCCCTAGATCAGTGGTCCTCCCTCCTGTGAACCTTCACGTTTTTCAGTTTCTGTGAAGCTGCCTATATCTTTCCTTACCCTTTGTTCCTAAGGGCGCGGCAAGGAGTGAAAACTGCCAGCATGGCACGGAGTTGCTACCGTCTCTCCGTCACCCTGTGCCCCTCTCCACCCCTATCCTCCTTTCCCTGAAGGCAAGACAAGGTCAGAAACCGTTCAGAAGTCATGCGGGTGCACTACCATCCTCTCACCGTCCTGTGTCCTCCTTCGCCCCTGTCTTTCCATCTCCCCCGTTCCCTGTCCGGGAAGGCAGTGGCTGCTCCGTCCAGGGCGCTCCTTCTAAAAAATGGCACTTACCACGTGGTTTTGAGATACCCTCTTTCCCGTCAAAGTCCTTCTCTTCCGGTCCCGTGCCTGCCCTTCCCCCTGCCTACCTACCCCCTCTTCCTGCCGCACGGCTGCAGCTGGCCCTGCCCCAGGCCCGCATGGCAGTGGAGGCGAGGCGGGGCTGGCCAGAGAGAGTGCCAGGCCCTGCTGTCCCCTGCAGCCAGCACGACAGAGGCAGTGTGGCAGAGCTGCACAGCCCCGAGAGAAGGCCAGACCCTGTCGTGTGCTGCTGACAGCTCTCACTGCCGCTTCCACCGTTCCTCGCTTCACAGTCATCATCACCTACAATAATAACACCCACAACACCAGTACCAAAGATGAGACCAAACAGTAAGAACTGTGCCCTTCGTGAAGAAGAGATGAAAGAACTGCACCCCTTCTGGTAGGAAGAGCAAAAGCCAAAGGAACTATTAACCCATTAGGTAAAAACGTATTAATTTAATTCAGTATCATCAATTCTGTTACTTTATCCTCTGTAATTAAGTCTCAAATGCTTTTCTGTTACTTGCTAATTTAGCTTAATAATGCTCATTTTAATTTTGCAAACCAGTAAGTCATATTCCTGAGAATCCCCTTATTATAAGTTATTCAGCACACCTTTTAACCAATTTATAAAGGGAGGAGTTGTGGAGTACTGTTTTGAGGAGGCTGAAACCTGATTTCCCCCCTTGACCTAAACCTAAGACTCCTCCCCTAGATTACCTGATAAAACCCACGAGCCTGCCCCTACTCACCCTCTTTGTCTTTACCCCTCTTTGCTCTCACCCCCTCCCTGGCCTGGGGTAGGGGGGAATAAATGGATTCTCATGCTTAACAACAAGGACTTGTCTCGTCTGTTTCTCTGCAGGTGGTTGTAACCTCCCTGGACATGATGGTCACTGTTGCCACACAGCGCAACACACCAGTATATTAAAAACATACACTGAACACATTACAGCGCTTCCCTCACACCAGGGTAAGAGAGCGATCAGGTGCAAATGCTGGGAACAAACAGATGCACAGCATGGCCAAGCCCTACTGCACATGCCAGTCCTTTCAAATAGTCTGTATAAAAGTGCAAAGCACTTGGACAGGGGGGTTTGCAACATCAGATGTGCTCTGCTGGAACTCAAACATGCTTATCTAGGACTCGCTTAAAATCTACAGCCTCAAAATGCTTGTCAAGCTTACTTTTGTTACATAGCTCAAAACGGAGCATGAGACAAAAACAAAGCAGAAAGCAGCATTTCTATGTCCTCACCTCCCTTTTTGGTAGCACCTTAACTGGTGACAGCCACTCACAGCCATTGCCAATCACTTCAAACCACTGACCTCAGCAGGCAAATCCAGCTCCAGAAAGAAACGACGGCTTGTTACCACAGAGCTCAAGTACTATCACCCTGACATTTAAAAATATATTTTAATTAGGAACAGGGGGGACATGCAACTACTGCATTCCAGTAGACTCTAAGCAGCTGCAGGCACTAGCCTAAATTTCCAAATCCTTATTCACCTGGCAATTAGGAAAGCTGAGAGCTGCTGTGAGTGAAGTTTTGCACATTGCTGAATACAGCAATGTTCCACTGAGTTTCCCCAGGACAGCACAAAGAGGCCACGGCTGTCCTCCTGCTTTCATGCAGGATTTTTATTCCAAGCTGTTTGTTATACTTGAAGGTTCTTAAAAACTCAAAGCAGTTATTTTGTTGGGGAAAAGCCCTGTAGCTCCTTCATTATATTTTTCCATCTTGACAACTCTTTCCAGCTCTGTTTCCCTGCCGAGCTCTCTTCTTTGAGGCCAATGGCACACTCTGTTATGCTCAATGAAAAAAAGTATATTGATTTTAATGTTTTTGGTTTCTGGAACATTTTAGCTTGCTCCAAGCAATGGACAGTGTTTACCAAGCCCAAGAAATATATATTAAGAGAGTACGGCTCTGTCAAAGTATATTTTTTGAGTTGTAGAGCCACTGAGCAGAAAAACATGTTTATCTGAGAGATTACTACTTCAAATAACAGCAATCTCATGCCACAAAAGACAGGAATAAAGACTTCATCAAGCTCTTTTCTTTTGTATCCACCAATACATTTTGAGTATGCTACATTTGTGAACCATATCAGTTTGTTACCACCACATATTTGAAATGAGGTTTAAATAGAGTAGAAGTATCATCATTTAGAGTTCTGAACTGAGTATTTTTAATGTCTTCCAAGTATTATACCACTTCTCTCCTAGGTTCAGGAATGTTAAAAGCACAATAAAATAGGCTTCTTTAATGCAGTATCAAAAACAGTCTCTCTCCAAGACAAATAAGACTTTACAGACTGGCCTGGCCACAGACCTGCTGAAGGAAATGATCAATAACAATTACAAAAGAAGACATTTAGTGTCCAGTAAAGAGAGCAGGTTTAAGAGCATGTTTAGCCCTGGGACCACTGCACGTACAGAACAGGATGTGGAGTAGGTGATATCTAGCAATGTTAATATTCCTGTGGGTTTCAATGTGGGACTATTTCTAAGTAAAACTATCAATTCTACCTGGAAGATAGAAACACTGGCAAGTTATTGATTTTTCTTCTATAATAAATTACAAAAAAAGCCCATGTCAGCTCTCTGGAACAATACTGCACAAGTACTGTATTAAAAAAAAACACCACAAAACCCCAAAGAAAAGCAAACAAAATTAAACTTCACATATATCTTCTACCTTCTATCTCCCTCAATTGTGTCCCTCCTGATTGCTATTACACCAGGCCAGTATTTGAAAACAGCAAGTGCAGTTTCTCTTGTCCCTTAAACCATCTTTTCATTGTAAATCATATAATCCAATTCTATAACTTTCACCAGCTGAATCTGTCACGGTCATATGGAAAGTTGATGCTTCTGACCTTCCTCTACCTAGTGTCTGTTGAATATTACAATTGCAGCAGGCAAGCCACACGTAGACAGAACCAAGCAAAGCACATTAAAGCCCAGGAGAATACATGTTAAACTACTGTGTTCATGAATACAAATATTGGACATGTGACCACCTCTGTCAGCCTCATGCCTCAAGTTTACACAAGGGAAAAGGCAAATAGGGAAGAGCAGAGATTGATAACTAAGTGTCTGACCCAAACCCTCCCTCCTGTCCTGCAGAGGACAAAGTCATGCTCAGAAAACCTCATTCTCACTGTGCAAAATGAAATTGCAAATAAAAAGATATGGAGGTGGCTAGGTTTGGTTGGGTTTTTCTAAGAACTTGGCAGAATACAACCATTCCCTGAGCAGGGAAGGATGTGGCTGGGCTCTGCCACTCTAGCTTTCTACACTTCAGGTGAAAACACCAAGATATGTCAGAACATGACATGACAGTCCCTCTGTGCAATAGCTTAAGCCAACAAAGGAGGTGACTGCAGGGCAACAGTGATGCAGCAGTACAGGAGGGTGATGGCCTCAGTTGCCACCACAGGATTTGCTCCCAGACATCTGTCAGAGCCAGGGGTCTGATGTTCCAAGGCACAGGACACCTTTCTGCTTTTGGCTAGGATTGGCTCCATGGCAGAGAGCAAAGCCAGCTTGCCCTGCTCCTCACCCTGATGGCCCACTGATGTCCCCAGCTGCTTTCTCAGGCTACAGTTCAGTTCACCAAAGACCAAGCTTTGACCTCATGCTCCTATTTCAGCTACACGTGCCAGGCATATTTGTGCACAGCAGCACGTTTCCCCTCTGCTCTGGCTTTGCAGAGAAGCTACCAAGCTACCAGAAAAGGGTTGACTGTGTGCCACCAACTCCACAGCAAAGACCCCAAAGCTTTCTGGTCCATGCCAGGCCTCAGATTTCATGCCCACGGTATAATGAACTTGCTGTTGGTCAAAGGATTAAAGGTGCAGATACAAAAGATACCTTCAAAAGAGCTCCTGCAGCCTGCTAGGCACAGCAGGCAAAGACCACACGTCTCACAGAGGCCTCGGCTTCCAAAGAGGACATTCAGGCCAAGTGACATTGAATCACAGACCTCCATCTAGGAGGCAGCAAGGCTTGAAGAGAAAGGAAGAAAGGGAAAAAAGGACAAAAAACCAAGCAAAAATAAGAAGAAAGCCTGCCTTGCCCTAGGCAAATATTCCATCTCGGTCAGCTTTTGCAGACTGATCTATTTAGTGAGTTGTTTATTACAGCCAGTAACATATGCACATTTAAGTCAGAGAGGGGATTTTTCTCTTAAAAATCACCTTCAGAAATGCTCTTTAAAAAACACTTGGCACTAGAAAGCAGATATGTGTCCAATGTTTGCTACCATCTCAAGTGAAAGGGAGGTTAAGGCAGTGCAAATGTTTGTTAGGAGCTGAGCCCACGGAGAAGCATAGCAAGCTTTGGTGGCAACAGAAAAGACCTTTTTCCACAGAGGCAAACATGATGGGCTCAGTGCCAAAGATAATACACTGGCAAAAGGAGAGTTTGGCAATGACAATTCTGGGATAAAACTGCAATTAGTGAGACATATTTAGGTGCAGGTCCCATGCACTAGTCACAAGTACCACACAGACAGCCAGCTTTAATGAACATGATGCCCAATTCTGTGCCAACATCTGAAAACCTGTTAATATACAATGGATTTATTACAGAGCAAAACTTCTACCTGTTCTTATTACAACACTGCTCACAGATCCCTGTTCCCACAGTCTGTTATGCAGTCTCGTGAGGGTCTGTGAAGATTCACACTCCCAACCTCACTCAGCCAAATCAGATCCATGCTCTTGTCCCTAACTGAGCACACTCAGTTACAAAGTAACAAAGCCTTCCCAGGAACAGTAAGCCAACACATGCTGCAAACCAGACTGTTCAAGGAGGCTTTCTGCTCACCCTGCATTCCATGCTGACCTAGATAGCCAAAATTTGGGATTTGTCGGCCTCTACACTGACATACAGTCCAAACACACCAAAATCTAGCAAGAGTGGTCTGCTTTCTCCATGTGATGCCAGGAATGGGTATTAACTGATAATGCATTTTGCAGAAACCATGATTTCAGCTGCTGAGAAGTTAATTCCATGTAGTCATTGAGATCTGTTCCCTTCTGTGTAACAAGAGCTGTAGGACAGGACACTGAAAAGGTTGTATGCCTAGTTAGGTGGATGTATCCATTTACTCCTGTGGGATGCAACTTTTGGTCTGACCTAAATTCTTCTCTGAGCAGCACTGGTGTAAGTGCCAGAACAGCTAGGAAAGGAATGTGTCCTGCATGTACATACATGTGTGTCTGTCCATCCATCTGTCCCAGCTGACCAACAAGAATGGAACTGATCAGGGCTTTCCTTTCATTTGCTTGGTGCTTTGGAGTTCATGTTTTTAATAACTGCCAGATTCACTTACTTAGGTTTGAGAGCACAAGAGAAAAGCTGGGGGAGGCAGAAGCAACTAAAACATATCCATGTGGACGTGCTTGCTTATTCAGACTTGAGGCACGAAAGCAAACTAATCAAATTACCATGGGGGTTTTCTGTCCTTCCTGCATTGCTGCTCTGCTTTCCAAACTCCTGCCCTGAGTTTCTTATCCTTGCTCTGTTCACCAAGTGCAGTACAGACTGCCTGAGATGCTCAACCTTTTGTAGATGAGGGGGAATGCAAGGGTTAGCTTTTGAAGGCTGTTTTCTATTAGAAAGCAATCTTAAACAACATGACTTCCTTAGGCAGCAGACACCTGATCTCATGTATTTTGCTTTTGTTACTGACAAGAGATATCTTCAGATGCAGCACAATCCCTTCCTAAAAGGGCAACAAGAAAAAGACCTTTCACTGCTCTCACCGGGCACCTCACCGGGCACAGTCAGGATGAGTCAGCTGCAATGCAAATGTTAATTTGTTTTTAGGTGAGATGGACCCATATAGATGGAGGTAGGAGGGACTGGAGGGATTTTTTTCTGCAAGGAAGAGTGACCTTTCTTGAGGACATCTGCAGTCTCTCCGCCAAGTGAGAGGAGTAGCTGCAAAGAAGCTCCATGGTCATTATCAAGTCTGGAATGCAGCAGGATCAGTGCCTACATAAGCAAACATTCCAACACTGCTGGAAAAATGCTCCAACTGGTTTAAACCAAGATAGATGGACTTCTGATAGTGCCCCGGCAGAAATCCCTGCACAAACTTTTTCTTCAAGTGCCTCTGATACAGGCCAAGGACAAAGTAAGAAAAGTGCTAACACTTTCCCCCTGATTGGGCTAAGCACTGAAAGGATGCTTAAAATCATTCCCCAAGAATTAGCACAATCAAAACAGGAAAAAAAACAAACTAGCTTTGAGTAGTATTTTTGTCCTCCCTAATGTGAGCTCTATTCCAAGTAAAGACTTCTAAAGATTTTATATTACTGTGGAATCTTCAAAAACCCATGCAGAGAAACACAAAACAACAATGAAAATCCTCTTAATTCAATCTGTGCTTTATCACACAAGGCCGCAGCAGGGGATTTCTAGCTGTGGGAATACAAATACTCATCAATGCTACAGCTCAGGGTCCTGCTCTAATTACTACCCAAACAGAAAATGAGACAGTCCCAGCCTGAAGAATTTTCAGTCTAAATACACCAGACTTGGTGAAAAACCCCAGGCAGCCAGGGGAAGCCTGAGCAACACCCAGACTACATTCCAGCTGCTCTGTGCTGAGCTGCTGCAGCCGTGATGCCTTTGATGCCTCCTGAGCTCCTTCCTCCCAGCAGCCTGCCCTGTGTCCCACCTCTGCAGAGCTAGTTAAAAGTGATCCTGTCCATTTGTCTCCCAGCCCCCAAGTGATTTCCCCCTCCTTGCCCCCAACTCTCACAAGGATGGTGCAGAGCAGTTTGAGTGGGCTCTGGTGACAGGAGTGACGTGGGCTGTGCGGGGCAATCTGCGCCCTGTCTTGACATGCCAGCCAGCAGATGCTGACAGAGCTGGCAATGATGGGTGGCCAGGGTCCTTGCCACATTGCTACATCCCTGAGGTCCCCAGGGAGCTGCCAAGTCACTATGGGAAAGTGACTTGGGGAGCTGCACCACTCCTCCCCAGTCAGCCCCACCTCCTTCCCTCGAGGTCATCCCTTGCATCTCAGAGAAGGTTTCAGACATCCCTGTATTGCTTTTATCAACCCTGATGGCTTTGCAGCTTCGAGCCCCAGAATCACTCAGCCTGCCTGCCTTGCTCCAGCTCCCACCCTGCAGCACATCACCGAGGTTTCACAGGCAACAGGATTGATACAGCAGGGAGTCAAAGTCTGCAGGGAGGTAATCATGACTACATCTTCATCTGCAAGGGCACCAGATACACTGAGAAATAAAAATGACTGCTGAAGCAACAGGAGAGGAGAGCAAGAGACTCCTCAGGCTGCCTTGTACAGTCTTTGCAGACACTACAACAGGGACAAAGAGGACAGGGGAGCTGTACTAGGGCTTGGGGACAAATAGGCCCCCAGAGGGGAGGAGGAAACAGAGCAGAAAGAAGAAACAGGGCATTAGAATAAGGCAGCAGGTCTTGCACCATTGGAGCAAGATTTGGGAGGGTTTCTGCATAAGCAGGAGGCATTTTTTAACACCTTCCCTTACAATGTTTGGGAAGGAGCAACATTCCCTCCAAAGACAACTCTGTCTTGAAAGTCTGCTGGTTTATGAAACAAGATTCCCTCACAGGGAGGAAAGAGTTCTCCTTCCTACAGCTGACCTAAAACACCATCATCTCTGCCATGCCTGGATGACCTTCCAAGCTCTCCTTAGAGGCTCATCTATATGTCTGGCTTTCAACTCCCCACAACCCTGAGCACTAAAGTGCTACTGCATGGGATAAAATGTCCAACCCCATTGTGATAGATATTTTGAGATAAATTCATGTTCTATATGTTATAAACTATAAACTGTATTACAAGCAGAGGGTTTCCACCAGGCTGTGGAAGCTCTCCTGTTTGCCAAGACTGATTTGCAACTGTAGAGACTCCAGACAATAGCAGGGTGAAGCCCAGAGTAGCAACCAAAAGGAATGGCCAAGCAGGAGATGTCCCATCCATCAAGGAAGAGCCACCTGCCTCCTCCGGTGATTAACCCATGATACCAATCTAGAAGAGGAAGACCCAGAAATGTCACCATCAGCATCCCAATGCCGACTTCTCGGAACCTCATTCAGGTGTCCAACTCTGCCGGGAAGGAGCATTCAGGACCAAGCGGCCAGAGAAAGAAAACACATGAATATGTATTTCAGATACGAACTAACAATAAAACTGCCTCAGGGGAGAAAAGCTGTATAAAACCTGACCACTGGATCTAAGCAATCGTGAACGGGAGAGGACTGGTTCATTTGTGACCGTCTCTACGTTCACACAACTTCGATAACCCGGGATCGAGGTTGTCTCTTTTATTGTGACTATTTCAGACTGTTATTATTTTTAAAATGGCAAAATAAAATTACTTTATATTAAATTGGCTACTGATTTGTCCATAACACCATGATGCTCTAGCTTTCTCCTGGCAAACTCATCCTGGGTTTGCTATCTGCAGCATCATGTGGAATAGACTCTGGGAGCAGAGCCAAAGCACTACACAAACCAACCATTTGGGATCAAGAGCACATAATGGCCACAAGCCTTACCCATGCTCTGATCCTTTAGGAATGGACAGCAAGAGGAAGAAATGTAGATCAATGGGATTGGCCAATACCGTTGGGATTACACACTGAGGTTTTGTATTCAAACTCTGCTCAGTTGAAGCAGGGCTCTTTAAAGACCTGATCTCCATGTGACTGTTCCCAGCACCAGCCATGCCCCTGTGGATAACAGGGACTTCGGGAAGCACCATCATGACGGCCACAGTCTTAGGCATGTGGGCTGCAACTCCATGTTGGTGCTGCCCTGGCCACCTTTGAACCCCCAGATAGATACTCCACACTTTCCCAAATGCCCCTCTGTTTAAGAGTTGTCTCCTCTCACTGTGCACCCAGAGCTGATCACAGCACCCAGAGTTCATAAGGCCAAGAAAAAGTAATGAGACAGAGTTAAAGCACCATGTTTCAGGCTATTGGCTTAAATCCCCATCAGAAGCTGGTGTGGGTACTGCTGGGCAGAGATGTGGACATCACTCATGCGACTCAACTGGATTCCAACACTCCTATCTGTAGTGGTTGTTTTGGGTCTTTTTCTGATACCAGTGTAGGAGAACAGCTGAAAGTTAGTGCTGTGTTAATGCAGAGTATGGTCAGAGGCAAGATAAAACTTGGAGACCACTCACCAGTCACCTGGGAAATGCATTGTGATACCATATCCATGCTGGAGTACTAGCTAAACTGCTTCTGGTTCCCATTCCCAGAATTCAGCAGAATTTGCCTCACTTGTTAATGATGCTCTGTACGCCTACCTCAGCAAGGGGTGGGGGCCAGCAGCACGCTTGCAGCAGTTATGCTGGACTGGGTGGTGGGTCTTTCTCTTCACTCTGCAGCCAGACTAATACACAAAGTAGCTTGTTTTAAACATTCACATTCCATTGCTGCAAGAGGAAAACTTCCCAAAGCACAGGCTGCCACCTTCCAAACAAGGTCAGACACTGACCTACTCCCCTACCACCAATGACCTTATTAGCACCGATCATGGTTCTAACAATATCCCGCATTGTAAGCTGGCCATCTGCCATAACATTTCACTACAAACTTGGGGAATTGCTTGATTTGAGTATGCTCATGTCCCAGTGAGTCAATTGTGCCCTCTAAGGAATATGCTTCTTCCTCACAGCTTTAAGCTAAATGTTGCAGAAAGGCACCTCCAGGTCTCAGCTTTCCAGCTTGGAGCTGAGGCATGCAGAGAACAGCACCAAGCCATTCTCAGGTGCTGGCTTCAGACAGAGGAGGTAAAAACACAGTGTTAGTGGTTAATAATCCCTCACTCCAGCATCCGGCTTCTCTGACAGTGGGGACATCAAGTAACCATGTCACTGAAATCCTAAACCAAGGCCAAACACTAACCAGACATTCAGAAAGTCAGATGCAAAACCCAGGACTCCCGAGATATCATCATTACCTTTGTACCATGTACTTTCTACTGCGTGGACAGCAGAAAGATTTTACTATCCCAACACATTAGCTATGGTTAAGCTGAATATTTTCACTGCCATTACAGAACAGGGAGCTTTCCTAAGAGGCAGGTAAGCTTACAGAACTAAGCAAGTTTGATAGCTATTCCTTTGGAAGGAGCCAGGGTTTGAAATGCTTACTTGGTGTCCTAGGGTGACTTTATGATGCTTGTATCCCCAATTTTCTGTTCTGTTTGTGCTGTATATTGAGTTCTGTGCCTTTAAGACTGGTTCTGGGAGCAAAGGGGGAGCAAGAAGAAGCACAGTTTGCTTTGAAAAAACAGTGTTCGCTCCTCTGCATTCCTGCTCTGGGACTCTGTGTGTTCAGCTGAGGCACAGACAGCAGTGGGACAGTGTCTTGGATTATGTAACCTAAAAATGTATATTCTATTTCATCTGTTGAAAGCTAGTTTTTGGGAGATGTTTTATCCTTCTCTTGTAACTCCAGGGGGGAGGGGGGCAGATGCTTTCGGATAATGGCCCAGCCATTAAAACCAGGTGGGGCAGTGTTTCTTATCTCTTTCACCACCCCTCCATCCTCCAGGGGGACATCTTCTGATAGTGGGCCATTAGGGCCCACCAATGACATGACACATTCCATCATCCCATTGTGAGATGCTCCACCCAGTGGGGGAGGAGCCAGCTGTTCCTAGCTAGATAAAAACTGGGACTGAAAGACACAAGGTATCCGGTTGTTCCACTGGATGCTTGGAGGAAGACGGGACCCATCTCGTCACCACTGGACTTTCTACAGGACCATCTCTACTCCACAGAACCACATCTGTTACTCTAGGAGGACTTATTTGGACTGCTTCCAACACCCTGACCAACAGGGTGCCAGGTTGTATCCCTGACTCTGTCAGGGTTTTTCCAGGATTTTTGTTTGCTTGCTTACTTGTTCTTTTTGTACCACTACATTTGTATTTTCCTTTTTTTTTAATATTCCTAGTAAAGAACAGTTACTCCTATTCCCATATCTTTGCCTGAAAGCCTCTAATTGCAAAATTATAATAATTTGGAGGGAAGGGGGTTTACATTCTCCATTCCAAGGGAGGCTCTAGCTTTCCTTGGCAGACAACTCTTTCAAAACCAAGGCAGACAGAAATCTTTTTTTGCTTTTAGATAATTTAGCTAGCTGAAGCAGAGAAGTTTCCTGGACTGTTTTTTTTTTTTTTTTTCTTTTTCTTGGGACTGTTTAAACCTGCTCTGGACTGAAAATCCCAGGGGAGCACCGGGGGTTTGCACCTGCAGCCCACTGGGGCCTGGACTTCAGCATTTTCCAGCAGCTCTGGAGGGACTGGGACCAATGGGAGACTAAGAGAGCTGAGCTATACCCATGACAGGAACTTTCTCAATTTGTGATCTCATTCCAGAGCGAGAGGTTTTATTGTTTCATATTCATTCTTTATGCTTGTGGCCACTTTGTTTGTTAAATAAATAATTCTTACCACTTTTCTCCAAGGAAGTTATTTTTCTGGACCAGCCGGGGGGAGGGGCCATTTGGGTTTGCTTTCCAGAGGAACCCCATTCGAAGGTTTCCTCCCAAATTTGCCCTAAACCAGGACACTCAGTTAGGACACCTGTCTAAAACACCCAGAGTCTTGCTACTACAGCAGCTCAGCTACACTCAGCCTTCAAAGACTTTTTTGTACTACTCCTGTGAGATCAAAAAGTGCAATTAGGCACAGAGACTGACATTACAAAACTTTGGAGCAGCTTGCATCATCACAAGGCTCTGAAAGGTGGTTTTCCAAATCCTTGGCCTTTCCTCTAATCAAAAGACTGTCATCAGACACGGCACGAGGACTATATGGGGTGAGGAAGGGGATCAGTGCCTGGGTCCCTGCTGTTTTATGAACAGCAATAAAACAGTATCAATAAGCCAGAAGTAAAACCGTGCCTGTATGGGGCAAAATTCACCTAAGGTCTTCAAAGCATTTATTTTAATACCAGCAAAACAATATTTATAGGGGCAGAATTTCAAAGAGCTCAGCTCTTCACTTGGAAATCTAACCACTTATTGAAATGCTCTGTGGGAGATGTCAGGCAATGGGCTCTCCAAAAAGCCTGGCACATCTTGTTTATATTTGTTTTAAAGTTTCCAAACAGCTCAATTACATAAAAGCATGTTACTGCACCCTCCTTCAGAAGGCTGAACCAAGTGGCAGAAAGCTATTGTCAGCTAAAGGATTACATCAAACTGATGCTATGCCACTGAAGAAATCCACCAACTCCATATGCTCATTCAGGCATCTTTCACCACCTTCCTTCAGCTCATTTTGCTGGCCTAATGCAATCAGGAGCATGAGAAGTCCCTAGGTAGCTTCACTGACACTGCAGCAAGACAGGACATCACAGCCAAGCATCCTCTTTGCTCCAGACTCTGTCCAGGCATAGAGACTTGTAGGTTTGGTGCTTCTATTTCAATCCCAGTGTTAGCTACTGCTACACATCAGGGCTGGAAGACATAATGCTTGAATTTTCCTAGAAGAATTTGGCAGTGCCACATTTTGCAACATGGCACTATTTGAGGTGCCAGAGCTCACTGTACACACACATAATCCCTTTTGTGCTCCCTCGGCCAACTTCTGACTCACAGCAGGCAGGGGTAAACGTGAGCACAGCCACTTGCTATCTGGGCCCAGCACCTCATCTCCCTCCTCCCTGTGCAGAAGAAGACCCTGGGGCTCACAGAGCATCCCCCTGCAGTTGTGCTGGGTCACAGGCGTGGAATTTGTGCTTGCAGATCCCAGAAGGCTTGTCAAGACTGCAAACTCAAGGTGTGCGTGCAAAGAAACTCCCAAAAGCCAAAGGTGGCAGAGCAAACGACTGCAGGCAGCTCTCCCCCTTTAGGGAGTAGTCAAGAAGACCACTTCCCACACTCTAAACTTGATGCAACAGCTCACTCCAGCACAAGGAGCTCTTTGCTGCCTGCAGGAACTCTATAGAACTTAAAATCAGGCTCAAGTATTTGGCAGGACCGGAACCTTGGTCTGGAGGGCTTTGCCCTTCAAATGGGAAAGCAAGCCTCAGGAGCAGGAGGTGGCATGCCATGGCCAATGGAACATTGCAATATGCCCATAAAAGGTTTCAAAATGTATCTGCTTAAGCACACACAGAAACTCAGAAGGGTCTAGAGTCAACATCCCAAAAGAATTTCTCTCCTGCTTTTTTAGGCAAGTGTGAGCAGCAGTCAGCACTTTACCATCATCTTCCCAACCAGAAACTCAAGGTTACTCTTGGCTAATATTAATAATGTAAAAGCTACTGGCTTTACCCTTTAAGGATGGTGGCTCACACCACAGGGAGAAGAACAAGGCAACATGAGCTGCAGGCAGGAGCAGAGGCCCTGCATTGCCAGGGCTGGCTGGTGAAGGAGAGGCGATGCTGACAGCAAAAACCCACTGCTGAATTTGCTTTGCCCATCTCCCTGAAGAGGCTGGTCTTCAAAGTGTGGTCTCAGGACCAGTTTGTGGGCACAGCTCTGCTTTCCAACACATACAAGGGGAAAAGCACACAAGTCTGAGCCCCAAGGAAAAGCTGTAATCAATAAATCAGCTGCAAGAAGACAGACAAGGATGGTGTTCCTGTCCTTGCCCCTTGCACTGGGAGTGCCTCCCAACATGCCAGTCTGTGCCTACACCTCTGCCAGCCTCTTGAACCTGTTCCAGAGACACCACGCATGAGACTGGCACTCAGACACAGGCAACAGCAAAGGCATCTGCTCCTGTGTGGGCAAGCCCTCAGGAGAAATGTGGGGTCAGGAGGTCTGGGGCACAGATGGTGCTCTCTACTGCACAACAAATATCCAGTCACCAAATATCCACCCTCCACGGGAGTATGAGCAATGAGCTGAGAAGAGAGCATCCCTCCAGGGTAGCACCAGAACTAGACTATGCACCAGGAAACCTACAGATATCTCATCTTTCTTGCTATGTTACCATGCATAACACCACATTTCACAAAGCACATGTCCTTGTAAATGTAAAGGCAAAAGGCATTGTTCCCTGCTGAGGCTGCTCAGCTACAGAAAGACCTGGTCGAGATAAGGACAAGGCCAACCTCTTTGCTCTCCATAACACCTCAAAGATCACCTCCTTGCTTTAGAGCACAGACAAGGATTCCTGTCAAGGACTCTGCCTTACACCTTTACAAACAGCTGGCAATGAATAAGACCTTCCTGCATCTCCTTGTCTATTGCTGTCCTTGCAGCACAGTCACTAGGTAACACCAGCCTGTTTCCAGTTACACAAGTTCATTGCCCAGCAACTCTGCAGAGAGCCAGGATCAAGGGAATTCCAGCTGCTGGACTTTGTATTTGGTGCCTAAGGTGCTCTGTCCTCCTGCTAACCCTGCCACATTGGCAGCAACCTGCAACAGAGAAGCAAGGGGACAGCTCAGAGCAGCAACCTTCTAAACCATGACTGCAAAACCCACCAGTGCTCATTTGCCACGGTTCAGCTGTCTAAAAATCACACATAAATGAAATGAGACTACTGGGCCATCAGAGGAACCATTGGATAACACTAAACAAATCAAACATGCTGTGCACAGACCTCTGTCCCACAGAAAGATCAGCTAGGCAGATTAAAGAAACAAGGTGTATCCTTTCCCTGGAAAGCTGAACATGCCTAGGGAGGACACACATTTTCAAGTAACCAGCCTTAATCCCACAGAGAGCATCTGCAGTCCAGACACTGGGGCAGGCCTGGGAGATGCTCAGTCACAGGCAGTGCCAGGTGAGCTCCTCCATCAGTGTTCTCCATCCCACAGATGTGCCAAAAACTTCTGAAGACACTACAGAGAGGATAGACAGCATGCGTGCCAATAAAATTAAACTGTGATAACATGTTGTAACCTATAGACAAGAAGGGATCAGGCCTAAATTATTTTTCCCCCACAAGCTCTCCTATTCTCCTTGAAATACCACTTTACTCCAGAAAAATACAAAGAGAAATACAGAAATTAACAGAGAAAGACAGAGAAATACAGTATTAACAGTTTTTATAAATAATATTGAATCTAAATACATTTTTCCTCACTTTAAGTTGTTTGATTTGGTAGTTATAAAAAGCACTTATGATATGCCGTAAGACACGCAAGCATCCAGAGTGGACAGAAAGCTACTGCAAATCTACTGTTGCCACACAGGTAAGTGGCTTAATGATCAAGGAAAAGTGGATGTTTGTCACAGAGGTGACTTGTCTCAACACTGTTCTTGTGGAATATTTACATCTCCATTACACTGAGCTGAGACATGGAGTCGGAATGTCTCCAAAAACGTTACTATGGCTTTGTTTGCTGTGATATATGTCCTAAAGTTAATTCGTGTTAAATGTTATAATATGTAATTCATTCTCTGTAAATGTAAGTTTTATTTCTAATCGAGTATACAACGGGTTAACTGGGACTGAAACAGCACGGAGAGGGGCAAAAGGAATTCTTTTGCTAGAGGTTGCACGGGAGGGACATGAGAAAACTATGCCAAGAATTACACGAAAAGGGACACGAGAAAACTTCCGGGAATCGTTAGAGAACAAAAACAACAGAAAAGGGAGATGGAGAACCCAGAGAACCGAATGATTACATCAGATCGATATCTTATCTGTCCCCGCCCGACATTAACATCTCTACACCGTACCCGTACCCGGACACAGCAATTACGACATTGTTCACCAGCGCAAATCCATTCAACCACACCAGAACCCGAACATGAATATCTAATGAAGCTGACTCAGAAGGGGGAGTCTTGGGGTCCCAATTTTCTCTCAGCAAACCAGTGTATAAAAATCGGCAGCCTCAGACCAGAAATGTGAACTTAAGGGGTGACATACTGACAGTGTGTTACCGTGTTCACCCAGCGCCGAAGCCCCGAGGTTCGACGCTGTCCTTTTAATTGTGGCTATCAGAGACTGTTATTTTGTCTCAACATAAAATTCTAAATTTTGATTTACTGAATTTGGTCTATCGTATTTATTACATTTGCTTTCTTCTTCCTCTCTAAAAGTGCAACCATATGCTAAGTTTAGTGGGTGTTTTTAGTTCTCCTAATTTGGAGTTTATTTAAATTTTAAAAAAACCAGATTTGATTGCCAACCAGTAAGTCAGAAATAATTCTAGACACTTGACTAGAACCACTACATCAAATCAGCAGAAACCAGGTACAAATTAGTGTGATAAACATTAACTATCTTTTGTTCACTGGAGATCAAATAACTCAAGATAACAGGAAGTTACTATGTTACTATCTAAGCCTATAGGCCAACATACCTTTGCCCAATTTCTTTTCTCTCTCTCTACTTGCTTAATCAGCTTTAAGTTTCAGGAATTCCAGCTTAGTTACCATATAAGGAAGAGGACAGCTACAGCCTTCATCTCTGCGACCACCGAGAGAGAGAAAGAGACCCTCCTAGCAACACGTCACACATACATCATCGGAGGAAAGAAGCAGGATAAAAGCGAGACTGAAAAACCCGCCATTCACGGCAGTGGGCGGAGCAGAGACTCCCCTGTCGTCCAGCGCTGTATTTGCCTTTGCTTTGCCTGCTGTAATTTAATAAATTCCTATTGGAACTTTCTTCGTGTTCAAAGTCTATTACAATTTGGTGCTGTGCCTCGGATCCACCTGCAAGATAGGATTTTTGGTTCTGCCTGGGGGGCGCCCCGCCGATCAGTCGGCGGCCCTGGTAGACCCAAGTCCTCTCTCGGTTGGACCGACGAACCTAAATTCAAGGCATTAGGCAAAGGAAGCCGGCAGACCCTATAAACTTTGTGCACAAAGGTCCGGACGAAGACGCAAGACGCGTGAGTATCTGTGTGGAGGATTCCGTTCGGTCTGGGTCGGGTATCCCTGGAGTGCTGCGAGTGTGTGTGTGAGAGGAGAACCGGCAGCTCGGATTCTCCAAGTGATTGCGGACCCTCAGTAGTGCGTTTCTCATTGCCCGAGAGGGCGTGAGCCACGAACAAGGGGAAGCGAGTGACTTCTGCACCACATTTGTGTGAGGGCACTCCAGAAGATGGGACAGGGGAAGAGCAGGCCCTCTACTCCCATAAAACTTCCCCCGGTGCCTAGAGATAGCCCACTGGGGTTTATATTAGACAATTGGAAACATTACCCTAACACAGGGGGTAAAGATAAGGCTAAAATGATCCATTATTGTGTGGAAGTATGGGGTGGGAAGGAGATTTCCCGGAATATTTTTTAGCCCATTTTTGGATCATCAGAAGATTGGGTGAGGCAAAAACTCAACTTGTGGGTAAACACTAAAATTCCTTTTAGTCAGGAAGAAAGTGAATATGCTAATGTATGGGTTACAAGACCTGGGGGTGAAGTACTCCTGTTTCCCCTCAAAGAGGGAGGACGAAAGAAAGACAGGAGTAAAGAGGAAGAAGCCTTACTGATCCCACCTCCTTACATACCCCCTCTGAACCCCCAGATCCTGAATGCACCTCCAATAGAGCCTCAGGAAGCAGGAGGTAATCCCGAGCCCCCCGAGGAAGTGCAGGGACCGCAGGGACCCATAACCCGAAGTCGGGCTAGACAGCATAACCTATATCCCCTAAGAGAAATGCCTGTGGGGGGGGCCAGGGACCTCACCCAGCGATAGGGTTTGTTTCAGTACCTTTGAGTTCTGGGGATGTTTGGGAATTTAAAAGGGAGATGGGGAGCCTCCTAGAAGATCCTTTGGGGGTGGCTGAGAGACTGGACCAATTTTTGGGACCCAGTATTTATACTTGGGGTGAGTTGCAAGCAATATTGAATATTCTCTTCACGGCCGAAGAAAGAAATATGATTAGACGAGCGGGAATGAGGATTTGGGATGCACAACATGCACAAGGACCTTTTAGCTGACACCAAGTGGCCTTTGCAGGATCCCAATTAGAATCATCAGCAGCAGGATCACAGAACCAATATGCAGGATCTGAGGGGGATAATAGTACAGGGGATCCGGGAAGCGGTGCCTAGAGGGCAGAACATCAATAAAGCATTTAATGAGAGATAGAAAAAAGAGGAGACACCTACGGATTGGCTAGAAAGCTTGAGAAAGAACCTGCAGATGTACTCGGGCTTAGATCCTGAGACCCCGTTAGGGCAAGCACTGTTAAAAAAAAAAAAACACAATTTGTAGCTAAATCGTAGGAGAATATCAGAAAGAAGTTAGAAAAATTAGATAATTTGCAAAATAGAGACCTAGATGAGCTATTGAGGGAAGCACAGAAGGTATATGTGAGAAGGAATGAAGAGAGTCACAAGAGACAAGTAAGAATAATAGTAGCAGCAGTAAGGGAAACTAAGAAAATTGATGCCCCTCCCAAACAAGTCAAGTGGCCCAGAGAAATGGGGGGGGGGGGGGGTGGTTTCCCCGGATAGAAGAAAAAGAAGTCAGCGTATGCTTCTATTGCGGGAATAAAAGACACTTTCAGAGACATTGCGGGGGAAGCGGAGGACAAAGTACAGGCAGAAAGCATTAGATTACTCAACTTCTTGAGTGCCAAGGGGCTCAAAGTATCTAAGGCAAAACTGCAATTTGTAGAAGAAGAAGTAAAGTATCTTGGGCACTATTTACGGAAGGGAGAAAAGAAGATAGACCCTGAAAGGGTAAAGGGAATATTATCTATACTGCCTCCAAGAAGCAAGAAACAAATCAGGCAGTTGTTAGGTCTCATGGGGTATTGCCAACAGTGAATTGAGAACTATAGCACCAAGGTTAAGTTTTTTAATATGAAAAATTAAGCCAAAGAGGGCTAGTGAAATAAGATGAAAGAGATGACAAACATCTGAAAGCTCTATGGCATGACTTAGTCAGTGCCCCTGTGTTAAGCCTACCCGATCTAAAAAGACCCTTTTATCTGTCTGTAAATACAGATAGTGGGATGGCTTGTGGGGTATTGACTCAGGAGTGGGCTGAGAAAAAGAAACCTGTTAGGTACTTATCTAAGCTGTTAGACCCTGTCAGCACGGGGTGGCCTACATGGTTACAGGCTATAGTGGCCTGCGCCCTGCTGGTGAAGGAGGCTAATAAAATCACTTTCAACGGGGAACTGAGAGTATTATCCCCTCATAATATCCGGAGAATTTTGCAACAAAAGGCAGAAAAATGGATAACGGATGCCCGACTCTTGAAGTATGAGGGAATCCTATTAGACTCCCCAAAATTAACCCTGGAGGTAACAGCCTTACAAAATCCAGCCCAATTCTTATATAGAAGGCCAAGCGAGGATAGATTGGCACATGAGTGCTTATCTACCATAAAAGAACAAACCAAAATAAGACCAGATCTGGATGAAGAAGAATTAGAAGAAGGAAATAGGTTGTTTGTAGATGGCTCATCGCGAGTGATAAATGGAAAAAAGGTTTCTGGTTATGCAATAGTTGGGAGAGAAGGACTTGTAGTTATGGAATCAGGCCCTAAGAACGGGGGTTAATAAACTCCCAGGGAAAAAACCTGGTTCACCAGGATCTAATCAGGAAATTGCTGAAGGCCTTGAGGGGACCTAAGTCACAATCTACCCCCCAGAAAGATCCGAAGGCTGAAAGAAAAGAGCGTGAGACTAGCAGAGGGAATTTGCAAAAGATATACAGTTTTACTATGCAGGAAAAAGAAAATATGAAAAGAATGGGGTTGAGAGAAGACTCAGAAAGGGAATGGCGACTTCCAGAGGATAATAGAACTGTACTGCCTAAATCCATAGCTATGGATATTATGAGGAGAATACATAGCAAAACACATTGGGGGGCACAAGCATTAGTAGATCAATTCGCCACCAAACATATGTGTATTAGAGCAGATGACTTGGCAAAGCAGGTAGTGAGGGGGTGTGTTACCTGCCTGAAAGTAAATAGGGCCAATTTAAGAAAATCCTTAATGGGGGGACGACCCACAGCATACCGGCCATTCGCTAACATCCAACTAGACTTTACAGAATTACCCAAGACTGGGAGGTATAAATATAATTGAGACCAGACTGTCATGAGTAAAATACCTACCATTAGCATTGCTAAATATCCGGACACAACCCAGATCAGATATGGGAATATCCCCGTTTGAAATGTTGTATAGAATGCCCTACAACATAGAGGAACCACAAGATCATCCAAAGTTGAGGGATCAGAATATGAATATATACATTACCAGCCTAATGAAATATAGGGAAAATCTGTAGAAAAAAAGAAGGTTAGTTCAGAGACCCCCACTAGATTTGAAACTGCACCAGGTGCAACCAGGAGATTAGGTAATGATAAAGTCCTGGAAAGAAGCATCCCTGACCCCACAATGGGAGGGCCCTTACCTTGTATTGCTTACTACAGAAACTGCAATCAGAACAGCAGACAAGGGATAGACCCATGCTAGCAAAATTAAAGGGCCAGTGAGCAAACCGACTCCTGAGTGGCAGGTGACAAGCAATCCCGGAGACCTGAAGTTACAGATCCAGAGGAGAGATCATCAATAAATGGACACCGTGTAGAATATACACCAGAACCACACTACACGGAGGAAAGATTAATTTGTAACTCTGATGTTAAGATAAGGTGTAGAGACCCAGAGTGCAATTGTTATCCTTTTGTTTGTTATATTTGTAAAATCTGCAGGGACAGGTGGTGGAGTCATTGTAGGCGAGGAACCCCTCCTAGAGGAATTTTCAGCCCCTGTTGGGTACTGCAGCGGAACATAACTAATTGGATTCTAGAATATAAAGTTAAACATGAGGGGTTAGTGGAAGAATCAGAAGAGTGGTGGAGGATTTTTGCATTAGGGATTGAACCAAAATATTATTGTTATCACCCTAATGAACCCATCCCGTTCATAGCTGAAATTGTTGACTGCACCTGCCGCACACGCCTAAAGGGAATCCGGTGTGATACACCCCCAGTTAAGTATCAGAACTGGGATTCCTATGTCAAGAGGGAACAGAGTCGCCCCCGGGGACCTCCTGAAGAATATCCCTGCTGCCGAGAAGATAGTACCCCCCGTGGCTCGAGGCAACCGAGTCGACGGGAAAGGCAGAGGGGTAAAAAGCTGTGGAGGAAAGAAACCCCAGGGTGGGACAACAAAACAATATTTGAGGAATTGCCTCAGGAATGGGAATAAGAGCAAGGACCCTGGGCAGAGAGACAGGTTGCAGTCTATGAAATGGAACAATCCTCAGATATACTCCCATTCCTATGCCCCCAATGATGCTCACCACATGACCCAGCCGATTACTTTTCTTTTGCTGATGTTATACTTAAGAGGGATTAATGCCTTAAACGATCTACCACACCAACCCTTTAAATGGTCACTATGGCGATGGGATGACAATGAGATTTTGCAAACTGTAACTACTGTAGGAGCACCCAGTTTCAGAGTAGGAGTGTGTGATCTGACCAACATAGATCATTGTGGAAAAGTACTGAACCTAACGGGATTCTACATGTGCCCAAGCTCAAATCATGGTAAAGGATATTGTAATTATCCTGGGGAATATTTTTGTGGATATTAGGGCTGTGAAACAATCGCCTCTGACTGGACACCCGGAGGAGGGCATGATAAATATTTGCAAGCAGACTTTGGACCAGCAGGATGCACAAAGCCATAGAGGGGTCCTACAGGAGAAATGATCTATAGAGGGGACTGCTCGTTTGTTTATCTCAATGGCACCCAACCAGAGAAACAAGAATGGCTATTAGGTAAAAACTGGGGAGTTAGACATTGGGAACCCGAGAAAGATAGGGGGAATATAATCCAAATAGAAAAGGAACCTGCTCCCCATTGGGCCAGTAATTCTGTTGGCACTTGGGCTTACCTTTGGACCATGTATATTTAAGAAACTGATTACTATAGTGAAAAGCCGGCTGGAAGCGGCACACCTTATGCTTCTTAGGACTAAGTATGTTCAGATACCTGAAGAAGAAAATTTAGAAACTTTAGAATTAGCTAGACAAGAACTGCAAAGATACAGTGAACAAAAATAAGTAAGAACAAGAGAAATGGGGGAATTGTGATAAACATTAACTATCTTTTGTTCACTGGAGATCAAATAACTCAAGATAACAGGAAGTTACTATGTTACTATCTAAGCCTATAGGCCAACATACCTTTGCCCAATTTCTTTTCTCTCTCTCTACTTGCTTAATCAGCTTTAAGTTTCAGGAATTCCAGCTTAGTTACCATATAAGGAAGAGGACAGCTACAGCCTTCATCTCTGCGACCACCGAGAGAGAGAAAGAGACCCTCCTAGCAACACGTCACACATACATCATCGGAGGAAAGAAGCAGGATAAAAGCGAGACTGAAAAACCCGCCATTCACGGCAGTGGGCGGAGCAGAGACTCCCCTGTCGTCCAGCGCTGTATTTGCCTTTGCTTTGCCTGCTGTAATTTAATAAATTCCTATTGGAACTTTCTTCGTGTTCAAAGTCTATTACAATTAGCATGAAAACTCTGAAGAACAGAGTACATCAGTTTCAATATCATATAGTACATCCATTGACTAAGCAGTGTGAACATTTTAGATTGCCATGGGATTTTGAATATTATTATTAACAGAGAATAACACTTCTTTTAGAAAACAGACAATTTAGACAAAACTACTTTTAACTTCTTTTTATGCCTGTTCACAGAAAACTTTTCACCTTCTTTTTATAGAGTACTGCTTTGAAACATGCAATACTTTAACAATGTTTTTTACATTAGACCTCCCAAAGTCAAAATTCACATTACTGAAAATTTTCACCCCACTATTTTCCATCTCAAAATGCTCTTTGAAGCTTCAATTCACATTAACATTCATAAAGAAAATTTAAAAACCCCTAAACAGCAAAAAACCCAGCCCACACCTCACAAAGCTGCGTTTGTAAATTTTTTTAGACAAGTTCTCAGTGCAGATACCCAAACTGTGAGCAGTATAAATCAAAGCCTCTGTGAACACCTGATGTGCATTACCTACACATTTTTACATAATATGTCACCATCTCCTAATGCCTCATCTCAGCTCTCTGCTCCATTAAGTGACCGAATATGATGCTTTTTTTTCCTTCCTGACAACATCAGAAACTGAAAACACAACCAATGACTTGCTGGCCAGGAACTAAGAGTCTGACAAGCTCATACCCCACCCTCCTGTCCCAGCCCAAATAGGTGTTGGGGGTGAGGTTTGTTCCTTTTTTTATTTTAGAGAATTTTTCCCCCAAAGTTGCTAAGAGACTAAGTGCTGGTACTTAGATGGTGATTGATCAACACAAAAGATGTGGATGAAAGTCGGGAGGGGGAAGATCACACGAGTTTTGCGGGAGAGAAAAGGACAGGGCTGGGGGAGCTAGGGGCACCTTCTTGTTCTCGGCATGGGATAGGCCGGTCATGCTTCAGTTTGCTGCGGGAGGGGTCCATTGAGACGTTAATTTTGAAGAACTAAGGATTTTTAGGAAAGTTAAGATAATAAGTTGCTGAATTAGCTGAAGTATATAGGTAAGCTTTGTTCACAGATAACAGAAGCTGGATCTTAGATAAGCTATCCCAGATTTAGTAACGCATTGCTTGTCAGGTTTATGTTTATGTAGCTGAGGTTTTAACGAAAAAACAAGATGCGGTAAATAAGATGTAAGATAACTGCAGATTTCCTGCTTAAAGAACCCATTCAACACAGGAAACTATAAGTTCTACCAAGGATTCATTTGTCATGAATGCATTGAAAAGGTAGAAAGGTCAGGACGAGGAAGACTCATCTTACTTCCTCATTTTGGGTGACCCCTCCCCAAAATAGACCCCCGACTCATTTTAAGAAACAAAGTACGCATGCTTAATAGCCTTTTTGCCAATTAGCATACGAAGCAAGGAATGGGAGGTGACAGGGGTATGAATATGCATTTGTATTTTGGGTTTTCAACACTTATGTAAATAAAAGGCTTTGCAATTACCTGTGAATTTGGCAGTGCGAATTAGGGAAATATCGCGCGTGCTGCCCGGCCGTAATAAACATACACTTTCTAACTTTAAACTGTTAAGAGTTTTTGTCCGTCACAGTTGCGTATCAATACTAGATCAATACCCATATTTCTTTAATAAGTCATTTTGGCGAGCCAGCCAGGAGACTGCTCTCTCTGGCCTTGGGGCCAGCGGGGTCCAGGACCCCTCTGGGCGCCCACCCGGAATTTTCCGGGAAGAGGGCTCCTGCGGTCCTGCTGACCACCCGGGGAAAGACCAGAACCTGCTGGAACTACGGACAAAAGGTATGTTTATATTTGAAAATAGGTACCTTGGTATAGGTGGTTGGTAAGACACAAGAGTTGCCTCGTGCACAGCGTATGCCTCTTGGGTTTGTTTGTAAAAGTTGTGACAGCTCTGCGGAGCCTGGTGTCAGTGGTTTGGTAGTCCATGTCCCATAGTGGGGACAGTGGTAACTGGATTTTTGTTCTGTCATCTTGCAGTTTAAAGATGCCTTGGTAGTCCGTGTCCCGTGAGGGGGCAGCAGCGGCAGTAAAATAATCGGTGTTGTTGTGTATTAGGAGCAGTAGTGGCTCCGGTTACAGTTTGTGGTTTAAAGGTACCTTGACAATCCATAATCCGTGTGGCGAGCCCGTTCTGGGACGCGAAGGGTCCCGTTGTAGATCGCGGAAAATCCTGATTGCGGCCCCGCGCGTGCCGGGTGTGTGTGGTGTGAACGGATCCGTGTTCTGTGGTCTCATGGTTTTGTGTGTTTGTGTGTTCAGGTGTGGCAGAATTTTTGGTGCACCGTATGTATCATGGCCTGTGAGAGTTTGTGTTGTAAGCATTTTGATTTGTGTGATTTTGGAGTGTGTTAGTAACCTGTGTAAATGGTTTTAGGAGTTTTGCAAGCTTGAAGTTGTAAAAGCCTTTTGAATTCCCTGCCTGAGCAGCGGAGGGAGACCTCTGTTTGAGAGTGGAAGGATTTAAAGCGTTTGTACTGTATCCAGATTGTGTGCTGGAGGAGAATTAGACTGTGTGTGAGCTTGAACAGCGTGTGCTTTTGGCAACAAGATTTTGCTGACGTTTTGTTAGGTGAAAAAAACATTTGTGTAAGTTTTAACTGTTTATTTTTTGAGCTAAAAGGAGCAAGTGGCATAAGGAGGTTTGAAACCTGAGCCAGCCCCAGCAATCGTGGGGGGGGGGGTGTGATTTGTTTCCCTGGTAACCGCAGGGGAATCCAGGTTCTGCAGCCTGGGCTGCGCCTCTAAACTCCCTGTAAAACCCTAAGAAGTTCTTTTGGCGAGTGAGTGTTTTAGTTAAAGGGAAAAAAGTTTTTTGCTTGTTTGTGAGGCTTGCAGTTGCTAGAGTGTGTGGCAATATTTTAAAGTCCTGGTGGTGTAGTCCCTAACCACAGAGTGGAGAGGCAGCGTGGGATCAGGGTTACCCCCCCACCTCCTTCTCACGGAGGGATTTGTGTGTGGTGTCCCCGCCGAAATCCGTAGGATTTTTCGGCGAGACCTTGTTGAAACTTCTGGTGGAGTGTGTTTGGGGTCGTGAGGGACCCCTGGCTATTTTCTTTGCGAGCCTAAATCGGTTGGTGTTTGGAGTTGGGTCTCTCTAAGAAAAGGCTTTGATTGTGTGCAGAAAGCAGAGAGCCCAGAACTTATGCCCAGAGCTAGCAGAAATAGCCGAGAAATTTTTGGTGCTGAGAAGCGCAATTGAAGTAGTCTACTTTGTGTTTTATAACATCTTGGACCAAAAGGGATTCTAAACATGGGGGCAAATGAGAGCAAAGAGATTCCCAGAGGAAGCCCTTTAGGGTGTATCTTAACACACTGGAAAGAACTGGTGGGCTGTGGTGGTACCGAAGCTAAGAGGAAGCTTGCTAAGCCTTGTACACAGTGGTGGCCATTATATAAACTTGATGAAGGTGTGAAGTGGCCAATAAACGGTACACTGGACTATGAGACATTATTACAATTGATGCTTTTCCTTCGACGTGAACAAAAGTGGCAAGAAGTAGCTTATGCTGATATGTTTTTCACTCTCAGGAATCATCCTGAGAGACAAAGGGATTGTGGAATGAGGTCACCATCTGATCCTTTAGTATTGGCCCTTGAAAAGGATAATAAAGCTACTAAAGGGAAGCCCAAACGGTGTTGTAGTACCTGCTCGATAAATCAGAGGTGCACCCATCCTGACAAAGTATACCAAGCAGAGGCTTTGGAACAAGAGACAGAAGACATACTTAAGCCACCCCCTAGGAGGCAGGAAAGGAGGAGGGTGATGGGGGACGCAAATTCAGAACCATCATTGACTCCAACCTCCCCCACTTCATCTTTAGCTTCATCTTCCTTTGGGAGGACAGCAATTGAGGTAGGGGTTTCTCCACCCACTCCTAAACCCCGGGATCCACCACTGCCTAGCAGTGACAGTGAGTGGGATGAACCTGAACCCCTCCCACCAGGTCCTAAGATTCCCTCACAAGGACCTATAGCATCAAGGACCTGAAAACAAACCAGAGAGGTCATACAAGCACCTCTAAGACAAGCAATAACCTCTGATGGGGAAACAAAACTGATTAAAGTTCCCTTTTCCTCAATTGATTTAGAAATTTAGTGTGATATATGTTCTAAAGTTAATTCGTGTTATCAAAATATAAAGGGTAATACCAACTGTATAAATATAAGTTTTGTATAACTTAGCCTGTTATAAGTTAAAGTTTTGTTCAAACTAGCATAGGGTAAAGTGGCTTAACAAAATAAAAGAATTTCTCCAGCCTGAAAAGGCACGGGAGGGACACGAGGAAAATATGATTGGAATTACCAGAAAGGGGTCCAAGAAACTGCCACTGCCAGGAATCCCTGAAAAGAAACAAAAGGCAACGGAAAACAGAGATAGAAGTCCGGAGACCAAGGTGATTACTTCAGATGAATATCTCAACTCGTCTCTGTTGAAAATTAACATCTCCACGCCACACCCGGGCCCGACCATTAGCAGTATTGTCCTACTCTGCCGGTATATTCAAACTCCCGATACCGGGACTTGCATGATTAATGAAGATGCCTCAGAGGGAAGACCGTCCACATCGCGAGCCTCTCTCCGTGATCCAGTGTATAAAAAGAGACTGCTGCAAACCAAAAATGTGAACTTGGGGGGATAGCAGACTGACAGGGTTTGTTATCCGTGTTCACCCAGCGCCGAAATCCCGGGCTCGACGCTGTCCTTTTAATTGTGGCTATCCGAGACTGTCATTTTGTCTCTCAATAAAATTCTAAATTTTTAATAAATCGAATCTGGTCGATTTTATTTATAACATTTAGGAAAGGATTGCTAAGGGCTATCAAAGTGATCCAATAGGGGTTGCTAAGAAAATGAAGTTTTTGATTAAGCAGCATTCACCTGATTGGGCAGATCTGCAACTGCTACTTGATGCCTTAACAGAAACTGAGAAGCAATTAGTTTTGAAAGTGGCTGGGGATCTGGCTGAAGATGATTGTAGGACAACACAGGAGGATGTTAAAGATGTATTTCCCCTTCAAGACCCAGGTTGGGATCCTAATGATGATGAGGGGTTAGGACGGTTAAAGAGATACCAAGAACTGATAGTAAAAGGGCTAAAAAGAGCAATCCCCCCAACCAAAAACTGGTCAGCCTTATATGCTATCAAACAGGGCCCCTCTCAAACACCTACTGAATTTCTAGATCACCTGCGAGATGCAATGCGCCGACACACCACCCTGGATCCTGGATCTGATGAAGGAACGCAGCAATTAATAAATTTATTTTTAGGACAATCCACAGGAGATGTCAGGCGGAAACTCCAGAAGATCTGGGGCCCAAACAGCCGGAATTTAGAAACTTTATTAGATGAGGCCTAGAGAGTTTTTAGTAACCAGGAAGAAGGGTATAAACAAGGAATGAAGAAACTAGCAGCAGTAGTAAAAGAAGGAGAAAAAGGAAAACATGGACAAGGTCCACCAAAACAAGGACCACCCTGACTAGGAAAAGATCAATGTGCAATTTGTAAGAAATTTGGTCACTGGAAAAACCAGTGCCCAGAATTAAGAAAGAGTGATGAACATAAAGAAAAAGTGATCAGAAAAAGAAAAAAGCAGTTGCTCATGTAAAGGAGGACTGAAGGGGACCAGAGGACCCTACCCTAGGAGACCCTCTGGTTATAGTCAAACTAGGGAACAAAAAAAAAAAGTGAAATTTTTGATAGACACAGGGGCAACATTTTCAGTGTTGAATAAGGCCCTAATACCTGTAACCACTGACTATGTTATGGCAAAGGGGGCAACTGGCCAATCTGAAAGAGCTTAATTTTGCAAACCATTGAAGTATAAATTGGGAAAACAGTGGGGCATCCATCGATTTTTATACATGCCTAATGCTCCATCTGCACTTTTGGGCAGAGATTTGCTAGAGCAGCTGGAAGTAAGAATAATATTCAAAAATGGGGAAATTAGTTTGGAGGTAAAGGATCAACAATATGTAGAACTGTTAAGCTTAATGCTAGTAACCAAAGAAATTGATGTGGCAAGTGAAAAGGAAAATTTTAGGAAAATAATGGATCAAGTATTTCCAGGAGTGTGGGCCTCCAATATACCAGGAAGAGCAAAGAATGCACTACCAGTGCAAATCAGGCTTAAAGAAGGAGGACAGCCAGTAAGGGTTAAACAATACTCCCTAAAGAAAGAAGATATAGAAGGGGTTAGCCCAATTATTGAGAACTTTCTGCAGCTAGGACTACTGAGAGAGTGTCAATCTGATTTTAATACTCCTATTCTGCCAGTAAAGAATCTTGTACTCATCTGTATGACCTATCAGGTTTTAAGGGCTGTTAACAAGGTAACTGAAGACTTGTATCCAGTGGTTGCCAATCCCTACACCTTGTTAACCCGTTTAACACCTGAACTAACTTGGTTTACTGTTCTGGATCTAAAGGATGCTTTCTTTTGCCTCCCTCTCCATGAAGCCAGCCAGAAAATTTTTGCATTCGAGTGGGAAAGCCCTAAAACTGGAAGAAAAACTCAGCTCACATGGTGTGTGTTACCACAGGGGTACAAGAACTCCCCCACTATATTTGGGGAACAGCTTGCCAAGGATTTAGAGTCCTGGGAACCTCCACCAGGAGAAGGACAGTTACTCCAGTATGTGGATGATCTCTTAATAGCCACCCGGACCCAGGAGACATGTGTGGACTGGACGGTAAGCCTCCTGAACTTTCTAGGCCTGCAGGGGTATCGAGTATCCCAGAAGAAAGCCCAAATGGTGAGGCAAAGAGTCATTTACCTGGGTTATGAAGTAAGTGCTGGACAAAGGACTCTGGGGCAGGATCGCAAGGAAGCAATATGCCAGACCCCAAAACCTCAGACAGTGAAAGAACTAAGAACCTTTTTAGGCATGACAGGGTGGTGCAGACTGTGGATTTATAACTATGGGTTGCTTGTTAAACCTCTGTATGCCTTGATCACGGAAGGGAGCAGAGATCTTCAGTGGACAAAAGATGCAACCCAAGCCTTTGACCAACTAAAGAAGGCCCTTAGGTCAGCTCCAGCCCTGGGACTTCCAAACGTGAGTAAACCATTTTTCCTGTTTTCTCATGAGAAGGAAGGGATTGCCTTGGGAATATTAGCACAGAACTTAGGCCCGTACCGGAGGGCAGTGGCCTATCTTTCCAAACAGCTGGACACAGCAGCTAAAGGATGGCCAGGGTGCCTCAGAGCAGTTGCAGCAGTAGCAATAAACATTCAAGAAGCACACAAATTCACCCTAGGCCAGAAGATGACTGTGCTAGTATCTCACACAATGTCTGCAGTCCTTGAGGCAAAAGGGGGACACTGGCTCTCCCCACAGAGATTTCTGAAGTACCAAGCCATACTGGTAGAACAAGATGATGTTGAAATTGTGGTAACTAACATTGTGAACCCAAGCTTCCTTCCTCAGAGGGAGTATGGGAGAACCAGTGATCCATGATTGCCTGGAGACCATTGAAGCCACCTACTCCAGCTGCCCAGATCTGAAGGACACCCCGCTTGAGGATGTTAAGACCTGGTTTACTGATGGAAGCAGCTATGTCATCAGTGGAAGAAGGCATGCTGGGTATGCAGTTACCACAAGCAGAGGTAATAGAAACTCGACCATTACCGTCTAATACATTTGCACAGAAGGCTGAAATAATTGCCTTAATCCGAGCCCTAGAGCTGGCAAAAGGAAAAGAGATCAACATCTACACAGACTCAAGGTATGCATTCAGAGTGGTTCATGCTCACAGAGCCATCTGGAAGGAAAGAGGACTGCTGAATTCACAAGGCAAGAGTATTAAACTTGCACAAGAGATACTGAGGCTATTAGATGCCCTACAACTACCTGAGAGAGTAGCCATAATGCACATAAAAGCACACCAAAAAGTGAGCTCTGAATTGGAAGAAGGGAATATGCTGGCGGACAGAGAGGCAAAAGAAGCAGCAAAAGGTGAGGTACCTGATAAGGCTGTTGAGGCAGCATTGATTCCAGATGGAAAAGTTTCTATTGAAGGTAAGCCAGTGTACAATAAGAAAGATAAGAAACTTATCAAGGTAGAAAAGGCAAGTTATAATCAGGAGGGACGGGCTGTAACAGAAGAAGGGAAACTTGTAGTACCCACCTATTTGTTGTGGTCATTAGTACAGAGAGAACATGAGAAAACACACTGGGGAATAGATGCTCTGTATAACCATTTGAAAGAAAGAATCATGGCCAGGAAATTGCAGGGCACAGTGATACAAGTAACTCGTCAGTGTAGTCTTTGCCTCCGGACTAACCCTAAAAATACCCCAAAGCCTAAAGTGGGACAAATTGGGAAAGGTTGTGGACCTGGGCAACAATGGCAAATTGATTTTACAGAACTGCCCAGGAAGGGAGGGTATTGTTACCTATTGGTGTTAACTGATACCTTTTCAGGATGGCCAGAAGCCTTTCCTGCCAGGACAGCTAAGGCTCGAGAGGTGACCAAAGCGCTGTTGCAAGAAATAATACCACGATTTGGAGTTCCAGACACCATATCCTCAGATAGGGGACCACACTTTATTTCAAAAATTGTGCAGCAAATAAGTCACCACCTGGGAATAGACTGGGAATTGCACACCCCATACCACCCTCAATCTAGTGGCTAGGTGGAAAAGATGAACCATTTGATTAAACAACAAATTGTGAGATTGGGGCAAGAAGCAAATTTGCCCTGGCCTCAGGCTCTCCCATTGGCCTTGTTGCGAATTCGGACAAAACCAAGGGCAAAAGAGAAACTAAGCCCTTTTGAAATATTGTATGGAAGGCCATATGCAGTTCAAGGGGGAAGAGCATCCATTCAAGTAGGGGGAGAAACCCTACATGGATATATGGTGGCCCTAAATAAACAACTTACAGAAATTGAGAAATATGTGGCTGGAACTCAAAACAGAGAACTAGATGGGCCAGTACATGATGTACAACCTGGGGATTAGGTGTATGTTAAGTCTTTTGCAGAAAAAACCTTAGAACCACAGTGGGAAGGACCATTCCAGGTGCTCCTCACTACCTTCACTGCAATCAAGATCAAAGAACAGAAGGCCTGGATCCATCACTCCCAAGTGAAGAAAGCCCCAGAGGGAATTTGGAAGGTCACACCAGGTGATAACGAACTGAAGCTGAAGCTCATTCAGAACAACAAATAAATGGATTAATAATTATTATGGACATTATGTGGAAAGTTGTAACTATTGTAGTAAATGCATCCAGGCAAACAGACAACTTCACTTGTGTGTATAGGACAAGGTTGTGTCTGTCTTAGGACAGCATGCCCCATCATAAAGATAGACAACCAAATCGTGAATGAGACTCAATTCAATTTGTGTGTTTGCAATTTTGTTAGAATCAAGGGATGTGATTTTTCCTATCGGGCACTTGTAATATCACATCAATATATAGAGGCCAACTTAGCCACTGTGCAGAAGATACTGCCTGTGCCCATAAGAATGAATTTGACTTTAGTTGCTCAATTGTTGAAACATCACGAATTGAGAGAAATCTTAAAAGAAATTAGAGACACAGAGAGCATCAAAAGGGTTTTTAAAAGGCTTGAGGAACATTTGTCTCATCATTGGTGGGATGTGATTTTTGGGTGGTCACCAACAGCAACCGGAATATTGAATACCTTAATCCACCCTATAGTTGTGTTGCTTATTTTGGTCAGCATAAGTATAGTGTTATCCATTGCAATACTTGTTTGGAATTGGAGGATGCTACGATGAGTGGCAGCTTTAACATCACTGTCAAAGGCGTATGGCTTGGTCTTGAGAGACACTAGCTGTACAGCTTGGATAGATGAGGAAGACTGTATACTGAGTAAAAGAATTTACTCATTTCAAAGAAGAAGTGGGGAATGAGACGTTGATTTTGAAGAACTAAAGATTTTTAGGAAAGTTAAGATAATAAGTTGCTGAATTCGATTAAGTAGATGGGTAATCTTTGTTCACAGATAACAGAAGCCGGATCTTAGATAAGCTATCCCGGATTTAGTAACTCATTGCTTGTCAGGTTTATGTTTATGTAGCTGTGCTTGTAATGAAAAAACAAGATGCGGTAAATAAGATATAAGATAACTGCAGATTTCCTGCTTAAAGAACCCATTGAACACAGGAAACTGTAAGTTCTACCAAGGAATCATTTGTCACGAATGCATTGAAAAGGTAGAAAGGTCAGGACGAGGAAGACTCATCTTATTTCCTCATTTTGGGTGACCCCTCCCCAGAATAGACCTCGACTCATTTTAAGAAACAAAGTACGCATGCTTAATAGCCTTTTTTGCCAATTAGCATACGAAGCAAGGAATGGGAGGTGACAGGGGTGTGAATATGCATTTGTATTTTGGGTATTTAACACTTTTGTAAATAAAAGGCTTTGCAATTACCTGTGAATTTGGCAGTGCGAATTAGGGAGCTATCCCGCCGTGCTGCCCGGCCGTAATAAACATACACTTTCTAACTTTAAACTGTTAGAGAGTTTTTGTCCATCACAGTTGGGTATCGATACTAGATCAATACCCATATTTCTTTACTAAGTCATCCGAGTCCCAAGAGATCAGACTGCCCCGGGCTTTGTGAAACAAAGCCCCTCGAGGTCCCTGGTTCTGTTTATTATTAATGCTGTAGTTGTTGTTTGTTTGTTTGCCTTGTTATACTTACTAGTAAAGAACTGTTATTCCTTTCCCCATAGCCCTGCTTGAAAAGCCTCTTTAATTTTCTAAATTATAATAACTTGGAGGGAGGGGATTGGAATTCCTCATTCCTAGAGAGGCCCTGCCCCTCCCTAGCAGATATCTGTTTTTCAAACCAAGACAGTAGGAAAGTTAATGACTTGATGAGCAGCCCACCAAAGTTCCAAAACAAACCTTTGTAGGAATGAGCCAGCAAACCATGTCCCAGTCCTTACAAAAAGCACTGGCTCTGCATGGCATGGTGCACGCTGATCCTGGGAGAGAAGCAAGGAATGAACCCAGAGGCCACCTGAGTTTTCAGGGATGACATGACATTCCTCTCCTTTGCTCAGAACATCTCTGAGGTGCCACAGGACCTGCCTAGGAGGTACCAAAGAGCACTGGCCACTGACCAGCAGCCCTCATGGTCACTTCTGGAAGTGGGATGCCTCTGGATTGTCCTGCAATCAAGCAGTGCAGACTCTCCTGCCAGTCACACAAATTAATTCAGAGAGCACTGCTTCCAGAATAACAAGGAGAGATGCATGAGTAGAGAGCTCTCTTGGCATATAATTCAAATCGCAGCTTCTTGCAAGGAACTATTTTTAAGTTTTGTATCAATCTGCTTGAGAAAGCTTCCTTCTGCTGCCTACAAATGTGCATACTCCCCCTTCAAAGAAATATAGCTCAGGACAGCAAGATCCAGCCTTGCACTTTCAACCTAATCAAGACCAGATATTTCACGACCAAACCATTGCACAACACACAACGTTCCTACAGAGCATGTTCTGGTAGCCCCCACCGAGCATCAGTGAGGGCCCTCATTACCTTCAATGAGTCCTGTGTGTTCTTCACAAGATTACAGGTAGCACAGTTACCAGTGAAACAACCCAGTGAGGCAGTCTGACTGCTTCTGGAAACATTACTGCTTTTTCCACTGCTACAGGTGTGGAACTGCTATAGGAGATTGAGGAAAAAGGGGGAAAAGGGCGATTCAGTAAGCGTATGAGTGTATGGATGCTGAGAGTGACCTGACCAGTGAGGTGAGACCACTGTTTGCTCAGTTATCAGAAGTTCCTGTATGAAGGCATTGTTCAAGCTTAAGAGGTCTGTGAGGAAAAAAACAACAAAAAAACAAAAACAACAACAACAACAACAACAAAAAAACAAACAAACAAAAAAACCCAAACAAGCAACAGCAGCACACAATGGATGCAGATAAGAAATGTCTGAACAAAGCCCTGGGTGGCTGCAAGACAAAGGGAAAACTTATTAGACACAAGCATCCTATATCCTGCCTCCAATAAAGCAACACAGATGTTCTGCTAATGCGGGGAATGAAAAAACAAGAGAGCACTAAGCAGCTATTGAGCCCTCCACAGGAGAAAGGGTCAGTGTTCCACAGCTGTTGGGCACAAAGATGTCCACAGGATGGGCACAAAAAGCCTCTTAAAGGGTCTGAGAATGTAACATCTCTCTGGTGACCGGTAAGGGTGGCCACCCTTACAGCCATGAACCCCTCAAGACCACTGCAAACAGGGCTTTGCAAGCCCAGCTCTGGCCCAGGAACAGAATGACCATTGCTTGAGGGTTTAGTCCCCAGGGGGTTATCTCCACTGGGAAATGCATGGCTTTAAGACACACTCAGGCTGCAGCACTGGGGACTGCAGCCCTCCATGGCACAGAGAAACAGAGCTCTGTCCACTGAGAGCTGCTGGATTCATGGGTCTGAAGGAAGTGTTCCAAGACCCACTTTCTTGTCTGCAAAGAGGGGTGCAGAAACAGCCCCATCACCTTTGGCCAAGTGCTCTGCACAGTTGGACCTTTCCTCAAGTACTTCCCAAAGACAGTTGTCAGCCCTCCATGAGGCTTTCCTAAGTCCAAAAAACCTGTTCTCTGGAAAATTCAGGCCACTTAACCAGCACATACTGGGCATCTGCTACTGTGTCAAGAGGAAACTGCAACCACAACATTATTTAACAGCCAGTTACACAGAAAACACTGAGCTGTAGATCACACCCTACTCCTTCTCCCCCTTTTTTTTCTTTTGTTTTGTTTTTGGTTTTTGTTTTCTTAACATGGTGTTCCCCATCCCCACTGCTGAAGTGGGAGAAGTATTTCCTCATACCAGTGGGTAGGATTTGAACCCCAGCTGCCCATGGACTTGGTCCTGCACATCATCTCAGCCCCAGCTGTGCAGAGAGGGGCTGGCACAGAGAGCCTGGCTGTGCTGCAGGAACTGCACCGCCAACAGCACACGTGGGGAAGCATCACACACCAGGTGACAGTACAGCTCAGAGCCCAGGCAAGCTGGGTGGTTGCACAGGGACACCTCCCCAAGATGCTGCAAGCACCAGCAAGGGGCACAAAACTACCCTTCACAGCGTGACAGCTGTCCTTTCCATTCACAAATAAACACTATAAAATATGAACATATTAATCTCTTCATTAAAAGTATCTGCACTGCCACTGGCTACAATTCAAGTTTCAAGGGCATAAAGAACAAGATATTTTCCCCTTCAATAAAAAAAATGTTTGTCTCTTACTGTCAGTAAACCAGCAATGTAAATGAACATTTGAAAGTCACTGTATAACTAAGAGTTATTTCATATAATCAGATTAAAAAGAGAAAATAGAATGCAAACAAAAAACTTGAGCTTCTTGAAAAAAGAGAACAGAAATGAAAATATGAAGAGGCCACTAACAGGAACAAAATGGGTAAACCAGTGTTAGTCCAGATCCAGTCCTGAACCTCTGCATATATAATTCTACCAGTTCTGTTAGTCATTATGCTCATAAAAATGAATACAAATCTTTTCAAGCAACAGTTGAAGTTCAAGAGAAAACTTTTAAGAATATAAAATTTTCCAGACTCTTTCTAGAAATTTTAATAGGTTACTTTAGTCAAAACATTAAACACAATGTCAACAATTCTCATTTGCTATCAGTTATCCATATGGTCTCAGAGTAAAAATACTTTTGAGTCATACATTTGGGAAAAAGAAAAAAAGTGGATCTTCCTTTCCCAAGATCCATGGTGAAGTGAGGCCAGAAAGAGATGCCCCCATCCCCCTCCTGTGAGCCCCCCCACTCCTCACCCTGACTCACAGTCCAGGTCTTTGGTATTTTTTGAAAGTCACCCCTAGAACTCCAGCAGGGACAAGCAACCAAGAGCCATTTATTGCCTCCAAAACTGACTGCAAGGATTAGCACCAACCTCAAGGCTCAGCCATAGCTCCAACAGGCCTGGCAGAGCATTCGAGTTTGTGTATCCCTAGCAGAAAGCATTTTCCCAATGGCCATTTCCAGAAATGTTGTTCTCCAAATATTTTGGCTGATCCTCATCTACAGGACAACCTTAAAGTGCATTTGCAACTCTCTCTCCAGGAAATACATGTAAAAGTTGATTCATTATCTTAAAATGCTGCTTTCATTTCTGCTCATTAAAAGCACATTTCAGATCCCTGCACCAAATGCACAGCTGATGTGATCTGGACACTCAAAACTGGGTTTCAGTTCTCTCTACTCTTTTTATTTCATTTTCTGCCTACAACCTGTGTTCCCTATTCTAGGGACAGTTATATCAGACCTGAGCTACTACTGAAAAATGCCCTGGATAAAATCTTCTCTCCCAGCAATGCCTGGCACTCCAGGCAGTCATACCCGATGTCAGACTCAGCCTAGATTTCAGGAGCAGCACCCTCCCTGCAGACACAGAGCAATAAACAGCTGTTCTAAACATCCCACACCCCTGCACACCGAGCCACTCGGAGAAAAGCAAGGAAGCTTAGGTAATGCACGCGTTACAGTCCTCACCTTTAGGGAGTCAAAGCAGGCAATAACTCGACCATTTTCCACATGGCAACTCCGTGATGGATGGGCGAACTTGCACTCTGCATCAGACCGAGAACAAGTCCCTCTCTGAAACTCTCGACACACTTCTAACGTCAGCCATTTTGTATCACGAACCAGGGAAACGTTTACAGCCATATTAAAAAACAAAAATTAAAATGCAAGCAATCACACCCTTCCTCAGGGTAATATTTACTGCTGATCTTCTCTTTTCTTTTTTTTTAAAGGTTAAAAAGTGAATTCAAGTTAAACGTGAAGAAATAACTAACGTGTTGCTTTGGTAGAACTCCTATTCATCAGCACTTAGGTTTTCATTTAAGTCAAATTGTGTTTCTTTAAACAAGAATTAAACATAAAGCCAATCATAAAATAGAAATCTTATCAGAACAACTGAAAATCAAATTAGAGGCCAGCTCCTAAAAGTGCAATTGTAAAAGTTAAAATACAAGTGTTATATTTTGTGCCACTGCCAAAGTTACTTGCAAATAACTGGCAGACTTTCAAAAGAATTCTGTGCTCTCCAGTTAATGGTTTCAATTATTCTTGCAAAAAGCATATGCTACTGGCAGCACTTCAGTTTGTGGAATGCTCTCGGTCCTTGGGAAGAAAACTTCGGGTTTTTTGTTTTTTTTTCCCTTCTGTTTCTTGCTTCTAAAAATTATGGTTCACAAGCATCAAAACAGGCAACAGGATGTGTGATTTTTTTTTTCCTCTTTCTTTTCTGTTAAATATGCGCTACATAGTCGGGGGAAGGAAAAAAATAAAATGGCTGAGCAAACTGCGTGTAAATGGGGAGAGAAAAAAAAAAAAAAAAAAAAAGGGGCAAGGCTGGAGGAGCCGCCGTCAGGGCACGGACCGAAGCAACGCCGAATTAAACAGAGAGAGGCAGCCCTAGACAGAAATCCAAGCAGCGGTGGCTTCAGGAAAGGCACTTTTCAGCAACCTGCAGGAAAAAGAGAAATAAAATCAACCAGGAGCTTGCGGCCCCACTCAAGCGGGCGGGCGCAGGACGGCGCCGGCGGCCATTGCGGGCACGGGGGCACTGCCCACGCTGCGCTGCGCATGAGAGGCGGCGCCGGCCAATGGCGCTTGCCGTTACAGCAGCACCCACGGGCAGCCGACCAATACAAGAGACCGTTTCATAGGGCCGTAGTGGGTGCCCTGGCGCACGCCGCAGGCCCGGGACCCTCTGGGACCAGCCAGGGGGGACGGGACAGCCCAAACTCCGGGCAGCGGCGGGGGTACACCCCACAAGCCCTCCCAGATTACGGGGGAATAGTTTGCCCTTCAGTTTTTTTGTTTTTTGTGTTTTTTTTTTTTTTTTTTAATTAACACCAACTAACCCACCCCCTCTTCTGTAGGAAACGTTCAGGCAGGAAGAGCAGCTGGTGGCTTATATACAAGGCTCCAGCTCAGCCCTGCACCGCTCTGCACTTCCAAGGTGTTCTATTAAACCTATCCCCAGCGCAGGGCTGCTTCTACAATGTCACAGGGAGACAAATAACTGGTTTGCAGCCGCTCCTCTATGGATTCAGAGCCTATGAAACTAAGAGCAAACCCGACAGGGAAACCTAAGCCACACACACGGAAAAAATTAACTCATTGCTCACAGCTGTAGTTTTCCACCAGACCAAAGGCAACTCGAATTACTGACTCCAGCAACTCGTGTTATACAACAAACGACTTTCAATGCATTCCAGTTGAAGGCTTCCTTGGCATCCACTAAAATGTTAAGCTGTCCCTAGAGTCTCTCATTCTAATATTAGCTGTACCATTGCTGCCTGATAGGATTTGGCTGTTTCCAAGTTCCCAAAAACCAGCCCTTTATCTTCCTAAAGTATGACCATCCACTTTTGCAAACATTTGACAGGCACGGGATGTTGCCTGTGTGACTGCTATTAGGATTTCAAGCTTTTGTAGAAGAGCCTTCAACTACAAAAAAAGAAAGCTTAAATTCCTTTTTTATTACTGGTGTGTTATTGCAATTACACTGTTCAATAACTAAAACCTACTGGAGCTGGAAACAATGCTACCAAGGAAAAAGTGTGGGAAGAGGCTGTCATCAGCAGCAGGGGGTGGGGCACAGAGGCTGTTTGATTCACAGATTCAATTATTTCAATTTAGAAAAAACAACACTCATTAAACCTACACTGCAAGTACTTTCTAGGCTTAATTAGACTCAAGTTGATGACAAAACCTGCCCAGATCCCTGCAATCCAGCTTGAGGCATCGGCACAAAGCTTGGTCTGACCTGTGCTTCTGGAAGGACCTTTGCATTTTTTGCACATCAGGTGGGGAACGGAGACTGCAAACGTCATATTTGCTAAGCATGTTTTAAACTTCAAAGAGAAGGAAAAAAGGCACATCTAACCATGCTCGCATCTTTTGGGTTTTGTAAAGAAGAGATGCTCTAAATCAAGCAAAAAAAAAGGAAAAAATGGGCAGAAACCTTCTGCAGGGAGCTAAGGACTAGCTGGGTGCAGCTCTTAAAAACGAGCTAGAACAGGTCAGATATGGGTGGGGATTAGAAAGAATGTACTCTCAGAAGTTCTTCTGAGCAGACTGAAATGCAACTGTCTTGTGGATTAAGTGCCTATTCCACAGCTTCAGACTTTCAGACTCTCAAGGGAAGCGAGGGTCTGCTAATGCTGGGGATAGAATATGTTAGGTCTGACTTAACAGTTACATCAAACACCAAGATGTCCAAACAGTGTAGTAACATCTGCCCTTCCCAGCCCTTCAACCTCAAGAAATCCCAATGTAACAAACCAAATGTTGATCTTGCTCTCAAGCCGTGCACCTCAGGAGCACACACTGCCCACAGCTACATGGCTGCACTAAAATGCTCAGTCCTCAAAATGAAGGTCATCATGTTAATGAAAGCTAAGTCAAATGAATTCTACAAAACATTAAACTACAAATACAAAAATATTCAGACACATGTAACACTGTGGATATTTTTCTTTACAACTTGTGGGGGAAGAAACAAACCCACTGATGGAAACTGCCCTTGCCCCACACCCTGCAGAAGTGCGCACTCATCTGTGCAACATTCAAGAGACAAGAAATTTTCTCTGCTATGGAAACAACTCACCTCCCTGCAGAAGGATTGACTCATCTCAGACCCTGGCTCTAGAGCTCCTATACTGGAGGGAGCCAAATTAATGAATATATTTTTCATACTGCAATTCTGCAGCCTGAAAGGCACCTGGCAGAGCACAGCAGCAGCACACACTGCCCTATCACTTGTTTGCTGGGCACTCAGGAGAGCAGTTAAGCACATGCTTAACTCTGAGCATGCCACCAGTCTTTCTGGAAAGAAAATCTGAAGCATGTATTTAAGTGCTTTGCTGAATCAGGGCCTAAATAAATGAATCTGCTTCACAGGTTTATCAGGACTGGGAGGCCAGCAAGCACAGGCAGCAGTCATCGTGTTTCAGCTTACATGATCACAGCCCAGAGGAGCATGAGTTAGGCTTTTCTGCAAGTCAACAAATACAGTTGTCAGTGTTTGGATTGCTGCAAATCCCTCTCCATGTGGTCATGGGGAAGGCTGGAAACACATGCATGCGGGGCTGACATCACAGCAAGCGCTGCACACTGCTGCAGCAAAGCTCCCACGCACAGCCCAAGGACAGTGCACCTCAGACAGGAACCCACCACCAATGATACAGAGCTTCAGCTCTCCAGGTTTCAACTCCTGGCAGCAAACAACTGTTCTCATCAGAATGTACCCTTACAATTCCTTTGTATTACCATTTTTGGGGGGGAGGGTGTTGGTTGGCTGGCATTTTATTCCCTTTGTTCTCCTGTATATTTCAAATGGGAGGAATTTAAAAAAAGAAAGCATCCATGCCAAAAACAACATACAACTTACAAGGATTAAAAAGTAGCTCCAGAAATCAGGAGCTTTGTTAGCATGCAGGAAATACAACAAAGGGTAGGTGCTGTCTTTTGAACCCTTCCCAGCAAGCCAGATCCGTCTGGCAGGGCTGAGCTCCTCCACTACCAGATGAGCCAATCTCATTTCAACAGCATCAGCATCAAAGCTGGAGAAAGCAGCAGAGCAGAGAGAAAAGCCTGTGGTCCTTATCTCTGTAAAGAAACTACAATATCCCTGAACCCTCTGCTCCAGGGCCACTTGCTGGGCCAGGCTCTAATTGCCTGAGCTGCAGGAGGATGGGGCTTGCTCCAGATGTCAGACCCAGCCTTACAGCTACCAAAGTGCAGGGGAACAAGGACAGTCTGAGGAGCAAAGTTCACACCAGGGCTCGCCTCTGGCAGGACTAAGATGCCCTGACCACTTGAGGTAACATGAGGACGAGCGTATTCACTTGACGCTTGAATGCCTCCTGCTTGCCACAAAACTGATCCCCTTCCACTGATAGTCCCCATGGATGTCAACTTGTGAGGACACCTCCCAACAGCCAAGTTCAGAAATGGTAATTTATGTGACAGGATGGATTTGAGCAGCTCCCAAGTGTAAATGATGCTATTAAAAAGATATTATTTATTTATTTATTCTTTATTTTTAAGAAAAAAATGACAGTAGAAGTGCCAAGGTGGGTTCCTTATTTACTGTTTCTCAAGGATTTCTGGGTCACGACTGCTCAGTTGAGAAACAGAAGCACTGTTGCCCTAACTCACAGTCCAGTGAGTAAAAACAGCAGCTATTCCCTTTGCCTGAAGAGGAATAGGGATACTACAGGCACACTGGAGTTTTCCCGAGGTTAAGTTCCAGCCGTGCCCATTCTTTATATGCGATGCTGTCTATGCTCCTCTTCCACTCAAACCACCAGCACGTGACCCTGGAACTGAGGACCGGCTCTCCTGAGTCCAAGCTCAGCCCTACACTGCCAGGCTGCAGTGTCCTTTACCTAGTTTCACATTTTTCTTTAACTAAAAACTAAACTGTACCAACCCATGACAGCAAGTTATGGTAAATGAAAGCTCAGACCCATTCTGGATGGATAGATGGATACCCTGGAGGCACAGCAGTAGAGAAATTGTGCTTGCAAAATCAAGACCTCAAATTTTATACCAATTCCACTAAAACTAAATATTGCTATTAATGTTCACTGAGTGTCTAGATACTGTCAGAGCCCAAAAAAGACTTTTGTCTATGGGCTTTCCTCAAAGCACTAAATTCAGCTGGCAGTACAAATGCCACACTCACTCATCAGTCCTTGCACCTTTGAGATGATTCTGTAACTTGGGCTTTTTATTGCACCTTAATGAGTAAGGAAGAGCTTGGTGTGCCCACCACCACATCCTTGATAAGACAGAATAGGGAACTCCTCACCCAAACAGCAGTGAGATGTTTCCATTATCAATCTTCCAAATAAACACAGTGTTCCTGGAAACACTGCAAGGCAAAGAGAAATGGGAGCCCAGGGATGCCAGTTGTCAGGTTTTTTCCCCGAGATTCAGGTGGTTTTAGAGTCTTTTGCCCTCTGCAAAACTCTGAGCCAAATACAAAAAAAGAGACGGAGTCTTCAGGTCCTGATTTTTCAAGGTTACATGCTTCATTTATTATTTCTTATCTTACAATTTTCTCAGTGCCCAACAAAGATCTGTGCAGCTGCTCGGGCATCTGGTGACTCCCCGACTCCTCCCGAACGGGGCTGTCATTATCTTTTATACTAATTGCTACGTATTCTTTATTTATCATTACTTGCCAATACCTATCACTTATACTAAAAAGGTCATCCCTACTTTGACCCAATCTCTTTAAACTACTTTGTGCTACCGTCACTGCTGAAAATGGAATGAGGGAAGAAGAAGAAGCAGGAGACAACGCCCCAAATCCTCCATCTTGCCCCCATTCACTTTAATGCTAAAAAACTAAATCTACTGTTTTATCACCCTGTGATGAGCTAAACTACAATCTTTCACACTTTTGTGGCCTGCAATCCCTCCCGCAGTGCAGGAAGCCTTTCCCATGGACTGAGATCAAAGCCAGTGTCTCTCTGGGCCGGGGTCCCAGACCCCCCTGTCCAGGTCACTGACCCTCCAGGGCAGCCAAAGGAATGCCCTGGACTCCAACAAGAAACCACAAAAATAACCCCCATAAAATCCAGGTGTGGATCCTCCATCGCTGAAGCACCAATGACAATGCTCTTACCTTACCTCACATAAAACACAGCAGTGTTCAGATTCCCAGACATGATCCCTTTGCTGGTGGAACATTGACAGTTTGCACACAGCAGGGCTGCCTCGGACACGGGCCAGCTCCTGCCCCCTGCGCTCCCAGGCTGTGCACTGGGACCGGAGCCATCTCGGCAATGGCAGCTTCTCCAGGGCTTCTCAGCGCTTGTGCACTTAATGGGTTGCAGTATCAAGACCAAAGAAGGTCAATTTATTTTCTGTTCCCTGCAAGAGGTATTTTTGCTTTCAAATTAGAAAATAATATTCTATTTTTTGCTCTGGCCCTCATAGTTTAAAACAAACGCTTCAGGGACACAGTAGACACTTTGAATATTTCCTTTGTGAACATTCTGTACCTAGACACTTTCTCCCTCAGGGAACAGTTTACCTCATTTAAGGTAGACCTTTACAGCTAAAAGAAAATAAACCTCCTTTTGTTCTTCTACCAGTTACTCAGAAAAAGAGCAAGTTTCCTCTACCATGGGCATACATGAAAACTTTCTGTTCAAAGTCTAATCACAGATTTTGGGGGCTGTGAATCACCAGGGGTCACATTGTGTGCCAAAAAGTCAAGTCAACTCCGAGTGCCGTCTGTTCAGAACAGGATGGCAGGACCCAGAAATAAATAATAAACCCACACAAGTAAAACAACCCCCCCAATGCTGCTGCAATGGAAAAGCCTCATTTTCAGGACATAAACCCACTACAGAAGTGACAGGGTGGATGTTTGGGCATGCAGGTACCACACAAATCTATGCTGAAGGAACCACTAACACTTGTCCTTTCCCCACAGTCTCTCATTCTGCTGGCTTAGAGCAACTTTGGAGAGTGGCTGTTACTGGTCGTGACCTCTCTGGACAGAGCAGCACAAGGAACATCCTCCTGCCCTTCAGTGGGGAAGGCTGTACATACTGCATCCCATCTCTTCAGAGGCTCGCTAGCCTTGCTAAACCCCTGGATGTATGGCACCCTGGGAGATAGCTGTGGGACTCTGCAGAGCCAGCAGTGCCACTGTCCTTGGAAAGATGGATCATGCATCACTGGCCTCTGGGCACTTCCCACTGCTCTTAGCTGCCCTGACACAACCTCAGCACATCCCTTACATGCAGAGGTGGGCAACTGAAAAAAAAAACAAAGGGGGAAAAAAAAAAGGAAAATATGCAAAATAAAGTAGCAGGAGGGAAGGAAGCCCTTCACTGCAGAGAAAAAGAATGTATAAATGCAGGGAACTCTATCCTCCCTTGTGTACATGCATTTCTTCACACTTACACCCTGAAGCAAACAATCACAGGAAAAATTAATGCTGAGTTTAAGGAAATATTGAAAACATTCCTTTGTTTTTGAAATCTACCATTCTTCAATGCGCACTATGGTGCTCCTCAGCCACCTGAAATCTTCAGTCTGTTTTCCTTCTTCCTGAACCTTCAGCACTTCTTGTCCACCAAAGTTCAGGGAACTCCTCTCCCCTTTACTCCTACAGGATTAGTTCTTCAAAATGCTTCCACAGGCAAACAAACAGCTGGAAGCTATTTCTCACTATCTGCTGGGGATTTCTAAGCCAAAAATTCACTACAAAACCATTGCAGTTTAAGAAGCTTTATTGTTTATTTTTTTGTCTTTGTTCAGTCAGAGAAGCTGCTGTGCTGGACCCATACACGTGCCTTGGCAGAATAAATACCTTTCCATAGGGTGTTCCAGGGTAGCATGCATTGCGGTGCTTCCAAGGGAATTTGCCCCTCTCTTTCACTAAATAGATTTGTTGTTAGAGTAACCACACATGCACATTTCTGTTCTTTTGAGCTTTTGATTTTCTGCCATTAGCTTATTTGGAATCAGTTAGAGGTCAAGACCCCTTTCCTACTCCAGCTCTTTACTAGGACTGATAGTGACCTACTGCCATCCCACCCCTGTGGGATCTGGGGAATGTTCTGCTGATCAGGCTGCCAAGTGGGAGTTTTACTTGACTAAGGCCATTGCCAGTGAAAGACACATGGAGAAGGATGCTCCCTTCTATTAGGACCTGCTTGGCAAATCCCTTCTGGCCTCCTACATGAGGCAACTTCCTGGTGCCAAGGGCCAGGGAGCTGCCTTACAGTGGGGGGGGCTGACCCAATGACCCAAAAGGAGCATTTCCTCTACAGTGCAGAAGCAGCTACTGCACTTGCTGTGAAACAGTGCTAAAATCCTCTCCAGTGTCAGCACTGCTTGGGAGGGGTTAGGACCACAATTACACCAGCTGCAAACACAAAAGAAAAGGGAAAAAACCAAAATGTTGGTAGGGATCTCTGGAGGTCAGCTAATCCAAACCCCATCTCAAAGTACAGCCAGCTTCAGAGGTGGATGCTTCCATATCCAAGCACAAAGAGAGCTGTCTCACACAAAGAGAGCTCAATTGAATCAAACAAATTTACAGAGGTGTCAGGAAAGGCCAAGGCTCATTAAGGCTTGTTCCCCACCAAGTAATGGTAAGAAATAGGATCAAGCAGATGTATCCCACAATCTACCTGATTATCCTACTCAGTGTTCAAGAAACCCCCAAGGTCCTTGCCAATCAGATAAGTGTCCACATGTGTTTAGGACAGCTGAGGGGAGGGAATGCTTTTACCCAACTGCCCTTCCTGGGATTCTGCTGACAGGAATGACCTACAGGTATCTCCTAAGCTCCAAGTATGATCCTAGCCCTTAAGACAGGCAATATACTCTGTCAGGCAGGAGAAATACAGAAACAAGAGCCCAGCTTAGCCATTCACTGTGCTGCAGAGGCAGCCTGAGACTTTCAGGAGGTATCAGATGTGTTCTATACACAGGGGAGACCAACCCAGGTCTGGTGCCTCTCCCCAGGTACACATACTTGTGCCTGGAAAATTCCCACTCCAGACTTCTCTATCACAGAGCCTTCTGCTCAGAGACAGGTTTTTCTCCAACAAAAAGGCACTTTCCCTGCAGGTCCCATATTATATCTTCTAGAAGTACATACATGCTCCTACACACACACTACAGCTGAAGACACTCCAGTGTTAACTGCCCTACCTGGTCACCACAGGCCTGCAGAAAGAGGAGACAGCATTTGGACTGTGGTTTGAATTCTTTCTCAGCTGGAAGAATTCAGAGAAAACAAAAAAAGTTTTTCTTTTAACATTCTTTGTACTGAGTGCTTGGATAAGCCATAAGTAACTTAGCAGCAAACCAGTTTGGTACAAACACAGCACACCAGAACACAATGCAGTCATCACAAAGCCACTGTGCTCTGGGTCAGACAGTAATTTTCCCCTTTGCACAGGGCAGGCCTCCAAAGTCTTTGTGCTCCTACATTTGAGTCCATCTGAGTTACATGTGTTAAAAATGAGGACTCATACACAATAGGGAAAACACCTATCATTTATGGGCTACATGGAAGGGAATACAGTGCACAAAGGTACTCAAAAGACATTTGTCAAACAATTCAGGACTTGAGAAAAGTAAAACCTTGACTTATTTCTCAACTCAGACCTCTAACAGCATCCTCAGGTTGCAAATCAAATATGCAATGACAGAAGAAGACTGAAAGGCTGGTAACAAAAGCATCCAATGTATTTACAATATTTTCTTTCAGAATTAAAATAAAGAAGTTAGAACATGTAGGAAAGCAGGAAAACCAAACATAGTGGCAACTGAGAGTATATTTTCCACTTCCATATGCCAGTGAAAATCCAGAGCAGTCTAGTCCCAAACCCCAGAGGCATTATCCTTGCACAGGTAGTCATCATTTTGACAGGAAAGATGCTCTAGTCCTGTCAGACTGGGACCCTGGAAACAGGAGCTCAAACACTGCTGCAGCCACAGGTGCCACAAGTGACAAGTCACTTAATCCCTCTGCAAATGGGGATTGTTACTTTCCCATCTCTCAGTGATGTCTGGCAGATAAAATACAGGAACTGCAATTAGGCATTAAGAAACTGCTGCAGTAAAGGCTGCACAAGCCCCAGATGAACAGATCTGTTTCAGACCCCACAGCCATTACAGTATGAATCAGGATAGAGGAGAGAGAGCAGAAAGCATGCACACGCACAGAGATCTGCCCCATTAATCCAGCAGGATGAAAGGCACATCCAACAATTCCAATCCTGCTTGTGCAGCAGTAAACACTTTCCCAGTGTGCAAGGGAGGCACTGCTGCTGTCATACTTACAGGGGAGCAGCCAAACCAAAAGGCACCTAAAGGTGTAAGGGCTAGTTATGGCAGCATACTTTGGCACCAAGCACCACCTGCTCTACTCTCTGTCCAGTGCCCCTGTGGGAAACAGGGTTTAGGGGTGCATGCAGAGAGAAGCCAGCATAGCTAAGCCCTAAAAAAGGCAAGAGGAAGTAAAAATCACCCTTGAGGCACTTCCCAAGCAATTCAGTTAGTGTGTTGGCCTCTCCTGCCTTCCATGCACCCCAAAATCTGTTACTCATTACTCTTCACCTCACTGCCAGGTGGATGAATCAACTTTTCAGGGACTGAATATCCTCTGTTTTCCCTGACATGCTTGAGTCATTGACATCAACTGAAATCCTCAGATCTTCAATTATCTCATTACCCTCCTGCATCTGTAAGATCACAACCTGTAACTCCTCTCCCCCGTGGAAGTCTTAGTGACCTGAATTATTTTCAATTTCCCCCTTAATGCCCGTGGGCATGCTTTTCTTCAGAAAGCATCTAAATCAGCATGAAACCTCTGAAATAAAACCAGGAGCCCAAGAAGGTGGGCAGTTGTACAGATGAACAGTCTTCCATGTGCCCCACCCTTCCTGCCACCAGTCCCTAGCCCCATGCAAACACACAAGCACTCACCCCTGCCTGGCTGGGTGTCTGTCCAAGCTGAATTTTAAAGAAGACAGCAAAAAAAACCCAAGTAGCAATATATTTCATTAAACCTTGAGCACACACACTGAACCACTATCCATTAATGCACTTCTGTTCCCCCACCCAAGAGAAGGAGCTTGGGTGATGGCAGAGGGAAGAAGGGATAGATGGCAAGTGAAGTCTTTGTTTTAATTGGCTGCTGTTAAGAACATTAGAAGGATGTTTGAAGGAGAATGATTAAGGGCAGAGTGCAGAGGAGGTAATCAGAGGTGTCCAACAAACTGAATTTATGATGTGGCTTAGCAATCAATCACCTAGCTATCATTCCTATGTACATGCACATACATAAGCCTCAAAATATATTTAGCTCAGGGGGTCTGGAAAAAAAGAGGCTTTTCTTGCAACCCCAGCTAACAGTACTTTGCTCCTTATAATATTACAGAAGCAATCTTTTTCCAACAAGGGAGGAAAATCAGATATAAAGGATAAATTGTTTTAAATTCTTCTTAGTGTGAAGACAACTTTGTTTACTAAACACATATGAGGGAATATATGTGTACAGCACAAACTCAGCAGTGGAAATTTGGCTCCCTGCAATTCCTTGTTATATAGATGCATTTTTTCCAGGGGAAGTCCAATGGTCTTGTTTGTTTTCACCACTAATAGAGGAGTTAAATGAAATTTTCTATTGGGAAAGTCTAATGAGGTCAGAATAAGAGAACAGAGTAACTAGGAAAGAATGTCATTACATTTTATTTTTAGAAGAAGGATAAAGGTAGGGCCTCACAAGGGGCAGGGGATGGGCCTGTTTTGGCACAGAGGGCCAAGCTGGAATGCTTGGTCCTGTGAGCCTGAGGGGGTTTAGAGCTTTTCTTTTTTGCAATAATGAATCCCTTGCCAAAATCAGTGAATGAGTGGAGGGGTCCAGCTGAGAGAAGAGCAGGGGGTGCACAGACAGCGGGGTGGCAACAGCCCCGGGGAATGACTGAGGGGCAGCTCTCAGCCACACTCCCCTCCCCAGTCTGTCCCCCTTTCTTTCCTGGGAAGATGAGCCCCTTCAGCAGCTCCACTGATCTGTGGATCTCTTGACTGCAATTTAAAGGGAATCCAAGTTACAACAGGGTAAACACAGAGGGAATCAAGAGCAAGAAAAGCTCAGTGCAGAAGTGCAGAGGGGCACATGGCTCTGCAAATGGAGCAGTCATGACTACGACAGGAAACAGGATTGACTGTTGTTAAGGCTGGATGTCAAAACCCAGAGAGGCAGCCTCAGGGAGAGGAGATGGGCCAGAATAAGGCTGTGAAAATGAAAAGGAAGGAACAAAGCTAAATTACAGAACCGAGGCAGAGCGGAAAGGGGCTTGACTGGGATAAACAGGTAAGGAGGAAAAAGGGTACATTCAAGAGCAAGCAGGCCATGGTCTGTTTCCTGGCATCAGCTAATCTGATTGGCACAGAGATACAAGAAACAGAGGCTTAAATAGCTCATGGGAGCAGACCTTCAGCTGGAGAGAGTCATCATCACTCAGCAATTAACTCCTTCGAAGGCTCTGTCCCCAAACCCGAAGTGGAGAACTGACCCTGCTGAGCACTGCCAGTGCAAAATGAAGGAGCACAAGAGGAAGTGTCTTTCCAAGGGTTAATAGACAGCAGAGAACAAGCTGTTCCATGCATTCAGGTCACAAAAAACAGAACTGGGACTCACCACACGAACCATGCAGACACTGCTCTGCCAGGATCACCAGAGCTCAAGTGCAGGAACAGCCAACTCTGCCTGCTAGGAATGAGACTGCAAGGAGTTTCACCTTAAAAATGTGCAAGGACAGCATTAACCCAGGGGAGTATTAATTAGGGAACATTGAGGCATTTGAGACCAGAAACTAGAATCTCTGTTCTGCCTCCTGATAATCTGTCTAGGAAAGGAGTAAGGGAAAACCCTTTAGGGGGAAAGTGTGCAGGACCAGGCATAAAGCAGTCTTTCACCCTTTCCTGTGCTGTCAAGTGCTGCAGGTTTCCTATTTGTGCTGAATATATAGGTGGAAACAACCCAGAAGACTGGAACCAGAACCCCAGGAATGGTTCAGGGAGGGCAAGAAAATGCTCCTTGACAGGGAGTCATGAGAGGCTGGACTTCCCCTCCAGCATGTAAGCCCTCAAACATCATGTTTCAGAGTGGTGCGCTGTTTGTGGGTCCTTCCTCTGCTCCTGTCCACAGGCAGGTGTGGGCAAAGAAGGCAGGAACAGCAGGAGTGTGGAAGAATGACCCTCCTTCCAGCTGGGCTACAGCTGGTGAAAACAATCCAGCAGCCCCCATAGATGCCCAGGAGTAACAGCACAGCAGACATGCACAATCTCCCACCCTGGTGCTCCAGCCTCCCACTCCTTCTGAGGACTCCCTAAGCATGCCACTGTTTGCTGCTCATTATTCCCCATCCAACTCTTTGCTTAATGCTTGCCCAGTCTCCACAGCACTTTTGAAAGCTTCATGTGCCCACAACACCTTTTGGCAAGGACCTCCAGAGCTCCACTATGACTCATGTGAACTGGAAAGACCTCCTATAAGTCCCTAGCCACAGTCATGCCCTTATGTCCCTGCCCTTCCCCTGGCTAGTTTTATAATACACCACAGACTGAGCATCTGTCTCTTCCCAGAGACACATGCTTTTTGGGGCTTCTAGTATCAGCAATGAACTTAAAATCTATGTACAGCGATTTACTGTTAAAGCTTATTTTCCTGTTAGATAAAGGGAAGGGGCAGAGTGAAACAGTCATTGCAGGATGAAATGCTACAATTTCCAACCCTTTCTGGGGGCTTGATGCGGCAAGTCTCATTTCCAACCCCAGACTTGGGAGAAAGCTTGCAATTAAAAAAATTAACAGTGACCTTGAATACAATGGCTACAGTTTGACTAACCCGCATTCAGGCTTCAAGAAGCCCTTCTGTAAACTACAGCACAAAGGCACTTTTCCAAAGATTAGGTTACTTCAGCCCAGCCACACCAGGGTGGAAATTTTAGAGACCTTTATTTAAAAGCTCAAAAGACTTCTCCACTGCTGAAACCACCCTATTTGCTCTTCACCCTCTGCTCTGCAAGGAGCAAGGTGAGCAGGAGTCTGGCTCAAGCCATGGCTAAGGCAGGGCTTGCAGTTAAGCAGTAACAACCACGAAGCATTTCCAAGGTGCCGATGACCAGCTGGGTGGGGTTACATCACATCCATGGACCTAATCAGCATCTCAACCTCTGGAGCTGCACAGCAGAGGCTGCACCAGGATTATAAAACAGATACTCTTAAAACATGCATCTTTCAAGGCTCTAGACAGACTTACAGCTACATCTTCACAGATAATCACACCACAGGTACAGGACAGGGTTAGCAAGTGCCCAGGGCTAATGAGCCAGTTTATCCATTTTATCTAGCAGAGAAGTGGTTTTTACCCTCCATTCCATAGTAATGTTACCTTGACAGGTGCAGTGCCCACAGTAAATAGCAAAGATACATATTCAGGGAATGGATGTTTCCTGCAGCCTCCTGCACAGTTCACAGCATCAGAAAATTAAGAAGACTGGAAGAGCAAAGCCTGATGCTGCTCCTAAAGCAGAACTTATTTGGTATCATTACTCATAGGCCAGTTAAACTAGGGAGTTGGCTACTCTGGACTCTGTTCTGCTTATTTTTTTTATGGATTATAGAGCAAAATATAAATTTCAAAGAAATGTCCTGGAAACGCCATGTGCCCTAGGACACTGAGCCTAAATTTGCCCCTCTCCTTAAATTGTTACCCTTAACAAAATATCAACTGCATGCCTTTGCTCTTATTGACTAGCTGGAATACCACTGAAATGTGGTGGCAATTGGTAATTAGTATGTTTAACTCTTGGGAAGTGTTTTTTATGGCAGTACTTCCTGCTGGGATTGGTTTAACATGTCCTTGCTCCTCTTGAAGGCTCACCATGACCACATCAGATGTAGACATCTGTGCATGTGGATGGATCAAGGTCTTAGAAATGTTATCAGACTACAAGAGAGCTATGAGGTCCAAATGGTCTTGTTTCCATCCAGGCAGATGTTCAGCATTGTAGATTTGTGCAGTTTTCCCATCATTCTCCTCTCTTGGCAGTTTTAATTGCTAGATCAGCATATCCCCTGAGCTCTACATTATTTCTGCCCAGCCTGAGTTCTGCCTGCAGACAGGAGGGCTTTTTTTGTCTGGATCTTTGTTCTTTCAACATAATCTAAATATCACTTCCTTAACACCTGATTTAGTATTTCAACCCCTCTAATTACACAGAGTGAGATTTTATTAGAAATCTGATTATTGTTTGAAAGTCTGAGCATTTCATCCCAGCCTCAGAATTGATCTACTGACTGCCTTTAAATCTCACATTTTAATTTAACACTTTATACCTGCATTAATTACATTTCCCACTATTGATATCAACAAACACCATCTCTGGCCCTCTCCTGATAGAGAGACCTTGGAGACCCTGCTCTGCCAAACACTCAAGACAGCTTTGCTCTTGAACATGGACATTTACGGGGCAGATCTATCCAGTGGAAGAGGAAGAGAAAGGAAAAATGAGAAACAGCAGTAGTAAGTAGCAAGGTTTAGTAAGCAACACCACCAGAGATGTGCAGGTGCAGACCTGGCCATAGTGGTGGCACGAGGACTGGCCTGGCCCCAGCACATGGGGAGCAGAGACTCCAGCCAGCTTAACATCCATCTGTCCCACTCACACCTTGGCTGGAGGGAAACTGGGCTCTGAAGCAGGGAGCCACCAAATATAGGGTCCATTGTAATTCCTGCTCACTCCAAACAGTGGATGAGCCAGGCTTGGCCTGTCCAAGAGCTGCATGCAAGCACTGGGCCACGGGAAATGCCTCACTGGCTCGGTATCTCCTGGCATTTAACCAGCCTGCAGGTCTAGTTCCCCTGTTTGCCTTCACACAGCACAACAAGAAAAGTGCCCCTCTGATCGCCGAGTCTAGGAGATCTCTTATTAGTGGACACAAACTGCACAGACTTATCGTTACCATTCAGGACGGCTCAAATAACAATATGTAGAACTCCGGTTTCTTCGGAGGGCATTATAGCAAAAGTTTATTTAAAGACAAGGTCTTTTATCCAGTGTTCTGGTACAATGAATATTATCGGTTGTTTCAGACCAACACCTCTTAGTAAACATCTTTGCAAGTAAACAAGTCAGTTAGAACAGCAGGTGTGAGATTAGAAATTGTTTGGAATATCTTCTCCCAGCTCCTCCAAAGCAATCCCTGGGAAAGTCTATCTGACTTACTTACTCACAAGCTGCCTGATGCCTAAGAATCTATTTTCTGACCACTGCCAGTTGCCACACAGACTAATTAAGGAAAACACCCATCATGCTGCCTTTCTATCCAGCCACTGCCAGTCTCAAAGGTGGCTGCTATAAGGCACTGGATCCAGCTTTGCCAGGAGGACAGTACCCAATCTCTTTCTCTAGGCCACAGGAAGCAGAACTGGCTGTGCTTGAAGAGGGTCAGGTCCTCCTTGTACCCCGTCTGCAATGCATTTGTGTTTGTGTTGCAACTGGAGATGGAAGATGACATTGTCCCCAGTACCACAGAAAACAGGAATATCTGTCCCTGAATAATTTCTCTAGCATATTAAGTACAAGTCATTCTTATGCAAAGACTGCCCTGTACAGCTGCCAAGGTCAGTAAGACCTTGCTTTATTTTCTGCATAAGGGCTGGCAGCACAAGTTTTACCTTGTACATATTTTTCCATGCATTGTCTTGGATTTCCCTGATGCTAGCGTCTATGGATCTTGCTGTCTGTTCAGTAGGTCATGCTGTCTTCTCTGGTTGTTAATAATGACTACCCAATATCCAGTGCTACAGAACAGTCAAAATTCCAGCAAACCAACTCTTACAGTATGTTTAATTCAAAAGACAGCAAGAACAACATTGAATAACAATTTTCAAGGAAAACATGTTCCACAGCTTTTGCTAACAACATCAATATATTTATATTTCCAGGGGGTCGTGACCTGCTATCCACTCAGACATCATTGTTCACATTCTAGTATCTACATACAGATGATTTTTTGTGCATGGATTGCATTCAGCCACATGGCACTGCCTGCACACACAGGCTTTGGATTACAATATCAGTGAGTGCAGCCTTCAAGAAGCAGCCAAGTACTGAAGAGCCTGGGTTTAAATAGATGACAGGTTCTGAAGAGAATTCCCTATGTTTTTTAAACTTCAGACACATTTTTACAGACTACAGACAATAATTATACCTACACTAAGGATTGTCCCTCTCCCTAGTTTTCTAAACCCTGTAACATTGCAGGTACAACAGTCAAATTTAGATATTCACACAAGGAAGAAAAATAGTATTTTGAAACTGTACAATATCATGATACTGCAAAACTCAAAGGTCTTGACATTTAACCCAAGCAACTCCTTTGCAGAAGAACAGAATTAAGTGATCTATCTGAGGTCAGTGGCCAGTTAGGAAAACTTGTCAACAGCCTGCCCTGCTCAGGAAGCACCCTGCCTCACCCCGGCCTCTGAACCCAAATCAGTGGGGAGATGGCAAACAAAAATGTCTAATACATCCCCCTGATCTTCCAGGAGCAGTGCAGCAGAGTCCCCCAGCAACCCATCTTTCTTGCTGGTTTATTTCCCCACACTTGATCCACCGAAGCAGCATTTGGTGCTGAGCTCTGGCTTACCAGTGTCTGATGCAAACAAGCTTCCAGCCAGTGAGATCTGGTCTGGTGAGAACAGCAAGCCAGGACCCCAGACAACAGCTCATACATCCTTCTTCCAGCTCAGAAATCAAGCTGTTTTAACTGTCTCACTTGGCCCCCCAACACTGCTTGAACCCCAATCACAATTTACAGCTAATAACACTAATGTCACACCCTGAGGGCTACAAGCTCCTCGGGGTAGAAACCCTCTTCCCCTTTACCCTGCAGCAGTCTCTGACCTTGGTAAAACTCCACAGCCATTACCAGTAACACAAACCATCATTCAAACTTAAGCACATCCTGGTGCCAGCAGTCTCTCAATTGGAGGCAGGCAGCACTACAGTGGGGTTGCACAGAGGGGTTAAGAAGCACTGCTGAAAAGGGATGCAAACAAGGACTCCAGGCTCTGAGCAAGCACAGCCTGCCATACAAAAGGTGAGCATCACTTGGGAGCAAGAGCTGTCTGGCTGAGTATAATGCCTTTGTTAATAGAGAAGGCTAGAATGATGGATTGGGCTAATTAACTGCATTTTACTTAGGGAAACCCAGGCTTAAATCCTGACTCTTGTCACAGTTGAAAATTAATTTAAGGACCAGAATAAAGGCCAAGATAATTTAATTTCTACAAAATTATCAAATAGTTTCCCGTCCCCTGACAGAGGCCCAGAATTCTATGCGAGGCCACTACTGCTTATGCAGTTATTTTTCCAAATATAAAAGTTGTATACTGACTGATGTGAGTGGTGATCACAGCTATCCATGCTGCTTAGCTGGACTGAGCACCCCAATGTGATCAATCTCACCATTCAACATGGCCTACACTTCATGATGCAGTGCCACACGAATTGCAGGTCTTACAGGGAGGGACATCATGCCTGGCAGGATTTAAAATTCAATTTTCATATGGAATCATTTATCCCTTAACTTTGAAGAGCTAAAGCACAGCTCTGGTGTAACTCTAGTTACTTCACTGGAAAACCACTAGGACTGGTTGTGGCCCAAGGGAGCTGGGGGTAATTTCCCCACTTCCTCCTGGCTGAAGACTACCTAGCAGAGCCAGGAGGGAAGCAAGTACTTTCACCATAAAGTAATTCTCTATTTTCATTATGCTAAGAAAGTTTTTCATTTAGAAACTAAAACTCCTGCTTCAGGAAGAAGCTAAGCACCCTCTTCCTTTCTGATTTATACCACAGAAGTGTTTATCTAATAAAATCAGCCATTTTTTCCTGAAAGGCATCATTGTGGAAAAAAATCAGAACAGCAGACCAGCTCCTGAAGGTCTCCAGGCAAGAAGTACAGATAAATTACATTCCTGACCTTGGAGGTGGCATGTTCCTTCATACTACTGTTTGTAGTGTCACCTCACCCATCTCAAAGGACAGAGATCCATGATGTCAGAGCACTTCTGAAAAAAACATACTTAATGTGTAAGCAGCAGCTAATAATCATGAAGCACAATTTTGGGCACAATATGCTGTTCTACCAAAGTACGGGGTTAGTGCTTCTGAAGTGCCATCACCCTCATCTTTCCTTCTCTCTCAAAAAAGAGAGCCTCCAACATCCTCAGCCACCAGTACAACTGAATTTGGGCAGGAAGACACAATGGAAGTCAAAAGGAGCACAGAAACATTTTCTGAAGCAGCTTCCAGTACATAATGCTCCAGCATACAGCACAGCTCAGCAATACAGCACCTTTCATCTCCACCAAGCAGGAGACCCAGACAGTTAACCCTCCAACACAACAAAGTGTGGAGTGGGTGTTGTCATCACAGTAGGGTTTTACACCAAGCCAAAGGTTTGTGTGGGAGGTGTCCCTTGAACAGCAGAAGAGGAAAGCTTAAGTCAGACTTCTATCCAAAAAGTCAGACTCGGGAGGAAGGGATCAGTCAGAAGACACCCATGAACCGGAGCAGCAGCCACAGTGTCCTGTGGCTCACAGAGAACTCAGGGACCAGGAGGTCCCTGCTCCCAGGCACAGAGAAATTCCCAAGGCCAACCCAAATTCTGCAAGTAAGGGCCATGCATCTCCTCCCACTGTTATCTTTAAATCCTCTTTACTGTGCAGAGCTATTCTCCACCCTCCTTCCCTTTTAATCAGGCCTGACCTACAGATGTCAGCCTCATTTCAGCTAAGTCAACACAACTGCCACATCTAGGATGCTGCTACAGGAAAAACCTTACACTCTTGGCTGGATTCCAGAGTCTACTTCTTGGTCTAGACCTGACCTCGTTCCTTTTCTGCAAGCTTAATCCTATACCTTAAGGACACAGCGAACACACAGCAACTCTAATATGGGCCTTTCTATGCTCAGTCTCCCCTTCAGCCTGCAGAGACTCTTTTGATCACCCTACACAAATACCAACAATACAGGAGGCTCCCTCAAAAGTGATTGTTCTTAAAACCCACACATGTTCAAAAGCCAAAAAGCAAACAAAACACTCAGTACTTTCTGAAAGCTGAATCCTTACCCTAGAGCTCACCCAGCAGGACATGAACCTTAAATAAACAGTCCCCAAAGTTTCCTCAGAAACAGCTCTGGCCTCACAGTGAAACCATAACCAAGTTTGGTATATCCAGCTTCATCTAGAGGTTAGAATGGAGATGAAACCAACCTTAAAAATCATTTATTTCCAATGCCTCTGTCATGGGCAGGAATACTTTCCACTAAAACAGGTTGCTCAAAGCCCTATCCAACCTGGCCTTGAGCACTTATTTGTCCTTTGTTAGAAACACAAGTCAGGACACCAATTGAACACAAAGGACTTCAACCAGATACCACATCACCCCCCCCCCCCAACAGCACCTTATTCAGGCACAGCTCAGTGAACTGCAGCAATGGTATAGTCAAAGAGCAAGCCGGCTCCTCTATTTTGCCACATGTGGCTTAGTCCCTGCTGTCCCCACCCCATATGGCAAATATGCAGGAGGCACAGGCTAGAGATGGATGGACAACAGCTTGTCCTATCTTGCCCAAACACACCATACAAACAGGGTATCAACACTGAGCAGGATCCAGCTCCTGCACTCCACCTTGTGACCCAAAAACCTCGACCCCAGCCACACATCAATAGCAGCAGTGGGAATATCAAATCACAAATAAGGTATTAGTAGCTTGTTATCTGCTTATTCCAAGAAGGCAGCTAGCTGTGGATTCAACCTTCAGGCAACAATGCAGATTTTTGTTAGCTCTCAAAAACAGTTGCACAGTGCTTTGTTAAGTGCTTGTGGGCAATGTTTGAATCCCCAATTACCTGTATCTGATACGATGCAGAACCAATAGTCTCCTAATTCACAGGAGCTGTAAAAGCAAAACTCCAAGGCTAGGAAGAGCCTTTAGATCAAATTGTTGGAGCTCTGAAACAGTCCTTGAATATTTGCTGCAAGAATTTCTCCATACAAACACACCTTTCATATCATGGGAGGAGGAGGGGAGGGAGAAAAAAAGATATTAAAAAAAGCCAGATCCTCAGGTAACAGAAAAATCAGAGGTTCTCCCTCAGTTTACAGTACCACAGATTTGAGCCAAAGGTGCTTTTATAGTCCTTTTATGAAATATTTTAATCTTTCTACCTGCTATGTGTGCAATCTAGGCAGTGCTTTTCAGAGAAATTTAGTCAGCTTTACAGTGACTAACCTGAATTTCCAGACTGTTTCAAAAGAAAAACTGAAGCATTTCTTTACAAAAGGCAGAGCATTAGACTTCTTCCCTCCTTGTTTTTCCTTTTCTTTTTTCCTCCATCCCTCAGCTGAAACATCTCTCTCATCTAATAAATAAACAAATTACATATCTTCCCATAAAAATATGCTCTTCCCTTCACCTCCATGCTGTCTTGGTTTTGAAAGACAGTTGTCTGCCAGGGAAAGCTAGAGCCTCCCTTGGAATGGAGAATGTAAACCCCCTTCCCTCCAAATTATTATAATTTGCAATTAGGGGCTTTCAGGCAAAGGTATGGAAGTAGGAGTAACAGTTCTTTACTAGGAATATTAAAAAAAAAAGAAAATACAAATGTAGTAGTACAAAAACCCAAGCAAACAAAAATCCTGGCAAAACCCTGACAGAGTCAGGGATACGACCTGGCACCCTGTTGGTCAGGGTGTTGGAAGCAGTCTAAATAAGTCCTCCTGGAGTAACAGATGTGGTTCTGTGGAGTAGAGATGGTCCTGTAGAAAGTCCAGTGGTGACAAGATGGGTCCAGTCTTCCTCCGGGAATCCAGTGGAAAAAACATATACCTGCTGGTCTTGAGTCTGTTTTTATCTATGTAGAAACAGTTGGCTCCTCTTCCACTGGGTGGAGCAGCTCACAATGGGATGATGTAATGTGTCATGTCATTGGTGAGCCCTAATGGCCCATTATCAGAAGATGTCCCCCTGGAGGATGAAGGGGTGGTGAAAGAGGCAAGAAACACTGCCTCACCTGGTTTTAATGGCTGGGCCATATCAGAAGACATATGCCCCCCCTCCCCCCTGGAGTTACAAGAGATAAGGAAAACATCTCCCCAACAGCTTTCAAAAGATGAAATAGAATACACATTTTTGGTTACATAACTCAAGACAAGGAAATTTACCACAAATTCTACAGCCAATTAGTAGTGGCCAAAGACACCCAATAGATATTAGAGTCTTACTAATAACCATAATTGTACAGCAAAGGAATCAGGATTATTTTGGTGCAATAGGAACATGGGAAATCCTTTCCAGGGAGTAGAAAATCTAAAGAAATTTTGGGAAAACCTCCCAGGAATCACAATTGTTGGAGACCAGGGCATTCCTCTGGCTGCCCTGGAGGGTCAGAGACCTGGACAGGGGGGTCTGGGACCCTGGCACAGAGCCCAGAGGGACATTGGCTTTGATCCCAGTCCATGGGAAAGGCTTCCTGCACTGTGGGATGGATTGCAGGCCACAAGAGTGTGAAAGATAGTAGTTTAGCTTATCACAAGGTGAAAACCAGTAGGTTTGGGTTTTTAGTATGGAAGTGGATGGGAGCAAGATGGAGGATTTGGGGCGTTGTCTCCTGCTTCTTCTTTCCTCACTCCATTTTCTGCAGTGACGGTGGCACAAAGTAGTTTAAGGAGATTGGGTCAAAGTAGGGATGACCTTTTTAGTATAAGTGATAGGTATTGGCAAATAATGATAAATAAAGAACACGTAACAATTAGTATAAAAGATAAAGCCACAGCCCAGTGAGGAGGAGTTGACAGATGCCCGAGCAGCTGCACAGATCTTAGTTGGACACTGAGAAAATTTTAAGATAAGAAAGAATAAACAGAGCGTGCAACCTTGAAAAATCAGAACCTGAAGACTCCGTCTCTTTCTTGCCTCTGGCTCAGGGCTTTGCAGAAGGCAAAAATACTCTAAAACCACCTGAATCTCGGAAGAGAAACCGAGAACAATAGACTGGGACACTCCAGAAGGTATGTTTTAGATTTGTGAGAAACGGGCTTATAGTAAATTAACTAAGGACTGGAGATGCACTTGTAGAATTGGGATAATACAACCAGGGTTCTTTTTGTTACCAAAAACACAAGACAGGACATTAGAAAAACCAATATATGAGCAGATACACTGAAAATGGAAACGAGATCTAGCAGGAGGGACTTAAACTTGGAGAGATGAAGGATGGCCACCAAAAAGAATTATTGAATACTATGGGCCCGCTACCTGGGCTCAAGATGGAAGCTAGGGATACCAAACCCCTATATATATGTTAAACTGCATTATTAGATTACAAGTGGTTGTAGAAATAATCACTAATAAAACAGCAAGAGCCCTAGAACTACTAGCAAAGCAATTATCTCAAACCAGGGCAGCAGTGTATCAGAACAGGCTGGTCTTAGATTACTTATTAGCTGAAGAGGGAGGAGTATGTGGAAAATTCAATGCATCAGAATGTTGTTTGGAAATTGATGACAACAGGGAGATTGTTTCCGAAATTGCTGAATACATTAAGCGAATTGCACATGTGCCTGTCCAGACCTAGAATTCAATCCTCCAAGATGACTGGTGGAATCAGTTATTCAGAGGAACATAGTAGAAAAAGGTAGAATTTATGATAATGTGTTCACTGTTGGGATTATTAATTCTACCCTGTCTCATCCCACACTTTATTAGACTCATATATTCTGTCATTCAAGGCATGCAAATATCTGCCATGCCTGTAGATCCAGATTTGGCCCTTCAAGGAAAGACACACAAACTGATGATTTTAACCAAAGAAAATAAGAAGAAAACTCCAATCCAGAAGGTGTTAGGACAATTTGAGAAAGAAACACGAATCAATAAGATAAAGAAAAAGGTGGGGGATTGTGAGAGATAACTATGATTCGTGTTAGAAAAAATATATATATATTGATGAGATTGTACCATGGGAAGACTAGTACAAAGATGAATTCTGAGAAACTACCAGATAAGGCTAGAGAGGAAACAACTGGACAGGATATAGTAAACAATAGGTAGAAAATTGAGCAAAATGAATAAGGAAGACTTGGCCTTCCTCCCAATGACCACCGGAGAGAGCTAAAAGACCACTAAGGAAGAGCCCATGTATACACAGCATGTGCAGACAGACAATAATGAGAAATGGGGAAGGGGGGGCTACTGAGAACTGCTGAGAAATACTTATGCATATGTATGAATATATGGAATAAATATTTGCAGAACAGTCGGTGTGCATGTTGGTGGAGCGCAGACTCCCCCACGTACCCAGCACAGTTTGCTTGCTTTTTGCCACACATAATTTAATAAATAACTAAAAATTTTGATTAAAGATTGGAGTACAGATTTGAATTTTTAACATTACAAACATTCAAAATCCCTTATTTCCCCTTTGTAGCTGGTAACTTAATCATATTCTGTTTCATTATTTAGCTGAATAATCTTTTCTTCTCCTGATACTTGAGTCCCCATTATTATGTTCCCAGCAGCTCACCTGTACTCCAGGTGTCAAAATCAGGTCTGGACCGGCAGCTTCACCCGCTGCTCTCTGCTTCGCTAGGCTCTGTCTCCACTGTACCTCGCCCTGCAGCCCAATTGCCAATAACGTGAGGGTTACCATATGTCATAGTTGAGATGGCCATGCACTCAGAGTGCTTCAATAAAAACTTCAGAAGACTTCAAGTATCAGCACCATGTTATCTAGAAGTCTCATACCTTTTCTATGTATCCTCCCATGGGCAGCTCCACACAGCTCTGGCTCTTTCTCGCCTCTCTTCCTTCTGCAGCTCCAGCTCACTGCTTCCTGTCCCTAGCATAGCTGCCTAACACCATCTGCCCCTCACATGACCTCTTGTCCCTTCCTCCTCCACAGCACAGCCAGCTGACTCCAAATGACTCTACCAACTAACTCACTCTTTTATCACACCCATAGCTGTGAGGGTGTTGGGGGTTAGGTTTGTTCCTTTTTCTTATAGAATTTTTCCCCATAAGTTGCTAGGAGACTAAGTACTGGTGCTTATGAGTGCTTGACCAACACAAAAAGTCGGGAGGGGGAAGATCATATGAGTTTTGGGGCAGGTAAAGGACAGAGCTGGGGGGCAGCTTCACTTTTTTTGCTCTCAGCATCAGAGAGAGGATGGCCAGGCTGCTGCTTGCTGCAGTAAGAGTCCACTGTCACCAGAAAGTCTGGTCCTGGGAGATCTACCATCATCTGCTTGTGTGCCCAGGAATTCTGAGCTCCTTTGCCTGCCCTGCTGGAGCTGGGCCAGCCCTGTCCCGCCATTGCGGGTTCTTCAGGACTGCTCTTTTTGCTACGCTGTAGCCCCACACCCTCCTGTCCTGCCAGGACATTTCCCCCCTGCCTGCTGGGGACATCCTGCCATTCCAGCCACCAACCGGGAGTTTCCACCGTTCCAGCTTGGTGCTCTTGGAGTCCCAAGAGATCAGACTGCCCTGGGCTTTGTGAAACAAAGTCCCTTGAGGTTCTTGGTTCTGTTTATTATTAATGCTGTAGTTGTTGTTTGTTTGCCTTGTTATACATACTAGTAAAGAACTGTTATTCCTCTCCCCATACTTCTGCCTGAAAGCCCCTTTAATTTTCTAAATTATAATAATTTGGATGGATGAGATTTGAATTCTCCATTCCTAGAGAGAGACCCTGCCCCTCCCTAGCAGATACCCGTCTTTCAAACCAAGACAGAGGGCAAGGCTGTTCCCACTTTGGTAATTAACACAGCTGCAATATATCAGCAGCAAGATTGCCTTTAGCACTATCTCTGTCTTCCCACAGCAACACACAGGTTCAAGACCATCCTAAAACCACCCACAAAAGGATATCAGATTGCAGCCCTTTTTTCACTCTCCTGTAAGCATCATGCGGGATTAATCCCTTGCTAAATGATCTAGGACTATGGTAACACACTCCCAGATTTGTTACTTACTTGTGGCACCTTTCACTACCTGCAGATGCTGTCCAAAAATACAGGAGAAAATAGTGTGCCCTTGGGAGCTCATAGTCTAAAGGCAGAGGTCAGGAGAAACACTGTTCTTATTAATGCAGTCCTACAGAAAGCTGTGAAAAAAAAGAAGCCACATCTGTATGCTTCTCAGAAGCAGATTATGGTTAATAATACAAAGATTACTGACATTAAATGAATTTCATTCTTCTATCATTCAGAATATTAAGGTTTTTTACCTTCCTCCCAGAATCACTCCCATTTGTAGTCAGCCTTACTTTCTGCCTATCACAAATTATATTTGGACAATAATCACCACAGTGGACTTCTCCCCCTCAACAGCTTTGTTGTATTAGGAATCTTATAAAAAATAGGAAGATAGGATGCTTACAATTGCTGCATAAATCTCTGAAAAAGTTTCTGCAATCCTAATGGGTTCTTTGCCTATCAACAGGCAAGGGGAAGAGTCTCACTTGTGCTGTAGTAGTGTCATTCCTACAGACAGAACAAGTGGTGTTCAGCCCTGGGCTCTGCCAGGGAGAGGGAGCTGACACTTGCCAACGTGGAACACACCAGCACATGTCACAGGCACATGGGACCAACAAAAAAGTGTCTGTTGCTGGTGACCAAAACTTGATTTTATATATGAGTTGCTCCTGACTAACATTCAGATTCAAACTGAAGACACTACTCTGCACCACCCCACTAGGAATGTAATGGTTTTACAGCCAGCACCAGCAAACTGAAGATGGAGCAGAGTAACAGCAGCAAAGCCAAACACAGATTTATTTTCATGAGTAAAAACTCCTTTTGAAATTTAAGTTTCAGTTAAACTGTAAAATCCTTCTCTGCAGTCATCATGACAGAAATATCTGAGGATGTGTCCTAGGTTACATTGTAAGATGTGCCCAATGTATTCTATCACCATCTTCATGAACTGTTGAAACTAGGTTGGGCAGTGTTTCCCTTGTCCCCTCCCTCTGGACTATCTTCTGTTAACGGCCCATCAATGCCTTGCCCCATGACTCATAGGTAACTCCCTCCAGGAGCTATCTCTGTTTAATGGGCAATCAATCAAGGACCCATTACAAAGCTCATAGAATGATATCAGCCCATTGTGAGATGCTCCACCCAGGGGGAGGAGCCAAGAATTCCCACCCGGATATAATCTGGGATTTGGGACAGCACAGACAGCCCTACCCACTGGATTCCTAGAGGACAAGAGCTACCAGAACTTTCTATGGGATCACTGCTTCAACAAGACCACATTATCTGGACTGCTACCACCACAGTGTCAGGTTGTATTCTGACTCTGTCAGCGATCTTTTGTACTACTGCATTTGTTTTATTTTATTTTACTTTTTTTTCCCTCTCCTATTAAATTGTTTTTCTGATTTGGAGTCTCTCACTGGTTTTGCCTTCAAGCCAGCACAGGATGCTCAATAGAAAGCCATCACACAAGCAAGTCACCAGTCACATGTTTGCTGCTGAACATCACGAATGATTGCACTTAAGAAGTGTCTCGCAAGTGTTTGAATCTACATTTTATTGAGAAAAAGGGAACTTCATGTTGATGCCTTAAGATTTAGCTTTCATGTTTTTCAGATTCTGTGCTGCCTAGGGATGTAGTTCTGAACCTCATATTAAGTGTTAGTAAGCTCTCCTCACAGAGTAGGTAGACAAAACAAATCCCTTTTCTGATGAAGACCAAAGACAAGAAGTTCCAGGCCCAAAAATGTAAACAACAGACTGAAGAAGGAAAACAAGAAGGATGATACTTCACAACCCAAAGCTGTAATTGGACAATTAAACCCCAATATGCAAATAGACCAAAACTTACAAAAGTGTAAGACCTTGTGACCGGTCGTCCATTTTGTAACCATTTAAAGTCCACCTTGGGTGTAGCCCTGGTCAGGCTCTTGTGCTGCCCAAGGTGTACCCTTAAAGGCCATTCAATAAGTATCTACTTCATTCTCTAGTTCTGTTCAGTCTCTGTTCCAGGTCAGCCTTCCCAAGGCATCAATATCAAAAAACCTGCAAATCACTGCCAGTCAGTCCCAAATCTGGCATGCTTGGCTGGACTTTGGCATTCCCCACTTGCTCTCCTGGTCCCTACATTGGGAACTCAAGCCAACACATCCCCACACCTACAAAACCAAAATCAGTGGGCAGTTGTCTGAAATGTAGTATGTAGTGAATTGCTGCTGCATGGGATCAGTTCAACTCCACTCCTTTTGTTTCAAAAAGGGAATTACTCCTGCTAAAAGGCACCAGCCTTAGCTCACTGCCTTATGCAATGGATGCTCTAAGCATTTTTCTAATTAAATCAGTACATAATTATAAGAGTGTTTTATTGAACCAAAAAACCCCAGCACCTTGTCAAAGGCCGCCAGAGACTGACTCAGCCTCACCCATAGAGACGCTCTCCTGTGGCACTGGGCATCCTCCAGCTCTGCTTTCACCACCTTTTCCAGCTGACCCAAGCACAGGCTGCATTGGCCCAGGCATCATTCCTGCCCTCTCCCTCAGCCAGGACAAGTGTTCATGAGACTGACAAAGCAGAGGAAAGAGGACACACCTTTCAGTGCCAAAAAACACATGAAGTGCATGAAGAAGCAGGCTTAGCTTCTCATGGCACCCATGAAGCCAAGAGCACTTGGAACAGCCTAGGAGCTCAAGCAGCCAATGGCTCTGCCTTGGCAATGTCCCATTGTCAAAAGGTTTCCACGTCTTGTCCCAAATACACACATTCCCCACAAGGTGTTTCAAGACCTAGGGGAAAAATTTATCATGTAAGCTGGCATGCAAAATGGTGGCACCACCCAACTAGGGGCATCTATGACAGTTTCTACACCTGGGCCGAATTTAGAAATCCAGGTATCTCTAGAAAAACAAGATGGGTGGCACTGTAGAGAAAATAAATAAATCTGTTATTAAACACACAAGAAGCTTCCCTGTACCTTATTAATAGATCTCAAGGTCTTGTCAGAAGGATAACCTTCCACCTAACACAGGGCACAGAATGAATTTGGCACTTGGCAGCAGCATCCTCATTCCAACCTTGGTATCTGAGCGTCAGCTACTGAATGAGTCATATTACAACAGTCACCAGAGCTGGAAAGTCCCCAACCCAGCAAGTCTCTCCCTTCAGCAGGGTTCATAAAACCTCATGCAGAACCTGCCCTACATGCCATATTCATCTCCACAGTCTCAGAAGAAACATGGATCACAGCTATTCAACCCACTGCTCTGCAGACCCTCAAAATCATGATGAAGGTGGTCAATCCCATGAGAGAGCCACCCAAGAGAGATGCCCTGGATAGACTGGTACAAGGGAGTGTGCAGTGCAGGCATGGCGAGGAGTAGGGATAACCTGCCTGCATTTCTGAGCAAGGGGGAGAGGCTGGTTGCACCCAGAGGCAGCAGGGGAGGTGTCACCTCCCTGCGGAGATGCAGGAGGGAAGGGGCTCGCTGTTCATCCTGCAGGAGAGCAGCCCACTCTGGTTTCCTTATCTACATGACCTGAAGTGCAGCTTCCTCCATCACCATGTCAAAGGTGCTGCTTCATTAGCCAGACCACGCCTAGGCACTTGGGACACTGCAGCTCTGTTACCAAGGCTCTGCTTAACGAAGGGCACTGAGGTTGTCACACCAAGTGCTTCACAGAGTAATTAGTCAAGCCAAATTCATCAGTGATGGATTTGGTCTGAGGAACAAGCAGAGTACATGAAATGGAGGCATATGTTTGTGGATCCAGGAGTCAAGTGCAAACACAAGGTGGAGATGCCACTGCCAAAACCTGGGCAGCATGTCTAAGGGCATGGAGGCTTCACAAAACACCTCTGCACTTGGACTTCCTCAGTCAGATACAACTCAGCATCTGAAGGCTAAACCACCTGTAACCCTGTGGATGGCTCCATGCCACTGTTTCTTTTTTGTACTTCAAAAATAACTTCACTGAAATGTGTTTGAATGCAATACAAGCCCCCTGGGCCAGCACTGTTTATTACTATTTATATAAAAATGTTCAGATTATATTTGAAAAGAGCCCACTAATATCTGGTATGGCCATAAAAAGATTTATCCATCCTGACTTGCTAGCTGCAGAGTAGGAGATCCTACAACTGAGCAACATAAGAAGAGTGATCAGCATTGATTAAGAGTTTTGACCAGATTTTGCAGAGAGAAACCCAAACACCTCTTCTGCCCAACCAGGGAAGAGCCCAAAGAGCCTGATTCTTTCTTCTCCATCAGTTTTGTACCCTATGGCCTGCGGTAACATTTTGCATGCTGTGGACTAACCCAGTGCTTTGGAGAACAACTCCCAGTAGCAGCCCAGCAGTCAGCCATGGCTCAGAGTTGCCCTTTACCAGGCAGGATTTCCCATCAATGACGGGGATGTTTTACAGCTCACCATTCCAGCCTTTAGGACCACTTTAACAACTGGTACACCAACCCACACAGGCTCCTCCCAGCATCACAGCCCTGCATTGCACAACCACACCTCACCACCACACAGTCCCAGAACCTTCCACCAAAACATTACCAAATGCTTCACAAGCACTAATGAATTACGTCCCAGCATCCCAATTAACTCCAGGAGCAGAGAAGCAGGCTGAGGTGTCCCCATCTCCCTGTGAGCCTGCTGAGGAGCCAGACCTGCCAGCTCCCTCCATATCTGCTCAGCTACAGACCTGTGATATATTTCAAAGGCTCTTTCCAAAACAGAAGAAAAAAAGCAAAAGCTTTCTGTTTTCCTTGAAAAGCAGGTTGTGCAACAAAGAAAGCGCTAATAAAGGTTTCACCATCCAAATTAAAAGTCAAAGGCAGCAATGAAGTGTCTCTGAAATATAAGAAACACGTTGTGCACGGTGTGAAATTTATTGCTGCCTAGCAGAATGAAACCAAACATCTTAATATGGAAAAACGCTGCTACTTTTGACCCAAACAGATTGGGAATAGGAAGTAAAAACAAATCACTCAGCTGTGGCCTCCCCACACTAAGAGGAGCAGCAGCCAGTGTTTCCTGCCCACCCTCACCCTGTCCATGGCCACCACAGTCTGCACACTGTTTGCTCAGGGGCCAATCCCACCTAAAACAGATTGTTATTAAAGCTGTTGTAGGCAAGATCAGGCCTTTATTGAAGGGGATTCAGCTGGGAAGAGCCAGGAAAATGGAACTGCAGGAATCACCCCAAATGCTGCATCCATTTGCAAACTGCACAGGGACAGGCTCCCTTACAAGGAGATTCCCCTTCTTTCAGTGGCTCTACATTTTCACCAGCCAAATTCCTGACTCGGGACAAGGCATATTTCAAGAGTTAATTTTGGTTTTACTACATCATCACCAGCAAACCCTGAGAAATTAAGTCAAGCCTCAATTGGCTCAAAACAATTGCATTTCTCTTAAATAACTTTTTTTTTTGAGCTCATGCATATTACATTCTAATTATATTTTAAAGCTTTCATTTGCAGCTACAGGAATAACCCAGAAAGACATACAGATGAGCTAATTTTCAAATCATCACTTGACAAAGGACATGAAGCTTTTTTTTTTAAGTTTTTTTTTTAATATATAATGGCAACCAGCAAGTTACAGCCATTAGTACGACACTGCCTTCATAGCAGATTTATGGCAGCATTACCAAAAGTAGAATTTCATCCAACAACACACTTCTGGATAACAGAGACATTTGCAGAACCAAGGGGGCAAAAAAGCACATAAGCATGCAAACCCACACATTTTGTGCATTACCATCCAAGACTTTTACAAGGATAGGTGTTTTGTGCCACTGTTCTGCAAGACAGTACCCTGAGCACGCACAAGGGTATGGTACACTCTCCTGTACACAGCAACCTCCAGTCCTACCTCATATTCTTTTAAATCCCTCACCTTCATGCTCATAAATACAACTTTGGCAGAGGAGCTACACTGCAAGGAAGAAAACTCACCCCACACTCCTGTTCCAGTGCTACACAAAATCCTCCCTCTGCCCCAGCAAGCTCCCAGCAAAAATATCCAAGTTTATCACGCCAAGGAAAGAACAATAAGTGGGAGTCCGAAAAGGCAGTCAGAAGTACCACCAAAAAAATCAGAGCTTTCTCAAAAAAAGGCCCTGCCTTAGGAAGCCTGCCAATCAAGCTCGATCACAAGACTCTTTTCCGAGGGTGAATAGAGTTCTTATTGACACAGCTTATGTCTGCAGCATGCAGCCCTCCACAAGGCTTTCAAGAGCAGATCAGATTACATAGACACATTCTCTCTGATTTTATGCATTCAGAAGCCCTCGGACATAAAATACTCGTCTCAGAAGGCCACCGCTTTTTCAGCTTGCTATCGGCCTACATGCTTTTACAAAAAAAAAAAAAAACCAAACAGGCAAACAGATCCTGGCAAACTTGGGCTCCCAAGGCCCTCATCCTCACTCAGCAGGGCCTTATAATTTGCATGCCAATCCACATACACAGATTTGCTCCATGTAAATAATTCAAGATGACTCATTCCCATGGTGAATACTTAGCATCAGAATGAGAGAAAGGAAAAAACAAATATCTGCTGACACCATTTAAAATGGGAGATAACATTGCTCTGGGTAGACAATCCTTCCTTGAAGATGGCATGGAAAAAGGGGAGAATACACACCTTTTAAAAGAACAACACACTGCACAGCTTAGCAGACAAGAGGCGGCCAACTGCAAAAGCATCACAAGCACAAATTCAGGTAAATCATCTATCCAGGGGCAGCAATTTGCACACATGGAAATCTGGAGAAAACAAACTAAAAGGATCCATTTTACAATTTCTATACTTAGGGGGCACAATAAGGAATTCCATTTCAGCAGCACAGATAAAAAATCTGGGGAACCTGTGGTGTTGTGTTAGAGGTGAACAGAGAATTACAAAATGTTTTATTATAAATGCTCCAGCTTAAAGACTGAATTTCAGCAAAAGAGACAAGTCTGTGTTTAAATCATATGACAAATTAGAACCTGAGCATTGCCCTAGAGATAGATGGATGTATGCACTGCCCATAGGTCTGGACTACACCAACTGAAAAGAAGCTCACAACCCCCCCTCCAAAAAACAGTCTAAAAAGCAAACCAGTACATTACACATGGGTGAGTGGATCCTTATCACCTAAAAAGGAACTCTGAACTCCTGCATCAACTCAGCCACACTGAATTGAAACTTCTCACTGAAATATTACATATGGCAAACACAGCAAATCAAGCAAGCTTGAGCTTCAGAACTTTTAAGGGATTTTAAGAGCAAATACACACTGTTCAATAAAGACATCCTCTCTTCCCTGCTTCCAGGCTGCAGTCACTCCCCAACCAAGATTTTCTAGCATTTTGCAAAAGATTTTTCTCACATTTTCCCCTGATGGCTGCTGGGAGGCTGGACCTGGGCAATGGAAATGCAAGATGCCATGTCTGTCTGACATGGCAGTTCTTTGGTTGGATGTTTACACTGTTCTCAAAGCACACCAAGAGAGCCATCACTCCTGACTAGCTTTGGATATCAAGATCCAAGCAAACTGTGCTTTTCAGTGCTCAGCCTCCCTCTCAATGAACAGCCTCATGTTTCTAGTACTCAGTTTCCACATGTGACTTCTAGTATGTTCATGGTCCAAAAAGCCTGCTCCTATGAATGCTCCATACTCTTTCCCAACACATCTGAGTCATGAGTTCACTCCACTGACAAAGCCAAGTTTCACCACCAGCACAGAGAGGGTGTCCTACTGTGGGCATGTAGTGGTTTCACATTCGCCAATTCCTGTTTCTCAAAATTAGTGTAGTGGTTTGAGTGTCTACCAGAATCACTTACTCTTTTTCTGCTGTGAGACAGGATTAGGAGAAAAGTAAAGCAGGCTCAAATTTAAAGGTATAAATATAGGTTTATTAACAAACACTAAAAGAAGAAAATGAGAACCAAAATTAAACCTTCAAAACACTTCCCCCCCAAACTGTTCACTTTCCAAATAACAACATAAAGAGACAAAACCTGGAACTCTTAGTCAGTTGACCACCCAGAGAGGTCTCTTTTAGTCTGCCATGGAATTTTCCCACTGACAACATAGAACAGTTTTCTTGTGGGTTTTAATTCTCACAAAAAACAGCCTCCTGGGAACCTGCTTTTGTGAAGTCTTTCCCATTGGCAGATTTCCAGCCAGCTGCATATAGGTCATGGACGCTCTTGGGGTATCATTTTTAAAAATGAACAGTTCCAGATGTAAAGGATTTTCTTCATCTCATGGAACAGAGGTCTTTTTCTCCTTTTCCCTGGGGCAGAGGGCTTCATATCTCATCTCTCTCTCTGTTCAAACTTCTCTGATGCAATGCATTAATTGGGTTTATATTTCATAGGATTTGTAATGTTTTTTCTATGTATCACATGATCTGTCCTTGCCAGGCGGTGCCCATCCCCCACACTGAAATGTAACCCAGCCCTGTTCCCCTCCCGCTTCTCCCTTATTGGGTGGTGTCTTGTCCCTGCCTCTGGGCCCTGTCCCCTGGGGAAAAAGGCCACAACAGGGGAGTAGTGAGGTCTCCCTCTGGCACCAGCGAGCCATCGGGACAGGCTCCAGCCAAGCAGGGCAGGACTTGAGAATAAAAGCTGTAATATCCCACCCAGTGAGAGAGAGCACTCTTTTACTTTTGCCATCGGCGGCTGTCTAGTCTCGTGGGGAAATACTACAACTTCTCCTAAAATCACAGCTTCTCATAGGATCACAGCTACTTCAATATTCACTTAGTCCATCACAAATACCTTTGCTCCAATCTACAATCAGAACAATCTTATCATTTTCCCCAATGCATATTTTCCATGATTTAAATGAATATTCTAGCATATCACAGTCTGTTACCACAGCTCACAAGACTTTCAGCCCAAAAATCAAGGCATCTCCCTGTTACTCTGGTTTTTCTGAGTTTCTTTATTAGCCTTTTGATTTTCATAAATGGAGTCAGATCTTTAGTTACTGTAGAATATTAGAGCAGTTTTTCTACCTTTCCCACAGAAGTAATATAAACAAATCCTTTGTTTTTCATTCTTTGTCCTTTGTTTGCATATTTCTAACCTGAAAACAATTGTAACTGACAATTGGTCTGGCCACTGAGGCTGAGGGGTGGAAACCCCAAAAAGCCAATCTTCTGCTGGACCCAGAAATGTATAAAAAGTAAAAGAATAAACAAGGAGGTCTCTTCTCTCCGCCCTTTCAGCTGGAAGCTAGATCGGAGGAACCTCTGCAAAAATCTCTTGTCTGCGTGTGATTTCTTTGTGTTTCTCAGTGACATCTCCCCCATCTCCTCATCACTTAGGATCTTTACTCTTTCTCTCTCTTCACTGGCTTCAGTTTCATGCTGTCTTTCCACATCTCACTGACTATTTTCCTCTCACTTGGGGAAAGGGTTAATGTCCTCATGTCTCAATTTATGCAGTGAAAGAGTTAATATCTCGCCAGGGTCTGTCTTTCTTGGACTTCGGCTCAATGTTGGATTTTAACGCCACACGGATGGGGGGGGGGGGGGGGGGGGGGGCACATCCCGAGAGTTTGGAGTGGCTGGGGAACTGGTGGGTGAGGAATCTCAGCAGCCAGGACAGGCTGATGGACACTTCCCTCACCCCTCGCTGGTATTGGGGTGGCCCTGGCCCAGCTCAGGCACAGAGCTGTTATCAGGGGCCCAGCAGACACCTCCCTCAGCCCAGGCCAGCAGCAGGGCAAGCTTAAAGTCGGCTAGATGTTAGTAGCCAGGGCCTCCCTCCCCTCCCTCCTGGCAGCTGCTGGGACCTGGGGCCTGGCTCAGCCCTGCCAGGGCTGCAGCAGCGGCAGAACCCGGCCAAGCCACGCCAGGCCTGGCAGGGGGGGGCCATGGTGGAGCAGAGCCAGCCCGCCGCGCCTGTTACCTCTCTCCAAGGCCGGAAGAAAGACAGCAATTCCCGGGAGTTCTCTGATTTTAACCCTGTGTGTTCGCAGAGGCATGTCACCTTCCTAATGGCTGTATTAGCTGTCAATTTTCATGCCTAGTCACTAATTGGTTTTGCTATAACTTCCTCGTGAGAATCACTTCCTTGCTAAACCAACACAGGGCATCAATCACCAAATCCCAACTGAAGATTCATCATCTTCACCTGTGCCTGCATTAGCCACAAAGAAAATCTTCATTTGTTTTCAGGCTCCTGACTGAGCTGCAGGCACTAGTGACTACACCAGCCATGGTTTGACTTGTGCCTTTAGGAAGATCCATTTGCCAGACATTAGCAATGCAGTTATGCTGTGGCCCAGCCTCATCCTGTCCTGCCTGTCAAGTCCTTGAGCCAACGCAACCATTTCTGTGGTCACATGGAGAAGCTGAGTGATGGCTAAAATTAGCGTCCTTTTTTTTCTTGTTATTCAGCAAGATTATTCTTAAATCACAAGGATGGAGGAGTCTGGAGGAAAAGGCCAGAAGCAGCACCACTTCCACCACAGCACCAGCTTCAAAATAGATTTGCAAGCAAGCCAGCCTCTCTGCAGTCACAAGTTTTTAAGTTGCACTTGGAGATTCCCTTAAGCATGCAGAGCGGCCCCTCAAAACTTCACATCTGATGGCATCATAAGTGCAAAATTCTAAGCTCCACATATTCCTCTTGTCAAGATGGGACAAGCCCAGGAGAAAATTTCTAGGTCTGTAAAATTCTAGGAATAACACATTTGAGGCTTATGCCAGCCATTCCCCGACAGAGAATAAGAGGGCAGAGCAGGCTCCCATTGCTTGTGATGTGGAACTGAGCACAAAAGCCACTAGAAAACCCTCTGTGTGGATTCAACATCTCAGAGGGACAACTGCCTAGCATCCCTACTGTCAGTAACCTTCCTGCAGCACATGGTCCAGCACTGGGAGGGAGGAATGACAGGTCTAGATCCACTCCCTCACAGAAGTGGAAAGGATGTGGCACCCTGAATTCTGCTGACCTGGCCAGATGCTGCAGGAGGCTGAACAGGACAGTTTACAGCACCGTGGGGCTAATTTCCTTGCTGACCACCAGGTCTGCTTTGGGCCCCTGCCAACATGTCCCAAAAGGCCCATAAGGCAGCACCAGATCAGCAGCCACACAGCTGTAAACAGGCTGAACCAGGTGCACACATAAAACTCAGCTGCTCGTAGGAAGGCCAACTGAACCTGAAGTAGACTGCTCCTTCTCCTGCTATCAGCACATCCCATAATACCTAGAAGCTTCAGCACAGTCCATTGTCTTTGAAAGAGAAACACTCAAAACACTGAAATAGTTCTCAAAACTTTTCTGGGCCATCTCTACTTTAAAATTACTTCATTTAAATATGTACCATGTTTATATATATAAACACACACACCAAGGGAAATTATCACCCATGAGCAGAGCTGGTGCCCACACACCGTACCTCTGCACAGCCTCACAGGTCTGCCTGTGCAGCTCCACAACTCTACAGCAAACCAGAGCCACTTGAAGCCACCCCAGGAAGATCCTGCCCCACTGGCAGGAGCACTGGAAAGACCACAGCCTGCAGGCTTTCCACCAGACCAGGCTCTCCACCAGACTTGCTAACACTCATCTTTCTTGGGGTTTGGAGAGTAATGGGGGCAGGGAAGCTTCAAGACTGAATTACAGAGTCCTTTAAGTCCTTCACTTCTGCACAAAGCTGAATCCTCAAGTCCTCCCTTCAGGATGTTTTTCCCCTCCCAGGACCGAGATGCATGATTTGGATGTTCATTAGTAAATTAAGCTCCAAGGAGCAGGACTGTGCCATGTAAGACATTTCTCCAAGCTGGAGAGCAGCACCATTGCAGCCTCCACATACTACCTTGTCCTAGGGTAACTTTATGATGTCTGTATCCCCAATCGTCTGTTCTGTTTGTGCTGTATATTGAGTCCTGTGCCTTTAAGACTGGTTCTAAGAGCAAGGAGAAGCGCGGAGTTTGTTTTGAGAAAACTGCCTGACTCCTCCACATTCTTCGGCAGACGGGGTGTTCGGCGGAGGCTTGGAGAGACTGCAGGACAGAGATTTTTTTTGCTTTTAGTTAGTTTCAGCTAGCTAGGGCAGAGAAGTTCCCTGGACTGTTTTTTTTCCTTTTTCTTGGAACTGTTTAAACCTACTCTGGACTGAAAACCCAGGGGAGCACTGGGGGCTGCACCTGCGGCCCACCGGGGCCTGGACCTCGGCATTTTCCAGCAGCGCCGGAGAGACTGGGACTGAGGAGAGACTGAGAGAGAGAGCCGAGCTCCACCCACGGCAAGGACTTTCTCAATTTGCCATCTCACTTCAGAAGGAGAGGTTTTATTGTTTCATATTATTCATTCTTTATACTTGTATGCACATTTGTTTAGTAAAATAGTTTTTTCCACTTTTCTACAAAGAGGTTTTTTTTTTTTTTACCGGACTGGTTGGAGGGAGGGGCCACCTGGGTTTGCTTCCTTGGAGGGATCCTATACAGGGGTTTTCTCCCAAATTTGCCCCAAACCAGGACATACTTCTGATTGGCGCCCACTGCGGGGCACGAGAGAGTGGAAAAAACTTGTATTGATTATTATTAACTGCTTTTTTTTTTGTTTGTTTGTTTGTCCCTTGGGTGGGGATTAAACAGTGGCCATGTTGCTTCTTGAATTCCTAATGTCTCTTAGAATGGAGTCTTTTCTGCATTTCTGTTCCCTAGGCTTTTTTGAGATCTTAATACCTTTCTGGTCCCTAGGTTTGTTTTCTTACCCAGAAATAGCTCCAATATTGTCCCTAACATACAGCTTTTACACTAGGGATGCACAAATTAGAATACTTATTTTGCTGGGTTCGGTGATTATGGCTTACAAGAAGCTTATAAAGATATTGGAGTTTGTTCTGGGTATGTTCGGTTTATGGTTTTTTCGTCCTGCCCTGCGTCCTAGTTCCAGCAGCATGTTTTGGGGGTTTATCAACAATTGCACCCAGTTTGTTAGAGGAGGAGTAGGGGATGAAGCTCTTCAGCCTCTTCTTTCCTTCTTCTCTTTTGAGTCAGTTACATCGCTTTTGGAGAATGTTCAGGGTCTCCTGAATGTTAAAGACACCACCTTCCTGGTATTTCACCTGGTGACCTTCCTCTATATGGTTTATAGCTTTTCTAGAATGAGTCACACACCACTAAACACTGTAGGGCAGCAGATAGAGGCAGGGGAGCAGGGAGATAAATCAGTCACTCAGGCTGCGGCCAATCCAATAGCTATTCAGGCTGCAGCTAAACCAGACAGTGAGGCTAAGACACCGGCAGTTGCTGCAGTAAAGAAGGGAAAGAAGCACACGGACAAAACCGATCGACCAGTAGACGATGATTCAGGTGAAGGATCCTCAATGCCTCCTGACACCCAGTCAGTAGTCAAACCACCTGACACACAATCAGAAGGTGAAGCAACTGATGATACACAATCAGAAGCCGAACCAACTGATACAAAATTGCAAGCCCAACCAACTGGCACACAATCGGGAGCCCAACCAGCTGCTACAACATCAGGAGCCCGACCAACTGCTACAAGATCAGGAGCCCGACCAACTGCCGCAAGAGCAGGAGATACTATTGAGTCCTTTTCCCTGAAGGACCTTCGTGGCCTAAGAAAGGATTATACTCGACGATCTGATGAATCTATAATTAGTTGGCTAGTCCGTCTTTGGGATGCTGCAGGCGAGGCTACAATGCTGGATGGCACTGAAGCAAGACATCTGGGATCCCTGTCACATGATCCAGTTATTGACCAAGAAACGATGAGGGAGGCTAGTCCTTGCAGTCTCTGGGAACGGGTCCTGAGAAGTGTGGCACAAAGATATCTGTGTGCTGACGATCTCTATATGCAGCAAACCCAGTGGAAAACCATTGAACAAGGGATCCAGCGCTTGAGGGAAATGGCAGTGGCGGAAATTGTCTTCTCAGATGACATAAAGACTAGGAACCCCGACTTGGTACCATGTACACCTGTGATGTGGCGAAAACTTGTACGACTTGGGCCGCAAGAATACTCCTCTGCTTTAGCAATAATGAAGCGGGATGAGACAGAGGAGACTGTGCTTGATATGGCGAAGAAGCTCCGAACATATGCAGATGCCGTGCATGGTCCAACACATGCAAGAATTGCAGCTCTGGAAACACAGGTGCGGGGATTAGCAGACAAAGTGGAGGAGAATCTCAAAGAAATCAAAGAGAACATTCTCCAGATCTCTGCAATACAGGTTAGAGGCTCTGGCACCACACGCAAACGTTCCCTATAGAGAGAGGGAAAAGGCATCCCACGGGCTAAGCTGTGGTCCATCCTGCGTGATTGTGGAGAAAACATGAAAAGATGGGATGGAGAATCTACTGATGCTATGACACAACGGCTGCGTGAATTGTTGGATGGCAAGACTGTGAGAGGAAGTTCCAGCAAGAAGGAAGCAGCTCCGGTTACCCAGGGAAAAAAGGATAATCAGGCTTAGAGGGGCCCTGCCTCTAGCCAGGTAGAGGCTAGGGAAAACCGTGTTTTTTGGACTGTGTGGATTCGTTGGCCTGGCACATCAGAACCACAAAAATATGAGGCCTTAGTTGACACTGGAGCACAGTGCACAATACTCCCATCAAGACATGTGGGAGAAGAATCTGTTTCCATTGCTGGGGTGACAGGGGGTTCACAAGATTTTACTTTGGTGGAAGCTGATGTGAGCCTGACTGGAAATGAGTGGAAGAGACACCCTATTGTGACTGGCCCAGAGGCTCCATGTATTTTGGGCATAGACTTCCTCCAAAATGGGTATTTCAAAGACCCGAAGGGATTTAGGTGGGCATTCGGGATAGCAGCTGTAGAGACAGAGGGTGTTAAGCAGTTGAATACCTTGCCTGGACTATCAGAGAACCCATCTGCTGTGGGTCTTCTGAAGGTGGAAGAGCAACAAGTGCCAATTGCCACTTCAACAGTGCATCGCCGACAGTACAGAACAACTCGAGATGCTGTGATCCCCATCCAAAAGATGATCCGTGAGCTGGAGAGCCAAGGGGTGGTCAGCAAAACCCACTCACCCTTCAACAGCCCCATCTGGCCTGTGCGCAAGTCTGAGGGAGAATGGAGATTGACTGTGGACTATCGTGCCTTGAACGAAGTGACTCCACCATTGAGCGCTGCTGTGCCGGACATGCTGGAACTCCAGTACGAGCTGGAGTCCAAGGCAGCAAAATGGTATGCCACAATTGACATTGCTAATGCATTTTTCTCCATTACCTCTGGCTGCAGAATGCAGGCCTCAGTTTGCTTTCACCTGGAGGGGCGTGCAGTACACCTGGAACCGACTGCCCCAGGGGTGGAAACACAGCCCCACCATCTGCCATGGACTGATCCAGGCTGCACTGGAAAAGGGTGAGGCTCCGGAACATCTACAGTACATCAATGACATCATTGTGTGGGGAAACACAGCAATGGAAGTGTTTGAGAAAGGAGAGAAGATCATCCAGATCCTCCTGGAGGCCAGTTTCGCTATCAAGAAGAGCAAAGTTAAGGGACCAGCTCGTGAGATCCAGTTCCTGGGAGTAAAGTGGCACGATGGAAGGCGTCAGATTCCCACTGAAGTCATCAACAAGATCACAGCAATGTGTCCACCAACCAACAAAAAGGAAACACAAGCTTTCCTAGGCGCCATAGGTTTCTGGAGGATGCACATTTCTGAGTACAGCCAGATTGTGAGCCCTCTCTACCTGGTCACCCGCAAGAAGAACAATTTCCACTGGGGCCCTGAACAGCAACAAGCCTTTGCCCAGATCAAGCAGGAGATCGCTCATGCAGTGGCCCTTGGCCCAGTCAGGACGGGACCAGAGGTGAAGAACGTGCTCTACTCCGCAGCAGGAAGCCATGGTCTGTCCTGGAGCCTTTGGCAAAAGGTGCCTGAGGAGACTCGGGGCCGGCCACTGGGATTCTGGAGTTGAAGCTACAGAGGGTCTGAAGCCAACTACACTCCAACAGAGAAGGAAATCTTGGCCGCCTATGAAGGAGTTCAAGCCGCCTCAGAAGTAGTAGGCACCGAAACACAGCTCCTGCTGGCACCTCGACTACCAGTGCTGGGATGGATGTTCAAAGCAGAAGTTCCCTCTACCCACCATGCCACCAATGCCACATGGAGCAAATGGATTGCCCTCATCACTCAGCGCGCCCGCATTGGAAACCCAAATCGCCCTGGGATTTTGGAAATAATTACAAACTGGCCGGAAGGTGAAAACTTTGGTCTCACAGATGAAGAGGAGCAGGAACAAGTGACACGTGCTGAAGAAGCTCCACCATACAACCAACTGCCAGCAGAAGAAACACGCTATGCTCTTTTCACTGACGGTTCCTGCCGCATCGTAGGGATGAAACGAAAGTGGAAAGCAGCTGTATGGAGCCCCACACGACAGGTTGCCCAAGCCACTGCAGGAGAAGGTGGGTCAAGCCAACTAGCTGAGCTCAAAGCTGTTCAACTGGCCCTGGACATTGCTGAAAGAGAGAAGTGGCCAAAGCTCTACCTCTACACTGATTCGTGGATGGTGGCCAATGCTCTGTGGGGATGGCTGGAGAAGTGGAAAAAGGCCAATTGGCAGCGTAGGGGAAAACCAATCTGGGCTGCAGATGAGGGGATGGACATTGCCACTCGGGTAGAGAAGCTACCTGTCAAAGTCCGTCATGTAGATGCCCATGTCCCCAAGAGTCGGGCTAATGAGGAGCACCGAAACAAGGAGCAGGTAGATCAGGCTGCAAAGATAGAGGTGTCAAAGATAGACTTAGATTGGCAACACAAGGGAGAGTTGTTTCTAGCTCGATGGGCCCATGATGCCTCAGGTCATCAGGGCAGAGATGCCACCTATAAGTGGGCACGAGACCGAGGGGTGGATCTAACCATGGACAGTATTTCTCAGGTTATCCATGACTGTGAGACGTGTGCTGCAATCAAGCAGGCCAAGCGGGTGAAGCCCCTATGGTATGGCGGGCGATGGTCCAAGTATAAGTACGGGGAAGCCTGGCAGGTTGACTACATCACCCTTCCCCAAACCCGCCAAGGCAAGCGCTATGTGCTCACAATGGTAGAGGCCACCACAGGATGGCTGGAGACCTACCCTGTGCCCCACGCTACTGCCCGTAACACCATTCTAGGCCTTGAAAAACAAGTTCTTTGGAGGCATGGTACCCCTGAGAGGATTGAGTCAGACAATGGAACTCATTTCAAGAACAGCCTCATCAACAACTGGGCTAGGGAACATGGCATTGAGTGGGTGTACCATATCCCCTATCATGCACCAGCTTCAGGGAAAGTGGAAAGGTACAATGGACTGCTAAAAACCACCCTGAAAGCACTGGGTGGGGGATCATTCAAAAACTGGGAGCAGCATCTAGCAAAGGCCACCTGGTTAGTTAACACCCGAGGTTCCACCAACAGAGCAGGCCCTGCCCAATCTGAGCCCCTACATACAGTAGATGGAGAAAAGGTCCCAGTAGTACATGTAAGAGGTTTGTTAGGGAAGACAGTTTGGATCAATTCTACTTCAAGTACAGAGGATCCCATCCGTGGGATTGTCTTTGCTCAGGGACCAGGCTGCACATGGTGGGTAATGCAGAAAGATGGAACCACATGATGTGTACCCCAGGGAGATTTGATTGTTGGGTGAGAACTGTGTGCAATTATCACTGTGTGCTAAATGGTACTGCCACTGTATGTAGCTGTATATTGCATATTGTTTTTTTATATAGATGTATGTGTGTGTAGAGCTAGAGTATATATTAGTTTTAGTAAATTGACGATATGGGGATAAGGGGTGGAATGTCCTAGGGTAACTTTATGATGTCTGTATCCCCAATCGTCTGTTCTGTTTGTGCTGTATATTGAGTCCTGTGCCTTTAAGACTGGTTCTAAGAGCAAGGAGAAGCGCGGAGTTTGTTTTGAGAAAACTGCCTGACTCCTCCACATTCTTCAGCAGACGGGGTGTTCGGCGGAGGCTTGGAGAGACTGCAGGACAGAGATTTTTTTTGCTTTTAGTTAGTTTCAGCTAGCTAGGGCAGAGAAGTTCCCTGGACTGTTTTTTTTCCTTTTTCTTGGAACTGTTTAAACCTACTCTGGACTGAAAACCCAGGGGAGCACTGGGGGCTGCACCTGCGGCCCACCGGGGCCTGGACCTCGGCATTTTCCAGCAGCGCCAGAGAGACTGGGACTGAGGAGAGACTAAGAGAGAGAGCCGAGCTCCACCCACGGCAAGGACTTTCTCAATTTGCCATCTCACTTCAGAAGGAGAGGTTTTATTGTTTCATATTATTCATTCTTTATACTTGTATGCACATTTGTTTAGTAAAATAGTTTTTTCCACTTTTCTACAAAGAGGTTTTTTTTTTTTTTACCGGACTGGTTGGAGGGAGGGGCCACCTGGGTTTGCTTCCTTGGAGGGATCCTATACAGGGGTTTTCTCCCAAATTTGCCCCAAACCAGGACATACCTCAACAGCAAAACACTAGCAGGGAGGACCAAAGGGGGAAAACATCTCTGCAACCCCATGAAAGCTGTTCTATGGAATCTTTAACTGCATTACTTCTGCTTCTGTATAATCCCAGAATAACTAGCTTAATTCAGACTGCTCCAACTCGACATTCAATAGTTTCAACGTGGTATAGACTACAACCTCACTCTAATTACAAGATCATGTTACATGTCCAACAAGTGCTGCAATTTAGTCTTGCCTGACACACCCCAGCTGAAAATTGCTCATCCCACCTCTCACTCTCTTACTTTTTGGCAACCTTTGAATGGAGGCAGAGATACCTAGCAACACCTCAGCATCTGACACACTCATGCCCCAAGCCCCATAAAGATTAAGTCATTATTTCCTTGTGGTAACAAAGGCAATGACTTCCATCAGTGCAGAATAAACTAGTTTTAGGCAAATAGCACAGACACGACACTACTGTTCATACACTTCTCTATGCAAACGCAATATAGGATTATTGCTAAGAGCCACAACACCACAAATTCACACATTGCTCCCCGAGCCCGGTGCTGGTCGCACATGGAGCCTATCTGAGCAAGAAGGAAGTTTTCAGAGGCAAGAGCTGAAAAACAAGTCAGTCAGACTTTCACTACCTTAAAGGCAGGGGATGTTTCTTACAGCAGCACACATCTTGCCTTTGAGCTCAAAACTGCATCCACAACTCCCGCTGCCATGAAACGGGAAGGTTTTCTCCCCGCAGCCCCTCACCCGCGCCTGAGCCGAACATTAACAGGTCTCTGCCTCGCGTCAGCATCACCACCGCCTCATGCTCGGCCGGGGAATGTTCCACTGTCCCGCCATGGCTCAGTGATGATTCAGCAAAGGGGTGGCTCCGGGTGAGAAGGCCCACCTCCTGCAAGCTGTCACACCGCGGGGCCGGAGCAAAATGGGAGAGAACTTGCTTTTTATCATGGCTGCACTTTCCAAAATGTGTAACCTGGCCTGGTAGGGGCGAGGGGGGCGAAGGGGAGAGGCAGTGGGGAGGGTGTGTTTCCATCAGCAGGCACATGGGAATAATTGAAGGAAACATCTCGAGGCTTTTACCGATGGCACAAGAAAATTAGGTAAAAGAAAAAAAAAAAAAAAAAAAAGCCAGACACTTTGGGAGCCAGCAAGCATCAACTTCGCCAGGCTGTGTTCTTTGTTTCTAGGCAGACTCCAGTGCGGTAGCAAGAATGAACAAATGCGCATGTCTTCATAAGAGTTTAAAAAAAAAAAAAAAAAAAAAAAAAAAAGGAAAGGAAAACCCTCCGGCCCCACAGCGGCGGTCGGAGCCCTCCGGAGAGTTTGGGCTGCTGCTTTTCCAGAAGTAAAACTCCGCTCCCCGCTGCTCCGAGCAGGGGTTTGCCACGCTACCAGGCGTCCAGGGCTACGGCAGCGCCTGCAATACTTTCGATTGCAAAAATTAGTTCTGGTGTGGGTTTTGTGATTTTTTTCTTTTTTTTTCCTATTAAAGAACAGAACGTCGCCTCCGCCACGCTCCAACCGCGCCAGCTGCCCTCCACATCGCCCGTCGGAGCGGAGCCCGGGCCCGCCGCCGCCAGACAAAGGAGCGATGCAGAGCCGCGCCAGCACCCGCGGCCAGCCTGACTGCGCTCCCAGGACAGCCGCCCGCGGGACCAGGACCAGCCGCCGTCGCGCCCCCCCGTCCCCGGGCGCCCGCGGCTCGGGAGAGCACCGAGCGCCCCGCGGCCGCCCCGACCTTACCTCGCAAAGGCGGCGGCCGCTCCGTGCCACGCGCGGCGGCGCAGGGCGAGCCAAGGAAGCCAGTTTAGCGCGGGGGCCGCCTGCGCGCCGCCATTTTAACGCCTTCCGCCCGCCCTCCGCCCCCCGCTCCCCGTGGCCACGCGCGGCGTGGAAATGCCATTCAATGTCCCTTCTCGTCCTCCCCGTCCCCTCCGCCCCCATCTCCGCCGTTACATTGACGCAGCGGCTCCTGGTCGCCGGGCCCGCCGTGGCGGAGCTGTAGCAGCAGGGCAGCAGCAGCAGCCGCCGCCGTCGTGGCCCCGCCACCGCCGCCGCCTCCCGCCGCCGGGCGCACATGGTACGCTCCAGGGCCGCTCCCCGCCGGCCGCGTGCGCCGACCGGCTGCTGCCATGGCAACCGCCCCGCGACCCCCGCCCTGCCGCGACCCGCCAGACGCGGCCCGGGGCCGCTGCTCCCGCCGCTGGCCGGGATGCCCGGGCGCCTCCCGGCACCCGCACCTCTGCCCGACGCTATACACAGAGCCACCGCGCTCCCACACCAAGCCCACCTGTCCTCAAAGCCACCGCCATCTGCTGAGGGGCTGTATCGCCTCTGTCCCCAAGCCACCGCCATACCTCCCTGCCGTATCCCCTCCATCCCCAACTGTCGTTACACTTCCCTGACTTGTCCACTCCATCCCCAAAGCCAGCATTACACATCCCTGACATGTCCCCTCTATCCCTGAAGCCACCATCACACCTCCTTGTTGGGGCCCTGCTGTCCCCAAAACCACCGTGACATCTCCCCACTGAGGGGCAGCACCCCTACTGTCCCCAAATCACTGTCACGTATTCCTGCTGTGTTCCCTCTGTTCCCAAAGTCGCTATCACACATCCCCACTGTGTCCCTGTTGTCTCCAAAACTACCATCACACCTTCTTGTTGTGTCCCCACTGTCCCCAAAAACACCATCACATCCACCTTCTAAGGCGCTGTAGTCCCACTGTCCACAAAGCCACCATGATACCTTCCCACTCTGTACCCTCAGTCCCCAAAGCCACTGTCACAGCTCCCTGATGAGGGGTTGAATCCCTACTGTCCCCAAACCACCGTCACATATCCCTGCTGTGTCCTCTCTGTCCCCAAAGCCACCATCACACCTTCTTGTGTGTCCCCACTGTCCCCAAAGACACCATCACATCCACCTGCTGTGGGGCTGCATCCCCACTGTTCACAAAGCCACCATCTCAACCCCCCCCCACTGTGCTCCTGCTGTCCCAAAGTCACCATCATATACCCCCCACTGTGTCCTCTATTGCCAAACCCACCATTACACCTTCTTGCTCTGTCTTCTCTGTCCCCAAAGCCACCATCATATGCCCCCACTGTCCCCACTGTACCCAAAGTCACCATCGTACCTTCCCACTCTGTACCCTCTGTCCCTAAAGCCACTCTTACATGCCCCCACCGTGTCCATGCTGTTCCTAAGGCCACTATTATACCTTCCCGCTCTGTTCCTGCTGTCCCCAAGGTCACCATCACCTCCTCCACTGCACCCATCCTTATGTCCAAAGACATCATTGTACCCCCTCACTGAGGGGCCATATCTCTGCTGTCCCCAAGCAATCATCACATTCCCCCAAATACATCTCATTTGTCCTCAAAGCCACCACAACAGCCTCCCATCACCAAAGCTGTTGTCACTCCAGCCCCCCCAGAGGGGCTGTGTCCCTGCCAGGCTTGGCCACCCTTACCTGGGTAGTGGCACAGTTCTTCCACACTGCAGTGCTCATTTTCACTCCTGTTTTGCAACAGAAGATTGCGTACACCAGGACAGTCGTGAGGAAGAGTAGGTGCAATGTGAAGTAGATGAGCAAGTAAATCATGAAGCCGCCATACATGTTCTGCATACTGCAAATGAGGAGCTAATTTCCTGGCAGCTGGCTTCAGGATGCAAGTCAGTCTGCTGATGTAGCCCTTAAAAACCTCTCAGGCTGTGGCTGCAAGCAGCCCTGCTCCTAACTTTAGCATCTAATTCCCACAAATATAGATAATTGAATTATGTATTTTGTTAGGGGGAGCAGAAAACAACCAGCAACCACTGGATCACTGAGGAAAACAAAGTCACTCACCTTTTTTTCTTAATTCAGCATTTTTTGGGGGTTTGGTGACATTTTGTTTAGCATGAACTCAACCAGAGGCAGAGAGAAGCAGCTGAGGGTTGTTTATTACACACAGAGTAGCCCTTCCTGACAGCAACACTGATGGAAATAACACTAATAAAACTGTTGTGTTCGTGGTCTGAGCAGAAAAGTGTGAGCCCTGGTTTCTGTGCCCTGGTCTGACAACCACTTCCCCAGCGAACACCAGCAGACCACTTTGCCTCCCTTCCTAGTTACCACCACTGATTCATAGTTGAGATCCATTAATGTTTGCAAAGTCAGTTGAAGATGACAAAGTGTTACATGCTGCTAATAAAACCATAAAAATCCCACTGTTAAAGATTAAACACACAATGAACAGTAAAAAAAATTACCACATTTATGAAAAATTTCTCTTCCTGCAAGGACAAAGGATTAGCTCCTAAAAAAAGAAGGACGAGCACAAATTTGCACCACAGGATTGTGTCTCAAGGGTTTGGCTTCTTCTTGGGTGTTTGCTACTGATTATTTGTGTGTCCATGGGCTCACTGCTTGGGCCAGCAGTTGCTGACTCACCTAAACATGGCAACTTAACCCAGAGCTAGCCAAAAATCACCAGAAGGTTTTGGAAAGGGATAGACCTTTCCATTTTGTGCCTCTGCTTCCCAGTCTGCTAAGTGGGATGAGGATTGCATCTGTGTAGCCTGATTTTTGCAGACAACATAATACAGCAGTTAGCAAGCCCTCACAACATGGTCATTAGAAGCCCAGGGAGCTGTGCTGCCTGTGAGACACGTCACACCACAGTGCGAGGAATAAAAGTGGGTGTGTGGGACTTTCTAGGAGATGTTTCTTGGCAATGAGTCTTGCTTTAAACATAGAACTGGTAGCTATGCCACTGGTAGGGCCCCAGGTCGCCGTATGTAGAGCAGCACGTCTGAAGCTCTGACCTACAGGCAAGAAGGAGGAGAGGAACCAGGAAAACCATGTTTGTCTGTAGCTTTGGGCCTGCACGGGGCCACATTCATGGTGATGAGGCACTGGTGTTTCTGGCAGGGCAGAAGCCACGGGTGGGGCTTTGCACAACAGGAACTTCAGGCAGTTTAGGATTTGGCACAGAGATCTCCTCTCTGAAAAGAGCAGCCCTTTGACAAGGTACCCCTCATTTCCTCCATCAAACTGCCTTTTGCAAGGAGCATGTCTGAGCTGCAACAGCCTATTGCATTTTCCTCCTGAAATCTGATGCTGTCCTGCTTTGATGGTGATCAGTTTGTTAGGAAAATTAATCCACGAACACCAGAGGTTTATGTCCAAAAAGGAGACAGAGGAGTCCTTTTACTTTATTCTAATAAAGGGAGAGGCCATGGAGCATTTCCCCTGGGGTCTCTCAGTTTTTCAGAGGACGCAGCCTCCTTTTTATCCTAATTTCCCGGCCACATTTCCCTCTCTCTTTCTCCATTGGCTGAGGTACTTGAGAGGTACAGACTTCTCGAAATGCCTAAGACCTCAGATTCCCTTTTTAATGTATAAGCTCCCTAATTTTTAATTTTTATGGGATTTATGGGTTTTTCCCCATTGTTGCTTTCATCTTTCAATATTCAATTTCATTTACAAACAAACCTACAGTTTGTTTGTAAAGGCAAGTATCTTCTTTTCCATTCATCAATCAATAGAATCCTTCCCATTGTTTCTCTTATCTCTCAGTGCTAGTTTTATCTACCAGCCGACCCAAGGCTTGTTTGTAAAGACAAATCTTGTCATTCCACTCAAGTTGATGACTGCAGAAAAGCTGAATCATGAAACAGAGGTTATAATCAAGGTTATTTTTAGCAAAAGGAATGAATCCCACATAATTCAGAAGTCAGGGCAAGGGACTGTCAGCTAGGGCTTGCAGGTCTCACTTCTGCCCTGATGTTCTTTATGTCCTGGAGCAAATTAAAATCTCTCTAGCCTTTAATTTACCTCCTTGTAGCATGGACAAAGCAGCAGACTCCAGTTGTGCTTTCTTTGTACAGCAAAGCTCCTGGTGTGATAATCAAGTGATGCTGGGAGCTGTGTGATGCCAAGGGCTGGCTTGCACTGCCACCCTGAGTCATTGAAAACTGATATAGTCACGGACAAAGACCATCTAACTAATTAAAGTTAGAAAGTGGTATGTTTATTCACCGGTGGGTGGCACGGGAGTCATCTCCGAAAGGCATGGCTGCCCCGAACAAGGCTCTTTGCTCTCTATTTATTTTCCAAGATCTTACACACAATACATATGCATAACCCCAGCACCTCCCATCCCTGCTCTCTATTAAAATGAGGCTATTAGTCCTTGGCGCATGCGCAATTCTTTTCTTGAATTGGGTCGGTGGTCTCGAATTGGGTCAGTAGTCTCAAAGGATGAAGTCAGGAGAGTCTTCATCAGGTCTCTGTGACCCTCTGGCACGCTCCAAGGTCCCCTGCTTCATGATTGATTGATATGAAGTCCAGGTGCTGGCCATTGTTCTTACTGGTTTCAATCTGTTCTTATGACGGTTCACTTGCTCCACTTTTTCTATAAACAAGCTCATAATATAACAGTTAGCTCTAGCTTGGGCATCTAATAATCATTAACCTACCATTTACTAATCTAACTTACATCTTGATCAATATAAATTGCTTCTAACCCTTAGCTAAAATCTTAACTCTTTAAAATCATGTTTCAACCTGGCACCTTGCAGAGCTATTTTCTGCCATGCAAAATGATCACATGCAATATTTCAACAATGTTCATAGACATTTCAGATGCAGAGAGAGACTAACCAGTCTGATTCCCGTCTCCCATGTTTCACAGTCTTACATTTCAATTCCCACATGAAGTCCAGTAACTTGTTTCATTTTGCTCACTGAAAACACAAAATAGACAAGTTTTGCAACCCAGAGACTCATGTTGTGTCTTTCAGGAACTGGGGAGCTGCTGATGTGCTGTAGGTAGCCAGCCCAGGGGGAGGGAATATGGGTCTGGTTCACCTGCAGCTAACTGGGAAATTTCCTGGGGATGCCACTTTCTCACATTTAAATTCTTCCAAGAAAATCATATTTCATTTTGAACAACTTCACATACAGATCCTTGCAAACCTGTCTTCTCTGCTTCATGCCTGAGTTAAGTACTTTGGGTGTGTCTTCCCAACATTACAGAGATAACTACCAAGGTTAAAGAACTCTAGATTTTTTGAAAATGTTTTGTAAATATGCGTATTCAAATATATACACACACGTATATTTATGAAAACTTTAGGAGATTGTAAACTTCCCTGCCATACTTACTTAAAATGCTGTTAAGGAGGCCTTTTGCTCCTGGAGGCGCTTACCTTGCTCACTCAAGTTTTCTTTGAATTAAATAGTGATTTCCACACAGAAAATATCAGATAGAACCCAAAGCAGAAATGGGTTGGATCCCAAGTATGTTCTTTTCCCCCTGGCCCATCTTCACTTAGCTGTTGTGGAAGCAGGCACCAAACCTGCACTGGCTTGGGACACACAGCAACGCCTTGGCACAGGTGCCCGAGAACCTTCAGCCCAGCTATGAGAAGTGGAACAGGACCAACCTTGCAAGCCAGTTCCCTCTTGCTGGTGCCTGCAAGGACATGTGGCTGCGTGCCAGCAGATGGAATAACCATTGCCCCGCGCTAGTTATGGGGCAGGGATGCTGCAAGGCTGTGCTAATTAATGCTTGAGACGCCTCTGTAATCTGTAGATGAAAGGTGATTTACAGCTGCTAATTATTGCTCTCCTTCATGTGAAGTCTATTATTTCCTGTTGTCCCTCATTTTGACTCATGCCACATCCCATATTTGGCACAGGACAGGTTCCTCTGTGTAGAGGTGGTACTTTGCATCTCCAGCTGCTTGCACATTGTACAAGTGCGTGATCTGTTCTCAGCATCCATTTGAGGCAGCCTGGCTGTGTCTATGCTTAGGAAATGGGCTGGAATTTGCACAAAGTTGCAACACTTGAGCAGATGGCTTAGCTGGTAGATTCAGAGGGGCTGCATTCAATGCTAGGTACTCAACTGGGTTGCAACCAGCTGGGTGAACCAGAGAGGAGAAACAGTAATATCCTGAGCTTCTCTGCTTGGGACTGCCCCAGGGAAGGGGAAGAAGCCAGAGAGGACCAGACTGGGGACTCTTAGTCTATGGCTTCTCATCTGTGTCCCAAACTTCCTGGGCAGGAATTACAAAGCAGAAGAGGTTTGTGTCTCTGGCAGGTGTCTGGAGGGAAGGGATATGAACGTGGTTTTGTGAACAGCCCATAGATATCAGAAGGAGCAAGTATATTCAATGTCCTTCCCACGTTATGCCCCATGGCACATACATGTCGTCAGGTTGCAAAAGCAAGTGACATTTTGCTCTTATTGCTAAATAGAACAGCAGAAAGTAGCACGTGGTGTAAGGTAGTTGTAACAACAGAGGAAGAAATATCCCTGATACTCTACACCAAAGCAATTCTAGCACAGAGTGGGATTTCCTTCCCCCTCACTCACCGTGCAGCTCTCTAGCTGGGAAATAAATGGTCGCTCACACAAGCTGGCACAAGGCACTCAGGGATTTTTGCAACTGAAAGAGATCTACCTCCTGCCTAGCCCACAGCAGTTTCCACCTTCTTCCCTGAAGTCCACAAGATTTCAAACCTGCAAACGATGAGATTCCCAGGCAGCCTCACATACCAGAGAACAAGGAGGATTGGATGGGGCTTCCAGTCCCAGTGCAGCCCTCTCTCCATCACCCCATTCCCTTGGCTCCACCAAGGCCTTCTGGCAGCTGTTTGCCCACACAGTGAATTGGTCTGGGGCTGCCGTTACTCTCTCCATACAACAGTCACACTAATTCCAACTTTGGCTTACCCTCAACAAACCCATTTGGGTCCTGTGCCACCTCCCTGGGAGCCAACAATGGCAAGAGCCCTGCTTGTCCTCTGCAAAAGCCCCACTAATGTACACGCAGGCTGCCCACGGGTGTGTAACATGAAGGAATCTGAGTGCTGAGCAGAAACAAGATTGTAGAGCTGCACCCCAGTGGCAATGCACATGCATACAGAAAGAGACTGTTTCAGAAGTGTTTGTGCCAAGTGGGCTTAAGAAGGCTGCAGCGTTTCTCTGGGCCAGTGTCACCCTCACATCCACTGGCAGATCCCTTTTTGGGGGCCATAAGACCCATGGTCTCTGCAGCCCATGCTGGAGGAACTTGGTGCTTCAGGCTGATGTTGTGACATCTTCCCCTGCTCCACATTCCTGCAGTATTGTGAATCCTCTGAGATACTAAGAAGCTAATTCCTTTTCTTGCTACAAGACAATCGAGTGAGTCAAACACTGCTATGGGGAGTGTGGTGTGGTTGGTTACTCATTAGAGGTCCCACCTATGCTGCAAAGGGAAAATAGAAAGATCTCCACCATAAAATTTGCCTTCTGCTGTATTGTATTTTTTTGCTGCCACATTTTCTTCAGAAGGTTTTGTCCTTAATTCCTCAATGTGTCAGGGCAGAGGGGCCTTGGGTCCAAAGTTGCTTTGCACATCACTCACCCTCACGGCAGTGAAACCCAGCATTTGCTGGGACAGGGTCCTGCATTGTATTCCTGCACTTCTGTATGGATTCTACTAACTATGGGAAATGCTGAAAATAAGTCTTCAAAGCCTAACCCCACTCAAGCAGAAACTGATTTTAATGGCCGCTGCTGAGTATTAACCTTAAATGTGTTACCAAGGACTGAGCAGACACAGGCCATGAGCGCCACTTAGAAATTGACATTTTACATAAGAGGTTGACAAACCAGGATCATTTTGACACCTTTAATAAGATAAATCTTGGTAGATGTAATAAAATTGCCAAGCCAAATTCAGTCAATTAAAATTTAGAATTTTATTTTGAGACTTAAACACAGTCTCCAATAGCCACAATTAAAAGGGACAGCGTCGAATCCCGGGGTTTCGGCACTGGGTGAACGCGGTAATAGATTCTGTCAGTCTGTCACCCCCTCTGTTCACAAACTGAGTCTAATACCGCTGGTTTTTATACAGTCTTTTGCTGAGAGTGGACTGAGACCATAGGACTCCCCCTCCGTGGTAGCTTCATTGGATTCTCAAAGTGGAACAATGCCATGATTGCCATGTCCGGAGGAGGTTTGGAAATGTTAAATTGGGCCAGAATAGATAAGATATCGATCTGATCTAATAATTTGATCGTTAGTGCGCTCATCTCCGGGTGTTGGCTGTCTTGAGGCTTTTCTCGGCAGAAATTCTTTCGTTCCCTAACCCCCGTGTCCCTTTTGTGCAGTTTTTGTCTCAGTTAACCCTAAACACATTTTAGGTTTACAGATCTTAAATCAGACTGAACGCAGATCAATTTTATATTGCATATCACTACATTTTATCGTGAATTAATTACATATTGCATTTCTTAACACGAATTAACTTTAGGTCATATATCACAGTAGAGTATTAGAATTCTTTTATTTTTAGCATCTGAATATTCGCAAATAACAGTTTTTAATAACCACAAATGATGACATCAAACTGCCACACCCCTAACTGAAATCATCACTCACTTCTTCTGGCAGGTAGAGAAGGATTTCTCAGCTTTCCTCCTCCTTTTAAACAACCTCTGAAACAAAGAAACACTAAAAGGTGGAAAAAACACACAATCTTGCATGGTGGTGACACTGACAGATGTGACGGTGCGGGCTGTACATGATGTGATTTTTTATTAATAATTCTGCACTGCAGAGCTCAGTTAGGAAAAGAAGGAGTGCCTGAGTGCGTGGGGAGGGACAGCTTTGTTATTTGGACTTGCAAGAGAAAGAACGTAATGTCAAAGGTAGAAACACTGGAAGGGAACAAGACACAAAGGAGGCTATGGGCTGTGAGTGGCCGTGAGCATCAGGTACATGCAGCAAATGAGACCCCAGCCATCAGGTATCCAGGCTTCCAAATCAATTGACTTGGATCAGCAACAAGAGGGCAGGAAAAGATGCTCTCAATTTGTGGGAGCAGATAAGATAAATCCAATTGTTTTAAACAAAAGGGTTTGGGAGTTTTTCTTTGCTGACTGTTATGGTGGATTACCCGCAGAAAAATGCTTGGTCCCTTCCTCCAGCAAGGGAGGGTTCTTGTCCCTCCTGGCCCACACAAATCACCCATGCAGAGGTGTGCAGAGCCAGGTAAGATGGGGAAGGAGGGATTCCTTCTCCAAAGCCAGCAAATGGAGGAACTGCTCTGCAGGGAGGAGGACATGGGTGGCTGTAGGAGCAGTCGGGCTCAGCCCTGCAGAGCCCGAGTGCCAGCATGTGATGAACATGCGTCACTGCACCGCCGAGGGGAAGGAAACCAAGCTTCAAAAGGAGGGAGGCAGGAGGGGCCTGAGTTTCCGGGGGCGACTGCTCCTCAGTGTTTGTCATCATCCAAAAGAAGAGTGAAAGTTTTCACTCTTGGGATAATTATTAAAGACATTTGGATCTTCCTTTCACATGCTTTTTTTTTTTTTTTTTTAATTAACTGTAAGCCCCATCCTGGCTGCTAAACAGGGATTTGCGGAACTGAAGCTTGTTTAAATGTAGTGATTTATGTTCCTTTGGAAGTGAACTGGCATTTCTGAGGAACCCCACCCAAGCATAGCAAATACCACGGGAGTGCACTGACTCACTGGCTGCTGGCATTCGCTCCTCTTGACTTATTAAAGAAATATGGGTATTGATCTAGTATCGATACCCAACTGTGATGGACAAAAACTCTCTAACATTTTAAAGTTAGAAAGTGTATGTTTATTACGGCCGGGCAGCACGCGGGATCGTTCCCTAATTCGCACTGCCAAATTCACAGGTAATTACAAAGCCTTTTATTTACAAAAGTGTTGAATATCCAAAATACAAATGCATATTCATGCCCCTGTCACCTCCCATTCCTCGCTTCATATGCTAATTGGCAAAAAAGGCTATTAAGCATGCGTACTTTGTTTCTTAAAATGAGTCGGGGGTCTATTTTGGGGAGGGGTCACCCAAAATGAGGAAGTAAGATGAGTCTTCCTCGTTCTGACCTTTCTACCTTTTCAATGCATTCATGACAAATGATTCCTTGGTAGAACTTACAGTTTCCTGTGTTCAATGGGTCCTTTAAGCAGGAAATCTGCAGCTATCTTATGTCCTATTTACCACATTTTGGTTTTCATTACAAGGACAACTACATAAACATAAACCTGACAAGAAATTAGTTACAAGATCCAGGGTAGCTTATCTAAGATCCGGCTTCTGTTAACTGCGAACAAAGATTACCTATCTACTTCAGCTAATTCAGCAACTTATTATCTTAACTTTCCTAAAAATCCTTAGTTCCTCAAAATTAACGTCTCACTCTCCCTTGATGGCTGGAGCCTGCAGCCAATTTGGGCACATGAGAGACAGTCCTGGTAAATGAACCCGGATCCCCAGAGACACCTTACACGGAGGAAGTGCCTGCCAAAATCTCTGGCTCCCAGGAGAGGCTCAGAAGGGAAGAACAGCAGCGCTGCAAGGCTGAGTTAAGCTGTAATCACCGGAGTGATGCACTGGAGGAAGGAGCGTGTTGGCACAACCTCTGCCTCCAGCGAGGGCTAAGAACCTGCTGCCAATTAACAAGGGTTCGAGTCACCCGAAGGCAGAGCCCTGTGGAGTGGCCTGCCTGGCAAGCCTTGGCAGAAGCCCCTTTGCTTTGCTACACTGTGAGAGCAGCTGGAAGGGTAGATGAGCTTGAGGAAGCTCTAAAAAAAATTCAGTGCTGCCTGCAGAAAGATCAGCCAATGCAGCAATACCCTCTGAGCACTTGACACAGAGGAGCCTGACTTACAGAAATCAGTTCAGCCATTTGCAGGTGCGATCTTGGTTAAATAAATAAATAAATAAATAGATATCACCACATTGTTAAAATGGCCCCTGCCTACTCAGTGCTCTGCTCCATCACATTAATGCAGCTGTGTTTGATGAACTGAGGCAGAAAAGTCCCTTTTGACTCCAGAGCCACCCTTATAGGCTGGTTCTTGCCTGGCTCATGGGGCATCTCCCAGCTTTTACATACATCCCATATACAAGAGAGTCCCCTGGGGCCACCCGTTCACTGCCCCACCCACCCTAAGGGACCCTTTTCCCATGCACCCAGAGATAGCAACACTGATCATGGGTGTACTTGGGTGGTGTCTGCCTGGAAGGGCATGTGCTGGGCTCCTACAGTTCCCAAATGACATAAAGTGAACCAGCTGGGCCAGTCTTCCCATTTTTTTTGGGTTTTTTTGCTAGCTGTCCATCTATCCATCCATCCAATATCTGCTGTACTAAAAAAGGCAAATCAGAAAACAATGCCGTCTGTTTGTGTGCTGTAAACTGGGAGAACAGCTGCTACTCCTGGGCTAAATGGGAAGCCTTTCCTTGAAAGCCAAAGAAAGCAGTTTCTCCTTTCAGTTGCCCCATCATATCACAAAGAATGGCTTCTGCCAGCCTTGCTGCCTTTATTCTAAATAAAACCAGGTACAATGGTGGGGAACAACACACAGAACACAACTCTGCCCCTCAGCGCTCAGCTGTGCCTTTGGAGAGCCCGAGATGCATCTGAGAAGCAGAAAAAATGTTTCCCGACAATATCCAGCATGCAGGGGAACCTGAACATACACTGTCCCTGGTGCGACCCTCTGAATTGTGGCATCGTCTCCAAATGCAACCAGCACCATCCCCTCTGGAGACTTTCCCTGCAGTCACAGCACTGAGAGACACTGTGTCTGGTGTGCATTGCAGATCACTTTGGAATAATATCTCCATCTTAGATTGAAACAAACCTCCCTGGGTCATTGATGGACTCAGGATATGATGATCTATGGAGGTATCACCCTTTCCCAAATGGGTTCTCATTTCTTCCTCCAGGGTCACTGCTTCAAGCAGAAGTGTGTGACAGGCTTCATGAGAAGCTAAAAGCTCCTCTAAATCTACTCTCAGGCTGCCTGGGCAGCCCAGCCTGCACACTCCCCACTGTCCCCAAACACACAGAGGCTTTGTTTAAGCATTACTCAGTTAATATTTCTTTTTCCATGATTTACAAAAGGTGCACTAATCACTGTGGGTGAACGGGAGAGGCCAGGAAGGATTGCCCCTCCTTGCACCACCACAGCTCCAAGCCCTGACCCTCAAATGCCACACTGTGTGTATCCCACCCACGGAGCTGTGCATCCACGTCTGTGCCAGGGTTCGGCTGCAATCCTGGAAAGCCTTCTCAGTTAGTTAGCTAGTGCCTGTTACTCTCTCCCAGCCTGTTGCTGGATTTATTTATCTCAGTGACAGGTTGTTGAGGGTTAAGTCTCCTGTAGAATTTTCCCCCCCCAAGTTGCTAAGAGACTAAATGCTGAGTACTTAACCTGGACAAAAAGAAGCTGATCACTTAGTTTGGGGGAGGGAGAAAAGCTCCGGGAGAGAGAACTGAGGGTGGGGGGTCGGGCGTCTCTTGTTTTCCGGGGAGCGGGGACTGCTGGCTGCTGGAGTCCACGGTTGGCGAGGAAGTCTGGTCCTGGGAATTCTGCTGTTTTGTTGGAGTATCCAGGAATTCGGAGTTTCTTTGCTGTCCTGCTGGATTTTGGGTGAGCCCGGGTCTCGCCGCTGCGGCTTCTCCAGCACTGCCACCTCTGCCTGCCGAGGACACCCCCCTGCCTGCGGAGGACAGTCCACCGCTTCCAGCTTCCAGCCATCAGCGCCGGAGCTTCCACTGTTTGCCCTCGGGGTTCTTGGTTCTGTTCTGCTATTGTTATAATTACTGTTGTTGTTTGTCTGTCCTGTTATATTTACTAGTAAAGGACTGTTATTCCTTTTCCCCATAGCTCTGACTGAAAAGTTTTAGGTTTTTTTTTAATCTTCCAAATTATAATAACACGGAGGGAAGGATTCAAATTCCTCATTTCCTGGAGAGGCCTGCCTCTCCATAGCAGTCACCTGTCTTTTCAAACCAAGACACAGGTCTTTTGGGGACTTGCAGCGTCAGGCCTAGAGCCCCTTTGAAACTTTATACAGATGGGAGTATGAAAAGAGCACAGGAGCAAGAGGACATAAATAAATGGGAGATGTCTGCTCTTGGCTGAGACTAACACTGTTTGATGAGAGAAAACTTTTGTCCTATATTCTGTTTTATCAGTGGAACAGCACTTGACAAGACCACTGCTTGGCTTTTCTTTTCTTGTCATTCAGAGGGAAACATTTCTGCCTTAACAGAGATGATGTTTCCTTGCAGACAGAAAAGCAGCCTGTACCCGAGCTGCAGCAGAGACAGCTCATCAAAGCTCCAACAAATCTGCTGTTGTGCTGTATAGCAACAAAGCAAACACCCTGTGCCTGTTATCAATCGGGCTTCACATGTGCAGCACTGTGACCACCATTAAGAACAGCATGGGCTAAATTCTCATATCCCTGCTCTGATTCCAGCCGTGTTCCACTAACAGCCCTACTCTTCTCCATAAAGCTGCCAGGGAAATAGTCATTGTGAAAATACAGGACTTGGAGTGGCTGCATGGCTCATCCTGGCCTTGCACACTGCATTAACCTCTTCAAGGATCCATCAGCACATAGGGATTGCATCACCAGCTCCCAATATTAGCTCCCAAAGGAGGCAAAAATTAATATCTGCTATCCTAAATCATACCTTATAAGCAAGCATCATTTAGCTGAGGAAAATGGGGGCTCAGGAGGCCGTCAGAATCTGGGACTTTTCTGGTGAGCTGGGAGCTCTCTTTCCCTGTTTCCCAACACAAAGAGGGCTCAGGCAGAGGGAAAGCAGAGGAGCGCCTTCTCCCCCAGCCCCAAGGACTCCCCTCTCTGGGAAGTAGTATTGGGAGCACAGGGGACTTTAAGAAGAGATTAAGCGAATTTGTGGGTGGTGGGCACACAAAGATCTGGGAAGCAGGAGAAACAGATGGAATTTCAGATGAAACAGAGTTGCAAAAATAATTTCCTGTCTCCTGAAACATTTTAATTGACTCCAGGATACCTTCAACAATGGCTGTCTTCCTGAGAGTGGGATAATGTGTAAAAGCATCTCCTGGATGTATAAACAATGTTTCAGTGGGGAAGAGGAATACAGGGCCACATCCAAAAGGACCATCATCACCTAACCTGGGACATTCTCAAAAGGCAACTGTCACTAGAGGACACAAAAAATACTCACAGGATCTGACTCCACGAAGATGAAGGCTGAAGAACTTTATTTTTTACAAAAACCTTGTTTATATACATTCTGAACAATGACTAGGGGTTGGAGAACAAGGTTACTACCTCTCCATCCCACTGACCAGACTAGAAGTCAATCAGTTGACTCTCATTAGAGAGAAATGTGGAAAACACAACTGTTTACAGTACAAACTGTGTGAACTCAGCTACAGAGCTGTAAACATCTCACAAAAGCTCACATAATATGGCAACAGGTAGCATTTAGATGTATTGAAATAAACACCTTTTCCCCATCTAAAATTTTGACCAACACCAGCATCACCAGCATATTCAAGCAATGCACTTTACTTTCAACAAACTGCTCCTACAGCTTTTTTATTTTTTTTAAGGGTTTGCTCCTCAAAGACACTCATTTTCCCAGGGGAGAGGTCAGGAGCAGGCAGAGCTCGGGGCTTTGGGGAGAAAGGTAGGAGCCTGGCAGCAGGCTGGGGATTAGTTTTTCCATGGCTCCCTCTAATGTATACAATCCAAAATGGGATTGAACGCAGACAAGGAATTTAGTGCACTCCTAAAATGCAACCTAAAATAGATTTAATACAACAGGCACTTAAAATGTATTTCCAGACAAGATGTTTGCTCTAGTACAAATTCTGCTACTCTTGTATAGAAAAACAGCTACTGAGGCTGCAGGAACAGCTGACTGAATTTTGCGTGCTCACAGTCTGATTTCCTGTGTTTCTGAACCAAAAATGAAAAGGTCAGAAAGACTCTTCTGTAATATCAGCTCTGGCCTATTTTTCACCTATTGCTTTTTCATTTATTTGATGTTACAGTGGGTTAATTGGGTTTAGATTGTGTTTCATTTGGTTTGTAATGTTTTCTCCTGTTCCCCTTGGAAACTGTATCACGTAGTTTGTCCCTGCTCGGCCGCGCCCATCCTCCAACTGGAATGTAACCCAACTCTGTTCCACTCCCACCTTATCCCTGATTGGGTAGTGGCTTGTCCCTGCCTCTAGGCCCTACCCCCCTGGGAAAAAGCCCTGGGAGTGGGAGGGGCGTGCTCTATCGCCTGGAAATGGGGACAAGGAAGGAGCTAGCTACTGGCTCTGGACTTGCTAAGGGACTGGAACCCAAATAAAGCCTTGATTCTCCTTCGGAAAGAGCAGACTCTCTTTCTTTTTGCCATCGACAGTCGTCTGGGTCTCTCAAAAGAACTCCCACAATTCATATCTTCCTCAGGGACCGATCTCCCTATTAGAACAATAGGGTTATTTTCTGAGACTAATCTAAGAAAAAAAGTCTAAACCTTTCATTAGATCTCAAAGAGACAGAATTTCTCAGTCAAGGATAGCTGAGACACTCAGGAATAAATGTTCAGCAAATAAAATTTATTAATTATGCATATTCATACTCACAGCCATGGACAAAGGCAGCCTCCACCAGCAGGCTCACAGGAGGCTGCCTGCAAACTAATGTGTTAAGTAAACAGCTCCTTTATTGGTCTAAGTAGTTACATAGTAAACAAACTCACATTTCCAAGTAGCTGTGGAGCAAAATAATAGAAAAGCTATTAAAGTCCAGAGAAAGATTGCATTATATTGCCTAAATTAAAGCCCAAATCAGTATGGATGTAAATATTAGAGTTCCTACTTCCTTCCACTTCTGAATACCAAGCAGAACTTGGCCAGCACATAGAAATCCTTTCATTAAATCCCTCTTTTCCCCCTGGATTTCAGATGGGGCCAGGGAGGGGAGAACTTGGCCCTGAGGGCAGAGATCCGGGCACTGGATGAAGGCCAAGATCAGGCTGGGTTGTGATGTCCAGGCATATCTGCTTCTTGGCAGGTGGGAACATCTAATACTGAGCCCCATGATCAGCAACAAAGTCTTCCTCACACAACAGCCTATGGCAAGAAGCATCCTTGGCTTTGGGGGCCCGAGAAATGGGCTCTTCTCTGAGGTCTCACAAGAAAGTCAACCTTGAGATGTGCCCTATGTCCCCTCCTATCCCGACTGCATCTTCTTTGCTCCCCTGGATGCTGACCCCTTGTAGTGGTTTCACGTTCACTAAATTTTGGTCTTAGTACTTACTCTTTCTGTGGGAGAGAGACTAGGAGAAAAACAAAGCAGGCTCAACCATAAAATTAACACATAGTTTTATTAACATACACTAAAAGAATAGAAAAACAGAAAGTTGGAAAAAAACTAAAATGGAATTAAACTTCAAAAAAACACTTTCCCCTCCCCTTACAAACTGTTTACTTTCTTACAAAACAACATAAAGAGACAAAACTTTTAATTTTTAGTCAGTTTCACTATCTGATAATAGTCTTTCATCAATTCATTAGGGGAAGAGTATCTTTTAGAGTCATGGATCCTACTGACAACTTAAAACAGTTCTCTTGTGGGTTTTAAACTGTCACAAAAACAACCGCCTGGAGAAACCTGCCTTTGTGACCCCTCCCAGGAGCAGTTTCCCAAGCTGCTTATGGGTCATTGTCTTGGTTTGGGACAAATTTGGGAGAAAACCCCTGTATAGGATCCTTCTAAGGAAGCAAACCTAAGTGGCTCCTCCCTCCAACTGGTCCGGTAAAAAAACTTCTTTGGAGAAAAGTGGAAAAAACTATTTTACTAAACAAATTAAGTGCATACAAGTATAAAGAATGAATAATATGAAACAATAAAACCTCTCCTTCTGAAGTGAGATGGCAAATTGAGAAAGTCTTTGCTGTGGGTGTAGCTCGGCTCTCTCTCAGTTTCCCCTTAGTCTCAGTTTCTCTGGCGCTGCTGGAAAATGCTGAGGTCCAGGCCCCGGTGGGCTGCAGGGGCAGCCCTTAGTGCTTTCTTGGGTTTTTAGTCTAGAGCAGGTTTAAACAGTTCCAAGAAAAAGGAAAAAAAAACCCAGTCTAGGGAACTTCTCTGCCCTAGCTAGCCAAAACTAACTAAAAGCAAAAAAAATCTCTGTCCTGCAGTCTCTTTAAGCCTTCGCTGAACACCTCGTCTGCAGAAGAACGTGGAGGAGTCAGGTAGTTTTCTCAAAACAAACTCCGCGCTTCTCCTTGCTCTTAGAACCAGTCTTAAAGGCACAGGACTCAATATACAGCACAAACAGAACAGACGATTGGGGATACAAGCATCATAAAGTTACCCTAGGACATTCCACCCCTTATCCCTATATCGTCAATTTACTAAAACTAATATATACTTCAGCTCTACACACATATACATTTATATAAAAACAATATGCAATATACAGCTACATACAGTGGCAGTACTATTTAGCACACAGCGATTACACACGGTTCTCACTCAACAATCAAATCTCCTTGGGGTACACATCGTGTGGTTCCATTTTTCTGCATTACCCACCATGTGCAGCTTGGTCTCTGAGCAAAGACAATCCCACGGATGGGATCTTCTGTACTTGAAGCAGAATTGATCCAAACTGTCTTCTTTAACAAACTTCTTACATGTACTACTGGGACTTTCTCTTTATCTACTGTATGTAGGGGCTCAGATTGGGCAGGGCCTGCTCTGTTGGTGGAACCTCGGGTGTTAACTAATCAGGTGGCCTTTGCTAGATGCTGCTCTTAGTTTTTGAATGATCCTCCACTCAGTGCTTTCAGGGTGGTTTTTAGCAGTCCATTGTATCTTTCTACTTTCCCTGAAGCTGGTGCGTGATAGGGGATATGGTACACTCACTCAATGCCATGTTCCCAAGCCCAGTTGTTGATGAGGCTGTTCTTGAAATGAGTTCCATTGTTTGACTCAGTCCTCTTAGGGGTACTATGCTTCTAAAGAACTTGTTTTTTAAGGCTTAGAATGGTGTTACGGGCTGTAGCGTGAGGCACAGGGTAGGTCTCCAGCCATCCTGTGGTGGCTTCTACTATTGTGAGCACATAGCGCTTGCCTTGGTGGGTTTGGGGAAGGGTGATGTAGTCAATCTGCCAGGCTTCCCCCTACTTATACTTGGACCATCGCCCGCCATACCATAGCGGCTTCACCCGCTTGGCCTGCTTGATGGCAGCACACGTCTCACAGTCATGGATAACCTGAGAAATACTGTCTATGGTTAGATCTACTTTTCAGTCTTGTGTTTACTTATAGGTGGCATCTCTGCCTTGATGGCCTGAGGCATCATGGGCCTATTGAGCTAGAAACAACTTTCTCTTGTGTTGCCAATCTAAGTCTATTTTTGACACTTCTATCTTTGCAGCTTGATCTCTTTGCTTGTTGTTTTGGTGCTTCTCATTAGCTTGACTCTTGGGGACATGGGCATCTACATGATGGACTATTACAGGTAGCTTTTCTACCTGAGTGGCAATGTCTTTCCACTCATCAACAGCCTAGATAGGTTTTCCCTTACGCTGCTAGTTGGCCTTTTTCTACTTCTTTAGCCATCTCTACAGAGCATTGGCTACTATCTACGAATCAGTGTAGAGGTAGAGCTTTGGCTATTTCTTTCTTTTAGCAATGTCTAGGGCTAGTTGAACAGCTTTGAGCTCAGCGAGTTGGCTTGACCCAACTTCTCCTTCAGTGGCTTGTGCAACTTGTCTTGTGGGACTCTATACAGCTGCTTTCCACTTTCGTTTCATCCTAATGATGCGGCAGGAAACGTCAGTGAAAAGAGCATAGCGTGTTTCTTCTGCTGGCAGTTGGTTGTATGGTGGAGCTTCTTCAGCACGTGTCACTTGTTCTTGCTCCTCTTCATCTATGAGACAAAAGTTTTCAGCTTCTGGCTAGTTTGTAATTATTTCTAAAATCCTAGGGCGATTTGGGTTTCTAATACGGGCGCGCTGAGTGATGAGGGCAATTTATTTGCTCCATGTGGCATTGGTGGCATGGTGGGTAGAGGGAACTTCTGCTTTGAACATCCATCCCAGCACTGGTAGTCGAGGTGCTAGCAGTAGTTGTGTTTCGGTGCCTACTACTTCTGAGGCGGCTTGAACTCCTTCATAGGCAGCTAAGATTTTTTTCTCTGTGGGAGTGTAGTTGGCTTCAGACCCTCAGTAGCTTTGACTCTAGAATCAGAGTGGTCGGCCTCGAGTCTCCCCAGGCACCTTCTGCTAAAGGCTCCAGGACAGGCTATTGTTCCTGGCTGCTGAGTAGAGCATGTTTTTCACCTCTGGTCCCGTCTTGACTGGGCCAAGGGCCACTGCATGAGCGATTTCCTGCTTGATCTGGGCAAAGGCTTGTTGCTGTTCAGGGCCTCAGTAGAAATTATTCTTTTTGCGGGTTACCAGGTAGAGAGGGCTCACAATCTGGCTGTACTCAGGAATGTGCATCTTCTAGAAACCTATGGCGCCTAGGAAAGCTTGTGTTTCCTTTTTGTTGGTTGGTGGACACATTGCTGTGATCTTGTTGATGACTTCAGTGGGAATCTGACGCCTTTTATTGTGCCACTTTACTCCTAGAAACTGGATCTTTCGAGCAGGTCTTTTAACTTTGCTCTTCTTGATAGCGAAGCCAGCCTTTAGGAGAATCTGGATGATCTTCTCTTCTTTCTCAAACACTTCCATTGCTGTGTTTCCCTACACAATGATGTGATCAATGTACTGTAGATGTTCTGGAGCCTCACCCTTTTCCAGTGCAGCCTGGATCAGTCCATGGCAGATGGTGGGGCTGTGTTTCCACCCCTGGGGCAATTGGTTCCAGGTGTACTGCACTTTTCTCCATGTAAAGGCAAACTGAGGCCTGCATTCTGCAGCTAGAGGAATGGAGAAAAATGCATTAGCAATGTCAATTGTGGCGTACCATTTTGCTGCCTTGGACTCCAGCTCATACTGGAGTTCTAGCATGTTCGGCACAGCAGCACTCAATGGTGGAGTCACTTTGTTTAAGGCACGGTAATCCACCGTCAATCTCCATCCTCCATCAGACTTGCGCACAGGCCAGATGGGGCTGTTGAAGGGTGAGTGGGTTTTGCTGACCACACTTTGTGTCTCCAGCTCACGGATCATCTTGTGGATGGGAATCACAGCATCTCGAGTTGTTCTGTACTGTCGGCGATGCACTATTGAAGTGGCAATTGGCACTTGTTGCTTTTCTACTTTCAGAAGTCTTACTGCTGATGGGTTCTCTGATAGTCTAGGCAAGGTATTTAACTGCTTAACACCCCCTGTCTCTGCAGCTGCTCTCCCAAATGCTTACTTATATCTCTTTGGGTCTTTGAAATACCCATTTCGGAGGAAGTCTATGCCCAAAATGCATGGAGCTTCTGGGCCAGTCACAATAGGGTATCTCTTCTCATTTCCAGTCAGGCTCACATTAGCCTCTACTAAAGTAAAATCTTGTGAACCCCCTGTCACCTCAGCAATGGAAACAGATTCTTCCCTCACATGTCTTGATGGGAGTAATGTGCACTGTGCACCAGTGTCAACTAAGGCCTAATATTTTTGTGGTTCTGATGTGCTAGGCTAATGAATTCACACAGTCTAAAAAACATGGTTTTCTCTAGCCTGTACTTGGCTAGAGGCAGGGCCCCTCTAAGCTTGATTATCCTTATTTTCCTGGGTAACCGGAGCTGCTTCCTTCTTGCTGGAACTTCTTCTTATAGTCTTACTATCTAACAATTCATGCAGCTGTTGTGTCATAGCATCAGTAGATTCTCTATCCTATTTTTTCATATTTTCTCCACATTCACGCAGGAGGACTTACAGCTTAGCCTGTGGGATGCTTTTTCTTTCTCTATCTAGGGAACGTTTGCGTGTGGTGCCAGAGCCTCTAACCTGTACTGCAGAGATTTGGAGAATGTCTTCCTTGAGTTCTTTGTAATTTTCTTCTATCTTGTCTGCTAATCTTTGCACTTGTGTTTTCAGAGCTGCAATTTTTGCATGTATTGGACTATGCACGGCATTTGCATATGTTTGGAGCTTCTTTGCTATATTAAGCATGGTCTCTTCTGTCTCATCCCGCTTCATTATTGCTAAAGCAGAGGAGTATTTTTGTGGCCTAAGTCGTACAAGTTTTCGCCACATTACAGGTGTACATGGTACTAAGTCGGGGTTCCTAGTGTTTATGTCATCTGAGAAGACAATCTCTGCCACTGCCATTTCTCTCAAGCGCTGAATCCCTTGTTCAATGTTTTTCCACTGGGTTTGCTGCATATAGAGATCGTCGGCACACAGATATCTTTGTGCCATACTTCCCAGGACCTGTTCCTAGAGATTGCAAGGATTAGCCTTCTTCATCATTTCTTGGTCAATAACTGGATCATGTGATAGGGATCCTAGATGTTTTGCTTCAGTGCCATCCAGCACTGTCGCCTCACCTGCAGCATCTACCCACCAGACCCGGACACACAGCCAGCGTGCCCAGCTGTGCTGGTGTGTTCCCAGGATCACTGGGGCCCAGCTAGGATGTGCATCACAGCACCTTCCTTGCGGGGAGAATTTTGGCTCTTTGTGTATTTACAGCCTCATAAAAGTGTGAAGCTGCTCCCGGGAGCAGAAATTTCTGCCTGGTCCAGGCTGTGAGTCGTGAGCAACCACCAGCCACACCCAGCCTGGGGTTTTGACAGGAGGGGTTTTGCCGATCTGATGTTTGGGATGCCAGTTGGTGCTGAGGGCCCCTGCCCAGCTGCGGTTTCTCACCTAGCTAGATAATCACTTTCTGCACTCCTCTCTGTCCCCAAATCCCTGCCGTGGGGCCGACTCGGGGCCAGTTTAGCCACATGCAGAGCACACCTGCACAACCATGGATGCTCCAGGAGGGCTGAGCCCCCTGTCCCGTGTATCCATGACCCAGCAGCATCTCCCCAGGGCATCCCCGGTGGGTGCTGCGGCCGGGTGGGCTCCCACTGACCTCCAGACAGTCATAGCCTGCGGGGACAGGGACAAGGACCGGGCCAGGCTCCTGCCCTGTCGCCCATTAGCAGGGGATTGACTTCAAAGACTGATGCTGCTGAGGGTGCTGCAGCCATTCAGACAGCTTTATTCATTAGTAATTAGGCAGTCATTGTTTGGCATCTAGATTAATCCCACTTTTAATTATTTTGAAACTGTGTGAGATTTCCAGGCATTAAAGATTATGTACGCGCTTGCTGATTCCACAACAATTATTCTAATGTAATGATGTCCATTAATATGCTTCCCAGCTTGCCATGCCCAGAGGGGAAATTCCCAGTGTCCCCCTGTGGAGCACACATCTCCCACGAGGCATAACCCCCCATATTACCTGCTTATGTGGCACAAAAGAACACTTTCCATGTGCATCACCTAATATTAATAACATTATAGAGCTGTTGCTGTATCAACTTTGCTGTATCAATGATAGCAAAGGGGAGAGAGACCCCTTACAGCCACAGCCACATTTAACCTGAAATCAAAGGTTTCATTCAGCTTGTGGATCATTTGAGCTCATTAGAGATTGCCTTTACAATCTAAAAGAAGATTAGAAGAAGAATGTAGTTTCAAAGAGGGAAAAAGAAGTGTGAGCTGAGAACCTCAAAACAGAGCTGTTCCAAAATCTCACCTTTCCTTTGGTCTAAATATCCCCCGAACTCATCCGTTTCCCACTATAATTCTCATAATTCCCAAACTTCATGTATCAGAAAATTTGCTATTCACTGGAAAAACAAGTGTGCCATTGGCCACCAACTGATACTGTGGAGCTGAGACATAGTTATCAGAATGAGGGCCCAAGTGAGTGCTGTGCCAGGACCCATTTGCATCCCTCTGTCCATGAATGCCCATCAGAAAAAATATATATGCCTTGGTTTGAAAAGACAGGTGTCTGCTATGGAGAGGCAGGCCTCTCCAGGAAATGAGGAATTCAAATCCTTCCCTCCGTGTTATTATAATTTGGAAGATTAAAAAAAAACCTTTTCAGTCAGAGCTATGGGGAAAAGGAATAACAGTCCTTTACTAGTAAATATAACAGGACAGACACAAAAAACCCAACAGCAATTATAACAATAGTAGAACAGAACCAAGAACCCCGAGGGCAAACAGTGGAAGCTCCAGCGCTGATGGCTGGAAGCTGGGCATGGTGTCCTCTGCAGGCAGGGGGTGTCCTCGGCAGGCAGAGGTGGCAGTGCCGGAGAAGCTGCAGCGGCGGGACCCGGGCTCACCCAAAATCCAGCAGGACAGCAAAGAAACTCCGAATTCCTGGATAGTCCAACAAAACAGCAGAATTCCCAGGACCAGACTTCCTCGCCAACCGTGGACTCCAGCAGCCAGCAGTCCCCGCTCCCCGGAAAACGAGAGACGCCCGACCCCCCACCCTCAGTTCTCTCTCCCGGAGCTTTTCTCCCTCCCCCAAACTAAGTGATCAGCTTCTTTTTGTCCAGGTTAAGTACTCAGCATTTAGTCTCCTAGCAACTTGGGGGGGGGGGAAAATTCTACAGGAGACTTAACCCTCAACATTATCCACCCGGAATTTTTCCCACACCAACATATTATATTGAATTTAAACCTTTAAATGATATACATATATATACATGTGAATATAAATACAGACACAGACACAGTGTTCACCGAAAAACAAGGTCCCCTTGAGGTATGCAGCGGGTCTCACCATCCCTTTGCATCACCCACCATGTGCAGCCAGGTCTCTGAGCAAAAACAACCCCAGGAGCGGGATTGTCTTTGCTGGAGGCAGAATTAATCCAAACCGTTTTTCCCAGCATTCCTCTCATGTGTACTACTGGAACTTTATCTCCATCTCTTGTTCCCAGGGGCTCAGATTGGGTGGGGCCTGCTCAGTTGGTAGAACCTTGAGTGTTCACTAACCAGGTGGCCTTTGCTAAATTATTCTCCCAGTTCTTGAAAGTCCCCCCACCCAGTGCCTTCAAAGTGGTTTTAAGCAGGCCATTGCATCGTTCAACTTTCCCGGCTGCTGGCGCATGATAAGGAATATGGTACACCCACTCAATGCCATGTTCTCTAGCCCAGGTGTTTATAAGGCTGTTTTTGAAATGAGTCCCGTTGTCTGACTCAATCCTCTCAGGGGTACTATGTCTCCACAGGATTTGCTTTTCAAGGCCCAGGATGGTGTTCCAGGCAGTAGCATGGGGCACAGGGTAGGTCTCCAACCAACCAGTGGTGGCTTCCACCATAGTCAGCACATAGCGCTTGCCTTGGCGGGTTTGGGGAAGGGTGATGTAGTCAATCTGCCAGGCTTCCCCCTACTTATACTTGGACCATCGCCCGCCATACCATAGCGGCTTCACCCGCTTGGCCTGCTTGATGGCAGCACACGTCTCACAGTCATGGATAACCTGAGAAATACTGTCCAAGGTTAGATCCACCCCTCGGTCTCGTGCCCACTTATAGGTGGCATCTCTACCCTGGTGACCTGAGGCATCATGGGCTCATCGAGCTAGGAACAACTCTCCCTTGTGTTGCCAATCTAAGTCTATCTTTGACACCTCTATCTTTGCAGCTTGATCTACCTGCTCGTTGTTTCGGTGCTCCTCATTAGCCCGACTCTTGGGGACATGGGCATCTACATGGTGGACTTTTACAGGTAGCTTCTCTACCTGAGTGGCAATGTCCTTCCACTCATCTGCAGTCCAGATTGGCTTTCCCCTATGCTGCCAATTGGCCTTTTTCCACCTGTCCAGCCAACCCCACAGAGCATTGGCCACCATCCACGAATCAGTGTAGAGGTAGAGCTTTGGCTACTTCTCTCTTTCAGCAATGTCCAGGGCCAGTTGAACAGCTTTGAGTTCAGCAAGTTGGCTTGACACACCTTCTTCTTCAGTGGCTTGTGCAACCTGTCGTGTGGGGCTCCATATGGCTGCTTTCCACTTTCATCTCTACAATGCGGCAGGAACCGTCAGTGAAAAGAGCATAGCGTGTTTCTTCTGCTGGCAGTTGGTTGTATGGTGGACTCTCTTCGGCACGTGTCACTTGTTCCTGCTCCTCTTCATCTGTGAGACCAAAGTTCTCACCTTCCGGCCAGTTTGTAATTATCTCCAAAATCCCAGGGCGATTTGGGTTTCCAATGCGGGCGTGCTGAGTGATGAGGGCAATCTATTTGCTCCATGTGGCGTCGGTGGCGTGGTGGGTGGAGGGAACCTTTCCTTTAAACATCCACCCCAGGACTGGTAGTAGGGGTGCCAGCAGGAGTTGTGCTTCTGTGCCAATCACCTCTGAGGCAGCTTGAACTCCTTCATAGGCGGCCAAGATTTCCTTTTCTGTTGGGGTGTAGTTGGCTTCAGACCCTCTGTAGCTTTGGCTCCAGAATCCCAGTGGTCGGCCTCGAGTCTCCCCAGGCACCTTCTGCCAAAGGCCCCAGGACAGGCCATTGTTCCCGGATGCTGAGTAGAGCACGTTCTTCACATCTGGTCCCGTCCTCACTGGGCCAAGGGCTACTGCATGAGCTATCTCCTGCTTGATCTGGGCAAAGGCTTGTTGCTGTTCAGGGCCCCAGTGGAAATTGTTCTTCTTGCGGGTGACCAGGTAGACAGGGCTCACAATCTGCCTGTACTCAGGAATGTGCATCCTCCAGAATCCTATAGCGCCTAGGAAAGCTTGTGTTTCCTTCTTGCTGGTCGGTGGGGACATGGCGATCTTATTGATGACCTCAGTGGGAATCTGCCGCCGTCCATCTTGCCACTTTACTCCCAGGAACTGGATCTCTCGGGCAGGTCCCTTGACCTTGCTCTGCTTGATGGCAAAACCAGCTTTCAGGAGAATTTGGATGACCTTCTCTCCTTTCTCAAACACTTCCATTGCTGTGTTCCCCCACACAATGATGTCATCGATATACTGTAGGTGCTCCGGAGTCTCACCCTTTTCCAGTGCAGCCTGGATCAGTCCATGGCAGATGGTGGGGCTGTGTTTCCACCCCTGGGGCAGTCAGTTCCAGGTGTACTGCACGCCCCTCCAGGTGAAAGCAAACTGAGGCCTGCATTCTGCAGCCAGAGGAATGGAGAAAAATGCATTAGCAATGTCAATTGTGGCATACCATTTTGCTGCCTTGGATTCCAGCTTGTACTGGAGTTCCAGCATGTCCGGCACAGCAGTGCTCAATGGTGGAGTCACTTCGTTCAAGGCACGATAGTCCACAGTCAATCTCCATTCTCCCTCAGACTTGCGCACAGGCCAGATGGGGCTGTTGAAGGGTGAGTGGGTTTTGCTGACCACCCCTCCCAAAGAGTACATCCAATACTGCCACTTCTCTCAGCTGTTGGAGCCCTTCCTCAAGGGTCTTCCAGCGCATTCTATGATGGTGCTCCTGCATTCTGTCTCTGTGGACAAACCTCTCCCGTACACTCATTAAAAGCCGCTCCCAAAGGGAAAGGGGCCCCGGCTCCCTTACGAATACCTGATTCACACCTGAGTCCTGGGTCAAGGGTCCCAAATTCCTTGCCTCACTATTATCTAGTTGCACGCCTATACCTACAAGGTCCCAGACCCGAAGTAACCAGGTTGTATAAGCCTCACGTCCCCGTCGTGCAAGATCTTTTTGCAGATTACGGAGACTTTCATATGTCAGGGACTCAGTGATGATCTCAACCTCTGACTCCCCCCCGGGTTGTGAGGGCCCTCCTTTCTTATCCTTGTTGCCTGGGTGCTCTGATTTTACCTTATACTTCTTTGTTTCCACAGGGGCCACTGCTGCTGTCTGTGGCTGCCTCTGTGGTTCAGCTGGAACCTGGACGGTTGTAACATCTGTGGGTTCCACTGCTGCACCATCAGACTCCTTTGTCGGGGCAGGGGGAGGGTTTCCCACCAGCTGGGGCTAATGAGGCTACTACAGGGGAAAGGTACTCCCTCAGCATCTCACCTATCTCCTTCACCAAATCTGGGTGGTTTATTCCTGAGGCAGGCTGCAGGACAGTGTCAGGCTGTGGGATGGGCTCAGGCTGTGGGGCAGTATCCTTATTCCCTAGGGTAGGTATCAGGGTGGTTATCCAGGCCAGTCTCCCCTTATCTCTAAATGCTAAACAGAACAGGCATAACAGCAACACTAGCCACTGTATGATGTCATTAACATTCAGAGATTTGAACCCTTCAAAGACTGGTGGGGTAGGCCCAAAGAGCTGGGTGAAGGGTTGTGAAAAAATTTCCCCCGGTGTCATTTCTTCACAGTAGCTACCATTGTTAAAGTAACCCCAGAAACACACAGTTAGTGTATGATAGCCCTGAATCCATGTGCCTGCCTTCCAGAGGAAATTAAAAATCCATGATTTCCTCACTTGGTTAACCCATATAGCAAAATGGATGACAGCCACAGTAACCTTAGTTACAGGGCCCATGTTTAGAAAAGGGCCTGCAAATGGGAGAAATACGGTCACCACCACACGCCACCCAAACCAGGTTAAGCCAGACCACATGATGTCCAGTACACAACAATGTAGGCACTTAAGAACTGTTATTCCTTTTTCTTTCAATGCCCCACGTTGGGCAACAAATTCTGTCTTGGTTTGAAAAGACAGGTGTCTGCTAAGGAGAGGCAGGCCTCTCCAGGAAATGAGGAATTCGAATCCTTCCCTCCGTGTTATTATAATTTGGAAGATTAAAAAAAACAACTTTTCAGTCAGAGCTATGGGGAAAAGGAATAACAGTCCTTTACTAGTAAATATAACAGGACAGACACAAAAAAACCAACAGCAATTATAACAATAGTAGAACAGAACCAAGAACCCCGAGGGCAAATGGTGGAAGCTTCGGCGCTGATGGCTGGAAGCCGGGCGTGGTGTCCTCCGCAGGCAGGGGGGTGTCCTTGGCAGGCAGAGGTGGCAGTGCCGGAGATGCTGCAGCGGCGGGACCCGGCCTCACCCAAAAATCCAGCAGGACAGCAAAGAAATTCCGAATTCCTGGATATTCCAACAGATGATAGAATTCCCAGGACCAGACCCTTCGTTAACCGTGGACCCCAGCAGCCAGCAGCCTCTGATCCGTGCTCCCCGGAAGACGAGAGACGCCCGACCCCCACCCTCAGCTCTCTCTCCCGGAGCTTTTTTCCCTCCCCCAAACTAAGTGATCAGCTTCTTTTTGTCCAGGTTAAGTACTCAGCATTTAGTCTCCTAGCAACTTGGGGGGGGAAAAATTCTACAGGACACTTAACCCTCAACATTATATTTGACATTAATTTCTCTAGCTTATATGGAGGTTTATGTCCACAACTGCTTGTGCACATCCTATCAAGTGAAAACCTTATTTGCAGTCATATGAGGGAATACATAGATTAAAATAGCTGAGGATACCAAAAGGTAGTGGTTGTATTGTCCTGAAAATGAACACTCAGCCCTCACTATAACTATTTTGATTGCTTTGCATATATATCGTTTCAGCATTTCATTGCTCCCCAAACAAAAAGTGATATAACATCTCCTGCCTGGCCTAATGTATCCTCACAGAGCTAAACTGCATGACAGAGCTGCTGGGTAGAGACCATGGGTAATTTGACTGATAGATCCTCTGGAAGCTCAGAGCCAAATTCGATTTCAGGCCCAAACTCATCAGTCTGTCTCTAGAGATGGCAGAGCAGTGATATTAGCATGATGGCAACACTGTTCACTCTGAACTCAAGAAATGGATTAAATGAAATTACACTCTTCCCTGATGAGGCTGGTGGAACAGGGAGATTGCTTTAGGAAACCCAGAATTGAATTTCATAGGTAAGAGTTGAGACAATGTGCTTTTTGTTCAGGAAGGTTTGTGCAGGCTGCGCCCCTGTGGAGCCATAGCTGCCAGAGGGGCAGGAAGGACACAGTGACAGCTGCCTCCGGAGCCTGGAGCCCACCCTCATTTGGATCACTGCTTGGTTTGGCAGTGCTCCATCCACTTTGGAGGCAGGAGATCCCACATCCCCATCCCAGGCACTGCCACCCCAACAGGGTCCAGCAATAACCAAACCATCCTCAGCTCCACCTAAATGCTTTGGAGACAGGGATATTTTTAGTAAGTGAAAGATTTAATTTTATCCCCTGCTTGGAAAATACTTCTGCAGAAGATGTCTCCATAAGGATGACTTCTCCACCCAAAGCTGCCCTGCTTCCCTGGGAGTACTGGGCCAGCCTGGCAGGTCAGGGCTGCAGCTCAAGGTTTGCATTAGCTTGGCAGGTTTCCTCAATTACCTGATATTTCTGGCTCAAATTCAAGAGAAGAAATGTATCAGGTTTTCTTCTCCTCTCCTCACTGATTTCATGAGCAGAAACAGCTGAAACAGCAATTGCACTGGTATCTGTCAGGTGTTACCCATGGCTCTGGTATTTTGGATAATGTGTGAATTTTGAAAACTACACAAAAAAGCCCATTAGTCCATTTTTACTCAAAAATTACATCATTGGAAGCAAATGTATTACAGCACACTAAAATGGATCATTTGCCGTATAAAGAGGATGCAAACGTCATTGACAAAAATCAGCTGAGCAGTTCATGTCCAACAGCCTTTACCTACCAGGTACCCTTTAGGAAAGCTTTAGTCCCAAACTCTAAGACCCAAATATGGCCCTTTTCAAGGCCACACAGGTCTCACAGTTATCAACTTTCCAATCTTTTGGAGGGCAAAAGGAACCAAGACTTTCTCTTTAACATTAATTTTAGCACTACATATCTCCATCTCTTCAACAGCCCTGGGCTCCACACCGACTGGCCCAGGTAGATGCTGGCAGTGTTGGAGGTGCTGACATCCCTTTCCATCCCTGGAAACTTAAGAGGCATCTCGGTGCTCCAAAGAGTTTTCTTAACGTGTCTCCAGCCTTTTCAAAACTCGCCAGAGGGTTTGAGGAGCTACTCGACTCACTACTGTAGCTCCTCAGCTTCTCAAGTTTGTCTGTCCAAATACATCCCCCACTCCTCCATCCTTCCTCTCCTGCAGTAAGAGTTTTCTCAGCTGTCAAATTACTCCCCTCAAAAGGCAACCCCAATTGGTTTTACACCAGACTTCACTGCTGGGTGCTTTTTTTTAGCTGCAGGGAGGCATCTCACATGACCTCTCTATCCCATTAGCAGCTCCTGCAGCAGCTCTCTCAGTGTGCTAACAGACCTGTCCATAAAGCCAGTCAAATGCAGATCTGCTGGCAGACCCCTCCACTTCCTGCTCCCCAGGGCTCAAAAAGCCTCACAGAGGTAAGATGCCCCTGCAGGTACTCACAGGAGAAGGGCAGCTCTGTCCTCACAGGGGAATTCCAGTAGATCAAGGCAAAGTCTCCTGTGGGCACCTTCATGTCAACTGTCCTGCTGCAAGCCTGGAAAACTTGCAGATCTTTTACAGCCACCAAGAAAAAAAAATGCCTCCATCCAAACTGTCAAAAAGCATCTTTGTGGCATCTCTGGCCAAGAAGATGCTCAGAGGGCTGGAGAACCTCTGCTCTAGAGACAGGCTGAGAGAGCTGGGGGTATCTAGCCTGGAGAAGGCTCTGGGGAGCCTTCCAGTGCCTAAAGGGGCTCCAAGAGAGCTGAAGAGGGAATCTTGAAAAGGGCATGGAGCAATAGGACAAGGAGGAATGGCTTTAAACTGAAAGAGAGAAGATATACATATAATATTAGGAAGAAATTGCTCTCTGTGGGGGTGGTGAGGCCCTGGCACAGGTTGCTCTGAGAAGCTGTGGATGCCTGGAAGTGTCCAGGGCCAGGTTGGACATGGCTTGGAGCAACCTGGGACAGTGGAAGGTGTCCCTGTCAATTTTTTTTTTGTGTCCCCAGAAGGGATACAGTGGGATGCACTGAAAGTCAGTGGCTAGGCAGCATCCTCCAGAGTCAACATAGAGGGTGGGTATCTCATAAAGGATAAAAAATAAATCATACGCATACACACACATATATGTACACACAGAGAAATAATTCCTTAATGCTGCAGACCACTAACAATCATATTTAAAATCACCAGAAACCACAGCTTGTGTTTCTGAGGGCTGCTCAGAAAAGAAGTTGAAACCTTTGCAATAACTCCTGAACCAGACAAAAGCCCAAAGTGGCTTTGCCCTTGAAAGCTGTAGTTTAAATAAAATTCAGAAAAGCTGTGACTTCAAATTCACATACTTGCTGTCAGCTGCTATTTCACTCATGTCGGAATTACCATCCATTCTCAACTGCGCAGCTCTCAACACATTGTCAGAAAAAGAAATAATCACATGAAAATCAGAAGTCTGTAGTTAAATTTTATTTATCAGTTCTATTGTTAAATGACACAATCAAAGTCAGTGGATTGGCCTGTAAATCTACACAATAAGATAGTGTCTATGGTGGAAATCAGTAGAATTTGATATTGTTATGACAAAATGGTATCCTTATATTCGTACATCCCCTATATACAATAAACAGTATACACAAAGAAAATGCAACTAGTCTCTGTAAACCATGCACACCACAGCATAAAAACAAGATGCACCTCCTGCAACAGGCCTCCAGCTTGCCCACAGTTAAGTCCTGTTTACAGTAGTGCCTTTCAGTTTCAAGGGTGAATTATTTTCCCCTGTGAAAACCAAAATACAACTGAGACATCATATTGGCAACTGCAGTTCTCATTAAAAAAAAAAAAAAAATTGCTGTACATGAAGTTATTCTCTTCTTGTAGCTGCTAATGCAGGATATTGGTTTGCTGCTGCTTTGCTCTCTCCTTGCCCTTGGCAGGGTTGCTGCCCCCAGGCTGCCACACAACATCAGATGTAAAACCACTTCCAGGTAACTTAGACACGAAGCCGTAAGATGTTTTTAAAGCCTTCTGCCTCATTTTCTGCCCCCCTGCCTTCATGGTGTATAGAGTATTACAGGTGAAAGGCAAGAGTGCAAATGAGCCTTGTAAGCACTGTGTCCCTGGGGCCACAGAGGGCCCTTCCCAGGTGTCTCCGCTCAGTGCCAAGCTCGGGAGCACTGCAGGACAAATGTTCTGAACTTGCTGAATGTCTGGCCCAAGCCTTGCAGAGGTTTATATTTTTTTGCATAGAGATTTATAGGAGCCCCTCGCACCATGTCCCCTGTTTGCTTTCCCTGTGGGTCTGGGTGAGGCTGGAGGGCTGCGGGTGATCCCGCTCCAGCTCTGGCTATGCACCCCGAGCCCCAGTAAAGCCTGCTCAGGTGCAAGCTGCTGCACCCCATGCACCACACATCCTTCTCCTCCTGTGTAACTATGGCTATGAAAAAACTGGCTTCTGTCATTTTCAGTCCTCATCTGTCATTGCTATGAAGGACTCAAGAGCATAGGAAAAAAAAAAAAGCCCTGTTCTTATCTGGTGAAGCAAAGATTTACTGGAAGTAAATTCTAATTCAAGTGTAAATCTACTTCCATTGAGCAATTCTCTTAATAATATTGCTGGGGTTAGAGAGTTTTATGACTTTTTAAAGACACTACACAAATATCGGCAACATAATTTCATCTAGTTTATACCACCAATTATTAAGCAATGATAAATTCAGCATTATGTATTCTAATGGGTAAGAAAGACTTAAAATGAGACACTGTCAAAGGATTATAATTTGGAGAAGGCTTTATGAAACAAACATAAGAATGTGCTGTAACTTTTCCAGAATGGTTAAAATCATACTGCCCTGAAAAATTCTGGAAACGGTGTCTATAATGTTGGCATTGAGTTCAGAAAAGCATGCATGTCTTTTTTTTTTGCTTTTTTTTTTTTTTTTTTAATATGAGATAGACCAAGCTTAAAAGTCTAAACAGCAGTAGGTAGAAAAAGTTTAAAATTTTAAATATTTATATAACTAGAGAAATTACTTCTATTAATTTTAAAAGCCAATATTATACATAAAACTAGTCGATAATTTTTCTAGACCTTTATTGTTCCCTTCATCATCCATTCATTAACTTGGTAAATATCATAAGCAGTTGGTGCCCTTGAAAATGCATTATTGAAATAAAATTAAGATAAAATCAAAGGGAAAAGGTTTTGTTCATATACTGTATTGTGAGAGTATGCTAAATGCTTGTTAGTAGGAAATGAGTTTGCTTCCCAAATATATTTCAGCTGAGCATCATAAACATTTTCCAGCATCCCGTTTTGCACTCATAACTAATTTAAGGATTATTTTCTTTCACTTCTTTTAAATAAATGTCCAAGCAAACATTTCCGATGACCCAAGATGGCTCCTGTATTTCATAAATAATCCAACAGACCTAAAAAGGACAATTTAATTATACACTAAGATTAAGTGTTCTGCATACAGTACATTTACTGCAAAGGCAACTGCAAAGGACACATTTTGACCTTTTTTGCTTCAGACCCTTGAGAAGCATCACTTGTCTGTTGTCCTGAGATTTTCAGCCTCCTGATATTTTGCATTTTTGTAGTGGAGTTTTTCACGGATTGTAATATAAACAAAGTGTTTTTGCATTCCTCTCTGTAGGAGGGACAATTGATGGACTTCTAGTTTGACCAGTGGGGTTGGAGAGGTGGCAACCTCATTCTCCAATCCCTGGTCATTGTCCAAAATTTATATAAATCGAGGTTGAGAAATAAACGTGCTCTTTTTTGCTATGACAACCTGACTGCGTGAGTGTCGTTCTTTTTGTGTCCATCTAGTGACGCTTGTCATCTCCAGTTTGCAGGTTGGGTTGGGCTCTGCTTCTTTTCTGCGCCTGGAAGGGGCCCCCCACTATCGCCGCCACCGCTCTACATTCCCTGTGTAGTCAGTGCTGGAGCTGTTCTCCCCCTGCTCCCTCAGGTGCGTCTGCTTCACCCGCAGGATCTTCCGCTGCTCCTGGCGTTTCCGTCGCGCCTCCTGGTGCTCCTTCTGCCGCATGTACCGGTACCGCTGCAAAAACAGGTCTTTTGCATAATCGTACAATTTCATGTCTAAAAAATTGAGGGCCTTGATATGCTGCTGAGTCTGCTTGTCTATCTCCATGCTGGAGGCCCTTGTGCTATTGTACTGCGTGAACGGTGATATGAAGTTCATGTTGAAAGTCTTCTCAAAGAGATACTGAGTCTTGCGCTGGAACTCAGTCAGGCCGAAGAAGGCCATCCGCTTCAGGTTCTCCTTGGCACTGTCCAGCAGAATCTTATTTCTCTGCTCCTCGGGCATGACCGACAGGTTGTAGCATCCCACCAGACTGAGGTCAGAGAGCATGCGGACCTGGCGGTTATTGGCCAGGTTGTAGGGGCAATCCATGAACTCCTGCAGGGAACAGCCCGACCAGTCGTCCCCCGTGTAGCAGCTGGGCAGCTCCTCGGTGGTTGGGGACCGGCCATCGCAGACATGCAGGGACGCCTTCCATGTCGCTCCTCGCTGGACATGGCGCCATTCGCTCAGGTATCGGGACACGGGGTCACGCAGGATGGTGATGTAGTAGAAATTCCTGCCAAAGGGAGAGGAAAACAGAGCATTTAGTCCCGTGTGTCTCCAACACAGAGCGCATTAACGCTCAAAATCATTACAAACAGGGAGATGCACTTAAGAGGCTTTCAGCAGCCCTGCTGCAGAGGCTCCTCTGTGAGTTCACCTCCACAGGGTGAAGGACGGCTGAACAAATCCTTGGGGGAAGTGTGAAGGGCTGTATCTACCTACACACACAGAGCTGTCTCTGTTTAACAGGTGTTATCTCTACAGAGGCCAAGGGAACCAAAGACTTCCCTCTCTGCTGGGCTGTCCATGTGGCAACAGGCTCCTGTTGGTGCTCCAACGGATGGTCGCCCCAGACCTTGGGAGAATAGTTCAAGTATCTCCCAGGATGTAAGCCACAAACCAAGCAGGACACAGGTAGCTCTGGATCTTTTAGTTTCCTTGTACAACAGAGCTGCGCTGACAGGTTTCCACAGACATAAGAGCTGCCCATGCTACAGTCCCTGATGAGCAGTTGTGGGTTGTGGAGTCCCCAAAGCCGATTGAAATGACCCCTAGGTTTTGGCCTTGGAATGACACGCTGTAATTCTACCCCCGCCTCTTCTTCCTAATACCCAAATTCTCCTGGTTTCTTCTTTCCTTGTTAATCCATTGGTTGTGGGACCCCGGTGACCAGACCTGTCTTCCCTATAGGACACTAACCTTACCTGCCCTTGAGACATTAATTTTGAAGAATTAAGGATTTTTAGGAAAGTTAAGATAATAAGTTGCTGAATTAGCTTAAGTAGATAGGTAAGCTTTGTTCACAGTTAACAGAAGCCGGATCTTAGATAAGCTGTCCTGGATTTAGTAACTCATTGCTTGCCAGCTTTATGTTTATGTAGCTGTGCTTGTAACGAAAAAACAAGATGCGGTAAATAAGATATAAGATAACTGCAGACTTCCTGCTTAAAGAACCCATTCAACACAGGAAACTATAAGTTCTACCAAGGATTCATTTGTCACAAATGCATTGAAAAGGTAGAAAGGTCAGGACGAGGAAGACTCATCTTACTTCCTCATTTTGGGTGACCCCTCCCCAGAATGGACCCCCGACTCATTTTAGGAAACAAACTACGCATACTTAATAGCCTTTTTGCCAATTAGCATATGAAGCGAGGAATGGGAGGTGACAGGTGTATGAATATGCATTTTTATTTTGGGTATTGTGATAAACGCCAATCACTTGTTTTAAAATTTTAAAAGTTTACTAGTAAATAAGATGGTTATAAAAATAGAATTAGAGTAAAAAAATTGAACAATTTTAGAGTTAGGACAATACAAGACAATAAAAACAAAGTTACAGACGTCTGGGTGCCTCTCCCAAGCCACAAACTCTGGAGGAGGACCCCTGCTAACAAAGGACTATCTCTTAAAAGCAATAACCTGTTGAATATTCATATATTTTATACATAATTGTCCTAGGGTAACTTTATGATGCTTGTATCCCCAATCGTCTGTTCTGTTTGTGCTGTATATTGAGTCCTGTGCCTTTAAGACTGGTTCTAAGAGCAAGGAGAAGCGCGGAGTTTGTTTTGAGAAAACTGCCTGACTCCTCCACATTCTTCGGCAGACGGGGTGTTCGGCGGAGGCTTGGAGAGACTGCAGGACAGAGATTTTTTTTGCTTTTAGTTAGTTTCAGCTAGCTAGGGCAGAGAAGTTCCCTGGACTGTTTTTTTTCCTTTTTCTTGGAACTGTTTAAACCTACTCTAGACTGAAAACCCAGGGGAGCACTGGGGGCTGCACCTGCGGCCCACCGGGGCCTGGACCTCGGCATTTTCCAGCAGCACCGGAGGGACTGGGACTGAGGAGAGACTGAGAGAGAGAGAGCCGAGCTCCACCCACGGCAAGGACTTTCTCAATTTGCCATCTCACTTCAGAAGGAGAGGTTTTATTGTTTCATATTATTAATTCTTTATACTTGTATGCACATTTGTTTAGTAAAATAGTTTTTTCCACTTTTCTCCAAAAGAGGTTTTTTTTTTACCGGACCGGTTGGAGGGAGGGGCCACCTGGGTTTGCTTCCTTGGAGGGATCCTATACAGGGGTTTTCTCCCAAATTTGCCCCAAACCAGGACAATAATGCATAAACTTTATTTAAACAAAGAACTGTCTCTGGTTAGTATCACTTTTTTTTTTTTCTTTAATCTCTGTAGCATTCTCAAGGCTGAGAGAGGCAGGAGGAGTTGGTTTGTTCTGATAAGGAAGTAGGAAATTCTTTTTCTCTGAAAGATTTACGTTTTCCTGTGGTTGGCATACAAAAACTACACTTTAACTACAAAACTTCATTTACTATACTATCAAAATATTAATACAACACCAACAATTAACACAACACAACACATATAGTAAATATCTTGCATAGAGCCTTATAATATGCACTTTTCACAGGTATTCAACACTTCTGTAAAAAAAAGGCTTTGTAATTACCTGTGAATTTCACAGCGCGTATTAGGGAGCTATCCCACATGCTGCCCGGCCATAATAAACATACACTTTCTAACTTTAAACTAAGACCTTATAAGCTCTGTACCCCAGTCTTCCTTCCCCCACTCCCCTGTTCCCACCTCTCTGCCCCCTCGAGACAGATCTGGAGATAGAATCCACCAAACTAAGGTGCAGATTCAGTCCTCTGTGAAAAGTGCATATTATATGGATCTATGCAAGATATTTACTATATGTGTTGTGTTGTGCTAATTGTTAATGTTGTATTAATATTTTGATAGTATGGTAAATGTAGTTTTGTAGTTAAAATGTAGTTTTTATGTACCAACCACAGGAAAATGTAAATCTTTCAAAGAAAAAAAGAATTTACTACTTTCTTATCAGAAGAGACCAGCTCCTCCTGCTTCTCTCAGCCTGGTGGATGCCATAGAGATTAAAGGAAAAAGTGATACTAACCAGAGACAATTCTTAGTTAGAATGGAATTTATGCATTATGTATGAATTGTATGAATATTCAACAGGCTATTGCTTTTAAGAAATAATCCTTTGTTAACAGGGGTCCTTCTCCAGAGCTTGTGGCTCGGGAGAGGCACCCAGACGTCTGTAACTTTGTTTTTATTGTCTTGTATTGTCCTAACTCTAAAATTGTTCAATTTTTTTACTCTAATTGTATTTTTATAATCATCTTATTTACTATTAAACTTTTAAAATTTTAAAACAAGTGATTGGCGTTTATCACAATTATGGTAGCAGAGGATGGTTATAACACCTCACTGCTGGTGCCTTAGGAGAATCAGGGTGAGGACGGCGCGCCCTGCCCAGTTTGGCAGCCTCGTTCTGTGTTCTCCTGCTGTGACCGGCAGATGCAGGTCACGATCAATGGACAAAAGGAGGCAATAAAACAAAGAAAAGGGAAAAGATTCCCTAAAACTGCGGTAGTTAGCCCATAAGACTAAGGTGTACACGAAGACAAAGATCCAAGGACAACGGACAGGTAAGTATTGGTTTGGAGGGGCGGTTAAGGGGGGGCTGAATGTGTGTGAATGAGAGGCAGCTGGTTATCCCAGACCTGCTAGGCGAGTGCGGAGTTTCTGACGCTGCGTTTCCGTTCTTTCGCGAGAAAGGCGGCCAGTAAAGAGACGAAGCGAGTGATAAGAAGAGTGAGAGATTCCCCCCCCGGGAAACTGGGATTGAATTTTAGAAAAGGGGTGGGATCCCTAGGAAGTAAAAAAAAAAATAAAAAAAAAAAAAAAATTCTGCTGGATTAAGGGGTGATTGCCCAAGAGCATCCAGGACTAAAAACTTTTGCTGGGTTGAGGAATTAATATCCCAAGAGCATCCAGGGTTAAGCAAAAAGTCTGCTGGATTGAGGGGTAAGTGCCCAAGAACATCCAGGACTGAAATCTGCTGGGTTGAGGGATTGTGCCAAGAGCACCCAGGGTTTTGCCGGATTGAGGTTATGCCCAAGAGCATCCGGGGTTGAACAACACAGCTAGATTGAGGGCTAAAGTGCCCAAGAGCATCTGGGGTTGGACAACACAGCTGGATTGAGGGGATATCCAAGAGCACCGGGACTGGCCAGTAACACCTAAACTTGTAATAGGTGATTTAAAAGTAAAAGGTACCTTGTGGTTGTTTTGTTGTGTGAGAGTGAGTCACACACAAAATAGGCCTCAGTTTCCCTGGGCAGGTAGGGGACTGTGGAAAAGTGTGTGGGTGACCTGCAAATAGGCCTCAGTTTCCCTGGGCAGGTAGGGGACTGTGGAAAAGCGTGTGTGTGACCTGCAAACAAGCCATAGTTTCCCCGGGCAGGTGGGGGGCTGTGGAAAAGCGTGTGTGTGACCTGCAAACAAGCCATAGTTTCCCCGGGCAGGTGGGGGGCTGTGGAAAAGCGTGTGTGTGACCTGCAAACAAGCCATAGTTTCCCCGGGCAGGTGGGGGGCTGTGGAAAAGCGTGTGTGTGACCTGCAAATAGGCCTCAGTTTCCCTGGGCAGGTAGGGGACTGTGGAAAAGTGTGTGTGACCTGCAAATAGGCCTCAGTTTCCCTGGGCAGGTAGGGGACTGTGGAAAAGTGTGTGTGTGACCTGCAAATAGGCCTCAGTTTCCCTGGGCAGGTAGGGGACTGTGGAAAAGTGTGTGTGTGACCTGCAAATAGGCCTCAGTTTCCCTGGGCAGGTAGGGGACTGTGGAAAAGTATGTGTGTGACCTGCAAATAGGCCTCAGTTTCCCTGGGCATGTAGGGGACTGTGGAAAAGTGTGTGTGACCTGCAATTCAGCCCTTTTTCTCCGGGCGTGTGGAGTGGGGGGCAGTAAAGTGTAAGTGACACGCAAATCAGCCTCATAGGTGGATCGGCACCTGGGGCGACCAGATTCTGGGCCCTCCTCAGAGGCCCAGCTATAGGGGAAGGACACACAAAGCCACGATTCTCTGGCGACAGGCTTCATGTCCTAAGAGTGTGTAAAAGTAAAGAAGGAATAAAGTAAGAGTAGATGGAAGAAAGCGCATGTAATGTTGGCTATTTGTGTGCGATAGAAGAGATTTTTATGTGTGTGCATAGATAGAAGTGGTCTAAGTGAAGAAGGAATGAAGTAAGAGTAGATGGAAGAAAGCACATGTAATGTTGGCTGGTAAATCTCTTTAGAGGGAGGTGTATTGTATTTGTATGCGATAGAAGGGATTTTTATGTGTGTGCATAGATAGAAGTGGTCTAAGTGAAGAAGGAATGAAGTAAGAGTAGATGGAAGAAAGCACATGTAATGTTGGCTGGTAAATCTCTTTAGAGGGAGGTGTATTGTATTTGTGTGCGATAGAAGGGATTTTTGTGTGTTTGCATAGATAGAAGTGGTCTTTTAGGTTGTAAGAGAAAGTGAAAAACAAAGGTGGGGGACGAATAGATAGAATCTTGAAAAATGGGACAGAAAAACAGTACGTTAGAAAAAAAAAAAAAAGGAAGTGTAAAAAATTACCAACAAAAATACCTCAAGATAGCCCTCTCAGCATTATGTTAGCTGACTGGGATAAAAACCCTTGTACAAAAAAAAAAAAAAAAAAAAAAAAAAAAAGAAAAGGTAAAGATGATACAATTTTGCATGATAGAATGGGCAGAGAAGGAAGTAAGATCTGACCACGTTTATTAGCCAAGATATAGCTCTTTTGAGAACTGGATCTGTCAGGCTCTAAATATATTTGTAAACTCAAAAGAACCGTTTAATCCTGAAGAAAGAAAATATGCCACATGTTGGACAGAAAATTTTAGGAGAATAAAAATCTTTAATGTATCAGAAACGCCCGAGACAAAACAAGACAAGAAAAAGGGGAAAGAAAAGGGAAGGGAACAAGAAGAAAAAAAAAACAACAGAGTGGGATCCTTTGCAGGCTTTGCCCCCTCCGTTCCCTCTCGCGCTCCCGCCGTTCGCGGCCGAGCCCCCTGTCCCGGGTCCCGCTTCAGCTCCGCCCGCCCCCAGCGCGGGCTCACAGCCTCCGGCAGCCCCGCCGGCCCCGATTCCCGTCCCAAGCGCCGGTTCGCAGCCCGCGGCAGCGGTGCCGGTCCCCGCATACGCCCCATCCACGGCCCCGCCGGTGAATTTGTCTGCCCCAGCCGCCTGGTCTGCAGCCGCCTTGGGGGCCGTACCGAAGGCCCCTCCTAACGCGTGGTCTAGGGCTGCAGCCCCGACCATGCCTGGGGTCCCATCAGTCCCAGCCGTCCTATCTCCAATCGCTTTCCCCACTGCCCAATCCCCGGCTGCCCTGCCTGAGCCGGCTGCGCTGGGCGCTGCCGCCACTCCTTTGTCTCTGCCGAGAGTCACTGACTCAGCTGCCACCAGCCCCATCCAAGCCGGCCACGCTCCCCTCTCGTATCCCCCGAAACTGCTCCCTTCTCCTGTCCCGGCAGCAAACCCCGCCTACGCTCCGCCCTTAGAGGACCAAGCCTCGGCGCTTTGCCCTTCCCTTCCCCCCCTTGCAGCCCCAAGCTCTGTTCCCTCGGCAACCACAGCGACTGCTCAGAGAAACGATTTCTCCCTAAAAACGCCATACCGAATTACCAGAAGTTTTCTTAAAAGACAGCCCCCGCTGGATTCTTTCTCAAAACACGGGAAAGAGACTGCAGAAGATGAAAACCAGAAATGGGATAAAGAAATTAGTCTATTCCCACTGAGAGAAGTCCCAATGGGGGGAGTTGGGACAGGTTTTGTAAATGCCCCTTTGACTTCTTCTGAGGTCAAAAATTTTAAAAGAGAAATCAAAGGAATTTTAGAAGATCCTCTCAGCACTGCTAAACAACTAAACCAGTTCTTAAGTCCAAGTATTTATACCTGGGAAGAGATGCAGTCTATAATGAAAACTTAATAAAATACTAGCTAGAAAGATATTAGAAGATATGTATCAGAAAACCCATTAGAGTACTTAGGCCTTGTGTGATCATTTTTTAAAGAACTATAGATGCATTGAGATTTATGAAGTAGCAAAGCAAGTAACTAAAAAATGTATAACTTGCCAAAAGATAAACAAGAAAGTAATGAGAAAAACAACATTAAGAGGTCGCGAGTTAGCTCGTCGACCATTTCAAAGTATCCAAGTAGATTTTACTGAACTTCCTCAAGTACAAAGATGGAAGTATTTATTAGTAATAACAGACCATTTAACCCATTAGGTAGAAGCAGTTCCCACTACCAAGGCTTCAGCCAACATGGTAAGTAAGACCCTTTTAGAACAGATTATTCCCAGATACGGAATGGTTAATAGAATAGACTCAAACAGAAGAACGCATTTTACGTCAAAAGTGTTACAACAGATAATTCAATCTTTAGGGATAAAATGGGAGCTGCATACCCCATGGCATCCACAGAGTTCTGGTCGTGTAGAAAGGATGAACCAGACTTTAAAGAGAACTTTGACCAAATTAATAGTTGAAACCCAAATGTCATGGGTACAATGCCTACCTTTAGCCTTATTGAGGATCCGAACACAACCCCAGTCAGACCTGGGAGTGTCACCCTATGAAATGATGTTTGAGTTACCCTTTTTAACCACCCAACATGAAAATGCTACCTATGAGGTGGGGGAAATAAGTGTTAAAAGATACGTTAACACCATTGCAAAAAACTCTTGAAAACTTACGGTTGAAAGGAAGAATCCCTCAAACCACACCTTTAGACTTTAAAATCCATAATGTTCATCCAGGGGAATGGGTGCTAATAAAAACCTAGAAAGAACAATCTTTAACTCCTCAATGGGAAGGTCCTTTTCAGGTACTGCTGACGACCGAAGCCGCGATCCGGACTAAGGAACGAGGGTATATCCACACCAGTAGAATCAAAGGACCTGTGGAAGAACCTAAGGAGTGGACGATTACATCTAAACCGGGTGATACAAAACTGACTCTTAAACGGGGACTGGGTGGTAATGAACTAGGAAGACCCAAATAGTCCAAGAAACATACCCAGGATCACACCTAATTGGGAGATAAGGCCAAGCTTATATCAGTGGTTTCAAGTACCGTCTAAACAAGTTTTGAGACGCCTCAAATACCCTCCTTGGGGGGGAATACTTCCACTCCAAACAGAAGGATCAGGACTGTTTCGGACAGAGAACTCTTGTATTCACGCCTTAGCCTGTGATTTATACAAGGAGGAAGAGGAGTTGCAACTTCCATCAGTGCCAAACCAAATACCCTGTTTGATCCACCCAAATACCAGACATGCTAGCTGGGTTAAATATAAATGTTTAAATTGTGGGAAGAATTGGTATTGTAGTTCACACAAGCGACGTTCTCATTGCAGGAAGTGTCAAAGGCCAAATCGATCTCCTATCGAAGTAGAATTCCAAGAAACTAAAATAATAACTTTGTTTTGTGGATGGGAATTATTAGTGCCTGTTGAATGGGAGATACCTGAAGAACAGTGGGAAACGACAGTTAAAGAGTGTCAAAAACGATTTGCTTGGAAATTAGCTAAGAGGAAGTGACAAGGAAATAGAGGGCAAGACCAGATTGGCCTCTGTATTCGCCACCAAGAAGATCAAATACACCTGCTGTGGGTTGCAACCCCATAGGCATGGGAGGTGGGAGTATAAGCAATACTGGACCTCTCTTACTCCTTTTTCTGTCACTCAGTTTTTGTCTCTTCCCTTTTGGGATATTAACAAGACCATGTTACAGATGTTACCAAAAGCTGTACATAGAAAGACACCGAGGTTCTTTCTTCATTTCTCACTCTCATATCAACAGCCACTGTTACAACCCATCCAAATTAGGAAATTGCATACATAAAGGGAAAAAGTACTGGATTGCAGAGAACTTAAGAACAAGTGGAAGCAGGATGGGAAGTCAGTGCCCAAAAGACGAGAGATGGATTTGTTTTACCTACATTACTGGGAGAAAAGCACCAGATTTAGTAAAAGAGCAGTTGATAAGCAAAAAAGCTAAGTCAGTACAACCACCTAAGCCTGTGCCAATTTCCATCAACGATTTGTATACTAAACTTGAACAGCAATTAGAGAAAGAAATAGATATCTCAAGGATGGGTAAAAATCAGTTTGTAGAACTAGGAGAAAGAATAAGTAAGGAACTTAACATAACCAATTGCTGGGTCTGTGGAGGGGCTTTAATGTCAGAAGAATGACCATAGAAAGGCAGCAGCTTAGGCCCAATTGAGCTTCTAAAATGGAACCAAGCAAGTACAAGTAGAGAAAACAGACCAAAAGAGTGGATTTTAAGCTCAACAGTAATAGGGGAAGAATGTCTCTAGCGCACTGGGAAAAGCTTCCTCTATGAAGTAGAAAAAAAACACCCTGTAAAAAATATAAAGTTAGTAATAGAACTTCTGCATAGTGGGTCCCAGAAGCACCAACCGTGTATTAGACCCAAGAAAAAGCAAAAAAAGTGAATTTGCAGTACAAAGCATGCAATTAGTGAACATAGACCAAAAGTTGCCTACAACAACACCACCACAAAGAATTATAGTGTTAAAGAAACAAAATAATATAGAAAACCCCTTCAAAGAAGCAAGATTAATTTGTAAAAAAATGAGCAAATAATAAAAGCTAAAAAACAATAAATATTGCTCGAGCCAAATTAATTATAAAAAGAAAGAGGGAGGATTGTGAAAAGTGCATATTATATGGCTCTACGCAAGATATTTACTGTATGTGTTGTATTGTGTTAATTGTTAATATTGTATTAATATTTTAATAGTATAGTAAATGTAGTTTTGTAGCTAAAATGTAGTTTTTATGTACTAACCACAGGAAGATGTAAATCTTTCAAAGAAGAAAGAATTTACTACTTTCTTATCAGAAGAGACCAGCTCCTCCTGCTTCTCTCAGCCTGGTGGACGCCATAGAGATTAAAGGAAAAAGTGATACTAACCAGAAACAATTCTTAGTTAGAATAGAATTTATGCATTATGTATAAATTATATGAATATTCAACAGGCTATTGTTTTTAAGGGATAATCCTTTGTTAACAGGGGTCCTTCTCCAGAGCTTGTAGCTTGGGAGAGGCACCCAGACGTCTGTAACTTTGTTTTTGTTGCCTTGTATTGTCCTGACTCTAAAATTGTTCAATTTTTTTACTCTAATTCTATTTTTATAACCATCTTATTTACTATTAAACTTTTAAAATTTTAAAACAAGTGATTGGCGTTTATCACAATCCAGGACTGAAACCTGCTGGGTTGAGGGGTTATTGCCCCAAGATCATCCAAGGTTCTGCCGGATTGAGGTTATGCCCAAGAGCATCTAGGGTTGAACAACACAGCTAGATTGAGGGCTAAAGTGCGCGAGAGCATCTGGGGTTGGACAACACAGCTGGATTGAGGGGATATCCAAGAGCACCGGGACTGGCCAGTAACACCTAAACTTGTAATAGGTGATTTAAAAGTAAAAGGTACCTTATTGTTGTTTTGTTGTGTGAGAGTGAGTCACACACAAAATCTGCCTCAGTTTCCCCGGGCAGGTGGGGGGGCTGTGGAAAAGCATGTGTGTGACCTGCAAACAAGCCATAGTTTCCCTGGGCAGGTGGGGGGGCTGTGGAAAAGCATGTATGTGACCTGCAAACAAGCCATAGTTTCCCCGGGCAGGTGGGGGGGCTGTGGAAAAGCGTGTGTGTGACCTGCAAACAAGCCATTGTTTCCCCGGGCAGGTGGGGGGGCTGTGGAAAAGTGTGTGTATGACCTGCAATTCAGCCCTTTTTCTCCGGGCGTGTGGAGTGGGGGGCAGTAAAGTGTAAGTGACACGCAAATTAGCCTCATAGGTGGATCGGCACTTGAGGCGACCAGATTCTGGGCCCTCCTCAGAGGCCCAGCTATAGGGGGAGGACACACAAAGCCACGATTCTCTGGCGACAGGCTTCATGTCCTAAGAGTGTGAAAGAGTGTGTAAAAGTGAAGGAGGAATGAATTAAGAGTAGATGGAAGAAAGCACATATAATGTTGGCTGTTATATCTTCTTAGAGGGAGGTGTATTGTATTTGTGTGCGATAGAAGGGATTTTTGTGTGTGTGCATAGATAGAAGTGGTCTTTAGGTTGTAAGAGAAAGTGAAAAACAGAGGTGGGGGACGAATAGATAAAATCTTGAAAAATGGGACAGAAAAACAGTACGTTAGATACAAGGGGAAAAAAAGTATAAAAAATTACCGACAGAAATACCTCAAGATAGCCCTCTCGGCATTATGTTAGCTAAATGGGATAAAAAACCCTTGTACAAAAAAAGAGGAAAAAGTAAAGATGATACAATTTTGCATAATAGAATGGGCAGAGAAAGAAATAAGATCTGACCACGTTTATTGGCCAAGATATAGCTCTTTTGAGAACTGGATCTGTCAAGCTCTAAATATATTTGTAAATTCAAAAGAACCGTTTAATCCTGAAGAAAGAGAATATGCCACATGTTGGACAGGAGATTTTAGGAGAATAAAAATCTTTAATGTATCAGAAACGCCCGAGACGAAACAAGAAAAGAAAAAGGGGAAAGAAAAGGGAATGGAACAAGAAGAAAAGAAGGAAATAGAGTGGGATCCTTTGCAGGCTTTGCCCCCTCCATTCCCACTCGCACTTCCGCCGTTCGCGGCCGAGCCCCCCGTCCCGAGTCCCGCTTCAGCCCCGCCCGCCCCCAGCTCGGGCTCACAGTCCTCAGTAGCCCCACCTGCCTCGGTTCCCGTCCCGAGCGCCGGTTCGCAGCCCGCGGCAGCTGTGCTGGTCCCCGCATATGCCCCATCCCCGGCCCCGCCGGTGAATTTGTCTGCCCCAGCCGCCTGGTCTGCAGCCGCCTTGGGGGCCGTGCCGGGGTCCCTCCTAACGCGTGGTCTAGGGCTGCAGCCCCGACCGTGCCGGGGGTCCCGTCGGTCCCAGCCGTCCTATCTCCAGTCGCCTCCCCCACTGCCCGATCCCCGGCTGCCCTGCCTGAGCCGGCTGCGCTGGGCGCTGCTGCCGCTCCTTTGTCTCTGCCGGGAGTCGCTGACTCAGCTGCCACCAGCCCCATGCAAGCTGGCCACGCTCCCCTCTGGAATCCCCCGGAACTTCCCCCTCCTCCTGTCCCGGCAGCAAACCCCGCCTACGTTCCGCCCTTGGAAGACCAAGCCTCGGCGCTATGCCCTTCCCTTCCCCCCCTTGCAGCCCCGAGCTCCGTTCCCTTAGTAACCACAGCGACTGCTCAGAGAAACGATTTCTCCCTAGAAATGCCTTACCGAATCACCAGAAGTTTTGTTACCCAATACAAACCAAGTCTCAGCAGCATTCCAGGAATGTCTGCTTTTACTGTGGGGGTGAGGGACATTATAGGAGAAATTGTCCTAAGCAGGTAATAGATCTGAAAATCTTCAAAGAGATGAGCACAGAGGAGGAATAGGGAGGTCAAAGGCTTTATTTTTTAGGGGACAAATACCATCTAGAGCCTGTGATAACTCTAAAAGTGGGTCCCCAAGAAGAAGAATTGGAATTTGTAGTAGATACAGGGGCAGAAAGAACCTGCCTGCTAAATGTACCAAAAAGTTATAGTGTGAGTAAAGATACTGCAAAAGTAACAGGGGCTGTAGTGGTGTGAGAATTGTTTTATTAAGTTATTAAGTTATTTTTGTAAGATTTTTGAGTTACTTTTGTAATGATTTAGTTCACTGTATACCCCTGTGTTCTGTACTGGTTTTCCCCTTATGAGTTAGGTTGCTTAAGCAGATGTTTTCTGTCAATCAATCCTCCCCTGCACCTGTCTTTGTCACTCCCTTCCCCCACTCCTCGTGGTCGACCTGTCTGTCACTTTGGACACCTTCCCTGGCTTCTGGAAAACTCCAGGGAGGGGGTCGAGTGATAGGCTGGTGCCCTTGGAATTCCCTCCCATCTTTTGTGGTTGGCCCCCTGTTGTAAAGTTTACACCCCCAGTTACATCCCCCGTTGTTGTGACTGGCTGAACCGGTTGTCACCACCCCTGTTTCCACCCCACTTTAAAAAGCTCGTGCACCCCTGGCCCGGGGGTCTCTTCTGGGCAGCAGGTCAGAGGAGAGAGCCCTCGGGCCGCTCTCCTCTCCAATAAAACCTCATTTTTAAAACCTGCCCAAAGAGTCCAGCTTTCTTTCAGCTGCCAAGGTTGCTGCTTCATCTCCGTGCCGTCGCCTGCGAAGAATTGGAGCCCTCAGGGCAGGAAAGCAGGCTCTCTGCCCTAGCCTCTTCGCCTTTCCACGCTGCTGCAGTGACATCTAGTGGACTGAGCTAGCTATTGCAGCGTGATTAACACGCGATTCGGACACTGCGACAAGGGGCAAAAGGAGAAACTTTTACAGTTCCAGTCATTAAAGATGTAGTAATTGAAGGGGAAACTAAAATTTGGATGGGAGATGTTTTATTGGTCCCAAAGGCAGGTAGCAACTTACTAGGAAGAGACTTACAAGTGAAATTAGGAATAGGGGTTATAGCAGAAGATGGGAAAATGACAGCTAAAGTTTTAAAATTAGGCCAAGAGGATGAAAAAAAAAATTAACAAGGAAGTTTGGGCTGGGGAAGGAAATAGGGGAGGATTAAATATTGACCCTATAAGTGTTACAATAGAGAGAGAAGATTGTCCCATACGTGTACGTCAATACCCCATATCTTTAGAGGGATGGGAAGGTTTGAAGCCAGTAATAGAAGGACTAATAAAGGATGGGACACTAGAACCTTGGATATCTCCCCATAATACCCCTATTCTCCCAGTAAAGAAGCCTGATGGGAGTTATAGACTAGTACAAGATTTAAGGGAGGTTAACAAAAGAACTCAGTCTCACTACCCAGTGGTACCCGATCCCTATACACTTCTAAGTAAAGTTCCACCCCAGCATCAGTGGTTTAGTGTAGTGGATCTTAAAGATGCTTTTTGGGCCTGTCCACTAGCCAAGGAGAGCCGAGATATCTTTGCCTTTGAATGGGAGGATCCAAAAACTGGAAGAAAGCAGCAATTAAGATGGACGAAAATACCGCAGGGGTTCACGGAGTCTCCAAACTTATTTGGGCAAGCTTTAGAAAAAATACTGCAAGCCTTTTCCACTCCTCCTATGTTAAGGGTTAAGTCTCCTGTAGAATTTCCCTCCCCCCCCCCCCCCCCCAAGTTGCTAGGAGACTAAATGCTGAGTGCTTAACCTGAACAAAGGGAAAAAAAAAGCCCCGGGGAAGAGAAGGCTGGGGGTGGGGGGTCAGTCATCTCTCGTCTTCTGGGGAGAACAGCGTGCGGCCCACTGCTGGCGGCCTGAAGTCCGGGGGTGACGGAGAAGTCTGCTGCTGGGAATTCTACCATCAGTTGGAGCGCCCAGGAATTCGGAGTTTCTTCGCTGTCCTGCTGGATTTTTGGGTGAGGCCGGGTCCCGCCGCTGCAGCTCTTTCGGCACTGCCACCTCTGCCTGCCGAGGACACCCCCTGCCTGCGGAGGACAGTCCACGGCTTCCAGCCATCAGCGCCGGAGCCTCCACCGCTCGCCCTCGGGGTTCTTAGTTCTGTTCTACTATTGTTATAATTGCTGTTGTTTTTTTTGTCTGTCCTGTTATATTTACTAGTAAAGTACTGTTATTCCTTTTCACCATAGCTCTGACTGAAAAGTTTCTTTAATCTTCCAAATTATAATAACACGGAGGGAAGGATTCGAATTCCTCATTTCCTGGAGAGGCCTGCCTCTCCATAGCAGACACCTGTCTTTTCAAACCAAGACAGAATTTGGCGCCCAGATCGTGGGGCATTGAGAGAAAAAGGAATAACAGTTCTTAAGTGCCTACATTGTTGTGTACTGGACATCATGTGGTCTGGCTTAACCTGGTTTGGGTGGCGTGTGGTGGTGACCGTATTTCTCCCATTTGCAGGCCCTTTTCTAAACATGGGCCCTGTAACTAAAGTTACTGTGGCTGTCATCCATTTTGCTATATGGGTTAACCAAGTGAGGAAATCATGGATTTTTAATTTCCTCTGGAAGGCAGGCACATGGATTCAGGGTTATCATACACTAACTGTGTGTTTCTGGGGTTACTTTAACAATGGTAGCTACTGTGAAGAAATGACACCGGGGGAAATTTTTTCACAACCCTTCACCCAGCTCTTTGGGCCTACCCCACCAGTCTTTGAAGGCTTCAAATCTCTGAATGTTAATGACATCATACAGTGGCTGGTGTTGCTGATATGCCTGTTCTGTTTAGCATTTAGAGATAAGGGGAGACTGACCTGGATAACCACCCTGATACCTACCCTAGAGAATAAGGATACAGCCCCAAAGCCTGAGCCCATCCCACAGCCTGACACTGTCCCGCAGCCTGCCTCAGGAATAAACCACCCAGATTTGGTGAAGGAGATAGGTGAGATGCTGAGGGAGTACCTTTCCCCTGTAGTAGCCTCATTAGCCCCAGCTGGTGGGAAACCCTCCCCCTGCCCCGACAAAAGAGAATCTGATGGTGCAGCAGCGGAACCCACAGACGTTACAACCGTCCAGGTTCCAGCTGAACCACAGGGGCAGCCACAGACAGCAGCAGTGGCCCCTGTGGAAACAAAGAAGTATAAGGTAAAATCAGAGCACCCAGGCAACAAGGATAAGAAAGGAGGGCCCTCACAACCCGGGGGGGAGTCAGAGGTTGAGATCATCACTGAGTCCCTGACATATGAAAGTCTCCGTAATCTGCAAAAAGATCTTGCACGACGAGGACGTGAGGCTTATACAACCTGGTTACTTCGGGTCTGGGACCTTATAGGTACAGGTGTGCAACTAGATAATAGTGAGGCAAGGAATTTGGGACCCTTGACCCAGGACTCAGGTGTGAATCAGGTATTCGTAAGGGAGCCAGGGCCCCTTTCCCTTTGGGAGCGGCTTTTAATGAGTGTACGGGAGAGGTTTGTCCACAGAGACAGAATGCAGGAGCACCATCATAGAATGCGCTGGAAGACCCTTGAGGAAGGGCTCTAACAGCTGAGAGAAGTGGCAGTATTGGATGTACTCTTTGGGAGGGGTGGTCAGCAAAACCCACTCACCCTTCAACAGCCCCATCTGGCCTGTGCGCAAGTCTGAGGGAGAATGGAGATTGACTGTGGACTATCGTGCCTTGAACGAAGTGACTCCACCATTGAGCGCTGCTGTGCCGGACATGCTGGAGCTCCAGTACGAGCTGGAGTCCAAGGCAGCAAAATGGTACGCCACAATTGACATTGCTAATGCATTTTTCTCCATTCCTCTGGCTGCAGAATGCAGGCCTCAGTTTGCTTTCACCTGGAGGGGCGTGCAGTACACCTGGAACCGACTGCCCCAGGGGTGGAAACACAGCCCCACCATCTGCCATGGACTGATCCAGGCTGCACTGGAAAAGGGTGAGGCTCCGGAGCACCTACAGTATATCGATGACATCATTGTGTGGGGGAACACGGCAGTGGAAGTGTTTGAGAAAGGAGAGAAGATCATCCAAATTCTCCTGGAAGCCGGTTTTGCCATCAAGCAGAACAAGGTCAAGGGACCTGCCCGAGAGATCCAGTTCCTGGGAGTAAAGTGGCAAGATGGACGGCGGCAGATTCCCACTGAGGTCATCAATAAGATCACTGCAATGTCCCCACCAACCAGCAAAAAGGAGGCACAAGCTTTCCTAGGCGCTATAGGATTCTGGAGGATGCACATTCCTGAGTACAGCCAGATTGTGAGCCCTCTCTACCTGGTCACCCGCAAGAAGAACGATTTCCACTGGGGCCCTGAACAGCAACAAGCCTTTGCCCGGATCAAGCAGGAGATCGCTCATGCACTAGCCCTTGGCCCAGTGAGGACGGGACCAGATGTGAAGAACGTGCTCTACTCAGCATCCGGGAACAATGGCCTGTCCTGGAGCCTTTGGCAGAAGGGGTCTGGGGAGACTCGAGGCCGGCCACTAGGATTTTGGAGCCGAAGCTACAGAGGGTCCGAAGCCAATTACACCCCAACAGAGAAGGAAATCTTGGCCGCCTATGAAGGAGTTCAAGCTGCCTCAGAGGTGATTGGCACAGAAGCACAACTCCTGCTGGCACCCCGACTACCAGTGCTGGGGTGGATGTTTAAAGGAAAGGTTCCCTCCACCCATCATGCCACCGACGCCACATGGAGCAAATGGATTGCCCTCATCACTCAGCGCGCCCGCATTGGAAACCCAAATCGCCCTGGGATTTTGGAGATAATTACAAACTGGCCGGAAGGTGAGAACTTTGGTCTCACAGATGAAGAAGAGGAGGAACAAGTGACACGTGCTGAAGAAGCTCCACCATACAACCAACTGCCAGCAGAAGAAACACGCTATGCTCTTTTCACTGACGGTTCCTGCCGCATCATTGGGATGAACCGGAAGTGGAAAGCAGCTGTATGGAGCCCCACACGACAGGTTGCTGAGGCCACTGAAGGAGAAGGTGGGTCAAGCCAACTTGCTGAACTCAAAGCTGTTCAACTGGCCCTGGACATTGCTGAAAGAGAGGAGTGGCCAAAGCTCTACCTCTACACTGATTCGTGGATGGTAGCCAATGCTCTGTGGGGATGGCTGGACAGGTGGAAAAATGCCAATTGGCAGCGTAGGGGAAAGCCAATCTGGGCTGCTGATGAGTGGAAGGACATTGCCACTCGGGTAGAGAAGCTACCTGTAAAAGTCTGCCATGTAGATGCCCATGTCCCCAAGAGTCGGGCTAATGAGGAGCACCGAAACAACGAGCAGGTAGATCAAGCTGCAAAGATAGAGGTGTCAAAGATAGACTTAGATTGGCAACACAAGGGAGAGTTGTTTCTAGCTCGATGGGCCCATGATGCCTCAGGCCATCAGGGTAGAGATGCCACCTATAAGTGGGCACGAGACCGAGGGGTGGATCTAACTATGGACAGTATTTCTCAGGTTATCCATGACTGTGAGACGTGTGCTGCCATCAAGCAGGCCAAGCGGGTGAAGCCGCTGTGGTATGGCGGGCGATGGTCCAAGTATAAGTACAGGGAAGCCTGGCAGATTGACTACATCACCCTTCCCCAAACCCGCCAAGGCAAGCGCTATGTGCTGACCATGGTGGAAGCCACCACTGGTTGGTTGGAGACCTACCCTGTGCCCCATGCTACTGCCCGGAACACCATCCTGGGCCTTGAAAAACAAATCCTGTGGAGACATGGTACCCCTGAGAGGATTGAGTCTGACAACGGGACTCATTTCAAGAACAGCCTTATAAACACCTGGGCTAGAGAACATGGCATTGAGTAGGTGTACCATATTCCTTATCATGCGCCAGCAGCCGGGAAAGTTGAACGATGCAATGGCCTGCTTAAAACCACTTTGAAGGCACTGGGTGGGGGGACTTTCAAGAACTGGGAGAATAATTTAGCAAAAGCCACCTGGTTAGTGAACACTCGAGGTTCTACCAACCGAGCAGGCCCCGCCCAATCTGAGCCCCTGGGAACAAGAGATGGAGATAAAGTTCCAGTAGTACACATGAGAGGAATGCTGGGAAAAACTGTTTGGATTAATTCTGCCTCCAGCAAAGACAATCCCGCTCCTGGGGTTGTTTTTGCTCAGAGACCTGGCTGCACATGGTGGGTGATGCAAAGGGATGGTGAGACCCGCTGCATACCTCAAGGGGACCTTGTTTTTCGGTGAACACTGTGACTGTGTCTGTATTTATATTCACATGTATATATATGTATATCATTTAAAGGTTTAAATTCAATATAATATGTTGGTGTGGGAAAAAATTCGGGGTGGATAATGTTAAGGGTTAAGTCTCCTGTAGAATTTTTTCCCCCCCCCCAAGTTGCTAGGAGACTAAATGCTGAGTGCTTAACCTGAACAAAGGGAAAAAAAAAGCCCCAGGGAAGAGAAGGCTGGGGGTGGGGGGTCAGTCGTCTCTCGTCTTCCGGGGAGAGCAGCGTGCGGCCCACTGCTGGCGGCCTGAAGTCCGGGGGTGACGGAGAAGTCTGCTGCTGGGAATTCTACCATCAGTTGGAGCGCCCAGGAATTCGGAGTTTCTTCGCTGTCCTGCTGGATTTTTGGGTGAGGCCGGGTCCCGCCGCTGCAGCTCTTTCGGCACTGCCACCTCTGCCTGCCGAGGACACCCCCTGCCTGCGGAGGACAGTCCACGGCTTCCAGCCATCAGCGCCGGAGCCTCCACCGCTCGCCCTCGGGGTTCTTGGTTCTGTTCTACTATTGTTATAATTGCTGTTGTTTTTTTTGTCTGTCCTGTTATATTTACTAGTAAAGTACTGTTATTCCTTTTCACCATAGCTCTGACTGAAAAGTTTCTTTAATCTTCCAAATTATAATAACACGGAGGGAAGGATTCGAGTTCCTCATTTCCTGGAGAGGCCTGCCTCTCCATAGCAGACACCTGTCTTTTCAAACCAAGACATCCTAGAATACAAATTATCCAATATGTGGATGATCTTCTACTATCTGGGGAAGATGAAGTTGAAGTCAGAGAAGCTACAATAAAGCTTTTAAATTTTCTGGGAGAAAAAGGATTAAGGGTATCAAAAGGGAAACTGCAATTTGTAGAATCAGTGGTAAAATATCTTGGACACTTTATAAGTAAGGGTAGTTGAGGGCTCAGTCCAGAGAGAATTGCAGGAATTTTATCCCTTCCACCTCCCTCTTCAAAGAGGGAAATCAGAAAACTACTCGGATTACTGGGATATTGTAGATTATGGATTGAGGGGTACACACAGGCAGTAAAATTTTTGTATGAAAAATTGACAGAGGGAGATAATATAAAATGGACCAAGGAAGATGATGGTAAATTAGAAAAACTGAAGTTAAAATTGGCCTCAATACCAGCTTTAAGCTTACCTTCACTAGAAAAACCCTTTCATCTGTATGTGAATGTAGAAAAGGGGGTAGCTCATGGAGTTCTAGTCCAGGAGTGGGGAGGAGTAAAGAGACCAGTAGCTTATTTATCAAAGATGTTAGACCCAGTGAGCCACGGCTGGCCAGTATGTATTCAAGCTATAGCCGCTATTGCAATCCTGGTAGAAGAAAGTCATAAACTTACTTTTGGAGGTAAACTAATTGTGTGCACACTTCATGCGGTTTGAAATGTGTTAGATCAGAAAGCTGAAAAATGGTTGACAGACTCTAGAATGTTAAAATACGAAGCAATCTTGATAGATAGTGATGATCTGACATTAGAAGTAAACAGGAGTTTAAATCCAGCTCAATTTCTATATGGAGAACCAGCAGATAACCTAATACATAACTGTTTAGAAATTATCCAATACCAAACAAAAGTTCGGGGAGATCTTGAAGAACAAGCCCTTTCAGAAGGGGAAATAATCTACGTGGATGGTTCCTCCAGATGTCTACAATGAAAAAGAATGTCAGGTTATGCAGTAGTTGATGGAAAAAACATGCAAACTATTGAAAAAGGAAAATTACCCTCAATCTGGTCAGCTCAAACTTGTGAATTATATGCTCTAAAAAAGGCACTAGAATATTTAGCACACAAGAAAGGAACTATATATACTGATTCGAGGTATGCTTTTGGAGTAGTACATACTTTTGGAAAAATTTGGGAAGAAAGAGGACTACTTAACTCAAGAGGAAAAGGATTAATACATGAGGGACTCATTTTAGAGATTTTAGAGGCATTAAAACTACCTGAAGAAATAGCTATAGTACACATTAAGGGACACCAAAAAGGAGTAACCCCAGAAATAAGAGGAAATAATTTAGCAGATCAGGAAGCTAAGGAAGCAGCAGAAAATGGAGCTGAAGGAGTCCAAATGAGGAAAAATTGGAAATCTCAAAGTTTAGTAAAGCAGAGAAAAAAGAATTAAATAAGATAGGAGGAGAACAGGCTGAATCAGGGAAATGGAAACTTCCTAATAGAAGACAATTACTTAATAAAATACTAGCTAGAAAAATATTAGAAGATCTGCATCAGAAAGCCCACTGGGGTACTCAGGCCTTGTGTGATCATTTTTTTAAGGAACTATGGATGCATTGGGATTTTTAGAGTAGCAAAGCAAGTAACTGAAAAATGTATAACTTGCCAAAGGATAAACAAAAAGGTAATGAGAAAAACAACATTAGAAGGTCGTGAGTTAGGTCTTCGACCATTTCAAAGTATCCAAGTAGATTTTACTGAACTTCCTCAAGTACAAAGATGGAAGTATTTATTAGTAATAACAGACCATTTAACCTATTGGGTAGAAGCAGTTCCCACTACCAAGGCCTCAGCCAACATAGTAAGACCCTTTTAGAACAGATTATTTCCATATATGGAATGGTTAATAGAATAGACTCAGACAGAAGAACACATTTTACGCCAAAAGTATTACAACAGATAATTCAATCTTTAGGGATAAAATGGGAGCTGCATACCCCATGGCATCCACAGAGTTCTGGTCGTGTAGAAAGGATGAACCAGACTTTAAAGAGAACTTTGACCAAATTAATAGCTGAAACCCAAATGTCATGGGTACAATGCCTACCTTTAGCCTTATTGAGGATCCGAACACAACCCCAGTCAGACCTGGGAGTGTCACCCTATGAAATGATGTTTGGGTTACCCTTTTTAACTACCCAACATGAAAATGCTACCTATGAGGTAGGGGAAATGAGCGTTAAAAGATACGTTAACACCATTGTGAAAACTCTTGAAAACTTACGGTTGAAAGGAATAATCCCTCAAACCACACCTTTAGACTTTAAAATCCATAATGTTCATCCAGGGGAATGGGTGCTAGTAAAAACCTGGAAAGAACAATCTTTAACTCCTCAATGGGAAGGTCCTTTTCAGGTATTGCTGACGACCGAGGCTGCGATCCGGACCAAGGAACGAGGGTGGATCCACACCAGCAGAATCAAAGGACCTGTGGATGAACCTAAGGAGTGGACAATTACATCTAAACCGGGTGATACAAAACTGACTCTTAAACGGGGACTGGGTGGTAATGAACTAGGAAGACCCAAATGGTCCAAGAAACATACCCAGGATCACAACTAATTTGGAGATAAGGCCAAGCTTATATCAGTGGTTTCAAGTACCGTCTGGACAAGTTTTAAGACGCCTCAGATACCCTCCTTGGGGAGGAATACTTCCACTCCAAACAGGAAGATCAGGACTGTTTTGGACAGAGAGCTCTTGTATTCACGCCTTAGCCTGTAATTTATACAAAGAGGAAGAAGAGTTGCAACTTCCATTAGTGCCAGACCAAATACCCTGTTTGATCCACCCAAATACCAGACATGCTAGCTGGGTTAAATGTAAATGTTTAAATTGTGGGAAGAATTGGTACTGTAGTTCACACAAGCGACGTTCTCGTTGCAGGAAGTGTCAAGGACCAAATCGATCTCCTATCCAAATAGAATTCCAAGAAACTGAAATAATAACTTTGTTTTGTGGATGGGAATTATTAGTGCCTGTTGAATGGGAGATACCTGAAGAACAGTGGGAAACGACAGTTAAAGAGTGTCAAAAATGATTTGTCTGGAAATTAGCTAAGAGGAAGTGACAAGGAAATAGAGGGCAAGACCAGATTGGCCTCTGTATTCGCCACCAAGAAGATCAAATACACCTGCTGTGGGTTGCAACCCCATAGGCATGGGAGGTGGGAGTATAAGCAATACTGGACCTCTCTTACTCCTTTTTCTGTCACTCAGTTTTTGTCTCTTCCCTTTTGGGATATCGACAAGGCCATGTTACAGATGTTACCAAAAGCTGTACATGGAAAGACACCGAGGTTCTTTTTTTCCATCTCTCACCCTCATGTCAACAGCCACTGTTATAACCCATCCAAATTTGGCAATTGCATACACAAAGGGAAAAAGTACTAAATTGCAGAGAACTTAAGAACAAGCGGAAGCAGGATGGGAAGTCAGTGCCCAAAAGACGAGAGATGGATTTGTTTTACCTACATTACTGGGCAAAAAGCACCGGATTTAGTAAAAGAGCAGTTGATAAGCAAAAAAGCTAAGTCAGTACAACCACCTAAGCCTGTGCCAATTTCCATCAATGATTTGTATACCAAACTTGAACAGCAATTAGAAAAAGAAATAGATATCTCAAGGATAGGTAAAAATCAGTTTGTAGAATTAAGAAAAAGAATAAGTAAGGAACTTAACATAACCAATTGTTGGGTCTGTGGAGGGGCTTTGATGTCAGAAGAATGGCCATGGAAAAACAGCAGTTTAGGCCCAATTGAGCTTCTAAAATGGAACCAAGCAAGTACAAGTGGAGAAAACAGACCAGAAGGGTGGATTTTAAGCTCAACAGTGATAGGGGAAGAATGTCTCTGGCGCATTGGGAAAAGCTTCCTTTATGAAGTAGGAAAAACACCCTGTAAAAGATATAAGGTTAGTAATGGAACTTCTGTATGGTGGGTCCCAGAAGCACCAACCATGTATTGGACCCAAGAAAAAGCAAAAACAGTGAATTGTAAGTATGATAACAAAACAGACCTTTTTCAATGTAATGATACAAGTAAAAATCCTTACTATGGCATCCCAGAAGTTTCCAAATTTTGGGAGAATATAGATCAACAAAAATGTAACTATTGGAAAGCTCCAGACGGCTTATTTTGGATATGTGGAAAAAGAGCATACCCAAAACTCCCCTCCTAGTGGAAAGGGAGCTGCACTCTGGGAATTATACAGCCAGGATTTTTTCTTTTACCAGGACCTGATGGGGATCAATTAGGGATACCAGTTTATGAGGATCTAAAGAGAAACAAAACAGAATTGATTGGAGGATTCAAAAAATGGGGAGATGAGGAATGGCCCCCTGAACGCATACTAGAAACATATGGGCCAGCCACCTGGGCACAAGATGGGAGTTTGGGATATCGAACCCCAATTTATATGCTAAATCGTATTATAAGACTTCAGGCCGCTGTAGAGATAATAACGAACAAAACTGGTCAGGCAATGGAATTAATATCAAGGCAACAAACCCAAACAAGAGCAGCCGTGTATCAGAATAGGTTGGCTTTAGACTATCTGTTAGCTGAAGAAGGGGGTGTTTGTGGAAAATTCAATACATCAGATTGTTGTTTAAAAATAGATGACAATGGAGATGCCGTCCTGGACATAGTCAATGATATCAGAAAAATTGCCCACGTACCAGTTCAAAAGTGGGAATCAATGCTAAATACTAGCTGGTGGGATAATGTGTTGGGAATAAAATGGTGGAAAAAGTTAGGCTTCTTCCTTTTATGCGTTACAGCTGGTTTAATATTTCTTCCTTGTTTGATTCCCTGTTTCATTCGGCTCATCACCAGTGTGGTACAAGGCATGCAATTAGTGAACATGGACCAAAAGTTGCCTACAACAACACCACCACAAAGGATTATGGTGTTAAAGAAACAAAATAATATAGAAGACCCCTTTAAAGAAGCGAGATTGATTTGTGAAAAAAATGAACGAATAATGAAAGCTAGAAAACAATGAATATTGCTCGAGCCAAATTAATTATAAAAAGAAAGAGGGAGGATTGTGAAAAGTGCATATTATATGGCTCTATGCAAGATATTTACTATATGTGTTATGTTGTGTTAATTGTTAATGTTGTATTAATATTTTGATAGTATGGTAAATGTAGTCTTGTAGTTAAAATGTAGTTTTTATGTACTAACCACAGGAAAATGTAAATCTTTCAAAGAAGAAAGAATTTACTACTTTCTTATCAGAAGAGACCAGCTCCTCCTGCTTCTCTCAGCCTGGTGGATGCCATAGAGATTAAAGGAAAAAGTGATACTAACCAGAGACAATTCTTTGTTTGAATGGAATTTATGCATTATGTATGAATTGTATGAATATTCAACAGGCTATTGCTTTTAAGAAATAATCCTTTGTTAACAGGGGTCCTTCTCCAGAGCTTGTGGCTCAGGAGAGGCACCCAGACGTCTGTAACTTTGTTTTTATTGTCTTGTATTGTCCTAACTCTAAAATTGTTCAATTTTTTTACTCTAATTGTATTTTTATAACCATCTTATTTATTATTAAACTTTTAAAATTTTAAAACAAGCGATTGGCGTTTATCACACCTCTCTCGTCCCCTTTCCAGCCTGATAGTAGCCATATCAGTCTGGACTCTAACCAGACCCTCTTTCGGAGCCCCATCTACCCTACTATCTCACTAACTTCTCTGGACCAAAATGGCCATGAGCACATGGCTCAGCCCACCAGTTTGGCGCGAAAATTCTTTCCCTCGAACACTCATAACAATGTCTGGGATCCTCCTCCTCCCTTCCCCTCCTCCTCCCCACCTCGGCACCCCTCCCCTGTAGCGACTCCCACTTCTAAGTTGGACATTCCCCCGGAGACAGGTTCCACCCCTGTCACCGCCTCCGTGCCGAGTCTCCCCACCCTTGCTGTTGCCCCATCCCCTGCCCTGACCCCTCCTCCCGCTCCTGCTCCCATCTCGGGTTCCTCTCTTCCCGCGGTAGCCCCTCCCCCTGCGTCCATCCCCCCTCCTAGCCCCGCCCCCGTTTCGGGTTTCCCCGCTCCCTCGGCTGCCCCTCCCCCTGCGTCCGCTCCCCCTAGCCCTGCCCCACCCTTGCCCGTCGCTCATCTCCCTACCCCTACAACCCACCCCCCCGCCTGCATCCGACTCGAGTCCCATGCCACGTCCCCCAACCCTCCCAGCCCCAGCCAACACCTTCCCCAGTGTCTCCCCACCTGTGCCTTGCTTCTCTCCCTTTCCGGGTTTTTTTTACTTTACATGCCATTTAATCGGCACCGACTCTCGTTACCGCTGCACCCCCTCCCTACACCTATACCACTTTGGTGCCCTTCTCCTCCGCCCCCCCCCCTACCACGCCTGCCGCTTTCCCCCTGCCCACCCCTGCTCAGGCATCTGCCTTCGCCCCGCTCCACTCCCTCCCTGTCGGGCCGGCTCCGAACGCCGTGGCCGCTCCGCCCCTCTTTCCCTCAGGCCCGGGGACACCGAGCTCCCACCGCTCCGGCGCCGGCTCCCACCACAGGGGCTGCAAACTCCCCTGCGGCTCCGGTGCCCCCTGGATCCCTCCGCAGCTGTGGTAGTCCCTCCCACCGCAGGAGCGATGGAGTTTGCCGTATCATCTCTGTATCTCCCTACCACAGCACCGAGCGTCTTTATAGCCACAGCAACTCCTGTGCTCAGCTTCAAGCCCCCACAGGCTACCCCTGTGTCCTTGATAAGCTAAGCAACACCTAACTTGTAACGTAAGCAGACGGATGTGATGTAGCAAACAGAGGTGTTATAACCCCATGTAACAAGTTAATAAACACCATTAGCCGTCCACCACACTGGTGTCTGTGAGCTAGTGGTCTGAGCAGCCTGGGTGTGGCTGCCGTGTCGTTCCCGAATCAGGTCGCTACGCCTCAGCGGAGGTAACAAGTGGTGCCGAAACCCCCGGGAGTTGCCCGGGAGAACGGGAGTCGCCTGAACGGGTGAACGACGGCCGAGCGGCTGGCCCAGCTCGGCGAGGGGGACGCCCCAGGACCCGTGAGGAGGATGGAAGCCCTCATGAAGGTCGTATCTCAGATTCATAAGCAGTGGGGAATTGATTGTAAAGCAAAAGATTTTATCCTCGCAGTGACGAGGCTTTTGCAACTTAGTATCATCGGTCGTTCGGTGGAAGTTCTCCACCCAGATATTTGGGATCGGTGTACGAAAGCTCTAGCCAAGGAAACTATGTTTTCAGGGTCGGCAAACTATCTTAAGTCATGGGGGAGGGTTGTTCAATCTTTGCAGAACACTTTGCATGAACAAGAGACCTGGAGAGCTGCTCGAAATTGTTTAAAAGTTTCCCCCCAATTAGGTATTGCAGCAGCGACGCAAACTTTCTCAGAGGAAACTGTTGTTGAGAATTTTCAGAGTGGTAAAGAATGCAGTCTGAATGTTAGTGAAAATATTCAGTGTGATGATAAAGCCAGTTCGGCCGACTGCATCGGCTCAGGCTCAGAAAATCAAGAGCTCGCTTCAAAGCCTTCAAACTCAAGGTCGCTCATTAAAGAAATAACACAGATGCCCTCATTTTACAACGATCTAGCTGAAGAAGCTAGGAATGCTGAAAAAGCGGGGGAGGGACCTCCACCTTATGCGCCTCAAGTTAGTGCTGATAGTGGGCTCGTTGCCAGCGAAAACAAAGAGAGCTCGTTTGCTAACGCGGGGGCGGGTGAGCAGAAAAAGGGAGGAGAGCGCAAAGAGAGAACTGAAGCCAATCTTTGCCAAAATGCGCGTTTTTCTAAGGTGAGAAGCTCCCACAGCAGGAGGCGGGGGGAGCGCAGGTGCAGGGGGCGGCTCAGCCCCGAGAGAAAGGGGCGGGGAACAAAGGAGAAGGGACGGCCCAGCCCGGAGGGAAAGGGGAGGGGTCGGAGCCTGACCAAAAGGCTCCGGAGCCCGGAAACAGCGAGTCAGTCCACTTCCGGCTCTGAAACCGACTCCAGCTGGGACTGGGACAGCCAGTCCTCTGCTGCCGGCTCTGGCTCTGGCTCCGACAAAGAAGAAGTAACAGTATATAAAAACAGTAACAACAATGTTTCTACTCGGATTGAGGGGAAGTCAGAAAAAGAATGAACTCCCCTCACAGACTAGAAAAAGATAAAAATGGCATGCTTTAAGTGCAGCCAGGCATTTAAATTGGACGACCGTGCAAATTATTAGACTCCCACCTTCAGTGCCCCAGTCATTCAAACCCTTTCAGAGTCTCGCAGCACGCAGACACAAGAGGGAAGCCACACTTGGCACCTCCTCATCATCCCGTCCTTTAGCCATTTACCAAAAACCTAAGTCAGCTCCTTACAATCTGTTTCTTAGTGTGTTAAATGCTACCTTTTTGTCATTAAACCAATCCAATCCAAACTTTACAAAATCATGCTGGTTATGTTATAACGCAGAACCTCCTTTTTATGAGGGTGTCGCCCTTGATGTTCCTTTTGAATATTCTGCAGCAAACAATCCACACAACTGTAAGTGGGACACCCCCCGGAGGGAAATTACCCTAAGTCAAGTCACAGGCCGAGGCAAATGCTTTGGCAGTGTAACTGCAGCAAAACAGAAGGGAAATATCTGTGCTGAGTTCATCCAACCTAGTCAAAAGACTGACAAGTGGGCAGTTCCACTCCTGCCAGGAATGTGGGTCTGTCAACAAATTGGAATAAACCCCTGTGTGTACCTTGGTAAATTCAATAACCTTGCTGACTTTTGTGTCCAAGTTCTGATTGTTCCTAGAGTCCTGTATCACCAAGAAGAAAAAATGTATCGCTTTTTAGAAGAAACCATCCAGCTCCGCAAAAGAGAAGTAATGACAGGTGTAACCATTGCAATGCTCCTTGGCCTAGGAGCCACTGGCACAGCCACAGGTGTTTCAGCTCTCGTGACCCAACATCAAAGACTCTCTCAGCTGCAAATGACAATTGACGAAGACTTACTGAGAATTGAAAAATCCATCTCCTCTCTGGAAAGATCTATCTCCTCGCTTTCAGAAGTCGTCCTGCAGAACAGGCGAGGACTGGACCTCTTGCTCATGCAGCAAGGAGGTCTGTGTGCCGCCTTGAGAGAAGAATGCTGTTTTTATGCAGACCATACCGGAGTCGTGCGAGACTCCATGGCTGAACTGAGAGAAAGACTGGCCCAGAGAAAGAGAGAGAGAGAGAGGCCCAACGAGGATGGTTTGAGTCATGGTTCAACCAGTCCCCATGGCTGGCCACCCTTGTTTCCACCCTAATAGGCCCTCTCACCATGATACTCCTGACACTGATTTTTGGGCCTTGCATTTTGAACAAGTTAGTGTCGTTTGTTAGAAGCCGTTTAGAGAAAGTCGACATCCTACTTGTCGAACGCATGCAATTATCGTGAAGTGCGCTTGTTACTAACATTTTATACCACTTTTGTATCCTATTATACTAACCTTAACAACTTTTATATTTTATGACATTTATACTTTTATAACATTTATACTTTTATAACATTTATACTTTTATACTTTTTTACTTAGTCATGGGAGGGGGGGGAAATGTGGGAGATTAGGGACAGGCGGTCGGAAGATATCGCGTTGTACGGGCAGACAGAACCCCTCCCTCCATTCTTAGTTGGTCAGTGTCCTTGATAAGCTAAGCAACACCTAACTTGTAACGTAAGCAGACGGATGTGATGTAGCAAACAGAGGTGTTATAACCCCATGTAACCAGTTAATAAACACCATTAGCCGTCCACCACACTGGTGTCTGTGAGCTAGTGGTCTGAGCAGCCTGGGTGTGGCTGCCGTGTCGTTCCCGAATCAGGTCGCTACGCCTCAGCAGAGGTAACACCCCTGCCGGGGTAACCTGCTAACCAAAGGTTTCCCCCCCACTCCCCCCCGCGATCCCCTCGCAGCTGAGTCCCCCTCCCCCCCTGCCGAACGCCACCATTCCCTCCGCGTCCCTCAGTCCTGCTGTTGCTCCCCCCTGTCCTGCCCCTAACCCCACACCTGCCCCCCTGTGAAAAGTGCATATTATATGGCTCTACGCAAGATATTTACTATATGTATTATGTTGTATTGATTGTTAATGTTGTATTAATAGTTTGATAGTACGGTAAATGTTTTGTAGTTAAAATGCAGTTTTTATGTACCAACCACAGGAAAACGTAAATCTTTCAGAGAAAAAAGAATTTCCTACTTCCTTATCAGAAGAGACCAACTCCTCCTGCCTCTCTCAGCCCTGAAGACGCCACAGAGATTAAAGGAAAAAAGTGATACTAACCAGAGACAATTCTTTGTTTGAATGGAATTTATGCATCATGTATGAAATGTATGAATATTCAACAGGCTATTGCTTTTAAGAGATAATCCTTTGTTAACAGGGGTCCTTCTCTGGAGCTTTTTGCTAGGGAGGCACCCAGATGTCTGTAACTTTGTTTGTATTGTCTCGTATTGTCCTAACTCTGTTCAATTTTTTTACTCTAATTCTATTTTTATAACCATCTTATTTATTATTAAACTTTCAAAATTTTAAAAACGAGTGATTGGCATTTTTCACACCCCCTCACCGGGAATTCCTACCCCCACGGGACTCCCACCTTCCCTTCTCCAGACACACACATTTCCCACACCCCCAGCATGGAAGCTGGGATTCAACCTATGTACACACAATATAGTTCAAACAACAAAAGCTCCAAGCACTGGAGCAAGCATTCAAAATCTCATGCTTCCATTAGCACATTACCTTACTCTTCGGAAGATGACAGTGATTCTTCATTCTCAGACACTGAGTCTCAAGATCACTGGGCAAAAGTTAAAAGAGAAGCAGCTCTGGATAGTAATTGGGATTTTGCTGACAAACTACAAATCCTTGCAGCTCCAGTTACATGTAAAAGAGGTAGAAACCCAAAATGGGAATCCATTCCTTATGGAGAACTCAAAGAATTATGTAAAACCTCAAAAGACTATGGTAGAAAGTCACCATATTTTAAAAATCTATTACAGGTAATGTTCTCAGCTCATGTGCTTGTCCCTCATGATATTAAACACGTTATGTCGCTCCTCCTTTCACCTACAGAGCTCCTTCTGTGGGAATCTAATTGGAAAAAACAACTAAATATACTATTAAATAATTACAAAAGTGAGACTAGCAGAGCTCATTTTACAATAGAGCACCTGAGTGGAGAAGGACAATTTCTAAAACCTCAGGAGCACGCCCAGATCCTACCCAGAGCTGTGACAGAAGACATTAAAAATGCTGCTCAAAGTGCTCTTTTCCAAACACCTGATGGTACTACCCCACAACAAAGCTTTTCTGATGTTCGGCAAGGGTCAGATGAATCATTTATCAAATTCAGAGACAGATTAAAAGATGCTATTGACAAACAAGTTGATAACCCACAGGCAAGAGAGGAACTGCTCAAAAGACTTGCAGTTTCTAATGCAAATACTGAGTGTAAGAAAATCATCAGAGGCCTGCCTGAGACATTAATTTTGAAGAACTAAGGATTTTTAGGAAAGTTAAGATAATAAGTTGCTGAATTAGCTGAAGTAGATAGGTAAGCTTTGTTCGCAGTTAACAGAAGCCGGATCTTAGATAAGCTACCCCGGATCTTGTAACTCATTTCTTGTCAGGTTTATGTTCATGTAGTTGTGCTTGTAATGAAAAACAAAATGTGGTAAATAGGACATAAGATAGCTGCAGATTTCCTGCTTAAAGGACCCATTGAACACAGGAAACTGTAAGTTCTACCAAGGAATCATTTGTCACGAAAGCATTGAAAAGGTAGAAAGGTCAGGACGAGGAAGACTCATCTTACTTCCTCATTTTGGGTGACCCCTCCCCAAAATAGACCCCAGACTCATTTTAAGAAACAAAGTACGCATGCTTAATCCCCTTTTTGCCAAGTAGCATATGAAGCGAGGAATGGGAGGTGACAGGGGTATGAATATGCATTTATATTTTGGATATTCAACACTTTTGTAAATAAAAGGCTTTGTAATTACCTGTGAATTTGGCAGTGCGAATTAGGGAACTATCCCGCGTGGTGCCCGGCCGTAATAAACATACACTTTCTAACTTTAAACTGTTAGAGAGTTTTTGTCCGTCACAGTTGGGTATTGATACTAGATCAATACTCATATTTCTTTAATAAGTCATGCCTCTAGAACCTGAACCTACCATACAGCAAATGGTAGAGGCCTGTACCCGTTTTACAACCACAGAACATATGGTAGTGTTGGGGGTTAAGTTTTCCTGTGGAATTTTCCCCCCCATAAGTTGCTAGGAGACTAAATACTGATAGTTAAAGGGTGCTTAACCCAGACAAAAGGTGTGGATCACTTAGTTTAGGGGGAAGAAAAAGGCTCCTGGGAGCTGAGGGTCGGGGTTCTTTTTCGGCTCTCGGTTTTTCCGGGGAGGAGCGACTGGTAGTTGCGTGGATTCCACGGTTAATGGAGGGGTTCAGTCCTGAGAATTCTATCATCTGTTAGAGCGCCCAGGAATTCGGAATTTTTTTTGCCCGTCCTGCTGGATTTTGGGTCAGCCCGGGTCCAGCCGCTGCGGCTTCTCAGTAGTGCTCACTTCACCTGCCAGGACACCCCCCTGCCTGCTGGGGACAACCCACCGTTTCCAGCCATCAGCCTCGGAGCTTCCACCATTTCGGTTTGGTGCTCTTGGCGTCCCGAGAGATCAGACTGCCCGGGACTTGTGAGACAAAGCCCCTCGGGGTTCTTGGTTCTGTTTTATTATTATATAATTGCTGTTGTTGTTTGTCTGTCCTGTTATATTTACTAGTAAAGGACTGTTATTCCTTTCCCCATAGCTCTGACTGAAAAAGTTTTAGGTTTTTTTTTAATCTTCCAAATTATAATAACACGGAAGGAAGGATTGGAATTCCCCATTACTAAAGAGGCCTGCCTCTCCCTAGCAGATACCTGTCTTTTCAAACCAAGACAGGTAGCCATGGCTGTCAGCTAAGGGGTTGCTGAAGCCTTTGTAGCACAAAATAAACGAAATATGAGATGCTTCAGGTGCGGTGAGATGGGCCACCTCAAAATGGAGTGCAATAAAGACTTTTCACATAAACCCCCCTCCACTGGCTGTCACTGTCCTGCATGCTTAGACTGTAAAGAATTTCTTAAACACTGTCCCCAGTTGCAGTATCACCAGTAGGTACAGCATCAAGCGCTTCATCATCAGCAGCAAAACAACTTCCAGCCAAGTACAGGACGGCACCGCGTGATGACACCAAATGCCAAACCATTTTGTCCCGCTTTTCCCACAATCTTGGAGCACCAAGGCACCGAGAAATCATCTACAACACCTATGTTATGGAACAGCACAGGTTCTCCGAGGGCTACCAACAGGTTCAGGAAGGGACAAGGAGAATGCTGGTAAGCACCCTTTCAATTGACTTCGTCGATGAAGTAGAATACCAAATTCCAACTGGTAAATATGGACCTCCTGATGGCCCAAGAGACATTTTAATTATAGGAGATGCTATTAATGGACCAGACAGGCTGCAAGTAATCCCTGAAGTTCAGACTGTGAGACCATGGGAAGAGATCACTGTGAATATATCGTGCATAGACCCACCCTGGAGTTTGACTGGGGGTACACCTGTTGCCCAAGCCTTCCTCGTACCCAGCTGGACTGATGTCTTGCCAGAAAACCCCACAGTTTTTTGGATAGAGATGTTAGGTGAGGACAGACCTATTATAGAGTGTGGTTTGTCTAACAAAGGTATTAAAGTTTCTCTTCCAGGTGTAGCTGACACCGGCTCCGACATTACCATCATGGCTCACTCCAAGTGGCCACAAGGCTGGGAACTAGTGCCAGTGAATGGAGTCATCTCTGGAATTGGAGGAGCTGCCACCTCCATGTGGAGCAAAAGAGCAATCCTTATTGAAGGTCCTGATGGTCAGATTGCCACAGTAAGACCTTTTGTGGTAAAAGCACCTGTCATCTTATGGGGCAGAGATCTATTGTCACAATGGGGGGGCCAGACTAGAAACTCCTTCATCACCACAGGATTTTTAGCTGGGGCTACTGTTGAGCACCTGACACCACCACTTATGTGGAAATCTGTTGATCCCATATATATAGAACAGTGGCCCTTAACAGAAATTAAATTAAAGGTGCTTGAATCCCTAGTGGAGGAGCAATTAGCCAAAGGTCACATAGTCCCATCCACTAGCCCCTGGAACACCCCTGTCTTTGTCATTCGTAAACCAGGCAAAGACAAGTGGAGGCTTCTACAAGACCTCAGAACAGTCAGTGAGATCCTGGAGGACATGGGATCTCTCCAACCTGGCCTGCCTTCACCTTCAATGCTCCCAAAAGATTGGAAATTGGCAGTTATTGATATTAAAGATTGCTTTTATTAATATCCCCCTCCATCCTAGAGATGCTCCAAGACTTGCATTTTCAGTGCCATCAATTAATAGACAAGCCCCTCTAAAGAGGTACCAATGGCGAGTACTCCCCCAGGGGTTAAAATGCTTGCCTGCTATTTGCCAAATGTATGTTGGTGTTCTCTCACTCATTCGAGAAAAATTCCCCGATGCTATAATTTTCCACTACATGGATGATATCCTAATTTGTACTGAGACTGACTATTATCTAGACACTGTTCTTGAAAAGACTATCCAAGCCATTGAAGGAGCAATATTTGAAATTTCTACAGAGAAGATTCAGCACACCTGCCTGTGGACTTACCTTGGTTTCCGGATCGACGAACGGACCATCACACCCCAGCAGCTTACCATCAAGGACAATCCAAGGACCCTAAGAGACCTTCAACAGCTCTGTGGCAGCATAAACTGGGTGTGTAACCTGATAGGGATCACAACAGAGGACCTTGCCCCCCTCTTCAACCTCCTGAGAGGCTCTGATGACCTCGACTCCCCACCAACCATCACACCAGAAGCCCGAGATGTGATCCGGAAGGTATCAGCGTTGCTGTCCACAAAACAAGCCCACCACTGTAGCAGGATTTTTGGAGACAGACACGACACAGAGAGGCCTGACAGTGCTGGGAAACTTCTGTTGTTTTAGCACTGTCAGGGATGTTGAGCCTGAGAACCAGGACAGTGAGCCTGAGAACCAGCTTTTTCCCTCAACAAAGTGTAAACAGGTAACTTCAAAGGAATGCTTATGCAGATAACACTAGCCAATAGCTAGTAGTAAAATGCCATGTGAACAGCTTGTGCACAAGAATGATATATGTATAAAAGAACCCTGTGTACCCTCAATAAATGGAGCATTCACCACTACTTCTGTGAAGAAGGTGTTTGACTCTGGCTGTTCCCCATGTTTTTGTTTTTGTTTTCATTTTGTTTTTTTTCTTTTCAAAAATCACCTTTACACCACGTTGATCCTGCCCTGCCTTTCCAATTCATCATTTTGGGTAAGACACCCAGGCTTCATGGACTCATTTTCCAGTGGGAACCCCCTCTGAAAAATCAGCTTTTAATCAGAGTGGGTGTTCATATCACACAAACAAGACCATCACAACACCTCAAGAACTTATGGCTCAGCTTGTCATTAAGGCCAGAGCTCACCTCAAAGCCTTAGCAGGGTGTGAATTCACATACACATATCTTCCAGTAACATTAAACAGTCTAGAACCTGTGCTCCAAACCAATTAACACCTTCAGTTCGCCCTTGACAGCTACCCAGGCCAAATCTCCATCCACCCACCAAAACACAAACTATTTAATACTTGTTTTAATTTAGTCCCCAAATCACTGAAAAGCAGGACTCCTCTAAAGGCACTGACTGTGTTTACTGATGGGTCAGGGAGATCCCACAAGTCAGTTATTACTTGGAAAAATCCTGACACTCAGGAATGGGAATCTGATGTCCAAATTGTTCAGGGATCTCCGCAAATTGCAGAATTAACAGCTATTGTCAGAGCCTTTGAGAAGTTCAAACAACCCCTAAATTTAGTTACTGATTCAGACTATGTTGCTGGGATTGATGAGAGGGCAGAACACTCTTTACTAAATGTGTAGAATCCAGATTTATACAGTTTGCTCTCAAAGTTAGTATACCTCCTCTCCCACCGAGAGCAACCATATCACATTATGCACATGAGATAACACACTGACTTCCCTGGACCCATTACAGAAGGCAATCGGAGAGCTGATATCTTAGCCATGGCAGTTCAAGCTACCTTACCAGACATCTTTAATCAAGCCAAATTAAGCCATCAGTTTTTCCATCAAAATGTATCAGCCCTTGTCCATATATTTAAAATCACAAGAGAACAGGCAAGAGCGATTGTAGGCTCCTGCCCCAATTGCCAGGATTTTGCTTTACCCTCCATGGGGGTTGGGGTTAACCCCTGAGGCCTCGAGAGCTTACAATTATGGCAAACAGATGTCACACACTATGCACCCTTTGGGAGACAAAAATACATTCATGTATCTATAGACACATTTTCTGGGGCTATATTTGTATCAGCCCACTCAGGAGAAAAGGGAAAGGATGCCATCAGGCACCTCCTCCTAGATTTCTCCACCCTGGGCATTCCACAAGCCATCAAAATAGATAATGGCCCTGCTTATAGCTCCAAAACTCTCAAGCAGTTTTTAAATCAGTGGGGAGTAAAACACAACACAGGTATACCCCACTCCACAACAGGACAAGCAGTTATAGAGAGAGCTCACCGCACTCTCAAGAGAGTCCTTAATCAGCAGTGTGGTGGTGTTGAAACAGTATCAAACGTAGAAAGATTATGCAAGGCTCTTTATGTTATCAATTTTCTTAATAATTCATTTGAGGAGCCAACCCCCCCCCATTGTCAGGCTCAGCTCTCAGAAAAACCCCCTGTGCTGATCAAGGACCCTGAATCTAAACTAATAATTGGTCCTTTTCAATTAATAACCTAGGGCAGAAGCTATGCTTGCATATCCACAGATTCTGGCCCAAGGTGGGTCCCAGGCAGAAATGTCAAGCCATACATCAAACTACTGAAGGCACAATCCTGAGACACTTCTCCTGAACCCCAGAGACAGCGAAGAGGTCAAGCTCGAGTAGCGTGGAGCAGAAGAAGGAAAAGGAATATAAGCACAGATATTCATCGCAGAAAAAGACAGCCTTCCAGGACTTCAGGAAGTTTCAAGACTCTGATGAATTTCATTCACCATTTGCTTTGCACTGTTACCCCTTTTTGTTGTTAATCCTATTATTGCCTCTCTTTTAGTTGTTGCCTTGTCATCCCCTGTGGCTAGTCTTGGAGCCCTGGCTCCATTTTTGCACCCGCTAGCTTGAGAGACAAACCACAGTTGGAAGGATTTTTTCTCAGGGCCCCAAAGACCCCAGGAGCAGCTGTGAACCTTTTCCTTTAGAGAGAGCAGGTCCCCGTCAGCGGCAAAGGAAAGTCTGCACTTGATCCGGGGGGAAATCAGGGCTTTATTCAGACTTTCTTCTGTGGTCCTGCCCCAGCCTGGGTCAGGAGCCCCTTCCCTGTCCCCGAGCCAAGAGGGATTTCCATGTGCTTTTCTGGCTTATATCCAGGTGTCATTTCCAGTCAGGCTCACATCAGCCTCCACCAAAGTAAAATCCTGTGAACCTCCTGTCACCCCAGCAATGGAAACAGATTCTTCCCCCACATGTCTTGATGGGAGTAATGTGCACTGTGCTCCAGTGTCAACTAAGGCCTCATATTTTTGTGGTTCTGATGTGCCAGGCCAACGAATCCACACAGTCCAAAAAACACGGTTTTCCCTAGCCTCTACCTGGCTAGAGGCAGGGCCCCTCTAAGCCTGATTATCCTTTTTTCCCTGGGTAACCGGAGCTGCTTCCTTCTTGCTAGAACTTCCTCTCATAGTCTTGCCATCCAACAATTCACACAGCCGTTGTGTCATAGCATCAGTAGATTCTCCATCCCATCTTTTCATGTTTTCTCCACAATCACGCAGAAAGGACCCACAGCTTAGCCCGCGGGATGCCTTTTCCCTCTCTATCTAGGGAACATTTGCGTGTGGTGCCAGAGCCTCTAACCTGTATTGCAGAGATCTGGAGAATGTTCTCTTTGAGTTCTTTGAGATTCTCCTCCACTTTGTCTGCTAATCCCTGCATCCGTGTTTCCAGAGCTGCAATTTTTGCATGTGTTGGACCATGCACGGCATCTGCATATGTTCGGAGCTTCTTCGCCATATCAAGCACAGTCTCCTCTGTCTCATCCCGCTTCATTATTGCTAAAGCAGAGGAGTATTCTTGTGGACCAAGTCGTACAAGTTTTCGCCACATCACAGGTGTACATGGTACCAAGTCGGGGTTCCTAGTGTTTATGTAATCTGAGAAGACAATCTCCGCCACTGCCATTTCTCTCAAGCGCTGAATCCCTTGTTCAATGGTTTTCCACTGGGTTTGCTGCATATAGAGATCGTCGGCACACAGATATCTTTGTGCCACACTTCCCAGGACCTGTTCCCAGAGACTGCGAGGACTAGCCTCCCTCATCATTTCTTGGTCAATAACTGGATCATGTGATAGGGATCCCAGATGTCTTGCTTCAGTGCCATCCAGCATTGTAGCCTCGCCTGCAGCATCCCAAAGATGGACTAACCAACTAATTATAGATTCATCAGGTCGTCGAGTATAATCCTTTCTTAGGCCACGAAGGTCCTTCAGGGAAAAGGACTCAATAGTATCTCCTGCTCTTGTAGCAGTTGGTCGGGCTCCTGATGTTGTAGCAGCTGGTTGGGCTCCTGATGTTGTAGCAGCTGGTTGGGCTTCTGATTGTGTGCTAGTTTGTTGGACTCCCGATTGTGTGCCAGTTGGTTGGGCTTCCGATTTTGTATCAGTTGGTTCAGCTTCTGACTGTGTATCATCAGTTGCTTCAGTTTCTGATTGTGTGTCAGGTGGTTTGACTCCTGACTGGGTGTCAGGAGGCATTGAGGATCCTTCACCTGAATCATCGTCTACTGGTCGATTGGTTTTGTCCGTGTGCTTCTTTCCCTTCTTTACTGCAGCAACTGCTGGTGTCTTAGCCTCACTGTCTGGTTTAGCTGCAGCCTGAATAGCTGTGGGGTTGGCTGCAGCCTGAGTGACTGATTTATCTCCCTGCTCCCCTGCCTCTATCTGCTGCCCTACAGTGTTTAGCAGTGTCTGACTCATTCTAGAAAAGCTATAAACTATATATAGGAAAGTCACTAGGTGAAATACCAGGGAGGTGGGGTCTTTAACATTCAGGAGACCCTGAACCTTCTCCAAAACTGATGAAACTGACTCAAAAGAGAAGAAGGAAAGAAGAGGCTGAAGAGCTTCATCCCCTACTTCTCCTCTAACAAACTGCGTGCAGTTGTTGATAAATCCCCAAAACATGCTGCTGGAACTAGGACGCAGGGCAGGACGAAAAAACCATAAACCGAACATACCCAGAACAAACTCCAGTACTTTTATAAGCTTCTTGTAAATCATAATCACCAAACCCAGCAAAATAACTATTCTAATTTATGCATCCCTAGTGTAAAAGCTGTATGTTAGGGACAATATTGGAGCTATTTCTGGGTAAGAGAACAAACCTAGGGACCAGAAAGGTATTAAGACCTAAAAAAAGCCTAGGGAACAGAAATGCAGAAAAGACTCCATTCTAAGAGACATTAGGAATTCAAGAAGCAACATGGCCACTGTTTAATCCCCACCCAAGGGACAAACAAACAAACAAACAAACAAACAAAAAAAAGCAGTTAATAATAATCAATACAAGTTTTTTCCACTCTCTCGTGCCCCGCAGTGGGCACCAATTAGAAATATGTCCTGGTTTGGGGCAAATTTGGGAGAAAACCCCTGTATATGATCCCTCCAAGGAAGCAAACCCAGGTGGCCCCTCCCTCCAACCGGTCCGGTAAAAAAAAAAAAAAACCTCTTTGGAGAAAAGTGGAAAAAACTATTTTACTAAACAAATGTGCATACAAGTATAAAGAATGAATAATATGAAACAATAAAACCTCTCCTTCTGAAGTGAGATGGCAAATTGAGAAAGTCCTTGCCGTGGGTGTAGCTCGGCTCACTCTCTCTCTCTCTCAGTCTCTCCTCAGTCCCAGTCCCTCCGGCGCTGCTGGAAAATGCCGAGGTCCAGGCCCCGGTGGGCCGCAGGTGCAGCCCCCAGTGCTCCCCTGGGTTTTCAGTCCAGAGCAGGTTTAAACAGTTCCAAGAAAAAGGAAAAAAAAACAGTCCAGGGAACTTCTCTGCCCTAGCTAGCTGAAACTAACTAAAAGCAAAAAAAATCTCTGTCCTGCAGTCTCCAAGCCTCCGCCGAACACCCTGTCCGCCGAAGAATGTGGAGGAGTCAGGCAGTTTTCTCAAAACAAACTCTGCGCTTCTCCTTGCTCTTAGAACCAGTCTTAAAGGCACAGGACTCAATATACAGCACAAACAGGACAGACGATTAGGGATACAAGCATCATAAAGTTACCCTAGGACACCAGGGGAAGGGGCTAAAGGCAGGGACAAGCCACTACCCTATCAGGGATAAGGTGGGAGTGGAACAGAGCTGGATTACATTCCATTGTGGGAGAATGGGCAGAGAAAAGGAGCAGGGACAAACCTCGAGATGATACATTTTCCAGGGGAACAGGAGAGTACAGAAGAAACCATTACAAAACCCAATATAAAAATGAAATAAAATATAAAACCAAATAATACACAGCAACATCTCCCCCTTTCTTATCAAATTTAGGATGAGGAAGGCTCAGTCCATGGGAGATGCTCAGAGTTCCGACCCTGAATACCTTTAAAGCTGAAAAATAAAAAATGACATCTAGTGCAAACAAATTGTTCAGAAAAACACTGTTAAGGGAAAAAGGATAATTAGAAGGAGTGGGTTTGGCGCTTTCTCCTTTCCAGGCAGTGCTGCCCACTTGTGGGGCCTCTGCAGGTGGCTTTGCACTTTTAGGGATGAAAGGTTTCACCCACTTGGTTGGCACTCACTTGAGACCTGAGGGAGTGGACACATAGGCGTACCCACAAAACTGGGCAGCAATTGACTATTTTCTGCTTGCCCATGGACATAGCTGCCAAGACTTTGAAGGAATGTGCTGCTTCAACCTCTCCTCTCACTCAGAATCCATCCACGCTAACATCCAGAAACAGAGAGCAAGTGAAGGAATTAAAGGTTGAGAACTCAGACTGGTTCAGTGAACTTTTTGGACAATGGGGATTGACGAGATGGGTTTCATCCTTTGTTAAAGGAATTTTTTGGGTTGTAATCATGGTGTTTATCATTTTGCCCATGTGTAGTGGTTTCATGTTCACTAAATTCTGGTCTTAGTACGCACTCTTTTTCTGTGGGAGAGAGACTAGGAGAGAAACAAAGCCGGCTCAACTTTAAAAATGAACAAATAGTTTTATTAACACACACTAAAAGAATAGAAAAAGAAAGTTGGGAAAAAAAAAAAAGTAAAACAAAACAGAATGAAACTCCAAAAACACTCTTCCCTCCCCCTACAAACTGTTAGCTCTCCTACAAAACAACATAAAGAAAAAAAACTTGTAATTTTCAGTCAGTTTCACTATCTGACAATAGTCTTTTCATCAATTCTTTAGGGGAAGAGTCTCTCTTAGAGTCATGGATCCCACTGACAACTTAGAACACTTCTCTTGTGGGTTTTTTAAACTGTCACAGAAACAGCCGCCCAGAGAAACCTGCCTTTGTGACCCTCCCATTAGCAGGTTCCCAAGCTGCTTATGGGTCATGGATCTTAGACTTTTGCATATTGGGGTGTCACCATTTAAAGATGAATAACTCCAAAAGCAAAGGATTCTTCATCTCAAGGTACAGAGATATCTTATCACTTCTTCACTGGTGCAGAGGGCTTCTCATCTCTATCTCTGTTCAAGCATCTTATAGGATTAATATTACTTAGTACATCACAAACACCTTTGCTCAAATCCACACAAATCTAAACAATCATCTTCCCAAATGCTTATCTTTCTTATGATTTAAAGGAATAATCTAAATATAGAGTTCATTTCTATGGCTTAAATAAGAATGGAACAACTAACTCTTCAACCCTCAGTCACAATAGTCTTTTCACTCTTGCTCTACTAACTTCATGCTGTTTTTTTCTTTATGTTCACTCTGTCCCTTTCTTTTGTCTCTCAGAGAAGGGCCAAGCTCTGGAAGCTTCATGTTGCCAGGAAAGGGTTAAATCTGCCCAGAGTCTTTGTCTCTCCCTCTGTAGCTTGTGGTGTTAGATGTTCAAGGCTGCGCTGGTGAGGGAGGAAGAACTCATGCAGAAACATCAGAGATCAGAGCACCCGGGCAGTCCGGAATCACAAAAAAACCAGGCAGGATCATAAATGCCTTCTCAGCCTACCCCTCAGTGTAAATTGGGGTGGCCTCAGCCTAAATGGTGCCCATAGCTCTTATCAGGGGCCCAGCAGAGATCTCTCCCTGCTCCAGGGAAATTTGGAGAAAGTAGTTGTTGTAAAGTAGCAACCTCTCCTTCCCCCTCCACCCGGGAGCCGATGGAATCCGGCCAGGCCTCAGGCCAGCTCCCCCCCAAAAGGGGGGAGCAGCAGGCCCAACTCGATGTTACTTGTCTCTCTCTCTGGCCAAAAGAAAGAAGAAAAAGGACCCACCTACAGGAAATCAAGGGGTTTTATATGGTACTTCCCAAAGTCGTAGCCAACAATTTTCAGTGGTCAAAACAGATGCCAGTATTCCAACTAACTCTCTGATAGGTCCCTGTCCTTTCTAAAGCAATTCCCAGGTCCTGGCCCAGAGAATCATTCTACGTTCTTCTATGACTAAAAAACCAAACTGTACTAACCCATGACATCATGTTTCCCTATTTAGTTAAGTGCCTACAAAAATCTGTTGGGGAAATCTTCTTAGTAAAAAAACAAAACGGGAGTTGTGGAGTCCATAAAGCCGATTGAAATGACCCCCAGGTTTTGGCCTTGGAAGGACATGCTGTAATTCTACCCCTTCCTCTTCTTCCTAATACCCAAATCCTCCTGTTTTCTTTTTTCCTTGTTAATCCATTGGTTGTGGGACCCCAGTGACCAGACCTGTCTTCCCTATAGGACACTGACCTTACCTGCCCTCAGTTCCACCCCTGTGCCACAAGGTCACTGGATGCTGTAAATCATGCTTAAACCTGAGCAAGGCACATGATCGCCCCTTCTTTGCACTGAATTCCCTTCGGCGCCTGGAATAAACCTTGCTGGAACTTGATCTTATGCAAAGGGCCTTCTTGCCTCTCTTTTGCTGAGCTAGCCTCATGGCGTGTGGATGTGAGAGCTCGATTGCTTGCCCAAGTTGCTCCAAGCAGCCTTTCCACTAGAGAGGTTGATTGGGGCCTAGGCAGAGGCTTCACTCTGAAAAATCACACTGTTACAGCGGGTCTCAGCTGCATGAGCCCCAGAGCAGCATAATACCTCTGAGGAAGGCATTTCCTACAGGACTTTTCCTTTTGCAGGCCAGATAAATAGGGTGTGCCCAGAAGACCGAAACCACTTCCACCATAACAAGGACCTTGGCAAAGCCCATGTAGATCCTGTTTTATTCTCCTGCCTTCATCTGATACAGGACTGAAATGATGAGAGAGAAAAGTGATTAACAAGAAATTAAAGGATGCATTACAGTGTTTTGTAAGAGAAAACATTTTCAAGGGAGGTACTGGCTTTGGTTTGAAGCAACAGGATAGTAGCACACATGGGGGATGCACTGCCACAGGGAACCCATCAGGCCACCAGCTGGAAAAGCTGCAAGTTCAACTACAGAACTTGCCCAGAGTTCACTTTGGGTTGCACATTAATATCCACCATCAAACACCATGCTGTCCACCATCACAGCCTGAAGATGGACACCTCAGCCCTTTGAACCTCCACTAACATGAGCATGGCCTCACCTGGATGATGCTGGAGGAACACCATCAGGATACCAGCCATCTGCTTAAGCAAATGGAATTAAAGTATCTCAATAAGCAAATTGTCCTGCCAGGGAAGGCCACTGCTCCAGGAGGAGGACACCAAGGAGTGTGTGCCCAGGAGCCCTGAGCCCTTGGGGTGTGATTGCCATGTCCTTGGTGCTGTGTAAGGAGAAAGACATTAATTTGCTTTCTCAAGTGACATTGTGACTGGCCACCCTGAAGTCAAACTTTTGTTCCCTGTCATTTCCTTTGTCAGAAAAGCCACTAGATGTCAATGTTTTACAGAAATTTGTCTTCAAATGGACTAAAAAGTGAATCACAAGCACAAAAAGGATCCAATTGCACAGGGAGAGAAAACCTGGAGAGTCACCATTCCTCTTCCTATTTAGAGCATCCACACTCATAAATAATTAAGTAAGTAGAAAGTACAATAAACGTGCAAAACCAAATAAAGCCAATGAGTCCAGTATAGTGTCAGTGACTGGAAACAACAGCACTCAACGCTTTGAGCTGGGACACCACAATCAGCACCACCCCCATCCTCATGCTCACCTGGGGTTGTGCTGCTGCCACCCGCCTGCTCAAAGGGATTTGGCCACAGATTTACACAGGCAAAGGGAGCCAAAGTCCCCACCATGACACCAAGGAAGGTCCTTTTCCACACAAGTGCCATTCAATGATTTCACTGTGAGAATTGGAGGTAAGAGGGAGCAAGAATAAAGCTCACTTTCATGAGTGAGGTGCAGCTGCTAACCCCACACTGTCCCTTGTAGAGATGGGAAGAATTTTGCTCTGTCTTATCTCATCAGGTCTCTGGTAGCATTGGAGAACCCAACCTGGCAAAGAGGAAGGGCTTTCCACAAGCACCACCTCAACCAGCCGCTCCAATGAGCAGGAGCTGTCCCTGATTATGCTTGTGCCTCAGGCTCCTTTGATGCAGCAGCAACACCGCCTTGTCAGGATCCCCAATACGGGGAAACGGAGCATCTCTGGGACAAACCCAAGCCCCTTATTTATCTTCTGCCAGGACTCCTGAGCCTTGGATCTAGTTTACTGGGACACTGCACTAAAATAATGACTCAACCATATAGCACTAACGTCTACATTAACTACAGCAACTAACATACAGCAAACCTCTGATGACCAAGGAGGCAAAAGCAAAGCCCTGCTTACCCCAGAGCCCCTTGTACAAGCTGGCTTATGAGCAGTTCAGCTCAGGGGAGAAGGGTGCAGGCACAGGGGTGCTACCAGCTGAAGGAGAAGGCCAACCAGACTGTATGCTCTAAGGTTATCACAGGAATCGATGGGGAGTTAATGCAAGAAGCGAAACAAACCCTGAGCCAAGATCGATTCAGTGAGCGTTTTATTATAGTTCAAACTCTTCAGCCACTCTCCCTTTGTGCTCTTTGGACACAGGCGGTGACAAAGCATCTCCCTTGGCTGCTGTTGTAAAAACAAAAGAATGAATAAAAACTTGTGTGCTGATGGAAGACGCTGTGTTGTAACAGATCACCGTCAGCCTGGGTCGCCTCATCTGGGCAGGTATCTCCATCTGTGCCTGCCAGGGAAACACTGCAGTCGAGGGAGACTGGGGAGGATGAGGCTGAGTAAAGATGCTCACTGGACTCTGCAGTGAGCATGGAGGTGTCTGGGCTTCCCCAGCCCCCTGAGCTCAGGATGCCAGGCAGGGATACTCATGGGATGCCACAGGTAGGGCCCATATCCTCCCTGGCCTGAGCACAGCTAGCTGAAACAGGCTCACAGCTGTTACTTATTCCACCTTGTTATTTCCTAGATTAATCCTGCTTTCGAGAAATGAGAATAGATATCTTAGAGCGAGATGCTTTATCAGTTGCTGGGCCAATCTCAGCAATTTTATGCATTTCTCTCCTTCTTAAGGCTGCCTATTAAAATTCTACCTAAAGAGGTACTGACCCTTTTGGGAAGATCAGCTTTTGCCCCAAGCCTCTCCTCCGAATTAGGAATCATGGCAGCTCCAGGAAAGCAGCTGCGCTGCTCTGCGTTCATCTGAACTGAGCTTCAGAAAGTCACAAAAGCTTTAATGCATCTTCAAGTCAGAGCCGTGCTGAAGATGAATTTGGCCATCTGTACTTTGAGCATCATTCTGCTGCAACTGAGGAAGACTTAAAGCTTCGCAATTATTTTTAGCTCTGTACATAACAGCTTGTTCTTTCTGCTGTCTTACCAAGGGGTGTTGTAATGCATTAATTTGGTTTATATTGTGTTTCATTGGATTTGTAATGTTTTTTCTCTGTATCACGTGGTCTGTCCTTGCCCAGCAGTGCCCCTCCCCCACACTGACATGTAACCTAACTCCGTTCCCCTCCCACTTTATCCCTGACTGGGTAGTGGTTTTTCCCTGCCTCTGGGCCCTGGCCCCTGGGGAAAAAGCCCTGACACGGGAGGGGCCTATCTCTCTCTGGCACCGGTGAGCCATCGGGAAGGGCTCCAGCCAAGCAGGGCAGGACTCAAGAATAAAAGCTATTAAATCCCACCCGGTGAGAGAGAGCAGACTCTTTTCCTTTTGCCATCGGCGATTGTCTAGTCTCATAAAGAAATACAACAAAGGGGGTGTTGAGCCCCTGCCCATTCCTTGAAGCATGTGCTTCATAGCCCGAAACAACATTTACAGGTAGAGCTTCAACTACTGTGAATCATCCCTCCAACTTAGAGCTGCACTCACCAGAAACATGGCTTTTCTGATGAAGTTGGGTGGCCATGAAGCAGAGAAAGGGAGCTTGAGGGCAACTAACAAAGTAGGTTGACCCTGGAGGCATCAGGAATGTGGGATGATGTGACAGTGGCTTGCTCCTGGTATCTCTCTGAGCATTGCTATTCCTTGAGGAATGCAGGGACGGAACAGTCCCACAATGTTGTTTGCTCCCCATGCTGCATCTGCTTGCTTTGAATGACAATCCTGTGGTCACACAGTCCATTCCTGCCAGCCCTTTCCCCACCTCTGCCAAACACAGGGGCAGAATGAGATTCCCTTTTTTCAATCTAATATTTTTTTTTAAGAATCCTTGCATCAAACTTCTAGTTGCAACATTAAAAAAAATAAAAAAATTTGAAGTCCAAGTAAGGAACTATGAAACCCCAGGAGATGACAACACTGAGTAAAGCCAGAGACTTCAGAGTCTGGAGAAGCTGCCAGGGAAGGGATATGCAGGTACCCACACCACGGTGCTCAGAGGGCTCATTGTGTGCAGAACTAAAGAGGTGAGGAAGGGGTGACTAATTATGCATCAAAATGGGTCAGAATCTCCCAAAGTCAGAGTACATCTCATCCCAACCCCACTGCCCTACTGTTTAATTGCCTGTTGAGGACAAGGGAGGCTGGAGGTCAGATGCTGGCAGCTGCCATGGCTTCAGCCTGGGAACCTGAGCCCAGCTGGCTGGAACTATGAGGTAAGGATTGGAGAGGAGAGCTGAAACCTGAACATCCACTCACCATTACATCCATTAGTGGATTAGTAGGTGAAGGACTGAGTGACCTTTTCCCATTTCTGCTGAGAAATGAGGCTATAGCAAGAAGGGCTTTGTAGGTTACTGAGGGTGAGAAACCTACAGCCTTTGCACAGGGAGCACTGCAGCCTCAGAAATATCCCCATCTCCCCCACAGGCTGTTCCTGGAGGCAAACTATCATGGGTTGGCACAATTTTGTTTTCTATAGAAAAATGTGAGATGTTTTTCCCTGCCCTGACCATGCAGTGGTTTTGGGGGGGAGGACAGGGACCTATCAAAAAGCTGGCCGGGATATTGGCAGCTAAGTTGACCAATGGGAAATGTCGATGCGACTTTGGAGGGGACATTTAAAACTAATCTGCTGCTGATTGGTCCCTCTCTCGCTGGGGAATCAGCCATGAGCTAACATCGGAGGTGGCCGGGCCAGGCCCGGGTTGAGCCCTGCTGCCCCTCTGGGAGGCTGGGCTGGGCTGGGCCCGGCCGGGCCTTTGAGGGCTGCTGCCCACACAGAGAGGGCCTGGGCTGGCTGAGCCCCTTTCCCTTGCTTGTCGGCAGAGAAGAAATTGGAAGGGAAGAAATCGGCTGCAGTTTGGCAGTGCTGGCCACGTGCTCGGACTGTGGCAGAAAGGGCCAAACCATAGCCCAGCTTAATCGCTGCTGGCAGCAGAGAAAGAAAGCCTGCAGCTTCATAACAACTCCGAGACGAGCTGCCCTGGATGAGACCGAAGGGTGGAAAAAAGGACATCTACCAGCTTCCTCCATCAGCACAGCTTTGCATTTTCTTCAGCTCCTGCAGCCTCGGTGCTTGCACGTCACACTTGCAGGCCCGGGTGGATTTAACCCTTTTCTAGCAACATGGAAGTTTTAAAGCACAATTCTTCCTTGAGAGAAAGAGGAAAGAAAACAGAGGGTACATGGAACAGACACTGAATGAAGTCAGACAGATTAGAAGTGAAAGAATTAATAATATTGGAATAGGATTGAAGAAGTGGACATTTTTAACCGGACTTCTCTGGGGTAAATTATGGAGAAATGGACTGTTCTTTGCAGCATCTTAGTGTTGTTGGGTAGAATGCTATTCTAATCAAAATTGAGAACTGAAGTAATTGAGATTTATTTGGGAACTTTAAAGCCCCTGCTCCTGGGTTAAAAGGAGGTCTCAGCCTTTGAGACAAAGATGATTTTAGATCAGAAGTATTCATAAATAGTACCCCAGATACACTGAGAAGCTTTGCTGATAAAACATCACAGTCTGTGAAAACTCTGGGCGGCAGCAGATGTGTGACATTGGGATCACTGGACTATTTTGTCTTGTGGCAAACATCTTCATAAAATTTTAAAGAGGCTCTTCTCCTAAAAAGTAATGAGTGATTATGTCTAAATAGTGAAACTGACTGAAAATCTCAAGTTGCGTCATTCTATGTTGTCCAATAAGAAAGTTAATAGTTTGTAAGAGCAGAGAAGTGTGTTTTAAAGTGTCATTCTGTTTTAGTTTGTTTTCTTTTTCTCAACTTTTCTTTCCCTTTCATTCTTTTGGTGTATGTTAATAAAACTATTTTTTGTTCATTTTTAAGCTTAAGCCTGCTTTGTTTTTTTTTTTTCTCCTAATCTCTCCCCCCCCCCCCCCCCCCCCCCCAAAAAAAAAAAAAAAGCGAATAAATACTAAAACCCCTACACAAACCAACCCAGGAAAACACAGCTTCAGCACAGGGCTGGGGAAGCAGAGCTATGGTTTCCAAGAAAAGTACTGGGGCAGTCCCATTCACCATGCAAAAGTAAGGCTATGCTTTAAGCTGGCTCAAACATACCCATTTGTATCTAGGTCAAACTCAGCCAGATGGCAAGCCTGGCTAGGATGACTGGAGTCACAGATGGGGCTTGTGCAGTGAATGGGAGGCAATTTTATACAAGTGTCTTAATCTCTTTGAGTGGAGATGAGGGAGGCAAGGAAATTTGTTACGTTTCCAAATCTGTGGGTTGTTTTACCAGTTTGTGGACTTTGTGGTACATTAACAAGGCAGTGTGAAACCAAGTTCTGCTCTGTTGGAGTCCAGGGCATTCCTTTGGTTGCCCTGGAGGGTCAGAGACCTGGACAGGGGGGTCTGGGACCCTGGCCCAGAGCCCAGAGCTCAGAGAGACACTGGATTTGATTTCAGTCCATGGGAGAGGTTTCTTGCACTGCAGGAAGCATTGCAGGCCACAAGAGTGTGAAAAATGTAGTTTAGTATATCACAGGGTGAAAAAACAGTGAGTTTGGGATTTTTGGCATTGAAGTGAATGGGGCAAGATGGAGAATTTAGGGCATTGTCCCTTTCTTCTTCCTTCTTGTTCCCTCACTCCATTTCTGCAGTGACGTTGGCACAAAGTAGCTAGTGAGGATTGGGTCGGAGTAAAGATGACCTTTTTAGTATTAGTGATAGGGATTGGTAATAAATAGTAAATAAAGAATATGTAACAATTAGTATAAAAGATAAGGACAGCCCAGAGACGGGGGGAGAGAGAGAGAGAGGAGAGGAGTCGGGAGTCACCAGATGTCCGAGCCGCGGCAAACATCTTTTGGACACTGAGAAAATTGTAAGATAAGAACTAATAAAAGAAGCATGTAACCTTGAAGACTCCGTCTTTTCCTCCATTTGGCACAGAGCTTTGCAGAGGGCCAGAACTCTAAAACCACCTGAATGCTGGGGAAATTAAACTCCTGAAAAGGAGCGCCCGACACTGCTCCAGGTGAAGATGGATATTTTGAAAGAAAAGTTCACTCCGAAGGTGCAGGAGCAAAGGGATAGACCAGATTTGTGCCACATCCAGCAGAAATGCAAATAAAACAAACTAAAACCCCGCAGCAGAGATTATGCATAGGATGCAAAGGATTAAGGATGGAGCTACTGAAAAAAGAAAAATAATCATAGGGCTGGCACTTCAGCACCAGAAACAATGCATAATCACCAGAGTCAGCAAGCAGCACAAGGACATCCATGTCCTTCCCTGCTCTGCACAAACTGCTCATGCTGCTGAATAAAAATCTAGAGAGCTCACTTATAAAAGAGTAGCCACATACTCATTCTTTTAAAAGCTGAACAATTTGGGGGTTTTTTTTGAGAGAGCAACTTGTTTTAGCTCATCTGACCACAGGAAGATGCTCCTACACTGTGGCCTTGCGCACAGATCTGAGATCCCATCTCCTTCTCCTCCACTGCTCCCCAGCAACCAAGTGAAACTGTTGCAGGCAGTCTCCTGCACTTGTCCCTCACTCCACACCACTTGGAAAACGTCCCTGCTCAGGATTATCTGACAGTAAAGTCACAGACAATGATGGAAGGTCAGGAATGTGAATGGTGCGAGTCTCACATTCCCTGTTATGCTCTCTTCCTGAGAGAAACCCTCCCCATGGGCTCCAAAGATGCTGATGGATTTTAATCTCTGGCAGAGGGTCTCCTAGCTAATTATTCATGGCCACCACATCTCTCTGAGAAGTCAAACTCAATTATGCCATGTCAGGTGTTGAGTGCTTTGCTCCCAGAAGTTGAGGTTAATTCCCATCAAGAGTGGCCCACTGAGAATTTGATTTGTTAATACCACAAATTGTTCCTCCAAAAGAAATACCGCTGCTGCCTAATTTGTTGGAGTCAGGCATCTGTTTGGAGATCACTCGGAGAGAGGCAAAGCATTCATTTAATAATGTGACTCATCCTGATTCTTAACAAACTCTGTCACCTAGGGACACAATCAGAAGGACAGGGGTGAGCATCCCTGGTGAGAGCCTCTCCTGCCTCAGCCATCTCTGCTTGGAACCTCCCCCCAAAATGAGAATGCCTCTACCCTGCCAAGAGCTGCTCCCGCAGCATAACTCACAGAGATGAGGCCAAAATATTTGGCAAGCTTACTGAGGCAGCGCTGGGAATCAAATGTTTGCATCCACTCCAGATTGGTCCCAGATGCTTCCCAGCCGTGATGTGGATGGCAATGGCAGCAGTGGAGATGCATTCATTGCCCATGGGCTTCCCACAGTGCTGCTCTGCTCCAAGGCCTCCCAGCCCCACAGACAGCGGCAACAAACCCCATCTCAAAGTGGGAAAGGAGCAAGGGGGGCTGTCAAGTTCCCGTGATCTGCAGGGAGATCTCATGCCCAGCATTCCATGCCAGGACCTCCCCTGCTACTGTCACAGCTCTTGCAAGGAGGTGACCATGAAGCAGGGGTATTGGAACAGGACTGCTCCCCTTCTCTCCTCTTCCCAAAGACCTCAGTGCAGCTCCTGCCCAGCTGGACCCTGGGCTGGCTACTACTTGTTCCTACGAGACCTCTCTTTATTCAGTCATTTAAATGAAACTAAACTTCCAAGTCCACCTCATCCAAAATTCAAAGTACAGTAAAATCGAGATGAACAAATCCCTTCATTAAAGAAGTGATGGATAAAGATTATGGGGAGGGAGAGAAGGAGGAACAAACACCCCTTTCCTCTGCAGCAGCCTGCAAGACTACCTGGACTATATTCCTTTACTCTGGGTCTCAAGGTGGCAGAAGCAAATAATGCATTAGCTCTGAAAAAGGGCCTGGAAGGAAAGGAGCTAAGTATTTCAGGACTGTGAATTAAAGCCGTTAGCAAATGCAAATTTACATTTCTTCTAAGTAATCATATTTTCACTACTATCAGCATTCAAGGAATCACAGAGATGTTTTGTGTTGGGGCGGATGAAGCCAAAAAGCCCTATAAATATGATTGCCTATATTCTGAGAATGAGAAACCTGTAAGTGAGATAGAATTGAAAGTAAGTTTTGATGTTTGAGATGTATTAGCTACTGGATGTCTGGGAAAACAGTTATGTGACCAGCTGAAGGTTACCTGCAGCCAGACCCAGGTCAAATGGAATGTTCTGTCTCACACCCCAATGGTTCATCCCAAACCTGTACCCCTCCCCTGAAGTATCAGGTATCTGTAACCCCATTGGCCCAAGCCCTGTTCCAGCCCACCTTGAGACCCCTTATCTGGGGGCTTCAAGGGTGGGAGGTCCTCTTTTGCTCCTCTCTCTTTGCTCTTTGCTCTTTGCTCTTTGCTCTTTGCTTTTTGCTTTTTGCTCTCTCCCGCTTCCAACCTCTCCCTTCCCCCACCTTCCTAGGCCTTGCCACGAGCTGCAGCCTGGCAGCTCAGAGCAGGGCCTCACATCTGTCGGGGCTCCTTTTCAGGAGTTTAAATTCCCCGGCATTCAGGTGGTTTTAGAGTTCTGACCCTCTGCAAAGCTCTGTGCCAAACGGAGGAAAAGACGGAGTCTTCAAGGTTACATGCTTCTTTTATTAGTTGTTATCTTACAATTTTCTCAGTGTCCAAAAGGTGTTTGCCGCGGCTCGGACATCTGGTGACTCCTGTTCTTTCTCCTCTCTCCGTCTCCTCCTCTCCTCTCCTCTGTCTCGTCTCTGGGCTGTCCTTATCTTTTATACTAATTGTTACGTATTCTTTATTTACTACTTATTACCAATGTCTATCACTATTACTAAAAAGGTCATCTTTACTCAGACCCAATCCTCACTAACTACTTTGTGCCAACGTCACTGCAGAAATGGAGTGAGGGAACAAGAAGGAAGAAGAATGGGACAACGCCCTAAATTCTCCATCTTGCCCCATTCACTTCAATGCCAAAAATCCCAAACTCACTGTTTTTTCACCCCGTGATATACTAAACTACATTTTTCACACTCTTGTGGCCTGCAATGCTTCCTGCAGTGCAAGAAGCCTCTCCCATGGACTGAAATCAAATCCAGTGTCTCTCTGAGCTCTGGGCTCTGGGCCAGGGTCCCAGACCCCCCTGCCCAGGTCTCTGACCCTCCAGGGCAACCAAAGGAATGCCCTGGACTCCAACACACATCCCTTACCATAAACCTAATCTTCTAAAACCTAACTTCAGAGATCTCTTGTCTACATTTACTACACTGTCCTGGTGTCCACAGCAGCAGCAGCAAAGCAATTTCTACAGTTTTGTCTAGAAACACTAATGGTGGGGGAAGGAAGCCAGCTGCATACTCACAGCAACGGCAGCAGGAGAGTAGTGCCAGAGGAACCTATAACAAGGAGCTGGATTTTTCAAGAACAGCAATTACACCAGCCCATCATTGACCATGAAATTACCAAATATGAAAGATCTTCAGAAAAAAAAAATATTTCAGGCACAGAGGAAGGCAGCGATTTAGCAGGTCAAGGTACACATTCATATATGTGCAGGCATGGCATATGCAAAGATGTTACCCTGGTTTTTCTGAGTTTTTAAAAGCCTTTTGAATTTTCATAAAATGGAGTCAGACCTTTTAGCTACTGTACAATATTAGAAGTAGTTTCTACTTTTTTCCTCACAGATGTAGCATAAACAAATCCTTTGTTTTTCATTCTCTGTCCTTTGTTTGCATATTTCTAACCTGAAAACAATTGTAACTGATAGTTGGTCTGGCCACTGAGGCTGAGGGGTGGAAAACCCAAGAAGCCAATCTTCAGCCAGACCCACAAATGTATAAAAAGTAAGAAATAAACAAGGAGGCTCTCTCTCCACCCTGACTCAGCTTGAGCTGGATCGGAAAAAGTCTCTGCCCTGCGAAACTTCTCGTCTCTCGTGTGATTGCTTTGCATATCACAATCACACAAAGATAATGAAAATAAGGCTTTAAGTAAGTAAAAAATATTCAGCCTCACACACGCACATGCTCCCAGCTACCCTCACGCACAAAATAATTGTCCAGTGTTGCCTGCGGAGGGGAAAGAGGCCCTGCAGATCTGCCAGAGTAGCATTAATTTCATAATTGCCTGTATTATTAAGATCTCTGCAGGATACTCCTTCTCACAACCAATTCAGCAAGAATAGTGGCCTTTTAGTTGTTTTTTTTTTTTTCAGTAGTGCATAAAAAAAGAAGCAAGCTTCTCTTTTCAGACTTAGCAAACAGAAGAGTGACTCAGCTGCTGGTGCCAGTCCCCAGTCCTCTGCCTCCACCCTGGAGTGCGTCATGGCAAAGGGTGGCAGTGCTGGGCAGAGGGGCCCAGACCCATCCCACACACCTGACCTGGATAAAGGACTGAACTGACCTTTGGAAACACCCAGCTTCCATCACAGCCTATCTAGAGCAGTAAAGCTTCCCACCTCATGAGTTTAGTTACATGACAGGCATCAGGATGGAAAGCAGAAGTGGTGCTGAGCCCCCCAGCTGGACATGGGAGGTAAAACCCAAGGAAAGGAGAGAGACAGTGACAGGAGGATCAGTGCGTGCCATGCTTCCATCGTGCTGGATGACAAGCTGCAGTACAGCTGATGCTGGATTTGTGAGGTCTTGGCAGCATGCAAAGCCTTGGCTTTGGAAAGTGCCTTTCTTGCCTAGGGCGATTATCCCTTAATAAAGAGGAGGCAGAGCTGAATTTTGCTCTTAATACACACTAAGAAAACTCAAGGTCTGAGCAATGTCTTTTGAAAACATTGAGCTCTGACACCCACAGAGTGCCAGGAGCACCTTTCCACTCCCAGTGTGAGGAGCTGTCCCTGTCCCTGGAGCTCCTGGAGCCACATCACACACATCTTCCAGCCGTAGTACAGCATGGCTCTGATCACAGAGCTCTTAAGGATTCATTAAAAAGCAGGGCAGATATCCCAAAGCAAAAAGGAGGCCACTGCAACAGAGCTGGTGAATAACCACAGGATGTTGCTATAAATCAGATCTTTACAGCAGTATTTACCCCATCTAAATGCTGCTGCAGGAATTAGTTTCAACATGTAACTGATATTTCTGTGGTGGCAAAGATCGAGGTTTGCAAAGCCTACACTCCATAAGCAGTGGTTTACAGTGATGGAATAGTGGCAGTTTTTCATTTTCCAGAGTCCACTCACCCTTCCAAGAATCTTAATGCCTCATTGATACAGTAAATAAATATTTTTTTTTCTTGCACATAGTGATATATTATGGAGGCAATCTATTTTGCCACTGAAAAGTTTGCTTAGTAGAGAAATTTGGATTTTTGACATTCAGGAAATTACATTAATCTGTAAAACGCGATTGATATGCCAAAGCTAACATTTTCATTGCACTTATGGAGCCAGAATAACTATGCTAAAATATTTATTATATTCTAAAAAAAATTTCAGACTTCTTGTTTATAAAAAGCATATATTAAGCAATAAAAAAGCTTTATCCTTATATCCATATATATTTTACCTATGTCTCAAATGTGAAAAGCCACACTCTCTGAACAGATGAAAATACTTTTAATAATCTAATAAAACCAATATTTCAGACAGGCTCTGTGTGCGTAAGCAGAGGGCACAAGCTGACACGTGGCTGCACGGAGCTGCACAAAAGCAGAGAAATGAGATATGGGCTGCCACAGCGAACCTGCCCAAGGCCCCCCGGGGCTGTGGACACTCGTCCTGCCAGCCACCAGCTGATCTCCACAGGAAGCAGGAGATCACTGAACCCTGTGTGCTTCATTTGCAAGTTCTGTGGCTGATACGATCCAGGAGGAAGCGGGTGCGGAGGGTTCCGGTCAGCTTGGAACGCACACTTGTCTTCTTTATGAACACATCAATGTATATTTAGAAGTTGTGATTTATTCTATATCCTGAGTACTCATTGCAAATTCATAATTACCGCCTGAACACCCCTCCCAACTAATTTGTATATGAGAGTAGCTACTACTGAACATCCCTGCCTCAGTGCTGGAGAAACCTTGGAGCTCTCAAGAAAAAGATCATATGATCAGCCTTAAGAGCTCTGCATCTCCCACAATGGTAAATTAACTCCAGAGAGGTATTTATAAAATCATTTGTAACTATATCAGAGCTCAGTCAATTCTCTTCAATAATACATAAAAGGAGGAGGTTTGGCTCACATGAAAGAACATAATTCCTTCACAAGCCATTTGCAGATAATCTTCCATATGTCAGTTAATACATCTCACCATAGGCTACACAAAAGTGCTTTTAAAAACTAAACAAAAGATATAGAGCACATAAAAAAGGCACATTAGTGCAACTTATATTTTGCTTATCATAACTATTGCGCATACAGAAATCCAAGGAAAATTCTTCCCAGTCTTTCTAAAACTTTGTCAAAAGCAAGCATATATTGAAAACATTTTTGCAATGTAATTAATGAACTGATACTAATATAATTTTCAGCCTGCTCCCAAGAGGGATAGAGGAACAGACAGTGTATTTACAGCTGCAACTTCTACATTTTAAATTTCAGATCTCATTGATTCCATTGAGCACCATGAGACTGTATAATGAAGAAATCTGTATCAATTGAAAATACCAAGTGTGCTCCTGCCCCACTAGGGCACTACTGTAATATCATGCAATGGAAGGGGATTCTCATTTAATTCAATTGGAAATGAAACACATATTAGCTAGGAAAACTTAATCAGTGCAATAATATTAAAATGGGCCACTCAAACGATACTGATTAAGTCACTTGCAAACATTTCCGTAATCTTCACTGAGACCTGTGGTGTTAATGATTTAAACTCACTTTTCTACTCCAGGGAACAAAACTGTAATTTCATAGCAGACAATTAGAATACTTTAAGCCCTCTCTCACACTACAATCCAGTCTCCTGGCAGAAGCACAGGGCCTCATTCTGCAAGGATACATCTTGAGCTCTGACGTACAAGGTCTGCATGGATGCTGGGATGTTTGATTTAAGATGGGAGACAGCCCTGAAAGCACCTGGCTTGCTGGGAAGTGTTTCTGAGGTACTGGCTGTGGTTTCTCCGCACACTTCATCTTTAATCCTGACTTGTTACTGATGGCACACTCTGATGCACCACAACACACTGAGCTCCAAATGGCTCTCAGCAGACCAGGATTTTAAAACTTGTATTCACACACAGTTGACATAACTGGATTTAAATTTTTCATGGAACAGCAGAGTGCATTTCTAGTAAAACTCCATGGATGCATTTGTTGTGTCAAAGCTCAGCTGGGAGGGGTTCTACATCAGCTAAGCAAGCAAGACTAAGTAAACATTACAGGATGTACAGATCATCTTGTTTCCCACATCTGCTAGTTCCACCCCAAACATTTAGTAAAAGTATATTGTCACCCTGTTTTTTCTGAGTTTTTTAAAGCCTTTTGATTGTTCATAAAAATGGAGTCAGACCTTTTAGCTACTGCACAATATTAGGAGCAGTTTCTACCTTTTCCCACATATGTAACATAAACAAATCCTTTGTTTTTTATTCTCTGTCCTTTGTTTGCATATTTCTAACCTGAAAACAATTGTAACTGACGGTTGGTCTGGCCATTCGGCTTAGGGGTGATAACTCCAAAAGCCAATCCACTGCCAGACCCACAAATGTATAAAAAGTAAGAAATAAACAGGCAGAGGCTCTCCGCCTTGTTCTCCTCCTTGGCTCAGCCTTGAGCTTTCTCGGAGGAACAACTCTGCCCTGCAAAATTTCTCATCTACGTGTGATTGCTTTGCATATTCCAGTCACAGTATATCTTAGTCTGAATCAGTGAGGACAATGCCCTTAGAATGCCATGTTAACGGAAAATGTAACTTTAGCCTCTCATACAACCCTGAAGAAACCCAGGGATATGTCCATTGTGTTGTGCCCAGAAGGACTATCCACACAGTCCAAGCTCGTGGTGTGCCTGGAAACTGGAGACTGAGCTGGCAAAACCTCATCAGATGCTTTCCTGGCGGTCAGTGACAGCACATTCAGCACTATTAGCTCAGACACATTGCATTTTTATGGATTTCAGGTGCCTCCTATATTTTTAAATAATTTGTAGCGTTAAGACATTCAAAATCCTACTTGCAGACAGTCAAAAGCAAATTAAATTTTTCCATCTTTTCAGTGCCATGAAGCAAACTCCAGACAAAGTGGCAGCTGAACTGAGGCCACCACAGAGAGGCAACAACCTGAGCTGGTCAACGGGAAGAGTCCATCTCCCCTCTGTGCCAGCTGAAGGACTGGCACTGTTATGCAAAAAGCACCCAATTCCACTGCCCATGAACAGTGTTACTTGCTTCGCCTTTTGCTCTGGCTCTCACTGTGAGGGTATCACAAGCTTGGGTCAAGATTTGACCTTTCTTTGAGCAGCTTCTCGCTGCAGTTCTTGAACCCTGAGCTCCCAGCCCTCATCACCCACAGCCAAACAAGCAGGTGGCACTTTGAACCCTCAGCTGGGAAGCCTTGCTTAGGCTAGCTGAGAAACCCTTAAAACCAAGCTGATTTCAGCTGAAGCCAAAGATTACCTACCCCTGCCAGAAGGGATATGATAAACCTGGTATGATAAACCTAAAGCAAAATAAACCACATGATCTGTAGGGTTATTCACTAAGGTCACAGCTCCTTCCAAAAGGATCTGCCATTGCACCCACTCCCCTAACTTTGTCCTCAAAATATGAGAGGCAAGAAGCAAAACTCCTCTATGAGCAGCAAGAGATGGTTCAAAACAGTTTTGTTCCTATCTGTGAGTATCTCTTGAAAGATTTTCAGAAGACAGTTCTACTCCTCCATGGATTATTCTGGCTAAAAATGTGTGACATTTTAATTATCAAGTACAAATGTTACTGCAAGTAAGAAATTAAACAGATGGTGTCCTGAATTTTACAGTACAGCCACATTTTCCAGCTCAAATTTACAGTTCACCAATCATCAGCTTTAAGTTCTGTCTCTACTCCATCTCCCCTACCCATCTGAAACACCACCACCCTCCAATGCTGAGAGCACAGCTTTGGGAAAGTTGGGAAATTTTGTGAAATTCAACCCAAGTTATCCTCCTCCAAGCAAATGTTTCCAATGAGGAAACAAAGTGGAGCACAACTCTGTACCATCCCAAAAGCATGGCAGGTAAGAAGTGAGAGAGCACTCAAAGGAGCAAAAAGGTGATCCTGATACCTCCATCTCCATGAAGGACCTGATTTGTTTATCTCATCCTCTTCCTCAGTGAACTCCACTCATATCAGTTATAAGTCCTGAGATTTCCTTCTTTACCCATCTGGTGTACTCAGCAGTCACCTCAGAGGGTGCCCCCAAGGGGAAGGGACAGGATGGAATGAGTGTCCCTTCAGGATCAACCAGTGCCAAGTCCCACATCACCGGGGAACAACAGAGTAGCAAAGGCAGAAGTTTTTCCATTAATTGTTGGTCTACCATTCTTCCACAAAACCATCAATGCTTAAGATCAGAGTTGCAGCTTCACGTTTCTTTCCCCTCTCTTACAAAACATGAAATATAATTCATGACACAGGTGGATGGGGATAAGGACGACCTGGGGATACTCATCTGCTGGATTGACAGCACCATGGCAAATGTGGTCCTTGCTTCGAGGAGCTCTATTATCCAGTTCAGACAACACACTAGGAGAGAGTGTGAGTCCAGTGACTCCTGGGGAACAGATGCACCAGCATCCCCAGATTCAAGCAGCAAACACAGTGAGTTTTCAGCTGTCCCTCTTAGCTGTGTGTGGCCAGGCTGAGGAGCACACAATGCCCTCATTGAACAGGCTCTTGATTTAGCAGGCTGTGACCAAACTGAATCCTGGAAAGCCTTCCTGATACTCCACTCCTTTCATCTCCACTAAAGGGGAGCTGCTGTTGGGGCTTATGGCATCAGTGCTGCAATTATGACAAGGAAACATTTTCTGGGAAGGTGCCCCAGAAAGTAATACACTGAACATTTCCTCTCATCATTTGCAGTACTGAGCAATAACTCCTCTCACCCTCAGGATCAGCTTTGAACCAGGCCTCCAAGGAAGGGCACTCCTCCTGTCATGTCCCTGTGCTGGCACAGGGCTGGGACCACCAGCTCTGCTCTCACCATTCAGCTTGTGCAGACACCCCTGGGACATGGAAGTACTCCTGCAAGGATCAGACAAAGGGAGATGCTGCACAGGCCAAGGCATGGGTCTTTTGCACCCCAGACTTTTCCCATTTTGCTTTGAAATGGAGCAGAGCTTTGGAGGTAGAGAGGCCAACACCAGCTTTGCAGACAGGCAGCGATGCTCAGCCACAAAAGCATTTGCAACATGGGCTCTGCCTCTTGCATGCAGGTTTGTCACTTAATCCAGTACCACGCTGACATCCAAGGGTGAAGATGGCAAGATCTGTGGTGTTCCTCTAAGCCCACCTGGGAACCTCTTCCTAAAGGGAACCAAACAGGGCACTTGTAGATCAGAGGGGATCCAAGGACTGAGCTTGTCTTGGAGCACAGCTGCTTTAACAAAACTTTCCAATGAACTCCTGAACACCCAGGGAAACACGCCTGGGTATTTTGTCCCCAGGGAGAGAAGCCAAAGCAGTGTCTAGTGGCCCCAGTGCCGGGGTACGCAGCCTGGTTTGCAGCAGATTGATGCTTCTGCATTTGAACTCAGCAAACAGGTGCTCCAGAGCATGATGAAGTGCATGGCAGCAGCTCAAGCTCTGCTCTCAGTCACACTGGCAGCTGGATTACTGCAATAAATAAACCTGAAAATCGACTGTCTGAGCAGCAACAGCTTCTTCCTATGTTTCCATCCCTGGAGGGGTTAATCTAGAATAATTTAATTTATTCCCAAATTGCAGGCAGCAGTGTCTTTCCCCATTTAACAGACTAAGAAATTGTGTTCCACCAAATTTATCTGAACAATTCATTCCCACAAAATTACACTGAGTTTTGAACTGAGGTTGATATACTCCATTGTGTCTGCAGGCTAAGCAATCCACTGAAGGGCCAGAATAAAGCACAGCTAAACACCACCTGAGTGGGCTTTTCTGGCAAAGCATCTGTGCAGGGATGGGGACAAGAGCAGTAGGTGCAAAAGGGCTCCCAGCAGTGGTAATCTGGGCCAGGGCTCAAGTCCAACAGCAGCATCTTCAGCTGCAATTCCCCCATCCTGTCATTAAAACAGCAGCACCCCCATAACTCATTTCAACATACTGCAACTAGGCTCCTCTTCACGTTATTTTAAACAAAATGACAGTTTCTCTAGACAAATGCATCTGGGTCTCATCACATTAACAGAGGAAGCATATTTTTTCTGTTTATGTGAAAGGTGATATTGGATGCATCATACATTGAAATTGTTTGCTGGCTTCCTCTCTTGACATAAGTAAGGGGAACAAAAGTCAGAGAAGACAGATTTTAAAGATGTATGCATATGCATGATCATTTTATAACTTAGAACATTATTAAATTCTTTCATATATTCATGTGAGAACTGCAAAAGATTATGAAAGTAGAGATGCTATCACTCATACTTTCCCAGAGCAAGGATTAGGGAGCTTTTCTTCTTAATAAAAGCTATATATTTAAATACTATCTGTTTGGCCAAGCCCTAGTTAGTACTGGCCAACAGAGGTATAGCTCACATCCCTGCTTTGCAGAATAAACCTGTCTGCAGGTCCAGCCCAAACACAGGGCAAGACTGAGCAAGAGATGTCACACAGTTGTCAGAGCTTTGACCTTTTTATGGCCCCTAAATGCCTTTAAATTTCTTCAGTTCCACGGGTCTAGCACCCTCTACCAAAAATACACCCCACATGGCCCATGCACCTTCTTCCCAGCCCTTGGAGAGCTGAGCCCTGCCAAACCCTGCCTGAGCCATGTTACCCAAAGGCGTTGCAGAAATATTCTGGTTTGCAAGTGATGCTAAATTCATCTAAACAGCTTTATTTATGAGTGCTGTTACATCCCACTTCTTGGGGAGACAGATCTGCCACTAGAATTGCCTTTTCCTGCCTGCAGAAACTGTAACTCTGCATCAACATTACACAATTGTTTTAAAACCACTATTTATATAGCTCTATGGTAATGGATATGTACACCAACTCCAGTGCCACAGAATTTGCATAGCAGAATTTTTTATCATGCTTCTTAAAGATTAATAATTTAAAGCAAGTTGTAACTGTGCTGAGATTTAGTCTTATGTTTTCATCACTGCTTTATATTCTCATAAATATCCAACATTCCCAAATACATAGGAATCTGAGATGGTATTCAAGAGAAAAAACTGCAACCAATATAGCTTGCATTTATGGAATTAAATATAAGATCATATTCAAAGTGCTGCATTTACTGACTGATTTTGAATACATAAAATAGATAGCCATTGCAAGTTCACCTTTTATTGCAAAGCTTTGCTCTTGTAGTGACATAACTTATTGCCAGATTAGAGCCCCAAGTACAGTTGGGTCATTGTTTGTGTTCTCCATTCCCACAAACACAACTGGGAGAGACAGGTCATGCTCTATCAAAGTTGTGCTTACCAGACAGCAATATTGCAACATGTCCCATTAGAGTTATGTCTGCTGAGACTGTGAGCAGACTTGGCTGCAGGGACCTCCTAATGGAATTACATAATTGGAGGCATGTCATCTAAATCTGAACAAATTGGATTCCCTTGTCATGCACTATTGAATCAGAATGGGAAGAGCACTCCATGCTGTTATCTATGGTAAACCAACAGTGGCAAATCCAGCATCACTAATATTTTGATAATGTGATGTTTATTAAAAATGGAGGAGGAAAAAAAAAGATAAAAGTTTCATGTAAGGCATGTCAAAATCATGTTGCATGGAAAAAAGAGCTTATCCGAGCTTGGTTTCAGACTGGGAATTACGTTAATGGTTTATGACGGTTGCAATGTTAAGAAGATGTAACTGCAGAACCGCATGAGGCTGGTTGCCTGTAGCAGCCAGGGAAGTGCAGACAAGGATTTGAGACAGGCCCCACCACTAGCCCTGCATCTGGCAGGAGTGACAGCCACCAAGGTGTTTGCTCTGCTGCAGCCCCTCCCTGCCCAGTCTGTGGCGGATCACTGCATTAACATTTCCATCCTGTAACCAAATTCTCCAGCCCTTGCAATTCACAGGCATGCCCTGCTTTTCGTTTACAAGTATACCAACTTTAATTTGGAATTACTGGAGGAATCATAATGAGGGAGCAATAACTTTGAGCACACTGAACTGCGCATTCAGGGCAAATTTTCACTGAACACTCAGCTCGACCTCCAGCTCTGCATGTATGAAAGAACAGAGGCAATAATTACATTACCAGAATCATTAATCAGCTCATTGCATCTTCACATTTCATCAGCTAAATGCTGGTGCAAAATGAGAGGCTTTCCCCCCCCCCGTAATTCAGCTCTTCAAGCCTCACCAGGATACTTCCATGAGCACATGGAATGAATTCATTAACAAAAACAACAAGAAAAAAGAAACTAAGAAATTAATTGTGAAGCCTTGCGGAATTCATTGTTCTCATAGTTAATTAACTGTGGGCCAGCTCAGGCTCCTGTGTCCACACCAGTCCATCAGGGCACCTCATAGATGGAGCTGGCCCCCAAGGCAGAAGTAAGGGATGAGTTGGAGGGGCAGAGCACCCACCCATTGTCTGGTCCAGGTGATGGGCCAAGGGTCTGTGAGGACAAGAGGAGTTGTTTGCAGTATGACTCTCCTGGGGCTGGCACACTGCAGAAATTCAGGTTTCAGTATGCCATCTATTGGCTGCACACTAACAGCACCCACTCCACTGCCTCTGCCCCAGTGCCAGCAGCACTGCAGTCCTGCGCCAAATGCTGATTTATATTCGTCATGAGGGAGAAATGCTGTCAAATCACCAAATTACCTCAAGTTGTGAGAGCACACAGCAGGGGAAAAAGAGTTAACTACCTAGTGAGCCTCTGCCTGTAGATCCGCACTGAAAGGAGTCAGGTGAACATTTACTGTGAGCTCTGGGGTCTGAGCATGCCCCCAGTCACAGCACAGGATCACACCACAGGCAGCCTCACTCTGCAGATGCACAGTCCCACCTCAGCAGCCCCTTGCAAAGAGACCCCCAAAAAGCTGTACCCCCAAAAAGCTGTACCCCTAAAATCTGCACAACTGTCTGGTGTAAAGGGCCATTAATCTATATGGACAAAAGAACTGCTTGAAGAACAACTGCTCCTTAGGGATGCCCAGCATCATATTTTCAGCCAAGTGGGTTTCTCTGCCCATGGGTTGGAACAATGGCACCTCACTGCCAACTCAGTTGATGAGCTCCCAGGAGTAATTGTGCCACAGAAAGCAAAAAACATGGTGATGGTGGGAATGGGGCAGCTCCCCAAAGTAGGGAAAGAAGCAATGATAGGAGAGCCCATGCTGCAACTGTGACTGTTCCCAACTGTGACCACTTCTTCAATGCCACCATGTGGTTCTGCCTTGATGGCTTATCCAGCCCAAAATATTGCACTAATATTTAGTGATATTTCTAGATATAAAATGAGGGAGAGGGAAAAGGAAAATCAAAAACTAGCTTGGGTATTTTTCAGGAGTTGGCAATACCTGGCACATCTTCAAACTAAAGACCCTAAATTCCACTGATGCTGCCTGATCTCTAAGCATCGTTGAAATTAAATCCAAGCAGTTTCAATATCTCTGACAGGAGGACTGGCTGTGTGGATTGCTCACCCTGGCCCTGCCCTGCTGGAGCATAGCAGGGACCTGTACCGAAACTCCCTGTTTCCATGGTTCTCTATTCAACTCACATCCTGGAAGCTGTGCTAAATAAATTGCAAAGGTTGTTTACCTGCTCCTATCAGGCTTGGAGTGTCATGGGGGAGTTGACTGACCACAGCACAAACAAAACTGAATGGGTTTATTGACTGCAGCACCCCAATTCTCTTACCAAACCGTCTTTTGTTAATCTGTAGCTTCAGCCTTTTCTGCCACCACGTTGTGACCTGTCTCCTCACATGCCTATCTCCACAGAGCTCTCTTCCTTGATTGCAGTGCCCTGCTCTCCTTGATCAAAATGATCTTCTTAAGCGACTGCCGCATATACAAAAGACCTGAAAGCCTAAATTACATGATACACCCTTACATCTTCACTGCAAGCGCCAGCCTGTTTTAAAGCCTCAGCACATCTGGTTAGACAAATGACCTCAACCATGTTGCTAAGGCAGAGTCATTGCAGGGTTTGATGACACTGCTGTATCCTCGAGTGACACAACTGACACCACCAGACCACAAGGACTTGCAGTTGTGTTGCAGAGAGGCTGCTGTTTTGGCAACAAACCTGGAACTGAACTGCGGACCTTCAAGGAAGGGCAGCAACAGATCTGTTCTTGGCATTAGAGCAGGGAACTGGGGCTGATGCAGGCTTTCAATCTGATATGGCTTAGAAGGAGCCATGACAAACATCCCCCAGGGCAGTGATGTGGAGTCAGGAGGACTCACCACCTTCTGCAATACCAGTTACAGAACTGAGCCCGCAGAGCCCTCAAGCCACCTGGGCTCACCACAGCATGACAAAACCCCCAGAGCACCATAGCCAGAGAGGGGAGGAGGGAAGGGCACACCAGGATGTTGTGCTGAGCAACAGAAATGTCCTCAACACATAGGCAAGAACAACATCTACTGAGCTGGGAGACACCAGCACAGCAGCTGTGATCCTGTACATACAAACAACATTATTAAAATCAGTATTTTAACTTCCAAATTGTAGGATGCTCCTGCTAGCAGTAATGGACATGGCCACCTTTACTACCTGGCAGGCATTTCCACAACTCTCCAGGGCTCCTCCAATATTCAGAAAGAAACCTTTACTCATCCACAGAGAGGTTATGAACCACATTCTTGCATTGTCTCCTTTGCTTTAGAAGTATCAGCTTGCAATTAATACAACTAATTAATATCACTAATTAATGAATTGAAGCAAGGGCAGGGAGCAAGGAGAACATTGTTTTTGATAGCTATGAAATGCACTAACAAGATGTCCTAGGGTAACTTTATGATGCTTGTATCCCCAATCGTCTGTTCTGTTTGTGCTATATATTGAGTCCTGTGCCTTTAAGACTGGTTCTAAGAGCAAGGAGAAGCGCGGAGTTTGTTTTGAGAAAACTGCCTGACTCCTCCACATTCTTCTGCGGACGGGGTGTTCGGTGGAGGCTTGGAGACTGCAGGACAGAGATTTTTTTTGCTTTTAGTTAGTTTCAGCTAGCTAGGGCAGAGAAGTTCCCTGGACTGTTTTTTTTTCCTTTTTCTTGGAACTGTTTAAACCTACTCTGGACTGAAAACCCAGGGGAGCACTGGGGGCTGCACCTGCGGCCCACCGGGGCCTGGACCTCGGCATTTTCCAGCAGCGCTGGAGGGACCGGGACAGAGGAGAGACTGAGAGAGAGAGCCGAGCTCCACCCACGGCAAGAACTTTCTCAATTTGCCATCTCACTCCAGAACGAGAGGTTTTATTGTTTCATATTATTCATTCTTTATACTTGTATGCACTTTGTTTGTTTACTAAAATAGTTTTTTCCACTTTTCTCCAAAGAAGTTTTTTACTGGACCGGTTGGAGGGAGGGACCACTTGGGTTTACTTCCCAGAGGGATCCTATTCAGGGGTTTTCTCCCAAATTTGTCCCTAAACCAGGACAATACTTTTATTGGTGCCCACTGTGGGGCTCGAGAGAGTGGAAAAAACTTGTATTGGTTATTAACTGCATTTTTGGTTGTCCTTTGTGTGGGGATTAAACAGTAAGTAGCCATGTTGCTTCTTGAATTCCTCATGTCTCTTAGAATGGAGTCTTTTCTGTGTTTCTGTTCCCTAGGCTTTTTTTAGGTTTTAATACCTTTCTGGTCCCTAGGTTTGTTTTCTTACCCAGAAACAGCCCCAATATTGTCCCTAACATACAGCTTTTACACTAGGGATGCATGAATTAGAATAGCTATTTTGTTCAGCTCAGTGATTATGATTTACAGGAAGTTTATAAAGGTACTGGAATTTGTGCCAGGTATGTTTGGTTTATGGTTTTTTCGTCCTACCCTGCGTCCTAGTTCCAGCAGCATGTTTTGGGGATTTATCAATAATTGCACCCAGATTGTTAGAGGAGGAGCAGGGGATGAGGCTCTACAACCTCTCCTTTCCTTCTTATCTTTTGAGTTGGTTACATCACTTTTGGAGAATGTTCAGGGTCCCCTGAATGTTGAAGACACCACCTTCCTGGTATTTCAGCTGGTGACCTTCCTCTATATGGTTTGTAGCTTTTCTAGAATGAGTCACACACTGCTAAATATTGTAGGGCAGAAGACAGAGGCAGGGGAGCAGGGAGATAAATCAGTCACTCAGGCTGCAGCCAACCCCACAGCTACTCAGGTTGCAGCTAAACTAGACAGTGAGGCTAAGACACCAGCAGTTGCTGCAGTAAAGAAGGGAAAGAAGCACATGCACAAAACTGATCGACCAGTAGACGATGATTCAGGTGAAGGATCCTCAATGCCTCCTGACACCCAGTCAGGAGTCCAACCAACTGACACACAATCAGAAGCCGAACCAACTGCTACAAGATCAGGAGAGAGTATTAAGTCCTTTTCCCTGAAGGACCTTTGTGGCCTAAGAAAGGATTACACTCGACGACCTGATGAATCTATAATTAGTTGATTAGTCCGTCTTTGGGATGCTGCAGGCGAGGCTACAATGCTGGATGGCACTGAAGCAAAACATCTAGGATCCCTATCACATGATCCAGTTATTGACCAAGAAATTATGAGGGAGGCTCCCTCTTGCAGTCTCTGGGAACGGGTCCTGGGAAGTGTGGCACAAAGATATCTGTGTGCCGACGATCTCTATATGCAGCAAACCCAGTGGAAAACCATTGAACAAGGGATTCAGCGCTTGAGAGAAATGGCAGTGGTGGAGATTGTCTTCTCAGATGACCTAAACACTAGGAACCCCGACTTGGTACCATGTACATCTGTGATGTGGTGAAAACTTGTACGACTTGGGCCACAAGAATACCCTTTTGGTTTAGCAATAATGAAGCGGGATGACACAGAGGAGACTGTGCTTGCTATGGCGAAGAAGTTCCGAACATATGCAGATGCCGTGCATGGTCCAACACATGCAAAAATTGCAGCTCTGGAAACACAGATGCGGGAATTAGCAGACAAGGTGAAGGAGAATCACAAAAAACTCAGGGAGGACATTCTCCAGATCTCTGCAGTACAGGTCAGAGGCTTTGGCACCACACGCAAATGTTCCCCAGATAGAGAGGGAAAAGGCATCCCACGGGCTAAGCTGTGGGTCCTCCTGCATGAATGTGGAGAAAACATGAGAAGATGGGATGGAGAATCTACTGATGCTCTGGCACAACGGCTGCATGAATTGTTGGATGGCAAGACTATGAGAGGAAGTTCTGAGACGTTAATTTTGAGGAACTAAGGATTTTTAGGAAAGTTAAGATAATAAGTTGCTGAACTAGCTGAAGTAGATAGGTAATCTTTATTCGCAGTTAACAGAAGCCGGATCTTAGATAAGCTACCCCGGATCTTGTAACTCATTTCTTGTCAGGTTTATGTTTATGTAGTTGTGCTTGTAATGAAAAACAAAATGTGGTAAATAGGACATAAGATAGCTGCAGATTTCCTGCTTAAAGGACCCATTGAACACAGGAAACTGTAAGTTCTACCAAGGAATCATTTGTCATGAATGCATTGAAAAGGTAGAAAGGTCAGGATGAGGAAGACTCATCTTACTTCCTCATTTTGGGTGACCCCTCCCCAGAATAGACCCCCAACTCATTTTAGGAGACAAAGTACGCATGCTTAATAGCTTTTTTTGCCAATTAGCATACAAAGCGAGGAAAGGGAGGTGACAGGGGTATGAATATGTATTTGTATTTTGGATATTCAACACTTTTGTAAATAAAAGACTTTGTAATTACCTGTGAATTTGGCAGTGCGAATTAGGGAAATATCCTGCGTGCTGCCCGGCCGTAATAAACATACACTTTCTAACTTTAAACTGTTAGAGTTTTTGTCCGTCACAGTTGGGTATCGATACTAGATCAATACCCATATTTCTTTAATAAGTCATTTTGGCAAGTGTCCTGGGGTGACTGTGTATCCCCAGTCGTCTGTTGGGTGCAGGGGGGAGGGCAAGCGCGGTTTGTTTTTCCCCAGGAAAACTCTGCTCATCGGAGTGACCTTAAAGCGGAAGAGTTGGAACACGGCAAGACGAAAGAAGCTCTGTTGTTTTTTTTCCCCGGCAGTTAGTTAGTTAGTGCTAGCATAGTTAGACACTGTAGAATAGCTGAAGCTTTTTGCTTTTTTTGCTTTTTGCTTTTTTTTTTTTCCCTTTTTTCCCTTTTTTTCTTCCTTTTTGCTTTTTTTGCCCTCTCCTCAGAACTGTTCCAACCTCTCCGGACTAAGGACCTGGGGAAGCACCAGGGGCCTCCACAGGGGACCCACCCCACCAAGTCCAGCCCTGCACATCTCCTTTTCTCCCAACGCCAGCGGAGACGGAGCGGTGGAGCACAGTGACGACCCTCAAGAGAAGACTTTCTTTAAGTTTGTTATCCCTCCGTAAGCGGCACGAAGCTCTTATCATCGGGTATTGTGCTGAGAGTGCATTGCCTGTTTAATAAACAGGTTTTTTCCACTTCTCTCTGAGGAATTCTTTTTTCCCGAACCGGTTGGAAGAGGGGAGGGGGGCCCCGTGGGAGAGTTTCTCCCAAAATCTGCCTGAAACCACCACAAACTTATTGGCGCCCATACGTGGGGCTGTGAGAGAGTGGAAAAACCCTGTACTGATTAGTATTCAGCAGTCAGTAACTATACTGCGTGAACTCATGTCTTTTGGGGTGGGGGCCTTGATGTGTTTTAGATCCTTAGGCTTCTTTGAGGTCTTAATACCTTTGTGGTCATTAGGTTTATTTGCATATCCAGAGACAGCCCCAATATTGTCATTAATACGCAGTTTTTACAGTAGAGGGACACGGACTAAAGTAGCTATTGGCCTTAGTTTAATCATAATAATTTGTAGGAAGTTTATAAAGGTGCTGAGATCTTTTCCTACTATGTATGGGTCATGGTTATGGTTATTCACCCTGTTTGTGGGAGGAGGAGCAGAGGATGAAACATTGCAGTCTTTTGTTTCCTTCTTCTCCTCTGAATCGGTTAAATCATTGCTGGAGAATGTTGAGTTTCCCCTGAGTGTTAAAGGGACCATCTTTCTGGTATGTCATCTGGTAAGCCTTCTCTATACAGTCTGCAGCTTCTCTAGAATATGGGCTGAGATTTCTAGAGGGGCTGATGAAACTCCTGACCCAGGCAGAGGAAATCCTGAGTGGTGTAGAGAATGGGAGGATATGGGCCAACTCCTCAAAGAATTCTCTGACCCTGTAGTCTGAGATTTTCCACGGGAACAAATTCAGAATCCAGTGGAGCTGAGGAAATACCTGAAAGAGAGGTGCCATGATGGCTCTAAAGGGGAAAAGGTAGCTGCAGTAAGCTGGGCCCTGGCATATGCTTATCGCACATTGCTAGAAACTGTAGGGCAGCAGACAAAGGCAGGGGGGAAGTGATACAAATCAACAGCTACCCCAGTCACTCAGGCTGCGGCCAACACCCCAGTTATGAAGCCAGCAGTTGAACTAAAACCTGAGCCTGAGTCGGCAGCTAAACCAGACACTAAGCCTAAGCCCCTGGCAGTTGCTCCAGCAAAGAAGCACACACTCAAAACCGATCGACCAGTGGACGATGATGACCCAAGAGAAGGACCTTCACCAAAATCAGAAGCCAAAGCTTCTAGCACAGGATCAGAAGCAAATATTGATTCCTTTACCCTGAAGGACCTTCGGGGCCTAAGAAAAGATTACCGGCGACAACCTGATGAATCTATAATTAGTTAGTTAGTCCGTCTTTGGGATGCTGCAGTCGAGGCTACAATTCTAGACGGCACTGAAGCGAGGCATCTGGGATCCCTGTCACATGATCCAGTCATCGACCAGGAGATGATGAGAGAGGCTAGTCCTTGCAGTCTCTGGATACGGGTCCTAGGAAGTGTGGCAGAAAGATACTTGTGTGCAGATGATCTCTATATGCAGCAAACCCCATGGAAGACCATAGAACAAGGGATTCAACGCTTGAGAGAAATGGCAGTGGCAGAGATGGTTTTCTCAGATGACATAAACACTAAGAACCCAGACTTAGTATCATGTACATCTGTGATGTGGCGAAAACTTATACGACTCGGGCCATTAGAATACGCTTCTGCTTTAGCAGTAATGAAGCGAGAGGACATGGAAGAGACTGTGCTTAATATGGCAAAAAAGCTTCGAGCATATGCAGATGCTGTGCATGGCCCAAGACACACCAGAATTGCAGCTGTAGAAACACGTCTACAAAAACTAGAGGATAAGATAGATGAGAATCATAAGAAACTCAGGGAGAAGATTAGAGAGGACCTTCTCCAAATCTCAGCAGTACAGATCAGAGGTTCTGGTACCCAACGTAGACGCTCCCCGGCTAGGGAGAGAGGATACACTCCACGTGCTGAGCTGTGGTTCTTCCTGCGGGATTGCGAAGAAAACATGAGCAGATGGGATAGAAAATCTACAGCTGCCCTGGCACAACGGGTGTGTGAATTGAAGGAAGTCAAGACTCAGAGGGAGTTCCACCAAAAGGGAAGCGGCTCCAGTTGCCCGTAGCCGAACTGCCAGGTATGACGATGATGACATGTCCGACCCCCTTGAAGGAACCTCTAAGACATATGCTCAAGGAAAGAAGGATAACCAGGCTTAGAGGGGCCCTGCCTCTAGCCAAGTAGAGGCTAGGGAAAACCGTGTATTTTAGACTGTGTGGATTCGTTGGCCTGGCACATCGGAACCACAAAAATATGAGGCCTTGGTTGATACTGGTGCGCAGTGCACATTAATGCCATCAAGACATGTAGGGGCAGAATCTGTCTCTATTGCTGGCGTGACAGGGGGATCACAGGATTTTACTTTAGTGGAAGCAGATGTAAGCCTGACTGGAAATGAGTGGGAGAAACACCCTATTGTGACTGGGCCAGAGGCCCCATGCATTTTGGGCATAGATTACCTCAGAAGTGGGTATTTCAAAGACCCAAAAGGACTCAGGTGGGCATTTGGGATAGCAGCTGTACTGACAGAGGGCATCCAGCAATTGAACACCTTGCCTGGACTGTCTGAGAATCCATCTGCAGTAAGACTCCTGAAAGTACAAGAGCAACAGGTACCAATTGCCACTTCTATAGTGCACCGCCGACACTATAGGACAACTTGAGATGCTGTGATTCCCATCCATAAGATAATTCAAGAGCTGGAGAGCCAAGGGGTGGTTAGTAAAACCCACTCACCCTTCAACAGCCCCATTTGGCCTGTGCGTAAATCTGAAGGAGAATGGAGATTGACTGTGGATTACCGTGCATTGAATGAAGTGACACCGCCACTGAGCGCTGCTGTGCCAGACATGTTGGAGCTCCAGTACGAGCTGGAGTCCAAGGCAGTAAAATGGTATGCCACGATTGATATTGCCAATGCATTTTTCTCCATTACTTTGGCAGCAGAATGCAGGCCTCAGTTTGCCTTCACATGGAGGGGAGTGCAGTACACCTGGAACCGACTGCCCCAGGGGTGGAAGCACAGCCCCACCATCTGCCATGGACTGATCCAGACTGTGCTAGAAAAGGGTGAGGCTCCAAAACATCTACAGTATATTGATGACATCATTGTGTGGGGGAACACAGCAGCAGAAGTGTTTGAGAAGGGAAAGAAAATCATCCAGATCCTCCTGGAAGCCGGTTTCGCTATCAAGAAGAGTAAAGTTAAGGGACCAGCTCGTGAGATCCAGTTCCTAGGAGTAAAGTGGCAAGATGGACGGCGGCAGATTCCCACTGAGGTCATCAACAAGATTACAGCGATGTCTCCACCAACCAATAAGAAGGAGACACAAGCTTTCCTAAGTGCTATAGGTTTCTGAAGGATGCATATTCCCGAGTATAGTCAGATTGTGAGCCCTCTTTACCTAGTCACCCGCAAAAAGAATGATTTCCACTGGGGCCCTGAGCAGCAGCAAGCTTTTGCCCAGATCAAGCAGGAGATCGCTCATGCAGTAGCCCTTAGCCCAGTCAGGACAGGATCAGATGTGAAGAACGTGCTCTACTCAGCAGCCAGGAACAATAGCCTGTCCTGGAGCCTTTGGCAGAAGGTGCCTGGGGAGACTCGGGGCCGGCCACTAAGATTTTGGAGTCAAAGCTACAGAGGGTCTGAAGCCAACTACACCCCAATGGAGAAGGAAATCTTAGCAGCCTATAAAGGAGTTCAAGCCGCCTCAGAGGTGATTGGTACAGAGGCACAACTCCTCCTGGCACCCCGACTGCCTGTGCTAAAGTGGATGTTCAAAAGAAAGATTCCCTCCACCCATCATGCCACTGATGCCACATGGAGCAAGTGGATTGCTCTTATTACGCAGCACGCCCGTATAGGTAAACTGAATCACCCTGGGATTTTGGAAATAATTACCAATTAGCCTGAGGGTGAAAATTTTAGCCTCACAGATAAAGAACAAGAGCAAGTGACACGAGCTAAAGAGGCTCCACCATACAACCAATTGCCAGCAGAAGAGACACATGTCCTTTTCACTGACAGTTCCTGTCGTATTGTAGAGATGAACCAGAAGTAAAAAGCAGCTGTATGGAGCCCCACACGACAGGTTGCTGAGGCCACTGAAGGAGAAGGTGGATCAAGTCAACTTGCAGAACTCAAGGCTGTTCAATTAGCTTTGGATATTGCTGAAAGAGAGGGGTGGCCGAGGCTCTACCTCTATACTGATTCATAGATAGTAGCCAATGCTCTGTGGGGATGGCTGAAGAGGTAGAAAGAGGCTAATTAGCAGCGTAGAAGGAAACCAATTTGGGCTGCTACGGAGTAGAAAGACATTGATACCAGGGTAGGGAGACTACCTGTGAAAGTCCGCCATGTAGATGCCCACATCCCCAAGAGTAGAGCTAATGAGGAGCATCGAAACAACGAGCAGGTAGATCGGGCAGCAAAAATAGAAGTGTCAAAGATTGATTTAGATTGGGAACACAAGGGAGAGTTGTTTTTAGCTCGATGGGCCCATGATGCCTCAGGCCATCAGGGCAGAGATGCCACCTATAAGTGGGCCCGAGACCGAGGGGTGGATCTAACCTTAGACAGTATTTCTCAGGTTATCCACGACTGTGAGACGTGTGCTGCCATCAAGCAGGCCAAACGGGTGAAGCCGCTATAGTATGGCAAGCGATGGTCCAAGTATAAGTATGGGGAAGCCTGGCAGATTGACTACATCACCCTTCCCCAAACCCGCCAAGGCAAGCGCTATGTGCTCACAATGGTTGAAGCCACCACGGGGTGGCTAGAGACCTATGCTGTGCCCCATGCTACTGCCCAGAACACCATCCTGGGCCTTGAAAAGCAAGTCCTGTGGAGGCATAGTACCCCTGAGAGAATTGAGTCAGACAACGAGACTCATTTCAAAAACAGCCTTATTAACACCTGGGCTAAGGAACATAGCATTGAGTGGGTGTACCATATTCCCTACCATGCACCCGCTGCAGGCAAAGTAGAGAGGCACAATGCATTGTTAAAAACCCAGTTGAAAGCATTAAGTGGGGAATCTTTCAAGAATTGGGAGCAGCATTTAGCAAAGGCCACCTGGTTAGTCAACACCTGTGGCTCCGCCAACCGAGCAAGCCCTGCCCAGGCTGAGCCTCTGCATACAATAGATAGAGATAAAGTCCCAGTGGTGCATGCCAGAGGTCTGTTAGGGAAGACAGTGTAGATCAAATCTGCCTCAAGTACAGACAAACCCATTTGTGGGGTTGTCTTTGCTCAGAGACCAAGTTGCACATGGTGGATAATGCAGAAAAATAGAACAACACGATGTGTACCTCAGGGAGATCTGATTGTTGGGTGAGAATCATTTACAAACATCACTGTCTGCTGAATGCTATTGCTATTGTCTGTACATTAAACCATGCAGAATAAAATAGAAAGAAATGTGTGAGAGGGTATGTGTTAAGTGTTGAAAGTATGAGCAAGTGTTGAAGGTATAAGTAAGTGAGAGAGGAATCCTTCTGCCCTGCAGTCTGGGGCCTGGATTCAGTGGCTCAGTGTGGAACGTGACAGGAGCATAATGAGTATTGCTTGTTTGTTTTTTGTGGGGAGAATGGATAGAAGTTTTATGTGGAATATACATTGGTTATGTCTGTAAGTCGACGATATGGGGATAAGGGGTAGAAGATGTCCTGCGGTGACTGTGTATCCCCAATCGTCTGTTGAGTGCAGGGGGGAGGGCAAGCGCGGTTTGTTTTTCCCCAGGAAAACTCTGCTCATCGGAGTGACCTTAAAGCAGAAGAATTGGAACACGGCAAGACGAAAGAAGCTCTGTTGTTTTTTTTCCCCGGCAGTTAGTTAGTTAGTGCTAGCATAGTTAGACACTGTAGAATAGCTGAAGCTTTTTGCTTTTTTTGCTTTTTGCTTTTTTTTTTTTTCCCTTTTTTCCCTTTTTTTCTTCCTTTTTGCTTTTTTTGCCCTCTCCTCAGAACTGTTCCAACCTCTCCAGACTAAGGACCTGGGGAAGCATCAGGGGCCTCCACAGGGGACCCACCCCACCAAGTCCAGCCCTGCACATCTCCTTTTCTCCCAGCGCCAGCGGAGACGGAGCGGTGGAGCACAGTGACGACTCTCAAGAGAAGACTTTCTTTAAGTTTGTTATCCCTCCGTAAGCGGCACGAAGCTCTTATCATTGGGTATTGTGCTGAGAGTGCATTGCCTGTTTAATAAACAGGTTTTTTCCACTTCTCTCTGAGGAATTCTTTTTTCCCGAACCGGTTGGAAGAGGGGAGGGGGGCCCCGTGGGAGAGTTTCTCCCAAAATCTGCCTGAAACCACCACAGCAAGCCAGCCAGGAGACTACTCTCTCTGGCCTTGGGGCCAGCGGGGTCCAGGACCCCTCTGGGCGCCCACCCGGAATTTTCTGGGAAGAGGGCTCCTGCGGTCCTGCTGACTACCCGGGGAAAGACCAGAACCTGCTGGAACTACGGACAAAAGCTATGTATATATTTGAAAATAGGTACCTTGGTATAGGCGGTTGGTAAGACACTGAGAGACGTCTCGTGCACAACATATGCCTCTTGGGTTTGTTTGTAAAAGTTGTGACAGCTCTGCGGAGCTTGGTATCAGTGGTTTGGTAGTCCGTGTCCCGTAGTGGGGACAGCGGTAACCGGTTTTTTTGTTATGTCGTCTTGCAGTTTAAAGATGACTTGGTAGTCCATGTCCCGTGAGGGGACAGCGGCGGCAGTAAAATAACCGGTGTTGTTGTGTATTAGGAGCAGCGGTGGCTCCGGTTACAGTTTGTGGTTTAAAGGTACCTTGACAATCCGTAATCCGTGTGGCGAGCCCGTTCTGGGACGCGAAGGGTCCCGTTGTGGGTCCCGGAAAATCCCGATTGCGGCCCCTAGTGCACGGAGTGTGTGTGGTGTGAACGGATCCGTGTTCTGTGGTCTCGTGGTTTTGTGTGTTTGTGTCTTCAGGTGTGGAAGAATTATTGGTGCACCGTATGTATCGTGGTCTGTGGGAGTTTGTGTAAGCGTTTTGATTTGTGTGATTTTGGAGTGTGTTAGTAACCTGTGTAAATGGTTTTAGGAGTTTTGCAAGCTTGAAGTTGTAAAAGCCTTTTGAATTCCCCGCCTGATCAGCGGAGGGATACCTCTGTTTGAGAGTGGAAGGATTTAAAGTGTTCGTTTTGTATCCAGATTGTGTGCGCTGGAGTGGAATTAGACTGTGTGTGAGCTTGAACAGCGAGTGCTTTTGGCAACAGCATTTTGCTGACGTTTTGTTAGGTGAAAAAAAAAAAAAGCATTTGTGTAAGTTTAAATTGTTTATTTTTGAACTAAAAGGAGCAAGCGGCATAAGGAGGTTTGAAACCTGAGCCAGCCCCAGCAATTGGGAGGGGGTGATTTGTTTCCCTGGTAACCGCAGGGGAATCCAGGCTCTGCAGCCTCGGGCCGTGTCTCTAGAAAACTCCCTGTAAAACCCCTAAGAAGTTCTTTTGGCGAGTGAGTGTTTTAGTTAAAGGGAAAAAGGTTTTGCTTGTTTGTGAGGCTTGCAGTTGCTAGAGTGTGTGGCAATATTCTAAAGTCCTGATGGTGTAGTCCCTAACCACAGAGTGGAGAGGCAGCGTGGGATCAGGGTTACCCCCCCACCTCCTTCTCATGGAGGGATTTGTGTGTGGTGTCCCGGCCGAAATCCATAGGATTTTTCGGCGAGACTTTGTTGAAACTTCTGGTGGAGTGTGTTTGGGGTCGTGAGGGACCCCTGGCTATTTTCTTTGCGAGCCTAAATCGGTTGGTGTTTGGAGTTGGGTCTCTCTAAGAAAAGGCTTTGATTGTGTGCAGAAAGCAGAGAGCCCAGAACTTATGCCCAGAGCTAGCAGAAATAGCCGAGAAATTTTTGGTGCTGAGAAGCGCAATTGAAGTAGTCTACTTTGTGTTTTGTAACATCTTGGACCAAAAGGGATTCTAAACATGGGGGCAAATGAGAGCAAAGAGATTCCCAGAGGAAGCCCTTTAGGGTGTATCTTAACACACTGGAAAGAACTGGTGGGCTGTGGTGGTACCAAAACTAAGAGGGAGCTTGCTAAGCTTTGTACACAGTGGTGGCCATTATATAAACTTGATGAAGGTGTGAAGTGGCCAATAAACGGTACACTGGACTATGAGACATTATTACAATTGATGCTTTTCCTTCGGCGTGAACAAAAGTGGCAAGAAGTAGCTTATGCTGATATGTTTTTCACTCTCAGGAATCATCCCGAGTGGCAAAGGGATTGTGGAATGAGGTCACCATCTGATCCTTTAGTATTAGCCCTTGAAAAGGATAATAAAGCTACTAAAGGGAAGCCCAAACGGTGTTGTAGTACCTGCTCGATAAATCAGAGGTGCACCCATCCTGACAAAGTATACCAAGCAGAGGCTTTGGAACAAGAGACAGAAGACATACTTAAGCCAGCCCCTAGGAGGCAGGAAAGGAGGAGGGTGGTGGGGGCCGCAAATTCAGAACCATCATTGACTCCAACCTCCCCCACTTCATCTTTAGCTTCATCTTCCTTTGGGAGGACAGCAATTGAGGTAGGGGTTTTTCCACCCACTCCTAAACCCCGGAAACCACCACTGCCTAGCAGTGACAGTGAGTGGGATGAACCTGAACCCCTCCCACCAGGTCCTAAGATTCCCTCACAAGGACCTATAGCATCGAGGATCCGAAAACAAACCAGAGAGGTCGTACAAACACCTCTAAGACAAGCAATAACCTCTGATGGGGAAACAAAACTGATTAAAGTTCCCTTTTCCTCAACTGATTTAGAAATTTGGGAAAGGACTGCTAAGGGCTATCAAGTGATCCTATAGGGGTTGCTAAGAAAATGAAGTTTTTGATTAAGCAGCATTCACCTGATTGGGCAGATCTGCAACTGCTACTTGATGCCTTAACACAAACTGAGAAACAATTAGTTTTGAAAGTAGCTGTGGATCTGGCTGAAGATGATTGTAGGACAACACAGGAGGATGTTAAAGATGTATTTCCCCTTCAAGACCCAGGTTGGGATCCTAATGATGAGGAGTTAGGGTGGTTAAAGAGATACCAAGAACTAGGGTATAAACAAGGGATGAAGAAACTAGCAGCAGTAGTAAAAGAAGGAGAAAAGGGAAAACGTGGGCAAGGTCCACCAAAACAAGGACCATCCCGACTAGGAAAAGATCAATGTGCATTTTGTAAGAAATTTGGTCGCTGGAAAAACCAGTGCCCAGAATAAAGAAAGGGTAATGAACATAGAAAAGGTGATCAGAAAAGGGAAAAAGTAGTTGCTCATGTAAAAGAGCACTGAAGGGTACCGGAAGGCCTTACCCTAGGGGACCCTCTGGTTATAGTTAAACTGGGGAACAAAGAAAAAGAATTGAAATTTTTGATAGATACAGGGGCAACATTTTCAGTGTTGAATAAGGCCCTAATACCTGTAACCAATGACTATGTTATGGTAAAGGGGGCAACTGGCCAATCTGAAAGAGCTTATTTTTGCAAACCATTGAAGTATAAATTGGGAAAACAGTGGGGCATCCATTGATTTTTATACATGCCTAATGCTCCATCTGCACTTTTGGGCAGAGATTTGCTAGAGCAGCTGGAAGTAAGAATAATATTCAAAAATGGGGAAATTAGTTTGGAGGTAAAGGATCAACAATATGTAGAACTGTTAAGCTTAATGCTAATAACCAAAGAAATTGAAGTGGCAAGTGAAAAGGAAAATTTTAGGAAAATAATGGATCAAGTATTTCCAGGAGTGTGGGCCTCCAATATACCAGGAAGAGCAAAGAATGCACTACCAGTGCAAATCAGGCTTAAAGAAGGAGGACAGCCAGTAAGGGTTAAACAATACCCCCTAAAGAAAGAAGATATAGAAGGGGTTAGCCCAATTATTGAGAACTTTCTGCAGCTAGGACTACTGAGAGAGTGTCAATCTGATTTTAATACTCCTATTCTGCCAGTAAAGAAACCTGATGGGTCATACAGATTAGTACAAGATTTAAGGGCTGTTAACAAGGTAACTGAAGACTTGTATCCAGTGGTTGCCAATCCCTACACCTTGTTAACCCGTTTAACACCTGAACTAACTTGGTTTACTGTTCTAGATCTAAAGGATGCTTTCTTTTGCCTCCCTCTCCATGAAGCCAGCCAGAAAATTTTTGCATTCGAGTGGGAAAGCCCTAAAACTGGCAGAAAAACTCAGCTCACATGGTGTGTGTTACCGCAGGGGTACAAGAACTCCCCCACTATATTTGGGGAACAGCTTGCCAAGGATTTAGAGTCCTGGGAACCTCCACCAGGTGAAGGACAGTTACTCCAGTATGTGGATGATCTCTTAATAGCCACCCGGACCCAGGAGACGTGTGGACTGGACGGTAAGCCTCCTGAACTTTCTAGGCCTGCAGGGGTATCGAGTATCCCAGAAGAAAGCCCAAATGGTGAGGCAAACAGTTATTTACCTGGGTTATGAAGTGAGTGCTGGACTAAGGACTCTGGGGCAGGATCGCAAAGAAGCAATATGCCAGACCCCAAAACCTCAGACAGTGAAAGAACTAAGAACCTTTTTAGGCATGACAGGGTGGTGCAAACTGTGGATTTATAACTATGGGTTGCTTGTTAAACCTCTGTATGCCTTGATCACGGAAGGGAGCAGAGATCTTCAGTGGACAAAAGATGCAACCCGAGCCTTTGACCAACTAAAGAAGGCCCTTAGGTCAGCTCCAGCCCTGGGACTTCCAAACGTGAGTAAACCATTTTTCCTGTTTTCTCATGAGAAGCAGGGGATTGCCTTGGGAATATTAGCACAGAACTTAGGCCCGTACCGGAGGGCAGTGGCCTATCTTTCCAAGCAACTGGACACAGCAGCTAAAGGATGGCCAGGGTGCCTCAGAGCAGTTGCAGCAGTAGCAATAAACATCCAAGAAGCACGCAAATTCACCCTAGGCCAGAAGATGACTGTGCTAGTATCTCACACAATGTCTGCAGTCCTTGAGGCAAAAGGGGGACACTGGCTCTCCCCACAGAGATTTCTGAAGTACCAAGCCATACTAGTAGAACAAGATGATGTTGAAATTGTGGTAACTAACATTGTGAACCCAAGCTTCCTTCCTCAGCGGGAGTATGGGAGAACCAGTGATCCATGATTGCCTGGAGACCATTGAAGCCACCTACTCAAGCCGCCCAGATCTGAAGGACACCCCACTTGAGGATGCTGAGACCTGGTTTACTGATGGAAGCAGCTATGTCGTCAGTGGAAGAAGGCATGCTGGGTATGCAGTTACCACAAGCAAAGAGGTAATAGAGTCTGGGCCATTACCAACTAATACATCTGCACAGAAGGCTGAAATAATTGCCTTAATCCGAGCCCTAGAGCTGGCAAAAGGAAAAGAGATCAACATCTACATGGACTCAAGGTATGCATTCAGAGTGGTTCATGCTCACGGAGCCATCTGGAAGGAAAGAGGACTGCTGAATTCACAAGGCAAGAGTATTAAACATGCACAAGAGATACTGAGGCTATTAGATGCCCTACAACTACCTGAGAGAGTAGCCATAATGCACATAAAAGCACACCAAAAAGTGAGCTCTGAATTAGAAGAAGGGAATATGCTGGTGGACAGAGAGGCAAAAGAAGCAGCAAAAGGTGAGGTACCTGATAAGGCTGTTGAGGCAGCATTGATTCCAGATGGAAAAGTTTCTATTGAAGGTAAGCCAGTGTACAATAAGAAAGATAAGAAACTTATCAAGGTAGAAAAGGCAAGTTATAATCAGGTGGGATGGGCTGTAACAGACGAAGGGAAACTTGTAGTACCCTCCTATTTGTAGTGGTCATTAGTACAGAGGGAACATGAGAAAACATGCACTACAAAAACACACTGGGGAATAGATGCCCTGTATAACCATTTGAAAGAAAGAATCATGGCCAGGAAATTGCAGGGCACAGTGATACAAGTAACTCGTCAGTGTAGTCTTTGCCTCCGAACTAACCCTAAAAATACCCCAAAGCCTAAAGTGGGACAAATTGGGAAAGGTTGTGGACCTGGGCAACAATGGCAAATTATTTTACAGAACTGCCCAGGAAGGGAGGGTATCGTTACCTATTGGTGTTAACTGATACCTTTTCAGGATGGCCAGAAGCCTTTCCTGCCAGGACAGCTAAGGCCCGAGAGGTGACCAAAGCGCTGTTGCAAGAAATAATACCAAGATTTGGGGTTCCAGCCACCATATCCTCAGATAGGGGACCACACTTTATTTCGAAAATTGTGCAGCAAATAAGTCACCACCTGGGAATTGCACACCCCATACCACCCTCAATCTAGTGGCCAGGTGGAAAAGATGAACCATTTGATTAAACAACAAATTGTGAGATTGGGGCAAGAAGCAAATTTGCCCTGGCCTCAGGCTCTCCCATTGGCCTTGTTGCGAATTCGGACAAAACCAAGGGCAAAAGAGAAACTAAGCCCTTTTGAAATATTGTATGGAAGGCCATATGCAGTTCAAGGGGGAACAGCATCCATTCAAGTAGGGGAAGAAACCCTACATGGATATATGGTGGCCCTAAATAAACAACTTAGAGGAATTGAGAAATATGTGGCTGGAACTCAAAACAGAGAACTAGATGGGCCAGTACATGATGTACAACCTGGGGATTAGGTGTATGTTAAGTCTTTTGCAGAAAAAACCTTAGAACCACAGTGGGAAGGACCATTCCAGGTGCTCCTCACTACCTTCACTGCAATCAAGATCAAAGAACAGAAGGCCTGGATCCATCACTCCCGAGTGAAGAAAGCCCCAGAAGGAATTTGGAAAGCCACACCAGGCGATAACGAACTGAAGCTGAAGCTCACTCGGAACAACGAATAAATGGACTAAGAGTTATTTTGGACATTATGTGGAAAGTTGTAACTATTGTAGTAATTACCTTAATCATAACAGGAGTCAACGCAATACCACAAAGGTATAATGTGACTGGGATATACCAGTGCCAAGGAAGAGCCTATGATCCTTACTCTCGTAAGGCTTTAAACAAGATACTAAAAGTCACAAATGCAAGCTTGTGGGAGGGAAGAAATGTTTGGGGATGTAAGTATGCATTCGTACAGGATGGGTTCCACGAGGCTTACCATCCACCCATGAAACTCATCAGGGTCAGTGGTGAATGCTGTGACAAATGCTTGAGTACATGTCTAGAGTTTAGGCTCAAAATAGAAGGGTGTGCGATAAGAGGGTATGACATTGACTTTAACATCACTCAGGTATGTACTGAGTACCATAAGAACCAGACCAAGATCCCTTCACCAGTGCCAAGAAAGGCTGTGATCACCAAGATGCCAGCTATTCCAGAAGTGGAGGAACAAATAACTCCTGTAGTTACCAAAATTGGGCCATATGCTATTAAGAAGACAGGAGTTCAGAAGCTGATAGTTAACCCAAAGTGGTCTTTAAAACGAGTAGAAATGGGAGTACAGGTAAATGCTTCACACGTTCAGCCAGAATGTGCCCCATTTCTCAGGAACTCCTTTATGGACTGGACTACTTGGCTTCAAAAAGGTATGCCTCCCAATTTTAGGAACAAGAGGGATCATTCTGGATTGCTAGGAACAGGACTGGGAGTGCTGAACACAATGGATTCAGAAGTGTTACTGAATAAATTAACCACAATAGGGAGCGATTTAGTCAAACTACAACCACCTTTGCAATCCTCTCTACTAGCACTAGGTAACAATCACTGGAAATTGACCAAGATATTACCAGAATGGGAAGACACAGAGGAGCGAGATCATGAAGTAATTATTAACGCACTAGGCACAGCTAGTGAAAACATCTGATTGGCCCTAGGGTGTACTCAGGCACAACTGTGGATGCAATCAGTGGCTGCCGCAGTTATCAGGGAAGGTGGAGAAGGAATATTCCCTGCTGAAATTCGCAAAATTGTCTGGGATAATGCCTCTGATATGGAGAGGGAACTTCAGTCCTGGTGGGTGTTGGTCAATTTCACCTATAACCCTGTGACTAGTGTAGTGACAGCCTTTGTTTTAACTGTACCCAATGCCTCAGTGGACTTAATACACCCAATAGTCCCCTTAGGATTAAACCATGAGGGAACTGTATTGTACCCTTCTGAACACAGAATGTGGGCACGAGAAATTAAAGGAAAGTGGCAAACTATTAACCTAGAGCCCTGTACTGTGATGAGACAACTAGGATACATATGTGAAGGGACATTAGAGGGTGACAAAGACACTTGTTTAGACACAGACTAAAGTATTTGTCACTTTGAAACACATCCAGGCAAACAGACAACTTCACTTGTGTATATAGGACAAGGTTGTGTCTGTCTTAGGACAGCATGCCCCATCATAAAGACAGACAACCAAATCGTGAATGAGACTCAATTTGTGTGTTTGCAGTTTTGTTAGAATTAAGGGATGTGATTTTTCCTATGGAGTACCCGTAATATCACATCAATATATAAAGGCCAACCTAGCCACTGTGCAGAAGATACTGCCTCTGCCCATAGGAATGAATTTGACTTTAGTTGCTCAATTGTTGAAAAATCACGAATTGAGAGAAATCTTAAAAGAAATTAGAGATGAAGGGAAAAAGACATTAATTACTATACACCATGACACAGAGACCATCAAAGGGGTTTTTAAAAGGCTTGAAGAACATCTGTCTCATCATTGGTGGGATGTGCTTTTTGGGTGGTCACCAACAGCAACCGGAATATTGAATACCTTAATCCACCCTATAGTTGTGTTGCTTATTTTGGTCAGCATAAGTTTAGTGTTATCCATTGTAATACTCGTTTGGAATTGGAGGATGCTACGACGAGTGGCAGCTTTAACATCACTGTCAAAGGCTATGGCTTGGTCTTGAGAAACACTAGCTGTACAGCTTGGATAGATGAGGAAGACTCTGTATACTGAGTAAAAGAATTTACTCATTTCAAAGAAGAAGCGGGGAATGAGACGTTAATTTTGAGGAACTAAGGATTTTTAGGAAAGTTAAGATAATAAGTTGCTGAACTAGCTGAAGTAGATAGGTAATCTTTGTTCACAGTTAACAGAAGCCGGATCTTAGATAAGCTACCCCGGATCTTGTAACTCATTGCTTGTCAGGTTTATGTTTATGTAGTTGTGCTTGTAATGAAAAACAAAATGTGGTAAATAGGACATAAGATAGCTGCAGATTTCCTGCTTAAAGGACCCATTGTACACAGGAAACTGTAAGTTCTACCAAGGATTCATTTGTCATGAATGCATTGAAAAGGTAGAAAGGTCAGGACGAGGAAGACTCATCTTACTTCCTCATTTTGGGTGACCCCTCCCCAGAATAGACCCCCGACTCATTTTAGGAGACAAAGTACGCATGCTTAATAGCCTTTTTTGCCAATTAGCATACGAAGCGAGGAATGGGAGGTGACAGGGGTATGAATATGTATTTGTATTTTGGGTATTCAACACTTTTGTAAATAAAAGACTTTGTGATTACCTGTGAATTTGGCAGCGCAAATTAGGGAACTATCCCGCGTGGTGCCCGGCCGTAATAAACATACACTTTCTAACTTTAAACTGTTAGAGAGTTTTTGTCCGTCACAGTTGGGTATCGATACTAGATCAATACCCATATTTCTTTAATAAGTCAGTTCTACCAAGAAGGAAGCAGCTCCGGTTACCCAGGGAAATAAAGATAATCAGGCTTAGAGGGGCCCTGCCTCTAGCCAGGTAGTGGCTAGGGAAAACCGTGTTTTCTGGACTGTGGATTCGTTGGCCTGGCACATCAGAACCACAAAAATATGCGGCCTTGGTTGACACTGGTGCACAGTGCACATTACTCCCATCAAGACATGTGGGGGAAGAATTTGTTTCTATTGCTGGCGTGACAGGGGGTTCACAAGATTTTACTTTGGTGGTGGCTGATGTGAGCCTGACTGGAAATGAGTGGAAGAGACACCCTATTGTGACTGGCCCAGAAGCTCCATGCATTTTGGGCATAGACTTCCTCCGAAATGGGTATTTCAAAGACCCAAAGGGATTTAGGTGGGCATTTGGGATAGCAACTGTAGAGACAGGGGATGTTTAGCAGTTGAATACCTTGCCTGGACTATCAGAGAACCCATCTGCTGTAGGTCTTCTGAAGGTGGAAGAGCAACAAGCGCCAATTGCCATTTCAACAGTGCATCGCCGGCAGTACAGAATAACTCGAGATGCCGTGATTTCCATCCACAAGATGATCCGTGAGCTGGAGACTCAAGGGGTGGTGTCATAGTTTTAATTTTAAACCGGGCGGAAACACTAATTTATGTAGTCATTTCACGTTTACTAAATTTTGGTCTCGGTACTTACTTTTTCTGTGAGAGAGAGACTAGGAGAAAAACAAAGCAGGCTCAGCCTTAAAATTAACAAATAGTTTATTAACATACACTAAAAGAATAGAAAAAAAGAAAGTGGAAAAAAAACCTAAAACAGAATGAAACTTCAAAAACACTCTTCCCTCCCCTTACAAACTGTTCACTTTCTTACAAAACAACATAAAGAGACCAAACTTGTAATTTTCAGTCAGTTTCACTATCTGAAAATAGTCTTTCATTAATTCATTAGGGGAAGAGTATCCTTTGGAGTCATGGATCCCACTGACAACTTTGAACAGTTCTCTTGTGGGTTTTAAACTGTCACAAAAACAACTGCCTGGAAAAACCTGCCTTTGTGACCCTCCCAGGAGCAGTTTCCCAAGCTGCTTATGGGTCATGGGTCTTAGACTTTTGCATACTGGGGTGTCACCATTTAAAGATGAATAACTTCAAAAGCAAAGGATTCTTCATCTCAAGGTACAGAGATAACTTTTCACTTCTTCACTGGTGCAGGGGGCTTCTCATCTTTATCTCTGTTTAAGCATCTTATAGGATATTACTTAGTCCATCACAAACACCTTTGCTCAAATCTACACACAAATTAAACAATCATCTCCCTAAATGCATCTTTTCCATGATTTAAAGGAATGATCTAAATATAGAGTTCATTTCCATAGCTCAAGCAAGAATAGAACAACCAACTCTTCAACCCTCTGTCCTAATAGTCTTTTCACTCTTGCTCTACTGACTTCATGCTGTTTGTTCTTTATGTTCACTCTGTCTTTTCTTACTCTCTCAGAGAAGGGCTAAGCTCTGGAAGCTTCATGTTGCTAAGAAAGGGTTAAATCTGCTCGAAGACTTTGTCTCTCTCTCTGTAGCTCGTGGTGTTAGATGTTCAAGGCCACGCTGATAAGGGAAGGAGAACTCACAGAAACATTAGAGATTGGAGCACCCAGGCAGTCCGGAATCACAAAAAAACCAGGCAGGACCATAAATGCCTTCTCAGCCTACCCCTCGGTGGAAATCGTGGTGGCCTCAGCCCAAATGGTGCCCATAGCTCTTATCAGGGGCCCAGCAGAGATTTCTCCCCTCTCTAGAGAAGTCTGAAGAAAGTAGCTGCTGCAAAGCAGCAACCTCTCCTTCCCCCCCCTTCACCTGGGAGCCGATGGAATCCGGCCAGGCCTCAGGCCAGCTCCCTCCCCAAAAGGGAGAAGCAGCAGGCCCAGCTCGATTTTACCTGTCTCTCTCTGGCGTAAGGAAGAAGAAAAAAGACCCACCTACAGGAAATTCACAGGGTTTTATATGGTGCTTCCCAAAGTCGCAGCTAACAATTTCAGTGGTCAGAATAGATGCCAATATTCCAACTAACTCTCTGGTAGGTCTTTGTCTCTTCCAAAGCAATTCCCAGGTCCTGACCTGGAGAATTATTCTACATTCTTTTATAACTAAAAAACCAAACTGTACTAACCCATGACAGGTGGTCAGCAAAACCCACTCACCCTTCAACAGCCCCATTTGGCCTGTGCACAAGTCTGATGGAGAATGGAGACTGACTGTGGATTACCGTGCCTTAAACAAAGTGACTCCACCATTGAGCGCTGCTGTGCCAGACATGCTGGAACTCCAGTACGAGCTGGAGTCCAAGGCAGCAAAGTAGTACGCCACAATTGACATTGCTAATGCATTTTTCTCCATTCCTCTGTCAGTAGAATGCAGGCCTCAGTTTGCCTTCACATGGAGAGGAGTGCAGTACACCTGGAACCAATTGCCCCATGGGTGGAAACACAGCCCCACCATCTGCCATGGACTGATCCAGGCTGCACTGGAAAAGGGTGAGGCTCCGGAACATCTACAGTACATTGATTACATCATTTTGTGGGGGAACACGGCAATGGAAGTGTTTGAGAAAGGAGAGAAGATCATCCAGATTCTCCTGAAGGCTGGCTTTGCTATCAAGAAGAGCAAGGTTAAGGGACCTGCTCGAGAGATCCAGTTTCTAGGAGTAAATTGGCAAGATGGAAGGCGTTAGATTCCCACCGAAGTCATCAACAGGATCACAGCGATGTCTCCACCAACCAGCAAGAAGGAAACACAAGCTTTCCTAAGCGCCATAGGTTTCTGGAGAATGCACATACCTCAGTAGAGCCAGATTGGTGCTGGGATGGATGTTCAAAGCAGAAGTTCCCTCTACCCACCACGCCACCAATGCCACATGGAGCAAATGGATTGCCCTCATTACTCAGCGTGACCGTATTGGAAACCCAAATCGCCCTGGTATTTTGGAAATAATTACAAACTGGCCGGAAGGTGAAAACTTTGGTCTCATGGATGAAGAGGAGCAGGAACAAGTGACACGTGCTGAAGAAGCTCCACCGTATAACCAATTGCCAGCAGAGGAAACATGCTACGCTCTTTTCACTGACGGTTCCTGCTGCATCGTCGGGATGAAACGAAAGTGGAAAGCAGCTGTATGGAGTCCCACACGACAGGTTGCACAAGCTACTGAAGGAGAAGGTGGGTCAAGCCAACTTACTGAGCTCAAAGCTGTTCAACTGGCCCTGGACATTGCTGAAAGAGAAAAGTGGCCAAAGCTCTACCTCTACACTGATTCATGGATGGTAGCCAATGCTCTGTGGGGATGGCAGAAGAAGTAGAAAAAGGCCAACTGGCAGCATAGGGGAAAACCAATCTGGGCTGCAGATGAGTGGAAAGACATTGCCACTTGGGTAGAGAAGCTACCTGTGAAAGTCCGTCACGTAGATGCCCATGTTCCCGTTAGTTGGGCTAATGAGGAGCACCAAAACAACAAGTAGGTAGATCAGGCTGCAAAGATAGAGGTGTCAAAGATAGACTTAGATTGGCAGCAAAAGGGAGAGTTGTTCCTAGCTCGATGGGCCCATGATGCCTCAGGTCACCAGGGCAGAGATGACACTTATAAATAGGCACGAGATCGAGGGGTGGATCTAACCATGGACACTATTTCTCAGGTTATCCATGACTGTGAGACGTGTGCTGCCATCAAGCAGGCCAAACGGGTGAAGCCCCTATGGTATGGCGGGCGATGGTCCAAGTATAAGTATGGGGAAGCCTGGCAGATTCATTATATTACACAGCCCCAGACACGTCAACGTAAGCACTATGTACTTACAATGGTAGAGGCCGCCACTGGATGGCTGGAGACCGGCCCTGTGCCTCACGCTACGGCCCATAACACCATTCTAGGCCTTGAAAAACAAGTTCTTTGGAGGCATGGTACCCCTGAGAGGATTGAGTCAGACAATGGAACTCATTTCAAGAACAGCCTCATCAACAACTGGGCTAGGGAACATGGCATTGAGTGGGTGTACCACATCCCCTATCATGCACCAGCTTCAGGGAAAGTGGAAAGGTACAATGGACTGCTAAAAACCACCCTGAAAGCACTGGGTGGGGAATCTTTCAAAAATTGGGAGCAGCATCTAGCAAAAGCCACCTGGTTAATTAACACCCGAGGTTCCACCAACAGAGCAGGCCCTGCCCAATCCGAGCCCCTACATACAGTAGATGGAGAGAAAGTCCCAGTAGTACATGTAAGAGGTTTGTTAGGGAAGACAGTTTGGATCAATTCTGCTTCAAGCACAGACAAACCCATCCATGGGATTGTCTTTGCTCAGGGACCAGGCTGCACATGGTGGGTAATGCAGAAAGATGGAACCACACGATGTGTACCCCAGGGAGATCTGATTGTTTGGTGAGAACTGTGTCTAACTATCACTGTGTGCTGATTGGTACTGCCACTGTATGTAGCTGTATATTGCATATTGTTTTTATATAGATATATGTGTGTGTAGAGCTAGAGTATGTATATTAGTTTTGGTAAATTGATGATATGGGGATAAGGGGTGGAATGTCCTAGGGTAACTTTATGATGCTTGTATCCCCAATCGTCTGTTCTGTTTGTGCTGTATATTGAGTTCTGTGCCTTTAAGACTGGTTCTAAGAGCAAGGAGAAGCACAGAGTTTGTTTTGAGAAAACTGCCTGACTCCTCCACATTCTTCTCTGGACGGGGTGTTCGGCGGAGGCTTGGAGACACTGCAGGACAGAGATTTTTTTTTTGCTTTTAGTTAGTTTTAGCTAGCTAGGGCAGAGAAGTTCCCTGGACTGTTTTTTTTCCTTTTTCTTGGAACTGTTTAAACCTGCTCTGGACTGAAAACCCAGGGGAGCACTGGGGGCTGCACCTGCGGCCCACCGGGGCCTGGACCTCGGCATTTTCCAGCAGCGCCGGAGGGACTGGGACTGATGAGAGACTGAGAGAGAGCCGAGCTCCACCCATGGCAAGAACTTTCTCAATTTGCCATCTCACTTCAGAAGGAGAGGTTTTATTGTTTCATATTATTCATTCTTTATACTTGTATGCACTTTGTTTGTTTACTAAAATAGTTTTTTCCACTTTTCTCCAAAGAAGTTTTTTACTGGACCGGTTGGAGGGAGGGACCACTTGGGTTTACTTCCCAGAGGGATCCTATTCAGGGATTTTCTCCCAAATTTGTCCCTAAATCAGGACACAAGAGCTACCTGGAAAATTACTCCTCTCTTTAGAAGTTTTTATTAGTTTGATTTTCCATCAAAAAAGCTATCATGGGTTGGCACAATTTTGTTTTCTGGTTATAGAGAAATGTGAGATGTTTCTTCCCTGCCCTGACCGTGGAGTGGTTTGTGGCAGGGAGGAGAGGGACCTCTCAAAAATCTGTCTGGGGTATTGGCAGCTAAGTTGACCAATAGGAAATGTCGATGCAACTTTGGAGGGGACATTTAAAACTAATCTGCTGCTGATCGGGCACTCTCTCGCTTTGGAATTGGCCATGAGGTAACATCGGAGGCGATGGGGTGGTTCGGGTTGGGCCCTGCTGCCCCTCTGTCGGCCGGGCCGGGCCCGGCCGGGTCTCTGAGGGCCACTGCCCTCACATAGAGGGCCTGGACCAGCTGAGCCCCTTTCCCCTGCTTGCCGGCAGGGAAGAGAGGCGGCTGCAGTTTGGCAGTGCTGGCCACGTGCTCGGACCGTGGCAGAAGGGGCCAAGCCATGGCCCAGCCTAATTGCCGCTGGCAGCAGAGAAAGAAAGCCTGCAGCTTCATAACAACTCCGAGACAAGCCACCCTGGATGAGACCGAGGGGTGGAAAAAAGGACATCTACTAGTTTCTTCCATCAGCACAGCTTTGTATTTCCTTCAGCCCTGCAGCCCGGCACTTGCACGTGGCCCTTGCAGGCCCAGGCTGACTTAACCCTTTTTCTAGCAACATGGAACTTTTAAAGCACAATTCTTCCTTGAGAGAAAGAAGAAAGAAAACAGAGGGTACATGGAACAGACACCGCATAAAGTCAGATGAGAAGTGAAAGAACTAATAATATTGGAATAGGATTGAAGAAGTGGACATTTTTAACCGGACTTCTCTAAGGTAAACTATGGAGAAATTGACTGTTCTTTGCAGCATCTTAGTGTTGTTGGGTAGAATGCTATTCTAATCAAAATTGAGGACTGATGTGACTGAGATTTAATTGAGAACTTTAAAGCCCCTGCTCCTGGGTTAAAAGGAGGTCTCAGCCTTTGAGACAAAGATGATTTTAGATCAGAAGTATTTGTAAATAGTACCCCAGATACACTGAGAAGCTTTGCTGATAAAACATCACAGTCTGTGAAAACTCTGGGCAGTAGCAGATGTGTGACATTGGGATCACTGGACTATTTTGTCTTGTGGCAAACATCTTCATAAAAAAATCTTAGAGAGACTCTTCTTCTAAAAGTAATGAGTAATCATGTCTAAATAGTGAAACTGACTGAAAATCTCAAGTTGTGTCTTTCTGTGTTGTTCAATAAGAAAGTTAATAGTTTGTAAGAGGAGAGAAGTGTGTTTTAAAGTGTCGTTCTGTTTTAGTTTTTCTTTTTCTCAACTTTATTTTTTTTTCTTTCATTCTTTTGGTGTATGTTAATAAAACTATTTTTGTTCATTTTTAAGCTTAAGCCTGCTTTGTTGTTTTTTTTTTTTTTTCTCCTAATGTCTCCCCCCCCCACAAAAAGAATAAATACTAAAACTCCTACATTAATTGGTCTTTCCACCCGGTTGTATTAAATTAACATTATTACAAAACCTCTTGTGAATATTTAAAGAAAAAATTGTAAGAATAGATTAAGAAAACTGCTGTCTAGTTTTGCCAGTGTGACTCATCTTTCCCTCACAGAGATGCTGTCAGGTATTAATGGACATGAGGGTGTCAAGATGGGAGAGGGATGGCATGTGCTCCAATTAGCAATCACACCTCTTTAAAACCAACTGACCATGAGACAAACCCCCCAAGAAGAATATCCTGTCAGTGCTCATGGGGACAGTTTGCCTGGAAAGGACTATGCTGGAGTAGGGGTTCATGCACAGGCATGATGCTGAGCTGGGGAAGGAAACACTGAAAAACATCCCCAGAGTGTCCACAGGATCTCATTTTCCTCCTTCTTGGCCTGGGCAGCCTTGGTGTCTCCCTTGGATGCTAATTTGGTCACCCAGCCTAGAGTCATGCCATCGCTGGAAGAACACCCAAAACCCACACCTGAGACAGCCTGGGAGGGGTGAGTTACACAGTAATAACAGCTGGCTGGAATAATAAATTAGCACCTAATTAACGGGAGTGTTGGCTGCAAAACACCGAGTTAATGGAATAGAAAAAAAAGAAGGCAAAGAGCTGGTGCTGTGAAATAGGGAGATTGCTTTAGAAGCTGCTTCATCAAGGATGTCTTCGAAGTCGAGGGTTTAAAAGCTGAAGGAAGAAAAGTGCTTTTGTGGGGGGAAACTTACCCAGCCCTTACCCAAGGTCAGGATTTGTTTCTGAGCAGGCATTAGCGGCCAGCACTTGCCAGACTTTCCCTGTCAGGTAGAAAAAGGGGCTGTAATGTCTTTAAGTTGCATGCCAGAGGACAAGGTAAGCATTTGGGATGCAGATAACACAGGACAAATATTTATTGGGTCAGTAGTCACTGGTGAGAAAGAGGAGCTATAAAGTGGAGATAGCAAGGAATAATGCTGCCACAATGGGAAACTGCACTAATGACTTAACAGCTATTTGCACCTCTCCATAAACACCTCCTAAGGGAAAACTTGTATTCAGTGCAGAGGAAACAGTGGTGTAAATCTGCTTCCTGCTACATCTGACCCCCTTTGCTCTCACAGCTGCTGCCAGACCAGCTTCTGCCTTACCTTACTGTGCTTCTACCCTGCTTTTGCTTCCCTTCTCCACACAAACCAACATAAATCCTCTCCCCAGCTTCATGGCAGGTGGCAGCAGCCCTGGTGGAGCAGAGCAGGAGGAGAGACCCCTCCCACTATTCTCCTCTGAGCACGGGGACAGTCCCAGAGGGGACGTCAGAGCTGGCACAGCAGCAAGGCTGACCTGCACCCTCCCACACCAGCAACACTCCCCAAACCCCAGCCAGCACTTCAGGGGACTGTGCATGCAAGGCAAATGCAGAACAAGTGTCTCTTCTAGGTAGGAGATGCTAAGGACACAGTTTAAAAAAAAAAAAAAAAAGCCGTTTAACTGTCTTTAATTAATATTCCAAACTACACGTAAGCCTTTAACACACAGCAGAATCATGGTGAAATATTTATGAGATTGGTTCACCTTTCGCAAAGTGCTGCCTTGGGTCATCAGCACAAACTTATTGTCAGCCCATACACCAGTGGGGAGCTGGAGCAAGAGGGGAAGGGGAACATCTGCACAAATATGATGTGACCTACTTTTACAGTAATTTGAATTCATATCTGGGAAAAAAAAACATCCTCTAAAATTTTAAGGGAAAATTATAAAACAAAGCACAAAAGTAAACAAGTCATTTGTGAAGTTGTACTGTCTACTCAGTACAAACAAGAGATTCATCAAATAAAATACTACTTTAGAAGAAAACAAGCACAATTATTTTATAATTATGGCTGCTCTAGTCTTCTGAGAGCAGGAAACCTTCCTACCTCCATAGAATCATAATTAAGACTCATCAAAGTCCTGTAAAAGCAAATCAATACCTGCTCTTGGCAGGATGAGTTAATTAATACTGGAGTGCTCTCCTGCCTGGCTGTCAGGCTGATGGTACTCAGCAGAGCTCTGCCGAGATGCTCTATGAAAAACCATCCAGCACCACTTGGTTACTGGTGGGAAAGGATGCCATCCCTGAGGGTCTGGATGTAGGGACACTATGAGCTGTGCTCCACTTTGTAAAGGACACAGACATCAGGCCGTTCAAACCTTTAAAATGCAATTGACTCCTCACTTCTCTGGATCCTTAGTTCCATCAAGGAGGAGACTCAGGCAGCACCATATGATTAATTTTATTAAGGGAAATCAAAGCCATGTGCTTTTCACCACTACTGCATTTGCGGAGTTGGCCCCTGGTTATGTGTGGTCATCTGAGGTGCTGTGCCACCCCCACATCAGACATGGCATGGGGGAGCTGGTTGTTATCAGGTAACTGGCTCATGCCACCAGCAGTGGTGGCTTAACACCCTGCCAGAGACTTTGGAGGTGCCACTTCAAATATTGGCTACCAGAGTGCAAGCTTTCATCTTTCCATGGCAGATTCACTGGAGCTCTGTACCATTTACTACGTGACTTCCTTCTCTTTTTTGCTCATTATGAGACCTTTAAAATGGAAGGTTTGTCTGCCCTCTGTGATTAGCAAAGATCTCACAGCCTCCCTAAAAGTGCAGAAAAAATTACAGCCAAGAACATGATAGCAGTTAGATGCCCAGAGAAGGAAGGAGTGAGACACACTCAGCAGATTGCTTTGGAGTAATAGCTCAGTAAAACATTATTAAACTTATTTTTAGCCTCATTTTCTAAAGAAATCAGCCTCTTACAAACACACTGCCCATCTCCCTCCTCTCTCACCACACTCCCCATAATTTTTTAATTGGTTCCTTTATCTGGAGACTCCTCTGTCAAATTGGGGTGGAAGATAAATAAGCATTGAGAAGAGATATAGGGGAAAACACCCAGCTGGCTATGGAGAGCAGGAATTGCTGGGAGCTGCTGTTGACCCAACAGCAGAAGTGCCTCCTGTCACCTGTGCCAGAGATGAAATGACATGCACGGTGATATTTAGCATGGAAAGCTGGCAGATGCAGCTAGGGAAGAACACAGAGGTACTGCTTGATGGCTTTGCTGAAGAGCAGCATTCACCATGTCCCAAGAGTGCCAGTGATGTTTTTTACAGACCTCCTGCCAAGAGCAGCTGATGTCATATCAAATCAGGCATAAAAAGTGGGACAAAGATGCAAAATGCCAGAAGAGTAGTGTCTTGGTTTTGAAAGACAGTTGTCTGCCAAGGAAAGCTAGAGCCTCCCTTGGAATGGAGAATGTAACTCCCCTTCCCTCCAAATTATAATAATTTTGCAATTAGGGGCTTGCAGGCAAAGATATGAGAATAGGATTAGCAGTTCTTTACTACGAATATTTTAAATATATATATATATACACAAATGTAGTACAAAAAAACAAGCAAGGAAGCAAACAAAAATCCTGGAAAACCCTGAGAGAGTCAGGGATCCGACCTGGCACCCTGTTGGTCAAGATGTAGGAAGCAATTCAAATAAGTCCTCCTGGAGTAACAGATGTGGTTCTGGGGAGTAGAGATGGTCCTGTAGAAAGTCCAGTGGTGATGAGATGGGTCCAGTCTTCCTCCAGGAATCCAGTGGAAAACCAGGATACCTTGTGTCTTTCAGTCCCAGTTTTTATCTAGCTAGGAACAGCTGGCTCCTCCCCCACTGGGTGGAGGATCTCACAATGGGATGATGGAATGTGTCATGTCATTGGTGGGCCCTAATGGCCCACTATCAGAAGATGTCCCCCTGGAGGATGGAGGGGTGGTGAAAGAGATAAGAAACACTGCCCCACCTGGTTTTAATGGCTGGGCCATTATCAGAAAGCACCTGCCCCCCTCCCCCCTGGAGTTACAAGAGAAGGATAAAACATCTCCTAAAAAACCAGCTTTCAACAGATGAAATAGAATACACATTTTTAAGTTACATAATCCAAGTAGGAAAAGCCAGTTCTGCTGAGTTCCACTGCTGATGTACTTTTATTGTTGTTTAATGGTTTTCTTGGATCAAATAAGGGAGAAGATACAAGTGTGCAGAGAGAACTGGCTGTTCCCCTGTGGTATTTCTTTATCAAGACCCAGATGACCGCCAATGGCAAAAGGAAAGAGCCTGCTCTCTCACCGGGGGGATATCACAGCTGTACTCTGGAGTCCTGCCCTGCCTTTGGAGCTCTTTCCCCGTGGCTCGCTGGTGCCAGAGAGAGCCCGCCCCCACCTCTCCCGGGGCTTTTTCCCCAGGGAGGATGGGCCCAGAGGCAGAGACAAGCCACTACCCAATCAGGGATAAGGTGGGAGTGGAACAGAGTTGGATTACATTCCAGTGTGGGGGATGGGCGTGGCTGATCAGGGACAAACCACGTGATAACAGTTTCCAAGGGGAACAGGGGATACAATAGAAAAACATTACAAACCCCAATATAAAAATGAAACACAATATAAACCAAATTAATGCGTTACAACATTCCCCATCACAAGGAAAAGGCATCAAACACAGAGAAGGGCTCAGTAACAAAATACATGGGTCAGAAGAGTACACACACAGGAGAAATGGGTGAGGAAACAGGCTGCGAGGAAACAGGCTGCAAGGTAACCGGAGTGCAGGAACACAGCTGCCAGTCAGCAGAGTGCCTGCTGGAGCCAGGATTTGGCTGGGAGAAACAGTTTTTCTCTGCCCAGTTAGCACAGACTTCACCTGGGTCAATGTTTTACTAAGAGGATGAGGAGAGATTGCAAGCTATTAACTTGCCAGAGGGCTAAGTGATGTTAAAATCCATTGCTGGAGCTCAGGTAAGTGTCTGGGTAAATACAGCCCCCTGTCCAACACCACCTGTTGCATTAGCTGATGCTGCCATCGTCAGAGAGCGGGACAGTGATCCATACAGATGCTGTTGTTTATAACCCAGCTCTCATTTCAGTGCAGTCTCTGAGAAGACTGAAACAGTACCAGAAAGTGGATGGTCAGGAAAAGGCTCCACCATCTATGCCCCACCACCCCTTTCTTTCCATGTACCCATTCCTTCAGGGAGCAGACAAGGGCAGGCACATTGCATACTCATACTGATTTCAGCTTGTCGTATCCCCTTCCCTCACATTCCTTAGGTTTTGTTGTGCTCTGGGATTTAAGTCAAAAATAAGTACAACCTCGCCAAAACTTTTGGGACCAGCAAGGGCAGCCAGGGTGTTCTTGGGGAAGAACACCCAGCACACACACACATCCACAGGCTGTCTATTCTTCAGAGCAGGTTCACAGCTAGCCTGGCTCCCTGATGCCTTTGGCTGAGGAGGGAATGCAGTGGACATCACTGCACTATGCAACATCTGTTAGGGACTTTTCTTCAAACACTTCTCTGGCAGATGTGGCCGAGAGGGTCACATTATCCACGAGAAACACACCGAAGGACCATGGCAAAGAGCCTGGGAACAATTTGTCTGCAAACAGCCGAGCACCCCAGTGCAGAGCTGGCTGACCCAAAACAGTTTGCTATTTCTGTGTGCTGTTTTCTGTTCCAAATAAACCTCTCCATGCACTTCTGCACCCAGACAGGGAGACTAGATACACACCTCTAGTGGTTTCACATTCGCTAAATTTTGGTTGCCAATTTTAGTGTAGTGGTTTTAGGGTTTATTCTCTTTTTGTGGGAGAAAGATTAGGAGAAAAAGCAAAGCAGGCTCAAGCTTAAAAATAAACAAATAGTTTATTAACACACACTAAAAGAATGGAAAAAAGAAAGTTGAGAAAAAACCTAAAACAAACCAGAATGAAACTCCAAAACATTCTTCCCTCCCCCTGCAAACTGTTAACCTTCTTACAAAACAACATAGAGAGACACAACCTGTGATTTTCAGTCAGTTTCACCATTTAAACATAATCTTTCATCACTTTGGGAGAGGAGTCTCTCTAGAGTACCATGGAGACACTCGCCACAAGACTACAACAGTCTAGTGGCTCCCAATGTCACAAACCTGCAACCGCCCTGAATTGTTGCAGATTGTGCTGTTCTACCCATTAGCAGCCTTTCCCCTGGGTACTTATGGGCCTCTCAGTGTATTTGGGGTACTGTTTAAGGATGCTTCTTCTAGTACAAAACAAGGATTCTCTTAATCTATCTCTAAAATTGTCTCAAAAGAAACAGAGACCTCCTTTTACCCCAGGAGCTGAGGGCTTCAAATCACTTTCTCTCTAAAATCATCTTCATCTCAAAGGCTGAGACCTCCTTTTAACCCAGGAACAAGGGCTTTGAGATTCTCACTTAAATCTCAATCATATCAGGCACCAATTTTGATTAGAACCAGAATTCTGTTGTTGTGCATTATTTGGGTTCATACTGTATTTCATTTTCATATTGGGTTTTGTAATGGTTTCTTCTGTACTTCCCTGTTCCCCTCGAAAATGTATCATCATGAGGTTTGTCCCTGCTCCTTTTCCCTGCCTATTCTCTCACACTGGAATGTAATCCAACTCTGTTCCACTCCCACCTTATCCCTGATTGAGTAGTGGCTTGTCCCCACCTCTAGCCCCTTCCCCCTGGATAAAAGCCAGGAGACCAGGTGGAATTTCCTCATGGCTTGGGGGACGGGGACCAGGACTGAGCTCCTGACCCTGCGGGGGCAAGACCACAGGAATAAAGCCCTAGTTGCCCCCGAATCAAGTGCAGACTCTTTCCTTTTGCCATTGCCAGAGGCCTGCTCTCTCTAAAGGAAAAGGTTCCGGCTGCTCCTGGGATCTTTGGGACCCTGAAGGGAAAAATCCTTCCAACTGTGGTTTGTCTCTCAAGCTAGCCGAGGCAAAAATGGAGCCGGGGCTCCGAGAGAGAAAGACAGCGCAGGTGATGCCCAAGCGTGGTGCCTGAAGCCACAAGGGACTCCCACGAGAAGGCTCGAAGAACCATGCGTGGAGCATGTGTCCGAGGAAACTCACGCAGGCACGTGAGTCCAAAAATGTGGCCCATCCACACAGAGAGACAGACCAGACAGGCTTGGCATTCGCTGTGGAGTCTCCGAAACACCGGACTCCACAGAGAGAGACTGTGGTTTTCCTTTGGACTTAAAAAACCCATTGGATTTCTGCAAAGAAGCCCCGCTGAACGGCAGGCTGCTCCCAGAGAAGGTGACCACGTGTTTGTGGACAACCAACCCTGGGAACTGAAACTGGAAGCTCTTTTTGCACGAAAAGGGTCAGTTTCAGGCAGAGGAGCGACTGGGAAGTTTTTCGTCTCCACGCTGGAGTTTGGTAAGTATTCCCAACTCGGGAATCTTAGGAAAATATCTTTCAGAAGCTTTAAACCTCAGGGAGGGGTTTTTCCTTTGGGGGAAGATTCTCGCCTTCAGGGCAAACCTTCAGGGTACTTTTAAAAGCAATTCGGTTTAGACTGCGCAGCCCTGGGGTGGAAAAAGTAACAGTTTCTCCTCCTGTGGTTTTTTTTTTTTTCTCTCCAGGGAGGTTTTTTTTTTTGGTTTTTTTTTTCTTTCAGTTTCACAGTTGCACTTAAAGGGGACACAGAAACTTAAAATCTGAGCCAAAAATGGGTGCTAGGCTGTCTGTGTCTCAAAAAAGAGTCTATTACCAAATTTTAAGTGCCTTGGATGTTGGGGGGACCCATTGTTCAAAGAAACAGTTGAAAAAATACATTCGTTGGTTGTTTTCTCATTTTCCACATTTCATTAGAACAAATAAGCTTCCCAGAATTTTGGGAGGCTGTTGCAAATAAATTGGCTGAATCAGGCACTCCTAAGGACACAGAAACTGCAAATGTTGCTCTCTGGAGCTTGCAAAATCGGCTTGCATTGCAAAAGCAAAATGCTAAAAAACAGCCAGTTCTTTGTGAGTTTTCCCCAGTTTCCTCAGTTTCTCCCTCTCCTGACCCCAAAATCCCTTCCCCAAGCTTGGGTATTCTGAGGAAAGCAGCCCAGCAGACAGTGCAGGGAAGCTGCAGCTCCCCTGGCTTTCCCCAAATTCCTGAGTCCCCCTGCTCGAGTGATCCCGGCCAGATTGCTCGAGAAACCCCTAAACCTTCCAAAACCTCCCTTCTTCCCCAGTTTGTAAACCCCATGTTCGGTTTACTTTTGCAGACAGTTCGAGTGCTCAGAACCCCCATTTTAGTGATCCCCAAGCTAGTTTCAGTTCTGGGGGGGGGGGGGGGGGGGGGGTGTCACAAGATGGCAGAGACAATGCTGCATTTTTTTCCTTTGTTCCCCAAAATGGCAGAAGCCATGTGCTCCCAAGCCATGTGGAGCCTCTTTGTCTCTCCCTCCTTCTTCCCACAATCCCTTCTGTAAACCGAGCAACCCATCCTTCTTCCCAGACCCCTCCTTCCCTTCGGTGCTGCCCCCAGCACCGCCCTCTCCTCTGACTCCACCCCCTACCCTCAAACCTCTGCCCTCTGTCTCCGCCCCTTGTGACTCAAGCCTCCAGCCCCTCCCTGCCCATGGTTCCCACTGTTTCCCCGCCCACAGTCCCAGCTCCCACACTCTGGAGGGAGAGGCGGGGGGACGAGCCGGGAACCCAGAAGCAGGAACCGATCCCAGCTTTTCTACCACCCCAGTCACATATCGACGGTCAAAAAAGGGGGGTGTTGTCCATGGTGATTGGGACCCCTTCCCCCAACAAGTGATTCAGGATTTATGCAAAGCTCATATCGAATTTGGAAGCAAAAGTGAATACTTTTGCAACGTTTTAAAAGCAAATTTAGCAGAGAATCCTATACTTCCCTTTGACATCCGGTAGCTTTTCTCGTCCCTCCTTTCGTCCAGAGAATTTGGGCTTTGGGAATCAACATGGAAAAAAATGTTAAGAGATTTAATTTCCGAGCTTTGGCAAAATCCTGAAACAGCTCTTGATAATAACAATTTGCCAATTTGATTAGAACATCTATATGGTGATGGTGAATGGGTCTCAGCCCTCAAGCAGGCTCAGGAAATTCCTTTAGCTGTTTTGGAGCGCATTAAAGAGGCTGCTTCCAAAGCATTCTTTTCAATCCAGCCCGATGGGCCTTTCCAACCTTACACTAAAATAAAGTAGCTTCCATCAGAACCTTTAGTAACATTTGTGGAGCGGTTAACCCAAGCTATTGAGTTACAGGTTAAGAAAGAAGGAGCCCAAGAACAGGTCCTGGAGGATAATGGTGCTGACCAATGCAAACGAACAGTGCAAGGCAGCCATCCTCAGCCTGCCCATGGAACTGGCTCCAACCTTAGATGACATGCTCCAGGTGTGTGCCAGGAAGGTTCCCTTCATGACAGTTCACCAAAGCCACAGTTTCAGAGATGCATTCAGACCACTGCAAAGAGCTGCTGCTGCAGACACCATGCCTCCTGTGCCTGTGCCATGACCACTGCAATGTGTCTCTTGTGCAATCAGGCTGGACATTGGGCATCTCAATGCTCTTTAAAGAGACAATTTTTGGACTTTTGGGACAATGGGGGTGGGGGGTCTAGGGGCCCCAAAGGGAATTTTTCAAAAAACTAAAGGATGAGTGCCGGCTTGCCCAGCGTACTGACATAAATGGGGCAAGTCCGAGGAGGGGGGAGAAAAAACTAGAAAATGCAAATGGTAAATTAACTAATCCCACTATAACCAGTTCTGCTTTTCAGCAGAAGTCACCATACATGACCCTTTCTGATCATGACATGAGCAGACCCAATCTAACCACTAGATGTCTCCAAAAGCCTTTTAGGTTGCAGCTGACAGAGTCCTTGCACCTAAGTGACAGAGACTGGCATTTAGGTTCACTGGATCTGTGGGTGCCAGGCTCCTGGCAACACGTTGGCAGTAAGTATGTCATCCTTGGGGACACCAAATACACACCGAGAGAGATCGAGATCCTTCTGGGTCTCGTCTCATCAAACGCTAAACAACTAGTTCTTTGGCTGCGCTGTGTCCGCCTACCTTTGTTTCTGCCTAAGGGGCAGATAATAGCTCAGGCAATTCCAGCACCTGACCCGTTCCCTGAGAAAGACATCACGAGGAACAAACACCCTGAGGTTTGCCCCACACAAGCTATTGGGAGGGACAAACTCTTAATATGGTGTGAGGTCTGTCACGGTGGGGAAGTAATAAACCTCAGGGGGGTTTTGGACACAGGCATGGATGTAACGATTGTACCAGAAAGGACGTGGCCCTCACATTGGGAACTGCAAAATGTGGCAGGGCACGTAGAAGGTGTAGGGGGGATGAAATGGGAAAAACAGTCAAAAAGCGTTGTGCAAATTAAAGGGCCAAATGGACAATTACCTACACTGTGTCCGTTTGTTTTGGATTATTCGGAGCCCTTGTGGGGGAGAGACCTGATGGCCCAGTGGGGGGTCACGATTGGCAGACCAGATACCCCCCCGGTTTTTCGGGCTGCGACCACTGAAGAGTGCCCTACCCAGAAACTCAATTGGAAAACTGATTCACCAGTCTGGGCAGAGCAGTGGCCGTTCAGTAAAGAAAAATTGAAGGCGCTTCAGGAGCTAGTGGATGAACAGCTAGCTAAAGGCCACATTGTGGAAACCACGTCTCCGTGGAATTCCCCAGTCTTTGTTATGAAAAAGGCAAACAAAGGCAAGTGGCGGCTCCTCCACGATCTCCGTCCAATTAATAACGTCATTGAGGACATGGGTTCTCTCCAGCCAGGGACTCTACCCCCAGCGATGCTCCCTCAAAATTGGAATTTGGCAATTATTGATATCAAAGATTGTTTTTTCCAGATTCCTCTGCACCCTGACAATGCCCCACGTTTCGCCTTCTCGGTCCCTACCCTCAACCGAGAAGCCCCGAGGAAAAGATACCACTGGAAATTTCTTCCCCAGGGGATGAAAAACTCGCCATCTATTTGTCAGTGGTACCTCTCTTCCTTGCTGTCCCCAGTGCGCACAGCTGCAGGAGAAGCCATCATCCTGCACTACATGGATGATGTGCTCGTGTGTGCCCCCAATGATGACTTACTGTCCCACGCGCTTGACCTGACAATCGATTCTTTGGTTGCTGCAGGGTTCGAGCTTCAGGAGGAAAAGATTCAAAGGATGCCACCTTGGAAGTATGCGGGTCTGGAGATTGGTAAGTGGACCATTGTGCCACAAAAAATAGCTGTCAAAAATAACATCAAAACTTTAGCAGATGTCCAGCAGTTGTGTGGGTCCTTAAATTGGGTAAGACCTTGGCTAGGTCTGACCACTGAGGACCTAGACCCCCTCTTTAATCTTTTAAAAGGGGGAGAGGAGCTAAGTTCTCCTAGGACCCTCACTCAAGAGGCAAGAGCAGCCCTAGAAAAGGTACAGGACTGTATGGCCACCAGGCAGGCCAACAGGTGCAAATCAGACTTGCCATTCAAATTCATCATTTTAGGCAAATTGCCACACTTACACGGGATGATTTTTCAGTGGGAAAGAGTGGAAAAATCAAAAAAGGACAAAGACTGTAGGGATCCCCTCTTAATCATAGAGTGGGTTTTCCTCAGTCACCACTGGTCCAAAAGAATGACCAGGCCACAGGAACTGGTAGCAGAATTGATCCGGAAAGCCAGGACCCGGATCAGGGAGTTGGCAGGATGTGATTTTGAGTGCATTCACATCCCAACTGAGGTAAACTCGGGCCAAATCACAAAAGCAATGTTGGAGCATCTGATTCATGAAAATGAAGCTTTGCAGTTTGCTCTGGATAGCTACACAGGTCAAATTTCAATTCATCGGCCTGCTCACAAATTATTTAGAGAACAAATTCAGTTCAAATTGTCATTAAAAAGTGTTCAGAGCAGGAGGCCTTTAAAGGCTCTAACCGTTTTTACAGCTGCATCTGGAACATCTCTTAAATCAGTAATAACATGGAAAAATCCTCAAACTCAGCAGTGGGAAAAAGATATTGTCAAGGTAGAAGGTTCGTCTCAGGTAGCTGAGCATCTCCCATGGACCGAGCATTCCTCATCCTAAATTTGATAAGAAAGGGGGAGATGTTGCTGTGTATTATTTGGTTTTATATTGTATTTCATTTTTTTATTGGGTTTTGTAATGGTCTCTTCTGTACCCCCCTGTTCCCCTGGAAAATGTATCATCACGAGGTTTGTCCCTGCTCCTTTTCCCTGCCTATTCTCCCACACTGGAATGTAATCCAACTCTGTTCCACTCCCACCTTTTCCCTGATTGAGTAGTGGCTTGTCCCTGCCTCTAGCCCCTTCCCCCTGGATAACAGCCAGGAGACCAGGTGGAGTTTCCTCATGGCTTGGGGGACAGGGTCCGGGACTGAGCTCCTGACCCTGCAGGGGTAAGACCTTAGGAATAAAGCCCTAGTTCCCCCCAAATCAAGTGCAGACTCTTTCCTTTTGCCATGGCCAGAGGCCTGCTCTCTCTAAAGGAAAAGGTTCCAGCTGCTCCTGGGGTCTTTGGGATCCTGAAGGGAAAAATCCTTCCAACTGTGGTTTGTCTCTCAAGCTAGCAGAGGCAAAAACGGAGCCAGGGCTCCAAGAGAGGGCCACAGCAGCATTCCCCCAAACAACATTAAGATGTTACAAGGAACAGTCCATTTCTCCATATTTTAACCCAGAGAAGTCTGGTTAAAATGTCCACTTCCTCGATCCCTCTGTCCAATAATATTATCAGCTCTTTCACTTCTGATCCACTGACTTCATGCGGTGTCTTTTCTACATACACTCTGTCTCTTTCTTCTCTCTCTCAGGGAAGGGTTAGGCCTTGGAAGCTTCATGTTGCCAGGAAAGGGTTAAATCTGCCGAGGCCTGCAGTGGCCATATGATCCCTGTCCTGGGCTGCAGGGCTGTAGAGACACAAAGCCGTGCTGATGGGGGAGGCTGGTGGATGTCCTCCTTTCCATCCCTCGGTCTCATTTAGGGTGGCTCAGCTAGGAGATGTTATAAAGCTGCAGGCTTTCTTTCTCTGCTGCCAGCAGCTACTAAGCCATGCCATGGCTTGGCCCCTTCTGCCGTGGCCCCATGCACGTTGCCAACATTGCCAAGCTGCAGCCTCCCCTCTCCCCCGCTGGCAGCCGGGGGAAAGATGGGTCAGCCGGCCCGGGCCACTCCCCGTGTGGGTAGTGGCTCCTGGAGGCCTGGCCAGGCCTGGCCCAGCCACCCAGAGGGCAGTGGGGCCTGAGCTGGGCCCCCCTGCCATCCACAATGTTACCTTGTGCACCGGCTTGGAAGGAAGAAGCTGACCTGCAGGGAATCAGGGTTTATACATGGGTACTTCCCAAAGTCGCATTTGACATCCTCAGTGGTCAAAACAGATGCCAATATCCCCAACTAGTCTTCTGATAGGTCCCAGTCCTTTCTAAAGCAATTCCAAGGTTCTGACAGAGAAAAACATTCCATATTCCTCCCTAACTAAAAACCAAAGTGTGCCAACCCATGACAACACCCCACTTCCCTGTGGTGAGCAGAGGAGGCCTCCCCACAGGCACCTGCACCAGGTAGCTTGTGAGGGATAAACCATTCTGTAGCCTCAGGGTTTATTTTAGAAGATGCTCTGTGCATTTGTGGCTCTGCGGTGCCTCAGGAGCCAAAGGCAGGAGGAAAGCTGCCCCTGCACAGCTCCAGCCTGGTAAACAGAAATCTCCAGACTCTTCAGGTCACGGAATACAGAGATGCCATTTGTTTTCAAAATCAAATTTTGCATGGGTCTATAGAGCAAAGGCAGCATTTTTTGCTATCCGGGCATCTTCTTTGTCTCTGCTTGAGAAAGACAACAGCTAAAGCAAGCTGAAATAATAGAAAGGCACAGGGCAAGTACACTTCCAGTGAAGTTACCAGAGCAGTGAGGCAGCCCCAGGGTGAGACAAGCCCTCAGGCGGAGCAGGGGAAAGAGCACTGCTCCCCCCAGTACCAGTGCAAGCTCCTCACAAGCTTGTCAGTCAAGCCCTTCCAACCAGACAATTACATCTCAGGTACAGGCTTGGTGTCCCGTGCCAAGACCCCACAACAGACCAGTGCCCCACAAAACTGCACTCACACTTATTGAGTCCCTTTAGGTGACCAGATGACCGCCAATGGCAAAAGGAAAGAGCCTGCTCTTTGTCCGGGAGGGAAAATATTGCTTTATTTGCCCAGGAGCTAGTTTTAGCTCTTCTCCCATCCACACCAGAGCCAGATCTCTCGAGGCCCCATCCATGCCGGGGCTTTTTCCCCAGGGGGCAGGGCCCAGAGGCAGGGACAAGCCACTGCCCAATTAAGGATAAACCTCGTGATAAAGTTAAAGGGGAACATTACAAATCCAATGAAACGCAATATAAACCCAATTAATGAATTACAACATTCCCCATTTTCTTATTAAATTAAGAAGGAGGAAGGCTCAGTTCCTGGGAGATGCTCAGAGTTTGGACCTTGAGCACCTTTAAAGTTGCAGAAGAAAAATGACCTTTAGTGCAAACAAACTGTCTGGAAAAACACTATTAAGGGATAATGATAATTAGAAGGAGAAGGTTCGGTGCTTTTTCTCCTCCATATAGCACTGGCCACTTGTGGGGCCTCTGCAGGTGGCTTTGCACTTTTAGGGATGAAAGGTTTCACCCACTTGGCTGGCACCCACTTGAGACCTGGGGAGTGGACACACAGGTGTACCCACGACCCCAGGTGATCAGATCATGAGGACCCTCTGTTTTCTGGTGGCTGGATCCTTTACCATTACAGGTGGCTTTGCTTTCAGCTGCAGTTGGCAGTTCTCTCTGAATGGCGCACAATTGGTGGGTTAAGATTTTCAAATGTACAATTTAAAAAGTTCAGAATGAACAAGGCTTTGGACAACTGGATTTGGGGTGTTTCTACTTTTAGAGACTGATGTTGTTAGCTGAGGACCCTTTTGAGATTTTGGTGGGTTCTTTCCACGATGGCCTGACCTGTCGGGGAGTAGGGGATGCTGTTTTGTGCTCTACTCCCCATTGCTGCAGAAGCTTCTGAACTCCTTGGATGTGTATGTGGGTCCATGATCAGTTTTTATTGATTTGGGGATGCCCAGGAAGGAGAAAGCCTGTATTAGGTGTTTCATGGCATCACTAGACTTCTCCCCTGTGTGGGCAGAGGCATAGACAGCTCCAGAAAAGGTGTCCACAGATACATGGACAGACTTTTGCCTACCAAAAGACATGATGTGGGTCACGTCTGTCTGCCATACCTCACAGCTGTTCAATCCCTGGGGTTTGCTCCTGCACTTAGGGCTGGGAGTGCGTGTTGCTGGCACGAGGGACACATTGACACAATTGCCCGAGCCTGTTGCCGAGTTAGGTGGAACTGGCAGACTAGGCCTGGTGCATTCTGGTGAAAAAGCTGATGGCTGATTTTGGCTTGTCCAAAGATGTCTGGGAGTGGGGCCATCTCCACAGGCACAGCAAGAGCATCAGTCCCTCTGTTGCCCTCGGCTATGAATCCTGGGTAAATCAGTGTGTGATCTGACGTGCATCACATAAAATTGTTGCTCTCGGTGGGAGATCAGATGTACAAGTTTTGAGAGCAAGTTGAAAAGTGCAGAATGGAGACCTCACTCAGTACAGCTTGATCAGCTCTGGATACTACACCTGCGACATAGGCCGAATCTGTGACTAAATTGAATGGTTCAGGAAACTTTTCAAAAGCTCTACCAACTGCAGCAAACTCAGCTACCTGAGACGAACCTTCTACCTTGACAATATCTTTTTCCCACTGCTGAGTTGAGGATTTTTCCATGTTATTACTGATTTAAGAGATGTTCCAGATGCAGCTGTAAAAACGGTTAGAGCCTTTAAAGGCCTCCTGCTCTGAACACTTTTTAATGACAATTTGAACTGAATTTGTTCTCTAAATAATTTGTGAGCAGCCGATGAATTGAAATTTGACCTGTGTAGCTATCCAGAGCAAACTGCAAAGCTTCATTTTCATGAATCAGATGCTCCAACATTGCTTTTGTGATTTGGCCCGAGTTTACCTCAGTTGGGATGTGAATGCACTCAAAATCACATCCTGCCAACTCCCTGATCCGGGTCCTGGCTTTCCGGATCAATTCTGCTACCAGTTCCTGTGGCCTGGTCATTCTTTTGGACCAGTGGTGACTGAGGAAAACCCACTCTATGATTAAGAGGGGATCCCTACAGTCTTTGTCCTTTTTTGATTTTTCCACTCTTTCCCACTGAAAAATCATCCCGTGTAAGTGTGGCAATTTGCCTAAAATGATGAATTTGAATGGCAAGTCTGATTTGCACCTGTTGGCCTGCCTGGTGGCCATACAGTCCTGTACCTTTTCTAGGGCTGCTCTTGCCTCTTGAGTGAGGGTCCTAGGAGAACTTAGCTCCTCTCCCCCTTTTAAAAGATTAAAGAGGGGGTCTAGGTCCTCAGTGGTCAGACCTAGCCAAGGTCTTACCCAATTTAAGGACCCACACAACTGCTGGACATCTGCTAAAGTTTTGATGTTATTTTTGACAGCTATTTTTTGTGGCACAATGGTCCACTTACCAATCTCCAGACCCGCATACTTCCAAGGTGGCATCCTTTGAATCTTTTCCTCCTGAAGCTCGAACCCTGCAGCAACCAAAGAATCGATTGTCAGGTCAAGCGCGTGGGACAGTAAGTCATCATTGGGGGCACACACGAGCACATCATCCATGTAGTGCAGGATGATGGCTTCTCCTGCAGCTGTGCGCACTGGGGACAGCAAGGAAGAGAGTACCACTGACAATAGATGGCGAGTTTTTCATCCCCTGGGAAGAAATTTCCAGTGGTATCTTTTCCTCGGGGCTTCTCGGTGAGGGTAGGACCGAGAAGGCGAAACGTGGGGCATTGTCAGGGTGCAGAGGAATCTGGAAAAAACAATCTTTGATATCAATAATTGCCAAATTCCAATTTTGAGGGAGCATCGCTGGGGGTAGAGTCCCTGGCTGGAGAGAACCCATGTCCTCAATGACGTTATTAATTGGACGGAGATCGTGGAGGAGCCGCCACTTGCCTTTGTTTGCCTTTTTCATAACAAAGACTGGGGAATTCCACGGAGACGTGGTTTCCACAATGTGGCCTTTAGCTAGCTGTTCATCCACTAGCTCCTGAAGCGCCTTCAATTTTTCTTTACTGAACGGCCACTGCTCTGCCCAGACTGGTGAATCAGTTTTCCAATTGAGTTTCTGGGTAGGGCACTCTTCAGTGGTCGCAGCCCGAAAAACCGGGGGGTATCTGGTCTGCAATCGTGACCCCCACTGGGCCATCAGGTCTCTCCCCCACAAGGGCTCCGAATAATCCAAACAAACGGACACAGTGTAGGTAATTGTCCATTTGGCCCTTTAATTTGCACAACGCTTTTTGACTGTTTTTTCCCATTTCATCCCCCTACACCTTCTACGTGCCCTGCCACATTTTGCAGTTCCCAATGTGAGGGCCACGTCCTTTCTGGTACAATCGTTACATCCATGCCTGTGTCCAAAACCCCCCTGAGGTTTATTACTTCCCACCGTGACAGACCTCACACCATATTAAGAGTTTGTCCCTCCCAATAGCTTGTGTGGGGCAAACCTCAGGGTGTTTGTTCCTCGTGATGTCTTTCTCAGGGAACGGGTCAGGTGCTGGAATTGCCTGAGCTATTATCTGCCCCTTAGGCAGAAACAAAGGTAGGCGGACACAGCGCAGCCAAAGAACTAGTTGTTTAGCGTTTGATGAGACGAGACCCAGAAGGATCTCGATCTCTCTCGGTGTGTATTTGGTGTCCCCAAGGATGACATACTTACTGCCAACGTGTTGCCAGGAGCCTGGCACCCACAGATCCAGTGAACCTAAATGCCAGTCTCTGTCACTTAGGTGCAAGGACTCTGTCAGCTGCAACCTAAAAGGCTTTTGAGACATCTAGTGGTTAGATTGGGTCTGCTCATGTCATGATCGGAAAGGGTCATGTATGGTGACTTCTGCTGAAAAGCAGAACTGGTTATAGTGGGATTAGTTAATTTACCATTTGCATTTTCTAGTTTTTTCTCCCCCCTCCTCGGACTTGCCCCATTTATGTCAGTACGCTGGGCAAGCCGGCACTCATCCTTTAGTTTTTTGAAAAATTCCCTTTGGGGCCCTAGACCCCCACACCCCATTGTCCCAAAAGTCCAAAAATTGTCTCTTTAAAGAGCATTGAGATGCCCAATGTCCAGCCTGATTGCACAAGAGACACATTGCAGTGGTCATGGCACAGGCACAGGAGCATGGTGTCTGCAGCAGCAGCTCTTTGCAGTGGTCTGAATGCATCTCTGAAACTGTGGCTTTGGTGAACTGTCATGAAGGGAACCTTCCTGGCACACACCTGGAGCATGTCATCTAAGGTTGGAGCCAGTTCCATGGGCAGGCTGAGGATGGCTGCCTTGCACTGTTCGTTTGCATTGGTCAGCACCATTATCCTCCAGGACCTGTTCTTGGGCTCCTTCTTTCTTAACCTGTAACTCAATAGCTTGGTTAACCGCTCCACAAATGTTACTAAAGGTTCTGATGGAAGCTACTTTATTTTAGCGTAAGGTTGGAAAGGCCCATCGGGCTGGATTGAAAAGAATGCTTTGGAAGCAGCCTCTTAATGCGCTCCAAAACAGCTAAAGGAATTTCCTGAGCCTGCTTGAGGGCTGAGACCCATTCACCATCACCATATAGATGTTCTAATCAAATTGGCAAATTGTTATTATCAAGAGCTGTTTCAGGATTTTGCCAAAGCTCGGAAATTAAATCTCTTAACATTTTTTTCCATGTTGATTCCCAAAGCCCAAATTCTCTGGACGAAAGGAGGGACGAGAAAAGCTACCGGATGTCAAAGGGAAGTATAGGATTCTCTGCTAAATTTGCTTTTAAAACGTTGCAAAAGTATTCACTTTTGCTTCCAAATTCGATATGAGCTTTGCATAAATCCTGAATCACTTGTTGGGGGAAGGGGTCCCAATCACCATGGACAACACCCCCCTTTTTTGACCGTCGATATGTGACTGGGGTGGTAGAAAAGCTGGATCGGTTCCTGCTTCTGGGTTCCCGGCTCGTCCCCCCGCCTCCCCTCCAGAGTGTGGGAGCTGGGACTGTGGCGGGGAAACAGTGGGAACCATGGGCAGGGAGGGGCTGGAGGCTTGAGTCACAAGGGGCGGAGACAGAGGGCAGAGGTTTGAGGGTAGGGGGTGGAGTCAGAGGAGAGGGCGGTGCTGGGGGCAGCACCGAAGGGAAGGAGGGGTCTGGGAAGAAGGATGGGTTGCTCGGTTTACAGAAGGGATTGTGGGAAGAAGGAGGGAGAGACAAAGAGGCTCCACATGGCTTGGGAGCACATGGCTTCTGCCATTTTGGGGAACAAAGGAAAAAAATGCAGCATTGTCTCTGCCATCTTGTGACACCCCCCCCCCCCCCCCCCCCCCCCAGAACTGAAACTAGCTTGGGGATCACTAAAATGGGGGTTCTGAGCACTCGAACTGTCTGCAAAAGTAAACCGAACATGGGGTTTACAAACTGGGGAAGAAGGGAGGTTTGGAAGGTTTAGGGTTTCTCGAGCAATCTGGCCGGGATCACTCGAGCAGGGGGACTCAGGAATTTGGGAAAGCCAGGGGAGCTGCAGCTTCCCTGCACTGTCTGCTGGGCTGCTTTCCTCAGAATACCCAAGCTTGGGAAGGGATTTTGGGTCAGGAGAGGAGAAACTGAGGAAACTGGGGAAAACTCACAAAGAACTGGCTGTTTTTTAGCATTTTGCTTTTGCAATGCAAGCCGATTTTGCAAGCTCCAGAGAGCAACATTTGCAGTTTCTGTGTCCTTAGGAGTGCCTGATTCAGCC